>CAWUFW010000669.1:0-1295000 GCA_963921515.1 Calotriton arnoldi
TGTAACGATATATCTGTAAGAGACAGTAGTTAGTGATAGATTCCTTACCTTAGAATATCCCCAGGCGTCAGGCTGGATCCGGAAAGTTTTGCGTAGCAGCACCCTTGCGCGTCGGTAGGCGGCGCTCGTGCGGCTCCGCGTCCGTCGCCGGCGTCGTGATCGCCGGGATGACGTCGCGGGCAGCACTTAGGCGCCGCCCCTGCGCGCTGACGTCAGTTCTGTACACGACTTTCCGCGCCAGGAACGCAGAGCCATGCAAGAAGCTGACACAGGTGTCTGAAAAATACTAGGGCCCTGAAAGGGATGTCCTTAACCCTAGAAATCAGTTCGCAGAACGGGGAGGATGGGTAGGGCGGTAGGAATCTATCACTAACTACTGTCTCTTACAGATATATCGTTACACAAGTTAGTAACTTGTGCATCTGAAAGAGACACGTTAGTGATAGATTCCTTACCTTAGAATAGATACCCCAGCAATACCAACCCCGGTGGTGGGTCTGCGAACAAAGATCAGACAAGGAAGTCCTGGAGGACAGAACGGCCAAAGAAGCCGTCCCTCCGGACCTGACTGTCAAGGCAGTAATGCTTAGTAAACGTGTGCAGCGAGGCCCACGTAGCTGCCTGACAGATAACCGGCAGCGGAACACCGCGGCCCAAGGCCGTGGTAGCAGCCGTTGCCCTGGTGGAATGGGCACGCAGCCCAACAGGAGGCTCCTTCTTGGCCAAAGAATAGCAGGTCTTGATGCACAAGGTAACCCAGCGGGAGACGGTCCTCTTGTGCACCGCCCGACCTTTTTGGCGCCCACGTAGCCAACAAAGAGCTGGTCATCCACCCGGAAGTGTTTTGTGCGGTCGATATAGAAGGAGAGCGCACGTTTTGGGTCCAGACGGTGGAGCCTCTCTTCCTCTCTGGAAGGATGCGGAGGCGGAAAGAAGGTGGGCAAAGTGATGGTCTGCCCAATGTGGAAAGCAGTAACCACCTTTGGCAAGAAGGACGGACGCGTCCGAAGAACAACCTTGTCTGGATGAACAGACAGAAAGGGAGGTTTGCAAGATAGAGCCTGGAGCTCACTCACCCGCCGAGCGGAGGTGATGGCCACCAGAAAGGCAGTCTTCAGAGTCAGAAGACGAAGAGGACAGTTATGCAGAGGCTCAAAGGGAGCGCACATTAAAAAGGTAAGAACCAAGTTCAAGTCCCACTGAGGCATTACAAACGGAACAGGAGGGAAGAGGTGAGTAATGCTCTTTAAGAACCTGTTAACAACAGGGGACTTGAAAAGGGAGGGCTGATCAGGGAGCCTGAGGAAGGCCGAGATAGCACAAAGATAACCCTTGATGGTACCCAGGGCAGAACCCTGTTGGGCCAGAGAGAGAAGGAACAGAAGGACCTCAGAAAGAGGGGCAGAAAGGGGATTCACAGCCTTTGCTGTGCACCACGCCACAAATTTGTTCCACCTGCAGGCGTATACCACCTTAGTGGAGGGACGCCTGGCTGCCAGAATCACATCACAAACTTCGGGAGGCAAGTCGAAAGGAATCAACTGCCGCCGCTCAATCTCCACGCAAGCAGGTGTAGACTGGACAGGTTCGGGTGGAGGACCGTCCCCTGCTGCTGCGACAGAAGATCCTCCCGAAGAGGCAGACGGATCGGGGGATCTATGCTCATATTGAGTAGCTCGGGATACCAAACTCTTCGAGCCCAGTCCGGAACCACAAGAATGACTTGGGCCCGGTCGTGCCGAATCTTCTTCAACACTCTGGGTAGAAGTGGTATAGGCGGAAAGGCGTACAACAGACCGCAACTCCACTCGCGACGAAAAGCGTCGCCGAGCGAGTGCCGCCTTGGAAATTCCAACGCGCAGAACTGATGACATTGCGCGTTCTCTTCGGTGGCGAATAGATCTAACCAAGGCTCTCCCCACTGTAGAAAGAGTCCTTGCGCCACTTCCGAGTGAAGACGCCATTCGTGATCCATCATGCACCTGCGGCTGAGTTCGTCCGCCCTGGCGTTCAGAGAACCTGCCAGGTGTTGGAACCATCAGGAACATGCCCTGATGTTCCAGCCATGTCCAGAGGCGCAGAGCCTCCTGACAAAGGGTCCAAGACCCCACCCCGCCCTGTTTGTTGCAGTACCACATGGCGGTGGTGTTGTCTGTGAACACCTGCACTACCTTCCCTTTGACAGAGGGAAGGAATGCCTTGAGTGCAAGCCGGATCGCCCGGAGCTCCAGAAGGTTGATATGGAGCCGGGACTCCGCCGGAGACCAGAGGCCTCTGATCTCCGCCTCTCCCATGTGACCGCCCCATCCCAGAAGGGACGCGTCCGTCACAACTGTATGCTCTGGCTGGGGAAGGGAGAGGGATCTGCCCATGACCCATTGCCGGTTCGAGAGCCACCACTGCAACTGTTTTGCAGTCCCCTCCGAGATCTGGACGTGATCGGACAGGTTGCCCTGGTGCTGCGCCCACTGGAACTTCAGGTCCCACTGCAGAGCCCGCATATGCCATCTGGCATGATTGACCAGCAGGATGCAGGAGGCCATGAGGCCCAGCAGCCTCAGGGTCATCCGTACCGAAACCCAGGATAAAGGCCGAAAGATCGGAATCATAGCCTGAATATCCCGGACTCGCCGTTCGGGAGGATAGGCCCGAAACTGCGTGGTGTCCAGAACTGCTCCGATGAAAAGGAGCTGTGGAGAAGGAATTAGATGCGACTTCGGCACATTGATGGAGAACCCCAGCGAGTGCAGGAGTTCGGCCGTAGTCTGGAGGTGGGAGACGACTGCCTGGGACGAGCCCGCCTTCAGCAGCCAGTCGTCGAGGTAGGGGAAGACTGAAACCCCTGCCCGGCGCAGATGAGCTGCGACCACCGCCATCACTTTCGTGAACACCCGAGGGGCACTTGTAAGGCCAAAGGGGAGCACGGTGAACTGAAAATGCTCGGGGCCTACCGTGAACCGAAGGTAACGCCGGTGGGCCGGCAGGACGGGGATGTGGAAATACGCGTCCTGCAAGTCCAACGCTACCAACCAGTCTCCAGGGTCGAGGGCAGTCAAGACCTGAGCTAGGGTGAGCATCTTGAACTTCTCCTTCCGGAGGAAGCGATTGACGTTCCGGAGGTCCAAGATAGGACGCATGTCCTCCTTGTCCTTTTGGGCACCAGAAAGTAGTGGGAGTAGCAACCACGCCCTACTTCTGGGGTCGGAACATGCTCGATGGCCCTCTTGGTCAAGAGGGCCGTGACTTCCTTCCGTAGAAGCACCAAGTGATCCCCTGACATGCGGTGGAATTGAGGTGGCATGGCTGGGGGGTGGTCTCGAAGGGGAGGGAGTAGCCCTTCGGACAATGTCCAAGACCCACCTGTCCGAGGTGATGGTGCGCCAGTGGGGAAGGTGATGGCGGACCCTGCCCCTACTGGCGTGCCGTGCACCTGAAAGGAGGGACTAGGAGGGCTTGGAGGCCGCGGACGGGTTGGAGGTGGTGGCCTGACCCGCACGCTGGTTGCCCGATCCGCCACGGCGGAATCCACGTCCTCGGCCACGCGAAGACGCCGCTGCGCGGGCCGGTGGCTGGGCTGCTGACGTGAAGGGGCGCCCTACCGTGGCCACGATAGGGGCGAAAAGCAGAAGGTAGCGGAGGGCGTGTAGCAGAAAGGCCCAGGGACTTTGCAGTAGCCCGTGAGTCCTTAAAGCGCTCCAACGCATGGTCTGCTTTGGACCCAAAAAGACCGACTTCCATCAAAGGGCATGTCCATGAGAGTATTCTGGACATCCCCTGAAAACCAGTGGTTCTCAGCCAGGCGTGGCGCCGGAGCGCCACCGTCGTTGCAATCGACCTGCCCAGCGAGTCGGCGGTGTCAAGGCCACAACGGATAGTGTATTTGGCTGCATCCCTTCCTTCCGCAATGGCGCGGGAAAGCAGTGCCTGGACCTCCTCAGGGCACTGGGGCAAAACATCCGCCACCGAATCCCACAGGGAGTGGGTATATCGGCCCAAAAGACAAGCGGTGTTAACGGACCGCAAGCCAGCACTGGAGGAAGAAAACCTTTCTTCCCAAACTGATCCAGGCGTTTGGATTCCCTATCCGGAGGAGCGGTAGGGAAGGCGGTTTGGGAAGCGGAGGCTTGGACAACCAAGCTCTCAGGAGTGGGGTGGACAGAAAGAAACAGGGGGTCGCCCGGAGCGGGGCGATGGCGTCGTGACACGTTCCGATCCACAGGAGCCCCTGTGTTGGGCTTGGACCAGGCGCCCAAAAGAACGTCAGTGAGGGCGTCGTTAAACGGCAGCACAGTCTCCGCAGAGGAGGCTGCCGGCTGAAGCACCTCTGTCAAGATGTTAGTCTTGACCGTCAAAGTAGGGAGCTGGAGACGTAAGGCCCCAGCAGCCCTACGCAACACCGTACCAAAATTGGCCCCTCCTCCGTAGCCACGGGAGGAGACAGCATGCCAGTGTCAGGAGAAGTATCCAGACCACTGGCCTCCCCTAGACTCTCTGTCCAGTCCTCATCATACTGACAGTTGCGTGTCAGAGGGTCATCAGACCCCTCCCAGTCCTCCTGGTCCTCCTCTGGTTCAAAATAAGGAGGAGGAGGGACATTTGGGACCCAAGGTCCCATCGGCGCCGGAGCCGGCGCCGAGCGACGTCGCTCCGGGTCCATGTCCGGAGCCGGAAGGAACTGGGGACGACGCCGCCCGGAGCCCAGGGCGGCGTCGAGAACGGCACCGGAGACATCGGCGCCGGCGGAGGTGTCGTGAGGTCGACCGGCGTCGATGGGGGTTGTGGAGCCGGGATCGAGGCCGGGGCCGAAGCCGGAGCCGGGATCGAGGCTGGAGGCTCGGGCGACGCCGGGGCCGGAGCCGCCGGCGACGCCGGAGCAACCCCACCGTGGCCCGCGGGGCCCGAAGGCGCACCGGAGGGGCCTGAAGGCCCGAAGAGGCGGGCCATGGCCGACAGGAACTCCTGTACCTTGGCCGGATCCGCCCCCGAACCCGGGAAGGGCGGGTATGACGGGGCGACTCCACAGGCAAGTCCGGGGCCGCGGGGGCGGGGACGGTGCCGGGAGGGGCCTCAGCCGAGTCGCGAGACCGGCGAGGCGAAGTCCGAGAGCGACGATGCTTCTTGGACTTCTTGTGCTTAGACTTACCGGACGAAGAAGTCGACGACCGGTGTGCACTCCGCGAGCGACCCCTGGACCTCTCACGCGACCGGGGCTTCCGCGGAGCCGAATGCCGGGCCTCGAGGAGCTTTCGAGACCGCTCTCGCAAAGCTTTCGGGTTGAGGGCCTGGCATTCGGGACAAGACTCGGTGTCGTGGCCTCGGCCGAGGCAGAAGAGACACTCCCAATGCGGGTCGGTGACGGACATCATCCGCGCACAGGCGCCGCATCGCTTGAAGCCGGGCATCCCTACGACACCTTAAAGTTGGAAAACCAGTGAAAAAATCACCAAAAAGTATGGTCAAAAATTGACCAGGGCACTGCTCTTCCCGGATCTGCGCTTGCTGGCGCGGAAAAAGAAGAACTGACGTCAGCGCGCAGGGGCGGCGCCTAAGTGCTGCCCGCGACGTCATCCCGGCGATCACGACGCCGACGACGGACGCGGAGCCGCACGACGCCGCCTACCGACGCGCAAGGGTACTGCTACGCAAAACTTTCCGGATCCAGCCTGACGCCTGGGGATATTCTAAGGTAAGGAATCTATCACTAACGTGTCTCTTTCAGATAAATGCCACGCAATGTCTTATTGCTACTTGTGATCCTTTACCACTGGCACTGTTTGATTTATAATAACGACAATAAAAACGATTTAAACATAAAAGAACCTCAGAAAGAGGAGCAGAAAGGGGATCCACAGCCTTTGCTGTGCACCATGCCACAAATTTGTTCCATCTACAGGCGTACACCGTTTTAGTGGAGGGACGCCTGGCTGCCAAGATAACATTACAGACTTTGGGAGGAAGGTCGAAAGCTGTCAACTGTCGCCGCTCAATCTCCACGCAAGGAGGTGGAGGCTGGACAGGTTCGGGTGCAGGACCGTCCCCTGCTGCTGCGACAGAAGATCCTCCCGAAGAGGCAGTCTGATCGGAGGATCGATGGCCATGTGTAAGAGCTCGGGATACCAGACTCTTCGTGCCCAATCCGGAGCCACAAGGATGACTTGGGCCCGGTCGCGCTTGATCTTCTTCAGCACTCCGTCAGAAGTGGTATAGGCGGAAAGGCGTATAGGAGACTGCAACTCCACTCACGACGAAAAGCGTCGCCGAGCGAGTGCCGCCTTGGAAATTCCAACGCGCAGAACTGCTGACATTGCACGTTCTCTTCAGTGGCGAATAGATCTGACCAAGGCTCTCCCCACTGCTGAAAGAGACCTTGCACCACCTTCGAGTGAAGACGCCATTCATGATCCATCATGCACCTGCGGCTGAGTTCGTCCGCTCTGGTGTTCAGGGAACCTGCCAGGTATTGAACCACCAGAGATATGCCCTGATGTTCCAGCCATGTCCAAAGGTGGAGAGCCTCTTGACATAGGGTCCACAACCCCACCCCGCCCGGTTTGTTGCAGTACCACATGGCGGTGGTGTTGTCCGTGAACACCTGCACTACTCTTCCCCGGACAGATGGAAGGAATGCCTTCAGTGCAAGACGAATCGCCCGGAGCTCCAGAATGTTGATGCGGAGCCCGGACTACGCCAGAGACCAGAGGCCTCTGATCTCCGCCTCTCCCATGTGGCTGCCCAACCCCAGAAGGGATGCATCTGTCACCACTGTGAACTCTGGTCGGGGAAGGGAGAGGGATCTGCTGGTGATCCAATACTGGTTCGTTAGCCACCACTGCAATTGGTGTGCAGTGCCCTCCGAGATCTGAATGCAATCGGAAAGATTCCCCTGATGCTGTGCCCACTCGAACTTCAGGTCCCACTGCAGAGCCTGCATATGCCACCTGGCATGATCCACCAGCAGGATGCAGGAGGCCATAAGGTCCAGCAGCCTCAGGGTCATTCTGACCGAAACCCGGGATAGAGGCTGAAACATCGGTATCATAACCCGAATATCCCGGACTCGCTGCTCGGGAGGATAGGCCAGAAACTGCGCTGTGCCCAGAACCGCTCTGATGAAAAGGAGCTTCTGAGAGGGAATCAGGTGTGACTTCGGCACATTGATAGTGAACCCCAGCGAATGCAGGAGGTTCGCCGTAGTCTGGAGGTGGGAAACGACAGCCTGGGGCGAGCCCACCTTCAACAGCCAGTCGTCAAGATAGGGGAAGACTGGAACCCCTGATCTGCGCAGATGAGCTGCGACAACCGCCTTAACTTTCATGAACACCGAGGGGCGCTGGTAAGGCCAAAGGGGAGTACGGTAAACTGAAAGTGCTCGTGGTCCACCGTTAACCGTAGGTAACGCCTGTGGGCCGGCAGGACGGGGATGTGGAAGTCCAACGCTACCATCCAGTCTCCAGAGTCGAGGGCAGACAGGACCTGAGCCAATGTCAACATTTTGAACTTCTCCTTCCGGAGGAAGCGGTTGACGTTCCTCAGATCCAAGATAGGACGGAGGCCTTTGTCCTTCTTGGGCACCAGAAAGTAGTGGGAATAACAGCCACGACCTACTTCTGGGGCAGGAACTCGCTCGATAGCCCCCTTGGCCAAGAGAGCCGTAACTTCCTGATTGAGAAGGGCTAAGTGATCCTCTGACATGCGATGGACTTGTGGTGGCATAGATGGAGGGGTAGCCTCGAAGGGGAGGGAGTAGCCCCTTCGAACTATCTGCAAAACCCACCTGTCTGACGTGATGGTTTGCCAGTGATGGAGGATCCTGCTCCCACTGGCGGCCTTGAAAGGACAGACTAGGCGGGTTTGGAGGCTGCTGCAAAGGGGACGCTGGTGGACTGGCCCGCCCGCTGGCCCCCTGACCCACGACGCTGGGTCCCACCTCCCCGGCCGCGCAGAGGCTGAACAGTTTGCGCAGGCCTGTGGCTCTGGGCGGAACGTGGTGGGGCACCCCTTCCGTAGCCACGAAAGGGGTGAAAAGCAGACTGCGCAGGGCGAGAAGTGACAGCGAGGCTCAAGGATCTGACCGTAGCCCTAGAATCCTTAAAGGGCTTGAGCGCGTTGTCCGC
Organism: Calotriton arnoldi; assembly: GCA_963921515.1. Taxonomy (NCBI): domain Eukaryota; kingdom Metazoa; phylum Chordata; class Amphibia; order Caudata; family Salamandridae; genus Calotriton; species Calotriton arnoldi. The sequence continues at coordinate 8,115 of CAWUFW010000669.1, forward strand.
TTTGCCATCAAAGGGCATGTCCAAAAGAGTCGATTGGACATCGCCCGAAAAGCCAATGGAACTCAGCCAGGCGTAGCGTCGCAGGGCTACCGACGTTGAAATCGTTCTGCCTAGTGAGTCGGCGGTGTCCAGCCCACACCTAATGGTGAACTTCGCTGCATCTCTGCCCTCAGCACGGGAGAGAGTGGCCCGGGCCTCCTCCGGACACTGTGGCAGCACCTGCGCAACCGTATCCCATACAGAGTGGAAATAACGGCCAAAAGACATGCGGTGTTCCCCCGACCGCAGTTCCAAGCTGGCGGAAGAAAACATCTTCTTCCCAAGATGATCCAGCTTCTTGGATTCCCTATCTGGAAGAGCAGTCGGGAATGCGCCCTTAGACGTAGAGGCTTGGACCACCAAGCTCTCAGGGGTAGGGTGTTGGGAGAGGAAAAGTGGGTCGCCCAGTGCTGGGCGGTGGCGTCGGGCAAACTTCCTGTCCACAGGAGCCCCTGTGCTGGGCTTGGACCAAGTGCCCAGAAGGATGTCTGTGAGGGCCTCATTTAAAGGCAGCAGGGGCTCCAAAGAGGCCGCTGCCGGTTAAAGCACCTCGGTTAGGAGGTTAGTCCTGACCGCCACCGTAGGAAGCTCAAGGTTCAATGCCTCAGCCGCCCTACGTATGAGGCTCCCTCCTCCGTAGCCACGGTAGGGGGAGAAAGCATACCAGGGTCTGGTGAGGTATCCAGAACACTGGCATCACCCAACTCCTCTCTCCAGTCCGGTTCACTCAACTGGTCAGCTAAAGGGTCACCAGACCCCTCCCAGTTCTCCTCGTCCTCTTCTGGCTGCCACTCAGGGAGAAAAGGAACGCCAGGATAGAACGATGGTGCAAAAGTACCGGACTGGCGCCGGATCTGGCGTCGGTCCGGCTCTGTGTCCAGGTCAGGATGGAGGCCGGGGTTGACGCCGGCTGGGGACACAACCGGCGTCGGAGGGGGTGGGGGTGTCGTCAGTGGATTCAACGCCAGAGGAGGTGTCGTAAGGTCCAAGCCGCTGGTTTCGAAGGCCTAGAACCCCCGGCCGAGTCCGCGGGGCTCGAAAGTGTGCCGTCGGAGTTGGGCTGCCCAAAGATCGAGTGAAGGGCTTCGTAAAAACTACGAAGTTGGGCAGGGGTCGCTCCGGCTCCCGGAAAAAGAGGGAAGCTCAGAGCCGACCCAGCAGGCTCTGCAGGCGGAGCCGCAGGACGACCACCATCCGCATCCCAAGTCGCGTCGGCTGACGGACGGGGAGAACGTGAAGAGTGACGATGATTCTTCACCTTCTGTTTGTGCTTCGACTTACTCGAAGACTTTGCCGATGAGTGGTGGTGATGGCTCCGCGACCGGTCCCGCGACCTCCCTCTCGACCGGGACCTCGAGCTGCGCGGAGCGGACTGCCAGGCCTCGAGAAGCTTTTGGGACCACTCCCGCAAAGACTTCGGGTTCATGGCCCGGCAGTCGAAGCACGACTTCGGGTCATGGTCGCGCTCCAAACACCAAAGGCACACGAGATGCGGGTCCGTAACCGACATCAATTTGCGACAGGAGTCGCAAGCCTTGAAGCCGGTGCGAGGAAAAGACATCCCTACGTGCACCAGGAGTCGAACGACTCGAAAAGAAGTCGACAAAAGTTGAACAATAGTAGTCAAAAAGTGACTAGAGGTATCGCTCTCTCCGGATCTGTGCTGGCTGGCGCAGAAAAAGAAAGAACCGACGTCAGCGCGCCGTCTAAGTAGATACCGCAACGTCATCCCGGAGATCACGACGCTGACGACTAACACGGAGTCGCCCAACGCCACCTACCGATGCGCAGGGGTACTGCTACGAAAAGATTTCTGCGGATCCAGTCTGACGCCTGGGGGTAATTCTAAGGTAAAGAATCTATAACTAATTGTCTCTTTCAGATCTAGTACACAAACATGAGAAAAGTGTCCATACCAGTCATCTTCTCCACATTATCAATCCACTGATTCTTCATGGTCTCAAAGTGCTCATAGGCAGCCTGGTTTCCTGGGTTCCGGAGGAGGATACGTGCTGCAGACACCACCTACCAAGAGGAAAGTATTTGTTAGTGCTGGAATGGATAATACCTGCTACAAAAGGTGAGAAAAGGATACACTTATCAAGCAACCACAGTCTTATAGCTTTAATGAACACCATCACCTCCTACCTTTTTCCCCAATTCGCTTCAAACTTTAGGGCCAATGTTTTCTATTCCGAGGCTCCTTGGTCTAATTCAAGAAATGCGCTTTCTCTGGATTGACACATTCCTCAAACGTATAGCCCCCTTTCCTGTTCACCCATTACCTCACAAACGTATGGTGGGGGTGAGATTGATTCCGTTTTTCCACTAGAAGCTCTATCAATCATTTACATTTCTCCTTCGAATGTCTCACCCTACGGCAACCTCGAAGCAAGGTGCAAATTACTAGTAGGCACAAATCAGTTGATATCTCCTACTGGCTGCACAGGGATGCTCAACTTGTCCCTCTTAAAGCCATGACAATCTCTAACAGAAATTTTTTCGGCTCACAATGTGAACTAGCTTAAGTGTGCTCATTCCGCAGCGCCACTTTCTGCTCCTGCAGAGTCACACATCTTTTGTTTCTGAAAGTCAAACCAAAATTTAAAACCTGTCATTTTTAAAAAAGTACATTATTTTCTACAATATTTTTTCACATTTTGTTATTTTCTTCCAGGAAGGACATTGATTCCCGAGAGGATTAGAAAGACATTTGGTTTGCAGCATAAGTCTTATCACTTTTAAATTGACTTCTATTATTAGTAACGCAGTAGGCCCGACAATGACAGTGTCCATTCTGTGTTTTTTACATGACTTTCTTCTTCGTCTTGGCCACGAGATGGCGTTGGGATGAAAGCTCCTTTTGGATTGTTTGTTGTGGCACTGTGCCCTGTATTTATCATCTCTCTGAATCTTCTCCTGGCCAAACCAGTAGGGGTTGCATCACAAGCAAACCTCAAACCTATCATATAATGAACATCCACTTGCTTAGGTCACAAATAAAAAAACGTGTACGCTTATAAAACAGAAATATTCCAACAGTCTCTATAGTATCAATTTTCATAAAAAATTATAATAATTTATGACAGAAAGTCAGACAACTTGCTTGGTTTACTTCAACAACTGAATATTCAATCGGTAAAGGAACTAGGTGATTAAAAAGGTAAGAGGTATGGGTTTTGGCTTTTAATCTGACCTCAAAACATGTAATTGTCTTATTTTCTATTCCTTGGTGAAATTCAATTAATACCCTATAATGAACAGCTGCTTACTGCAAATGCAAAGAATAATAATGGTATATTTTGATAATCAAACATTTTTGACAATTAAAAGATTCTCAGAATGATAGTGTGCATGTCTGACAAAATTCTCATTTTTTTGGCAGAAATCCACAGGTCAGCATTTACATCCCATAGTGAATGTCCACTGATAAAGGCTTTAACACAAATCTACATTTTGGAGAGCAAAATTAACATTCATATTTTTGATTTTATCTCGCCCTCCCCTGGGTTCTCCACTGAAAGCAGGAGAGGCCGCAATATGCTCACTGTTGTAGAACAAAGTAAGACAGAGTTCCTTTATTTACACGCATACTCCTTATTGCCTTATAGCCCTTCTCTGTCACCTAGAACCTTTATTTAGCCTTGTCTTTAAACCTCTTAAAGTTTAGATCTTGAATAAAAACTACCTTATTGTTAATGAGTCTGACCTCCTGAACTAGGCTGGCTGTGTGATCACAATCGCTCAGAGAGAAGAATAAAACCATATGCGGTCAATGAACATTGTTTCTAAATGGGGAAATTTAACTTTGAGTGATGAGGATGCAGAACCAGAGGAAATCCTGCTAATGTACTACCATATACGCAAGGTGGCTCCATTTTGTTGTCAATGCAGCAAAGAAGCTCCCAGTGGGATATCACTGAAGTAATGACAGCACCCAGTGTGAAGTCACTTCCGCCTAGCTCAATGATATTTCACTCTAAGATGTCCTATGAAAACAAACACAGATTCTGTGGTAAAACTATCAAAAGGACTTACTGGATACAATGTTAAAAAAAAAATCATATGTTCGCTTAAAAGATATAATGTGAGATTAACAGGCTCTTCACACATTTTCCACTGTACAGAAAATCAGCTGACTCTGCTGGGGTACTGACCCCAAATCATATACAATAATCCAGGCGATAAGTGCGGTGAGGGCCAACCCACCTGGGGAGTAAGTTCTCTGGACGTCTTGACGGTAGCTTGGATGCCTTCTACTGTAGCAATATTAGCAGTTCCAACTGCTGCTGCTTTATCTGCTGTAGCTCCAAGTCGAGCTGCATGGTTCTCAAAGTTAGCGGACCGTTCGATAAACACCTATTTCAACAGAAGAAAGCAAGATACAGTTATCACCAGCTGAGAACTAGAAATGAGTGCTGGGAGAGCAAAATAGAGGTAAGGCCAGAAACAAATGTCACAGCAGAGAGAACGCCACTGGAGAGAAAAGGGAGGTGAGCACAGCGAGGAAGTTAGGTGAGATTGCGTAGAAATGGGGTAAGCAGTACTTACTTACAATGAGAGCATCACTACTGACCTCCAGACTTTGGTTCACTTTGGCTGTTCGCTTTGCACTGAAGTTTTAATTTCTTAAATATGATCCTTCACTATCACTGTTACTGTACTCTTTCAATTTGAATTATAATTCTTTGGAGCAGTTGCAAGATATTGCAAATTGTTCTAGTTACAAATGGGGCTTTCTAATTAAACATCAAGTTGTGCCATAATATGCCCTTTAAAGTTTATTTGGAACAGTTCATTGGTAGAGTGGCACATTGTTAGTTGTCTGAAAATTCTACTTGTGTACGTAAAACTGAATCCCATTCCATGAGCTAGAGAAGGAAGCCACTCTATTTTCTTGTTTTATGCTGATAATTAAAGTGACTGGAATCTAACACCGACTACTAAACGTCGCTCTTTGGTGACCTGGAACCAACCCATTTACTTTCTGTCTTCCCTGGGAATTCCAAGTCTTGAGTTCCTGTATGTTTCAAATATCCTGTCTTGAAATTACCATATGGTTGAGAAATATTATATACGCTAGCACTCCTGTATGTTTAGAATTTTAATGGCAAGTATTTTTGTATTCCCAGAAATCATGCATAGTTCATTACTTAGCGACTCCTGGAGGATTCCTACAGCCCGGACCCAAGCTCTGCTTTTTTTCGGTGTTCTCTTCCATGGGCACATTTTGCTCTGTGCAACCATGCTCAGATGCTTACACTTTCTTTAATCAGAAGCCTATGCTTGTATTTCTCTATATTCTGAGACCATAATTCTGCTCGGTTCCTGAATTTTCCCTCTTTTGTGGGCTGCACAGAATGCATTCATTTCTTATGTAGGTCTCTAGGGGGGTCTATCTTAGCTATAGTGTCTGCTTATTTTAGTCAATACACGTGAGGTTTCTTTGCAAGGTTTGCTATATCAACTGGTAGTTGACGGTTACAGAAAGCCTTCAAGATACTGCACTTATGTATGGGGTGAAGGAAGTCAGCATTAGCATTTGAGGGAAAGGCACAAACTCAGAGGGCTCAACTTCATTGCAGAGTGCTTGATATTAGTTTTGGTGAGCACAAAACAAGATAAGCAATCAACATAACATTATCAAGGACTGTTTCAGAAAATCGCCTTGTACTAGACTTAGGTTTTTTTTAGGTGTAGATATAAGCTTTTTCAGACAAAATACTCTGTTAAACTGCAATATACATTATTCAATTAAATAAACACTATTGAAAAGTCAAGCAAACCAATAAACCAATTGCAACATGTAAATAAAGTAAAATGCTACTTACCCAGTATGCATCTGTTCTTGGCATAGAGAGCTGTAGAGTCATATGCTTGTGCATAGATCGCCATCTAGTGTTGGGTCCGGATGTTTGCACTTTGTTTTTCTTCGAAGAAGTCTTTCCAGTCACGAGGTAGGTGGCTCCTCCTTTCGGTGATAGTGCGCATGGGGAATCGACTCCATTGTTAGATTGTTTTCCCGCAGAGGGTGATAATGGAGTTAGTAAGAGTAGCAAAAGGAGATGTCCATGAATGCATGTATCTAAGTAAGATATTACTGCAACAGGTATAGGTACCCGGGGAGGCGGGTGGGCGCATATGACTCTACAGCTCTATATGCCAAGAACAGATGCATACTGGGTAAGCAGCATTTTTCGTTCGAGGCATATCAGCTGTAGATCATATGTTTGTGCATAGACTACTTAGCAGTTATCTCCCAAAGCGGTGGCTAACCTGTAGCTGTTGCAGTGGTCTGAAATAGTGTACGTAAAACTGCCTAGCCCACACTAGCTTGCTGTCTTGCTAACACATCTACACAATAGTATTTTGTGAATGTGTGTGGTGTAGACCATGTTGCAGCTCTGCAAATGTCATCTATGGGTATATTTCCTAAGAATGCCATAGAAGCCCCTATTTTGCGTGTAGAATGCGCCTAGGTTGAATTGTTAATGTGCGTTTAGCTTTAATGTAGCATATTTGAATGCACTTAACTATCACCATGCAATACTTGATTTTGATATTGGATTGCCTTTATGTGGTGGAGCAAAAGCAATAAAACGTTGCTTGGTTTTCCTGAAAGGTTTTGTTCTTTCTATATAGTATAGTTTTGTCTTTTGACATTTAAGGTGTGAAGAGCACGTTCTGCAACTGAATCTGGTTGAGGGAAGAACACAGGCAACTCAACAGATTGGTTGATATGAAAAGCAGAAATGACTTTAGGTAAAAATTTGGGGTTAGTCCTTAGAACCACTTTGTTTTGATGCATTTGTAAAAATGGCTCTTCTATGGTTAGTGCCTGAAGCTCACCCACTCTCCTCAGAGATGTGATGGCTATGAGGAAGACTACCTTCCAAGTGAGGAATTGTAGTTCACATTTGTGCAATGGTTCAAAAGGTGGACCCATGAGTCTTGTAAGAACTATGTTGAGGTGGAAGTCTGGGTGGAATGACTCCTAAGTCCTTCCATAAATGCTTTAATAGGAGGCACTCTAAAAAGAGACAAATGCTGTCTATTTTGAAGATATGCAGCTATTGCAGCAAGATGTAAGCGTATAGATGTGTACGCCAAATTGTAACGCTGTAGATGTAGTAGATATCAAATGATGTTTTGAATTGAAGCATCTAGCGAATTGATTTTATTGTTGTTACAGTAAATGACAAACCGCTTCCACTTTGCTGCATAGCATGCTCTTGTGGTAGGGCGTCTAGCCTCTTTGATAATGTTCATGTAGTCTGGCGGAAGATTGAGATAACCAAACTCTAGGATTTCAGGTGCCAGATCGCAAGGTTGAGATGACTGGGATCTGGATGCCTTATCTCTCCACGGTTCTGAGTGAGAAGACTGGGAGTAAGGTGTAGTTTTTGGTGAGGAACTACTGATGGCTCCAATAGGGTTGTGAACCAGGGTTGACGGGTCCATGTGGGAGCAACTAAGATTAGTGTCAGGGACTGCTGTCTGAGCTTCCGAACCACTAATGGAATGAGTGGGAGAGGTGGAAAAGCGTAAGCAAATATCCCTAACCAACTCATCCATAGCGCATTGCCTTTGGACAATGGGTGTGGATACCTGGATGCGAAGTTTGGGCATTTTGCGTTTAGGTGGGTGGCGAACAGATCTATCTCTGGGAAGCCCCACATTTGAAAGAATGGGAGGAGAACTTGAGGGTGGAGTTCCCATTCGTGTATCTGCTATTGTTGACGACTGAGCAGATCTGCAATCTGGTGGTTTACTCCTGGGAGGTATTCTGCAAGGAGATATATTTTTTGAGGTATGGCCCATCTCCAGATGCTCTGGGCTAGCTGCGAGAGCTGCAGAGAGTGTGTCCCCCCCCTGTTTTTGTATGTAGTACATTGCTGTCATGTTGTCTGTGCGAATCAGGATAGCTTTGCCTACTAGATGAAGTTGAAATGCTTTCAAAGCTAGAAAAATTGCAAGCAGTTTTAGATGGTTTATCTGGAGCTGCTTTTGATGGGGAGTCCACATGCCCTGAATGGTATGTTTTTGAAGATGAGCTCCCCAACCAGTGAGCGATGCGTCTGCTGTTAGCACTATTTGTGGAACCGGGTCGAAGAATGGCCGCCCCCATGGAAAGGTTTTGTATGTTCCACCACTGCAGAGAGCGATGAGTGCGGCCATCCACCAACACTAGATCTGATAACTGACCTTGAACCTGGTTCCACTGACGTGCTAAGCATTCTTGTAGGGGACGCATTTGGAGTCTTGCGTAAGGAACGATTAAAATGCAAGATGCCATCATTCCTAGCAATTGCATGAACACTCGAACTGGTAGTGAGTGTTGAGGTTGAAACTGCGATATTAGAGTCTGCATGTTGCAGATCCTGACTGGGTTGGGACATGCCAGAGCTTTTTGAGTGTCTATTGTGGCTCCTAGATACACTTGTGTGTTGGATGGTTGGAGATGAGACTTGGAGAGGTTTACAGTGAACCCGAGGTCGTGAAGCAGTTGGACTGTCTTTCGAGTGTGGCGTAGGCAGCTCTGTTGCGAGCTGGCTTTTATTAGCCAGTCGTCTAGGTAGGGGAAGACATGAATGTGCTGTCTTCTTAGATGAGCCGCGACTACTGCTAGACACATTGTGAAAACCCTGGGTGCTGTAGTTACTCCAAATGGGAGAACTTTGAATTGATAATGTTGGCCGTCTACCATAAACCTGAGGTATTTGCGGTGAGCAGGGTGAATGGGAATATGGAAATAGGCGTCCTTTAGATCCAGAGTGGACAGGAAGTCGCCTTGTTGAAGGAGCGGGAGAACCTGTTGAAGTGTGACCATGTGAAAGTGGTCTGATAGGATGTAGAGATTTAGTTGTCTGAGGTCTAATATGGGTCTTAACGAGCCATCCTTTTTGGGAATTAAGAAGTATAGGAAGTATACCCCGGTCCCTGGGTATTGTAATGGGACTGGTTCTATAGCTTGTTTTTCTAGGACAGAGAGAACCTCTTGCTTTAAGAGTGAGAGATGTTCCGGTGACATTGCATGTGGTCGTGGAAGGATATTTGGGGGATTGGCTGTAAGTTCCAGGCAGTAACCATATTGGATAATTTGAAGTACCCATTCGTCTGAAGTGATGGAGTTCCAGACAGGGAGAAATTGGGAGAGACGTCCCCCGACAGGAGTGGAATGATCGGGGGGTACCGGAAGGAAGTCACTGTTTGTTGTTGGAGGGGGAAGAGCGTGTGGCGTTGACTCCGCCTATTCCCTTGCCATTGTTACCCTCTAAAACCTCCTTTGAAATAACCCTTTGGTGAGGGGGATTGAGTATTACCCTTGTAAGAGGAGGAGGTAGTGTCAGTGGATATGTTTTTAGAGCCACCCTGTAGAAGGAGCGGCGAACGGAACCCCTATTGGAGGGTGACTGCAAAGCCCCCATGGACTTTGCGACCTCTGTATCTTTTTTCATTTTTTCCAGCGAGGTGTCAACTGCTGGCCCAAAGAGATGTTCCTTATCAAAGGGTTGATTGAGGATGGAGGTTTGCACCTCAGGTTTGAAACCTGAAATTCTCAACCAAGCATGCCTTCGTAAGAGTACACTGGTGTTAATTGTACGGGCTGCTGTGTCTGCCGCATCTAGGGCACACCCGAGAGGTATTTGTAATGAGCTTACCCTCTAGAATATGGTCATTAGCCTTAGTCTTGTGTTCGTCAGGTAAGAACTGTATGAGTTTCTCCAACTCATCATAGTGAGCCCTGTCATAACGAGCTAACAAAGCTTGAGTATTGGCAATACACCAATGGTTAGCTGCTTGTGAAGCTACTCTTTTGCCTCCGGCATCAATGAGCTTGGACTCCTTATCTGGAGGAGGAGCTTCACCTGATGTTTGGGAATTGGCTCTCTTGCGAGCATTAGAAACTACAAGAGAGTCTAAAGGTAATTGACCTTTGATGTATGTAGGGTCGGTGGGTGCGGGCTTATATTTTTTCTCCACCCTAGGAGTAATAATTCTTGCCCTGACAGGGTCTTTGAAAATGTCCTCAGTGTGCTTCAACATGCCTTTGAGCATAGGTAATGTATGAGTGACTCTGTGAGAGGAACTAAGAGTCTCAAAGAGGAAATCCTGCTCTAATGGTTCTGAATGTAACTCCACCCCCATGATATTGAGCAGCTCTATTAAGGAGCTCAACGTATCCAATGTTATCATCTGATGGGGAGGGCCTAGAGGGGTACAAATCTGGATCATTATCTGGATCTGGATCAGTGTGATAATCCTGCCAAGGATCAGTGTCTTGTGGGGGAGCTTGGTTGTTATCCCCAACCCCATCATCTTGTGGGTTAGGTGAAGTTGGTGGTGGTGGTGAATTTTCAGGTGAAATAAGTAAATTGGGATTAGTAGGAAAAGTAGGTGGGATGTAAGGAGTTACATACTGGGTTAGTACCCAGACTTTTGTTCTTTAGAGGAATGTGGTAGTCCTCTGGTAAGTCCAATTTCCTCTTTTTTGGTAAAGTAGCCTGAATATGGCCTGTATCAGGGTGAATCACCAACTTTTTTTGTTTCAGATCCGAAATGAAGTGATCGGACCGAGGCGCTTTCGACGGAGTCTCCTTTTCCTTGATTGCCTGTTTCGGCGTCGAAGGTTTTAGCTCCGAGCCTTTCGGCGCCGGCGGTGTCGGCTTAGTCTTGTGTTTCGGTGCCGAAGGTGTTGGGTCGGCACCGAGACGAGGCCGGTTCGAGCCCGAACCGGAAGGCTTTTATTTATGTTGCGGAGCCGGGCTCGAGGGCGGGGCATCCGAAACTTTTTGTCGGTGCCGACCTTGGCCCGAAGGCAGAGGAGGGACTGGAGCCTTTGTCTTAGGTTGTTGGGGGGGCAAGGGGTTGTCTTTACTCACGGTACGCTGACCCGGAGTAACTTGCTCCTCTTCTTCGACGTCTGAGTCGGCCTCGGACACGGAGAAGTGTTCTTCTTCTTCGGCTCCTTGGGCATGATGTTCGGAGTTGGAATCTTCGCCGAAGATGTCCGGTGCGGAGCCGCTTTGCTGTTGCATCTCGTGACGTCGAGCCCGACGATCACGAAGAGTCTTTTTCGATCGGATCGGCACGCGTCGCAGTCTTTCTCGTCGTGTTCCGGGGACAGACAGAGGTTGCACACTTCGTGCAAGTCGGTGCGTGGAAATTTAGCACGACATCTGGGACATAACTTGAAGGGAGTCCGTTCCATCGACTGCTAGAGCGGTCGGTGCGGGTAGGCCCGACGGCCTTCCACGAGTTTTCCGATCGAAGATTTTAAAATTGAAGCGATACCCGACGAATGGGGAACCGCGATCGATAACAATACCGTAGAGGGTATGGATTGCACGTCGAAGGGGTCCGAGAAACGCTGCCGAACCGGAGCGCAGCAATACACATCCGAACCCGATGGCGGAAAAAAACAATCTAACAATTGAGTCGATGCCCATGCGCACTATCACCGAAAGGAGGAGTCACCTACCTCGTGACTGGAAAGACTTCTTCGAAGAAAAACAAAGTGCAAACATCAGGACCCAACACTAGATGGCGATCTATGCACAAGCATATGATCTACAGCTCATATGCCTCGAACTGCATAATACGATTTATAGCTATCTGATGTGACAAGATGCTACATTTTATAACTAAGGACTTTAAACTTTTTCAAAACATTAGAGAATCCACACATGGAAGCATGTACACTTACTATAAATATGCATATACAATTCCTATTGTTAATTTTAAACCTAGACTGAAGACCCGCGATAAAGATTAATGGATTACACCCTAAATGGAACTTTAATAACTATTCTGTAGTGGCGCGGTCTGTCATGCAATCTATCTGTGGGAAAGGTCTTCATTTCACAATAATGGTAAGACAAATGAGATTGATGATCTCTTGGTAAGATATTCTAAATCCTTTCTGACCGATATCTCAAGAGCAGATCATTTTGGAACACATTTTGTAGGGAATGATTCCCATGTCTCTATCGCACCAAGTGCACTGTGCTGGTCTCTACACTCATTTATCTGAGTTACTAAAGTCCCTGCCCATTGCCTCGCACCTATTAAAACTTCTTTCAAGTGTGGACAGGTGATCTTATTTAAATGTTCACTGTTAGACAAGACTTGAAAAAAATCTTACCATACACACACCCGCCATTTTTGACCATAAGATAATTCAATTTACACCTTATTGCCTGAACCATCATGCTGGGAGGCAGATTTTATAAAGTTTTAAACTGCGGCTCTCCTAAGACTCACAATGAACTTTTGGGTCCCATATCAATATCTCTACTCCATACAAGACCAATCTTATGCCCCTTGAGTGATTAGCAATGGAGACAGAGCCATATTCATGATTAAATGTAACTAATGCACCTAATGCACCTGATGCAGTCATGATTCTAAAAACCACAAATTATCTAATTGCTCTCACCAACTAGATTTATGGAACAGTAAAAAAAATAGCAACTGTTTCACAGGAAGCCAAAGAAGATCTTTAAATGAAGAAAAAACACAATCCCAATGGCATAGTATGCAAAAACACATTTGGGGAGTTGTTGAATTTTTTGAGATTGAAAATTTGACAAAATCAGAGCTTTCAAAGTCTCCAGCTGGTAAAGAGAGAAGATCTTTTACAACACAAGAAAGGGTGTAATGTAAAAAACAGATAATAAAATGTTTCTCTTTAAAATTAAGGACCAATTGGAGTTTGGGGGCACATTACCTATACAAAAAAATGAAAGGACTTCAAAATATCGTTACTGCTTAGTGGATTTCAGTTAGTGGCCTTTGCATGCTGAAAACAATCTGGACACCAAGGAACTACTATCCCAGTGAGGATGCCCCATTTATATTTCCTCCGAATTTAGTTGAAACTAGTTTTATCCAATGCTGCAACGCCAGGAAGGTCAGCTGCTGGGGCCACAACTATCGGAGATATTTCAAGAGACCAACGTGGCCCACATGTAGACCTCCAGGTTTAAACCACCAGACTATGAAGAGCTGTATTTATGTTATGTGCTGAAGCTCCTGGCCACACAAAACAAGTACAGAAACAGAAGAAGCAGCTTCAATTGGTATTTCCCCTACTCTTGAGTGCATCAGACAAAGCTGATCTGCTATGGAAGTTATTCAATTTTCAGCCGGTTTCCAGAAATTGATATCTTTCTGATCTTCATGTACCTACACAATGGACACATCAGAGAAAGAAGCTGTCTGAGGTCTAACCTCATAAGTAAAATATCTATTATGTTTTACATTGTTTTTACAAGAGTATGGAGCCAGAGGTACTAAGTAATTTTGCAGATAGCAAATCAGTTGATTTGCAAAGTCACGGGTTTGCACCTGTAAAATGGATTTCTCTTATCTACTAAACACAAGGCCTTTGCAAAGTTTGAAATGGGCTTACTGACATTGTGAAACTGGGAAGGGGCAAGAAAGGGTCATTCCCCCATAAGTGTGATCTGCAATGAGATGTATGAATGTTGTTTAACAGTTTACGGCTACTTAAAGGAGGAGGTAACCCATCTGCAAGGGGAAAACTGTCCTTGTAGTATTGCTCCCAGTGATGTCTTCCCGAAGAGAAAACTTTTTTATTTAAAAAAGCATCACCAGTTCTTTTAAGGAACATGAGCTGCTTTAAATAAAAAAAAGTTCTAGTTTGGCAATGCAAACACAGGGATGGATGTTTGCTGTTCTTTGAAGGCCGTCATCCATGTGTTTGTAGCCAGCCACAGGTGGTGGCAAATAGCGACTTGCCTAGTTAATATTCATTAGGTAGGCCTTTTTGTGATTCTCTGCGATGGTAGATTTTGCAGCACAACTTATCCGTACAGGGGCTGCATCGCAAAATCAAAGACAGTCACAAACAGTTGTGCACTATTAGCCCTCTGAGTCTTTCTAGAGATCCAGTAGGCAAGGCAAGATCCCATTTATTCTTGATGCTCAATGACAGTAGGCTCATGGCTCACTTGAAGCAGAACCTACCAATGTCCACCCAAGATGGACTCTTGCAATACACCCCCACCTGTGTCACATTGTTTACACAACACAGTTTGTATAACTTAGGCTACTGATTGGATGGTCAAGCGCCTGTCTAATTAGAGGCAAATTCGACTTCTCTTGCAATCAGTAGCCTTACTACACCTTGTGGTAAAGAACAAGATAATAGAAAGTATAGTGAGGCACACTTCATTTCAAACCACACAAAAGAGGAAGTGCACTCAGTTTCCGGTAACTAGCTTTATTTTAGGCAATTCAGTACAATGAATGCTTCTCACAGAGATAGAGGCTTTGAAGGGTGAAAATGGATAGGGTCTGCTCACCTCCTCCCGATTGGGAGCATCCGGAGGGGACGTAGCTGCCACAGCTAGTAGCTTGATGGGTGTAGTAGTATCACTGAAAACATCGGATACCTCCTGGGTCATTGCTTCTTGCATCTTTGCTTTCAAATCCTTTCAGGGTCAGAAAGAAAAAAATAATTTTTTTTACTTTTTACGTAAAGTATAAAATTTTGGATCCAAAAGCCAATTCCTTCCCCACACCGCATCACAAAATAACATAATGGCAACACTAAATCAAAATTATAGGATAACTGCAAAGTATGGGTTGGCCACACAACACTATTTTGCACCAAGATGGGTCCTAGTCTCTGTACTCTGCCAGCCCATAGTTCTGGCTGTGTATATGTCTGGCCTCTATATGGTTGGCACCTTTAGGTTGAGGACAGGGATCTATCTGTCTCTTCTGCTCAGTCATGTGTGTGTGAGATTGGCGGGCTGACTGCTCACATTTGGGCTTGTGTAAAGCTCAACACTTCGAGCAGTACGGTGGTCTTTGCCCAACACGAGGGGCTTGTGATGTGTGTACAAGGCTGTACCCTCAACATCTGGTTTGACTGTAAACAGTCTTCTGATGGCAAACAGCCTTTGGCATACACGACATTTACCTTTAAAGACTCCTGCAGTTGAGCCGCGACTGCCCTGGCTTGAGGAGAGTCTCCCTCCCCTCTAGCAGCGAGCTCTGCCAGATGTCCAGATAACTGCTCCACCCGGTCACACTTTGCCAGCATGTCTTGACGGTAGGGACCTGTCATGACGTTTGCCAGCCGACGGCCTTCGGCAACTAGACCTCGGATAGCTGCCTGACCTGCAAAGTAAGAAAAACAATGTTACTGAACTAAAGATGAAGAGGCCATGTGGTTATATTTTCCTAATCAACCACAATTAGTAGCAGAGAGATACCAGAGGGCCAATCAAATGCTACATAGGGGAAGAGAGGAAAAACATAGGATTCATTCTCCCACCATAAACAATTTACACCAAAAGGTATTCTATTTCTACAATATGTAAAGCTAAATCATCAAAAATCTACAATCTCACACTATCCAAGGTGCTCCCTGGAATATGGTTCAGCCCATCCTGGTATTTAGGGACCAAGATGAGACAGAATAACAACAATAGGGTGTGTGAGGGTCTACAAAATAAACAATAAGGACTGTAGAAATAGGATACCTTTTGGTGTTAGTTACTATATTCTCTTAGCCACTCTCCTGAAGGTACAGGGCTGAGAACCACTTGGCAGTTTTTTTTCCTCTCTCCCTCTCTCGTCAGGGCTGTACATTCTAATTATGAATAAGAGGAGGGTTATAACAAGATGGATAGCAATACAATGCCCAAACTGTGTTTACTATATACTGCTCTGCTCTCTTTCACAATTTACCTCCTCTACCTATATCCTGATTTTATAGCCTCTCCAGTGCATTCAAGTTTGATATGCTGACAAAATAGATAAAATACAAAAAAAACTTATAATAATTTGTGTTTGCATCCTCTCACCCAGTAGGGCAACAAAGCAGCTAAAGTCTATTTTACAAAATGTAAATGACCCTATTTGCAGCCCCAGTCAACTAAATGATTGAGGACTTCCTTACTCAGCTAAGGCCGGTCCCTTTACCAGCATGGAGAAATGTAGGGAGGATAGTCTCACTATAAGGTAGAACAATTTATGGTAACAGGGGAGCCAAAGTAAAGGTGTGACTTGCAATCCAAGATCTTAAAAGGTTTGTGAATTTCAAGCCCTTCCCTCTCCCATACCGGTTACCGTTCATGTGATTATGCTACTCTGTTGAATCCATGTGCAACCAGATCTGGAAGATCTCTTCTCTACCTTAATGAAGATATTTGTGTCTATAGAGGAACAGAGGCATCAGTCTCTACCTTACTGGTGACAAGACTGAAAATTAAGTCAATGGCCTGAAACCCCTGCTCATTACACTCTAAATTGTACCAACTACTCACCTCTTTTCTGTTGCTCCAAGATCAGCCTCAAGGCTAAACCAAACTATTTGGGGGGTGTTACTAGTTGCTGACTTTAACATTATTTGGCAAAATAGGGATGCGTTAAAAATCTGCATTTTGAAATGTGTACTTCTGAAAAACAGTGCCCTGTGTTTTTAAGGCCACTCTTGCAATAAATGTTGGAGCACTAGTTAACTGACCTATTCATTATGCTAAGGCTCTATCAGCTAGCTGGGTTACTGGCCTACAAATGAAATATTTTCATAAGGAACATAATGTGGCTACAAGCCCTAATGCCGAACAAGGAAATATGACACAGGGATATCTTCATTACAGTCATTCCATACCTTCCAGTATAGGAACAAATTTGGTAAGGTATTTGGTATTGGAGACCTTCATGAGTAGCTTAGTTTTTAAAATCAACCACTATCTACCTTCATGAAAAATACCTTAAATTATTTATTATCTATTCCACTATCCCGTTTAGTTGGTCGAGGTGACACATGATTTTTCTCACAGTGCTTCTGGGTTATTTTATTTGTAATTATTTGTATGAGTTATTTCCACACTTCATTTTTACTCTGCTCTGCTGCACATTTTTGTATGATGAACTCTAATTTAGATATATAATGTAGATTTGTAGAGCTTATATTTAAAAACAATTCTGCTTTCGCCAGGTTTTATCTCTCCTTTTTTTAGTGTAGAACTGTTTTGATTCCCTGTCGGAGGCTGACCACAGATAGACAATTAACTATGTATGCATGCGCTACACAAATAAAGAAACCTATCAAAGGACAAAGGTTCAGAATGACAAAGCAGAGATGGTGGGTTTGACCTACAGTGGAAGAGAAGCACTGGGGTTGGAGAAGAGTATACAATCCTTGACTAACTCAAGGATGCTCCCACACCTCATCCCGCATCCTCCCCACTAGTAGAAAGATTAACAAGGATTTCTGGAGATCGCGTAGGACATGGGGAGGGCAGAATGCCCACCACATTAGACAACCAAGTTCTTCAAAGACTGTTCCAATGTGTTATGCTTGTAGGAGGCACTCAGCGCTGCCACTGATGCTACTTTGCACCCATCTGGATGCACATAAATGCACTGGAAGCAAAAGATACTTGAAGGAATAGCATTTTAGGATGTTAAAGCTTTAACAGCAAACTATTTTGATTTAGAGGCCTGCTTTCCAGCAATGGCCTGCTGTACATGATGTTTCAGAGGCTGTTACAGGCAAACAGCCAAATGCATCTTGTGGAGCACACTTTGAGCACATGTTGAAAGAGAGTGAAAAAAATGTTGTAAGACATTTCAGAGTCTATATTAACCACTGTGTCCTCATTAAAGGTTGACTAAGGTTCTGAATCTGTAACAGCCTGCGGTATATTAACTCTATTGTCTAAGGCATGGGTACTCACAAACATTTTCCTGGGGGACGCAAAATTTGGTCTATGGTGTGACCGAGGGCCGCACTGATGCCAGCGGAGGGTGTAAAGTGGGTGTAGGGGGAAGCAAAGCATGTATATCTAATGCTGTCTTTAAAAACGAAGGTGTTCCTAAAGTTAAGGGCCTAGTTACTTCCTTTCCCTAACTGCAATTAACCTTTAAATAAGTGTTTGCTGTATATTTAACTTTTTTTTACATGTTAGTGCAGAGTCGAGTAAAAGCAAGCCCAGTGCTGCTGCTTCCCAGGGGGCCGCATGTAAAGTTCAGGAGGGCCGCATGCGGCCCCCGGGCCGTACTTTGAGTATCACTGGTCTAAGGTGACGGCAGGCAAGCACGGTAGCTTTAAGGAGACCAGTTTGAAACAGCTGGAAACCATCAGTTAAAAGGGTGTATGAAAAAATACAGCTAAAACAAAATTGAGATTACAAACTGGATTGGGCTTATGAGTGCAGGCAAATAAGTGAACAGCTCATCAGAATAATATTAAATAAGCACCTTCGTATCACAAAATAACTCTCAATTCCCATGAGCACCTACTGCTTCCAATTAGGCCCTGGAGGTATCAACATTTATTTAAACCTGTCTGCACTGGTAACCAGGCAGCATGGTATCCTCCTCACTCAGGATGTGAAGTGGTATCACTTTGCATTTCCTACAAAGACACTAAGGTTCACTATTGGAAACTTTGACCTCTGGAAAATGTTCCTGCTTCTGAAGGGTGAATAAGTCGGCAATAGGCTGATGTCCCAGGAGTCAACGCAGGTCTACATCAAGTCCCAAATTCAAAGATGGGATGATTATGCCCCTCTCTGGAATGAATATGGAAGATATTCTTTGAATTGTTCCATGCTGTCTAACATAGGTTACAGACATGCAGAACTCTCATGGTGGAGTCAGTTGTCCGTTCCACACTACAGAGCACTCTACGGTGTGCTTGTGCAGTACCAGCATGAGCGATTACAGCAAAAAGGTTTTTTGTGCGCCTCACAAGATATAATAGCTGGGACGGTGCTTAAAGTGTCAGTAAATATCTAAAAACATTTTGGAGCAGTGCCTGGAGATCGGGTATACTAACCCCATAAAAGCAACAGTGCTGCAAACTTAACTGCCACCTTGGATATTACCAGGAAGTAGGACTCTACTTTCAAGTCCTTTGAAGTAGCTCTATGCAACTTTGATCCCTCAGTACACTGTTACTTATGCTAGTAATGGCTTGTTGAACACTCGAGGACAGATCATGGTGGATGGTCTTGACAGTACCACATGGTCATGTCCAGAGGAATAGGTGGCAGGAGGGGATCACTCCCCTCCTTGGCCAGTGCATGAGAACAAGACTGAAATTAATTAGTCTCCCAGCAGAAGTGTCTGCAAGAAGGTAGTTTCCTACCAATTGTGGCAATTCTTCATCGTGGGTATCTTTCTAATATTCATGACGGTTGAGGTATTCCAGCACGACACCACATGCAACGAGAGTGCAGCCACAGAGTATTTTAGAAATGTGGGCTGAAAAAACTGCATTCTACTGGTGAAGGCTTGACTAATGTTTAAAATCACATCAGTCATCTTTGGGCCTTATATCATAAACTTCTTTTCCATATGCCTCTGTATGACAAGTCTCACCCAGAAAACCTGAATGCCTTATTCGCTCTTCCAAAAAATACCTTTTTAGTGTCTACATCTTTAAACATGGCAAAACACTTTACAAAAACATTTTCTTCCAGGAGGCCAGGCACTAATTGAAGCTTAACAGAAATCCCGAGACCGCTTGATGATTACATCCTCTTCAGAAAGCATAACAAGTCTCTCCTCTTCCAATTGGTTTTGCCTCTCTTCTCAGTTCTTCTGTTCCACACATCAATGTCCTTTACAGACTTGTTGCACAACAGGAAAGCATATGGATTTCACGGACAAAAAAAAACCCTATGTTTTTCTGCTGCAGCTTAGGCCTCCACGCCGTCAAATGAAAATAAAATAACATTCTTAAGGAGATTGGCTGTTAAAGCCAAAAGATCCGAAGAAGCCTTAATAACATGCCAGGAAATGGCATGCTCTAAGAAAGACTGTGTTCTTCGGTGCACTAGCATGCTCTAGAATGTCAGATGTCACTAATGTATTGTCTGGAGTAGAAGACATTGGAATCTTCAACATCTTAGTGATTGATCCCAATTTAGAAATTACATTGTCCAAAGTCCTTCCAGTCAGAATCAGATGAAAATCAAACTGACTCCACAAAAACAATGGCCTCATCCAATTGGTACTCTAGATTTAGGAGGCGGAGATCTGGAGAGAGTGTTCTATTTCTATGAGGCCATTTCTATATTAGGCACACTTGAAAAAGACCTATAGTGTTTTGGTTTTGCTTTAGAGTCACCAAGATTTTCCCTCGCGGTATGGTAGCAGATCAAACTGTTTTAGACACCATACGTGGATTTATGCCAGGTGATCATCTTTTAGACACTGATCTTTTCCTAGTTGTAGAAGGGTGCAGTATCAACTAGCATTTCAGGGATACGGGTCCAGAAAACTAAGATGATATTCTCAAAGGTAAATATCTGCTAGCATCAATGACGGTCTCAACATAAAAGATGGTTTTATCAAGTAATACATTCCTAAACGCAGGAGTTTTGGGCACTGAATGGAGATGGTAGATGCAACTGATCCATGGAGTAGATTCCTCTCTGAGTCCATGCTGGATATTGAAGGAAGTCTCAGTATATTCTGAGGGAAAGACCAGGGCTATCCTCAATTACGTGGAAGGCAGCTAAACTGTATGCTTGGCTATCATTTCCTTTTCAGCAGAAGCAAAGGGTGGTGATACACCTACGTCAGAAGAAGCCAGAGTTCCAGAAAGCAGAAGATTCATTCTAGTGTGAATGAGGCTCCCCTTCTCTCCATTTAAGAGTTTTAAATGTAATGCATATTTACAGCTCTGCATGTCATGGCCGTCAGACAGGCGAAAAAGAGATGGAGAGGCTATTCCTTCTGCCAAGCTTCCTACCTTATTTTGAACTGTTTTAAGATGGAGCATTTTAGACAGAACAAACTAAGTTTCTGAAACAGAATCAAAGGAAGTGAAGTTAAATTACAGAAAAAAAAACGTTAATGAGAAAAGACCGATAAAAGAAAAAGCTAGGCCAAATTGAAAAGCTTCATCCCTGAAACCCCAGGACTATGAGGAACCCAGACTTAATGCCACCCTCATCTTTGAATTTAAACTCTAACATCGGTGCTCCCTTGTAAAGACTAGAGAACTTGTTTTTGTAAACTATTACTGCTAGAAGATTTGTAAAATAGACAATCTTTTCCCTCTTGTGTTTTTGTTTTAATACACGACTTGAGATTCTTGATCACTGGCCTCGAAGGTGTGAAAGAAGCACCAAAACAAGCCTTCTCTCCGGTACACCCATCCTTTCCACAATCCTGGCATAATTTCTGAAAAGTTGTCCTGTTAGCGGCCAGTCCCCCACCCTTGTTCTCTCACCTACTCCACGGTCTTCAATGCTGGGGTTGTCAATCCATCGCTGAGCCTGCTCAATTTTGCCCTCAAGGTTGACAGCCGCTTTGGCAGGACGGCTGTTAGCCACAGCCCTGTTGGTCTTAGACTGCAGGTTCTGCAGGGAGGTGGCAATTTGCTTGGCCAAAGCTCGAGCTTCTGGAGAGTCTCCTTTTCCCCTGAGGAACGAAAAATAGAAACACAAAAATGCTACTGGAACATGAGCGTGCATTGTAGCAAAGCACACAAATGTCATGGCGTAATGTTAAAATGTGTTGAAAAATATCACATTCATAATTTTTTTCTTTTAAGTAAATGATCCATCCAGTGAGGGTCGACTGAAGTCAGAATGAGGGTTGGCATTTCAGGCATAGCAAGGCAGTATGGTTGCAATGCACAGACACAGAGGATAGAATCAAATCAGAGTGTGATCACGTATGCGTTTAGGCAACTATGAATCAGTGGGGCAGGTAGAATAGAAAGTTTCTTTTTAGTGTAGTAAATTAACACCACACTTATGGGAGGGTCTAAAGACCAAACCCTTCTTTGAGATTTGAGACCTTAATGGG
This sequence comes from Calotriton arnoldi, assembly GCA_963921515.1. Lineage (NCBI taxonomy): Eukaryota > Metazoa > Chordata > Amphibia > Caudata > Salamandridae > Calotriton > Calotriton arnoldi. The sequence goes on from CAWUFW010000669.1 coordinate 29,967, forward strand.
TAAATGTCACCCTCTTCTCAGAAAGACTGTCTCACCTACTGGAGGGAGAGAATACTTCAATGGCAGCAACTGAAGAAAATGCAAGGCAGTTCCTCTTCTTTTGGAAAACAGCAATGCCATATTCAAATTAATAACATTCATCTGTGTGTCTACAATTATTTTATTTAATGCATTTCATGGTAACGTAGGGAAAGTCTACTTTAATGTACAATGCCTCTATAGCTTTCTAAATTCTGATGTATATTTCGCACCTACACTTTCCTTCATCCCCCCCACCCCCAAAATGGTCCTCTGGGCTCTATGAAGTTTGCAATCCCAAACGTATGTAAGGGCAGGTGGCAGAGGGGTGTTGTGCTGACTCCTTTATACATACTGTCGCCTTAGATCAGACAGCTTGGCTGTCTGCATGGCTATTTCCCCAATTGATCGCAGGATATCTTCTCTCTCTTTGGGGTCCTCACACAGGTCTGCAATCCTCTTTGCTTCAGCCAGAATGCCTCGGATGTTCTCCTCCCCTTCAGGGCCCCCATTCGGGTCGGCCAGCCAGTTCTATAAAAGAAGAAATCGGAAAATATTTTCATGCACTGTCTTTTTGCTTTTGAGATCTAAAATAGGTCTATGTTCACTCGCACAATAGCAAACAGACCCCACCTAGTGACAGGCTAATGTCATATTTTAGGATTTGGAGTATATTTCTAACGATCTACTAAAAGATTAATAAAAGGGTGATATCTGCACACATCCACCTCAACTTAAAGATACAATAACAAATAATTATGGTACTGGGGAAAAATGCTCCTGATCGTTAAACTCACAAAAACACTACTGAACTATACACAGTACACTATTTAGTAAGCGTTTTTATTTATTATATATATATATATATATATATATATATATATATATATATATATATATATATATATATATTCATCAACAAACGCCCTTGAGCTTCGAGAGGTCACTCGACGATGTTCCAACCATCCGGTTTTCTGGCCTCTCAACAGCTCACCAACCTGCTTCCCAGTATATTCACAACCATGCCCGACGCGTTTCAAGGCCAATACGCCTCTTCCTCATGGGCTCACTGACAAAAGCATCAACGGCTCACCTCAGCATTCATCTCGTATTTATTGAATTAATCCGCCCTCAGTGGGCGTGGCTCACTTGCTTACAAGCATGCTGGTATATGCAGTCCAATGAGGTGAGTATAATTTCATTCCTTAAGTAGGTTCAATGCTTCTGTATGATTAGAGTTCATTTTTATCCTTTAGTAGGAAAGGGAATCAAAGGCCGGTGAGCTGTCATTTGAGAGGCCAGAAAACCGGATGGTTGGAACATCGTCGAGTGACCTCTCGAAGCTCAAGGGCGTTTGTTGATGACTATTTTTACACGGCTGTCCTGGCCGTGGAGAGGAGCACCATTTCTGTACGATGGAAAGGCTGTGATGGGAACCTTCCCGTCATGTGGCACGATGTTCCCTTATGCAAATGACAGCTCACCGGCCTTTGATTCCCTTTCCTACTAAAGGATAAAAATGAACTCTAATCATACAGAAGCATTGAACCTACTTAAGGAATGAAATTATACTCACCTCATTGGACTGCATATACCAGAATGCTTGTAAGCAAGTGAGCCACGCCCACTGAGGGCGGATTAATTCAATAAATACGAGATGAATACTGAGGTGAGCCGTTGATGCTTTTGTCAGTGAGCCCATGAGGAAGAGGCGTATTGGCCTTGAAACGCGTCGGGCATGGTTGTGAATATACTGGGAAGCAGGTTGGTGAGCTGTTGAGAGGCCAGAAAACCGGATGGTTGGAACATTGTCGAGTGACCTCTCGAAGCTCAAGGGCGTTTGTTGATGAATATATAAATATATAAATATATATATATATATATATATATATATATGTCTCAAACAATACCATTTCAGGGATAGAGTGACGCATAAATTATGCAAAAAGAAGCAGAGAACTCTGGGTAGTTCTCAAGTTTAGGTGGAAAGCAGCTCCAGTATAGAGCACTCTCAACACCGACACTCTAAATTTGCTCACCTCAAATGTCTGCTTTTCTATCAATGTCTTTAAGCATAGGATTAGCACAGTGCCATCCACACCGAGATAGAAAGGGTCAAAGTCTTTTGCCATTCCTATAGCAAAGTCTTTAAGCATAGGATTAGCACAGTGCTAGCCATGCCGAGCTGTAAAATGACCACAGCCTTTTACCACTCCAGGCATAGTATTACAGCTTTGGATTGGTAAAATACCATCCAAGCCAACTTGGCTCCCACAAAAAGAAAATATATAGGAAAGCTACAAAATGTACAACATATCTTCTGTGTTAGCTCAGCCAATGTGAGGGCCAGACATCATGAATGGATGTTGCTGCTGCTCTACATTTTCTTCTGATCCAAATTTTTTCTGGCAAGGATGGAAGTATGTTTAGACTTCTCTTGTAAGAATCTTCAAGGAAGTAGACAGCAAGGAATGACACCTTTCTTGGTATTGGGATTTTTAAGGCTCTACTTTTCTGGATTTTACTGCCCTCACTGCAAAATGATAGCTCATAAGATGGACATGGTTGTGAAATGATGGGGCAACAAGGCTCCAGTATGTGTACACAAGTACCAGCGGAACCAATATGAGCCTGGGCCTTTTTACACTTGTTTACAAGCAAGTTCTGATGGGATCTTTTTAAAGGATAGACTGAGCCTTATCTGCCCTCTGACAATCGGCACCATGACAAAGTGCAACCAGTCCCAAAATCCTGTTACCAACAATCTCGGTGCAGTAGCAGTAGACAAGAGACACTCAATAGAGAAGGAACACTTTCATGCATGAGCATCGCAGACTTTGCTGACCTTGGTACAATAAATTGCCAGCACTTATCTATGTTAAATCTCCAACGTCTCAAGATGAAAGAGAGAGTTTCCCTTTGGACCTATTCCCATTTGTCTTCTTTGATGCATGATTCCTCAAGCAATGCATGCAAAGGGAGTGCAGATTTAGCAGGTGTTTTGCATATGTCAAACTCCCAAAGCAACAGATCCAGACCTAGGTAGGTCAGCCACAAATGGTTTTTATCCACTTACTCGGTGTCTCCCAAGCAGGCTGAGAGCCATCTCCCAAGCAGGCAGAGCAGCTGCCTTTGCGACAAAGGCTGAGGCAAATGTGCTTAAAAAATAACTGCATGTACTGAGAAAAAAAGAAACACACCTGTGCACTAGAAAAATATCTCCGGAAAATCTCTAAAGAGGTGCAGTCCAGCACCATTTCTAATCCTAATGGTCAGCAGAAAAAAAAAGTGTTGAGGGCAGTAATTACTGGGCAGATGGGCAAATGATGATGCACAGTGTATGAATGGACCTCAAGTTCTTTTCAAACTCCTTTAGCACCATTTCTGATCATAATAACATGTTGCTCAAGTTTCCAAAATATTAAAACAGAAACACAGATTTACACAATGAATAGAAGCTGTAGATAATCAGAACACAGAGAATCATCTGTTCATCATCCCTTTTAAGCAAATAATTACTGATTGTAAAGTGTCTCAACATTCAATATATTAAGTCATAATTAATCTGGAAAGGATTCCCATCTCATTCATGGGTTTGTTCATTTCAGTTCCTGGCGTTAATGCCAGAACCCCTGCGAGGGGGCGCCAGTACAACAATCATTGACTTCATTGATCTGTTTGTGTATTGATTACTTTGGAATTACAAGCCCGAGCTTGACATGCTTAGCACTCTGCATTCTAAAACGCCAAGATTTCATCAATTTAGGGTGCAGAACACTTGGATATGAAGTTGGCTGGAGGATCCCTAGAAAATTTCAACATATGCAGAAACTCAATGTCATACGGAACTTACGTCATGTTTCTCCGAAAGGAAACAGAAACTCATCGGCATCTTTGTTGAGAAGAGAAACAAATATAAGCTGATTAAATTAGGAGATGTTGCCTGGAGTGGAGTCCCTTGCAATGGAAGATGCAACATGAATATGCTGGCTGAAAGAACCACTAAAACAGGTGACAGTCATTCTTGGGCTGAATCATTGATGTCACAGACAGAGCCTTAATTTATTTTACAGTAGCAGCATATGAATATCTCAAGGCAATGTAGTCGATGATACTGGTGTGGTGAACAATATTGGTCCATCCTCCCAAAAATTAGTAACGAGTCAATTAATCATAATTTATCAAGTCTGGAAACCACTCATCATCTGCACTCAGAACCCCTACCTCGTCACATTAAGGAAGCAGGGTCAGATAAAATATTCCTTACATTTAAATATGTATATATTCTAACTTACTCTGACAGTCCGACACGCAGCCTAGAACTAAGCCTATGGCTCTAAAGACCACCCAGAGGAGGGACCAGGGGACGAGGGTGACACGGTTAGCCTTGCCCTAGGAGAAGAAAACCAAATGTAGAAGGCAGTCCCTCAGTTCTTCTCTCCACCACATGCCCTTCAATTGTGGGCTCGCGGTGGGGGAGTGTTAGGGGGTTGTGTGGGGGAACACTAAGGGCCTATCTGAAAACACAGAACACAGTTGGCAGAGTGAGTGCAGGGAAGTGCTTGACTGGATTCTCCGGGTTAGGTTACAGGTCCACTCATTCTCAATTTTGCTTCCAACCTCACCTCACCCTGCTTCTGAGTGCTCTTCTTGAGGGTGGTGTCTTGAAAGGAGTCTGTTGGAAGTGTGCTGGCAAGCACCTTCATAATTTCTATGGTACCTACAATTTTCCTCATCTTTACTTCCAACCACTTTCTTTATCTGGCTCTCTAGCACTGCATAAAACCCTCCCAGCCTTTCCCTCTGCTTTATATTTTCTCTCACTTTACACATTTCCTAAACATCCTGTCTTCTCTCCTTTTCTTTTAGGTTTCTGAACGGCTATTATATGGTTAACAGATAATAAGCTGGTGCTGTAAAAAGCCACCACAATAAATAACTAATGTGGGCAAGCCACTCATCACCAATCCTACTCCTGGTAGATTTCAATGGTTACCTGTCCTTCCCTTTGCACTCCTCCTATGTTTACTCTGAACTCTTCCATAGCCTTTGAACTTTGAAACATCCCCTTTCGTCACCTGCTCATCATCAGTTCTCTCATTCCTGGCCCTATCTTACTCCCAACTCCATGTTCTAAATGGCACAGATTCCCTTCATATCTTCTCTTACCTGCTTTGGAGTTCCGAAGCACTCTAAAGAGGCTGAACGAGGAGACGATATTGCTATATGAAATGCAAAAACTAATGAATGTGGGGTAAACTGGCAGTAGGGGCGACAGTGAATAAGCAAGTGAAATGAGGAGATTTAGCTGGTGGAATCGGACAGACTCTTCGTTTGAATGAAGCCACATATGTAAGAGCTAGGGATGCTGATATCCCAGATATGGAGTGAGGTTCTGCAGAACCAGAAGTCTAGAATCACAGGAGCAGATGCACCAGCATACCAGTGTTCTTCAAAGAAAGGCTCTGCCTCAGCCAAAACGGTTACCCGCTAAGCACAGAATGTTCCCTAAGATATGCCACTATTTCTTCTAAAGCCCAGTCACTGGTCAATTGTTCTTACCACTGTGCGCCATCAGGCCAAACTACACAATCACTGAAATTTACAAATATGCAGCTCCCAGTAAGTAAAGGTAAGCTCGAGATATTAAATTGTGGAACACAGTGTCCTCTGGCAGCACATGCTCTTCACAAAGAAAGAAAGCCTCAGGCTTAGTTCACCCAACACCTATGAATGTATCCATTCATTTCTCTCTAGCTCGCGGCCACAGCTGTATAGTCTGCATAAAGCATATTTTACATGTTTAGGTAATCTGCCTTCGGTCACTCCATTAATAAGCCTTAGGGAGGAATGGTGCTTACAGTCATTAAGGTGTGATTAGGATTTCATGTTCATGGTTATCAACCTTCTATTAACCCTAGCTACCCTGGCTCAAGCAGTTCTGAAACAGTGTGTGGTAAAAAGCACAGTTAGCAGAACATCTATCAAGTTCCTGGGCTTGCAAAATGCACATGGAGAGAGGTACTTGCTACATGTGTTTCTGATTTAGTCCCGTCTAGGAAGGGGTTGGCTCTAAAGAGACAAAGCTTGGAAAATTAGTGAATCGCAGAAGCATGGCTCATAGAATCCTACTAAGTTTCTAAGTATATTTTGGTTTGCAAACTGGCTTTCAGTTATGTGCCCTTGTGATACTTGCACCATGAGGATCAAAGCCCTCCTGTCTTACTGATGGGACATTTCCTACTCTGCAGTTAGCCCCTGCAAGCTTTGCACAAAAATCATTTGCCAACAAATTGTCAATGAAAGAAACTAAATTCAGTTTCAGAGCAAGATTGTTGGAGAAGATTTTTTTGCAATGTTTATGCCTTCCGTCCCCTTGTTAATGCAAGTCTCTAAAACACTAATTGTAGATCCTGTGTCTTTTCAAAACTTTTTGAAGTTCTGGAAACTCTCATGCTATTTGTTTACTTGCAATGCTTCAGAATGAAAAAAACACAATGTTGAGATTATATTCAGCCTCATCTCGGTTTACTAACATTTTATCTAAAGTCTCGCTTTTGCAAATCTAAAACAAATCTTGGTGCAATGGCATTAAAGGTAGCAATACGTGGCATGCTTAAGGGTGTGATGGGCAGGGTCTGAAGGACAAAATGATAAAACAAAGAGAATAACAGGTTAGAACAAGGCAGTAAATGGAAAATTACAAGTAGTAGTACCAGTTTGTAAAGGCAGCAGTGTGGCGTATGTGGCATAGCATTCCAAAACCTCCTCCCAATTTTAAAAATTACCTTACAGGAGCACTACAGTGTACTATTTAGCCTTGTCTGGGACCAGGACTGGAAGAAATATAAGTAGGTGAAGGCGGAAAACTGCCTCCCCCACACTTCCTGGTTTCAAATTGGATTGACAGGGATATGCTACACCAAAAACAAACAGGACATTACTTTATTGCTAGAACTATCCCTGACAGGGGGTACCAGGAGAAACCCCCAAACTAATGATCCTTTTTATGGGGCCACTGCCAAATCCACCCAACCGTAAGTCAAACCTCTTGGGGAGGCGGAGGAGCGGTGGTGGTGTTATTGGGATGAATGGGACTGTTGATTTAAGTGCGAACTGGTTGGCCAACTGTCACAATATTGTCTCTTCCTGCAGACTTGGCTACTTTAATCTCTTTCATAAAGCAGGTCCAGAAAACTGTCCTGATCTCATTACTGTGAGAAGAACCAGATCTTAATTTGTCTGCAAAAGCAAAAATAATGTCCATTGTGGCAGAGAGATCCAAGGGAGCTGTTGCAACCTTGGGCTGCTTGTACCAGAAACTGCAGCCATTTTATGTGCCTTTGGCACCCGGTGGGCTTCAAGAGCCATTAAACTGACAAGCTGATCAGTCAAGAAAAAGCAAACATTTTGCCTTCAAATATAGGATTTTTGTTGGAAATATGCTGTGTGCACGCAGTCTGAAAATGCATGTGGTTGATGGCCAGCTGTGCAGTGAAATGAGATCAAATATTCGATTCAAAGCTAGCCGCTGAACGACAATATTAATCGATGATTAATAACAGTCCCTGGCAAAGCAGGAGCTGATGCACAGATGGAAAGGTTGAGATGTTACCAGGCAATGTAATGGGTTTTTATGAGCAATGTTTGATTAGGTAACAGTATAAAGTCACTATAGCAACTTTTCTGAGAATAAGTAAGAGAAAGCTCTGATTTATTTTATTAGACTGAAAAAAGATTTCACCTGAACGCTTCTTACATTAGGGCGTTAGTAGAAGCTTTACTTATTGAAATGAGTCATATATGCCTTGCAAATTATTTTTTCTAATCCTGAACATGAAATTAACACACTACATGTTCACTTTACACGCTAAAGAAAAGGAAGCAGGTGTAGAACTCTGGTGCACAATTTATCATCAACGGAAACAGTTAGTAGTGAGCTCAGTTCTAGACTTCGCTTGTGTCCAGCAATGTTCTTAAAGAACATCAAGCAGGTGTTCACCGATCAACGAGCACCGAATTGGTAACCAAAGCAACAATCTTCATGTGATAGCAAATGGTGGTGGTAGTAGCAGAGCCCAGATTTTGTTGGATCGCTCAGTAGTGTTTGATGCCGTCAATTATACTATTTTACATCCTAGATTGGCTGACAGGCCAGGGAAGGATTCTGCTCCAGCCTGGTTTGCTCCTTCCTTGTCCGAGGGACTGACTACTTTCTTTTTTAAATGGGACCAGCTTGTGCGGAATGTTTCCCAGGGAGACCTGCTATCACTGCTCCTTTTAAACATTTACCTCTGGCAATTAGTAATGCTCTTCGAACCATGGAGCATTCACTTCGACAATTATGCTCATTATTCACAGCTTATTATGGAGGCTATGCCCTTGAGATTAAAGAGTTTGGCGCCCCAACTACTTGACAGTTGCAGATGATGGATGTGCTCTAATCACCTCTTAGTAAATCTCAGTAACACTGAAATCCTCCTGGTAGGTACTCTACTCACATTGTGGCGAAAAGAAATCTGGCCCAACCAGCTGGGGCTCAACCTGGACTCCTGCCTTCAAGCTAAAGACTCCTGACATACTGATGCCCCACAAGCGATCCATGGAGGACCAAATCTCTTCAGTAGTAAACACCGGTTTCAACCAACTGTGAGAAAAAACTCTTATGTACCTAAAACTTTACCCCAAAAGGTCCAGGCTATTTTGGCATTTGGGATCTTTACCCTTGACTTTGCCAGAGTATATTTGAGAGTGAATAATTATATTATAGCTAAACTACAGCAGCCGCAAAACACACTGGCACGTGCCTTGTAAGACCTTCATTGGCAAGGCTGTGTTATCCGCAGCACAAAAAAGGCTGGAAGTACAATTTAAATCGTTCTGCCAGGTCCATATTGCTATTCGGCTAGTGGGTATGATTTTTTTCTGCGCTTTAAGGCTGATCAACCCTCTAAGCATGCAGTGGCAGGTGGGTTCTTATGCGGGATCGGTGGTGCTCATCAAATCTGGCAGATCTGCCGCAACTGAGTGAATCCGAAAAACTACACAAGCTAGTCAGGGGAGGTTGCTCCCATTCGGCCAGCCCTGCGGGTTGCTGAATGCTCTTCTCGCTTGTTCTAAAAGGTGCAGAAACCTATTCCCTCCTCCAATGTAGGTTAAGACATAAGTTATCCCAGCAAGCCTATTCTTCCCTCTTGTACTTACTCTGGTTCATTGTCTCTCTCTCTACACCTACTCTCGGTCAATCTATCAGCACCAGAGACTGATTGGATTATGCAAGCATGCGCTACAAGAAATTTAACATAGACCACATCACCCCAGTGCTCAAATCCCTACATTGGCTAACAAGGAAACAACACATCAACTTTAAGATGCACTGCTTTGCTCGTAAAGCAGTCTGCAGCGGCACCCAAACACCTTGAGGACAGCATCCAGAGCTACAAGCTGAACAGAAGCAAAGGTCAGTTTCTATCAATCTGCCAGCAGTCCCCTTGTTTTAAGCTCAAACCTTCTGGAGGTAGATTCTAAGCTACCAGGCATCATCCCTATTAAACTCATACACCCTCGACTGGAAACACACAGTTTGCATGAAGGTGCGGAAGATTACCCTGTTCTGCTTTCTCCATGGAGAATAGCTCAGCCCCTTGGATTGATCTCCTGTTAGTCTCTGCCACAACGCCTTAGCTAACAACTAAATGGTATGAGCACCCATTAAATGAACACAAATAAATCAGGAGGATGTTGTTCACAAATGAATAAATCTCACTGGGTACATGAATGTTTTTTATAGATCTCTTCAGAGATTCACACAAAGAATCCGTACCTGGGCAGCATCGATTTTCTTGGCAATGGCCTGTTTGGAGTTGGTCATGGCCTCCAGCTTCCCAGCTGCGTTCTGCACCTTCGCCGTCAGCATTTCCAACCCCTGTGCAATCTGTTGAGCTTTCTGCATGGCCGCTGGAGAGGCCCCTTGTCCCCTGGGCAGAACAGAGGAGGAGAAGGGATGAATGGAGAGCGGAGAGGCAGAGAAGGGAGAAAGCAAAAAATGAAATGCCGAGTCCCATGAATCAGCCAGTTCTATGTAGCCCCTTGACCTATATCTACAACACTCACCCCGCCCCCCGTATTATAGCTGCATTTGCCTAGCTCAGTTCACAGCAATGTGCTCTTCATCCCTGCTCCTTTCATCTCTTCAAGTTGAAAACTCCTGGCCCAACATCACTATCCTTTCACCTCGCTCAGATCACAACGCTTGACCTTCCATTACATTCTGCTTACCTAGCTCGCAGGTCCGACACTTGGTCAGTCATCTGCCCCAGAGTTTTGCAAGTTCCCAGGATGTCCCTGCGCTCGCGGCCTGCACACAGCTCTCCCACTTTGCCAGCTTCGTCCAGGATTTGTCTGATGGCATGCTCCCCGGCATCTCCTAAAATACAAAAGCCGCCGCACATCCAACTCTGGATTTGGAATGCAACACAACAACAAATTCTCTGCAGCGCTATATCTCAGTGCCAGCAGCGTTATATATATCAGTGCCAATAGCACAAGTTTTTGTGTTATTGAAATTTTCAAATAAAAAAAATAAAAAAATAAATTGTATAGCTCACAATCTGCCATCTGTACAGCATTGCAATGCATTTCAGTAGCCCAAGGTGTGATGTTTAAATATTTCCATCACAGACTGGAGGCTCATTCGGTTTTGTGGAGGTCTGCGGTCAGCTGGGTGAAAATGCTGGTTTCAGTGAGTGGCAAGTTATGCTGGGGGATGCTGGAAAGTGCTCACAGATGCTTCAGGGGAATAAAACATGCTAGGGGAGCCCAGAAAACATGTAATCCCTTGAGGCTCTGCAACTGTCATCCAGTCTGTTCTAGCCCCAATGGTTTATATGAGATGGATCTTTTCAGCATTCATACATGTGCCCACATTCCAAGTTCAAGGCTCCTCGGGAGCTCCTCTGAGATTTTACTTGCTACAGAGGGAGGAAAACAGGACTTTTCATATTCAGATGCCTTCTTGCTCTGCGAGTGGAATTATAGAAGTTGACAGGTAGGTGGACAGTTACAGACTTTTTAACTGATTTCTGGCCTGGCGTGGCCAGAAATAAAGGGATATCTTAAACTGTTACTTACTTAAACTGTGCAGATACCAAGGATATCAACATGACGTCAAGCAGGTATATAAGAGGATTATTCCACACAAACAACAGACAGATAAGACAGAGAATAGCTAAAGGCACAAACACAGCCACACGAACATATCTGCGGACACTAATATACTAATACAGGGACAGGCATGGATACCTACAAAACAGACTGCAACACATAAGCAAAAGCATGATCAAAGAAATAAAAGAGGAGAACTGATATACAAAAGGATTATAGGCAAAAAGGCAGACAAACATGTACATTCAAAGTGGCACACACACTGTACACAGACCACAAAACTGCAAAATACAATCATACAGGCATTGGCATTTGAACCTTTGTGTGCGTGCGCACACACACACACACACACATACATACATACATATATATACACACACATACATACATACGCACGCTCATACACAAAAGAACACACACGCACTGCCATGCAGACAGGCTGAAGGATTTGTTCCTTTGAAATTAATGTTTAAACACTTAGTATGCTTTCCACTGCAGAATTACATCCTACATCTCCCTTTCAGGAGCGAGGTGCTCTCCATGTCGTTCTGATGCCCTGTACCGTGTCACAAAGTAATGGATGCTCACCTAGGCAGCACAGAGAGCTGCACTGCTTCTTACGCTGTGTCTGCCGACAGCACAAAAAGCGATGCATTGAAACTTGAATTAATCCCATCCATAAGTAGTTCTTCTGGACCACATTCCATTCCATTGATTTATACTTCTGTTTCATTACTGACAAGGAGCAACCATATGCAAATCAGCCTTGGCCCTGGCCCACAAGGGACACTCCAGGCCGATCAGCTGGGTTATGTACCCTGTAAAAAGGAATGCAAGAAACCCCGGTCCAGTTTGGGCCTTGTCATTCTTTGGCAGGCTACTATCCAGAGCTCCGATCGACTGTAAATCTACTCTACACGAAAGCAGCTCTGGTGGTAATGGTGTGTATTTCACGGCAGCTTAATGTCCAGCACCTTGTTTAGGCAACCTACTTTTCTCGAGGAAGGGATTCATGGCAGCACAGTCTTTCATAGTCTCTGCTTGAGGTACATGGGGTGCAATACACTGCGCTCACTGCCCACACTTTCACCTTAACCTTTCAAGCAGTACCACAGGGCACCACAGCTCTTACCTGGTGGGGCGTTGGGATCTCTAAGCCACTCCTTGGCCTGGTTGATCTTGGAGTCGATGAGCGCCAGGGCCCGCTTCATGGCTTCAGTGTCCTGTAGTAAAGCCGAGAGGAGGCATCATTAGCAGCCTTACGTATCATCAAAGGAAAGGGAACTAAGGGCGCTTGTAGGTCCAGCATACGAGCCCCTTAAAAGTATTAATTGTAACAAATAAGTATGCAGTTCCCTTTGACTAAGTCACAAAATGAGAATATATGTTTGGTCAGTCTAGAGTCCAAAGGGGAGGATGGGAGTCCTGCTCCTTTTGGAACTGGGGCCTCCACACATCCAGTTACGGTTTGGAATAAAATGTCTCAGACAAAGAGCCCCAATACGGGTGCCGGCATTGCAGCGCCGGCCCGACGAGGAGCAAGCCCGATGATGAAGCATGACACCCAACTGGGTGTGTGAGGGCCCCAGTTTCCAAAAAGAGCAGACTCCCATCCACCACTTTGCACTCTAGAACGACCAAACATATATTCTCATTTTGTGACTTTGTTTAAAGGAACTTCATACTTATTTGTTACAATCATTAGTGCCTGCTAATCCTCGGGAGAGTGCTGTGACAACACCACACAGCCAGCGTGCAGAAGAGCAACAAAACACACTACCCGCCCCCCAAGAAGATCACACCACGACCCAGGGGGAGAACTGCAACGCCATTAATACACAGTTTGGCTTAAGGGCAACACACAACCCACTCAGGATGCCGTCTCCTGCCACAGGTGTAGGGCATTGACTCATGGAGCAGAAAGCAACACGTCACACACTGTTCGTGCATAACGAAAACGCAAATCCCTGCAGAGCACCTCCCCCCCCCAAAAAAAGAAACCCACCAGGAATTACAGTGTCTACACCGTGTTACATGTTCCTGCCGCCCAAACTTACTGGTGCTCATTTCCTTTCCTCGTGTATGTGAGGCTAAGCCCACCTCAAAGACATAAATCCATAACTCCAGGGCACGCTACGCTACCTTTCAGCTGGCACATTCGCCAAGCTGAGATCTCTCAAGTCACCCAGAGGTGAATCCGTCTTTACCCCCAAAGAATCCCCAAGAATATCCCGGAACCAGCTATTTTGCGGGAAGCAACCCAATGATTATGAACTGCAATGGTATGGGCAGGACAAGGTGCTTGAAAAGGTTGTGCCCGGCCATGCAAGGATCTAGAGTTTCATTCAACAAACATCTCCGCGCGCAGCCCGAGAACGAAGCTGAAATTACGCCTTCACATGGCCTCACAGCTTCAAGAAAGCAGTGGACGTAACCTGACGCCATACTGCCACCCTGCGGCCAGCTACGGTTTAGCAGGAGGTGAGGTGGTGAAGAGAGCAGACGTACACTGACTGGCACGGCAGTTACCTCAGACTAGTCAAAGTATATTTGATAAAATCACTGAGGCCAGAAATAGAGCACAGGAGCAGCGCCTTGCCGTCGGTTTTCGGCGAGCAGCATGAAGTTATCGGCAAAACAGTGCGACGCCAGTCACAGAGTGTGATTAGTTGAAATTTGTTGAGATTGGCCAGTAAAAGGGCAGGCCTGTCGCACAATATGGTAATCGAAGGAGGGACAGGGAGAGCCCCCTACTGTCTCTTCAACCAAACACACACACACAGTTGTCAAATGTCCTAACCCGGTGGGGGAGGGGGGGGGGGGGGGGTAAAATTAAAAGGCGACTTTTAACAAGGCTTTGTTGCGCCCGGAGCCCAAGCTTTGAAAATAATTTCACTGCATATTAATTACCCATACAGAGGTGGCAGTGAATAGTCGGTTGGCTGTAAAACATATTCACGCAGTGAGATCAACTCTCACTGCACAAACATGCATGTATATATGTAAGTATGTTAAAAAAAGACCCTACACACCCCAGGAAAAATCGATATTTACAGCACAATGCGAATGATGCCTGATACGGCACCATTTTGCCCTCCTGAACGGCCCTCCACACAGATTCCTCAAGCGTGTGCAGGCAACTAAAGATGAGGGAGGGGCAACTAAAGATGAGGGAGGGGCAACTAAAGATGAGGGAGGGGCAACTCAGTGGTGGCTCCCCCACTAAGGCAGAGGAGCGTCGCCCCACTGCCTTCAAGCAGGAAACGAAAGGAAAAAATAAAATGATAATAACGTAATGTTATTATAATTTTATTTTGTCCTCCTGCTGCAGCAGCTTGCGTGAGGGGGCAGGTCGGGGCTGAAGAGCAGGGGAGGAGAGTACAACCCTCCTGAGTGCGCAATGACTGTTTGGTCGGCCCTCTCGGGCCGCCCAAAACGGTCATGCGCACTATCCCTGTTACAGCCTTCATGGAGAACATGCCCACCCCTCCTGCCCACGGCGCTCAGACCAATGACAACGCTGCATTGCAATGTTGAGATTGGTCAGGGGAGCCTGTGTGCCAGGTGCTTCCTGTTCCTGGAAGACAAGAGCAGGAGCAGAGACGCGGGACCCGGCGGGAAGGTAAGTGTTTTTTTTTTTGTTTTTTTTTAATTGTGAAACCCCTCCCTCCATGCCCGCCCCTCCACCTGCGAGCCGTGCCGGCCACCACTTGGGCAACTAAAGATGAGAGAGGGGCAACCCAGGAGAGATTTACTCAAGAAAGAGCTGCACTGAAAGACTGCACAGTCGAACTGTTGCACGTTCACTTGTAGTGTTCAAAACACAGCCACAGTATGGCACTGTCACACCACAGGCTTCATACCAATGTACACAATATACGTCCACAGCAGAGCTGAACGTGTAATTAACCCACAACACAGGCTAACACAGAGAACTGACACCAAGCCCACGCCAGAGGCCAAACAAAATGAGAGGCCTACGGTGGAGACAGACAGTGCAGATCCAACCACAGAAAAGAGAGGCATTAGGTACGAAAGACATCAACCCACAGCAGAGGAGCCACCTCCAAGACTGGAGACATCAAAACCCACTGTGACGGCACTAAAGCGGAACATACCTTTTTGTAGGCGTATGCATTTAACTCCAAATAAAATACTACAAACAACAACTGACAAAGGGGGCAAAACATAGGCGACACCAGACAAACCACAGAGGTCAAATCACAGGACATTAGGAGTTCTGGAAGTCGGAGCATTAGCCAACACAAGGAAGCACAGACATCACCCAGAGGGCACGCAGAGCAGAATCAAGCACAGCAGCCAGAGATATCAAGCCAAAATTAGAGACAAACACACCTAAACAGACATCAGTCAGACACCAGAGTCCACCTTAGAGGCCTCTAACAGCAGATTTTAGTGGATGATAGGCATCGTTTCACAACTAAGGCCAAATCTGAGGAAGAAAGCAGAGGCAGGACAATGTACACAACAGATGGGGCAGAAGGATAATGTTACTTACCCAGTAAGCATCTGTTCTTGGCATGTAGAGCTGTAGATTCACATGCTTTGCATACTCCTGCCATCTAGTATTGGGTCCGGATGTTTGCAAGTTGTTTTTCTTCCAAGTCTGTCCTAGTCACAAGGTAAGGTGACTTTTCCTTTTGGTGATAGTGCGCATGGGCATGGACTCCATTGTTAGATTGTTTTCCCGCAAGAGGGTGAGAATGGAGTAAGAAAATGTAGTATGTAGATGTCCATGCATATAAATGTATAATGAAGAACTGCAACAACTAGGAGGTACCCGGGGAGGCGAGTGGGTGCATGTGAATCTACAGCTCTACATGCCAAGAACAGATGCTTATTGGGTAAGTAACATTATCCGTTCGAGGCATGTGTGCTGAAAATACACATGCTTTGCATAGACTATAAAGCAGTAGATTCCCAAAGCGGTGGCTAACCTGTAGGTTGTTGACGTGCTAACACATCTACGCAATAGTGTTTGGTAAATGTGTGTGGTGTACACCATGTAGCTGCCTTACATATGTCAGCTAGCGGAATGTTACCTAAAAAGGCAGCTGAAGCCCCTATTTTGCGAGTGGAATGCGCTCTAGGGGGAATAGTTAAAGCTCTTTTAGCTTTAGCATAGCATGTTTGAATGCATTTAACAATCCATCTGGCAATACCAAATTTAGAGATAGGATTGCCTTTGTGAGGTGGAGCAAATGCAACAAACAGTTGATTTGTTTTGCGAAAGTCTTTTGTCTTATCTATGTAGTACAGTAAAGCTCTTTTAACGTCAATCGTGTGAAGAGCACGTTCTGCTACAGAATCAGGTTGAGGAAAGAAGACTGGTAACTGAACATATTGGTTTATGTGAAAGGCAGAAACAACTTTGGGAATGAATTTAGGGTTGGTGCGGAGAACTATCCTGTCTTTGTGTAGCTGAAAGAAGGGTTCTTCCAAAGTTAATGCCTGTAGCTCACCAACTCTCCTCAGTGATATGATGGCAATGAGGAAAGCAACTTTCCATGAGAGGAATTGCAGAGGGCACTTGTGCAGTGGTTCAAAAGGTGGACCCATAAGCCTTGTAAGAAGAATGTTGAGATTCCACACTGGGGCAGGAGGAATCCGTGCTGGTATTACTCTTTTTAAGCCTCCAATGAAAGCTTTAATTACTAGAACTCTGAATAGTGATAGATATTGCCTATTTTGCAAGTAGGCAGCTACTGCTGCAAGGTGCAAACAAATAGATGTATACCCCAGTCCTGTTCGCTGTAAATGCAACGGGTAACAGATGTTTTGTATGGAAGCATCTAAAGGATTGATTTTGTTGTTATTGCAGTATAAAACAAATCTTTTCCATTTTGCTGCATAGCAAGCTCTGGTGGTAGGCCTTCTTGCTTCTTATAGAATATTCATACAGTCTGGTGGTAAATTTAAATAATCGAACTCTATGACTTCAGGAGCCAGATCGCTAGATTTAGTTCCTTGGGATTTGGATGTCTGATTTCTCCATGGTTCTGTGTGAGGAGAGAGGAGGTGAGGTGTAGCTTTTGATGTGTAACTATTGACAGCTCCAACAGGGTGGGATACCATGGTTGACCGGCCCATGTGGGAACTACTAGAATTAGTGTGAGGGTTGTTTGCCTGAGTTTCCAAACCACACACGGAATGAGCGGGAGAGGCGGAAAAGCGTAGGCAAATATCCCTGACCAGTTCATCCATAGGGCATTGCCCTTTGAGAGCAGGTGTGGGAACCTGGAGCTGAAGCTTGGGCATTTTGTGTTTTCAACTGTGGTGAACAGGTCTATTTGTGGAAAACACCATTGTTGAAAATAGGGAAGGAGAACTTGGGGATGAAGTTCCCACTCGTGAATTTGCTGTCTCCTTCTGCTGAGGGTCGGCAATTTGATTGTTTACTCCTGGGAGATGTGCTGCCAGAAGATATATTTTGTGATGGATTGCCCACTTCCAGATGGCTTGAGCAAGTGTTGACAGTTGGAGAGAGTGTGTCCCCCCCTGCTTTTTCACATAATACATTGCTGTCATGTTTTCGGTTCGGACTAGGACAGTGTTGGTGATGAGGTGAGTTTGAATAGCTTTTGAGAGCCAGAAAAATTGTTAAAAGCTCTAGGTAATTGATGTGGAGAGCCTGGTGCTGGTTGGTCCACAGGCCTTGTATTGTGCAACCCTTGAGATGAGCCCCCCATCCTGTTAGAGATGCGTCTGCTCTGAGCACGATCTGTGGAATAGGGTCGATGAAAGGCCGGCCTGCTGATAAGTTTTGTGGGTTCCACCACTGTAGAGAGCGATGGGTACGGCCGTCTACCAACACTAGATCGGTTAATTGACCCTGTGACTGATTCCACTGACATGCTAAGCTCTCTTGCAGGGGGTGCATGTGAAGCCTTGCATGGGGTACAATTGTGATGCAAGACGCCATCATTCCCAGCAGTTGCATGAATACTCTGGCTGGTATGGTAAAGCTTGGTTGGGTTGAAACTGTAGAATCATAGCCTGAATATTGCGAATTCTGGCTACATTGGGAGAAGATAGAGCTTTGACTGTGTCTAGACTGGCTCCTAGGTAAGACTGCATCTGTGACGGATGCAGGTGAGATTTGGGAGCATTGATGGTGAACCCCAGTAGATCTATTGTGATCTGTGTGTGTTGTAGACAGTTCTGGTGAGAGCTGGCTTTGATAAGCCAGTCGTCTAGATAGGGGAAGACGTGAATTTGTTGTCTTCTGAGATGAGCAGCGACTACTGCCAGACATTTGGTAAATACTCTGGGTGCTGTAGTCACTTCGAAGGGAAGCACCTTGAATCGGTAATGTTTGCCCGCTATCACAAATCTGAGGTATTTGCGATGAGCGGGATGAATTGGAACGTGAAAATACGCGTCATTTAAATCTAGGGTAGACAAAGTCTGCTCTTTGTAAAAGTGGGAGTACCTATTGAAGTGTCACCATGTGAAAGTGTTCTGACAGTATATAACGGTTTATCTCTCTGAGATCCAGAATAGGTCTTAGGGAACCATCCTTTTTGGGGATGAGAAAGTACAGAGAGTAAACTCCTGAGCCCTGGTACTGTACTGGAACCGGTTCTATTGCCCCTTTCAGCAAGAGGGACTGGACCTCTTGTTTAGCAAGTGTATGTGTTCTGGAGACAACTTGTGAGACCGAGGTGGAATGTTTGGGGGATTGCTGGTAACCTCCAGGCAATAACCATGTTGGATAATTCCAAGCACCCATTTGTCTGTTATAGACTGCCAAACGGGGAGAAATTGCTGAAGTCTTCCCCCGACAGGTATGGTGAAATCGGGGGGGAGCGTGGGCAAGTCACTGCTTGTTGGGGGAAGGGGAGTTACGGGGTGTGTTGCCCTTACCCCTACCTTTGAAGTTGTTGCCTCTATAACCTCCTCGGAAAAAAACCCTGGAGGGAGAGGACTGGTTGTTACCTTTGTAAGTGGAGGTATTTTGATCTGGGGATGGTGTTTTTGACCCTCCTCTGTAAAAGGAGCGACAAAAGGAGCATCTGCTGGAGGTAGTCTGGAGTGCTCCGATAGATTTAGCTACCTCGGTGTTCTTCATTTTCTCTAACGCCTGGTCGACGTTAGGACCAAATAGGTGTTCCTTATCAATGGAAAGGACTTGTAGCTACAGATTTTTTTCTTCAAGGGGATCTTGTAAGAAATGTCCTCATCTGGAAGTTTGCGTTTTTGAGGTGGTTTTGTGTAAATATGACCAGTCTCGGGGTCAATGTGTAGCCACTTTGGATCTGGTGTTAATGGAATAGTGTCCACTTTTGGATCCGATGGGGGCTCTTTGTGTTTTGGTGCTAGTGTTTTTGGTGCCGACGGAGGCTGGCCTGTCGGCGTGAACGGTTTCGGCTCCAAAGGTTGCTTAGGTTTTGGCACGGAGGGTTTCGGCTCCGAGCCCGACTTATTCTTGGAACCGGAGGATTTTGGCTCCGAGCAAGACTTTTGGTGACCGGGTATGGAGCCGGAAGGCTTGACTGGCTGTTTCGGAGCTGGGCCCGAAGGCAGGGCGTCGGAAACGTCGTCTCGGTGCCGACCTTGGCCAGAAGGCAGAGGTGGTGCCGAAGCCTTGTGTTTTTTCGGTGTTTGTGGGGGCAAGGGGTCTTCGGTACTTGCGTCACCTTGTCCCTGCAGCAGTTCTTCGGCGTCGAGGTCTATCATGAGCTCCGAGTTCGAGTCTTGTTCGGAGAAGGCTTTCTCCTCTTCTGCTGCTGAGGCCTCGATGTCTTCTTGGCCGGAGTCTTCACCGAAGATGTCCAGTGTGTCTTCGATGCTTTGACGCTGCATGTCTCGACGTCGAGCTAGACGGTTGCGGAGAGTCTTTATTGACTGGAACTCTTTGCAAGCGTCACAGTTTTCTTCTTTGTGCTCGGGATATAAGCACAAGTTGCACCCTTCGTGTGAGTCGGTGCGCGGATACTTCGCGTGGCACCGAGGACAGAATTTAAATGGATTCCGATCCATCGACAGAGCTGACCGGGCGCGGTTAGGCCTCGAAGGCCGTCCACGAAGCTTTCAGGTGGAAGGTCGATTGCGATGTCGAAACGATATGTAGAGAAGTGGAAACGAGTACGGAAACAATGCCGTCGAGGGTAGAGAGGATTGCGCGTCGAAGGGAACCCGAAGAATGATTTCGAACTGGAGAGCAGCAATACAGGTCCGAACCCGATGGCAGAAAAAAACAATCTATCAATAGAGTCGATGCCAATGCACACTATCACCGAAAGGAGGAGTCACCTTACCTCGTGACTAGGAAAGACTTCTCCGAAGAAAAACAAACAACAAACATCCGGACCCAACACTAGATGGCAGGAGTATGCAAAGCATATGTATCTACAGCACACATGCCTCGAATATATTATTCTGAGAGGTCTGCTCCAGTTTCCACTTGTGGGCCAACAGTTTATCACTCAGAGGAGGCAGGCAGCCACTCCACCAAAAGGCACCACAAAATTTAGATAAGGACACACACTCAAACTCTCATTATTAGGAGGACATGTAACATATCACTACAAGGAGAATACATAGGTCTTAGGGGAAAATACCAACTACAGTTTACGCAGGACAGTCATTGAGTCACCCCCTGGTACAGGCAGCACTTTTATACGAGAACAGAAGTTGGGATGGTGCACTTGGAAATCATATGTGGATGCTATGGATGGATGGTTGGCAATCAGACTTTAAGAGCCTATTGAAAGCACTGCCTCATACCTCTTTCTCTACATCAAAAAGCATGTCAATTTGTTAGAACTTCCAATGTTACAGGGATTACATTTTGTCTCCATTTTAGTTTTCCTTTTTAAATTAGCATCTTTCGAAGATGGTGGTCTGAACATATTTTTCACTAACACAACAAAATGCCACACGCATTTATTATAGTTAGACCTTGTTGTTCTGTAATCTGTACTGTTAGTTTCGGGGACACATCTTAGAGTGCAATGTTCTCGCTTTGTTTTGTGCTCGTAGGAGACAACCCTTTTATTCAGACTAAGCAAAGCTGTTTTTCTGCATCTCTAGCAGAATGAGAGAATGCCTTGTATTTTATTACTTAAACAGCATCCATTTTGAATTCAGTGAAGAGGCACTTCACACCGGAGTTATCATGGATGCTACGGACAGCAGTGAATGAGATGCAGCTCCGCAGGCCTCGACATACATCGTAAGAAGGAAGATAGCTGCATTGGCAAGCTGTGCAGGCTTGCACACTAAGACGGAGTGCATTCGTTAATGCACAGAGGCTGGCTTCCTGAGACATTACATCAACGTATGGGGTTAGATCATTCCAACTGGGTCTGGCAGAAGGATACTCCTACAATGCTCTTTCTAGTATAATGGTATTAGTGATGGATGGGAGTAATATTACATATAATGAACATGGTCGAATTAGTCATATTTTTCACCATTCTAATAATGATGTCGCATCTGTCAAATAATAGCAGTTCATGTTTTAATTACAAGGACTGTACCTTTTCAATAAACATTTGAAAATGTATTATTGTCACTTCTCTTTGTGAAACCTTGGCCATGCAAAAGTGATACATGAAAGGGTTAGATCGGTTTCCAAAAAGTCCTTGGGAATAAGGGCGGTCATGTTCGAGGTTGCCGACACCATTTATAACTGTGGAGGTTTAGGAGTTTAGATGCAATACTGTGAGCTAGCCGGACCAACATTTACTGATGATATAAGAAGACTCAGTCCCTGTATTATGATGTTTTGTTGATCCAATCCAAAGTCCTACTAAATTCGTAGGAACTGTGTAACACCACATCTAATGAATAACAACCAAGATTTCATTCTAAAGTATGCTGCTAAAACTGTAGCACTGCTTTCTTTTGACTGAGACTGAGAGGTGGGCCACCAGAGACAGAGCTATGACTGCCTGAGATCCCCACCCATAAGGAGTTGTGAACTAGTGAAGACATGTGATTGGCTTGTAACTAAATGAAAAGCCTTTTCAAAACAACCAGCCATCATAAATCATAGAAGATCTAGCAAAATATCTCCCTGCCAACCAGACAAACATCCTGCAGCTGTGGGTGTGTGCAACCTCTGCAAAGTCTCCAGGTCCAAGGATGCTGGTACAGTGTGGCACATATGTATCATCCAATTGGCTCGGCACACGATGAGAGGAAGTACAGCAGGGTGACACAAGCACATAAGAGCATTTATGTGACAACTCGGTTACCAGATGCCACACAGCTTTTGCTGAGGTCTAGGAGACTTGTCTCAATAATGAAGCCAATGGTTACAGTCCAGTGCTTTCCAGTAACGCCTCACTGTGTCAAATGACAGCCTACAAGTGGAAGACATGAATTAACTTTTTTCCAGATCCATAGCTTCCCACTATCCTGCCGATAACCTCTTTGCCCAATCAAAATGAACAATCCTGTAGTTAAGTCACTATGGCCTAAAACGATATGGGAAGAGATTATGAAAGACATGTGCCCACTGGTGGCTGATACGCCACAAACTATGGCATGAAATTCCTGGCCTTTCAGGGACACCCAAGATGCCTCAAGATGTTCCAATTTAATAGTCACTCAACAGCACCCCCAACCCCGGAGCACAAACACCCCGTTTCACCCATGGCCGTCACTGCTAAATGAATCTTCAACTCCTGAGAGCATTCAGCTGCTTACTTAGAAGGCCGGTGGCCAGCAGCCAGCTGGACAGAGGAGACAGGAGCCTCCACCGGGCCCAGGCACTTCAAGCAGTTTTTGGATCCAGCTGGCAGTCAACAGCAGAGTTAGAGGAAACCACAAACAGTCACTTGCAACATTTTTGCTCATTCCTTGCAGTCTGCCTGGGTAACGCGTTTTGAAATATCTCTCACAGTGGTAGCAATGCTCAGGAAAGTTGGCGTGAAGCTGTCCTGCTTCAAAGTTAGACAAGATAACAGATACTTCCTCTATTTTCTCCTAAACGTGCATTAAGATCATTTTTTCCTAGTCTCGTTTTGAAGGGCTTGTCTACCTTACTTTTTCCAGTACCACTCTTAAGGAAACAAAATTAACATGGCTCTGTATAGCAGCTTTTCAACAGCAGTAGAAACCAACATGAACCTTCTGATGCACTCATTCACACAGACCCACCTTCCTTCTGCCAGATGCACCCAACAGCTTGGTCGTAATGAAGTTCGGGCTAAGATAGCCACTAATCTTCTCAGCACCTGAGAGATGGCAGATCCTGCTTCTATCATTGCTCCTGGGAGGTGCCTAAAGACGACTGGAGCAGTTTAGAAGGCTGAGGTGGTGGTGGTAGTATTCACCATTACAGAGACGAGGAACTTTAAGATCTATGCACCATGGCTTCACCAGGCCCACAGTGCCTATACCCTGGCAGCTGTTAAAGGGGGGCGGGGGGGTGGTTGAGGGTATGCTGGCAGACAGTTATAATGTAAAAGGCATAAGGCTGATCCTGAGTGGGCAAAGAGAAGTAGATACGACAGATAAGAGTACAGATATTGAGGCTGGTGTGGAAGAGAAATTGAGTGCCTAGCTAAAAGAATATGGGATGTGAAACAAGAATACAACAAAATGCTACTCAGAAGCACTGTTGGAGGGAGGGGTGGGGGCGTGTGCTAGTGTCAAGCACCGCTGCCGCTTTTGTTACAGGGTGCCGATATTGCAGCACTGCTGCAAAACCGGCCCCCAGTAGCAAAAGCGGCCCCCCAAGGGTCAAAAACCGTCCCACCAGGCAAACAACTGTTGCCTGCTACGGCCAGTCCGGTCCCCAAAAGGATACTACAGATGGCAACAAAGAGGATGCATGAATATGGGAGATAGAATGCTCCAGTTGTTCCCTTATTTAAACCCAAACACCTTATCTTGTAAGTGAACCTTACTGGAGATGAAAAAAGATACATCGTAAAAGGGACTTGCGGCATCAGTGGGCTCCCCTGTGAGTTTAAAGGTTGATTATTAGAGAAGCCGAAATATTTTCTCAAAAGCGGACACTGCCAAGCTTTTCTAGAAAGCCTGAAAGTGGAATCTCAGTGACTGCAGCACAGAGTATTCAAATTTATTTGGGACGGCTTCTGTGGTGTATTGGGTTTTGGGTTCCCAGACTAGATGGACTATGGGTTTTCTTCTCTAGGAGGTGGGGCATGGCATGTTTTTGGAACTGTTTTCAAGCAGCATTATAGAAGTTTCTATCTTTGGATTTCAGCTCCCTCTTCTCCCCGTCCCCTCTTCAAGGCCAAATCCCTTTTGTTTTAGTTAAACCTAAATTCATCCTACGTGGCTATCCTGAAAATATGGTACGTGTAAAGCCCTTCTGGGAATATGTTGTGACACTCCTGCTATTGGGTATCTGGTAGTTTCAGCGTCATCAGTGAAAGAAGACAGAGTTGGAAGAAGTATATGGCATGAATGAATGAAAAATAAATGCTGGCATTTAAAGAATACGTTAAGAGCCAGCTCACCTCTGGGCACGCTTCAAAGAAAGCCAGACCAACCACCAAAGAGCACCACATGCACAACAGCAGTGTTTTGTGCCTGGCTTGGAACACGGTACGAGACACAAAATATCTTGATACCAGTTGGTGCATTTTCTGTTATTGGTACTCCCAGGACAAAACCAGACAACCGGTTTCACAGCAGTTGCGAAATTTAGCAACCGTTAGCCATGGCGCTAACACTCAGGCAACAGGTACAGCAAAATGCAACTTACATTCAGGTCAAGATAACACAAATTTACTGGAAGCATCTCCAGCAGTGTCTACTGTTTCCTTTCCAACACAGTAAAAACACAACTATATCCATAAGACAAAAGCAAATCTGAAGTTAGAAAACAAACATTGGTAATAAGTAATTGCACACAAACTCTTCCTTAAAACTCAAGAAACAGACCACCAGTATGAGACTGGAGGTGGAAGACTATATTGGTGCTCATTCTTGTAACAAGTCTGGTATTGATTTGCTAAATGGGAAGAGAGGCACCTGCCTTCAGTTTAAAAACTCTGGTTGCCAGGCTCCTAGTTTAAGCAACGTGAGAAATTATTTGTGTCTTATCTCACTCTAAAAATCAGAAAAACCAATTAAAGTACCCCAGGTCAGTAGATCAAACAAACCCCAATTTTATCATAATCTGGATGTGAAACCTTGGCGTTTCACACTTTCCTCTGATTAGGAAAAGATCTATATGTTGAACAACCCATCTTTCAACACAATCTTTTCATGAATTCCCATTCACTGCACTTTTCTACATCATAGCTTTGTTCACCCACAGCCTCATTTTTTGCTCCTGGAAAGTGTCCTACAGGCAACAGTACCTAAAAGTGAATGACCCGACACCAGTTTCAGAGATTCCTTAAATGCGGTGTGAGAACGTCCAACATTGTTTGATAATGTACATTGTCATGATGAAGGTATATATCAGAATAAACACAAGCTTGCCCTTCACCAGTGGACCGAATGAAAGTATGGACTGCTAAGACACCTGATGGTAATCTTTATATGCAGTTCCAGATTACAAAATAGGCACCGACCTATGGGCCCCACTCCTTTTAGGGGCCCTGCAACAAAGGGTCAAAATAATATTGATTTGATCTTGAAAGAAAAGTACAATCAAGCTTTCTTAAATTGTATCCAAGAGATAGTTAACATGAATCAACTCAAAGAAACTAAAACTTTACATTAAAGACTTTATAGAGAAAATACTGTATTAATGTAATGTACCCATTAAATATTTAAAGTTTTGTTGGTTTTTCAAGAATTTTAAAAATGTATTTTTGCTTAATAACAATTGTTAATGTTTGGTTTTGTGTACTAAAATTGGTTTATTAAAATTGTTGGTTGGTAAATATAAAAAAGTATTTGGAGATAATTTGCTAGGGGGACCCGGAATTTCGACTACCTAGGTGCCTCTACAGGGTTTAATCCGGCACTGTTTATATGAACGCAACACCACCATTCAATCACATACCAAAAAGTACTTGTTACCACAACAGTGTTAAGAGATATTTCTTAGAACAAGAACTGATGATGCTAGTAGTAATAACAAAAGCCTTGAAAAAGATCATAGGTAAAGCCATGACCGAGGAAAACACGTGGCTGCTTATCATAAATGTACTCAATTGTTCGAAGTCTAAATAATATTGTATGCAGTTCGTTTAAATGAGAAAATAAAACGAAAAAGGAGATTTGACTCAAAAAACAAGAGTTGGTTCAATAATTGGGCGGAGGATGGTGCTGATGTTTTTCACTCGATTTACACGTTCCACATATACTCAGGAATAAGAGTCAGTCCCACTAGAGTCAGACCACCGCCTATAAATTTTTATTAAACAATATAATGTCTCCGTAACTCCAGCCTATTCACTGACTAGCAAAGTTGTGCATTTGTTGAGAAAATACATTGTTTTCAGCCATCGCAGTCTTTCCTCTTTGGTCCAACTTTCTAGATGTGCTGCTAAGCCGCTAGAGACTATTCAGATCTGGGAATAGTGGTTATTAAGGCATATTGTTTGAGAATACTGTGTAGGGATTTTACAACTGTTTTCAATACCATGACTTGGTCTGCTTCTGGCATCACTGACGACCTTGGCATTCCCCAGTGTCTACTACAGCAACAATGCATATGGTACTAGAAATACAGCCGACAAGGACATTATTTCAGACAGTCTCTGCAATTTCTACACTATCAGAAAGATTGAATGTCAGACTTGGGAATTATCATGCTAAAGCCTTTCCTGTAGCTTTTGACCCAGTGCTATGTATGTAGACATTTAGAAAATTGATTTTCTCAGAAGGAACCAGATGGACATCGAATTCGTTCTGCAAACCGAAGAGTTAAAGAGTTTAAGCATCTATCACATGGCTTGAAGGGACACATTTAGAAAGTAAATTCTCACAAACTAATTGAGCAATGAAGGGAATAAACTAGAGGGCTGACAGCATAACTATACTCCTGCTGTTGAATTGATTAATAAGGATTTTCTTCTCACATATATGTTATTTAACAACTGTGTAAAAGGGTGTATCTGAGCTTTTATTTGCAAAGTCACTTGATCAACCAAAGCAAACACAAGAGAGGGGCCAACTGTTTTTTCTAATTTGAAAAATAAATATAAGTAGACTCCCTGGTGTAACGGAGAAAGAAAGTTGACTGGCTTTATGGTCAATTTTGAAAGTCAAGGTCTCTAAAGGAGGTGAAGAAATTGGAACCAACTCGACAGTGAAGAAAACGAAAACTGACAGAATTCATGTAGCACATACAAATATTACACCTCCCTACTGTGCCACATATACTATTATTCAGTATCCATCACTGGATGTATATTTTTCCTATTGTTGTAGGTAAAAGATGCTATAGTCATAAATCATTGGTTTGGAAGCATTTCTGGTACGCTGTGGAAAATCCTAGGTCTACAATCATTCTGGAATATATTTGTTATTATCTGATAACATTGTTGCTTAGTGACCTTCTGAAGACTCCGTTGCTTTCTATTCTAGTATGGTCGTTTTCCTGAACTTCATGTGTTTCATATTTAAGTTCTTACAAGCAGTACATCCAGTTGGCAGCAGTCAGATAGCAAACAGACACATTCCTCGTGGTCTCAACTGCTAGACATATTCCTTGAGAAAATGGAGTAAAGCATGAACGGAGTATAAGCACCCCGATCATGAATTAAACAAAATAGTAAACAAATTGGACCTGTAAACCTTGATATCAAAATGTACCCAGAGTCCATCAACGGAGAGTTTGTGGAAGTAGTTAAAAATATTTTGATAGAGGTAAAAACACACAAAAGAAATTAAGCCCACAGATTCTTGACCACAGTGTTAGACAATAAAAACTAATTTGGGTGGAGTTAAGTGTTCATTGAATGTCATCAAGATTCAATTACAGGCACTTCTTCAGCTGATGCCTCGAAGACATTTCTGAACTTTGATAATGACTAATATGGCTATAACTTCAAGGTGACTGGATATGCACAACATGAGAATTGTGGTATTCTACATTTATGTCTTTTACATCTCTGCCTTGTATTCTGCAATCTATCTTTGTTCAGGTTGCTAGGGTGTGTTCTAATGTGGAACCCTCTCCTAGTGACAGAATGTTGTTCTTTGAAGCTTTTGTCAGTTGACCTTGACTGCTGGTGGCTGAGGTCCATAGAGTAGGATGTACAATAAACTTCTCCTGTTTCTTCAACTACTTATGGTCTCCTGCCTACTACTTACGTATTGGAGAATACCTCAAGAATCTATTAAAAATGCATCATTCAAGCAGAGACATTTCAATCCCAGTAGGTTTATACATGACCTACATTAAGTAAAAGGACTGGCAAGTTGTAGGCAAGAGACCTCAAACTGAGGCTAATGGGAGAGGCCCAGTACAAACATTGTTAGCAGAAAGCTTATTGGAGCGACAGAAAACCCAAAGCAGAGGTGAAGGGTTGTTAGATTCATAACAGAATAGATGGCAGCCCTAACAACCGGAAAAGGAGAATCCTTTGGAGCCAAGACTTGCAGCATTAGCCCACGGACATGCAGGGTAGAATATCAAGGAGGTCTGGCTTCACGTTTTTTTATTTTTTAGAGGACATTAATCTAATTTTTATTAAATGCACACAGTGTACGATTGATAAAACTCCCACACACATAATGGCCATTCCATGCAAACCCCACAACTACACACATACACACTTATACAGACACACAAAGTACCCACAATGGCTGCCAGAGCTGGGCCAGCTTTTGGATCACTGGGGATGGTAGCTGGTGCTCGGCCAACAAATAGTATCTGTGGTGGGAGATTTGCACTGCAAACAAACACAGCAGAGAAAACCCAAACTTCAACAGCATGCTACAGGGAGGGGCGATGAGGGCAAGGGGAGAGGCTTACCTTCTAAAAACGGGAAGAAAGAAGAGAGGACGAGGAGAATGGAAGGAAAGAAAGATGCGCAGAGCGGTCAGAACGAGGAAATAAAAGAAGCGTCCAAACAATGTGAGAGCAAAGCAAAAAAAAAAAAAAGAGGAAAGGCAGAAACAAAAAAGGTAAATTAAAATTTAAAAAAAAAAAGGAAATGATTTGCAAAATAAAATGTTTTTTAAAACCCCAAATTAAATGAATTTTTGAGAGTCCTAACCCTACCGGAAATAAGGGGGGGTAACTACATCCAGTCAATACTCCATGGTTCTCATCTTACCGGAGAAACTGGTTATAGTCTAGGACGGTTTATTGTGCAAACAAAAATGAATTGCTAAAGTCCAATCTATGCCCAGGCTAAAGACTGACAGCAGCTTGGAAGCTTCATGCAATGGTGAAAGGAAGGAACAGTGCCCCCCCATGTTTACCCTGCTCTAGCCCAGGAGAACCCATAATTCCTGGCGGTGTGTTTATGCCAACACACAATCTACGCTTCTCTGCACATGCAGTATGTGTGCCAAGCAGTGCTCA
Organism: Calotriton arnoldi; assembly: GCA_963921515.1. Taxonomy (NCBI): domain Eukaryota; kingdom Metazoa; phylum Chordata; class Amphibia; order Caudata; family Salamandridae; genus Calotriton; species Calotriton arnoldi. The sequence continues at coordinate 59,590 of CAWUFW010000669.1, forward strand.
CGTGAAACCCATCTCTGCCTCCATACAGCAGGCATTTTCATCACATAAATACTCCAAAAGTGCAGACTGCTATCTGATGTGGCGAAGAGCACCCACCAGCTCACATGCTGTATACTGTTCACACTGGCAGAGTGGCCCCAAGAGTAGACATTTAAACCTCCCCGCATCCATCATGGTGCACATTTTCGCCCAGGTTGTGCCTCCTTGAGGGAGGCCCTACTATGCTCTTCCTCGCTGACCCAGAAGTTGTCATACTACAAGATGTGCGCATGTGATTATCTCTTTCTAAATCCATTCTTTTATTTCTTGGTTTGGGGGGTCTATGTTGATGTGGTGTCTCCCACAAGCTATGACCCCCCAGGGAATGTGACATACTTATTATATTTTGTTGGCTTAGGCACCAATAATCTCCCCTGTGGTCCACCCTCTCACAATCCCCAAAGTGCCCTCGCTCTCCACTACCTACTTTTGGCCAATCTAACTTCAAGGTACCAGTTTGGTGCAGGCAGGAGTTCTCATCTGTGAAAGAGTCTCTGTGGTCCCCCGCTCCAGGATCTGTCCACTCCCCCATTCTGTACCCTATTTGCCCATGTATTTGTCTATGATGTGCCACTAAAGAAGCTGATCTCCCACACTGTAGTTTTATCATCACCCCTCAAGGTGTAACCTAAGGAGCTTCACCCTCATTATATCTTGTTGACTTTGCGTATCCATAGCATGTCTGCCATTCCCGATTCCCCACTCCCCAACTACTTGCCCTCCACACTGTATCTTGTTTGCCCTGTGTTCTAGTCTTTCGAGAAATGATGGTGCTCTCCTGCAACAATTACAACCAATGTGTACTTTGCTGTCCCAGCATCATCCTCCTATGAGCAATGTCGTACCTTTGAATAGTCTCCCCACATTGTATGATGTTGTCCAGTCATCCTCATCTAAGGAGGTATACGGTCTCGGAGTAGTCTCCCCAAGATGTATCTTAATGGTCTAAGTTTCCTCATCTCAACTAACGTCACTCTGTACCTTGTTGGGCCAGGTGTCCTCATCCCATATGGATTTTCCTCCCACCTAAGCGTGATGTCCTTGTACTTTAACTTCTTGGCTTAAGTGGCCTTGACCCCGCCCCATCACAACCTTCACAGAGCAGTTTCCACACACTATATCTTGTTGGTCTAGGTGTCATCATCTCATGGTACAAGTCGACCCCACCACTAGAAGCAGCCTCCCTATACCATGTATAATTGTTAAAAGGCTTCTCATTGCATTAGATAACCAGGACCCCTATCAAGCTGTTTAACCACACCACCACATTGGCATTTTTATTCAAGGAGTTAAACATCCACCACCCCTTGCCACCCCACTCAACCCCGCCCCTCATCCCTGGAGCAGCCTACCTTTGCTGTATTGTTGGCCCAGGTATCTATGTCCCATGAAGAACTGCCACCCATCACAACAGTCTCTCAACACTGAGCCTCACTGATCAAGGTGTACTTGATCCATCAGAACACCCCCCCCCCCCAGACACTTCTTCCTACACTGCACCTTGTTGACCCATGCATGCTTGTACCCGGAGGTACAATCGATTCACCTTCATCCGTCACAAGCTGCCCTATCACACTCTACCCTGTTGTTGTGGGCATTCATGTACTATGTGGGACCAGACTTCAACCTCTTAGGATGTCTACCTGGACAGCACTACGTTGGCCTCAGGCCTCCCCTTAAGTAAATATAGAGATCTTCACCCCATGGTCTCCCCTACATTGTTGCTTGTTGGCCCAAGCTTCACTCTTCCCACGAGGTACACCCTCTCCACTAACCCTAGACTCTCAATGCTCCCCGCTCCTCTGCAAGCTTTCTCCTCACACTGTACCTTGTTGGCCCAGGCATCCTCGTCCCACGAGGTACACCCCCTCCACTAACCCTAGACCCTCAATGCTCCCCCACCTCTTCAAGCTTTCTCCTCACACTGTACCTCGTTGGCCCAGGTTTCACTCTTCCCGTGAGGTACACCCCCTCCACTAACCCTAGACCCTCAATGCAACCCCCACCTCTGCAAGCTTTCTCCTCACACTCTACCTTGTTGGCCCAGGCATCCTCGTCCCAGGAGGTCAGCTGCAGCACTCGGATAATCTCATTGATCTCACTGCTCATCTTCTCAACCGTAAAGTTGCGGTTCTTCAAGGCTTCTTCAATTCCTTGACTTCTTGAGTTCTTTGTTGTGACAAAGATCTTCATAGCTGCATGATTCACAATTTGTACAACAGAAAATAGTATGAAATCAGAACAGGTATTAACGGGAGATGCACCAGAGCATCGGCTGCAAGCAGAAGACAAAGTGTTCCTGGCAAAAGAACTAAAAAATGAGGCTCGCACTTCGTAAGTCTGTTACGAAGTGTGAAATACAACGTAATGCAGCACAAAAGACAAACACTAAATTAGCATGACCAGAGTCAGGCATGAAACATCTCACAGATCAGGACTTGACAGCATGCATCCCACACACAAATGTTTCAGGAGTTGTAAATATACAAAATATAGCACAGGCTCACCATTTGTAAATGAGATATGCTCAGATATTTGTCATTTACTTAGGGCCCTTATTAAAGCTCCGAATTTCTACATTGCTAAATTCTAATTTAGTAACGAGAAATAAGTTTGCATTTGATGTCAATTCTTTGCTCTTATTTTCTTAAAAATATAGACCGATCATACAGTGCAGCAAGTGCTGCATATATAGTGAGCTCTTCGGGTACCTTCTTAACTTGCGGCTGAGATTTATATTTTTTGCCACATTTTGCCCTTTTTTGGGAGACAAGGATAGTTATGTGTATTAGAATGATTAAATAAGTGAATGAGTTATGCTAATATAAATGAAACTAAATAACTTAAAAAATAACATTTTGCAAGATTATCTTTGTTTTTACAGGGTCACGAGGGAGGTTTGAGGGAAGGGGGAACACCTGGCTTTCCCAAAGAGGTTAGTGCGCTGGGACCTGACTTGTTTGAGGAATGTTAAAAAGTGGGATCTAAAACCTCAATCTACTAAACCAGTGCCCAGGCTTCATACTCTAGTTCTTGGGCGAAAATAATAACCATGTGGACATTTAGTGAAAGGACACTTCCTGCTACTAAACTTAGTGTTATCCTACCTTCACAGGACATTAATACTGACATCATGGAGAATGGCATCCACTTCAGGCTCCTCAATACATACAATACATCAGCCATGACACACTGAAAAGAAATTGAGACTGCATAACAGAACATAACATGTGTATGTGTAAAGAGCACATTCACCCATGGGTGTCTTGGCGCTGAACAACAGATGTTTATTGTTACCCAACTCAATGGTACTCATTTTATCGACCTCAGAAGGATGAATGGCTGTGTGGACCCGCAGGGATTTGAACGTGTGACCATGAAGTCGAACTCAGGCCCCTACGGTGGATACTTTTAGTCCACTAACCCACCAGAACCGGTATACCACGTGCAGTCTCAGAGGTACAAGCGCTGCAGTTCAAAGTGCTTTGTTTTCCTCGCTGAGCAACATCGTTGACCACTTGTGTGAAAATATGGCCTCTTTCAATCTTTTGTACAACCCCATTAGCTTCAGATCTACATATTAAATATTTACGTTAATTCAAGCCCACAAACAATTAAGTTATACTGCCCCCACCATTTTAGCAGAACACTCCAAAAGAGTAAGGGACCAGAACTCGAGTTAATGAGAATTCGGCCCAGAGAGAAAAGTGTCTGATTACCTAAAAACAGTAGATTAGTTAATATATTTGTTCAAAACCTAGAAGTGATAAAGCTCATGTAATACAGATATGAATTTGTAGCACAGCCAGCTATATCAAATTTATAAGTGAGGCTACAAATCCTGAACAATAAACCATGGAGAAAAAGGACCGTCAGGACCCTCATAAGAAGACAACCGTTCTTTGCATCTACAAACTTCAGTTCTGATGTTCCCACAACCTCTAGCCCAGGTGTCCCAACCAGTCAATCACGAGCTACCAGTAGCTCCCAGAAACCTTCAGAGTAGCTCACAGCCTTGAGTGCTTTTTTTAAATAAGCACAAGGTCATATTTTTCTTTTAAAGTTAAGGGAAGCCTGTGCTTATTTTACATTATTATCATGAGGCTACAGATAGCAGGGCCTGATAATGAGCAGAGCACAGTCATATTTATGACCCAGGGGCACAGAGGTGAACAACTGAAGCACTGAGGGATTTAACTGTTAATAAAAGTCCCTGTCAAATCAATATTGGAGCTGTGAAGAAAATGATGTTTCTAAATGCTTTTAAATAGGAGAAAATGAAAAGTTACCTTAATTAAGTTAACTGTTCATTTTAATTTTCTCCCATTTCAAAGTTTTACAAACAGGTCTCTTGCTCTCAGTGGCCAGTAAACACAGTTCCATACGTTTAGCTGAAAACGACAACCATTTTTTTACATGAGAGAAATTAGAAGTGCAGAAAAATGTTCCATATTATGAATATTTTTGCAGAATTTTCTTCTGCATCTTATATTTCTCCCATTTAAAAAAATTATTGTATGTTTGTGTTTTACATGTAACAGTGCTACATATAGCGAAAGTTATTTCTTGTGCTGCAAGTATGTACGACACAGGTTCCCAGTCACCCATACAAATATCTCCCATTCATATGCACACACGTTCATACATCCCCCCAAAGACCACACTCACTGACACACTTGGCAGCCGTGTCATAGTGCCACAAGTCAAAGAATTTTGTTTAAACCACAGTGTCTGGCTCTTTGGACATTAGGCTTAAAGTCAATGAAGCTAGGTGTGGGGGGGTGTCTGGTAACAATGCACTAGGTTAGCCTTCAGTAGATCATGATGATTTTCACTGATCAGCAGTAGCTCTCACTACAGAAAAAGTTGGAGACCCCTGCTCTAGCCACCGCTCACGGTCATGGAACCCTCAATTAGCCACAGTACAAACACTGACAAAACAAATATTTTTTTCTTTCGTATGGCAAAAAAGGTTTGCTCAAGCTTTACACTACTGCACACAAAAGGTGTATCATGGATATCTGTAGTTCAAACTACCCACACAAGTACAACACACACAACATTAGCGCATTGCTTCCCTGAGGCACAGAACAGGTACAAAGTGTGCAGAAGTAATGCATACTTTCTTACATTAACAGGCAAACAAAGAATTGCCACAGCAAGTGCAGCTAGGATGCAAGATTCCACAGCACACATTGAACAAAGTGTAAACTTCCTTGGCCAGACAGAACAAGTCCAGCACAGCAGCAGTGTGGGCTCTAAATGCAAACACAAGAACGCATAAACATACAAGAACAAAATGGACAGCAGCAATTCAACTCTGCCTGACATACAGTATCGATACAGCATGGGTAGCAAAGGGGAAGTGTCCTTTACATGAATCATACGTTTGAAGAAAAAGTTGCAATTAGGACAGCAAAGTCCACTTATTACACAAAAAAGATCCATAGGGTCTCCTACTATTACGGAAACACCCTTTCAAGTAATCAGAGCGGCCTGTCATCTGGCTGTTGAAACACTAGTCAACTACATAGCACAATGCTAGATGACCAGGCTTGTAGAGAAACGCTGGGGGATGCTATGCAGCAATACTTTGGAGTAAATGAGGGGACAGCCTCCTATGAATTGCTGGAATGGGAGGCATTTAAAGTGGTGGTCGAAGGGCACTGTACTAAAGGGACTGCGGAGAAAGGAAAAATATGGAACATGAATTAAACAATTTAGATAAAACACAAAATTATTTAGAAAGGAGGGTAATCCATGATCCCTCCCTATGCCAGACAGTATCAGTATTTGCATTTGCGAGAGTTTAAGCTATTGGCATTGTAAATGACAATGCCTTTTATCTATCAGTTTTGATAATTAACACATAAATAAAAGGCATTGTCGTTTACAATGCCAATGGCTCAAACTCTTGTAAATACGAGACCTATGGCATTTCAAAGAAGCGGCCGCCATTGTCTTGGGCTGCTTGGAAAGTGAAAGCATGCATGTTGTGCCTGCAGTAGGAGAAACTCATTAAAGAAAATAGTGCTTACAGACTAAATAAGACCTACCGTGTAACACCCGAAGTAAAAGGGCCAGTCCTCATGGGAGGTTACAAATGAAGACAAGGCGGTACTAAGGAGGGACTAACAAGCCTATTAACGAATCAGAAGCCAGCATTTACGAAGGACAATGACACAAGCTAATGACAAATATGGGTGGAGAGTGGGCAGGGCTTCAAGTCCATACTCTAATACAGCATGCCTCGCAGAGCATCGCATGCGCTGCCCAGGATCGACCTAAAAAGGGCGAAATATGCCGTTCTACTTGAGAAACTGAGATGCCTCAATTACATACAATACATGACATGAGCTCACACAAAGATCGGGCTGGGCAGTCACCTTCACAGGTGACCAAATCCAAGCAAATAGGGGAACTGATAACACAGGTGAGGAATGGACTGAGAGCTATAGTGCACCTTTAGAAAGACATTCTTTGAGTACCAGCAGTGGCGGCTCCTCCGCTAAGGTGGAGCGTTGCCCCACTGCACAAAAAGGAAAAATAAAATGATAATATTGTATTGTTATTGTCATTTTATTTTTCCTATTGCATGCAGTCAATGGCCTGTGTGCAGTGTGGGGCGGGGCTGGCCAGAGTAGGGGAGGAGTGGTTTGCACTCCCAAAGTGCGCATGAACGGTTTGGCAGGCCCTCTTGGGCCGACCAAACAGTTCATGCGCACTTTGCATGTTCCTACCAGGCTGCATTACACAGCCTGCGATACAAAAGGGGATGATGGACGGAACGTTTGAGCCAATCAAACACTCACCGCCAGTCAACTGATCTGGGTTTAATCCATCATCATTCTTTAGCTCACTCCACCACCCCAGTTCAGACATGGCCATATGCAAATCAGTCTGACCCTGTGCCTCATGGGAACAGTCCAGCCCGAACTGCCAAGCCATGTCTTCCCTGGACCGGAAACAAGCATCCTAGGACCGGTTTCTGGCATTTCAGCCGTCATCAGCCAGGCTTGCTTGAATCCAGTGGCAAAGTGAGCAAGGGACCCACATCTGGGCATACCCCCGCCAACTTAGGGCGACCAAAGCGATACAAAAGGGGATGATGGACGGAACGTTTGAGCCAATCAAACACTCACCCCCAGTCAACTGATCTGGGTTTAATCCATCATCATTCTTTAGCTCACTCCACCACCCCAGTTCAGACATGGCCATATGCAAATCAGTCTGACCCTGTGCCTCATGGGAACAGTCCAGCCCGAACTGCCAAGCCATGTCTTCCCTGGACCGGAAACAAGCATCCTAGAACCAGTTTCTGGCATTTCAGCCGTCATCAGCCAGGCTTGCTTGAATCCAGTGGCAAAGTGAGCAAGGGACCCACGTCTGGGCATACCCCGCCAACTTAGGGCGACCAAAGCGATACAAAAGGGGATGATGGACGGAACGTTTGAGCCAATCAAACACTCACCCCAGTCAACTGATCTGGGTTTAATCCATCATCATTCTTTAGCTCACTCCACCACCCCAGTTCAGACATGGCCATATGCAAATCAGTCTGACCCTGTGCCTCATGGGAACAGTCCAGCCCGAACTGCCAAGCCATGTCTTCCCTGGACCGGAAACAAGCATCCTAGGACCAGTTTCTGGCATTTCAGCCGTCATCAGCCAGGCTTGCTTGAATCCAGTGGCAAAATGAGCAAGGGACCCACGTCTGGGCATACCCCCTGTAGGAAGGTGGAATCTGACTATATGGTTGCCCCCACTTTTTTTATGGTGTTTTGCTGGTTTATGACTTAGTTGGACTGGGATCCTGCTATTCAGGGCCCCAGTTTATCTGCTTTCTCTGTAAAAAGGTTTCCATGTGCCTTAGGCACATCTCTGATTGGAATCTGGAGTGCCCTTATAAGTCCCTAGTATATGGTATACTATGTACCAAGGGCATAGGTACCTCAGAGGCCTGCCAGGGGCTGCAGCATGTATTATGCCACCCCTGGAAGGCCATCCAAACTGACACCACAGGTCTGCTACTGCAGCCTGGGTAAGGTGGTGCATGCACCCCTTACTGTGATATAGGTTACCTATATCACTAAATACATACACACATATAAACCTATAAGTCACTCCTAAGGCAGGCCTTATCAATCCTAAAGGCAGAGTGCATGGTTCCTATGTGAGAGGGTGCCCCTGCATGAGCAGGGCCCCTCTGCAGCGTTCGGAGACCATCTCTGATGCTGTTTGTAGTGCAGCCTGACCATATACTCTTAAGCGCATTATATCCTCGCGGTAAAATGCTAACTTTGGAATGGCTGCACCTAAACATGTCGTGTTTGGTGTCAAACATCTTGGAATACTACCCCCCCGCCAATCCTGGCGGCGGGGGTAGCATTCCACCCTTCTAGAGGGAAAGACATGTTAACTCTGACTAGTCCGGTAACTTCTTTCCAGAGCCCTGGCATCACAAAATGGATGCTGCTGCCACAGACACGAGTCTGGCCTCCTGCTGCTGGACGAAACTCCGGCAGGGGAGGCCTGGACAATAGGTTTCCTGTCCCAGGGAGGTGTGACCACCTCCCCAGACAGGATAATGTGTATTGGGGCTGGGCGGGAGCACTTTCGGGTGCTTTGAAGTCCTGCACTGGGGGCACATTTGGTGTCCCTGTGCATACCCCAGTTCAAACCGGATCAGGGGCTTGCAGCCCCTGCTTTGGCGCGAACTGGACAAAGGGAAAGGGGTGTAGCCACCCCTCTGCCCTGACCCACCCATAGGTGGGGCCACAGAGTAGTCCAACCCCTATCTTTAGTATAAAGGTAGGAACCCAGTCCTTAGGACTTTAGATTATCCCTGGACGAAACTCTGTAACTGAATCCTGGACCTTCGACGCTCTACTCACGATTAGAGGACAGAAGAATCTCCCTTGGGGTCAAGGAGTGACTCCCCTGCTTGGCAGGCACCAAAGAAGCATCTGTCCGGTTCGCATTTCTGAAGCTCCCGTCGGACGCCGAAGTCATCGCATCACCAGAGGTGGATTCTCAGACTTCCCGAGGCTACCCTGAGTCCCCAGCAAAGCTGAGGCCCGTGGCTATCGTGGGTGACTTGAGACCGTGACCCCTGGACACCGAGCACATTTGCAAGTGCATCCTCTTCTGGGTCTCCCAAGAAGTCGTGCTTTGGGCTCCGAGTAGCCCTAGCCTCCAGCACCACCTGCACCGAAGTTCACTGGCCCCCACTCCACGAGTGTCCTGTAAGCCAGATCCACGTGCGGCGTCACGAGGCTCCTTCGCGGTCGCTAGCCCGTTGGCTAGTAGCCCTTAACGAAGGCCAATCCTTTTCTAACTTGGCATCCTGGTTGCACCAGGGCTGCCCTCACTTACCCTCGCTGGGTGAGTTCCACAGACCTTGCTGGTCTGCACCATCGACGATCTACATCTTCACCGAGCCTTGCCGTTGCCAAGGCTTGTTGGGTCCAATCCGGTCGGCGACACCTCAGCACTCGTCAGACATCGTGTACCAGCCCGAATCCTGCTCCTGGTCGCCGACAACGCCTCCTGGACCTCGTGGCTGAAGAGTCAAGACGACCGTCAACGCACCTGAAGCACTCGACATCGGTGGGCATCTGTCCATCGCCTTCCTGGTCACTGGCTAGTGACCCAGACTCTGTCCCCTCTGCTTTCAGGTTCTTCAGAACTCCGATCCACTCTTGGATCCACCCGGACACTTTTCTCTTGGTCGCCAGCAGCACTTTGCAGCAGATCGCCATCCGAATCGACGAAGAAACCCGACCCCGAAAGGCACCTATGCACCCGGCTTCCCTGGGTGAGGTAACACGAGTACTCCGGTGCTCCCGTGGGTAGAGACTCTTCAAAGTCCTAGATCTCAAAGGGTTTTGTCCAAGTCCTCTTTTAAGTGTCCCTTTTCTCTAATTTCCCGATCTTCTCCATAGAAGTCAACGGCGTATCGCGGTTGTGTATTTACACTGCACGCGTCTCCCGTGGGTCCCCTGTGTCACTACCTTGGGTGGTTCCTTGTGGTCCAAGCATTTCTAGAGGCTCTAGGCCTAGTGTCTAGTTCAGTCGTGGTTCGCATACCACTTTATTGGTATATGGTTTGGTACGCCCCTAGGGCCCAAACGTGTATTTGTGCTATTACTGTGATTTAATAACTTCTAACTAATGTACTTCGAACTCTAGCCTCATAAAGAGACTAGAGGGGTGTGTTTAGCAATAAATACATATATTTTGAATATATACCTGGTGTGGTGCTCTTTCATTTGGTCACTCAAGAGATTATAGACTGGTAAAACAAGCTGCTTTACATTCCTTCAAGACTTAGCCTGAAGGCTGCTCTCCATAGCTACCACTAGGATAGCTTTCAATAAGGTTGTCTTTAACCTATCTCCAATAAGGGGTTGTTTGGACTGGTGCAAGGTGCCCACTATAATTAGTGGACAGCATATGCCAGGCCAACTTCTCACACCCCGCCAACTTAGGGCGACCAAAGCGATACAAAGGGGATGATGGACGGAACGTTTGAGCCAATCAAACACTCACCCCCAGTCAACTGATCTGGGTTTAATCCATCATCATTCTTTAGCTCACTCCACCACCCCAGTTCAGACATGGCCATATGCAAATCAGTCTGACCCTGTGCCTCATGGGAACAGTCCAGCCCGAACTGCCAAGCCATGTCTTCCCTGGACCGGAAACAAGCATCCTAGGACCGGTTTCTGGCATTTCAGCCGTCATCAGCCAGGCTTGCTTGAATCCAGTGGCAAAGTGAGCAAGGGACCCACGTCTGGGCATACCCCCGCCAACTTAGGGCGACCAAAGCGATACAAAAGGGGATGATGGCCGGAACGTTTGAGCCAATCAAACACTCACTTTTCCATTGTATTCGAGCAAGCCTGGCTGATGACGGCTGAAATGCCAGAAACCGGTCCTAGGATGCTTGTTTCCGGTCCAGGGAAGACATGGCTTGGCAGTTCGGGCTGGACTGTTCCCATGAGGCACAGGGTCAGACTGATTTGCATATGGCCATGTCTGAACTGGGGTGGTGGAGTGAGCTAAAGAATGATGATGGATTAAACCCAGATCAGTTGACTGGGGGTGAGTGTTTGATTGGCTCAAGCGTTCCGTCCATCATCCCCTTTGTATCGCTGGTCAGCCCTAAGTTGGCGGGGTATGCCCAGACGTGGGTCCCTTGCTCACTTTGCCACTGGATTCGAGCAAGCCTGGCTGATGACGGCTGAAATGCCAGAAACCGGTCCTAGGATGCTTGTTTCCGGTCCAGGGAAGACATGGCTTGGCAGTTCGGGCTGGACTGTTCCCATGAGGCACAGGGTCAGACTGATTTGCATATGGCCATGTCTGAACTGGGGTGGTGGAGTGAGCTAAGAATGATGATGGATTAAACCCAGATCAGTTGACTGGGGGTGAGTGTTTGATTGGCTCAAACGTTCCGTCCATCATCCCCTTTGTATCGCTTTGAGTCGCCCTAAGTTGGCGGGGGTATGCCCAGACGTGGGTCCCTTGCTCACTTTGCCACTGGATTCGAGCAAGCCTGGCTGATGACGGCTGAATTGCCAGAAACCGGTCCTAGGATGCTTGTTTCCGGTCCAGGGAAGACATGGCTTGGCAGTTCGGGCTGGACTGTTCCCATGAGGCACAGGGTCAGACTGATTTGCATATCGCCATGTCTGAACTGGGGTGGTGGAGTGAGCTAAAGAATGATGATGGATTAAACCCAGATCAGTTGACTGGGGGTGAGTGTTTGATTGGCTCAAACGTTCCGTCCATCATCCCCTTTTGTATCGCATTACACAGCCTGGTCAGGAACATGCACGGGCTCCCTGTTGCACGGTGCTCAGACCAGTCACAACCCTGCATTGCAGCATTGTGATTGGCACAGGGGAGCCTGTGTGCCGGGTGCTTCCTGCTGCCAGCCGGACTGCAGAAATGAAGGAAGAGGACGCAGAGGAGGTGGTGGCCGGCCGGCCGGCCAGCCAGCTGTTTTAAGGTACGTTTTTTGTTTTGGCTAATTAACCCCTGTCCCACCTACCCCCCCACCACACCACCCCCGTCCGGTAGCAGCCGCTACGGAGTACCACAACTCTACCAGAATGCTGAAATAGCAGCATCAGACAAGATCGCATTCCATCTATACAAAGGTGGTCCTGTTGTTAGAATTAGGTGCATATCCTAACCAATATCACGTAAGCTCTATCCAGTCTGCCCTTCACTAGGCCAAGCCTACCGTCCCTAGTCAGGTACAGTAAACTGACCCCATGAGACCCCAGTATCAGAGCTCTATAGCGAGTGGAGGAATAACCAGTGGCAGACAAATGTCCTTGCCATCTGCATTGCAATTTCATAATTTATGATTTAGTGAGACGTGTCTCTTGTCAGACATTCCTGTAAAGTCTTAGCACTTGTGTTGGAATCTCCATCCACCACCATTAAAATCTGCGTATCGTTTGCATACATTAGAGCAATTAGGCCAAATGATTGAGTCATCTGGGCAAGTGGACCCATATTTAGGTTGAATAATAACAGGGAGCATTCACCCATGGGGCACTCCACAGGACAAGTGTGGCCCAAGTTCGACCTACACAGTCCAATCAGTTAGAGAGCTTTTAAACCAATCTAAGGCAGTACCCCTGATACGGAAACCAACTAGTTGCTGTAACAGCACTAGATGGATTTGTCAGCAACATTTGATACCATCAACCTACAGGATCAGCAACACAGGTTCATTTCAATCGGTACACTGTTGTGCATCATCCAGTAGTGATGTGATAACACTGTATGCTACATCCTGTTTGAAATCCTGCTTGAGTAGGATGAAGCAACGCATGACATATGGCACCGTTCCAGGCCTAGAGTCATTCCACAGTGATGCACCAAGATTTTATCCCAAGGATTCCATAAGCCAGGGTGTTTACCCCCCAGCTACTCACAACCAGCCCACAACAGGTACCTTTAAAAGAATGAGGGCAGTTTATGCTAGTGCTGGTGTATCCAAGAGTAGCAAAAGAGAAGTGTACGCTAGTTCTGGATTACCTGTGATGGTCACTTAAGAGCTGTATGCAAGCGCCTTAGTAATGAAATAAAGACCTGGATTAGGGTTGGCGTACTAACGATAAGCACAGAAAGTAACGCACTGTAGATCTGGAGACCTACAGGAGCGCACAAAGGAGCTGTATATACCTCCACTGAAATGTCTAAGATAACAAGGACCTGTGCAGATAACTGTTGAGATCAGCAGCGGCTGCTATGGGGCCGTGGTGGGGCGGGCGGGGTGGTTAAAAAAAGTAAATTGGAGTTACCTGGCTGCCGCCTCTCTTCCGGTCTTTTTACTTCGATGAGACAGGGACAGGAAGGAAGCACCTACGCTCCCTAGCCAATCACAACGCTGCTGATTGCAGCGTCGTGATTGGTCTGAGCGCCGTGGCTCGGCGCTCAGAAAGGCAGTGGGAGCCTGGGCATGTTCTCCACCCAGGCTGTAATGCAGCCTGGGTGGAGAACATGCAAAGCGTGCATGACGGTTTGGCCGGCCCGAGTGCGCCGGCCAAATCGTCATGCCCAATTAAGTGCACATACCACTCCTCCCCCTGCTGGCTGACAGCCCAGCCCCGCCTCGCCCCTTAATCAAAACTGTGCCAGCTCAGTACTGTAAAAATAAAATGATAACGCTATGTTATTATCATTTAATTTTTTATGTGGGGCGATGCTCCTCTGCCTTAAACGGAGGAGCCGCCACTGAGATATCAGAAAGGAGCACAGGAACAGTGTACTCCAAAGCTGGGGTAAGAGCGCTGAAATCACAGAGCACCATAAACTAGTGCTTAAATTTCAAAGACGAGCAGAGGACAGAGTACATTAATATAAGGCTGGCTCAAGTGGCGGCAGTGTAGGTTAATGCTGAATTACATAAGATGAACAAAGACAGCAGTGTATGTATAGCTCCAATACCTGAGATGAGCACGGGGAGCAGTTCCTTCACAGTGTTCATGGAGTTCACCAGCATCACACGGTGCTCCTGGTGAGTCAGCTCCTGTTGCCGCTCGTCAATCATTTTTGCCATCTTGGTCATTCCTGTGTTAAAAAAGTGACAAGAATTCAGCTCGGGCCTGGGCACCCTCAAATTTGGCTCATGCCTTCAGTTCCCCAACTTAAATCTACCTCAGTCTCAGGTCCCATGCTCATTAACACTTTTATTGGGACCCATCACCCTCTGCCATCTCATCAGCCCCTACCACAGGCTCTTTGTCATCTTCACATGGCCCTTTTCACCTCAAGCACAGTCTCCTGGGCTCTCAGCCCTGTTTCCATCCCCTCTCTCAGTCTAGTCACAACATCCCTTGAAGAACTTTGGCATGTATCTACTACCTTTCTTTTTGCATCCTTCTTTCATTATAACCATGGCACCCTGCAACCAAAGGCCATTCTCTTAATCCTTCATCACTCACTCACACACACACACCCAGCCCCTCACACACTACCCAAGCTCCTCTCACACATTATCCCAACTGCCTACACCTTAGCCATCAAACAATCCTACCTGTGACCATCACATTAGCTCATCCACCCATCACCCTCAGCTCATTCAGTCCATCACTGCAGTCTACCTTGCCAGTCATAGCGGCCCAGTCACACAGTGGGATGGGGGCGCCTCGCTGTCCAGTTCACTCACCAGGTCCCAGGTTCTTGGTGTAGGTCACTAGGTCTTCCATGCTCTCCACCACCTCTGCCACAGTGAGGTACTCCAGGATCCCTTTACACACACGAATTATTTTACGTACCTGGAAGAGGTAAGAGTGCAAAATGTAGGTGAAGTAAAGTAGACCCTCCACAGGGTCCTCATTTAAAAAAATAATAATAATAAATCACATAATAAACTGGCAGCCTGCCTGCTCAGGATTTTAACATGCAATGTGAAAATAAAAACTATTTTTCCCAGTGCCAAACCAAGAGTCATCAATCCTCAACTAGCAACCAAGTTACCAATTTATCACCATCTCTATCAGAACAGCAGCAAGCGTATCCAAAGCAGAACGCCCACTTCAACACTACCAGAGAACATCTCTAGCCCTTACGCAATACGGTCCAACTCTACTCACGGAGGATCACTTTTAGAATCAGACTTAAAGAAAACGTTTTGTACATAGCCCTTTATAGGTTTTATAATAAACATAAATCAAATTTTGCAGTGGAGAAAAATATTTGCTATTGATCTGTGTGATTACATTGATACACTCTTCTATATCCTTAGCTATCCAACATTCTCCCTACCTCCCTCCGTCCATCGGTCAGTCAGTCACTCCACCACTTCATCCCCTCCCCCCTAAAGAGTGAACTTACTACAGAGAATTTTTAAAAAGATGTTTCTTGCCCACATCTGAGAACGATTCAAGCATCTCATAACATGAGGTTACACAATTCAGACACCTAACCCATTCTTAGGAGGGCATAACATAGCTTAATTTAAATAACAGATTTACCGCCAATACCCATTATAAGAAAATACACTTCCTCTTGGACATCATCCATGTCTGGCTGCCATGTGCAAAGCTTTTATAGCCCAGGTTTATAAGATGGATTGTCTGTTCCATGACCAGTATGTGCAATCTTTTTTTATTGCCCACTCAGTATAGATTGTCTGCCACGGTCTTTTTATTTTCAGTGAAAAGTGCTTATGTTCATGTGTCAATATGCCATAACATTTTTCAAGCAGGCATTGTGATTTCCTTGAGGACACAGTCTCTTGAGCCTCTAGGAACTAGCACAGGATACCTATTCATCTTTCTTTGCCTTAGGTCTTCCTTTCAGAAAAAATTACAATTGGAATATGTTCATCATTGGTCTAGGACACTACTTTCTCCTTATTCTTACAAATAATTGCAAGTAGTGTGTGGAACATACTGAGTAGCTTCTGAAGAGTGACATGCGAGTGCACATGATTTTATAATGTGCCTTGTTATGATTGCCCATTTTCATACTTTTTTTTTTTACCTATGTCTGCCCAGAGTCCCCCATCTTTAAATTCCAACTTCTTCATCTCTACCACTGCTCTAACACACTGGTGGGAGATTAGAATTTTATAGAAAGCTGATGCAAGTCAATTAGAGGGGAGCTGAGTTAGGCCAACTCGTTTCTCAAACCCTGTGGGCTCTTTAATTGCTGCCTTTTAGTATTTTGGAGAGGAAGATCCAATATTTCATCTTAATCTATTCTTATCGGGTCAGTGTCTGGGATCCCAAATACTTTCTTTTATGTCTTAAACAATATTAAAGTTCTATAACAACCCATCCCATGGACTGTGTGGCAATTGCAATCAAGTAGCTCTTAAAAGGATCCTTAGTAATAGAATGGCAAAGATTTGTATTTGGTGAAGGGAATGATGTTAGTGTTTCAAATTTCTAAGCTCCCCAGATTATAACTATTGTTTACAGTTTCATGTCTATAGGTTGTTGAACCTACCAGACACCTACACGCCAACCCCAAATTTGCTAGGACTGTGCATGTCCAAATTTCTGGTATTCCTTCCAGACTGCCTACACAGTATCCCAATCTGTGAGGCTTGGAAGCAGGTAACAATGTCAGGGAGCGCTAGATGCCACATCAAGGTTATTTGTGATCCTTACCTCCATCATTACAGGTAGCCATTCAGCAATTTTCACCACATAGATTGGATGAGTCTGCAGTTTCTGTATTCCTAGCTCAGAATTTCTAACCATAACTATTATGTTGCATCTGTTCCCTCCAGCATGTCAGCCTGATGCAGACCTCTTCTCATTATTCACAGGACAGATGATGCCGAGTATGTATGATGCTTATGTGGCCAAAGTTGCACCATAGTTCTTTTCCTTAAATCTGAAGGCTGTGCCACAGTGAAAGGTCCAAGTGTACATCATTTTGTCACATTTGAGCTTTTCCATAATGTGACCAATTTGCAGCCTGAATTGAAGTGATTGCCTTATGTCAAGTCCTACTGTAAACTACAAGAAGAGGGCTCAAATGTAACCTAATTTCTGCTGGTGTCACTCAGGACTCTTTTTACAAGGTAGTGTTGGAATTTGAAGTTTGACAGTATATCCCTCTAGCTTTTTATTACTGGTCAACTTAGGACCTAGTCTGTTAAACTCTATAGTGAGCAATTTTAGCCGCATCCTCCCTATGGAAAGAGACCCCCGACAAATCCTGAGATTTTGTTTGCTCATGGGATCATGTTCACTTCTACATAATATCAAGAAACCCCTAAAAGACAGACATCCTATTAATGTTGGCTCGTAACACAAAACTCCACCTATGCACTGACAAGTGTCTCAACACAAACGGACGTAAACACACAAATCAACAAAAATACACTTAAACTAAGGCAGGCATGCTCACTGCAGCAGAATAATAACACACCTTTGTGAGCACGGTAACCACACAATCTGCAGACCTATTAAGTTTCCCTAAAGCAGTAATATTCCACGAGATAAAATATCTTCTGTGTCCAACTACTCACACCTCTCCTCAAATTTCCTGAATCATTTATTTCTAATATGATCTATTTCAATTATTTTGGTAGGTACAAAAATGTACTTTTATTCTTTTCCGTCACCAAATATTTAAGGATCTTTTAAACAGTTGAGAGGTCACAACACTAGACTACTTTCCTTGTGTTGCACCTGCATTAAGAATGGTGGTGCCCGGCACCTACACTGTGGATGGAGGGGTGTTTGTAGTCTTAGTGGAGGTGCTCTTAAGTGATCATCATACTCAAAAAGAAAAACAAGAACTCCATGACAGTCAGCCCTGCACCAGTGTTCCAGCCTTAGCATCTACTTTGATTGAGAACTCGCATACGCATGCTGCAGTTCCAATTAAATAAATTTCACAGTGAGACACACTCACGCCTATGATAAACATACCAGCGCCTGCCTCATAGGCAACCGCTTCCTGAGTCATGGTCCTGTGGCTTCCTCTGGCTCAACAGAGGGGAAACAGTGAGGTGCATTAGTGGGTGAGATAGGCTGGACCGGCAATGCAGTAGGAAGTGTGATGGTTGGACAGCACTGCAGGAGATATTACATCCTTGTCACTGATGACGGAAGGGGCTGTGTTCTGCACTATGAAGTTAGGCAAGACAATTGGCCTGGTTGCACAAAGCAGCTCACCATCTGGCAGCACATAAAAGGATGGCAATGTGTCAAAAATAGATACAGTAGATACAGACCTTCTTATAGGACTGTTTGCTTTGAGCAGACTTGTACGGTCACTGCAAGGGGTGTGAGGGCCACGAGGGTCAGACAGCTTGGACTTCATCTCTTAAGAAGCAGCCCAAGAACATCAAATTTTATTTTTACTTATTTAATAAGGCTCACCACCACAACCATCGGCCTGCAGCCGATGCAGCACAGGAGTGACAATTGTGACTGTACGTGAATGGGGGAAATTCTCCTTGTGTTCCTGGGTCTGAATGCCAGTTTTACTCGTTTTCACCACAGAACAGAGCTCTGTCCCTTCAGGCTCTGAACTTTGTAACTTTTTGATTGACTGGGCATTTAAAAGCGAAGTATCTGGAAAAGGTGTCCTCGCACTAAGCTCACAGAAAAAACAAATGGCTTAATTAAGGAAGATTCAAAGGGAGTTTCAGTGCAAATAGGTAAGTTCGGAGTTAATTCCAAAAAGAGAGATAGGAGGTTGTCCTGCGATGGCCAGCTGGAAGTTGCTTCTGGGCTTTTGCTGTCACATGACTAAAAGAGTTACCATTAAAGATTTAACAAAGCACAAGCAAATCTACTCACAGGGGCTGAACGCAGTGTGTGTTGGTAGTTTTAGGGCCTAAATTTCCCTTTGAATTTGTGTACACTCGTAAAATACATGATTAAAGGCTTTCACTAAATCATCTCCACTCGTTCTCAACCCAGGAAAAGGTCAGAAAGTTACTTCTGACTTGCCTTGGGAGGAAAAGAAATAGAAAAACGTATTGTCCTTGACCACTAACAATATTTGTGCTGAACATTGGGCAAAAGGAATTGCACACCTCGAACCATAAAGACTTCACTCCAGCAAGATATCCTTCAGTGCCCCAGATTTCACAACACTGTCTTACAAAAGGTCCAGCTTCACTCTGGACCACCAAGTGGTGGAACACCATGCCTGGAGGGCATCAGCCTCTTCAAGATCTCCAATCTAGAGCCAACAAGGAGGCTGTTTCTGATGGGTCATCTATCTACAATTCTGATGGTTCCCTCTGTGGCAGTCAGGCAGTGATTCAGGTAAAGAGAGGAACAACCCCACATAGCTTCACAAGTCAAGCACAATGTCTCATTCCAATACGGTCAACTAAACCACAAAAAGAAAATAGTTATGGCCTTGAAGGTAATAAAAAGCAGAGTCATCAACCCATAGCACCCGGCCTCCTCACTCACCTCGGCCTCATCAAAGGTCAGCAGCAAGTCAGATGTTCCAGACAGGATTCCTCTGGAACCATCTATGAGGTAATCTCGAGCAGGGACAGAGTAGGGATCCGCATGCAGCATCTGGGCAGCCTGTACAAGCTTAGTGCAGGCATTCTCCACCCTGTAGCGGGAATAAGAAATTATTAGAGACTATATCACTAATTCCAGTGTTACACTACCTTTCACAGTGTACACCAACGTAATATTATTGCCGATCACCCTGAACACCACAAAGAGCAATCCCAATGCCTAACCTTCTGAATGTACAACAAAAAGCAGCATCAATGCCTTTTACCCGGTGCGCAACACCAGAGCAATAGAAACAGTGCCACTCAATCTGTGTACTCGCAATCCTTCTAGGGGTCAGCTCTAATATTCCCACTTCACTTGGGCTAAATATATAACAAGCAACAACAAGTATATAGTGATGAAGGAACAAATTTCTGAAAGCATTTTACCTTATAGATTACCTTAATTAATCATATGTTCTTTTACATAATTCTAGCAAATTTATTTGCAGTGTCTCGCTCAGGGTTACACTTAACACCTTCCGCATGTTTTATACATTTTGCTTAGTGTCACACATAACATTTATATACATAGAAAAAGACATCAAATTTACATGCACATATACTTGACCGTAAACAAACATACAATACATAGAAAACGTTATATATATATATATATATATATATATATATCCTATACATATATTCTTGTCACTCTTCTCGTTCTCCCTATCAATTAATCAGAAGTAGCTGTGCTTTCCAATTCCTACACAGCCCACTAATGGAGGTAGCCTATATGTGGCGCGACTTCAAAATAACCAATTTTCTCCAGATGTATCACTTTGTGCGCCACAAGTCATTAGTCCATTTATAAGAGATAGGGCTCCTCCAATACAACTGTCGGTCGACGCGTTTCGGCTTTGTTCTTCCAGCCTCTTCAGGACAAATGAAAAACGAGTTGTCTGTAAGCAAACATATGTACAAACTCAAAAGCAGGCAAATTAGCATCTGTTCGCCTTCATAGACACAAATAGAGATTCCTATACAGAACTCCACCGCACACCGTGAGTCTCTATGTATAGGAGATATATATATATATATTTTTTTTTTTTTCCACTGAAAAAACCACAGGTTTCAGGGACGTTATAGTTAGTTGGACATTTCACTCGTACAAAACCAGAGAAATTCGTCCGTTATAGTTAGTTCAGCTAACTATAACTCGCGCCCTCGCAATGCACTGCTGATGACGTCACATATTACATCATTCATGACATGGTCAGTGACATCACTGATGACATCACTGATGACATCTCAAATGACATCACGGAGGACATCATCCAGTGACTGTGTTTCTGTAAAGTTTAAATATGTTTTATATATATATATATATATATATATATATATAGGCCAAGGTGTATTGAAGAATGAGTGGGTGTATAAGTGTCTGAATGGATGATTTAGTAGGTGCGTGACTGACTGTATAAGTGAGTGATTAAATGTGTCTTACTGAATGCATGGGTTAGTGACTGATACAGACATTCACACAGTTTAGTTTGTCAGTTGGTGTGTAAGCGGTTGCATGGGTTGGTGAGTAGCTAAATGAGGGTCTATATGGGTTATTGATTGGTTGTCTGAGTATCTGTATGGGTGCCTGAGTGTCTGTGTGGGTAGTTGGGGGTGTGTGACTCTGTGCATAAATGTGTGAGTGGGGGATTCACTGGGTGTATGGGTTCAAGAGTGCATCTGTGAAGGGCTGTATGGGTGGGTGAGTGTGTGTGTGTATGGGTGTGTTGGTGAGTGAATGGATGCCTCAGTGGTACATGTGTGAGTAACTGCATATGTGAAAGGCAGTATATGTGAGTGTTGGAGTATATAAATGACTATATGTGAGAGTGAGTGATTGTGAGAGTGGCTGTATGGACGAGTGTGTGCTTGTATTAGTTATTGTATAAGAGTGTAAGTATATGTTTGAATAAGTGAGGTGGTGTGTGTATAACTGTATAGGTGAGTAAATGGGAGTGTGATTGATTCTGTGCATGACTGACTAGGTGTGTGAGTAACTCTATGGATGAGTGGCGGTGTGTGAGTGTCTGTATAGATATGTGAGTGCATATGATAGTGCCGTATTGATGGTTGACTGCATGTATGAGTGACTGTATGGGTGAATGAGTGGATGTGTGAGTAGACCTACGAATTAGTGAGTGGTTTTGTACTAACTGGTATTGGTGTGTCTATGGTTTCGAAAATGGTAGTCTGTATTTTAGAGTGGGTGTGTCAAAGGTTATATTAGGGTATGAGGAGGTGCATCAGATTATCACGTGGATGATGTCATCAGTGATGTCACTGACCATGTCATGAATGATGTAATATGTGACGTCATCAGCAGTGCATTGCGGGGGCGCGAGTTATAGTTAGCTGAACTAACTATAACGGACGAATTTCTCTGGTTTTGTACGAGTGAAATGTCCAACTAACTATAACGTCCCTGAAACCTGTAGTTTTTTCAGTGAATTTCTAAGGTTTTTTTAAATGCTAATTTCTAACTATAACGTGCCTGAAACCTATGGTTTTTCCAGTGAATTTCAATGGTTTTTTAAATGCTAATTTCTAACTATAACGTCCCTGAAACCTATGGTTTTTTCAGTGAATTTCAATGGGTTTTTTTAAACGAAAATTTCTAATTATAATGTGCCTCAATCCTATGGTTTTGTTAGTTAATTTCTAAGGTTTTATAAATGCTAATTTCTAACTATAACATCCCTATTAAGTCCCCTTAAATCCTGAAGGTCCCTGGTGGCCAAGTAGCCCACCAGGTACCTCCAGTAAGCGCCACAGAGCTGCGTTGCAGAGAGGTGTTCCTAGGCCACGCCCCTTTTTACACCACGCTGCAAACGCAGCTTCTGGCGCACTGCTGCTCTGACGATGAAGTCCACTTGTGTCCTGAGGTCCTCAGGACACAAGAGGACCTCATCGCCCCACCAGCAGTGCACCACAAGCTGCGTTTGCAGAATGGTGTAAAAAGGGGCGTGGCCTCGGACCACCTCTCTGCAATGCAGCTCTGTGGCGCTTACTGGAGGTACCTGATGGGCTAGTTGGCCCCCAGGGACCCTCAGGATTGAAGGGCACTTAATCCCCAAAGTTAAAACGCGCCAGGGGGCGCGTTTGCACACTTGCCATATCAGGCCCCGCCCCCTCCCTGCACCACTGTGCAAACGCGCCCCCTGGCGCATTGTAACTTGGAAGATTAAGTCCCCTTGAATCCTGAGAGTCCCTGGGGGTCAACTAGCCCACCAGGTACCTCCAGTAAGCGCCACAGAGCTACGTTGCAGAGAGGTGTAAAAAGTGGCGTGGCCTCAGACCACCTCTCTGCAACACAGCTCTGTGGCGCTTACTGGAGGTACCTGGTGGGCTAGTTGGCCCCCAGGGACCCTCAGTAATGAAGGGGACTTAATCCCCCAAGTTACAACGCGCCAGGGGGCGCGTTTGCACACTTGCCATATCAGGCCCCGCCCCCTACCTGCACCACTGTGCAAACGCGCACCCTGGCACGTTGTAACTTGGAAGATTAAGTCCCCTTGAATCCTGAGGGTCCCTGGGGGACAACTAGCCCACCAGGTACCTCCAGTAAGCGCCACAGAGCTGCATTGCAGAGAGATGCAAAAAGGGGCGTGGCCTCAGACCACCTCTCTGCAACGCAGCTCTGTGGCGCATACTGGAGGTACCTGGTGGGCTAGTTGGCCCCCAGTATTCAAGGGGAATTAATTCCCCAACTTACAACGCGCCACAGGGCGCGTTTCCAGAGTGAAACACTGAGGGGGCAAGGCCTCCGGCGCGATGCCGGCTTTTTTTAAATTTATTTTTTCTAGCAGAGTGGCCCCCCTTCTTTTACAATATTTGGGGCCTTTCCTACACTACAGCTGCGTAAAGGACCAGAAGAATTGTCTCCAGTGAGCTTGTGTTTGTAACTTTGCCACCGCGCCGGGGTCCTTTGAGTAATCTGTCCATCATAGTGGAGAAATGGCGGGAAGACGTTGCATACCACTAGTGTATGTGGGGCGGGGCCAAACCGGCGTGGCTTCTATGTGAGTTCACATGCCTCGTGTTTATAAAGGGTCAGAGCAGGATCTGAGCAGCAGATGATGAGAAAGAACCTCCTTGTCACAGGAACTGCGCGGGGATTGCGCTTGAGAAAATCAAGGATGCAAAGACCTCCATCAAGGATTACAGCTAATTTTTGACGGTAGATGTGGGCAGAAAGCACTCCTGCCTAGCCTCGACCATGCTCGCGAATTTTTTGGGCTGATTAATGCGTTACAGAATTTGAGCTTCAACTCGGGCACCTGCTTTATTTATATCTGTAAGTGCTTTCTGTTGAGGTTTAATTTATGTGACAGGAGCATCGTGCCAGAATGAATCCTGCCCTGCATGTTTATCCAAGAAGATGCCACGGTTTCGTGCAATACCTCTACTCAACTGGAGTACTTTCTACTGGCTAATCAGTAAGTGCTACCTCGTTGGGTAAATGTATAGTGCCTTTCCTACACTACAGCTGCGTAAAGGACCAGAAGAATTGTCTCCAGTGAGCTTGTGTATCTGTAACTTTGCCACTGCGCCGGGGACAGCCGGCAAGTGGAGAAGTGCGCTGGGGTCGCGGTCACAGAAACGGCATGCCCGAATGCACCAAGCGGCGTGATTCTGGGCTCCAGGAGGAGCGGGCGGCTCGGCACACGCAGCTGCTTACCCCGAGACCCACATGCCTCTTGTTTATAAAGGGTCAGAGCACGATCTGAGCAGCAGATGATAAAAAAGAACCTCCTGGTCACAGGAACTGCACGGGGATTGCGCTCGAGAAAATCAAGGCTGCAAAGACCTCCATCAAGGATTACAGCTAATTTTTGACGGTAGATATGGGCAGAAAGCACTCCTGCTTAGCCTCGCTCGCGAATATTTTGGGCTGATTAATGCGATACAGAATTTGAGCTTCAACTCGGGCACCTGCTTTATTTATATCTGCAAGTGCTTCCTGTTGAGGTTTAATTTTTGTGACAAGAGCATCGTGCCAGAATGAATCCTGCCCTGCATGTTTAGCCAAGAAGATGCCACGGTTTCGTGCAATACCTCTACTCAACTGGAGTACTTTCTACTGGCTAATCAGTAAGTGCTACCTCGTTGGGTAAATGTATAGTGCTATTATTTTTTTGGCAATGCCCCCGGGACCTGGCCCACCCGGGGGCCTCATTTAAACGAAGCGCGGAAGCCTGCGCTTCACTTTTTTTTTTTTTTACATTTCGGCGGAATTTGCGACCCCAACACGAATTCCGCCGAATTTTTTTTTTTTTAAATGCTTTTTTTGGCCTTTGGGGTCCTTGTGGGACCCCTTGAGCAGGCCTAGGGGGTCAGGGTGTTTCTACCCTTCCCCCTTTTCTTCATTTTTCACTTTGTTTTACTGTTTACTTGTGACTCGGTTCTACCGAGTCACAAGATGGCTGCCAACACTTCCTGGTTTGGAGTGTTGGCAGCCAATCACAGTGAAGCTCGTGCTCAGGAGGGTTCGCGAATCCACCGCGTCCCTAGAGATCGAAACTTTTTCTTTTTCTAATTTCTCAGGAACTACTGAACGGATTTACACCATTTAACAAAAGGGACTCTTTCTGAACCAAGGGCTACCTTTTTGCCAAATTTGGTGCAATTCCGTTCAGCAGTTCGAGCTGTAGCTTTGTCTAAAGTTTCCTATGGAAAATAACATGGGGGAAAACACGTTTTGGGACCCCCCCTTTTTTCTCGGCCCCCGCTTGACGATTCACCCCGAAACTTTCAAGACAGGAGCGGACCGGAGCGCCCCACTAGTTTTGAACATTTCGTCTAGATTCGTCAAACGGCGCCAAAGTTCTTGGCAAATATATATCATTTCTAGGTTTGTTTCCGGTCAAGTATATGTACATGTAAATTTGATGTCTTTTTCTATGTATATAAATGTTGTGTGTGACACTAAGCAAAATGTATAAAACATGCAGAAGGTGTTAAGTGTAACCCTGAGCGAAACACTGCAAATAAATTTGCTAGAAGGAGGTTGTCCTTGTAAACACTAAGATATGGGGATGCTGGAGGGATTATGGCCTTGCTAATGAATAAAGTGATGCAGATCAGCAAGATGTATTGGGGACACCTGTGGCAGCAATGACTGTATGCACTAGATGCTGCATTATTTTGTTTTTGCAGAAAATGTATAAATTGTCTTAGAGAAAAAAGCAGTCCCTACCCCCGAAATGCCTTCAGTTTGCTTCTTTGACCATGCTACTCAAAACTGAGTGCCCCGGCGGAGACTGTTTGAGTCTCCATACTCAAGTCCCTCCACCTGAACGTCATCAATACTCAACATTGTAGTCCCCCTTCAGCCTAAAGAACCTAAACCAGCTACTACACTTCACTCAAATACCTATTAACATATGTCTCTGTTGCACTCACCTTCAAATTAATATACCAAAAACTTGGATACTGTAACATTCCTCAAGCAGATTTTAGACGTGACCTTATCCCACTCAACTCTTAGTACAAAACATCTTGCTGCCAGCTGATTTCTTGTGCTAGGTGGATAATTTGGGCTATAAACAAGCCAATGAAGTTGTAGAAAACACACTCACTAGGGTTTTTCACAACCAGTGTTTGGCACAAGCCACTCTGCAGACAGATGGAAAAAATACAACCTTGCCCTGCTTGGCATCAGCGAAACCAGATGGACACAGTCTGGACAGAAAAGACCGGCTCCAGGAGAAATGCTGCACACGTACTCTGGGAGTAGCACGGATGCTTACGCCAGCAGCCAACAGAGCTCTGATTGGATGAGAAGCCCACGGTCCCAGAATCATCACAGTGACCTTCTGCACACAGAAAAAGAGGATCAACATGAATGTTATCCAGTGCTATGCACCTACAAATGACAGCTAACAAGAGGAAAAAAAACTGTTTTACTACAGACTCGAAGTCCATCCTGGGGAAGTGCCTAGAGAGAGGCATCATCATACTGATGGGGGACCTCAATGCCAAAATTGGAAACAACAACACTGGGTACAAAGAAATCATGGGCAACCATGTCCCTGGCATAAGAACGAGAATGGTGAAAGGCTTGCAGATCTCTGTGCCCTGAACAGTCTAGTGATAGGAGGTAGTGTATTCCCACACAAAAGAATACATACAGCAACAAGGGTGTCACCAGACTGTTCAACAGCGAATCAGATCAACCATGTCAGCATTGCTAAGATGTTACGGAGATCCCTACAGGATGTGACAGTGATGAGAGGAGCAGAAGTGGCATCAGGCCATCACCTTGTCATGGTCAGGCTAAAGCTAAAGCTGGAGACAGCATGGACAGAACCGACAAACCAAAACCAGTGATAAAACACCCTCCTCAAAGATGCACAGAAACAGAGTGAATACTCAGTCACCCTTCGTAACGAGTTTCAAGTCCTGCAAAAACTAGAGGACGACAGAGACCCAATAGAAAACCAGTGGGAGAAGATCAAAGAAACCATGACATCAACCTGCCAGGAGGCACTGTGTCCCAAGAAATACCAACATAAAGAATAGATCTCCACCGAGACTCTCTGAAAAATCCAAGCGAGAAAGAAAAAGAAAGCAGCCGTTAACACCAGCAGAACAAGAGCAGAAAAAGCAAAAGTTCAAGGCGAATATACCAAAACCAACAAGGAAGCAAAGAGATGCTTAAGAGCAGACAAGCGAAGATTCCTCGATCTTGCCACAGAAGCCCAGGAAGCAGCAAGCCTGGAAACTTGAAAGAACTCTACAACATAACAAGGAAACTCTCCAGCAGCTTTAGCAAGCCAGAAAGACCTGTTAAAGACAAAGCTGGGAAGACAATCATGGGTAAAGAAGGCCAACAACGAAGATGGGTGGAGCACTATGAAGAAATGCTGAACCAGCACGTGCCGCAGTCTCCACCAGACATACAGCCAGCAGACAAGGACTTACCAATAGACTGCAGCACACCAACCAAGTAAGAAATACGGCAAGCCATCAAACATCTGAGAAATGGGAAGGCAGCAGGACCTGACAACATTCCTACAGAGGCACTGAAGGCAGACATTGAAACATCAGTAGACATTCTCTACCCCATGTTTGGAAGAATCTGGGAAGAGGAAAGGATGCCATCAGGCTGGAAGAAGGGATATCTGATCAAGATCGCCAAGAAAGGTGACCTAGGTAACTGCACAACTGCAGAGGGATAACTCTATAAACCCCAGGCAAAGTGTTCAACAGAGTCATCCTGAACAGAATGAATGAATAAGTCGACGCTCAGTTACGTGACCAGCAAGCTGGCTTCCACAAAGATAGATCCTGCACTGACCAGATTGCAACACTGCGCATTATCACTGAGCAAATCGATAGACTGCAACTCCCCCTTCTATGTCAACTTCATCGACTATAAGAAGGCATTTGACAGCGTGGACAGAGACCTTTTGGAAACTCCTCTGCCACTACGGTGTGCCAAATAAACTTGTAAGAATCATCCGAAACTCTTACGAGGGAAAGACCAGCAATGGATGACAACTCACAGAAGCCTTCTGAGTGAGGAGCGGAGTCCATCAGGGTTGTTTGCTCTCGCCTTTTCTCTTTCTACTGGGCAAAGGCTGAATCATGAAGACATCCACAGCAATGAGAAGAAATGGGATCCAGGTGGCACCTTGGACGCAGCTCGATAACCTGGACTTTGAGATAGAGAGTAGGGCCAGGTCGTCTGCAATTTGCAGATGCAAGAGAAGACCGACAAAGTGGCATCCACATCATCACAACTTGGCCTAAACATCCACAGCGGAAAAACTAAAATCCTGAAGGCTAACACGGCCAGCACAACGGCAACAACTCTTGCAGGTGATGCACTTGAAGAGGTTGAGGCCTTCACCTACCTGGGCAGTGTCCTGGACAAGCCGACATTGAGGCAAGAATAGGTAAAGCAAGGGCTGACTCCATTCAGCTAAAGAAACTAGGAGCTCCAAGGACCGAACGCTGCAAACCAAGATCAGGCTTTTTAACACCAAGGGAAAAAGAAAAGAGGAAGGCCAAGAAACACCTGGCGTCGAGGCCTCGAGGCTGACTTTAAGGAGACGGGCTACACCTTGAGTCAAATTAAAAGAAAAGTCCGGGAAAGAGATGGCTGGAGAGTCCTGGTTGGTGGTCTATACGCCAAGAGGGGTAGTAGGCATAAGTAAGTACACTGCAGGCCATACCTTTAACTTCCTCTGCCCTGAACACCCCAAGCCAGGCTTTTAAAGCAACATCTTTCACTGACCTTAACCTGATCACCATTGTTATGAATTCAAACTTGAAACACCATAATTCCAAAATTGATACACCAAACCACCTCTAGTCTCTGTAAGTACCACTGGAAGGACTTACCCTCAACCAAATTCCTAGAAACCTTCAAGGAGTCTGCCCAGTTTACTGAGCTGACTCCAATCTAGCCACCCTAGTATATTTCCATTCCCTCCACCTGATCTTCACAAAGGACACGGAATACTATAGCCACACCTTTGCCCAAAAATATCCAAACCAGGCGTTAAAGTCGCAAATAAATGGTTTGACACACATCTGACTAACCTAAAAAGAAAAGGAGCGATGCTACAGAAAACTGGAGGGACCCTATAGAAATCTCAAGATGCAGCCGACCTCCAAGCCTGAAAAGTCCATTGGAGAAGTGAACATGCATCTCCTTAGAGAGTGCAGAAGGTGCACTATATGGAATGATTTAACCAATCGACAAATCAAGCAAAATAATTGTTTAAATCTTCCAAGCAGCAACAAAGATGACCAGCAATACTTCAGACTGACTCTGAAAATAGGCTTCCATTCTTTGACAAGATTCTCAATATTCAATCTGACATTGAGGAGAGATAACCATCGCATTTCAAAGCATGTTAGGCACCAATTTGAAAGTGCACCCTGATGAATCTTCATGATCGCAAATTTCAAAGAGGTAGAGGATGGAGAGTTAACAAAACCATAGGACCTGAACAGCCCTTATGGTTCCCCGATGATCTATTAGAGAAATAATTTTAAAAACAATCTTCCGCCTATCTATTCCAATATTTACAATTTCATCCGTCCCTATGCAGAGGCTAAGTGTGTGCAAAGCTGAATCAATGCATGTAAACACCCTTGTTAAAGAGGCATTCTCTGAATCTGGAAATTCTAGGGAACTACAATACCATTTATCACCTGCTATACCATGCCAAACTCTTCGAGAAGAAAGCATGCCTGATTACAGGCGTTTATTGAAACCAACAAGATTTTACACTCGTTTCGGCTAACTTTCGGCTGTGTCCGAGCACGGAGGTGGTAGTTGTGGCTCCATGTGATAAAGCTTTAGTGATTAATGACATGGGCACGGTAACCACCCTGGTCCTGCTTGGCTTCTCTGGGGTTTCGATATTGTGGATCATGCCATCATACTAGATTATCTGGTGCATCTGTGAGTCCAGGATCTATCTCTTTCCAATGATTTTCTGGATGACTGTAATATCTTCTTGGGAGACATTGCCAGCATCAATTAGAACATAGCCACGGCCACTGGAATTTTATGATTCTGCGGCTGCAGCGTTATCCACTTAACTATGGATTTGCCACATAATCCATCATTAGCTGCTTAATCTGCAGATTTTAACAAAAAAATGTTTATTATTCAAATGGCTCAAAAGTCACAAAAATGTGGTAACACGTGTTGCCACATGGAGGAAGACCCTTTGCGAAGGTTGAATGGTCATCTTTCTATTGCTGATTGGTATTTGTGGGTCTCAGACTGCTACCAAGGAGGTGAAGCCTTTCCCCAGATAGTGTTAAAAGATGTTAACATTACAAAATAATGAGGTAATACCATCACAAAATGTGCTGCAATATGCTGCATAATATCTCTTTTTTGGTCACATAATTTAGTCGACCATGTGGCATTATTAGGTCAGCCCCAGCTAGATAATTCCAGTGGTCATGAACATAGCTCAGTATTCTAAAATGCATAAACTCTGTAAACACCTGGCTCTATCCATGCTAGTAGTTTTGAGGTGTACTGTTGCAGTGCCAAAATACACACACTTTATAAATGCCATTAACATGCCAGACTACAATTCCAAATGCACACAAATGATTTTGACATTCATCTCCATCTGGGCAAGCCTTCAGATTAGGAAGCCAATATAAGACATCTGAAACAAATTCACCAGAGGACGAAGAAGTCATTTTCACTTGAATGGACCAAAAACTGAAATCCTGATAATCGATGAGACACTGACAAGTAATTTCCCATTCAAGAGGTTGAGGGAGTAAGAAGCAGCTCCACTCATCTTAAACAGTTAAAAAAAAAAAATCTGGGATATGGTTAAAAAAAAAAGACACCAGATCTAAATAATAGTAAAGCAAAAATGAATTTCTATCTTATGATGCTTAAAAGGATTTTCCCTCTCCTCTAGCTCTGACACTAGGACCCTGGCCCTCTCACGACTCGACTGTTGCAAATTAATTTATTTAAAAGCACACTAGAAAGTTATACTCAAACTTGAGAGGATACAAAACCCGAGCACACAGATTATGCCTTAATCTCAAAAGGTGGGACCACATCACCCCAGCTCTCAAAGAACTTCACTAAATCTTGCTGGTTTAAACACTTATGCTACTCCACACAATTTTAAAGCACAGTGTGGCCTGAACTACCTGTGAAACTTAATCCTGTGCTACACAACCATCTGCATTGTTGGATCAAACCAGGCAAATATGACTGTTCAAACCAGATTTACTCGAAAGACACACAGGAGTAGGAACCAGAGGACTTTGGGCCAGATGTACGACCTGCCAAATAGCGCCTCGCAAATTTGCGACTCGCAATTTGCAAGGCGCTATTTGGCATGTACAACAGTGTGTTTAACACTGTTTGCGATTCCCAATGGGGTCACAAATTGCGAGGCTCATGAATATAATGAGCCTCTCGCAATTCGCAAGCCCATTGGGAATGACAGGCCCTCCCAGGGATGGTGGCCTGCTGGGCTCAGCAGACCACCATGTCTAGGACTGCTTTTAAATAAAGCAGCTTTTTTTTTTTTTTTTTTTTATTAAATGCATCCCGTTTTCCTTATAGGAAAACGGGATGCATTTAAAAAAAAAAAAAAATGAAACTTTTTCGTTTCAATTTTTAAGGGCAGGCAGTGGTCCCTGGGACCACTGCCTGCCCTTAAAAAATAATATTGCATGCATTTGCAAAGGGGAAGGGGTCCCCTGGGGACCCCTTCCCATTTGCGAATGCATTACCACCTACTTGAAGTAGGTGTTAATTTGCGAGTGTTTTGTGGTCGCAAAACATTGGTACATAGCTTTGCGGTCGCTATTAGGAAAGGAACGCCCCTTCCTAAAAGCGAGTCGCAAACCAGTTTTTTGCGAGTTGCAATTTATTTGCGAGTCGCAAAATACTGTTTGTACATGGGTCCATGCTTTTTAGCGTGCGCAAAGGGGTCTAAGACCCATTTGCGCACGCTAAAAAGCATCGCACATCTGGCCCTAAGAGCCAAACTGTGGAACTTTCTAAGTCTGATTCACGAAACCAACCATCGTTGTCATCTTTTAAAAGGGAATTGAAAATGAGCCGTTTCAAAGAGGTTTTCTCAACCTTTCCGATACCATAGGGACATACATGCCCTTCTAACAAAGGACAGGTTACCATTAGGAACTTCTCTTGACTATGTAGTCCAATGATAAATTTATACTAAAAGTTCTCACCTCCAAGACCGTCATTGACAAATGGCAACTCAGCGCAAGGAGTCATGAAAATTGGCAAACAATGACTATGCGGGAGGAGTCATGGAAAGGTTTGCCTATAGCTTTTAATGATGCAGAGCTACAAACAGGCTTCCTTGTCACAATACTGTGTAATACAAAACAAAAAAATACATAAATAAAGGAAAAATCAGAAAGTAATAGGGGATGAAATGGGAAGGAGTGGTAGAGGGAAGGAAGGACTCAGAAAAGAGCAGAGTGAAAGTGCTGAACACAAAGAAGATATAGAAAAGAAAGGAAGCAGAGAGAAAGTCAGAAGCTGTGATTGGACATTTTCCCAAGTCACATGTGAGGAGCCGGTGCATTTCAGTTTTTTCTTTACTATCTGCACTTGTAGTTTTACATTTCATGTTATAAATACAGGACTATAATTACCAGAGTCCAAAAGAAAAAAAAAGGAAGTGATGAGTAGGAAGCAGTCGACATGGGATAACTGTAAACGTCAGATGGGAAGGAAGAAAGAAAAATTAAAACAAATTAATCAGAGGACAGCAAAAGGGTGTAGGGCGGAAAACAGAGGTGAGGGAGAGGGTAAAAAAAAAAAAAAAGAGGGTGCGAGAGAGTGAGAGAGAAATAGAGACTCTTCAAATCCTTTACTCTACAGCATTAACTAAGCTAAATACCGTCTTCACCCACAACCCACCTGCACTAGCATCCATCTCACAATGTGCGCCACTTAACAATCCTCCTACCAGTGCCACTCCCAGATTACTAGCCTCTATCCATCTTCCAAGCCCCTGTATTAGTCCCTCACTATCAGCATCAATGTATGCACCAACTCCATTACTCACCTCTGTGAACTGCCACCTTCTGCAGCCATCATTACCCATGGATAGCCTAGCACCCACTTCCAGTTTCCATGCACCGCCAACCGCTGTAGTACCAGCCTCTAAACCACCCTCCACGAAACCCACCTGACCCAGAATCAGAGCAAATTACATATCTCTATGCATTCATACATATTACACTAGAGTGTTGCCTATTCTCCTAAGTCTGTATGATGCGTTCCTCAAAGTCCCACAGGTGACAAGATTTCATTTCCTGTGGTGTTGTTTCCAGAGTGGTCACTTCCTGCACTGCCATTTTTGTGAAACCACTACCTGAAATGCCACTTCCTGTGATGTCACTTCTATAATGCCTTTAGACTATGCCCTTCATCGTCCATCCTCCTGGGTTATTTTAGAAGTTGGAGCCTCCGTCTTCACCCGTCTAACATATAGAGCATGCCGGTGTTTCCAGTACTTTATATAACACAGAACAATGTCAGTGCCTCTCCCCGTCTGCAGAAAAACAATGCTTCCTTGGCATGCCACTAAAGCAATGTGTAAGCCTGCGACCATGTACAACACAGTGGGTGTCAACGCTGGTGCCACTTGCATTTTTGTGCACAAACACGAATACCCTTTAAGCCTTCACACACCGTACTACATAGCGAGGAGGATAGAACTGCCCTTACATTATTCTTTAGCGGAGGACAGGGATCCAGGTGAACTTACTTGGAAAATGCTGGAGGCATGTCCCGTTTCATGATCTGGTCCTCCGTGGTCTGCACAGTTTCCTTCCCAACCTAAGGAAAGATATAAAAATAAAAACATAAATCCAGGGCAGAAGTGAATGGCTGAGAGCTCCGAGGTCATAGCATCAGCATTACATATCCGTGCACAGCAGGGCGGATATTCCATCACAGCACTTGCACAGAAGACAACTTTTGGCCACAGCACAATGTGCCACAAAACGAAAGCACCAGTTTCCCAGTACTTCCAGGGTCGAAACCAGTCCTATCCTATCAAACTAACTATTCAAACCCTAAAAAATACTTCTGCTGAAGGCCATGGACCCTCCTGCCAGGCCCAGCCGCGAAGCCTAACTCCCTTGCGTTACTGCAAGCGGTGTACGGAGACCCTCTCATACCAACACATGTATGAGGTGTGTCGCTGTAAACTCTGCATTTTGGATATAATGAACTATTTCTAATAAGCTATAAAAAGAAAGGAGAGCCCTCAGGTTAACCCGAGTAGGGTTTTAAAAGAATGCTTCTAGACAATGGGCATACAATATCAAGAGTGAAAGGGAAACACACTGAATCAACAACACTTTCCTCACAGAGGGCAGGATTTTCCAAGGACTACCAGATCTCAGGCAAATTTCCGAGGATGATATGAAGTGAGATCAGCGAGCTCTGACTCGCTACAGTTGACTGAACGCAGGAGGTCCACTCACAGGAGGAGGACAGGTCCTTGGATGAAAGACAATAAGCGTCACAGTTGATGCCTCTGTTTTAAGTGCATAAATGAAGCTGTTGGCATGATTCCGTCAGGAGAACTATGGTCGAGCGAGAGCCATTGGCTTTGCCCATGCTTGTTTACTTTTATATGCGAAGTAGCCAAAGATCATGTGGACCCTTTACTGATCAGTACAGTTACCAACTAAACAGAGAACCAGCCTCTTCGATACTCGACAGAAAGGTTAGAGGTTTTTGTAAGTGTCTTAAAATGTATGGCTATACGATGTGTGTTATTCACGCTTCATTTCAGGAAAAGCAGGGGGTGGGGGGACAGAAACACTACCATCAGACAAAGTTACACAAGTCATTATATACAAGTAGCATTGAGCTAGCCGGTAAAACAAATCTCTCTTTTAAACGTGTGATGTGTTCTGCCCTCAAAGAGAGCAAGAGAACTTGCAGTAGGAGTAAATTTGTTTGAGATCCCAAATGCCAGATAGTTTTTTAAATCTATCATCATCACAAAGTACAATCTCTCTGGGTCTGCAGAGTAGTGCTAGGAACGAAGAGTCCCAGGCAACCGATCACACAGGGCCACCCGCCCCGTTCCTCAGCATCTGCACAGGCTTGCATTTCATTTTCGTCAAAAAAGCTGATCCCTACCAAACAATCGAGCACTTCCTCCTAATCTGTGTTATCAAGTTTGTGGACATGGCTGTATCAAACATGAATAATCACAGCACAAGCAGGCTGCCTAGAGCCTGGCGAGCTCCTAGCTTGAGTCAAGAACACTTTACCAGTAGTGAAATGTAGAGCACCCTCACAAGGTTGCCATGCGACATGGTGCCTCTAAATTAAATATCTTGCATGCCACAGAGTGAGCACCAGTTGTATGTTGAAACATCGACTATAGTTTTGTGCTATCAAAATATCAAGGACCAACATTTTGAGAAGATATGTGCATATAGGTAAGTATATATTTACTATTCTACATGCATCCACATACCTTAAACAAATATATATACATACACACACACAGACACACACACACACTTATAGGTGGAGTGAATTAAAGAAACCCAAGCTTGGCTTCTCGATTTTTAGGCCACAGTATTCTAGAAGCATGATATTTTGGAGTCGATATTAAAGTAGAGTAGTATGGACACCACATTACACCTTGTAGGCTTCACTTCTTCTGTGGTCCTTTTGCTCTGCTTTCCTTTTCTCGCCAGCATCATTTCTCCCTCTACCCTCTAAGCATCCTTTCTGTTCCCCCCTTTCCTGTGCCGCTTTTGGACATTTCTTCAACCTCATCCCCTCTCGTGCCCCTTTTCCACATTTCCCGTCTCATGTCTTACCATGCATCGTCCACTCTCCCTCCATTGCTTCTCTTGTGCCTCGTTCTCCCTCACCCTGCCCCACTCATCCCATCTCCCTCACCTCTGTCACATCTTGCCATTTAGGCTGCCAAAAGTACTTGTTAAAGTGGCAAGAAGGGGGACATTGGTTAAGTTTTCCACTCAATCAATATTTACTTTATTCGATTTTATAAAATAAAATCATACAAGTGACATGTAATAAAAAGGTCCAACATGATTATACATAAAAGTAGTACGACAAAATGACCATAATATAACAAGTACAGAGGCCGTCAAAAGCCAGTAAACCCCAAAATCATTCTCTAACGTGCGGCAATATAAACTCCCATAAGAAACTTTGACACATTAAAACAAACTTTATGTGTAGCTAAAAGTTGCAGATATAAAAGCCAGGTTTGGCCTGTTAAAAGTCCAAAGTAAAAAAAAAAAAAAAGATTTTAAGAACTTCTGCCTTAGAGATTTGTAAAGGGACATCTCAATACAATGTGCAAAGCATCGCTGCTCCTCAACCTGCCAGGTACAGAAGGCCGAGAAAGCGAGCTGGAGAACTTGATTAAGCATTGCCAGATGCTGCTGCTTTATCTAAGAATACTCAAAGTAAAAAATAAAAATAAAAGCCACACATGTATGGTTAACCATGAACAGTGATAGTTTCTGATCACGCCCAGTCATAGCGTGCATATGTGCACAGAATGCCATCTTAATCTAGGACTCAAGGCCATGCCCTCAACCAAAGCCCTTTACTGGGATCTAATAATGCTTTGTTATTACAGTACTAGTACTGACGTCCTCATACAGCAATGCCAACATACTTCAAACCAGACCTGCAGTGTTCCCCTTCTATTCCTTCAAGGGGCTCCGCTACAAAGCCAAGCCAGTGCGCCTCAATCCTGCCCTGGGGCAGCTGCTCTCTGCTGTTCCAGTATTGATCCAGACCTGCGGTACCCCGGCTATTCAAACACTGGTGTCTGCACTCACCTCTGCCAAAGCACCTCAGTCAAGCCTTGCGGTGCACTCGGTTATTTCAGTACTGAGGCCCTCTAACAGCTCTGCCAAGGCACCTCGCTGTGCCATCAGAATCCCCCCCGTTTAAGTAAAAATGCCCACACATCGCAGGGCCAATGAAGCCCGATTACTGACTGAGGGAGTGAGTAGGTCAGTGGGTGAATCAGTGAGCGAGTTATTCCGTCGTAAATCGGTTATTTAGCTAATCACACTGCATTTCAAACACTTCATTGACATTTTTCGCCATTACTGTTAAAAAGAGTTTAATGTGCACTCTAACATTTAACACAAAATAAAATGAGTGCTGCATCATACATTAGTTTGGGGATTACCAGTGGAATAATCCATACCTTTAGCTAACAGAAGGTTTACCTGGTATGCATTTTTTTGTAAACATGTTTTTATTTGCATTTGGTATACATGTTAAAAAGCGGATTTCAATAAATGCTGATTCCTAAGTCACCGCAATTTGTCATTTTCTGTCCGCACCACCCTCTTACAGGTCATAGTAAACGACTTAAGTGTGTTAAAAAGAAGAAAATGCTACTCCTACTACATACATGTCTAGTGTACTAAATCGACCAGAACTGAAATATAAAACAAGCATTGGCAAAGCCAACAGGTTTCGTCTTTCTATATTATAACCGGACCTATGGGCTTTGCCAGTGCTTTTGGCCGATGCTGCACCGCATTGGCAAAGAGAAAAGAAATGCTCGTTTGCTGTTGCAAAACAGCATCAACAAAAAGAAAACAAAAAAAATGACCGCCTCAGTGTGATGTTTCCGTGCACATGCATCACCGCAAACTTACAGGTTTGCGTTATGATGCAGAAGTCCTTTAGTTAAAAAAATATATATATTGCTCCAAGATGGCGGACGCTAATCTTGGAGCAGTAACTTAAACAAGTGCATGACATTGACAGAAGCGGAGTCTTTTTAAAGTGGCGGGGCTGGGAGGGTTACTACACTTTCAGTCAGTAATGTGAACCTGTGTAGACAAAGGCACACATCCTCAGATCATGTTGTGATCCACCTCATGATCTCTGGATCCAGAGGCTAACCAAATGCTAGACCACTGCACAGCATGGTAGAATCATGGGGACCCCCAAGTGTGACTCGGGGGCACTTCTTCTTTGCCTATGCAGGAGAATGGTGATAGGCACGCTCTCACGTTACACATAGTTCAAAGTATCCGATGCTGGTGTAGGGGAGCATGGTCACCAGGCAGAGTCACTGCTTTTAAGGCTAAGTCCCCTGTACTTGCAGGTAGGTTATTGCTCTCCACCATCTCGCGAGGAGAGCCTGGGAGCCTTTTCGGCACTCCTGAGCAGCTCATCCATTGTCCATGGAAAACTGGGGGGGTTCTCCATACATGCAAGTCCTCCACCAGGCAGGGCGGGAACTTCAGGTGAGTGTGCAGCACCAGGACATGGTTCTCATGGCGATGTTCTTGAGTGAAGCTCCTGCTCTCATTGGCTGTCTGTGAGAGTGGGCAGGACGCGGTTCTTATGGCGATGTTCTTGAGTGTAGATCCTGCTCTCATTGCCCGTCTGAGAGTGGGAAGCAACTCACTGCCAAACCTATTCCGAGCTATGATCAGTCTGTAGGTCAGCCAGTCAGGCTGGTGTAGGCTTTGGCACCTAAAAGGAATGACGTGAACCTGCTCACACTCAGAATGGTGGGGAAAAACAGGGTACTGGTGTTTAGTAGGGGCAAAGAAGACAGACAGGAGGACAACAAAAAGGCCTGGCGGGATCTGCTGCAGAGGCGTTGTCCACTGCTAGGGTAAACTGATGTCCTGACAGTGTGAGAGGCAGGCCCCGCTGATGTGAGATGCCAGGGTGAAGAAGTGAAGATTACAGCATGAAGGGTAGGGGTGAATGCATATATTTACTCCAGTATTGGAGCTTTCATAGATTCCCATGCTTGGAATCATTCCCCGTCGTCGAGATGGGAGTCTCGGTAAATATAAAATAGTAGTAAATAACCATTACAAAAGAGAAACAGGCCTAGGCCTAATCCCATTTTGCAACCAGACCATGTCTTTTTGTAAAAGAGAACAAAAAGAACAGGCAGCCAATCAGAGCAGCCTCACCCTCTAGAACCTTGGTGAAAGAACCTCAGCTCCTCAGATTTTCTACCGCACGTTGTGCAGAAGGGAGTCTCTTCGAGCTTTGCTCTACTTCAACTGTTTTCAACTGTTTTTTCCAGCTATTTTCTTCAGGTTTTCATTGAAAATCCTTGGGAAATGTCAGATAAAGGAAAGAAAGCTTTATTTAAGGCTTGTGCCACTTGTGGCAAGAAGAGGCTTTATGTGGAGGATAGGCATAAAGACTGCATATATTGCCTATACCCGGACCACAAAGCTGCGGAGTGCAAGATTTGCCGCACCTTTTCCACCAAGACTCTCCGGGACCATGAGGGTCGCCTGCTAACCTG
This sequence comes from Calotriton arnoldi, assembly GCA_963921515.1. Classification (NCBI taxonomy): domain Eukaryota; kingdom Metazoa; phylum Chordata; class Amphibia; order Caudata; family Salamandridae; genus Calotriton; species Calotriton arnoldi. The sequence continues at coordinate 98,962 of CAWUFW010000669.1, forward strand.
GCTCCACAGGCTGAAGTCGAGGAAGGAACCACTGTCTAGTGATAGTGAGGAGTCGTCTTCCGCCGCCTCATCAAGAAGGTCAGTCAAGAGGGGTAGAGGTTCCCCTTCACCATCTGTGGGTCTCCCTCTAAGGCCTCAAAAAGACCCCGAAGGAGTCGGAGGACCAGGGTCCTGTCAAATCTCCTCACTGCGGTGTAAAGGAGAGGGAAGGACTAATTACACCACCTGCGACGGTCCCTAGCCAGGACAAATCTTTTAAAAAGCCCTCTTCACAGTCCTCTGGAAAGAGTGGCCATTCGTCGTCGACGCTGCGCAAGCCCTCGTCGACTAAACTTCCAAAATCGCAGGCTAAAAGTGCTCCGGCGTCGACGGGAGTGTCGACGTCGTCATCCATTCCAGTGTCGACGGGCTCGTCGACGAGCACTTCTTCAACAACGTCGACGATGGTGCCGACGAGGATATCGTCTACGGTGGCGTCGACGACGACGACGTCAGCAGGAGCAATGCTTATCTCGTCGACGACTATGTCGACGACGCCCATCGTTTCGGCGACGGTCAGCACGTCCACGCCGCTTCCGTCGACGGTGGATCCGACTGCATTCTCGTCGACGACGACGATTTTTTCTTCTACGTCGACGGGACTGTCGACGACGGGGAAAATTTCCATTTCGGTGAGGAGGAAGCAAATTTCGCCAGACATGACGTCCCCTAGAAAAGTAGATTCTTTACCACCTGCATTACTTCTGGATGAGGAGGACTCGGAGGGAGAGGACAGTCATTTTGGCTATGCCAATAGCCCTTCTCAGCTGATAGTCAAATGTCAGGACACTGATTCGGAGGGTTATTATTATCAAGATCAGACATACGAACAATCATTTTCACGCCAAGAGGACATTCAACAAGAGATGGTGTCTGTTCCCACTTCTCTTTTGGCTGATTTACAGGGGATGCTTTTAGACTACCGACGGAGGTTTTCAGCTCATCCTCCGCCTCCACAACCCGCCCTCTTGGCTCAACCTGTGCCTCCTCCTTCTGCCACTGTGATGGTTTCACCACCTCCATCAGCTCGGCGGCATACTCAATTTCCAACACCATCTGATGTCCTTCCTCCGACGGATCAACACCAGGATGATTCCACAGAGGAAGAAGAGGGGGAGCTTGTACAACAAGATCAGGGAGATGAATGGGATGATTATGTAATCCCTGATCCCGCTTCTCCGGCTCCTGCCCCGATTGATTCCCCTCCTGCTGACATTGGGGGTTTCCACAAATTAATGGAGAGAGCATCACTGCGTTTCGAACTTCCCATGCCTTCAGTCCAGAGTGCTTTCTCTATGATTTTAAAGAGCCGAATAGGAAGACGGTGCGCTCTATTCCTATCGTGGCTCATGTCTGGGAAGAAGGCATTAAGGCCATGAAGAATCCGGCCACTGTGATTCCAGTCTTGCCGCGTCTGGACAAAAAATATAAAGCCCCAGACAGCCCAGCTTCATTGACTGGTCAGCCAAGACCCGACTCGGTCATTTCGCAAGCAGCGCAGAGGAAGTCGAGGAATCCTTCAGCGCCGCTGACTACACCTCCTGACAAAGAGGGCAGACGCCTCGACAACGCGGGGAAAAGATTCTCCTCCATGGCCAGCCTTGTCATCAGAGCTGCGAACGCATTAGCGATTCTTGGAAGGTACGACCGCCAGATGTGGTGCGACCTCTCGCCTTACCTGGATCAGTTGTCTGATACTTCCAAGTCTGAAGCAAAGAAGATCTTGCAAGAAGGAGAGATTACGTCCACTGAGGTCATCGATTGTGCGATGGACATCGCCACAACGGCTTTCCGGTCCCTGGCTGGTGCAGCTGTGCTTCGTCGCCAGGGTTGGCTGAAGGCAACATGGTTCCGGCCAGAGATCCAGAACAAAATCCTGGATCTTCCTTTTGATGGTGAGTTGTTCGGCAAGCACATAGATGATACCCTTCAAAACATCAAGAAGGATACAGAAACTGCTCGGTCCTTGGGGACCCTTCAATACAAGAAAGCGCCATTCCGTGGAGCTAGGGGCAGAGGTGCTCCATCCTACAGGGGCTCCTACCAACAGCAGAGGTACTCCTCTTATGGTTCCACACCACAATCTTACCGTCCTTCTTATCAGAAGCAAGGCCAGACGTCGTCTTTCTCTAGGTTGAACACTAGAGGGAAGCAGAATCGTCCCGGACGGGACGCCTCTAAGAGGCAATAGCGGCGATCTCGCTCTTTGCGCTGTGCCCTCCTCTTCCTCGAAGACATCTGTAGGAGGCAGGGTGTCTCGATACCTCCACAATTGGCAACGGATAACAACAGACCGTTGGGTCCTAAACATCATTCAGAGTGGCCACACCCTAGAGTTCATTCATCTTCTACCATCCAGGGCCCCTGCCGCCAACTCCGCCAAACACCTGCGTCTCCTCCGGCTGGAAGTCCATCAACTGCTGGTCAAGGGAGCAGTAGAACCGGTCCCTCTCTCTCTCTCAGAGGGGCAAGGGGTTTTATTCCAGATTTTTTCTGGTAAAGAAAACATTGGAGAAATGGCGCCCCATTCTAGACCTCAGGGAGCTCAACACTTATCTCACAAAGCTATCTTTTCGGATGGTGTCTCTCCAGGACATTCTGCGTCTTCTCAACACTGGAGATTTTATGGCCACTCTCGACTTCGAGGATGCATATTTCCACATCCCCATTCATCCGGCCCACAGGAGGTTTCTACGGTTTACAGTCGCCAAGAGCCATTTCCAGTTCAAAGTGCTGCCGTTTGGTCTTCGCTCAGCTCCGAGAGTCTTCTCCAAGGTGCTGGCACCAGTAGCAGCTTTCCTCAGGAAGCAGCATTTCCAGGTCTTTCCCTACCTGGACGATTGGTTACTAAAGGCCTCGTCCAGGGAGGCAGCAGAGGAAGCGGTCGACGCTTGCACTTGTCTCTTCTCCAATCTGGGCCTGACTCTCAACAACGCCAAGTCTTCTCTCCGCCCGTCCAGGAAGGTTCAGTTTCTGGGAGCGGTTTTAAACACATCTCTCAACAAGGTGTTTCCATCTATGGAGAGACAAAGAAATCTAATCTCCATGGCTCATTTAGTGCGAAGAAAAAAGTGTCTTTCTGTTCGCCGTTTCAAATCCCTTCTAGGGATGATGTCCTCCTGCATTCCCTTAATACCTCACTGCAGACTGAGAATGCGTCCCTTGCAGGAGCACCTGAACTTGCAGTGGAAGCAGGTGAGCGGTTCCTTCGACGACCAGCTAGTGATCACTCACGCCATGAAGCAAGCCATCCTCTGGTGGACAAGGAAAAAGAATTTATCCCAAGGTCTATCCTTCGTAAACACTCCAGCGCCTCAAGTGGTGCCGACGGATGCCTCTCTGGAGGGTAGGGGCGCAGTGTTGCAAGATCTGCAGGTCAGTGGTCATTGGCTTCCGGAACATCGCCTCCTACACATCAACCTCTTAGAGCTACGAGCGATTCGTCTAGCTCTTCAAGCTTTTCTTCCAAGATTGCTGGGATTGTCGGTTCTTGTCCGGACGGACAACACCACAGCCATGCATTACATCAACAAGGAAGGCGGGACCAGGTCCTTTCTCTTGTCACAAGAAGCCCAGGCGATTTGGGAGTGGGCTATCCTGCACAAGATTTCTCTGAAAGCAGAACATTTGCCCGGAGTGCTCAACGACAAAGCGGACAGGCTCAGCAGGCTGAAATCTGTCATCCACGAGTGGGAGCTGGATCAGGCTACGCTGGAGGGTGTTTTTCGCCGGTGGGGCAGACCCTCCATAGACCTGTTTGCCACACCAGAGAACAGGAAATGCCTGTCTTACGCCAGCAAGCTATACCATCGAGGGTCGCTGGGGAATGCGCTTTCGATCGCCTGGTCAGGCGCATTTGTATACGCTTTTCCCCCCATTCCGATAATTCCCAGGTTGCTCATGAAGATGAAAGCAGAACCGTGCAGAATGATCCTCATAGCTCCAGCATGGCCGAGGCAGTTCTGGTTCACCGAACTTCACCTTCTCTCCTTGGATCGTCCTCAACCACTGCATCAGATTCCACACCTCCTCACGATGTCTCAGGGTCAGGTTTGGCACCCAGATCCTCGCTCGTTACAGCTCTCAGCATGGCTCCTGAGCAGCGAGAATTTCTTGACTTAGATCTTCCGGAGGAGGTTAAGGATGTCCTTTCGCAGGCGAGAGCTCCTTCCACTAACAAGACTTACCGCTTGAAATGGAAACGATTCTGCATCTGGTGTCAGGGTGCAGGGTTGGATCCTTTCTTCCACACCACGTACTTCCATATTTCCTGTCCCTGGCTAAGGCAGGTCTGGCTCATTCTTCCATTAAAGTACACCTAGCAGCGGTTTCTCGCTTTCGGCGCACCTCATCTGGGCCTTCTCTTTGGTCAGCCAGAATTGTTAAGCAATTTCTCAAGGGCCTCTTCAGGGTGTTTCCGCCAGTGAGACCTCCACCTCCTACGTGGCATTTGAACCTGGTTCTTTCTCAATTGATGACACCCATTCGAACCCATTCATCGAACGGATCTAAAGTTCCTCTCCTGGAAACTAGCTCTGTTGCTAGCACTCACTTCAGCCAGGAGAATTGGAGAGTTGCAGGCTCTTACAATTCAGGAGCCTTTCCTTCAGTTCAAGAACAATACAGTCATCATGAAAACTAATCCTAAATTCATTCCTAAAGTGCCTTCTACTTTTCATCTCAACGAGCCAGTAATTCTTAAGACCTTCTTCCCTCAGCCTTCTTCTCCTGCTGAGAGAGCTCTTCATTCTCTGGACGTACAGAGGTGCTTGAAGTTTTATTTGGACCGGACTAAGCCCTTCCGTAAATCTTCTCAACTTTTTGTGTCATTCAGCGCTCCCCGCAAGGGTTTTCCCTTTCCAAGCAGGGGATAGCTCGGTGGGTTGTTAGCGCTATTCGATACTGTCATACAGCAGGGGGCAAACCCCTGGAGGGTAAAGTCCGGGCGCATTCTACAAGGTCTGTGGCATCCTCGACGGCTCTGTTTGCTGGTGTCCAGATTAAAGACATTTGTAGGGCTGCGACTTGGAGCAGCACTCACACGTTCACGAAACATTACTGCCTGGACGCTTCACTGCGAGATGACACAGCTGTGGGCCAGGCAGTCCTGAGGAACCTCTTCCAATGAGTGGTGAGCTTTCCTTTGCATCCCTCCTTCCTGCTTTTCAGCTTTTACACATTTTATCTTGTTTCTGAATTCATTTACTATTACCTCTGCATATTATTAATGTAGAAGTATGTTTTAACGAACGTTTATCAAAGGGTTATGCTTTATGATAAAATGTGTATGTTTACTGCTAGCTACTCTGATTCCAAGCATGGGAAATCTATGAAAGCTCCAATACTGGAGTAAGAAAACAAGTTACTTACCTGTAACTTTGGTTCTCCAGTATTGGAAGCTTCATAGATTCCCATGCGACCCACCCTCCTCCCTGGGAAAGCTCAGCATCTCTCTGTGTGATTATTTCACAACGTTTACGAAAATCTGAGGAGCTGAGGTTCTTTCACCAAGGTTCTAGAGGGTGAGGCTGCTCTGATTGGCTGCCTGTTCTTTTTGGTCTCTTTTACAAAAAGACATGGTCTGGTTGCAAAATGGGATTAGGCCTAGGACTGTTTCTCTTTTGTAATGGTTATTTACTACTATTTTATATTTACAGAGACTCCCATCTCGACGACGGGGAATGATTCCAAGCATGGGAATCTATGAAAGCTTCCAATACTGGAGAACCAAAGTTACAGGTAAGTAACTTGTTTTCTTATGCGACTCGCTAGGGAGGATGGTCAAAGCCTGAGTGACTATCCGTTGAGGGCCATGTTATATTACTTGTGAGTGACCCGCTGAGCGGCCACAGACAAGGGAACTGATGGAGATTTCATCATGCGGGCATAGGTTGGAGGGCTGCAAGAATATGGGGGCGGGGGGTAGGGGTAGAGAAGCTGGAGGGATGTTAATGGAAGTTGCCAGTGACTCATGTTTGTGCCTACCAACTGGAGTTTCTGGCAGAAGAGGCATTTTGAAGACGTTCCAAGGAGTTGAGTGCAGAGTATTGAAACGTAGGTTCTCAGCTCAGCAGTTTTCCATTTCGGCAGCGTATGTGATCTAGGGCAGAGCGCGCTATTGCCGCGTGCCTCAGTTCTCTTGTGTCAAAATATAGGAGCATTAAGATACAGGCTAAACACTATTATTGGTAATTCAGGAAAGACAGGCCGTGCCTAGAAAGTTTGTAGTTTATTACAGGAATACATGTCGAAAAAATTCTATATGTATTTGATATACATTTATTTGAGATCATCAGGATTTGAACCTGACATAGCAAAGTGCAGCTGACACATGTTTCGCCCAAAGTGGCTGGGATGTCTAGGGCTTTCTCAAGGCAAAAAGTGGTGTCGTAACTTCAAAAGATATTCAAAGCGCTGTCTCTGCGGTCATTGACCATTGGGCAATGACCGAAGAGACTGCTCTTTGAATATCTTTTGCCGCATAATTCCAGGGGCCCTGCTTACAGATCACACTCTAGGACAATGCTATGTTGTGTTACAGAGATTGTCATGTTTTGGTCATGTGTGTGTGTTAGTGGTGTTTGGTGCATGTAGGCTGTAGGTCCTTACCAATTTGAACACATGCCATTTGTCAGAACTGGTATTTTGTCAGCGTCTTGAAAGTACGAGTCCATGAGATCCCTTTAACTTGAGTAATTGTGAGGTGTTATGTGGTTGTTTGGTTCAGTCTGTGATGTGCTGTTGTGGAATCGTACACTGATTTATAGACAGTAGAATGTTCAGGGAGGCCCAAATACATGGCATCTCGGAGCTGTGTTGAATGTGTGTGCATTGTTCACTCTTATGTGCGGTGATGAAGGTCTGTTAATATTTACTATTATGGTTGGTACTTTTGTGAGCTCTGAGATACCCAATTGTGTGGAAAGACAGTTGGCTATGTGCAGCTATTTTTTTGGTGTTTGTTTTGTGGGTAATGGAAGTGGCGAGCACTCATTTGTAGGTCTGACTTGATAGCGCAACTGTTTTTAGACCTTATATGGTTAGATTTTATGAAACCTTATGTGATCAACAGAAAAGAAGCTTTAAGAAACACTACTAACAGAGGGGCATAACGCCACAAAAATGTTTTCTTGGAGTACAGATTTTGATTGGGTAGATGTGTGCTTCCTCTGAAAAAGAGCGCTTGTACTTCACTGTTTGACTTGTGGGAACTCCTATAGTCAATACATTAGGGCTGATTTGGTTCTGGTGAGAAACCACTGACAAGGCTATAGCCCTGATCTGTTCATTTTGAACAATTATGACCAAGGTATAATACACTTGACTTACTTATTGCAAAAAGCATATGCTAACGCCAACAGGCCTTCAAAGCTGGATTGTCATTACAATGTATATAGTTTGCAGACTAGTATTTTGTCACAAGGAATCTCACAGATTAAGATGGTATGCAAGGGTTTTGGCATTGGTTACTGCCTATGACAAACTGTCGGGGTAGAGGATATGTGCTGAATCCTTGTTATGCCTTTTTTTAGAAAGAGTTGTATAATATTTTGACAACTGTAATATTGCACAAATTTGTAATTTTATGACTGCATACCAAGAGTTGGCTTGTGTGAAAGCTTACTGGGCATACATACTGGCCTACGTTGATTATGGTGATAAGCCAATAATAAAGGCTATTAGCCTGGCTGCTGCTTTGGGAAAATTTATGTTGGATGCCATTAGTCGGATATGTACATTTGAAAAACTACAACATAGGTAGAAGCCGGACCAATTTATTGTGAAAAGCATTTGTTAAAGCCAATAGGTCTTATAGGGTGGATTGTTATTAGTCTGTGTTAAATGCCGTAGACAGATATTTTGGTACATGGGATGTCACGGATTGTCAGAGGGGGTAACCAACACCAGAACCCTCACCGACTATAGCAAACACTTGGAGTTGAAGATATGCACTTTGATGATCCTTGTAAGGCCCTTATCAGAAGGGTTGCATATTGTTTTGCTGACTGTAAGTTTGTATCCATTTGAAATATTATGACTGTATGCATAGTGAACAACAAAAGGACAAAGCGACGGCGGACTATGATAGCCGCACCTCACTGCTACGTTCCTTGTGTATTAGTGTTTACGATGATCAGTAAGAGTGTGCACAACAAATCCTGCACCTGCCGTCGTTGGATGCAACTGCAACGCAGATCAAAAATACGAACTATATTGGATTGGTGCACCACGGAGCTTCTTTTCCAAAGTACAGAATATACGGACAAGAGTTCCTTTTTAGTTTCTCCTTTATTCAAACAGTGTCAATGCACATACTCCAGTCAACGTGTTTCGTTCAAATGAAATTGAACTTCATCAGGGCTTAAAAATCTTTTTCCTGCGGGCCGGAGACAAGATGTTCTGTTTACGTGGCTAAGGTATTGATGACAGGCCAACATACCTGGAGCCCTAACATGGAGCTGTTCCGTATTGAACTTTAGCAGCTCTGATCTTTACATACGAAACTATGGGGAGATAAAGCAAGTTATATGTGCATCGATTTACTTCTACTTTTGCTACCCCAAATTGGATCTTTGACTTGTTTTATTTTTAAGCCCTGATGAAGTTCAATTTCATTTGAATGAAACGCGTTGGCTGGAGTATGTGCATTGACACTGTTTGAATAAAGGAGAAACTAAAAAGGAACTCTTGTCCGTATTTTCTGTACTTTGGAAAAGAAGCTCAGTGGTGCACCAATCCAATATAGTTTGTACTGTATGCATGGTGGTTGGCACCTTATCTGCAATACAGGAGGCCACAGAACAGCTGGTTATGGTGACAAGCCAAGGGTGAAGCTATGGGCTGGACTCATCCACTGGGTAAAAGCTGTCTCAGATGCCATGGGTCTGATCTACGAAAAAGGTAGTAGTTCCGACTTACTTATTGTGAAATGCATCAATTAAAGTCAATAGCCGATTAAGGGTGGATTATTATTACACTGTGCTGAGGGCTGTAGACTGGTACTTTGGTGCATAGAATCTCATAGTATAACTTAGTAAGAAAGGGTTCAGATGTTGGTTACTCCCTCAGATAACCCATTTAGGGAAAACAATTGCACTGTGATAATCTGTGATAATCCTAGACTTTCTTACGTGGGGTGTATATTGTTTTGCCCACTGGGCCTTTGTTCGCATTTGTAATTTTGCTAATTATTTGACTTTTCGCTGCCTTCTGAGAATGTTTATGCTGGACAGAATAGGCCTGAGTTGGTGATGGGGAAAACTCAGTGATAACAGTTTTATGCCCGATTGTTTCATTTGTGAAAATTATGTCAGTTGTCACTAGCCTGGTCTGTTTATTGTGAGAAGTTAGGCCAAATTTATTCATTGTAAAAAACATATGGTAAAGCCAATAGACCCTTAAAAGTAGACTGACTCTACACGGAGTTAAAGATTGTAGAAAAGTATTTTAATACGGGGAATGCCAGGCCTTTGGTGATGGTCATCAGTGACAAAGCACAGGGGTAGATTTGCATTTTGTGGTACCGTTTTAGGAGGGGCTGTATATTGTTTGGACAGCTGCAATTCTGGACATATTTGTAATGTGATCACTGTATACGGATGGCTGCTTTGTGGTAAAGCATGTGCATAAAACAGCAGGTTTTGTTCTTTTATGGTGACCATCCAATGATAAAGGTAATATATCCGATTGGTTCTTTGGGAAAAGTTATGTCAGATGCCACAGGTCTGATTTGTTTATTATGATACTGTGACAAAAGCTGTAGGCCCGGATTATTTATTGTGAAAAGAATTTGTTAAAGACAATAGGCCTTTACGGTTGGATTGTCATTACACTGTGTTAAGTCCTGTAGACAGGTATGACGTTACATGGATTCTCACAGATTACTATATGATGCTGGTTACCTCTGACAGAACCCAGGGGGTAGATGATTTGTATGCTGAGAATCCTCGTTAGGCTCTCTCAGAAGGGGTAGTATATTGTTTTGTACATATTTCTAATTTTATGACTGCATATTTGATGGTTCCCTTGTAGGAAGGCTTAAGCCCAATAAAGTAGGCATGATTTGGCTATGGCGATGAGTCAATGATAAAGGGTATAGGTCTGTTTCGTTAGGAAAAGTTGCTTTACAGTACACAAGAGGAGCAGACTTCAAGCAAGTACAGTTTACTGCTGGTAGTTGTATGGTTCAAATCTGGATATCAATATAGGCTCTTGGTGCTGGAAGCTGACAGGTTTGCAAGTTGCTTCAGCAGTTACGAGTTGTGTTAGCTGTGGACTGTCGTATTTATTTAGGCAAGCTTGAGTGTAGGGGAAATCAGTCAGATTGAGGGCCAAGAGTCCGATCTGTTGGCTTTGCTTGTGTCTGGTATGTTATGGTGGTGTGACTATATGAACTGAGTACAGGAGGATTGTTTGACAGTGTTGCAGGTCTTGGATATCTTAGGCAGCTCAGTGCCTGGTGCTGGAATAGTGCTGGTGGGGATTTGTTCTCTGTATTTGTTAGATTGAGTGCTGTAATGGATCCCTGGGTTATCTTGTGCAGCTCAGGGTGCACGCCAAATGGGAACATGCACAAGGGACACAGTTTCAGGTATCTTCATGGGGCACTGAGAACGACAAATACCTGCTGCAAAGAGTAGGTGTCGTCCATAAACCTACACATTGCTAGATGGTTAGCTTTAGCACTCTGAATGTGGTTTCTAGAATTGAACCCTTTAGCGTACGTGCCTGTGAGGCACAAAACGAAAGGCCTGCAGGTTGTGCACAATGCAGAGGGGTGAGCAGTGTGGATGTTGTGTTGAATTCAGCATATTGCCATACAAGTTCCATTTGGTGCTGTGGTATGTGCTGAAACAAAAATGTGCAACGGACGTGTGAGGTATGTTATGTCTCCCAACATGTGGACACATCATTCATGCTTTGCTGTATAGAAACATTAAAAAGTTTTAAATCCAATGTTGCAAATTAGGCATACTTCTAAACAGTACTTTGACAATTACTCAGTGAAGGAAGAACAATTTTTGACTTCCTAAATATGATGAGTCAAGTTGCCAGAATGTTCTTCCATCAAAGGGCCAGTAGGTCTGTATGTTTTTAGAACTGGTCTACACAAAGCGCGAGGGGATGTTCAGAAGTGCTTCTGTTTCGGTGCTCTCTGGAAGGCCAGACACCAAGAGAAGGAGCTGAACTGCTTTTTGTCTTCTACAGAGGTGTGTAGTCATGGAGCCTAGAGAGTGCATGTCAGGCGGTTCAACCAGCTTGGCTTTAATGAACTTGGGACCTTCCCTACATATTACAGTGTGCGTTATAAAGAGTGACTTCACATTTAGACCGCATACCACTGAAAAACAGTAGTATGTACTGCAGGGGTGACTTATTAACTAGGCCCAAGGAGGAGCCTGGTCACTGATCTTTATGCACTATGGATTCTGTAAACTGAAGTCACCCAAGTCTGTTGCTGTAACTGTCAAGCATAATCTAGACACGATAACAGAAACCAGTTTGTTGAAAGAGCTCTTTGTGAAAATCCTTAGTATCCTGTGATGGAAAAAAGCTGCCTTCACTACAGAAGTGGCAAACACAAGGAGATGATGGACGGAGTGCTGAAACTTTTCAGACCCTCGCCCCCAGTCACAGATCTGGGTTGAATCCATCATCCTTCTTTAGCGACCTAGCCATAAGCAAATCAGTCTGGATCTTGTTCCTCACGGGAACAGTCCAGCCCAAACTGCCAAGCCAGTTCTTCCCTGAACCGGAAACAAGCATTCTGGGACGGTTTGGGGTAACACCCCTCATCAGCCAGGCTAGCTTGAATCCAGTGTCAAAGTGAGCAAGTGACCCACGTCGGGCATGCCCTGTCAACTTAGGGCGAACAAAGCAAACACTCCCTTTGCCGAGAAACCGGTCCCAGGATGCTTGTTTCTGGTCCAGGAAAGGTTTACATGGTGTAGGCCCCATCTATCTTAGAAGGAAGGTTTGCTTGTACAGGCCAACTCATGTCCTGCGTTACTCTTCACTCGTCCCCTTCGTCACTCTTCCAGCTCGCGCCCTGCATTGCTCTTCCAGCACGCGCCCTGCGTTGCTCTTCCAGCTTGCGCCCCGAGTTGCTCTTCCAGCTCGCGCCCCGAGTTGCTCTTCCAGCTCGCGCCCCGAGTTGCTCTTCCAGCTCGCGCCCCGAGTTGCTCTTCCAGCTCGCGCCCCGAGTTGCTCTTGCAGATCCCTAGGATATGGGAATGCGGGATCAGTGGCTGATATTTTCCTGCTCTAGTGCTAGACTGTGGAACTTTCTCCCTCTTTCTTTTAAGCTCCTACCCATCTACCAGTCTTTCATGAAAAATGTGAAAACTTGGCTCTTTCAACATTCCTAATTCGGTTCTGCTCATTGTTTTGTTCTTAGCGCCAGGACGCCCCTTTCTGAGGTAGCAGTTTGTGCTTCATAAATGTCATTCATTCATGGGATAACTGCCAAGCGAATCAGCCGCAGTTCTGGATATGGCGGCACGGGACCTCTATAGGTGAAATTCTGCATGGGGTAGTCTGTTGTCCCTGCAGCTCCTCTCAAAGACAGAAGGTACATGGACAGATTTGGTGAGCAATGGGAAAAAAAAGTGGAAGGCCGGACTCCCTTACTGTGAAATGGATTGCTTGAATCCAATAGAGGCTGGCGTAGGGTGGAGTACTTCCGCCTGGAGTCCCCACCCTTACATTCATTAATAACTTCAGCCTTGTTCCTTTCTTCTCTTGTAAATGAAAGACAACGAAGCCTGCAGACCGAGCAGCACAATAGTGCAGTCACCACACAATGCTGGCCTTGTGCCCCGGCAGCCGGGCTGCTATTCCCTCCCATGATGCACTTGTTCCACTGACATTCTAACTAACGTTTTCCAATGATATGAAGTTCCCAAAACCTCGGGCGTGGGCTGAAATATGAAGAAAATAAAAAACGCGATCACTAGGAAGCAGACTTGCATCAGGAAATATGTTGACAAACCGGCTCCTGCTGCACAGATGCCTGGAAGACCTCACTCATTGGGCCGAGCTACCCAGAGACCGCATTATGAGAAATGTAGGCCTCTGAACAAGCGTGGGATAAACCGCGTCAAATCAGGAGGCGATACAGGAGTTTCAACAGCCCCCAACAAGAGGCATCAACAGGCAGAGAAACAGGTAGGTGTGAGGACCTATTCACATGAGAAATTAAGCTGGGCACTCCCTCACCAGCAAACAGGTCAAATAATAAAAAAGTCTACACATATAGATTGTGACCAGCGATTTCAAACAAAAATAGCCTTTCAAGAAGCAGGAACGTCTAAAGCTTCAGGGTTCTAACAGAGCCAGCTTGCTGACAATTTCAAAACCCACAAAAAGGTGCAGGTGGACCGGTTCATTCACAACCCCAAAGTACGACAAGAAATAGCGCCAACTAAATACATTTAGAAAATTATTGGGGGAAAAAGGCTGGAACAGTTAATCCGAAAAACCAATCTATGTAGCAAGAGAAACTGCACAGTGTTAATCTACAAATACCAAACTATGTGGCAAGGACGGCTGGTCCAATTAATTCACAACCCTAAATGTGACGCGAGAGGCTGGGCCAGTTCCAAGTTATTACAAGTGAGGCAGGACCCGCTAACGAACTATGAACCGAGACACTGGACTAATTGCTATGCAAACTCTCTGACTGAAATGAGAGGCAAGAGTGAGCGAGTTCATCACAGACAAAGAGGGACAAGAGGGAGTGAACTGAATGAATGAATTCTTAGGACTAGAAACCGTGAGAACAGAGACTGGTCAGAACAAGTTAACTAAACCTCAAACGTACCACATAAGAAGCATTTATTTTAAAATCCACCATCTACCCACAAGAGTCTTGAGCTATACAGTTCTAAAACCCCAGCATCTGACACACTAAATGATGGAGAGTAGAAGTCCTTCAGCCCACAATCTACCACAGAGCAGACTAGACACGAGAGTTCATTAACAAATAAGCACCACAGTATGCACATCTGGAGTGCAACTTCCCTCGCACACACAGAACTGGTATAATAAGGTCACCAGCAGTGCAATTCTCACTCTCGTATCTACACCCCATCCCTCCCGTAGGTACAGCATGGGCAGAAGGGATGCATTAAAGTCAGACCCTTCTCTCGTGGGTGCAGCTATAGGATAAACCTCTGCATCACTTATTGCCAGACATGTTCAGAGCATTATTCCAGGAGTGGAGACTTCCACACAGCAAGCAGACCAAGGCCAAGATAAAGCAGCTGTTTATCTTCGGCAAGTTGGCCCCACTGTGCCACCTGAAGTGGCAAGCACTGCTGAATCAATCTAGGCATAACTGGCCACCATCAATAAGGGCTGCGAGCTGGGGCGGCCGATGCAGAAAGAGGTAGTGAAGGCAAGGAGAAGGGTACAGGGTCCTAACAGAGACAACAGCACTGTCCCTGAACTAAACAGCACTGTCCTGCTTCAGGTCTAACCCAGGGAGGGCAGGTCCCTGAAAGGCAGTGGCGTGGCTTGGCTTGGATGCCTATGGCCTCAGTGCTTGTACAGGCAGAGAAGCATGGTGGTCTCCTGTAGTCATAACTTTGACCCTGGTTTGCATCATGGCAGATGATGATGAAAGCGAAGGTTATCTGCATTCCATATATGCTTATTTTTTAGCCATTTTGGTTAAAGAACTTTCAGTACTGTTACTCATTTTCAACACGAGTAGTCACTTTATTCTAACTATATATTTTTGGCCAAATAACTCTACAAGTACAACAAATGAATGCCCAACAGATAGTCTTAAGAACCACAGCAGTTTAATATGCCCCACTAGTGTGCACATTCAGTGAATGAAAGTACTCTTTTTAGGTCTCGCATAGCGTTGCAGGGCAACGCGCTGCCCGCTTTGCGAGGCATGTAGTATATACTATAGTGGGGGAAGCTTCGCATAAGCTCCGCCCACTCTCCGCCCATCTTTTTGTTTGGCTTACAGCCTAAATGCTGCCTTCTCATTGGTTTTCTACCTGTTAGTCCCTCCTCCTCACGGCCATGGCGTAATTTGTACACATCCGAGGCTATTGGCCCCTTTACTCAAACCTTATTTTATGCCCTCTGTCCCCTCCCCGCCCCCTCCCGCAGTTCGTCACTTCTCGCCCCCCCATAACCCTCTCTACTCCCGTTCTTGCTTTTTTAAATGCCCGCACTCTCATTTATAATGCAATACGTCTCGCGTAAATGCGAGCCGTATTGCATTGCAAATGCTTGTTTGATTAATGCAGTTTATTATGGTATCAATTCCTTAGCACGGCAAAAAAAAGCAGGTATCACCATTACTAACATCAACTAGTCTCTTTATTGACTTCGGAAGAATGACCTCACAAGTGTGTGGGTGTTCACCAAATTTTTCAAATTGGTCCATCAATAAAAGCTCACAAAGCCTTCACTGACCAGGTAGTCACAAATGTGAAATTCAAATCCCCTTATTGGCAAATCCCATTTGAGAGAGCAAGGCCCTGACCATTCCTCATTCTGTGAGTTTAATGTGACTTATTTTTCATTGTGTACCTACGTAGAAGTTGGGGGAGATCAAGAAACGTTTAAGAATTGGGTTGGGCGTTTACACTCCTAGCAGATTCATACTTCTCTAGAAGCACTGATATAACATGATATACTGATATAGCACTGATATAGCATGCACTTTTTATCCTATTCTTTCTTCCTCTACTTTGCAAAGTGCCTGTATCAAGGGCACTCCTGCTGTAATAAGCCAATCACAACTTTTAATTCTAGAGACCTGCTTCCCTTCAAAATTGGCCCACCTCCTCATGCAGGTGGCAGGGCAAGGAACTGCCAGTAAACAATGGAAGACAAACCTCACGTGAGCAATGGAATAATAACCAATGTGTCCTTCTCAGGACCGATTCAGTGTGTTTATTTAGCACTGCCTTTAAAAAGGAGATAACTTTCGGATACATGTAGACCTTTCTGTGCCAGGTTCTGCAAAATTTTCTGCAAACCCCTCAGTTGTTTAAAACAAAAACACTATCTATTAGGTCTACCGAGAAAAGCCAGATTCCAAACTCTCTGCGAACTTAGCAAAACCAACAATCCAAACATCCTACCGTGCTTGCATACACCTGTGCTCTCATTTTGAGTTTCAAGCTACTAAATGTGCAAACAACAAAGGCCCATTGATCGATTTGAAAGCTTGCAGCCTCGGCATTAATAATTAACACACCTCATGTGACCTTTTTTTATTGAACTTCTGCGACTTCAGTAAGGAGGGCGTGGTTTTGCGTTCCCCGCACGCAGACATATAGACATGAAAGGAAAATTCTAGATGCGGCAACCTTTATTCTGTTTGAATGAGGCTACCTTTTTCAACATATCTTTTAAGTGTGTTTGCATCGCTTCCTCTTGGAAAGGGAAAGATTCTTAAGCACAAAAACAAAACTACAGTATTTCTGTGATGTCCTGTACAATAACACAATGTGTGAGTTTTGCAAGAATGTTGACAAGAGAACCCTAGAGTTGCTTCTATGTATAATGGACTACCAAGATGGTAGCTCCCTTTATTCGGTATTTAGAATTCTAGCAGTAAACATGCAACACAAGAAGCGAGCGTTGGCAAAGCCAATATGTCTGGCGTCCGTTTTTTAATGCTTGTAATGTTATGGTTTTTGCAAAACGTTATTGTTGGGTGAGCTGCCGGGCCCTTGCCCTGGGCCCGTACGAAAAAAACATTGGCTAAAAGCAAAAATATGTTTTGGTCTGAAAAACCCATATTGCCATAGTACTCCTGAGCACTGAAGGAACTACTTTGTGTGTGGATGTCCTCCTAATGAAAAGGCAAAATTCGACCACTCAAAGTGAAGGTAGGGCAAGGAAAAGCCTCAAATTGAAGGGATGGAATACTAAAAGACGACCCCTCACCCCATGCTGTAGTGGGTCGGAAAAAAGTGAATGGGATGTCACAACAACAAATTAATGGATGTAGATAGAGGGCTGGCTGAATCAAACTCTCTCCCTTACTTTTAAATTAAAGGGAGGAGAAGAGGACTATTTCAAGTAAGGGCGAACACAAGAAAAGCTGACAAATTAGGAAGCAGTTCTAGTAAAGAGATGAGACGAGCCTGGAAATGAAGGAATGAGAGAATCCTTATAAAGGCATGGGAGGATAACCAAACTCTGCACAGTGGAAAGGTACAGTGAATAAGGCAGGAAACTACAAGATAGCTGAAGGAAAGAAGATAGATGTCACCAGAAAGGGAACAGATAAGTCTGCAGAAAAGACTCAGGAAAGAAAGAGGTTCATAATGGAGAAAAAAATCGAAAAAGTGTCTTGACAATGAAGGAAACACCGAAATGAGCCTCGTGATGAAGTGGGTGAATTAAGATGAGGTCAGAATCATTGTGTAGGGATGAAGAATAATCTATGATAAAAATGTAAAATCAATTAAGCAGACTTTAAAATGAAGGGAAGAACCTTATGGGATAGGGAAGCGGGAGGAGGCCAGAACCTGTTTAAGATGAAAGTAGCAGTGGAAGAAACCTCTTAAACGTGGTGAGGCCAGAGAGAGCCACCAGTCAGCACTTATACATGCAGAGGACTCCCCTGTGGTTCCCGCCACATTACAAACCTTACTCCCTCCTCCATCGCTTCCACTCACAATAACAGAAGACCTAGTTGGGAAATCTTCCAAGCCTAAGCTCCCATCCACCAAAACTGAAACTGTTTCAAACTTTAGAAACTTAAAACCCAAGTAAAACAGCTGCACCGGCTCCAGACAGTCTGGGGTAGGCACAGTGCCCACATGTGGGAAGGGCCAAGGCCTAGCACAGTAACGCTCCCAGATGCCAAGTATGAACTCCCACATGTAGCGACAGTGATATCCCATCGCCCAGACGATTGCACAGCACCTCAGGTGTCGGTCTCTACACTTGACCACAGTGAATCATAACTCTGCTACCGGACAAAGGGACCTTCTGATTTCAATACTACATCCAGCAAAGAGGGACAGTGCACAGCATGTAAATCGGCACCCTAATAAGCTGAAATTGCCACTTTTCAAGGCAACGAAACCACTGACAGTGGCAAGTCTATTATCTACCTAGGAAAATAGATACATGCTCTTCCTCACTACAACACAAAGAGGCACACAAAGAGGCAAAGCTAACACTTCAACCCAGCCTGCTCGTCCCTCTTGGTACTCCTGAGTAGAAGACACACAACAGCATCACTCAGTCTTGTGACTTACACACTCAAAGACTAACATCGGATTAGCTGGCGCTTGGCCATAGTGTGTGTGTGTTGTTCTTTTTTGATCTCTCTCTCTCTCTTTCTCTCTCCCTCCCTCTCTCTCTCTATCCCTCCCTCCCCCTCTCCCCCACCTTTACCCCCCTCCCCCAACTGGTGCAGGAGGTGTAGTGGCACTGGGGCCCGGGGCCCTCTGAACCCTGATACAGGCCGTATTTTATTACCTCAATACCAATAAAAGGGGGCATTTTTTGGCTTGCTCCAGGGACCATGGTAACATTTGAAATGGAAATACAAAAGCGCTGGTACTCACCCTTTAAAGTTAAAAAAGTGCAGGTACTCAGTGCCTGCGAGTACTTGCCTATTTAAAGTACTGGGCCATGGCATCCTTGCTACAGTACTGCTCCCGCCCCTCACACGCATGCGCATTTCCAGCGGCCTGGCTAAGTGCTACCCCTGAGTGAAAAGTGCCAGACAAATACAGGTTCTGCACCGCCCCTTGGCTCGGCCCTCGCTTCCTGCATTCCCGGGAGTTTCTATAAGAGGACGCTTCCTTTATAGCATCTCTTCACAGCTCTGAAGAGCTGACAGCTCCCTTTGTGGTGGGCATACTTCTATTAATACCCGCTGAATAAACACCGCAGCAGTTGCCAATGCCGGCTTCTCTGGTTTCCAGTGAGAGACCCCCGGGCCTGTGACCTGGCTTTACTCGCAGTAACACTTGTCAAGGGCCAGGAGAGACAAGTCATAGAAAGGAGTGGTTATTCCCGGCTCTCGTTCGTTTCCGGAGAGCTTAATGATTGAAAGCGAGAAGGGTGGCAAGAGAAGGGGAAAGAAATAAAATAGATGAAGGAAGAGAAAATAGGAGAAATAAAAAAATAAAATATAAAGAACTGATCCTCCGCAAAAAAAGGCAATAACTCAGCTATCGTAGCTAAAAAAATGACTCAAGGGGATGAGCAGCTCACTACACTCATACACTGCCCCCCACCACCCTCCAAAGAAGACGTCAGCATCCCTGTTTTTGTCCTTTTTTCTTTAATCCAGGAACCGGTTGGCGACAGAGGATAGGAGAAGGCGGATGAAGACAGGGGGAGTAAATGTAGTTATTTACTATATATATTTGACTAACGTGACCTTTTCCCTTCACAGGAAAAAGGTCAATGGGATAGCTTGCGCACTTGTTGCCAAGTTTGTTACCAACGACTGACGAATAAATAGGGTGTTGTGGAAGGTGACGATTGATGTATCTGACCCAGAAACAACGCCCTGACAAGAGGAAAAAAAAAATCTTGCTGAAAGCAACATTTGAAAGCTTTGCTTATCTCCCTCGGGTACTTTATTTGAAATTTTGGGCATATTGGACAAAGGCCCCTCTTACTTCTGAATCGTGAACCAGCAGAGCCCTTCACAAAACAATCCTCACCTGACGGGACTAGAAGGGTCGAGATTCTTCTCTAAATCCACCTTCACGCACTCCTCGGGCCGAGAGGAGAACACATCCGCCATGGAGGGTGGGGAATGGCACTCTACAAGGGGGAGCAAACTCACCCAGTCAGGAAAAAAACTGGAAAATGTCCCAGGTTCACAAAATAGGGTTCTTGGTCTGAGTCTCTCCCGATTATATGTAGGAAGCCAAAAATATTTGACAAATCATGGCCTGAAGAAAGCATGAACCAGAAGAGAGTGGTTCACAAACTAATATCTGATTGCGAACCCACAAGGTTCACAAACTGCGACACCTACTTCAAGAAACACAGTGCCATTACCAGTGAATGCGACCATCTGCAGCTCCCAAACCCCAAGTCTGTGTTTGACACCTTTAAAAAAAAAAAAAAAAAAAAATACTGAAAGGATTACAAAAAAAAACCTGAAAAACACACGGAGGGATGCTATAGATGAGACACAACGGTCATTGCCACACAGGGCAGGCCACATCCTGTTGGCTGTGTATGGTGCAAGCCCATGAGCCAGGAAATGGGGCACAGGACTGGACAAAAGCCAATGTTCTGTGGCAAGTGTTTTTTGGGTAGTATGGCACCGGGAAACGGCTGCTTTAAGAAAAATCAATGAAATCCACTAAAATAATCGTCTAAATGCATATTATGACTGTTTACTCACATAAAAAAATACATTGTGTTCTACAACGCAATGCAAACTTTCTTAAAAACTTCTGTTCAGCCACATTTTTGGTCAAATTCAAACTAATGACATCAACTATCACCAACCTTGGTCTTTTCCACAAAGAGGCAATAGATGCTATAATATATATATCTGAGCAAGGCCAGGCTTGTCCAAAATGCGTAATGGTGAACAAGTTGCATTAAATTCTTATTTGCACAAAGAATTGGAGTCTGTACCAGAGTCTAATTCAACTGAGCGGGATGTTTGCAGAGATATATATTACCTACTGGCGTTTGCCAGTAGGTTGTTATAGTTAGGACCTGATTTCTATTAAAAAGCTGTTTTTCAGTTGGTAATATCTTTGGCGTCGTTTGAAGAATATTCATGAAATTTTCAAAGCTAGTTTGACGCTCACTTCAGCTGCTGACTTTAAAATTTCGGGGCGCTCCGTCAAGCAGGGGCAGAGAAAAAAGGGGGTCCCAAAACGCCTTTTCCTCATGTTAATTTCCATAGGAAACTTAAGACACTGCTACAGCTCAAGCTGCTGAACGGAATTACATCAAATCTGGCAAAAAGGTAGCTCTTGGTCCAGAAAGCGCCCTTTTTGTTGAATGGTGTAAATCCGTTCAGTAGTTCCTGAGAAATTCCTCCTGTTATCCCCAATAAGTCCCACACAGCGGGATTGCTAAGAGGTCTTTGGAGGTCACACCCCCTTACTCCACCACTCTGCAAATGCAGCTCGCAGTGCACTACTGGTTGGGGCATCATGTCCACTTTACTGCTGAGGTACCTTGGGGGCCAAGAAGCCCTCCTGTAAGTCTTACACAGAGGGATTTCTGAGAGCTGGTCGGAGGCCCAGTCCCCCTTTCTCCACCACTCTGCAAACGTAACTACTAGTTAAAAAACCTTAGAAATTCACTGAAAAAAACAAAGGTTACAGGGACATTATAGTTAGGGTCAGATTTCACTCGTATAAAACCAGTTAAATTCAGCAGTTATAGTTAGCCGAGCTAACTATAACTTGCGCCCCCGCAATGTACTGCTTATGACCTCACATAGTACATGACACATAACATGGTCAGTGACATCACTCATGACTTCACTGATGGCATCTCAAATGCCATCACTGATGAAATCATCCAGTGACTGGGAGCGTTTAAAAAACGTTTATGAGTGTTAAATGTATAGGCCAAGGTGTATTGGTGAATAAGTGGGTGTATGAGTGCCTGTATGGTTGATTCAGTGGGTGCGTGACTGACTGTATAGGTGAGTGATTATGTGTCTCGGTGAGTGACTGGTTGTGTGAATGTTTGTATCAGTCTGGTAGTTGATTCTAAGTGGCTGTATGGGTGTGTGAGTGGGTAAGTTAGTGGCTGTATGGGTGATTGATTGGTTATCTGGGTACTTGTATGGGTGTCTGTCAGTGTGGGTGGGTGAAGGGGTGTGTGACTGTATGGAAGAGTGAGTGGGTGAGTCAGTGGCTGTATAGGTTAGTGAATGGGTATGAGGGGCTGTATGGTTGAGTGAGTGAGTGTGTATTGCTGTGTGGGTGAGGGGGATTTGTCAGTGGTATATGGGTGAGTAACTTGGTATGTGAAAGACAGC
Source organism: Calotriton arnoldi (assembly GCA_963921515.1). Lineage (NCBI taxonomy): Eukaryota > Metazoa > Chordata > Amphibia > Caudata > Salamandridae > Calotriton > Calotriton arnoldi. The sequence continues at coordinate 120,977 of CAWUFW010000669.1, forward strand.
ATAGGCGAGTGGTGGTATATATGAGTGACTGTATGGGTGAGTGTGTGCTTTCTCATTTACAATGCCAATAGCTTAAACTCTTGCAAATTCGAGACCTATTGCATTCCAAATGCTTTAAGGCATCGCCGAGTTGCCCCTTCTGTCTCCCATGGCCCCTGAAGAGCTCCTTGTTTGCTACGAGTTGCCGGTGGTCACAACTGCGCACGAGAGATCCTCCTGTAGTAAGATAAACTCATTAAAAATAATAGTGCTTACAGACTAAAGAAGACGTACCGTGTAACAACCGAAGTAAAAGGGCCAGTCTTCATGGGAGGTTACAAATGAAGACAAGGCGGTACTAAGGAGGCACTAACAAGCCTAATAACGAATCAGAAGCCAGCATTTACAAAGGACAATGACACAAGCCAATGACAAATATGGACGGAGATTGGGGGGGGGTTTCAAATACATACTCCAATACAGCATGGATCGCAGAGCAGCGCATGCACTGCCCAGGCTCGACGTAACAGACTCTAGATCTCAAAAGGGCTGCCATCGCAATCTACACCCAAGCCCCTTTCAAGGACGCACTACTGTGATTTTTCCCACTGCAAAATCTCCACTAATCTTACTCATATTATTTAACACTAAATGTAAGTACACTATGCGAGACTCCTTATCACTTATTGAAGAGATGGGTCTTGATAACCCTACAGGTTACAGGTAGTTCAATTGCCCTTTAAAACAATTTGTTCTTCCCTCATCCTCCATCTTCTTTTTATTGTGCTCATGCAGTAGCATCTTGGCTTGCAGTACAGAGCACACACTGGGAAGGGTGGAAGAGATGCAGGAGGGCAAACCAGCACGAGTCTGGGTAGTGAAGAGCAACAGTAATAAACTTTGCAGTACAACCTCTTGCCTCTTCCACATCCAAGTCTTTACTATAAAAAGAGAAAAACCCCACAAGTACTACTTAGTTCCTTACTGGCATAAATTAGGGAAAACAGCAGGGCAAAGACTTGAATAAAACCTGTGAACATAGATTTTATTGAACTGATCATGTAAGGCTAATGCAGCTAGACCAATATTGCAAATCTAGCTTTCAGCTACAAAAACGTCAATGCGGTAAACTCTCCTCCAACTTGCAGTGTCAAATGAGAACGTGGGGGGTGATGTATGTTGCCTCCCAGAAAATAAAAGTACTCAATTTGGTCTTTTAATCAACCCATGAATGAACTGTACCAAACAAGGTGTGGTCATGAGCAACCAAACATCACTTAGAATCATGACACATCTGGACTGCCTGCTCAGAGTAGAATTTAGACGCGGTCACTCAAGAAAACCTACCATTAGTTAATCAAGTAATATAACAGTCGAAGATGTCAGGTGCCTTCGATTATCATGTGTAATAGGGTAAAAGTTGAACTAAAAACTGAAGTTTTTAAGTTCTCATTTCGTTTTTAAGTTCCATTGCCAAACAAAATAGGAGAGCAAACAAAGCTTTTGTATCAAACGTACAGAACACTTCATTCTTGTCAATTTCCCATTTCAAACAACAAGATCTGAAGTAGTACCAACTACACTCCAATAAACTTAATGCATGGAGATTGAAAACACTGCAATAAACAAACAGTGACAAAGAAAGCTAAGGCTAGATGAGCATTACAGTTTTAAAAAAACACCATGCCTTTGTTTAATTGCCTGGTAAAGTTTTTGCTAAAGAGCAACCACGTGACAATATAAATGTTGACATATGTTTCAGCTCTTTTTGGACAAGGTCTGCCCCCAGGCCTTTAGCAGGACAATGCTATATACAATTAAAGGCATAGCTTTATATATATATATATATATATATATATATATATATATATATATATATATATATGTTTATTGGCATTTAAGATCGTACAAAACCAATATGCATAGCCTCAGGATCGTACAATTAGAAGCATCAAAATTTGTGTGCACAGGATTAAGTGGACAAGGTACATTTATACACATGCTTTAACCCGTTAATACAGATTTGGACCCTCCATCCTGGAGTCTTCCCTTACTGCACTTGGTCCCCAATGGGGCTTTATACCTTGTCCTACATCTCCGAGACTTTGAAAACAAACCTATATTGAAAGTCTCAACTACCCATCCCCCCACCCACAACTAAAACATACCCTCCCTGCCATGTCTGGTGTACGTCTCTATACTGCGACTCCCATCCACCCCCGCCCCCCCCCCCCTCCGATGGTCCACGTTGGAGCACTATCTACTGTACCTAATTAAAGGCATAGCTATGGTACTGAAAACAATACAGGTTTTGGCCTTTGTGTTCTAAATAAATGTGTGCACTAATCACATACTAGAGAACACTGCTAACTATATTCTGCTTGTTTTTAAAGCTAAGCACGTACTTGCACCAGAACCTAAGTTATAAGTGATTTTAGTGACAATGATTCTCATCTCCTGTTATTCAATTCAGTAGCTCTTGTATAGCACATGGCTACCCGACCAGTCCTCCCAGCATTGTTGCACCAACATCACCGAGCTACCATGAAGAACTAATTGACTAGCATCCAGTCTTCAGAAAAGAAATGCTGACTTCTAAGGGAGGCTGAGAGGGCGTTCCACAGCTTGGATACAAGGTACACAAAGGAGCGGCCACAGCTTCTCATTCTTTTGATCTTGGGTACCGACTGGAGTCCCTGATTACTAGATCGCAGGGTCCTCCCTGGAATGTACGAGTTGAGTAAGTTCCAGATGTTATAAAACAATTATGCTTCTACGAAAGTAAGTCAATGCAGTACCAACTATGAAGTCATGCAATTGACTAAAGCAAAGACTTGCAACAAAGTCTTGGATTCCTGCTCAATGGAGGACATTTATTTCAGTATGCCAAAGTGCATAAATCAACCACAGAGTAACCTCATTTTTCACAGTGCATGCCACTGGCACTCCCTGCCATCTGTTAACCATCCCTGAAACTGAGCTCCTAATCATTATTGGGGAGAACAGGGAGCAAAGCCATCAACTACCTCTGCTAGGAGATGGTTTGATCCCACAAGATTTAATCCCACAGACCCCATGGAAGTTCTGAATGAGTGCATCACCTCCTGCTTGATGCAGATAAATTGTAAAATGGACTATATTAGCACCTCCAGCGACTGGTTATGAGTAGATAGATATCTCCCTTTCCCAGAGGCAACAAAAGTGACAACTGAGCTACAGAGGTAAAATAAAGATAAAGTAAATAAAGCGAGAATAAAAGTGCCATTACCCCCAAGAAGAATGGTTCGTAAAAAAGATGGAAGCCGAATGCTCTAATCCAAGTTAAAGAAGACATCACTTTAAAAGTAAACTTGGGATCAGCTCAGCAGAGTTTGAAGCTATACAATAGGTGAGATGCATCAACAGCAGAAACAGCACCGTAGGTTACCCTAAATTCTTATTTAAATCACAAGGCCCAAAAATCCATTAACAAGGTGAAACTCCCTCGAAGAAAATCCAAAATCCTGATTAGATCACAATACAAAAGATCCACGTCCTACATGCACACTAAATGCTCAATGTTCACCAAAGTAAACTGATACAGATAGGAACAGCCAAATTGAAGGCAATCTTTTCAAACAACTTCGGAAGCTTATGCCATCAATGGCATTGCACGTTTTCTTGCCCTTTTAAAACTCTAACAAGGGCACATAGTAATTAGTGGTACTGTAACCGTCTATCTCTGCGATATGTCACAGACAATGGGACGTCAGTGACTTCATGCATGAGGATGTATTATGTGCGAAGCCTCTAGAAATATCAACAATGTGATGAACAGGGAGGAACAGCAATTAGCCTGGCATAGCTCACCATACCTGTTGAATTTTTGTGTTTTTTCATCTAGGATTGTAATCCATTTCCTGCCAACAGATGTTTTTTATGTGGAAATTCTTATAATCTTGAAATATTCATAATCTCAGTATTTAACACAGAATTGTTATGTTTATTTTTGATAGTTTTTTAATGCTTAACTTTTTATTTTATTTTCTCAAGCTCAGTTACCCTGCCTCCACCATAGTATCAGCTGGGAATGGCCACGGCTGCGCCTATCGTTTGTCTATCCGCAAGGCATAGGCTTCAGCTGCACTCAGTGTTCCATCTCCAATACACCCTGGTTATGACGTTCAGTAGGTGTGGAACACAGGATTTAACTTAAGCACACCCTTCCTCATGCCCCCATCTTAAACTAGCCATGCATGATGTGATCAAAGGATAGCCCCAAGATATGGTCCTCCTGAGCAACATCCTGATTACAGCCCTTAGCTTCTTTACCTGCCGGACAGAAGCTGATGGCGTGCATAGCAGGCATGGGTCATGGCCTTTGGCCTCTGTATCAGTCAACACCACGGTCTTGTCGCTTTTTGTGGATTCTTTATAGAATTTAATTAAAAAAGCAATGACTAAGAACATTTCCTCAAAAACTTTGTCCCCCACAGACCGATCAGCATGGAACAAAAGTGAAATATGTTGTTAGCAAAACCAACAAGCATTGGCATAGCCAATAGGTCTCGCTTTTGGGACCTTATAAGTATTTAGTTATGCAGCACAATATCCTTGGTGCAACAACATCAACTGTTGCATGGGTAAACACTTATAAGGTCCCAAAGCGAGACCTATTGGCTATGCCAATGCTTGTTTGATTTGCCTTTAACCCCAGCCCCGTTGATAGACTGGCAACAAATTTTACATTCAATTAGCAATTTCAACTGAGATTAGGAATTCCACATTTAGTGCAGTTCCGTGCAGAGAAAGAAAAGTTAAGGGCGTGTTTTTCCATTTTGGCTTCCTTTGAGAATTTTCTCACGCCTACAGCCAAAACCACTTAACAGATTTACACCAAACGTAGCATGAAAGTATAACTTTACACAGAAAACGTGCTTTTTCTGGTTTGGTCTAAATCTGTTAAAAATGTGCCGGGTTGGCTTCAAACAGTTAACATTATCATTTGAAAAGCCATTTGTTGGTAGCTTTGGCAACGTTTGATGAATATTTATAAAAATTGGCACATTATGTTGAGAACTACTTTTCATTTGCTATTAAGTTGGGCACAGTGTGAGGAATCTGCACAAAATGTGTTACAGGCTTAGAAGAATTAGTCTTTTATTGGCAACTTAAGTTTTGTGCCTATTCATTAAAGCACAAAAGTGAAACGTGGATAGGTCAAGAAACTTCTCTCTTGTTTGTAACTTTGGTACGTTTTAATGAATTTCCATCAAATTTGGCAACAGGATAACAAGTAACACCCATTGCAAGTATTTCAGGTTTTATTTTTATAATTGATAAGTTATAGGGGAAGAGGGGGCAAAAAAGATTTGATTTACTAATAACTTTGGCAGTTTGATCAATATACGCAAACTTTGGCAGACGTTTAGCACTATTAGCATTCCACTGGTTATGTCAAGCTTTAAGCAGACCCATTGGGGAGTAGGGCAAAAAAGTATAAAGGCACTAAAAGTTTAAAACAGTATACATTTTTTTAGAGGGGTTACATGAATCTACATTAAATTTGGTCGCTAGCAAATTATGCTCAGTGCAAGGCTAGGCAGACACTACAAACAACCCCTGCTGTGCGCAACTGAAGAGGATTGAGCGGGGTCCTGGTCAAAGCCCGTAAACAACGCAGTCTGGATACACAAGTAAAATCAGTATATAATAAACAAAAAGCCCATGAAATTCACTAAAAATACGTAGTTAACCTTCAGTTATGGTTTAGCAAACAAACAAAAAAGCCCTGAAATTTGCCAGTTATGGTGCCTAACACACAATGCACACCATAACCCACGTTCAACCATTCTTAGTACATCCCTTAGCCACTGGTATGAAAAAACAAAGGTCTACAAAGAGCAAAACTTGTTAAGTGAGGGGAGAAGTTAGGGAGTGCATTGTGGGATGCACAATATAACTGCAGAAATTCGGTTTTGTTCGAACCATAACGGACCTTTAACTTTATTCAGTCTAAATATATTTCAGTGCTAACAGTATCTAACAGCGCTCCAAGCAGCTAGCTAAGAATGTAACACCAACAGCAAATCCATATCAATTTATATTGCACTATACCAGCAATACACATTAGAAAGAACAACATGACACCATCACATAAACAACTAGGCTCTACACTTGCTAGTTGGCTATGCATTTGAAAGCTCAATAGCACATCCCAAATCAAGTTATAATCCACGTAATTTCGTATTCCACATACCAACTTCTCAGAAATAATTCACTTACATATACGATTCCCATAAGAACAATACTGAATTAAAGACACAAAATTTGCAAAAATGCCTTTAAGCTGAAAAGCCACCCCAAAAAAAGCAATGGGCAACTGTGCACCCAAACGAATAAAACACAAGCAAAGTCCCTCAGCAAACACATCCACTGAAATAATGCTTTTATTTAACTCACAACGTAATAAAGCTAGCCACAATACCAAATAATCCTTTACTAAACAAATTAGATTTTCACAGCCTAGCCTGATACTATCCTATATCGTTCAAGTAATCAATAAAAATGACAAATAGAAAGTCAGCAGATGCACTTTACTCCAGTCAAAAAAGAATGCAAGAACTGTAAAGGTTTCCTAGCCTCCAAAACAAGAATAGAGCAGTACAAATGGAAATGTGCTGTACTAGTACACAGGCTTTTCTTATAGCCCTCATTTGCAATGTGTAAATACTTTGGCGAAATGACAAATGGAAAAGAGGAATATTAACAGGCAGAGCAGCTGATTTTGAACACTCTACTGTGTAACAGCGCCTGGACAAAGCCCACTCTGCTTTCTTAGAATGAAACGCTCCGTTTAAGAAAAGCAAAAAAAACTAGCACCGGGATGTTTTGGCTACAGTCCTAGACTGTGTTTCAAGGATTATTTAAACAGTGCCTGACAAACGCACAAGGGTCTATAGTATATCATATCTTACGAATGGCGGAGGTCCCGATCAGAAGGTGGTTTTAAAGCTTATGGGATAAAGAATTGCACAGATGATTCATGATGAGGAATTGTGTGGAAACAATATGCTATTTTAAGGGGCAGTCAAAAATGCATCAGTGGGATAGAAGCACGCTTTAAAATATTGTACAGATTGCGTTACATACCAGCTCAATTACACACATGTTCGACAAGAAGCGATCTGAGTCCTCCTGGGAGTGGTGTGGAGAAGAAAAAAAACAAGGGAGACCGAGAAGCGCGCGCGCCTCGCGCTAAAAGTTTTAAAAAAAGACGCGCGGCCGCGAGACGCGCTCTCTGGTGAGGGAGGGGGAGGAGCGGGTGAGGGAGGGGGAGGAAAGCCAGATGGCGCCTCAGCGATGCAGCGATGCAAGGAATGGATGGCAGCTGTGCGCGTGCACGCCATCGTGAACGCAAGCTGGAGGCCAGCAAAAGCCACTGGGTTAGCACTTTCAAAACCCATTTACTAAATCTCTCGCCGAGAGCAGCGCAAGCGCTGGCTCAGGCGAGACCTAAAAAGTGCTTTTTCCATGTAACATGAGGTTATTGCGGCCTCTGTAAGCAACAATTGTTGTCAGTGGTAAGTCTTTTGGCTTCATCCTAGAAAAGTGGCTTAAATTATAAACAGAGAACTGTGATGGTTAGTAGTGCTCAGTTGCAAGGGAGGCTACTCCTATTGCAGGGGAAACGCCAGTGAGATGCCAGTCCCATCATTAGTGCTCTCCAGACTCCACCATTATAAAACTGTCAGACAAAGGTGGTGCAGTGGAAGCCATGAAAGTGATTATACAGAGTAGGAACTGAGAATAATTAATGGATAGCAACACTTACAAACCTTTAGAAACTGGTCCCACAGAAGACTTGAAAAAGAAATTAAGAACACAGGTGTAAAGTACAGGAGCTTCAATCTCATTGATGAAACAACAGCAGATATACTTGTTCATTCCAAACCAAGACCTGGGGGGATTTTAAATGCTTCCCAAAATACACAAAATGAACAATCCTGGTCGTTCCGTCATCTCTGGCAATGATTCAGCCACTGAGAGACTATCTTTATTTGTTGACCTACTCCTCCAGCCCATTGAACAGGAACTTCCATCATTTGTTAAGGATACCAGTCACTTCCTTCGTATTATTGAAAAATTAAAACAAACCTACATATTTGATGGGGCCACTCTTCTGGCTACATCTGATGTTGCATCATTATACACCAATATACCACATGAGGATGAGCTTATGGCATTATCTGAAGCTCCGAATAAAAGAACTGTGAAAAAGCCATCAACCAACTTGCTTAGCAACTCTGCAAGTTATTCATAAGTCCAATAATTTTTCCCCTCAAAGGTAAACACTATCTGCACTCGGATGGCTCCATCCTATGCAAATATCTTCATGGGGAAACTAGACAACTATATACTTGCTACTTCTAGCATCAAACCACTGGTATGGCTAAGATACATTGATGACATTTATAATATGGAATGCAGGAAGTGGAAAACTGGAAGAATGTACAGCTTATATTAACAGTATCCATCCTACCATCAAATTCACCAGCGGCAATACTAAACAGAGGCATCCTCTCCCTTTTCTGGATGTTCTACTCAGCATGCTCATTTGTTTCTAAACTGGACTTCATGTCACCTACACCACACTAAACTCGGCATCACCTACAGCCAAGCACTTGGAATAAGACGCATCTGCCGCAATGAGGACCCTTGTACGGAACATCTAGAGAGCTAGATTTCAAATGCGAGGCTATCATCTGCACATCGTAAAGAAACAAATTGACAAGTGTTTGCAGATACCCAGGGAAGCACTTTTTTAGAATACCAACAGCAGAAACACAAGTGAAAGAATACCATTTGTGGTTGGCCATCATCCATCAGCACCCAACTACAGAAATCTAATGCAATAAACATTTCCCTTATTATTCCCTTGTGGAAAACTGCAAAAGGTTTTTCTAAAACCGCCAGTCACTGCTTACATCAGAGGTCCCAATTTACAATCTCTTATTGTGAGAGCTGAACTCAGGCAAGCTGTAACAAATGCAGGGGTTTATTGCTGCGATTCTAACAGGTGCATCAAAGGTGAATATATTTTACAAACAATTACACCAAAAGTACTCCCCTGATTACCTAACCCCTGTTAAATGGTTAGGTCACCTGGAACAATCCCTGAATTAATCATTAGGTGGGAAACCCTATGTGAAGCTGCGAATATAACACCACTATAGAGTGGGAAAGGAGGCACGCCCTTTTGTTTTATATTCCCTCACACACCCTAGTGGTGTCATGCTTCATCATCGGGACACCCTGACGCCTAGAAGTCAGGGTGGGCTCGACAATCTTTCAGGGAGTACTTAATGAAATGTTTTTGGCCAGGGGGGTAACGATTAAAAATCCACTGTCGGATCCCAGTTTCCCTTTATTCTTGGATCTGGCAGGGATAATAAAAACAGAGAAAAATATATGGGTCTGTAGGGATATTATGGTCCTAGGACCCTATTGCCAACATGTTTCAGTCCACTGCTGCCATGAAGGGTGCTGGACTTTCTTCAGGGCGGGAATGGTAACCCCCTGAGACAAGAAATAGTAAGAGAATTTCCGAATACTACTTATATTAAGGGCAGATAGCTGCTCCTTTTTCTTGGACTTGTGTGTCTCGTATGATCACTCCATCTGCGGAAGGAAAAGAAAGAGACAACACACAACCACCGTTGTATTTATGTTCAGAATTGTTCACATAATCATGCGTTTGTGCTGTTATCCCTGTGTCGAATAGTTATGATGGTGACAAACGCAGAGAACGCGTGTGATATATTGGCATTGTCTATCACACGTACAAATTTGTGTTATGCCCGTTTTGGTGGCGGCAAATCTCCGCATCCTTTCGCCTTTCACTCATTAGTGTGTGATCAACATTAAAGATACATCTGTGTCATTCACACTCATTCAAACATGTAAACATAAAAACGCTGTATCTCTCATTACTGTGGTAATTTTGTAAAGACTCTCTCTATATTCACTTGAATCCACATGCTCCTTACCCCGTTCTGGGAGAGGTTTAACTCCACGTGGGACCTCACCTAACATCGGGGTAGCCCTGCAGTCAAACACTGTTTGTGTCAGGATAGTTTTAACGGCCATGTAAATCAGCATTGAAATCCGAAGTTAGTATTCACGAATGGCACAGCCAGAATGGAGAAAAAGAAGAAAAAGAAGAAGAAAAGGGGAAAAAATAACGGAAAAGCAGTGAGATAAAGATGGGGGCACTCCCGAGTGGGGAAGAGCTCAATCATACCTGCCGGCTGCATGTTACTGCGTATTTACTCACGCCGTCACGGGTCCTGCCCCGCGTATCGTCCTATTTGGAGGGGGTTCCCACCGCTTGGAGCTACGAGTGTTCCGCGGTCATGGTTATTAAATGGGTAACCTGGCTCTGATAGAGGACGCGTGACCCTGCCCATTTCCGGGGTCGCGGAGTCTGAGTCATCGCGACTAGCGATGGTATTCTGGGTAATGTAGTTCCTGCTAGTGGTTTTTACGAAGATAGAATTATTTGCTGACTACTACCATGGTATTCATAGGGTCTATTGCCTTTTGCATTAAATATATTATATATATTTTTTATATTATATATATTATTCAATTAGTAGGATGACTATGACTTTGGACGCGTTATCCCGCCCCTTCCATGGCTGCCTGATATGATTCATCGTGCCAGGAGATGGTATCACGGGAATTGTAGTACATTTTGGTGGGTTTTGTGCCAAATCCCATTTCTGGGATTTCTACGGTGTTCATGAGTCTAAATGTGATGTAGTCGAGGTAGTGGTACCTCTTGTGAGGTTTTTTTGCCAAAGGTTTTCTGTGCCTAGTTTATTGGTCACATGTTTTGCCCTGATATTACAGGCTGCCAATCCGGTATAAATGTACAGTGGTGAGACTTGATACCCTAACGACAAGTGTTATTTGCGGTATCCAGTGGCTCCCCTGTCTTTATTGATGACCAGTTTTCAGAGTAAGTTGAAGGAGGTGCATATAGTTTTCTACTTGTTGTGCTTAGGTCCACTCTAATATGCATCACTCAAAATGTAGAGATCATGCAAATTATTGCTACATTATCTTTTTCCATTAAGTTGATTCCATGGTATGGAATCGCTTAATCCAGAAATATGGGTTTTCAACCTATAAACCCATTGTTGTTCACGTTCCAGTAGAATTTGTCATGTCACCATCCCCCTTCACGTTTTCAATTACAGTCCAACATAGATCAGTCTCTGTGTGTTTCTTCTCTATGTAATGAGCTGTTAGTCTGGTTGCCGAGATGGCCCTTCTGATTGTGCTCCTATGCTCGCTTATACGCACTTTCACTTTTCTCCCTGTCATACCCACATACATGAGTTGGCAGGGGATTTGATCAGGTAAATTACTTTTCAGTGTTGCAGTTAGTGTGCAATCGCTGCTCCCATGCATGGTGCATACCTAGGTCTATTTCCTTTGTGTGTTCTGTAAACGGGCAGGCCAAACATGAACCGCACGGATAGTGGCCCATAACCTGTGGCTGGTTCCAAAGTGTAAGTTGGTGTGATGTTTTGGTTTTCTGGAGATCCGGGTGTATAAGGGAGTCCCCAAGACTCCTATTACTTTTGAAAGAAAACATCGGTTTCTCAAACTTTAATTTATTTGAGGTTAGGATTGACCACTTCTTATTAATGATTTTTTTGATGTCATTGGATGACGCATTGAAAGTCGTCACACATATTAACGTGTCTTGTTCGTCTTTCTGGTGAAATTCCAGCAGAGCCTCCCTTGGTGTGTTACGTGATCGTTTCTTCGCTCTCTCTATGATCTTTTTTGGATAGGATCTTTCTTCCAGTTTCCGTGACAAAATTTCTGCTTCTGCTTTGTACTCATTAAGGTCAGCACAGTTTCTGCGAATTCGCAAAAATTGGCCCACGGGTAAGTTCTCTCTCTCTCAGAGCGTGGGGGTGGGCACTCTCAAAGTGTAATAGGCTATTTTTATCAGTTGGTTTAGTGTAAAGAGAACTGACAACCCCCCCCATTTTTAGCGCTGATTCTGACATCTAAAAAGGAAACCTGTTCTTGGTTATGGGACATGGTAAATTTGAGGTGTGGATTAAGTTGGTTCAACAACTCATGGAATCCACCCAGAGTGACTGCATCTCCCTCCCATACTAACAAGATGTCATCTATGTAGCGCCACCATTTCTTTAGGTTATTGGAGTAAGGGTTAGGAGTCCAGATATGTTCTTCCTCTAGTTGTCCTACATACAAACAGGCTACACTGGGCGCAAATGTGCTGCCCATCGATGTTCCGTGGACCTGGAGATATAATTGGTCCTCAAACCTGAAGAAATTTTCTTTGAGCGCAAGGCGCATCAATGTAATTACCAAGCTTACCGGGGCATCCCAGGTCCAGTCTTCTTGATGTACAAGTGTTTCAATTACCCGAATACTTTCATCTTGCGGGATACTGGTGTAAAGCGCTTCCGCATCTAAACACACTAGGATGTTGTGCATGGGATTATATGTGACATCTTGTAGAACATTCAGCAGGTGTTTCGTGTCTTGTATATAAGACCTAATGCGTGTAACTAAAGGGCGAAGGAACCAGTCTGTGTATTTGGACAATGGTTCTAGCAAAGACCCGATCCCTGACACGATAGGTCTACCTGGGGGTGGATTTTTACCTTTATGAATTTTGGGTATCGTGTAAAAGACCGGTATTCTCGGGTCATCACAGTTCAACAATTCATGTTCTTTTTTGTTTATCCACTCCCGGTCCAGTGCTTCCACGGTCAATGTACTTATGGTCTTTTTGAGACGTGTGGTAGGGTCTCTGGTGATTGGTTTGTAGTATCTGGTATCCACCAGTAGGTTCATACAGGCTGTTCTATAGGCCGTGGTGGTTTGTATCACCGTGGCTCCGCCTTTGTCCGCTGGTTTGATAGTTATATCTGTTCTTGTGCTCAGATTCCTTAGGGCCTCCCTCTCATTTTTGCTCAAATTGTCATACGTGCCTCTTCTTATGGGTAGCTCCTCGACCTCCTTTGATACGCCCTCCTCGAAGGCCATCACCTCTGGGGGCATCATAGATGCTGGTGGAAAAAAGTTGGATTTCAGACGTAAGGATGTATGGTTGTGATCTTCCCTTAGTGTCTCTTTATCCATGAAGAATGTTTTTATTCGTTTTTTACGAAAAAACTCACTTAGTATGTGGGTATGACAGGGAGAAAAGTGAAAGTGCGTATAAGCGAGCATAGGAGCACAATCAGAAGGGCCATCTCGGCAACCAGACTAACAGCTCATTACATAGAGAAGAAACACACAGACACTGATCTATGGTGGACTGTAATTGAAAAAGTGAAGGGGGATGGTGACATGATGAAAATTCTACTGCAACGTGAACAACGATGGGTTTATAGGTTGAAAACCCATATTTCTGGATTAAACGATTCCATACCATGGAATCAACTTAATGGAAAAAGATAATGTAGCAATAATTTGCATGATCTCTACATTTTGAGTGATGCATATTAGAGTGGACCTAAGCACAACAAGTAGAAAACTATATGCACCTCCTTCAACTTACTCTGAAAACTGGTCATCAATAAAGACAGGTGAGCCACTGGATACCGCAAATAACACTTGTCGTTAGGGTATCAAGTCTCACCATTGTACATTTATACCGGATTGGCAGCCTGTAATATCAGGGCAAAACATGTGACCAATAAACTAGGCACAGAAACCTTTGGGAAAAAAACCTCACAAGAGGTACCACTCCCTCGACTACATCACGTTTAGACTCATGAACACCGTAGAAATCCCAGAAATGGGATTTGGCACAAAAACCACCAATATGTACTACAATTCCCATGATACCATCTCCTGGCGCGATGAATCCTATCAGGCGGCCATGGAAGGGGCGGGATAACGCGTCCAAAGTCATAGTCATCCTACTAATTGAATAATATATACACAATATAAAAAATATATATAATATATTTAATGCAAAAGGCAATAGACCCTATGAATACCGTGGTAGTAGTCAGCAAATAATTCTATCTTCGTAAAAACCACTAGCGGGAACTACATTACCCAGAATACCATCGCTAGTCGCGATGACTCAGACTCCGCGACCCCGGAAATGGGCAGGGTCACGCGTCCTCTATCAGAGCCAGGTTACCCATTTAATAACCATGACCGCGGAACACTCGTAGCTCCAAGCGGTGGGAACCCCCTCCAAATAGGACGATACGCGGGGCAGGACCCGTGACGGCGTGAGTAAATACGCAGTAACATGCAGCCGGCAGGTATGAGTGAGCTCTTCCCCACTCGGGAGTGCCCCCATCTTTATCTCACTGCTTTTCCGTTATTTTTTCCCCTTTTCTTCTTCTTTTTCTTCTTTTTCTCCATTCTGGCTGTGCCATTCGTGAATACTAACTACAGCATTTCAATGCTGATTTACATGGCCGTTAAAACTATCCTGACACAAACAGTGTTTGACTGCAGGGCTACCCCGATGTTAGGTGAGGTCCCACGTGGAGTTAAACCTCTCCCAGAACGGGGTAAGGAGCATGTGGATTCAAGTGAATATAGAGAGAGTGTCTTTACAAGATTTCCACAGTAATGAGATACGGCGTTTTTATGTTTACATGTTTGAATGAGTGTGAATGACACGGATGTTTCTTTAATGCTGATCACACACTAATGAGTGAAAGGCGAAAGGATGCAGCGATTTGCCGCCACCAAAATGGCCATAACACAAATTTGTACGTGTGATAGACAATGCCAATATATCACACGCGTTCTCTGCATTTGTCACCATCATAACTATTCGACACAGGGATAACAGCACAAACGCATGATTATGTGAACAATTCTGAACATAAATACAACGGTGGTTGTGTGTTGTCTCTTTCTTTTCCTTCCGCAGATGGAGTGATCATACGAGAAACAAGTCCAAGAAAAAGGGGCAGCTATCTGCCCTTAATAAAAGTAGTATAGGGAAATTCTCTTACTATTTCTTGTCCCAGGGGGTTACCATTCCCGCCCTGAAGAAAGTCCAGCACCCTTCATGGGGCAGCAGTGGACTGAAACATGTTGGCAATAGGGTCCTAGTACCATAATATCCCTACAGACCCATATATTTTTCCCTGTTTTTATTATCCCTGCCAGATCCAAGAATAAAGGGAAACTGGGATCCGACAGTGGATTTTTAATCTTTATCCCCCTGGCCAAAAACATTTCATTAAGTGCTCCCTGAAAGATGGTCGAGCCCCCCCTGACTTCTAGGCGTCAGGGTGTCCCGATGATGAAGCATGACACCACTAGGGTGTGTGAGGGAATATAAAACAAAAGGACGTGTCTCCTTTCCCACTCTATAGTGGTGTTATATTCGCAGCTTCACATAGGGTTTCCCACCTAATGATTAATTCAGGGATTGTTCCAGGTGACCTAACCATTTAACAGGGGTTAGGTAATCAGGGGAGTACTTTTGGTGTAATTGTGTTACAACACGGGAGGGTGCACTCCCCTCTTGAGTTCCTCTCGGCCCCTTACCAAGCGAGCAATTCGTCCCGCTTGATTTGTGTACCACTATATTTTACAAACATCATCAGTAACTAGTTGTTACGAGAAGGACCTATGGAATAAGACAGCATCTTACATGTCGCTAAACATGATTTATTTATTTATGTGATTCAGTGCCAAAGCTGTAAAAAACAGTATGTAGGACAAACAGTGAATGGCCTCCGTACATAATTCAGGAACCACAAATCAGCAATAATTAATAAGAATCTTAACCAGTCTGTAGCCCATCATTTTAACCTTGAGGACCATTTGCTATCAGATTCGAAGATTTTCCCTGTGGAACGTGTCTTAAAGAAATAACTACTGGACCCCAGAGAAAACTTCTGGATGTACTGTTTAAAATCACTGCAGCCAGATGGACTGAACATCACTGACGATACCAACTGATCACTGCATCTCTCAAGAGATCTCAGGGCTGCATTGATTCCACATTCCAAATCGAATCTTCCCTCATGATGCTTTTTGAAAATTCAGCAGTGCCATCTGGGCAGCCACTCAGCAAACCATCTTGTACTACCTGAGGAAGGCGGAAGTTGAAACATAGTGGAAATATATTTTTCTTCTTTGGTGAGTCCATCTGTTTGAGCCACTTCTTTCTTGGAGATTATTTCTTTGTATCCTTTGGGATCCAGAATTTTGCCATGGCTTGCTGTTGTTTTCTTGTGATCCTTCATCGTCTAGTATATGTATGTATGTATGTATGTATGTATGTATGTATGTATGTATGTATATACATATACACACACAAAATGTAGTTTTTTTTATTGAGGATGCGTAAAGTTGAACTGTGTAATGTGGTCCAACACTGCCATTGAGGAGTCGGGTGGCATCATAAAGCAATGTTCTGGGGTTCTAGTGTAAATGTTACCAGAACCCAGAGATGGCAATATGTGACCATATTACACATGGTACCCGTTATGTCTTTATTATATGACATTTTATTTTGGAGTAGTTAGCTGCATTTTGAAGATATTTTTTCCCTCAAGCGAACAATGCGCACTGATTGGAATTAGAATTTTTGTGGTTTACCTTTCACAAACAAATAGTAAATAAAACAATGGTGAGGTGAGGAGATGTATGAGATTCTATAGCGGTGGGATTTACCATATAACTATGAATTTACATCAACTGCCACAATTTGCAGATTAGACCAAAAACGTTTCTAACTCTAATGGATGAAAATAATACTGACAGAGAATGTGCTGCATAATTTGCATTTCTTGCCACATAACTTTAAAAACCTTACAGCATAATTGGGTCGTCCATGTTGCATAATCCTAGCAGCCCTGGCAATGTTAAAGTCCCGCACAGTGGTTTGGGGAGGTCCTTACCATAATGAAAGACAACAGTAAAATGTTTTCCATAGTGCATGGCTCCCTGTGATATATTGGTTTTAGAGATTTTTAACCCGTTTACTGCGGCGGCAATTCCGCCGCGGTGCGGGGCGTTACATTGAGTGGGCGGGGCCGCGTCGGCCAACGGACGTGCGCAGCACTACAGAGGTAGTGCTCGCGACGGCGGTTGGCCGACAGAAGCAGCGAAGGGGTTAAACCCCTTTGTTTTGTGTAATCAAAGTAGTTGAGGGCTCTTCATTGTGACTTCTATCATACTGCACAAATCTATCCCCTTACATCCTGATTTTGGTTAAATATATATATTTTTTTTAACAATTACACATGAAATAATACCATCATAAACAATATATGGAGATAAGCAGAATAGAGTATACTATTTAGGGAGGGGCATCACGTCCCACTCAAAGCTTATTAGCCTCTGGAGACTCATGGCCCCTCTCCATACTCTACAATGGTAATAAATTGCATTTTACACTCTGTGCATCCGCGTATTTGCGATATATAGCCAGAGTGGATGGGATCCCTGTCACTCATACACATAGCCATGGAAGAGGGCTGAGTCAGTTGGTGGCTCAGTTACCACTGCTGGCTGCAGCACTGGTATATCCCACCCCCCTCACCCTCTGCACTCCCTCCCTCAGCCCGTTCCCCCATCCCGCCCCGTCCTCCCTCACTCTCTGCACTCCCTCCCGTATCCCGCTCCTCCATCCCTCCCAGTCCTCCCTCACCCTCTGAACCGCCTCCCTTAACCCGTTGCCCCACCCCGCCCCTTCCTCCCTCACCCTCTGCACTCCCTCCCTTATCCATCGAGCCACCCAACACTCCGTGCTCAGCTCTCCTCTCCCTGGAAAATAAACTTGATTCTCTCATCTATTCCATTTCCCAGCTTGTAGCGTCCATCTCACTTTTAAGCGCCAAATTGTCCCCCTTCCCTAACAACCTCCCGAGGAGTTCCTTGCTCCCGCCCCCAATAAAGCCAGCCACAGTCTGTCCTCTGCAGACATCACCAACTTACTGGCCAGCTACGTGACCACCAACATCACTCCCCCTCCACCTTCCTCTCCTAATAAGCCTACGCAGTTCCCTATTCAGACCATCTCTTCTGTCAGACCTTATCAGCCTCCCTCTTACCGGGTACCCTCATTCAAGAATCTTATCCCTATCTCCCTTAACAACCCCAACACCCCCATCACCAAATCATCTGCGTCAGAGCTGCACTGCTTGCTCCACAACTGCAGATCTGCAATCAAACACAAATTGGAAATCTCTGATACTATCACCCACCAGAATCTTGACATGTTCTTCCTCACTGAGACCTGGTTTAATGACTCCTCTCATACTTTGTTTGATCTTCTGGTACCCACTGACTACTCTATCCTCCGAAATGACAGGGCAGACAAAATTGGGGGCGGTGTCGCTATCATCGTCAGGAACTCCCTTCAAATGAAAGCCTTCCTTACCACCCTTTTCCGTACATTCGAATGCCTATCCCTAGAACTTCAAATACATCACGGCTCACCCTTTAGATTCCATGCCATCTACCACCCGCCCGGTAACTGCTCTTCCTTTGTGGAGGAACTTTGTGACTTCATCAGTGACCAATTTTCTCAAAGTGACAGACAGATCTTCCTGGGTGACTTTAATCTCCACTGGGGCTCTCTGGAAGACTCGGCTGCCAACAAGCTTGCCACCTTTCTCTCACCCAATGATCTCTTCCAACATTGCTCGGAAACCACACATTCCAAGGGCTCAATTCTGGACCTTGTCATATCCAAAGCAGACCTGCTGACTACTGCTCCCCCCATCCATGTAGACTGGTCTGACCACTTCCTCATTCCCTTCCGTTTTCACCTATCGCACGTTATAACTCACGGCCAACCTAAAAGAGCTACTACCTGGTTCCGCAACACTAAGAACATTGATCTTGACACTTTTTGTGATTCTGCTATGCGGGCACTTCCTAGACTAGACCCTAACGTGGATGTCAACGTTCTCACTTCTCAGTGCCTCTCAGTACTAGCAGTCGAAATCGACAATGTCGCTCCACTCCAAAGCAAAAGGAAAAGACCCACCCCTCAGCACCTTGGTTCAATAAAGCTCTCTACGATGAAAAGAAAAACCTTAGAATCCTGGAGAAACATTGGAGAAAATCTCCTTCCACCTCCAATCTCTCTCTTTACGTTCAGCAAGATTCAAATATCACAACCACATCTTCCTTGAAAAAGCATCACATTTCAGATCCCTCCTTGACTCAGCCAAAAACAGACCCAAAAAACTTTTTGACCTCATCAAAAACCCAAACTGTTCTCCCCTAACCATTAAGCCTGAGGATTCCACAAAGAAAGCGGCAGATTTTGCTATATTCTTTGATGAAAAGGTCAAAGCACTGGTGGATCAGGTCGCCCACGCCACCCCCATTGAGGAGCGGAAAACCTTAGTTACCTGGCAGCACTTTGACGTCATCTCGGAAGATGACCTCCTCAAATGCATCCTCGAAACTAAACCCTCCAACCATTCTTCTGACCCCATCCCTAGCGACATCGCCATCGATTTCTACACCTATACTCTCTCTTACTGGACCAGGCTAGTCAATCTCTTCCTCAGTCAAGGCTCCCTCCCGGTTGCCCTCAAATCAGGACAGGTCACCCCTCTTCTAAAAAAAACCCTCCGCCGATGCGAACGACCTCAACAACTTCCGCCCTATCACCAACCTCCCTTTTCTTTCGAAAATCACAGAAAAATGTGTTGCGAAACAACTTTCCTTACATATTATGGACAATAACCTCCTCGACGTCTTCCAGTCTGGCTTCATCCAAAATTGCAGCACTGAAACAGCCCTGCTGCATGTGATTGATGATGCGCTGCATATACTCGACTCTGGGGAATCGTGTCTTCTGATTCTTCTAGACCTCTCTGCAGCCTTTGACACTGTTAATCATAGCACCCTCCTCAACACTCTTCATCAGAGAATGGGATTGGATGGCACAGTGCTCAAATGGTTTGCCTCTTTCCTCTCGGACAGATCCCAAATGATCAAGATAGCGAACAGTCTTTCATCTCCATTGGCTGTAGGTCAAGGCGTCCCTCAAGGTTCTATCCTGGCACCCACTTTGTTTAATCTCTACCTGGAACCATTAGGGAACCTTCTAAGCAAATCTGGGATCCATTACCATCTATATGCGGACGACACTCAAATCTACCTTAAGGTGTCTTCCGCACACGAGCTCTCACTACTCAACTCTACTCTCAACTCTATTCACAACTGGATGTTAGCTCACCAACTCATTCTTAATCCCGCCAAAACTGAATTCCTCCTCCTCTCTACCTCTCTCTCTCTCCTCCTCCTGTTCAATCTTGGATGGATCAGCTGAACCTACTCAACATCAAACCCATCATTGTCGACAGCGCTAAATCCCTAGGTGTCATTCTTGACAAAAGACTCAACCTAATCTCCCACATCAACTCTATTGCCAAGAACGCACGTTACCAGTTGCGCCTTCTATGGGGGATCCATCGGTTCTTCCCGGAGAAAGACTTAAAAACCTTGGTACAATCTCTGGTTCTCTCAAGACTGGATTATTGCAATTCTCTTCTGACGGGCCTACCCAAATCCCACCTCTCCCCTCTCAAATCCATCCTCCATTCAGCAGCTCGCTTCATTTCAGGGTCTAAACGAAGCGACCACGTCACTCCTATCCTGTCCTCTCTTCGATGGCTTCCGATTGAGGCAAGATCTATTTACAAAACTGCCTGCATCACACACAAAGCCTTACACACGTCCTCCCTCGTTACCTGGCGAATAAATTGAAACTGTCCGGTGGCTCTCGCCCTTCTTGCAATGCGGAAAAGCTTCTGCTTGAGCCCCCGTCTTCAAAAGGGAAAGATCGATGGCGCAATCCTTCTCAGGCAATGCAGTGAGAATCTGGAACTCGCTTCCCCCATTGCTCCGTGCCACCTCCTCTACCCGGATCTTCAAAGCTGACCTCAAATCTCTTCTCTTCCAAAGACACTTTCAGAACTAATACTTTCATTCTCAGGCCCCTCTAGGAAGTTCGCTCTTCATTGTAAATTTGCACTTTTTCCTGTACATTCCTCACCCTTGCGTGCTGTGTTGGATTTTATGTTTGTGTACCCTTCATTTTAAGTCTCCTGTTTAATTCACGCCCTCTCTACTCCCTCAAGGAAGTTCTTCCACTTTAGGAAATTCTGTACTCCATGCCTATAGAAGTGCCTTCCCAGTGTGTTCTGAGTGACTGCCACTTATTGCACAAGTTACTAACTTGTGTAACGATATATCTGTAAGAGATAGTAGATGGTGACAGATTCCTTACCTTAGAATATCCCCAGGCGTCAGGCTGGATCCGGAAAGTTTTTTGCGTAGCAGTACCCTTGCGCGTCGGTAGGCGGGGTCGTGCGGCTCCGCGTCAGTCGTCGGCGTCGTGATCGCCGGGATGACGTCGCGGGCAGTACTTAGGCGCCGCCCCTGCGTGCTGACGTCAGTTCTGTACACGACTTTCCGCGCCAGGAACGCAGAGCCATGCAAGAAGCTGACATAGGTGTCTGAAAAATACTAGGGCCCTGAAAGGGATGTCCTTAACCCTAGAAATCAGTTCGCAGAACGGGGAGGATGGGTGGAGCGGTAAGGAATCTGTCACTAACTACTGTCTCTTACAGATATATCGTTACACAAGTTAGTAACTTGTGCATCTGAAAGAGACACGTTAGTGACAGATTCCTTACCTTAGAATAGATACCCCAGCAATACCAACCCCGGTGGTGGGTCTGCGAACAAAGATCAGACAAGGAAGTCCCGGAGGACAGAACGGCCAAAGAAGCCGTCCCTCCGGACCGGACTGTCAAGGCAGTAATGCTTTGTAAACGTGTGCAGCGAGGCCCACGTAGCTGCCTGACAGATAACCGGCAGCGGAACACCGCGGCCCAAGGCCGTGGTAGCAGCCGTTGCCCTGGTGGAATGGGCACGCAGCCCAACAGGAGGCTCCTTCTTAGCCAAAGAATAGCAGGTCTTGATGCACAAGGTAACCCAGCGGGAGATGGTCCTCTTGTGCACCGCCCGACCTTTTTGGCGCCCACGTAGCCAACAAAGAGCTGGTCATCCACCCGGAAGTGTTTTGTGCGGTCAATATAGAAGGAGAGCGCACGTTTTGGGTCCAGACGGTGGAGCCTCTCTTCCTCTCTGGAAGGATGCGGAGGCGGAAAGAAGGTGGGCAAGTGATGGTCTGCCCAATGTGGAAAGCAGTAACCACCTTTGGCAAGAAGGACGGACGCGTCCGAAGAATAACCTTGTCTGGATGAACAGACAGAAAGGGAGGTTTGCAAGATAGAGCCTGGAGCTCACTCACCCGCCGAGCGGAGGTGATGGCCACCAGAAAGGCTGTCTTCAGAGTCAGAAGACGAAGAGGACAGTTATGTAGAGGCTCAAAGGGAGCGCACATTAAAAGGTAAGAACCAAGTTCAAGTCCCACTGAGGCATCACAAACGGAACAGGAGGGAAGAGGTGTGTAATGCCTTTTAAGAACCTGTTAACAACAGGGGACTTGAAAAGGGAGGGCTGATCAGGGAGCCTGAGGAAGGCCGAGATAGCACAAAGATAACCCTTGATGGTACCCAGGGCAGAACCCTTTTGGGCCAGAGAGAGAAGGAACAGAAGGACCTCAGAAAGAGGGGCAGAAAGGGGATTCACAGCCTTTGCTGTGCACCATGCCACAAGTGTGTTCCACCTGCAGGCGTATACCACCTTAGTGGAGGGACGCCTGGCTGCCAGAATCACATCACAAACTTCAGGAGGCAAGTCGAAAGGAATCAACTGCCGCCGCTCAATCTCCACGCAAGCAGGTGTAGACTGGACAGGTTCGGGTGGAGGACCGTCCCCTGCTGCTGCGACAGAAGATCCTCCCAAAGAGGCAGACGGATCGGGGGATCCACGTTCATATTGAGTAGCTCGGGATACCAAACTCTTCGAGCCCAGTCCGGAGCCACAAGAATGACTTTGGCCCGGTCGTGCCGAATCTTCTTCAACACTCTGGGTAGAAGTGGTATAGGCGGAAAGGCGTACAATAGACCGCAACTCCACTCGTGACGAAAAGCGTCGCCGAGCGAGTGCCGCCTTGGAAATTCCAACGCGCAGAACTGATGACATTGCGCGTTCTCTTCGGTGGCGAATAGATCTAACCAAGGCTCTCCCCACTGTAGAAAGAGTCCTTGCGCCATTCCGAGTGAAGACGCCATTCGTGATCCATCATGCACCTGCGGCTGAGGTTCGTCCGCCCTGGCGTTCAGGGAACCTGCCAGGTGTTGAACCATCAGGAACATGCCCTGATGTTCCAGCCATGTCCAGAGGCGCAGAGCCTCCTGACAAAGGGTCCACGACCCCACCCCGCCTTGTTTGTTGCAGTACCACATGGCGGTGGTGTTGTCTGTGAACACCTGCACCACCTTCCCTTTGACAGAGGGAAGGAATGCCTTGAGTGCAAGTCGGATCGCCCGGAGCTCCAGAAGGTTGATATGGAGCCGGGACTCCGCCGGAGACCAGAGGCCTCTGATCTCCGCCTCTCCCATGTGACCGCCCCATCCCAGAAGGGACGCGTCCGTCACAACTGTGTGCTCTGGCTGGGGAAGGGAGAGGGATCTGCCCATGACCCATTGCCGGTTCGAGAGCCACCACTGCAACTGTTTTGCAGTCCCTTCCGAGATCTGGACGTGATCGGACAGGTTGCCCTGGTGCTGCGCCCACTGGAACTTCAGGTCCCACTGCAGAGCCCGCATATGCCATCTGGCATGATTGACCAGCAGGATGCAGGAGGCCATGAGGCCCAGCAGCCTCAGGGTCATCCGTACCGAAACCCAGGATAAAGGCTGAAAGATCGGAATCATAGCCTGAATATCCCGGACTCGCCGTTCGGGAGGATAGGCCCGAAACTGCGTCGTGTCCAGAACTGCTCCGATGAAAAGGAGCTGTGGAGAAGGAATCAGATGCGACTTCGGCACATTGATGGAGAACCCCAGCGAGTGCAGGAGCTCGGCCGTAGTCTGGAGGTGGGAGACGACTGCCTGGGACGAGCCCGCCTTCAGCAGCCAGTCGTCGAGGTAGGGGAAGACTGAAACCCCTGCCCGGCGCAGATGAGCTGCGACCATCGCCAACACTTTCGTGAACACCCGAGGGGGCACTGGTAAGGCCAAAGGGGAGCACGGTGAACTGAAAATGCTCGGGCCTACCGTGAACCGAAGGTAACGCCGGTGGGCCGGCAGGACGGGGATGTGGAAATATGCGTCCTGCAAGTCCAACGCTACCAACCAGTCTCCAGGGTCGAGGGCAGTCAAGACCTGAGCTAGGGTGAGCATCTTGAACTTCTCCTTCCGGAGGAAGCGATTGACGTTCCGGAGGTCCAAGATAGGACGCATGTCCTCCTTGTCCTTTTTGGGCACCAGGAAGTAGTGGGAGTAGCAACCACGCCCTACTTCTGGGGTCGGAACATGCTCGATGGCCCTCTTGGCCAAGAGGGCCGTGACTTCCTTCTGCAGAAGTACCAAGTGATCCCCTGACATGCGGTGGAATTGAGGTGGCATGGCTGGGGGGTGGACTCGAAGGGGAGGGAGTAGCCCCTTCGGACAATGTCCAAGACCCACCTGTCCGAGGTGATGGTACGCCAGTGGGGAAGGGGATGGCGGACCCTGCCCCCTACCGGCGTGCTGTGCACCTGAAAGGAGGGACTAGAAGGGTTTGGAGGCCGCGGACGGGTTGGAGGTGGTGGCCTGACCCGCACGCTGGTTGCCCGATCCGCCACGGCGGAATCCACGTCCTCGGCCACGCGAAGACGCCTGCTGCGCGGGCCGGTGGCTGGGCTGCTGACGTGAAGGGGCGCCCCTACCGTGGCCACGATAGGGGCGAAAAGCAGAAGTCAGCGGAGGGCGTGTAGCAGAAAGGCCCAGGGACTTTGCAGTAGCCCGTGAGTCCTTAAAGCGCTCCAACGCATGGTCTGCTTTGGACCCAAAAAGACCGACTCCATCAAAGGGCATGTCCATGAGAGTATTCTGGACATCCCCTGAAAAACCAGTGGTTCTCAGCCAGGCGTGGCGTCGTAGCGCCACCGTCGTTGCAATAGACCTGCCCAGCGAGTCGGCGGTATCAAGGCCACATCGTATTGTGTATTTGGCCGCATCCCTTCCTTCCGCAATGGCGCGGGAAAGCAGTGTCTGGACCTCCTCAGAACACTGGGGCAAAACATTCGCCACCGAATCCCACAAGGAGTGGGTATATCGGCCCAAAAGGCAAGCGGTGTTGATGGACCGCAAGCCAGCACTGGAGGAAGAAAAACCCTTCTTCCCAAATTGATCCAGGCGTTTGGATTTCCTATCCGGAGGGGCGGTAGGTAAGGCGGTTTGGGAAGCGGAGGGTTGGACAACCAAGCTCTCAGGGGTGGGGTGGACAGAGAGAAACAGGGGGTCGCCCGGAGCTGGGCGATGGCGTCGGGACACGTTCCTATCCACAGGAGCCCCTGTGTTGGGCTTGGACCAGGCGCCCAAAGAACGTCAGTGAGGGCGTCGTTAAACGGCAGCACAGTCTCCGTAGAGGAGGCTGCCGGCTGAAGCACCTCTGTCAAGAGATTAGTCTTGACCGCCACAGTAGGGAGTTGGAGATGTAAGGCTCCAGCCGCCCTACGCAACACCGTTGCAAAATTGGCTCCCTCCTCCGTAGCCACGGGAGGAGACAGCATGCCAGTGTCAGGGGAAGTATCTAGACCACTGGCATCCCCTAGACCCTCTGGCCAGTCCTCATCGTACTGACACTGTTGTGCCAGAGGGTCATCAGACCCCTCCCAGTCCTCCTGGTCCTCCTCAGGTTCAAAATAAGGGGGAGGAGGGACATTTGGGACCCAAGGTCTCATCGGCGCCGGAACCGGCGTCGAGCGGCGTCGGTCCGGGTCCATGTCCGGAGCCGGAAGGAACTGGGGGACGACGACGCCCGGAGCCCCAGGCGGCGTCGAGAAAGGCACCCGAGACATCGGCGCCGGCGTCGTTAGGTCGACCGGCGTCGATGGGGGTTGTGGAGCCGGGATCGAGGCCGGGGCCGGAGCCGGGATCGAGGCTGGAGGCACGGGCGACGCCGGGGCCGGAGCCGTCGGCGACGCCGGAGCAACCCCATCAGGGCCCGCGGGGCCCGAAGGCGCACCGGAGGGACCTTGAGGCCCGAAGAGGCGGGCCATGGCCGACAGGAATTCCTGTACTTGGGCCGGATCCGCCCCGAACCCGGGAAGGACGGGTATTGCGGGGGCGACTCCACAGGCATGTCCGGGGCCGCGGGGACGGTGCCGGGAGGGCCTCAGCCGAGTCGCGAGACCGGCGAGGCGAAGTCCTAGAGCGACGATGCTTTTTGGACTTTTTGTGTTTTGACTTACCGGACGAAGAAGACTTCGATGCCGACGACCGGTGTGGACTCCGCGATCGACCCCTGGACCTCTCACGCGACCGGGGCTTCCGTGGAGCCGAATGCCGGGCCTCGAGGAGCTTTCGAGACCGCTCTCGCACAGCTTTCGGGTTGAGGGCCCGGCAGTCGGAACAAGACTCCGTGTCGTGGCCTCGGCCGAGGCAGAAGAGACACTCCCAATGCGGGTCAGTGATGGACATCATCCGAGCACAGGCGCCGCAACGTTTAAACCCGGGCATCCCTACGACACCTTGAAGTCGATTGAAGAAAAACAGTGAAAAATTCACCAAAAAGTTTGGTCAAAAAATGACCAGGGCACTGCTCTTCCCGGATCTGCGCTTGCTGGCGCGGAAAAAGAAGAACTGACGTCAGCGCGCAGGGGCGGCGCCTAAGTACTGCCCGCGACGTCATCCCGGCGATCACGACGCCGACGACGGACGCGGAGCCGCACGACGACGCCTACCGACGCGCAAGGGTACTGCTACGCAAAAAACTTTCCGGATCCAGCCTGACGCCTGGGGATATTCTAAGGTAAGGAATCTGTCACTAACGTGTCTCTTTCAGATGCAGTATTATATCTCTATTTGTATTTTGTATCTTATGTATCATGCACACCTGTCACTTTTTCCTCTTGTAACGTATACCTCTTTTTGTATTTTTTTATTTTTTTTATTTGCACAATTGTCACTTTTTCCTCATGTAATGTAACGCTTGCCTTTGTATTATGCTCACTTGTAACCTTCTCCTCATGTAATGTTACTGTTCCTATTGTGAAGCGCTCTGACACCTTCGTGTAAAGTCCGCGCTATATAAAAACGCATAAATAAATAAATATCAGACACGTTACTTTCTGCTTTCCATGGCTAAGTGCATTCAGCACTTTATTGTGGGAGGTGTAGCTTTACAGTGCCTATAAATGCTAACGCCAACAGGTGCACATTATAACACGTCACGATTTTCAGATCCACCAGATTCGAATCCAGGGACAACGGTTTCCCAAGCCTGTCATTTAAGAGCCCGCCTCCTCGGCCACAAACGCGCTTCAACCCCTCGCCTCCTCCTCGTGGCAGGCCTTGATTTGAATCCAGTGAAGTTTCAAGTAACTGCAAGATAAATGACAACAGACAGCAGCTGAAAGAAGACACCGGGCTGAGTCCCAAAATACCCGAAAACTAGCCTGGCAACAGCTCCGTCTTCTCCACGGCGGGCCGAGATGGGCCTTCCTTGGGGAAGAGGGGGGCCCAGCAGCTGACCCCAGTAAAACCAAGACTTGGCGCCCTGAGGCACGGGCTGGGCGCTGGGGGTCAGGCACCCTCCCCCTTGCCACACCCCGCCATGGGTGACCATCACTGAGAGACGAGACATCTGTCGGTCCGAAATGACCTGGTCAGCGACCTGTGTGGCCTGGGGTCGGGATATACTGCTGACCATGGGGGGCTTCTATGGGAACGGGTGAGGTATTAGGGGAATTACGACATGGGGGTAGCAAGGAGAGGGTTAACGACATAACGTGGGCTGCTCAGCCAGGAATGCCTCCGCGCGCCTTGAAGAACACCCCTCCTTCGAGTGGACAAAACCAAACATCGTAACAGTAGGGTGCGCTGTGTTTTGGGCAAGACTTACCTTATCCTGACCTTTTAGATTACAGAACTCTGAATGGTGGGGTTATAAAGTCTATACTACACCCAAAGCAAAAAAATAGAACGATATGGTCCAGAATGCAAAGTGTTATTGGCTAAGGAACAAGGGCTGCCTGGCTGACAGTTATACCGGATATGGGGCCAATTGGCAGTTACACCACATTAGGAAGGCGAGAGGATACGGATGTTTTACTAGGATGACTAAACCGTGTCTGATATGCAGCCTTTGAGCTCTTATCGGCACAGCCACGCCACAAACACAGAGAACCGGTGAAACGGATTACGTTTTTACTTTTACAAAAGAGCTGAAACAGCACTTCTCTGTATCAATGGCCTCCCCTTTCTAAAAAGAACCTCAAGGGCCGGCTATCTCAAAATGATGGAGACGGCTTGGGACGCCCCTCTTCAGATACAGCCCCAGGAGAGCCGGCAGGCTGCACAAGCGGACACTGGTGCTGAAATCTCTGGGTGAAAGCATGCCGCCATTTCAGCATTTTAGGGAGGTCTCTGGGTCAAAGACCACCCCCCTCGCGGTCAGACACAATACTATTATGGTACGCAGCCAGACATGGTTTAGTTGAAGTGGGCAGTATCCGTAGCGCTGGAGGGGCTTTAAGTGGGCCGGGTCCTGTCGGTGCTTTCTTAAAAACAGGTACTGAGAGGGGTCCCTATCGGGCTCTCTATTTTTGGCCTCAGAGTGAAGAAAAATCTTAACTCTGCAGAAGTGCCACCCTTCACTGCCTGTGAGGTAACTTCAAAGAGACTCGTTTTAGTTCTTTTAGTCTTATTTCAGAAATGAAGCATTTTCAATATTCTATAAAACAAAGCCATATATTTATCTTATGCAACTAACAATCATTGACAACGCCAATAGTCCTGGCTTGTTGTAGGTATCATGTTACTTGTATCATATCTGGATGCAATGACAAACAGCAAAAAAAGCACAGATTTTCAGCTTGTGTTTTAACACACGCCTTTAATTACATCGGCCACGCCCCTTTGAGAGACCCTCCAGTTTTTTCATCCCATTAAAGCCTTGCGTAGCGGGCACTTGCTTTCAGCTATTACCCCACTCCAGGCGGATAAACAAGTTACTACTCCATTTATGAATTTGACTAGCCAGGCGCAACGAAGGAAACAGGGTACCCTGATCCGGGAAAAGGTTGAGGGTTCAGCACTTACAAACAGTAGGACACGGCGATCACGCACAATATACTTAATGTCCAGTCCAAGCTTTGATATTTGTTTTTTTAGAAATAGGAAATATGGGATCGTTAAAAAAAAAAAAAAAAAAGACCAACAAAATAAACCAAAAGGTGCTAGCTATCACTTTTTGGGCCGAGATATGACAACTAAGACTTATGGCACTTACATAGAAAAGATCTACAGATGAAAATCTCTGAGGTCGATTGAAAAAGTACTGTCGGGGGAGCTGCGATCTGCTATCTTCGAAAATCTAGTCTGAGGTATTTAACGCTGCAGCGATTCTCTGCGGTCTCAGTCGACATACCGCATCCTACCAACACTCCAGGACGGCCATGACATGCCTCCTCCCTATGGAAGATTACAAGTGGCTCTAGGCGCAAGGACGAACAACTCTGGATGTTTGCCCTCAGATGGCTGATCAAATCCAATAAGTCAATAACCCACCACCCAGAAGTGAATGAACAGTCCCAATCCACAATCATGTTGCTTATAGAGTGCCTTTAAGTGGGACCAAAGGAATCTATCTGGTAGTCAGTGATAAAGGTAGGAGACAGTTCAGGGAGAGGCTATTTTCAGCGCCAATGCGCATTTAAAGTACATATTCCACTGGAGATGGGTAGAAATTACTACTTGGCAGGGAAAGGACTTACCACCCGCAGTTCATTCCCCAGGAATACCCGGATCTCTTAAACAGCTGGCCTTTGTTCAAATGTTCAGACAGCATGCATCTAACACGGATATCCCTAAACCTTGCAAAATCATGGATGCTGCCTGCAGCCATGTTTGTAGCTTCAGCCTATACACATAAAGCAAGGGTTCAACATGAAGGCCTGTATAAAGAGGGGATAGAGAGAGGAAAGCAATGCACACCCAAATAGTTTTAACATCACGAAGACGGTAAATCAATTAATATCGATTTGTCCATCCTAACACAATTCTAAATGCAGTTTAGACATACAGTAATGTGCGGACCACACTTCTTGAGAGCAGAGAATCAGCCTTAATAAGAGAGTATTTGTCTGTGCTAGATCAATAAATGGAAGCCACATTCGGGATTGCACTACAATAAGATGGACTTACTGACAGAGGCTATACTCAGTAACCCTACATTGTGATAAATCAACAAATAGTCTAGATAGAATGAACAACAGAGCACTCACCCCAAAAGAATCCACAACAATCCTTAGGATAAGGTCAGAAAAGACAGAAAACTACTTACCCGGATGTTACCATACAAATTAGAGAGTTTCGTTTAAATAAAATATGTATTATTGTTCAAGAAAAGCTTTGTTCCTCTGTGCATTCCCAGCAGAAATGTATATTTACTGCATTTCAGAGCATTAAAAAAGCAGCTGTTAAGCATGGGGTCCATCCTCATTGTCGGGGTACCCCCATAGTGTCCACAAGGTTAAGTCACTCAGGTCTCCCCTCTGTTCCAATCAAGGTGGGCATATGTGTCACTATTGGCATACACGCTACTTTGCACATGTGTTTTGTCTCTACACCACAGCGCAAAGTGGAGTTATTAATGCTAGTTATGGTACACTGAATGCATTTTACACAGGAAACACTTGTGGACTCCTCCCATGCCATCTCAGGATAACATGCTTGTGCTTATCAGACTCTCAGGTGCCACCGACATCGCTCTTAGACCTTCTCCACTGATGGTAAAAATAACACAAACCACGAGAAGCACTTCCAATGAGCTCACATATGTTGAGTCCACTGAGGCAAAAGGAGAGCCAATCAGACGTCCGCCCAGGGAGCATACAGCTGCTCTACACAAAATTGCACCATTCTAAAATACCTAAAAACCAGCATCTCACCTATTGCAGGCAGAAGGTTTCAATATTCAGCTTCTCGTACATTACATTTTATTTTGATCGTGTTTTCCAATTTAATAGAGAAAAGAGCGTGTATCGTCAAACGTAATTGAACGTTAAGTCAAGGTGACAAATTACAGGCTTTCATTTAAAAGAGCAGGAACATAGTATGGAAATGCAAATGAATGGTCTTTGTACAGAAATGATTCTACCGCTATTTAAAGTACGTTGTTGGTTCACCCGAAGATTTAAATTGGTGCTATCTAATAAGAACATATTTTAAATTACATTTTTATGAAAATCGTTGCATGTCGGCAGTCACCCATAAAATCCACTGGAACAAAGGAGCGAGCCAAAAAGACACTTGCTGGCTAGACATGGGTCACTCTGAAACTTAGTAGCTAGAAATGAGATTATTTGGTACAGTCACCCTGGCCTAATGTCTTAGCGACACATGGAGTAATAACTAAGGGTCCGACTACGACTAATGGCGGTCCGTGGACCACCAGACTGGCGGTCCAACCGCCATATTACGAGCACAGCGGTTGGACCGCCACTGGACTGCTGCAACCGCCGGGATCCTTGATCCCCTGGCAGTGGCACAGCGGTCTGAGGCTGTAATATGCAGGTGGAAGCTAAGCATATTACGAGTTTCCTCACTGCCCTCCTTTTCATGGCAGTGAGCCTGCCATGAAAAAGGTGGCAGTGAGAAAACTCAGGCGGCCCTGGGCCCCCTGTCGCCTTTGTGTATGGGAGTGCATGCAGGAGGGGGGCATATGTTGTGCCCCACCCGTATTTTGCGTGCCCTGTTCCTGCATGGAAAGAAATGCACAACATTGTGCATTTCTTTCCGTGCAGATACGGGCTGCGGAGGTGCGCGGAGGTGCGCGTCTAAGGCACACCTATGTGCCTTAGACACGCACTGTCATGGGACCTCCGCAGCAGGACCGCTTGACCTGGATTCCAGTTGGAATCCAGCGGACGGTCTGACTAAGTGTTTGGCGGACTTGCAGCGGGGCGCTGGCATGGCGACCCGCTGCAAGACCGCCAAACTCATAATCAGGCCTGAGGTGCTTTTTATATAGTGCTAAATATCACATTTCTGCCTTCTCACAGAGTTCTACCTAGGAGGTCTTAATATTTCCTAGCACACTAGCGTACGCACCACGTCACTGTGGGCTGAGCTTTCGCAGCCATACAGAGGTGGTTTGCAAACATGACAGGCTACAATGCGCCCTATCCGTTACCCGCTTTAGCCTCTTCCCGGAGAGCAGCAGAGTCCTGAAACTTTTCTGGACACACAGCGAGTCCTAAAACACTGCTTTGTAATTTTCGGTCTCAGAAATAATTTCTGAAGCCCCGCAACAGTGTAACCTCTTAGTATTTATCATGTTGACGGGGCAAGTGGGCTACTAGCCAAGAATTTTCAATTATATTAAGGACTCGGAGGCGAGAATAATGCAGTCTCTTTCTTCGCTGTCTGTTAACATTTTCACAGCAGCCAAATAAAATACAAACATTTCAAAAACTACATTTCCCAGCAATCACATGACATAATTCGCAATAGACCAATCAGGCCATGCCCCTGCCGATATTATGACATATCAATTCCTCTTTCTTTGCTAGCGACAGTGAACAGTCTTTTGAACTTGGATATGCTGAAAACCGTTTGAACTGGAAGAACTCAACTGTCCACTCGAATGAGGAACTTGAGCGGAATCTCCTGCCGGAACATCCGGAACTATAACTGGAACCCAGGGTCAACCTGCTAGAACATGCCTATTCCGTTTTCTGCTCAAAACCTGGAACTTCTTCAATTCCTCTAATCAAGCATCCGATCAGAGTCTGGGAAGGGCAAAAAAAAAATCACTGCACTACCCAATGCTATGTAAAACCAAATGTACTGCCTATGAATACATTGGTATACAATACTCAAAGTCATGTAGGGGGAATACACCACATGAGTACATTAGCAAATACTACCCAATGTCATGTAGGGTAAACACCACATATGGATATATTATTACATGAGGGTGAGATAATAAAAACATTATAACACTCCAGCATGTTAAACAACATTATTTAACAAGTGAGGGTGGGATAATCCTCTCCTCCGAATCCTTAATAGAAGTGAAAAGTCTTGACGCGTTAGCTAGAATGAATTTTATTCTATGTAAGGATCGGAGGCTTCGGATTATGCTTGTTCAAAGCTGTTGCCACACAATTGAAGTCACATTTAGATTCGGTTTGTAGTAAAAATACTGAAAAAGCCATCTGTAAACCAGTTCACTTATTGAATGGTGACCTGTAGAGGAGAACTTGGACCGTAAGATTGAGGTGTATGTCCTCTGACTGAATGAACTCCAAATTAGATATCATCACCCGCTTTGCCGAGAAACCATTTTAACCGGCGTGCTAAAGTAACAGAAGGGGTTGAAAGGAAGCTATCTGAAGGCCGGATAAGAGGAGACCCCCAATATTACTGAAGCTCCCTAGCACGGTCATTGTGTCTCTCCTGACATTCAGTCTGCTCAATCTGAAGTTGTCTGAAACTTTAGGCAAATAGACTGCTTAGAAAATGTTCTGTGACCCTCTTGTAAAGGTGAAAAACACCACTTGGGAGATAAAAATTAAACATACCTGAATGATCCGTTGCATAGTAAGTTGCTGCCAGGATAAATCGGAGGCATGCCGTCTTTGTATCAACCGGAGGATAAAATTGACATCTCACAAAGGACCGACCTGGTCGGAAGAAAGCTTGACTAAGGGAATACCCTACGCAGCTCTATGGACTAGAGAAGCGTCGTCAATTGGTCACTCTCTATGAGAAAAGAATATTTTGAAAACTGCAGACAATAGATATGCACAAAAGGTTACAAAATCCATTGGAAAGCTATTCTGCCAGGAAGATGATGAAGGGAAGAACTTGGACCATAAGGGTCCCAAACTCATGCGCCAAACCAGCCTAACTTGTACTTTCAGGCTGAGGCATAACACTTGTGGGCAGAATCTGATTAGATGTTGCAGACCTGCCAGCACAACCAAAACTCTGTGAGGGAGAGGAACTGAACTGGTCCATCACCGGATACCTCCAGAGCTCCGGGAACGGAGTGCGACTTCCTAGTGAAGGAACAGATAACTCTGATCGGGCACGGAGAATATACTGACACAATGAGAATTACCAGAGAGGAAGTGAAAGCGTAAAGTAAGAATATTTTCCAGATCTACAGGGACGCGCCTGTGGAGAGGACTAAAGGAGTTGCACTCTCTGTGAAGAACTCCTGCACCCGATTGGACAGGCAAGATGCCAAGGGAATCCATGTAGTACTGACCCAAACTACCCAGGGATACTTGGGAGATGGCGCTTTCCCTGCTGTGATCACTCCGTATCGCTAGGATCGATCTGAAGGCTAGGTCCACCCACACCCACTATTAAAAGGCAGGGATCCCACTCTCCTAGTTTGTGTGTGTACCGGACCGTCAAGATATCGGCCACTATCAGTCGAACGTGCCACATCAAGTAGTGGCCTAAGTTTCATTGTATCGGAGACTAACATCTCTGAACACATCACGTGAAAGAACTTCCTGCGAGGACCACCGACCCCTGGTGGAGATCTGTCCGTACATGGCCACGCACCTTCACACCTTGACGACTGCTTCTAAATGACGACGAAGAAATCAGGGCAGAGAAGTGGCCACTGAGACACCAATTCCACAGTGAGAGTCTGAGACCTTAACCACTAGGCCATCAGGGACACGTTTTGAAAGCCGAGAACGGGACTGTCGTTCCTGGCAGTTCTGTGTAGACCAAACCCAGAAGTGGAGCTTCTGGTATCACAACGAACGACGCAGATTAAGTTATTCACCTCTGAAGAATCATAGGTGCTGAACTGTAATGGAGAGAGGGCCGGGAAGGTGGTGTGAAAAAAGGAACTACTAGACACACCGTGTCTCGATAAAGAGAAGCACAATATGTCCGGACAGTGCGTAGCTCGGTTGGAGTGAGGAACGACTGGTCGACACAGAGTCGATCTGAAAATCAAGTAACCGTATGCCAGGAGGGACAACAAGACTAAATTCCATGTACACGGAAGCAGAATGTTCCGGTCGGAAGGATGTGGTTTGAGCCGCTCAAAATGCTGGAGCTGGTACCGCACGTTCTGTGTCTTCAGGATACAATATTAGAGGAGAAGGGGGGCTGAAAAGGAACCCTGAACTCGTGCTATCAATTGCCTCACACAAAGTGAAGAAATGTTGGCAAGGGAAAACAATATCAGGGTAGAGGAGTAAGTGTCCTTGGAGACGAGACATACGCTCCATACATTTCCCTAGAGGAGATCTCTAACCTATCCAGTATATCGTCACTGCCACTCGGACTCATGGGTCGGCAACTGGAGAAATTCAATTCAGGAAGAAAAAGGTGTTCCGAGTTCCACTCCTTAAGTCAAACGGAAGATGGTACTGATTTTACTTTGGGAATTTATTCTGGTATTATTTTTTGGTCCCAGCAGAGGAAAGAACATCGCCCGGGGTGGCAATTACTTCTTCGCAGTCTGATGGGGCAGACCATGTCCCCGGCGTGAGAAGACTAGCCACAGTCCTTGGAGAGATGAGGTGACTGCGGTTCTTCCACTCGTGCGCGGTTGGTTGGCCGCCGTTCAAAACAGTCGGACACGGCTGAAAACGTAGTTTGGATATTAAAAAAAGGGCTGCTGGGTTGTTTCAGTAGTCATAAATGTATGATGAAGGGGGTGGTCAAGTCTCTGGTGAACTAGTCGCCGGAAAGTATATCGTCGGCCATAGAGCCCATCCTTGAGGCAGTAAGCCCTGCAAGTTTGGGATCTCTACAGATTAATTTGCGAGAGGGTGTACTACAGACCGTTCGCTACCTAGTAAGCCCAACGCTCCTTGAGCCCATCCTGAAAGAACGTCAAGATCCTCCAGTTTATCTGCGTTTATGACAAAGACCGCCATCTACAGTATTTGCCACAATGAGCACTTTGAAGGGGTATCCAAATTAGGGGCGAGTACCATTTTATTGGGAGCATCTGGCCGAGAGTTGAGGAGTCAGGAATGGATGTCTCTGTCAAAACGTTTTGCAGGACGGTCGTGGACATAGTCTGTGACAATATGGTGGTGCGCCCAGTCAGAGTGGGAATGTATGGTCACATCAGGTTCAACGTCCAGGAAGGATGCAGGAGCCAAAGTGGGATAGAAGGTTTTAGATGGGGGCTGGTCTTGAGGGCCCCAGCAACCTCGTTTGCAACGTAGGCTGGAAACATCGTTTGAGTCGGAGAGGACGGAGTCAGGGTCATTGTTGTTGCTTGAAGAGAGGGGGGGCGGCGGCAAGGCCAC
This sequence comes from Calotriton arnoldi, assembly GCA_963921515.1. NCBI lineage: Eukaryota > Metazoa > Chordata > Amphibia > Caudata > Salamandridae > Calotriton > Calotriton arnoldi. The sequence goes on from CAWUFW010000669.1 coordinate 157,374, forward strand.
TAATGGAAGGAAGGACTGTGAGGTAAGGGTGAACGGAGGGTAGGAGTATGCGGTGCGAAAGGTCGTCCTTAGGGGCTGCAGTATCCTGTCGGGGCAGGAATGGGGTGACAGGGGAACCTAATAATAACAGGGATCGGGCAGGCGAAACAGCATGCTCTGAGAATGCGTGCTGTGATTAAGTCAGAGAGCAAGATGTCCAAGTGTGAGCTGCTAGCGTCATGGGCCCAGGGAGGGGTGGGGGGGGGGCATTTAGGACTGGGAGCATACTGCTGCCAACGGCCTGAAAATGGCTGGAGGGCTGTCACGGGGGCTCTCTGGACCGATTGCGCGATCGAGGCGTCTGAAGCCTCCATCCACTTGTCAGCAAGGATGTTCTCTTCCTCCATGGAAGGAGTATAGACATCACCCTAATAAAATTATGTCCTGCCAGTTAACTTTTCCATTTAGCGTGCCTATAAGGCATAGGTTAAATGCTGAGCACCAGCAGCTGAGGGCGGGGGGCAACCTCAAGTACTCCAAGGCCGCAAGGAGGCACGCAGAACGGTGAAATGGCCCCTTAGGCAAAGCCTGTATATGATTTATTCACTTGCCCACAAGGGCGTAGGGGGAAGTCTTAGCTGTGCCCTCCGACAATCGTCAGTATGAGGGAGGTGCAGGCTCTCACTTGTGAGGCAGCGTGTCTTGCTCAACCCATTAACACCAGGGTTTTACCACAGCGCATGTAACACGCGGGCGGCGAGCTAGAGTAGGATAAACTGTCCTAGCACGTTCAGGCGCTCTGCTTCCCGCTTCCTGAGCACCCCCGTCGGGTGCTGAATCGGTGGCGGGCCCATAGAAGTCCTTTTTGAACATTAGAAATCACATAAAAAAATAAAACCACAAGCACTATAGTAAAAGAGAAGTACTCAGCCTAGGGGGGAGCAGCAAATAAAAAGGAATTGATATGGGGTTCTGTCATTGTATCAGCATAGGCATGGCCCGATTGGTGTATCGCAGAGGACGTGATGATTGCTGGGAAATGTAGTTTTTGAAATGTTTGAATTTTAATTGTCTGCTGTGAAAATATGTCAATAACCAGCAAAGAAAGAGAAAGCATAACCCGAAGCCTCTGGTCCTGACATAGAAATTCAGAGATAGCTTTGTGAGGTACAGCTCAGAGTCCATACATTTCCCAGAAGTTAGTTTGGGAAAACATTACTCTAGTTGATGGCATGCCACAGGCTTGCAGCCCTGATATAGAACATTTTTTTGCAAGTTCAGTGTTTTTAGTTGTCATGATAGACTACTTTGTTGTGCAGGAGAACAGTGGGATCACCCGGTATCTCGTTCCAACAGCCCGTCTAAGGACTGGAAAAAATAGATTAAAAAAACAGGCATGGCGGAGGGTGGGTGCAGTTTATATAATAAAAATAAATAACAGACTAGCGTTTCGGAGGCCTGTCAGGAGGCGAGGATGCCTCACTAATCTAAGGACTGGGACGAGGAGGTCCTATGCAAAACTAGAATCCCTCCCATCCCAGAATTACTGTTATCGGGGGTCCTGGCAATTTCGGAGGTGGAGGCAGAGCCAGACAAGCCTTCTATTCCACCGGGTATTTCTCCAGTAGGCTCGGGCCCTTAGAGGCCGGATTTGGAAGTCCAGGGCTGCTCCTGGCGCCTCTGTCACTTTCCCCAGCTTCCCAGGATAATTACAGCCATGTTCTTTTAAAAAAATTGGGAGGCCGTTCTCTGCCCTAGGGACCACCACCTCCCCGGGGCCGGCCCTACAAATAAGAAAGAAGGAGGGACGCATGCCCCCGCCCCTCCTGGAGCCATAGATGGCCATGGGGTCCGCCACCCCCCAAGGCCGGCTCCAGCTATGTCCTGGGGTGCACACCCCCAGGACATACCTGTTTGCTGTAGCTTGGCGGGAACTTTACCGCTCCTGCCTAGCCACACCAAAAGCTCCGCTTCCAGCAAACAGGAGTATTAAAAATGCTCTTGCTTGCTGGAAGCGGAGCAGAATTGCTTACACAGACAGGGAGCTGCCTTTTCAGCAGCTCCCCGTCTGTAAAAGCAATGCTGGCTTCCGCAGGAGGCGGGGAGCCGGCAGGGACCGTGGGGGCATTGAGGCTCCCCCCGCGGTCCCTGTGGAGACTAGGTGATCTGCTGGCACGGTCTCGCCGCAAGAGATGGGGTCCCCGGGGCTGAAATCGGCCTGTGGAGGGGGCTGCATGGCCCCCTCCTTTATTTAACAAGCATTGGCATAGCCAATAGGTCTCGCCTTTGGGACCTTATAAGTGTTTAGCCATGCAACAGTTGGTGTTGTTGCACTAAGGATATTGTGCTACATAACTAAATACTTATAAGGTCCCAAAAGCGAGACCTATTGGCTATGCCAATGCTTGTTTTATACATCTTGTGAACCACTGGAGTAAGAAGGACACTTGGTCAATATGTAGCCTAGCTAAATATTACTTTGTACGCAGCCTCATAAAGTTTCGACCAATGTAGGAGAAAAATCGGGTCTTATCGGGGCAAAAATGCCACCCGTACCAGTGATGTAGGAGTAATGAAAAGAAAAGTTTATCATCTCTGTTCTTTGTTTTATTTGTAATAAAAGATCTGGAATCAAAAACAGATGTATGCACCTGTACTTATCGTGTGTGGAAAACAATATGCTGCATGTATTTACACGGCAAAGTTTCATGCCAGGCTCGTGTACATGGGGCGAGTTGTTGCTCTCGCAGGAGGAATGTCGGGCTTTTTATTTTACAATAGAGCCAGCTTTGAGCTACCATGCCAGTTATATCACCCAGCTGGCCCTGGATCTCACTGGATGACCCCTGCCGACAGGAGGAGCTCCGGGCTGTGATAAGCGCCCAGTTATCTTACAGACCAGCGCAGCGAGAAGATGCTGTGGGATAGACCGCTATCCGGTCCCTGTGCAGCTGGCATTTTCTTCCGGGGCGGTGGGTGTTTATATTCCGCTGCGGCCGGGGGTGGGACCTGTCGGAGCGGGTGGTCCGTCTGTTCAGAGCGGTGATATTTATTTTTCTAACCACTTGCAGGGTTTAAGGGACTGTGCGACCAGTAAGACCCTACTACTACGGCCTCTTCGCTTGTCAATCACTAGAAAGTAGATTTCCCATTGCCTCTCCCTGCCTTCAGTCAGGGAAATCGGTTTAGACTCCTTTTCGTGGCTGAAGAGGGCTAGAGTCGTACCCAGAACGGAGGCAATCGGATTTAAAGGCCACCGCCTCTGCCGATGGCGGTTAGACGTTGCTCGTGAACTTCTCCTGATGTCGGAAGGGCTGTCACGGCGAATACACGTTTCTCGTAAGGGGTTTCCTCCTGGGAGCACGATACGGTAATTTTGAGCTTTACTCGGGAAATACCAATACTAGTTCCACGCAGCGCTACGAAACGGCACATCTGAACTAGTAGCAAGCGGTATACGAAACCCACGGTTTACCGGCCCAAGGCTTTCAACGAGGAGGGTGCATATAATTAACAACGAAAGGACGCCGTGGTCATTAAATATATGTAAGACGTTAAGTCAGTTTATAAATACATATGTAGAAAAGTATTTCTAGAAGCTAGCACTAGGTTCAACATAAAGGAAGGCAGTGCACTATGTTTTACTTTAATATAGTTGGCATCCCCTACCTTAAGACAAGAGAGGAGCGGGGGCGAGCGCGGCAGCCTGGGCTTTCGAAAGCTGACCAGACGCTCGTGCGTCATGGCCTTTTCCCGGCATGTGTTTCCAATTATCGCGCACGCGTCTGGGCACGATAATGGGAAACAGATGTCGGCCACGCGGGTAACCGCCCGAAAAAGGCCATGACGCACGAGCGTCTGGTCAGCTTTTGGAATCCCCTACATAATGCTTCGCCAGAAGCAGCGCTTGCGCGCTACTCTAGGCTCAACCTAAAAAAGGGCAGGCCCCGGGGGATGGGATCCCCAAGGGCTGAAATCAGACGGGGGAGGGGTGCGCAGCCCCCCTCCCCTAAAAGTATTTAAAACATTTTTTTTAAATAGGTTGGGCCCCTGGGGATGGGGTCTCCGGGGGCCGAAATCGGCCACGGAAGTAGGGACCTGTGGCCTTCCTCCCCATTTCAAAAAGGCATGGCCCTGGGGATGGGGTACCCGGGCCGAAATCTAACTGACTTAACTATAACTTACGCCCCCACAATGCACTGATTATGACCTCATATATTACATCACTCATGACATAGTCAGTGCCATAATTGATGACATCTCAAATGGCATCACTGATGACATCAAGTGAGTGTAAGTGTTTTTAAGTGTTTCTAAGCGTTCAACATATATAAACAACCCATAAGAAAAGCGGTCATTAAAAATATTTGGGAAAAAAACATATATACTAACGTACTACAAAAGTTAAATGTGTATAGTAAGTGCACTACTACAGATTGATACTACTTTAACATATATTATGTGAGTGGCTGTGTGACTGTATGTATCCTTGTGCGTGAGCTTGTTTTTCAGAGGAGGTCGATAGTGAAGTCCCTGCAGAGTGCTGTTAAGGTGCTCAGAGACGGATACTATGCCAGTGATTTTTCTCCAAATACTTTCACAGCACTCTGCAGGGTCATGATGGCTAGTACATCTAAAATACTGCTCTCAACCCTAGGAGTAATGATGAAAAAGGCAGAAAGCCATCAGTGTGGGTTGTATGTGAAAGTCTGCCAGCAGCTGAGCTCTACACTTTGCTTTGGCCATGTAATTGACTTCACTGACTAGATTAAGCCCCCCCCCTCGACTGAAATCTTTCAGAATTAGTCAAAGGAAGCAGATGAGATCAACGTTAACACAGTGCAGTCGGTCTTCCTTTCTTTTTTATTCTAGAAAGGTTTCTTGTTTCAACTTAACATCCAACACGTGGAGTTACTTAACAGAATGAACTGATGTAGCTCCTCAAATAATTAAAGATAAAGCATAAAACGTTGACGAGAGTGGGAGAGAGTCACCCATCCAGTGGCTGTATTGCACAACGTGAAACCAGGAAACCCGAGTTCAGTCCCGCTTTTCCTGCTAGACCAAATTGAGGGACCCTCTGCAAATACCTCATTTCACTGTGCCTTCTTCTACTTTATCACCACATTTGAGAACAGCTTGAAATACATATGTTATGGATCTACAATGTAACAAAAACACTTATATACGTTTTAATAGACTTTAAAGTTGCTCCATCTACAATGACAACCTAGCCCACAATTAAAAATTTGCTAACATTCGTGACAAGAATTTTCAATTCTATTAAGGACACGGAGGCGAGGATTATGCTTCTCATTTCTTTTACTGAACTCACAGCAGCCAATAGAAAACTCAGTAACAAAACACAGTATAGATCACGTGATCAACCATAGAGTCTCTGCCTATAAAAGGTCCATCCACCTAACCAGTGTCCTCTTTCTTTCGCAATCATAGAATCAGTTAAGTCTCTGAACAACCTGCTCCAGACGAACAGCATCCAAACAAGAACTCCTCTTGCCCGATTAACTTGAGGCCCAACGGGGCTCCATTTCTGAACAGGGACTCGGCCCAAAGAACACAGGAAGAATCGTGTAGTAACGACTTATTCTCCACAGGAGATGCTCAAGCTTCACTTAGTATCAGCACCTGAAAGGAATAGAGAGAAACACCCGTAACACCATTCCAAAACGGTTTGAACACTGTATCAACAGAAAGGGTCGGGATAATTTTATTTTATTTTGAAGGTTTTATATAGCGTGGACAAGACCCTTGCGGGTATCAGAGCGCTTTACAACAAATAAAGGAAATAGAGGGAATAGACAGAGGAAAATAGGCATATACATACGAAAATATTCTTGCTTATATTAGGTCAAACAACGGTAACTGTTCCAGCATAGCACATATCTACAATCCTGCAACAAATAGTTCAAGTGAATTTTGTCAGGAGAATCGCTTTAACTTCGTTTTTAAAGGATGCCGCGTGAGGGTTCTGTCTTGTTTTTGGGGGTAAGGCATTCCAAATCCTAGGGGCCATTCCTGAGAAGGAGCGGTTGTAAGTTTTCTTTTTTTTAAATCGTTGTGGTTTCAGAAGAAGGTTATATGAACTCCTGTTAGTTCTGTTGCCGCCCGATGGTACTAGTTTCTCTGCAAGGTATCGTGGTGTTTTGTGATGCAATGCCTTGTGTGTCATACAGGCGATTTTCAAATGGATTCTGGCCTCAAAGGGTAGCCAGTTAAGGGCACGCAAGTCCGGGGAGATGTGACAGTTTCTTTTGGAACCTGTGATTAGTCTGGCGGCTGCGTTGATTGATGCTCTAAGTGGGGCTGTCGTTGTTCTGGGAAGGCCGCAGAGAGCGACACTCCCATATTCCACTCTGGGGATTACTAGAGTTTGGACTGCCTGTTTAAAGTCATTTGCGGGTATGAAGGGTTTCAGTCTTCTTAGGGTGTTCATTTGAAATGTTGCTCCTTTTGTTGCTGCACTGATGTGCTTCTGCATATTTAGCTTATTGTCCAGAGTTATACCTAGCGATTTGGCAGAATCGATCATGAGCGGTTGGCCGTCTAGTGCTGTTAGGTGCTTCATCCATTACATGATGGTGGTTGTTTGGTTGGGGGGGCGCTATTAGGAGGAATTCTGTTTTTAGGGTGCTTAATTTTAAATGGTGATTAGCCAGCCAGGTCTGCATTTTTTGGAGCGTAGAGTTGAGGGACTTGATGTCCTCAAGTGGGTGTATCTTAATGTAGAGTTGTGTGTCGTCTGCGTACATATGATATTGGACCTTTGCAGAGTTGAGAAGCTTTGTGAGTGGTTCCATGAACAAGTTGAAGAGTGTCGGGGAGAGGGAGAAACCTTGGGGTACTCCTAAAGTGACAGGAGTAGGTTTGGATAAAGATTGATTGGTCTTGAAACTTTGTGTTCTGTTTTGAAGGAAGGAAGTGAACCAGTTGAGAACTGTTCCCGATAGACCCATTCTATGTTTCTGGAGGTCTAGTAGACTGTCGTGTTTGACGGTGTCGAAGGCGGAGGATAGGTCCAGTAGGATTAGTAAACATGCTTTGTTTTGGTCCAGTATTTTTAAGGCATCATCTATTATGTGGGTCATGGCGGATTCGGTACTGTGCCCTGATCGAAAGCCAGATTGGAATTTGTCGAGCAGATTGAAGTGATCAATGTGGTGGGTAAGTTGCGTGTGAACACATTTTTCTAGTAGTTTGGCCAGGGTAGGGATGTTGGATATGGGGCGATAGTTATTTAGGTAACATGTATGTTTTATAAAATATACAACATATAGCAAACAACTTGTAACGTGTTAACACATCATTCTGGGTGGGATAATCCTCGCCTCCGTGTCCTTAATAGAATTGAAAATTCTTGTCACGAATGTTAGCAAATTTTTAATTCTATGTCAGGACCGGAGGCTCCGATTATGCTTGTTCAAAGCTTAGACACCACCACTGAGGCCACATCTACAATGGGCTTGTAATAAAAGGCCTTAAATGTACTTTCTGTAGACCAGTCAGCTGCGTTCATAATGTCTGACAGACTGAAACCTGCTGCAAAGGTCTTCGATGCCATAGCACCTCGGGTTGAATGAGCCCCAAATTTTGAAACATTAATACCCGCTTCGCCCATGATGCAACGCATCCATCGTGACAAGGTAGCTGGAGTCACTGGGCGAAAGGGTTTCTGTAGAGCAATTAATAATTGGCCTTGCATATCAGCACGAAATTCTGCAGTACTTACCTCGAAATCCTTCACACATTGAACAACACACAGCTTAGGATTATGGGGAAAGGCTGGATAGGAAATTGAGGAAGTGTTACATTTAGTCCTCCGAGATATATTGAATGACACTCCTTCTGGGGAAAACCTACGTCCCGCTAATTCCAGGGCACGAACATCTGAAACTCTCTTGCATGAAACAAAACACAGTAACAGTCAGTTTAGCGGATAACTGCTTTCGAGAGAGATATTTATTAGAAGGCCAAGCCTCTAGAAACTTCAAGACAACAGAAACGTCCCATAACTGTGAATACTTAGGGCACGGGGGCTTCACCATCCGAACGCCTCTTAGCAGTTTACACACCAGCGGATGCTCACCAACAGGTTTGCCATCTACGGGTATATGACCTGCAGAGATAGCGGACCGAAAGTTGTTCACTGTTCTATAGGCTAATCCTGAAGATGCGATGGAAGCCAGAAAATAAACAATTACCGAGACATGTGCTTTACAGGGATCCACTTCCCGTTGAGAGCACCAATCACACCATCGTCTCCAAGAGGAAGAGTATTGTTTATGTGTGTTGGCCGACCAGGCCTCATTGATAAATGTGTCAGCCTCTTTTGAAAGGCCTGGGACTTTCCATCTGTCCCTGAAACCCGCCATGCTGCCAGCGGAAGTTGACCCGACTCCACTAACGGATGAGGATTCTGTAGAGGGTCCAGCAACAGGTTCCCTAACCTCGGAAAAAGTATTGGAACCGCACAAAGCATTTCCAGAGGAACTGGGAACCCCACCTGCGCTCTCCATAGTGGTGTGATCTGAATTAATTCCGCTCGATGAAGTCTGGTTCGTGCCAGAACCCTGGGAATCATCATGAACGGGGGAAAGGCGTAACATATGGACGTTGGCCACTCCTGTAGGAACGCATCCGTGGCAAGAGCCTCCGGATCCGGCCGCCAACTATAAAAGTTGGGAATCTGTCGGTTGAGGCGAGACGCGAACAGATCTATGTGACAGGGACCCCAAAGGGCGTTCAATCGCTGAAATATTTGGGGGTGCAGCCTCCAATCGCTGAAGTCTTGCAGATGACGCGAGTGCCAATCCGCCACCTTGTTGTTGCAGCCCGGAAGATATTCCGCCACTACTAAGATCCTGTTCTGGAGGCAAAAATGCCAGAAGTCCTTGGCAATCTCCGCCAACATTCTGGACCTCGTACCACCTAATTTGTTCACATATCGCACCGCTGATATGTTGTCCATCCGAAGAAGAATACAACAGTGTGTTTTCTGAGGGGACAAGCAACGGATCGCAAAGGAACCAGCTAAGAGTTGCAGGCCATGGATATGTAAATGTAGTTCTTCCGGCGACCAACGCCCACCGGTGGACAACTGGCCGCAACGGGTTCCCCAACCCCACCGGCTGGAGTCGGATTCGATCACTACATCCGGAGTCGATCCGAAGAGAGCTCGGCCGTTCCAAGCCTCCATGTGGTTCAACTACCATAACATCTCGAGCCTCGCCTCCTCTGAGAGGGGAATCATTTCTGAGTATCCGAGACCTTTCTGGAGATGTCGAATTTTTAGCCGCTGAAGAGCCCGGTAGTGGAGGGGACCCGGGAAGATCGCTTGAATTGACGAGGCTAACAAGCCCACGATTCGGGCTACGGATCTGAGGGATACGGTCTGCTTGTGAAGTGTCGATCTCAGCTCCCGTTTGATAGCTCTGATTTTTTGCATTGGAAGAAGGAGCTGACACGTAAGGGAGTTGACTAAGAATCCCAGAAACTCGATCGATTGAGACAGAATCAGGATCTATTTCTGCGGGTTCACAATAAACCCCAGACTCTGCAAGAGATTGACTGTCCATTCGAGGTGCGAGATGACCAATTGGGGACAGTTCGCCATAATAATGATGTCGTCTAGGTAGACGATCAGGCGAACCCCCGTGCCCTGAGAGACTCTACTACCGGGCGAAGAAGCTTCGTGAAGCACCATGGTGCTGACGACAGGCCGAAAGGGAGAACCCTGTACTCGTAACAGACGCCTTGCCAGAGAAACTGCAGGAACCGACGATGAGGGGCGAAAATGGGAATGGACAAATACGCATCCTTCAGATCCAGCCGGACCATCCAGTCTCCTTCCCGGAGGAGATCACGTAAAAGATGGATGCCCTCCATCTTGAAGTGTCGGTAGACTATCCAGGCGTTGAAGTCTTTTAAGTTTAAGACAAGTCTGGACCCACCCCCTTTCTTCTCCACAAGGAAGACATTGCTGAGGAAACCCCGAGGGTGGAGAGTCGAGACCACTATGGCTCCTTTCTGCAGTAGGGAATCTATTTCTGCGGAGATAAAGGTCTGATCTTGTGGGGAAAAAGACATCTGTAGCGGGGGCATGTCTTGGAAAGGGGAGTCGTACAGTTCTAACTTGTACCACTGCACAGTTTGCAAGACCCAAGCATCCTGAGAGATTGTGCGCCAGCTGTCTAGAAAAAACTTTATTCTGCCCCCCAAAATCACTTCTGAACAGGAAATCAATCTCACCTGTATTTCCGGCATCTTGTTGGCCGCCTGCATTGCCTCCAAATCTTCCTTTGCGGAATCTATTTCTGGAGCGTCGGGTAGGGTAGAAGGAGGAATTGCTATTTGAGTCTTGATAACCTCCTCTCTGCTGGCCACGCGGGGCGCCTTGATTAGAACCCCGGCCGAACGAGCGCCCCCGAAATCGTCCGTCCTTGCCGAAAACCGGGCGGAAAGCCCGCTTGAGAGACCCCTGAGCCTTGTCCAGGCCACTGAATGTTGCGACGAACTTCGTTAGCTCTTTAAGGAAGGGCTGTCCGAACAGCAGACCTTGGGCCAGGGGACCAGATTCAGATGTTGAGAGCTCAGCTAACCTGGGGTCCAATTTTAGCAAGATAGATCGGCGGCGTTCTGTAGATAACGCACAATTGGCGTTGCCAAGCTGGCATACCGCCCTCTGGGCCCAGCCGATCAGTTCTTCAGGATCGATTGCCATTGCCGATTCTTTGGCCCTAAAACCTAATTCCAGAATTTCAGTCAGGGGTCCAGTCAAGTCCAGCAATTTATCCTGGCATGACCTCCAAGATCTATCGAGACTCTTTTTGGGATCTTTGGAATACTTCTTTAAAGTAAGTAAGCATGGAGGGGTCTACCTCGGGGGTCTCCGCTACCTTGCCTGCCAGGTCAGGTCTGGGACATTCGGATCCAAGTCTCGCCCTTACCTCCTTGTCAAAAGCCTGGCGAAGATGAGACTGAACATACTCCACCACCTCTTGGGGTGGTAGCCAGGCTGAGGAATTGGGGTGTAAAATTTCCATGGGCTCAAAGTTAAGGACCCTGGGGGTCGAAGACGCATCAACGTGCTTTTCTTTCCTCGCCTTCTTGGAGGGTCTAGGGGCTTCCTCCTGGTCAGTGGAAGGATCTGAGGATGTATCCTGGTCATCATCCTGAAGGACTTCTGTAATAGTCGCTTCTCTGGTGGGAGCGGAATACTCCTGGTCAGCCATAGACTTTGCGAGTCTGGCGAAATCCACAGCGTGCGGGTTCCTAACCCCTTTACCACCGGCTCTAGGGCGATTACTTGCGGTGGGAAGCCAGCCTTGCTGCTTGGCGTATGTGCACAAATGACGATTGAGGGGTTCAATGGCTCTGACTAGAGCCCTATTGACAGAATGCTGGACTCCTACGTCCAGGGCCTCAACTAGGTCTTGTTCCATGGATCCAGATGGATCCTCCTCATAATAGTAGTCCTCCTCATAATACTCAGCCATATTGAAACACCAGAAGTGTAGATTCTAAGACCCCGGGAGGACTGCCTGTGAGGTGCTCTAGAGAACAGGCAAAAGATATATATGTATATATAGAGAATCAGGGGGAGTGGCAAAAAACCCCAGGCAAGCTCAGTACAATCCTGTAAAGGATGCCAGTAACACTCAATTAGGATGTGGAGGGAGGAAGAGCTTGCTAGAAAGCCACTCTAGGCACAGCCTATGCGAGGAGTATACAGCCCCACACCATGAAATTAGTGCAGAGCATCAGGGGAGCACAACGAGCCTCTCACGCCACAAATGCGATGAAAAACGGGGTCAGGAGCATGAAAAAACGCAGCTCCGGCGTTCACTCAAGCCCGAGTAATGCTGAGGGCAAAGATGGCCGCCGCGCATACGCGGTACTGGCCGCTCGTTGAACACAAAGAGGACTGCGCGTCACAGAGGACGCGCGTCCTCGCTCCCCGGCACCTCCCGCTCAAATTGAAAGAACCGGCGGACACGGAGAGACCGAGCGATGCCGAAAATGCTGGCAAGTAAGCAAACATGCGCTAAAGGGAAAATGCCGGATCGGAGTGCCAATCGGGCGCCGCAGCAAATGGAACACCGCCCTGGGCACCGATCGTCAAGCACAACAAATCAAACAGTCAGTAAGACAGTAATCACAGCGCAACAATAGAGCGATATGAACCTAAGCAAAACGTTAGCCTAGAGCGCATATAAGGCACAATTTAAATATCAAAAATCAGATAAAGGTGAAGAGCACTTAACTGGCTGCGGGAGCAGCAAAGAAAGAGGACACTGGTTAGGTGGATGGACCTTTTATAGGCAGAGACTCTATGGTTGATCACGTGATCTATACTGTGTTTTGTTACTGAGTTTTATATTGGCTGCTGTGAGTTCAGTAAAAGAAATGAGAAGCATAATCGGAGCCTCCGGTCCCGACATAGAATTATCTTAGCTCACTAACGGCACTCTTGTCAGAGCGCCGGGAGGAGTTTGGGGGTGGTGGGGGGGCATGAATGTTTCCAAATTCATGCTTATAAATTACCATTCTAATATGTGCCACTGAATGTAGTAATGAAATATAATGTACTTAAGTGAAATGCTTTCGCATGTTAAAGAAATAGATTTCTTTTTAAATTTGAAGAGTTCTACTCCGATTTTTACATGGCATTTGTTGCACTGTTTACATGCCAAATATGTTGACGGCTTTGCTCATGTTTGGATTCTTAGAGCCAAGTCAGATCCTTGGCATGGCTCTCTTTTAGTTCCCCTATTAATTTTCTGGCTTGCCCACATCTAAGTGGTATAAGAACATTGGAATGCTGAGAGTTATATTGAAGACAATAGAGTGGCTCCGGGCTTATAATGGCTGGTGTAAGCCTGGAGCTCCAACATTCCAATGTTTGTCTTCATGTTTCTCCCTTTTTAATTTAGAACATTCTACCCTTAGTGGGTAGAATGTTATTATAGCCCCTCTTCCTCTGGCTATACCGGTTGTTAAAAGCCCTCTCCCTCGTTATGGCTCTCGCCTGTGGCTCAGGCCTATAACTCGGGTTCAGGGCCTTTAACGACCGGTATAGCCTTCATCAGTGGGCTATAAGGCTAAATCAGCACACTGCAATAAGTAAACCCATACACAGGCTCACTACCATTCCTAATTTAGTGTTAATGGAGGCTCCTTCTTTCAAACTCCTGGCTTGCAACAAAGAATCTGTTTCTGCTCGGCCTTGAGGGGAAGGGGGGTGGGGGGGGTGTAATCTGAATTAAGGAAAATGCTCTCTTGCACGTCCCCAGTTTTGTAACGAAAAAATGCAAACAGTATCAGTTGAAATGCATTCTACGATTATACAATACTGACAACCTGACCTCCTTTAAGAGATAGTTAGCTCTTAGTTTTGCCCTTGTGGCACGCTCACGTCATCCTTGTGGGCCAGCCAATCAAGACTTTCCAGTGCCCCCAAGTTCAGGCGATTTTCAAACAAGCTTGTTTTATTTATTATTTACAGGCGTTCTGTTCGCTCCAGTGAGCATCTTGGCGCCAAAAACCAACCACAAACCGGAAGCACAATAGATAATCTGGAAGTGGAGTGGAGGAAAAGGTCCTCCAGGGATACTGCAAAAAGGCAAAATAAAAAGGCCCTTTTAAAATTAGACAATGTCCTGAAGACTGCAAAGTTGCAAATGGAGGCTAGTCCAAAACAATTTCCCAACAAATCTGAGGGAATGACCCTCTACCTAAGACAGGTTAAACAGGGACTAGGCATTGCACAAAATAAATAGATAAATGAAGGAGAGCCTTATGGACATAAATCAAATCCAAAACATGCAGTTTCCTTCTTCCAATGAAACTGCAGTTTAAAATAAATCTGTAACAAAAAAGTGAATATGCCTAGGGGCTGCAGCCAAACTAAACTTCAAAGAGCTTTCCCATTAATTCCCACTAGCATGAAAGCAAGCTCCAGGGAACACTGCGAATCCTTAGCGTGTTTTATTGCCTTTACTTAAGTGTATGGCTTGTTCTTAAGTATTCTCTTGGGTAAGCCAAGAGAGATCAGTCATTGTTGTTTGTTTAAAAAAAAAAAAAAGAATTTTATGGTCATCATAAAGGGCATGTAGCAATGTACATAAAGGGAGAAAAAAGCAGATAAAAAGTACTTTCAAATCAAGGATAAAAATAAAAGCAAGATCATTTACAAGAAGCAATCGCATATGATCCCGACATATCAAAATATTAGCATAGTGTATACAATACAGATCTCCTTATTTAGTTCATTAGTGTGATGTCTCCAGACCCATGGGTCCCCATATTGCTTCTAGCTTAACCAAGGAACGAACACCCCTAGCTTTAGCCAGAGCAGTTTCTAAGCCAAACGTTTCCCTAACAATAGTCCACCACTCGCCGATAGATAGTGGTTTCGGGGAGACCCATGCACGAGCAATAGCCAATCGAGCGGTGACCATCAAAATTGAGAAAAGTCGTGCTAGTGCTGGTTTGTCTCCCTTATAGCCTAACATTATTTCTGGGACTGTTAATGAGGGATCTAGTCCTAGTTTAAGATGCAACACCTGGCCTACATTCTGCCAGTAAGCCTTCAATTCTGGGCACTCTATGAACATGTGTATGAGATTAGCAGCATGCAATCCGCATTTAGGGCATTTTGTCTTATTACCAAAATTGTTTCCTTGGTCCCATTTGGCTATCTTTTCCGGAGTATAGTACAGCATGCATATCGTACGAAATTGCTGTAGTTGCAAGCTCACAGAGTGGACGGTATCGCCTACGTTTCCTAAGGCCTGTTTTATCACGCCAGGTATTATATCTATCCCCAGTACTTGACTCCAACGCATCGCCAATTTTTCGCTGCCGTCCATTCTAAAATTACACAAATGTTTATACATGTCGCCAATTAGGGACTTAGTTTTTTCGCCCCCGTACAGGCAGACCCAAATCGTAGAATGAGCCATCGCGTTCAAAGCCAAGTTTTTCCCCAGATAATCCCTGATCTGCATGTACTTGAAAAAGAAATGGGCGGGTATTTTATAACTAAGTCGTAAACCTTCAAATGACATAAGTCCGCTCTCGTCATACAAATCGCCTAAGAATGTAATCACATATTTAGACCAGGATTTACTGGCCTGGTCATGGAAAACCTCAGGAAACATGGGATTCCCCCACAGCGGGAGCTTATCATGAAATAACGATAGTTTGCCTCTGGCAGCCATAGCCCGCCAAATGTAAATACTGTCCCTTACTGTCTTAAATCTTACTCGCTTAAAGTAATTTGGGTCATTAGTACGATATATAAATAATTGGCTATCGTTTCCTAAAATCAACCGGTAAAAAGAATCTTTCTGATCAAGACCGAGAAGGCTGCGAAAACGTCCAGCAAACGCAGCCCAAAAATAAATTTTAAAGTCTGGTAGGCCTAATCCACCTTGATTATAAGGAGATTTGAGCGAATCAATCGCCCGTCTAGGCTTCTTATACCCCCATATGAAGCTACTAAGAGCACCTTCTAGTTTTTAAAAAAATGTATTGGTGACCCGCAGGGGAATTGAGCTCAACAAATATAAAAATTTAGGGAGTATTTTCATTTTTATTATGTTACATCGCCCTAGAATCCCGATGGGAAGCTTATGCCAGTTCTTTAGTAGTTTGATAGTATCGTTCAGCAATGGTATATAGTTTAAGGTTACAATCTGACCAGTTTTAGCTGAGATCTTAACCTCCAGATACATAGCTGTAGTACAAACCCCCATAATTGGAGATTCGGGTTTAAAATTGACAAGCACTTGCGTTTTATTAACGTTTAATTTGTATCCGGAGACAGCGCCAAACTTGATTGCTTCTGTCTCAATAGCTATTACAGCCTTGGCTGGATTAATTGTAAAAATCGCAATATCATCTGCATATGCCGCAATCTTGAGTTTAGTTATCTCAGACACTAACGGTTTTATATGTATACAAGATTGCAACATACGGATGAATGGCTCTATGTATAAAGCAAATAATAGTGGGGAGAGGGGGCATCCCGGTCTAGTGCCGCGACAAATTTCAAATGGAGTTGAGTAAAATCCTGAATAGGACAGTTTAGCTTGAGGTTTGTAATATAGTGCTTGGACCCATTGCCTAAACTGCCCCCCAAAGCCGAGCGTAGTTAGTGTGACCCACAGGAAGTCCCACCCGACCCTGTCAAAGGCCTTTTCGGCGTCCAAAAGAATCATACCAAGACCTACCATCTCCTTCTCAGCAAAGTCAAAAGCCCCAATGGCCGTGTTAACGTGGGCAGTAGTGTCTCTGTCAGGGATAAACCCATGTTGGTTTTCAGATACTAGTCCTGACATCATTGGGGCAAGGCGATTTGCCAACTTTTTCGAAAAACTTCGGCATCCGCGTTTATAAGAGAGATAGGTCGATATGATCCACACTCTGTAGGAGGTTTGCCTTTTTGAGAAAAATACTATCTGTGTCATATTTAGGGCTCCCGGTTTTATGGTATTTATTTTTTTGCCATTTCCGTCTGTATTTATCCATATTTATTTTTTGCTAATTTTATCTGTATTTATCCATATTTATTTTGGGTTTTGTGGAAAAATTAAGCTGAAATTAGTGTATTTCCACCTTTATTTAACCGATAAATATGCGCTCATGCTTGAATGCCTACCAGGTTTCAGTGCTGTGAACACCCGCAGAAGATAAATCAATGTACTTATATGCAAATAAGCAAATTTCAGTATCAACCTTGGGCATATCTACTGCTGTTAAAGCCTCTTTACTAAATGTGCTTTCTTTTTTAACCCCCTTATCTATCAATCCACACATCTATTGGCCTGGCAGTCATGGCAAACAGTATTTAGAAGTACTCAAAAAAGCAACCCAATTTCCGTATTTATCCACATTTAAAAATAAATACAGACAAGAAAATGAATGTTTTCTGTCTGTATTTATCTGTAAAAATCAGTAAAAACGGAAAACAGGGAGCCTTAGTCATATTCCATGACTCTGGTGTCCTCCCACTTGTGCCAACATAGTGTATAACCATGCTAAATGGTCCAAGCAATACCCTTTTGAAAACCTTGTAAAATTCTAGGGGTATGGAGTCTTCCCCTGCGGCTTTCCCCGAGGGCAGTGCCGATATAGCCATCTCAATCTCTTCCAGTGATACCATATTATCTAATACAGCTGCATCCTCCTCACTCAAAACTGGGAGGCTGCTATCTACTAAGTACTGTACTATGTCAACTTTGTCAGGTACTGAAGTGCATGCATAAAGTTCCCGATAAAATAGAGAAAACTGTTCTAAAATAGCTGAAGAATGCGTATGTATAGTACCATCTGCGCCCTTTATAGTGCTTATCTTAGTTTTAGCCTTTGCTTCTGCCGCCCGGTAAGCCAGGACCTTACCAATTTGCTCACCATATTCGTATTGCTCTATACGATATTTATTATATCTAGCCGCTATTTTTTCCCTAAAAGACTTTTTTACTGCCATTCTTGCGTCTATCAGGGAAAAAAGCAAATGGTCCTGAGCCCTCTGGTCTTGTGCTACAGCCTCAGCATGTTGTTTTTCGGTGTCGCGTAAGGCGCGGATCAGTATCTCCATATCGCTTTTTCTTTGTTTGTTCTGCCGCCATATATATTGCTGGATAATGCCTCTGATATAAGCTTTCATCGTATCCCAGACAATCAGTGGAGATGCTGTCCCAGTATTTTCTCTGAAGAATACCTCTAGCTGTTGTAGAGTATTAGACACGTATTCGCTATCTGTAAGCAGGTATCTAGGAAAAGAGAATGGTCTGGCTACTTTACGCTCAACTGTGGCCAAAAATGATAGTAAAAAAGGGTTGTGGTCTGATGTGACCCGGGGGCATATTTCCATGTCTAAGTCGGAGATTAAGGTATCAGAGACCCAAGCCATATCGATTCTAGAATATGACTTAAGGGCTGAATAGTACGTATATCCCGGGATGACTGGATATACTTGTCTCCATGCGTCTTTTAAAGACTGAAGTCTCGCCGTTTCTATTATTGCCGCCCGGGTCTTTCGCATTCTTGGAGTGCCCCCCTTTCTCGTTGAGTCAATGTTATAGTCCATGACGCAGTTGAAGTCTCCCAAGAGCAGCCGCTCCCCATCCCAATTCAACAGTTCAAGATTAAGAGAATCGAAAATGGCAGGGTCATCTGAATTAGGCCCATAAACTGAACATAATACATATTTTTGGCCACGTATTTCAAGCTGAGCCAATACCCAGCGCCCTCTCTGATCAGCCAATGTCCTAACTATTCTACAAACGAACCTCTTATCCTTTAATATAGCAGCTCCTTTTATAGATATAGTTTGTGTAGTGCAAACTATTGTTTCATATCCCAAATGTTTAAGCAGATTTCGATCTTTATAGGCCAAATGAGTCTCTGTTATTAAGACTATATGTGGTTGATACATTTTTAACTCCTCCCGCACCAATTGGCGTTTATTTGCACTGTTGAGGCCAGCTACATTCCATGATATGCATTTAACCCTCGCCATAATAAGCTTTATTCCTTTCCTGCAAGTTCCCTTTACCTACATTAAATGATACCATTTGACCTCTTGTGCAGAAATACAAAACACACACTCTAATAGCTGTCCCTATGCCATAAGCCAGATCAGTCATTGTAACATAGAAAATTCTTTAATTTCCTCACATGTAACATAGCCCCATGGCGAACAACGCACATGCTTTTTAGGTTTTGCCTACCAGACAGCACAAGCTGTTTGCATGAACAACTGTCAGCTTACTGTGGGTTTAGTGCCTACTCATTGCTTACCTTTAATTGGCTTTATTGTCACTCATTTACTTGCTTTTTAGGTCAAAGCCTGCCAGACAGTGCAGCTGTCTGGTTGCAAAAGACTTAATGAGTGCATGTCGATAGCTGACCTGGAAAGCAACTCCGCCCTTTGCATTCCATTGGCTTTTTTTTTTTTTTTTTTTTTTAAATCACTCTTATTCCCTTGCTTTCAATTTGATGGTTATTTGTTTTAGCCTATCCATATATCCATTGTCCCTCCCTTTAAGTATAGCTGGACACATACCCACATCCCTCACATACCCAGGACCAGACCAGGAGGACGGGCTTTCTCTTGCATCACTCCTAAAGCGTGGAACAGCCTCCCACTCCACATCAGAGCCTCCTCCGCTCTTCTTGAATTCCGCAAGAAGCTGAAGACCTGGCTTTTCAATTAACCAACCTATCCTATGCCGGGCTAGGCACACACACATACTCAGTGGCAGGATATCCTCACAGGTGATAGTGCGTTTTACAAATACACATGACCTAATATAGCCTGCTTACCATCTCTCTGATTGACTCTTTATCTTTCCACAAGCGTCTGCTTTTCGGGTACTTTTTTCCTTTTTCTAAAACCCTGTCCATGAATCTTCATGCGTTTCCTCCCTTCTCTGTGTTTTCCCACTTCTTCCAACACATTTCTTTTCATAACATTATAAAAATTGTATTTTTCACAACTTTGACCTTTGAGCTGTTCTTACGTAGGCTTTCACACAACTTCACCCTTGCAGCTGCTCTCCTGTGCGCTTTAACTCCAGGTTTCACAATCTTGGTTAGTTTGCTTCCTCCCTCCTCCAAATTGCTCTGTGTTAGTCTGCCTCCCTCACTGCACTCTCCGTGTTGCTCATCACCACCCTCTCACAATACCTTGTTTTGTTATTAATTCAACTCAGGACTGTAAACAAAAAGAAAAGAAAGCATGCGCGCACCTACAAAATGACAGCCAGCCGCTTAGCCTTTTTTTTTTACCTACTTAATAGCCATCACAAATGCTATGCAGCATGGTTAAACCATAGGAAAAGCCAATAAGTTCCTAAGGCGAGACCTACTGGATTTGTCAATGCTAGTTATTTTTTCGCTTGGGTGTGCTTTTCTTCCTCTTCTTGTGTTTTTCTCTTCCCTGGAGCATGGCATCATTACTTGCGTCCTTCCACTGCCTATTTTTCAAGCACTACTGTTTTTTTCTGGTTAAGCACTCCATGAGAGTGTATGTGTTTTCCAGCTGTTTCCCTTGTGTACTTCTCTTCCCCCTTCGCTCAAGCCTGTGTGCTTCACCAGTGATGTGATGCAATCACCCTTGTATGCTTCTCCCCCAGCTACATGTTGCTCTCTCTCGCCTGTTACTCTTCTCTCACATGCTCCAACTTGCTCTCTCCGAATCATGTACTTCTTCCCACCCTAGGTCTGTGTGCTTCGCTTCCACCTCACTCCTTGTTGCTTCCACCCGTCCACGTCCTCTGTGTTGCTTCCACTTACCAACGCCTCTGTGTTGCTTCTGCTGGCCCTCGCTCTCAATGTTGCTTCCTCCCCCACTGGCCCTCCCTGTTGCTTCCCCACCATTGGTCTGATGTGTCATTCACATTTTGCTTATGCACACTACAGCATATAGCATAGGGCAGTGGGCCACCCTACTAAAGGCACTCGCTAACTTTACTTTGAGAGAATGCAATTTGCTCTCTCAAAAGGAGCACATCCACAGTATAGTGCTCCTCTGTGCCAGTGTTATTTTATTTTTTACTTTAGAATGACTTTAGTGTTGCCTCTGTATTTAGAGCCTGATGTGATAGCAGGACCCTTCTGATGCCCTTTCCATCTTCATCAGACCCCCTTCTCCTAACAATGCTGTTGTAAATTCCTATTGGAATGTTTTGCTGTTCTGACTGCTGCTATTTCACAGCATACCAGATCAGATTGTATCCATTTGAAACTGTTCTGTATGAAGTTATCCTCTTTTTACTGTTTTATTTCGCTCCTTTCTTTCCATTATTCTTTCTCTCCTCTAATTGCTTCTTTCATTTCTCTTATCTTCTCTTTACTTTCTATACCTTTCTTTTGCTTTCATTATTCCTTTCCCTCTGCTTTTCCTTTTCTTTCTTCCAGTCTGCTTTCATTCTTTCGTTCTCTCTTTCTTTCCCTTTTCTTCTTTCTTTCTCCAAGGCAAGAGGCTTGCAGCCAATGCCAGAGTGATTGACCTTTTTAGGTCTGCGTTAGCCAAGACCTTTTGATCTTACTAAAATTATGTGCAGAACATAGTTACTTATATGGGTTTCAACTAAACTTCATTCATTAGTCTGTGTGTGGAGTCATTACGTTTTTTCTTCCACCCACTCCAGCATGAATTAAGGGCCAATGTATCAGCCCACTTCAGCCACGGGCTGACTTCATTATAAGTTACGGCACCCTTTCACAAGGAACACATTCCAATACAAAGTATTTACCTTCAAAGCCAGGGAGTACTATGGTGCTTTTTTCTAGATCAAAATTGCCTGTAGCAAATGATTTTCTTTTAGATTGATGAGCGACCAGCATATTCCCAAATAATGATGTTTTGGAAAAACCATGACAAAACAAAACAAGAACTGCCAGAAGGTTGGTGGCCAATGCCAGAACTATTGGCTTTGCCGAAGCTTGTTTTTCTGGTTATATACTGATTCAACTTCAATCAGTAAATAAAAAGAAATAAAAGAGCCTTTCAGTCTGTAGGCACGCGCAGGCATGATGTGCCCGTCTATAAAATGATGCAGCCGGCCACGTCATAGGCTTTTTTCCTTCTCTTTTGCCATGGGGATCCTATACAGCATCACTAAAAACATCAGGCAAAGAAAGGTACTAGGTCCCAAACGTGAGACCTTTTGGCTTTGCCGATGCTTGTTGTGCTGGTCGCTTTATATCGATTATGAAGACAACTCTTCTCGTTAGTGCTCATTTTCCTTTTGTGATTGTGTCACAATGGGTTCTTAGACCCATTTCTAATGTGGCATCAGGTAGATTTATCATGTACCTTCTATATATTGAATGCCAGCTTTATTAAAAACACATCAGCACAGATAATGACACAGAGACAAACTGCAGACTATGCTGCATGGACCTAAGCACAAAGCTTAGTGTCCCTACTTGGCCAAACTATGTGATCTGGGGCAAACCATTCCACTACTATGCCTCGTTTTCATTACCTGCAAAATGTGATAGCTCTTTGAAGTGATTTAGTATGGAGCGTGTGCTGAAACAAAAAAAATCTCAAGGATAAAGCGGCCATAAATTGTTCCATAAGCGATACTGTTGCCTGTTTTAAAGGTGCACAACAGAAATGTAATAGGCTCTTGTCTCATTTATGGCAGCACCAATGGGTCATTCTTTCTTAGTTATTTTGAAGTTAAGAATGCACTATTTAGAATTATAAAATGCCAACACGATATCACAATGCATCTGTTGTGTGACTCACATGATGGTCTCTCGATGGCTCGACTTATTGACTCGCTGTAAATAAAGTGAGAATTTTTGTTTACTGAGCCACTTGACGCTTCTTGCAAGACTTCGCCTTTGGATCAATCTGGAATTAGACGTGACGACCTGATCTAACACACGGTCTATAAGTGTTTTTGAACTATATGTGCTTTTCGTAAATCTAACACGTGAACGAAGGCGAACTTGTAGGGCCCTGATGAAGCCTTTTTGAAAGTGAAACGCGATGGCTGCGTTTGAATGAAAAAATATATTAAAGAAAAATGTCAGCTTCTACACTGAAGACTCAAAAACATCTTTTCTTATTACTTTTTTGTTGCCTCTCTATCGTGAATATATTGTCTATTATGTATGGTCTATGAGCAGCGGGCCATTGAGGTGGGCAACATTGTTCTTTACGAATTTCCTTGTAAACTATTGTGAAGTATCAGGCAGTGCGACTTTGTATCCCTTGGCTGCATCCTGCAATTTGTGTTTAATTTGTAAAACTGCCTTTTAAGGAACAAAGCACAGAAACACATTTCAGTCTCAGGGTCAGCCTGACAAATGGTGATCTTGAGAAATTTACTCTGTTTAAGGCCCAGTCACTGTCAAGCACAGGATAAGATCTTTTCACAGGAAAGAGCCAGCTACATTGTAACACAATTTAACAATGCTTGGTTTTCACTTTGATGTGTAAAGCATACGCCTTATTTATGACATCTGTGGCAACTCGTTTTGAAGAGTTGGAGCAGTTAAAAGACACTTTTTATGAAAGCTTTTGTGTTTATGTTTAGCTACACTATAATTATGTATTCCACCTGCAACTGTGCCTTTTTCGTAACACATATTTCTGGTTATAAACAGTTTCCTCATTTGTCCTTGCAGGCACTAGGGTCATGATTTGAATGGTGCAGCAGGTGCAGTGGCACAGGGGCCAAAAGGTCTAGGAAACCCACTGAACACCGATTATTGCTATATATGTTACAACTAAACAAGCAGTCACTAGTGCAATTACCTTGTAGGCACTAGGGTAATCATTTGAGTTGTGCAACAGGTGCAGTGACAGGGGCAAAAGCTCGAAGAAACCCACTGAACACCGATTATTGCTATATTTTACTACTAAATATACAGTCACAAGTACAGTTACCTTGCAGGCACTGGGGTCATGATTTGAATGGTGCAGCAGGTGCAGTGGCACAGGGGCCAAAAGGTCTAGAAAACGCACTGAACACCGGTTATTGCTATATTTTACAACTAAACAAGCAGTCAAGTGCAATTACCTTGCAGACACTAGGGTCATGCTTTCAATTGTGCAGCAGGTGCAGTGGCACAGGGGCCAAACGCTCTAGGAAGCCCACTGAACCCTGATTATTCCTGTATTTTACTACTAAACAAGCAGTCAAGTGATTTTACCTTGCAAGCACCAAGGTCATGATTTGAATGGTGCAGCAGGTGCAGCGGCACAGGGGCCAAAAGCTCTAGGAAGCCCACTGAACCCTGATTATTGCTGTATTTCACTACTAAACAAGCAGTCACAAGTGTAATTACCTTGCAGGCACTAAGGCCGTGATTTGAATGATGCAGCAGATGCAGTGGCACAGGGGCCAAAAGATCTAGGAAACTCACTGAACACTAATTATTTCTAGAATGTACTACTAAACAAGCAGTCAGAAGTGCAATTAACTTGTAAGCACTAGGGTCACGATTTGAATGGTGCAGAAGGTGTGAATCAAAGGGTCCAAAAGGTCTAGGAAACCCACTGAATACAGATTATTGCTATATATTCCTACTACCCCCAACTCGGGATAAGCTCTGGCCGATACCTGCCCACTCCCTACCGACCGTCTGCCTTCCTAGTGCTACCCTGTGGCGCAGTGCGAGCATCGCCTCTCTACCGCTGCGCTTCCTGAGCCTTCCTCTATTCCCTCACAGGCTTCCTACCTCGCAACCTTCCTCTTCTCCTCACCTAGGACACTGGCACATCTTAAAAGTGTACGGATCACCTTTTTTTCCACAGTATGGGCAGCTTTTATAAAAACACTTAAACGTTCTATAAAGTATTGCAGCGCTTTATAAGAGCACCAGTTATATTGCACAAAGACACTTTTTTATGGCACTGGGGAGATCACATTATTTGGCCAAGATCATAAGATGTTGAGCTGACGGGAACACTCGAAACCGTTTCCCCAAGTCAACAGCTCTTTCCGTTATTTCACATCTTTATTATAGTCATCTGCAATGTGTACCAAAAAACACTGACAAAGAAAATAGATTTTGCATGGGCAAAACCAGTTAGCTTTGCTAATGCATGTTCTTTATTATTATTATATATAACACGATCTTGAAATACATACCTTCAAGATGTGTGCTGCAGGAAAACTTGTACAACATTTGATTTTACTAAAATGTTGTCCATGTAGAATAGCAACCCAAGCCATCCAAAGGGCGCACATGACTGATTTGCCTCTTAGTTCACTATTGGGATTGTCAGGGTGGGTGGAAGCATGAACGTTTCAAAATTCGTGTTTGAAAACGATTCTTAAAAAAAAATAAAAAATACTTGCACTGATTTAGTCTGATGTACTACTAATAAGATGAAACACTTCTGCATGTGAATAAAATACATTTTTGAAAAGACTTTTTCATATTTTACACGTTTGTTGCAGAATGTCTTTAAAAATGAAGGTGGCCCAAAAGTTAACTGTGCAGGACACCCTAGTTACTTGCTTTCTTTCACGTCGATTAACTTTCAAATAAATGCTTGTACGGTTTGGACAGCGGGCCGCATTCAAAAGTCAGGATTGCGCTTGCAGCCCCCAGACTACAGATCTACAGGGACGTTATAATATGGATTATACAGCAGTAAAAAAAAATAAAAAAAAATAAAAAAAAAAATTAAATGCTATAACGCAGTTAATGCTGGCCTTGTCATAAAGCTTTTTTTCTTTACTTTCAGCCATTTGCAACATGGCTAAAAAACATTGGCAAAGCCAATGTCTATTGGCTTTGCCAATGCTGGTTTAAATGGAGGCGTTGTATTCTTTCACCATTGAAATCAGCTAAACATTTTTCATTTGACTTTTAGCACTCCATTGGAGCCCCAAGCTTTCCACTTGTTCTAACACTGCTTCTCTCTTCCGCTTATCTGTTGCTCCCTTGTTCCTCTCTTTTTTTTTTTTTTTTAATTATTAATGCATTTTATAGAGCGCTCGGCTACCTCCAACGGAAGTGTCCCGGCGCTAGCGGTAAGTACAGATTACATGCAGGAGCTGAAGAAATATGCAGTGTTCTAGGTTAGGCTGAAAAGCCAGGTTTTTAAGGACTTTCTAAAAAAAAAAAAAAAACAACCTGGCTTTTCAGCCTAACCTAGAACACTGCATATTTCTTCAGCTCCTGCACGTAATCTGTACTTACCGCTAGCGTCGGGACACTTCCGTTGGAGGTAGCCGAGCGCTCTATAAAATGCATTAATAATAAAAATAGTGTGCTCGGTTGTTTTTGTTTCAATGCTTTAAATAAAAATATAAAAATTGCACAAAGTTCTTGTGCAAGTGCCCAACAGCTTCGCACTGCTATTGGGCTACTTGCTTCTTTTGCATTTGATAGCACATAGGAAATTTCATACTGATCGATGGTGAAGTTCTTTCCAGAAACGTCACATTTTTAGGTCGAGCCTAGCGCAGCGCGCATGCGTTGCTCTATGGGAGGCTTCTTGTAGGCACTCCAAACTTCCCCAAAAGTTCTTCGTGTGGGTCTGGTAACTCCCACACATTCTATTGGCCTTTGCGTGTGGCTTTCAATAATGAAAGCACGCAAATGGCCAAAGGCGGGTGCATGTCCCATCTCTTTGTGTAAAGGTCACTCCCACAGCGTTTTGGTGTTGGGAGCGAGCAGCGGCGCGCTTTGTGGCAGCTGCATTCCTCCCTTGTTGTTGTGGATCATGTTACTAATGAAATACAGCGCAGTCGCTTTCACTTTGCGGCCGCGCTTGTTTTTAAGCTTCTCCTTCTCTGCCTCTCTTAATATTTGCTCTCTCAGTATACCTTTCCTCCCTCTTTCTTTGCACGCCCTCCTTCCCCTCTCGCCTTGCATTCCCTCATTCGGAGTATCCCCTTCTCGTTCTCAGTCCCGGGATAGCTCCCCAGGGCAGGGATTAGGGCAGAGACCTGGCCTCTCTTCTGCCCACAGACAGCACACCGCACTCCTCGCCCAGACACCCTCTACCTCTCCCAGAGCACGGCTCCACCTTCAAGCTGACAACTCTTAGAACAGTCTTAATGAAAATTCGCATTTTCTTCAACATTTCGCGCAGCCAGCGGAGGAAGACGGCTGTTTCACAGGCAGCCGCTGAAGAGCACGGACTGAGAGCCGACACCAGCCCTCAGAAATGACTCACCCCATGTGATAGAGTCCGGTACTGAGGCCTCTCAGAGACGTCGTAATGTGCACACGCGTTTACACTCATGCTCTCAACAAGGGGCAGGGGTGCCATGGGTCCTGGTGCAAGGACGGAAAACGGCCCAACTATTCACTCGTTTTAAGGTAAAACACATCTAAACTTTTGTTTCTGAATTACGGTGGAGGAAGAGCTCACTTTCAATGTAAACAATACACACAATACAAAAAGTCCACAAAGCCAGGTCCAATATTCTGTCTTTATTCTTAGTTCAAGATACAACAAAAACCGTCAACGCATGTCGTTCCTTCTGACTAACTTCGTCAGAGCGAGAAAATGTTTTCATTCATCCCACTGAACTGCTGATCCATTCATTCAGTGTCCGGTGTGTTTTTACATGCAGTCAGATGGCATGTGCTCCACATATAGGATGATGATGGTCACAAACATCAAATAGCGGTTTTCATGCACAATTGGGTTGCAATGGGCACCTCTGACCTGGCGCTACTGCACCTGCCACACCACTGATAACCACGTCCCTTTTCCTCTCACAGATATAAACAGTGCCGGAGCTCTCTCGCGAAAACCCTTTTGTGCACTCCGTATGTACGCAGTAACCCTGCAAACATGGGGGCCTCCGTCGAGCACTTACACCCACCTACTCATCACACAGACAACTCTGCACAATTCCTGCTCTCACAAAGACAGTATTCCGGATGCACTCTTCTGATGTCACCATGCCCAGACCCTAGTCTCTCTCACTTTCACCGTTTTTTTTTTTTTACATGACACACAACTTTATCATATTTCCATAGCACAGAAGCCATCCTTGTGGGTGTGTGTGGCCTTTCACCAGTGCACATGAAGTAACAGTAGATGTTGTAGCATCAGGATAATCTGCTGCATGGCTAAAAACGTATAAGCTCCAAATGGCGAGACCTATTGGCTATGCCAATGCTTGTTTTAATTTACTGTTGAGTCTAGGGAGGATATGTGACAGACCAATATCAACCTTCCAGCCTGCCACGTGTCAATTATTCTCCCTAAATATCGGATTGTGCCTCGCCAGACTGTTCAAATCTGTAAGAAAACAAACTATTTGTATGTTTATTAAAAACTTGCTACAACTGCCTGCAACAAATCTCCAAGCCCAGCAGAAAGGATAGGCAATGTTAGAGAGGTTTAGGTGCAACAGGAATCAAATCCAGATTTCTGTGCAAATTTTCACACCTGAATTTAATTTTCTATAGGACTATGGGTAAAATACTCACGGAAAATGTTAGTGAAATAGACTAAGCCCATAAAATGAATTTCAGTTACTTAAAATTTCAGATTTGAACTTGCCATTTTAAAGATAATT
The DNA here is from genome assembly GCA_963921515.1 of Calotriton arnoldi. NCBI lineage: Eukaryota > Metazoa > Chordata > Amphibia > Caudata > Salamandridae > Calotriton > Calotriton arnoldi. The sequence continues at coordinate 185,399 of CAWUFW010000669.1, forward strand.
GCCTTCAACGTTGCATTCTCAGATTTCTGGTAAATGTCTGTATGGTGCGCTTTCTATCCTGACAAGCAACAGCAATAATCGCAAAGAAAAATAAAAGTAAAGACAATGGGGACTTGGGGGGCAGCCGACCACAGGGAGGTATGTATACCCCCCTTGGGTTTTTGGGGAAGTGATGCAGTCCAGGGGACTGCACGAGGGTTTGGGCTTGTTTTGGACTGCGAGGGTTGCCCAAAATATATATACACTCATTTTGGGAGCCAGCCACCATTTTGTTGTGGTAGCATGGGCGCTGGTACCCAGGCAGGATCTTTTGTCCCCTCCCTCCCGTCCTTAAATTCAGTTCGGTTAGAGGGTGTTTCCCACCTTTTCCGCTTGTTCTCGGTTTGTTTTGTTGGGACAGGTGCACAGCGGAAGCTGTGTGTTCTGGTTGTCGCTTGATTCAGGTGCACGGGCGGTTGGCTCAGAAGTCGTCACGATTTACATAAGTTTGCGGACAGCTGCAGTTCAGGCTGAAGGGGAATGGGTAGGAAGTTTACGCCTGGACGACACAGGAAGTTCAGGGTTAGGTAGAAGTTGAATGCAGTTCAAAGGGTAGTTGAGGTAAGAAAAGGGAAAGGATGGTGGAGGTCGCACAGTTGATCGCTATGATGCAAGCATGTTATTGAGGTTTGAACTGGTTATGGAGAGGGCTAATTTAGGGGTGGGGGTAATTGATCATAGGTGATTAAAGATGTATATAGTGTGGTTATAGTTTTGTGAAGCAAAAGGCCTTGGTTATGTTGTAATGAGCATCTGTTTTAATAAAGCGGCATTTTTCACACAATCCTGTTGTCTACGGTATTTGCTGCCCCCTCTTCCCCAAAGCTTTCTCCAGCCTCGTTACACGTTCAGAATGAAAGGCCAACAGTTCCTGTTTGTCAGGCCTAAAAACCAGACCAATAGGCGGAGAGAGCCAGCATGTGTCAGTCCAACTGTAGGGGACATAGGGTGCAAGCAGCGCGCCGGCTTCCTGCAGGGAGGTACAGGAATAGGAGAGTGCCGCAGCTCCCAACCTAGGCCGCATTTAGCTCGGTTCTGCTGTGTCCTTGGAGAGGCTCCAGGCCCAGCTGGATTCAATCTTATAAATACAAAGTCTGGGGACGCCCCTGCATCTGTCAGGTGAGTCATCGCTGAGTCGGAGAGTGCCCTGCCAGGGCTTCTAGAGGGGGCGGGGGTGCAAGCGTCACAAACACGGGGACGGGCAGGCCTCGGAGAGAAGATGGGCGGCTCTGCGTAGGCCCCGTGCCCAAGATCCTGGTCAGAGTCATGGGCAGCGGAGAGAAACTTCACTCTTAAGCGGACAGGCCCTCAGCACCCACACCATGCTGGTTAGGGACCCCTTAGCACTTCAGCAATTGTGATTCCAATGGAGAGGCCCGTCTCGCGGCCGCTTCTCTCCCATGCTTTGAAAGAAAAGGAACAGACAGACGGTCCAGGGTGACCAGATTTTGTGACCAAAAAAAATGGAACGTTTCGCAAAAATAGAGAAAGGACTACAATTTCACAATAACAAAGTGACAAAGAATAACCGCCTTCTTCAACATAAAAACACAGAAGAAGCACCAAGCAAATAAATAAAATGTAATTTTTAAAACCAGCACCTGTTAATAAAAGCGCCTACTTATAAAAGCTGCTAACTAGCCCTGCTTTGGAACACCTAGAAAAGTGCCTCTCACTGTTTTCAGTTGACCCGCTCTAAAAACAGGGACATGAACCAAATATGCTGAAATCTGCCGGGCCAGCAGTTGAAAACTCGGGACTGTCCCGGCAAATCGGGGACGCCTGGACACCCTAGATCGGCCCCCCCCCCCCCCTTTCCTCCCACAAGCACCGGCCAAAAGTCTGTTGTCGATGACATAATTAACAAGCATTGGCATAGCCAAGAGGTCTCGCCTTTGGGACCTTACAAGTATTTAGTTATGCAGCACAATATCCTTGGTGCAACAACATCAACTGTTGCATGGCTAAACACTTATAAGGTCCCAAAGGCGAGACCTATTGGCTATGCCAATGCTTGTTTTTAGAAGTGATAGTTTCTAAACATGAACTTACAAATATTTATGCCCCTTTTGCCAGACCTAACGATGATGCCATTAGTGAACCAAGAGACATGTCAGTTGTCATGTGTACCTATAGGAGGCATAGGTTGTTAATTTAGAGGAAGTAAGATTTAAGTCTATTAAAACATTCACAGGAGGGTTTTTAATCCAGCATACATCTTCAATTGATATATTTTGTAGTGCTGTCGGATGTACGAATAAAACGAAAAGAGGTATCATGAAACAAGTCAATTGTCTAGAATCCCACAATTTTAGTGAAACAGGGAAGCCGGGATTGTGCCCAGGTGTCCTGGTGGTGCGGTTCAGCTCCCAGATCAGTAGCTTTTCCAATCCCGCTTTATATCATAGGTCAATGCTTTGCCTCTAATTCTATGAGGAGCTACATCAGTGCACTGTGTTAAATACACATACACAATTCATGATAAATCAAGTTTAAACTACAGGACTCTTGAAAAATGCAATAGGTCTCACATCTTTTTTGAGTACACAACCAGAGTGGATGTATGTGGTTTGAGTGGAATTATCATTTACCCTGCTGGCATTAGGATGATGATTTGAATCAATATACCAACATTTTATATTCTTTCTACTCCGGTAGATGGAAGAAAGGAAGTGAAAATATACCCCTTTATTTGTAATGTGCACATTAGTTTTGTTCCTCGGAAAAAATGCAGAGGTGGGAGACGGCTGAAGGGACAACCTGCAAACAAACATAATAACACTAGCCCAGTAGTTTTAGAAGAAAAGAAGCTAATTTACCAGACAGTCCTCAGATGGCGATGGAACACAAAACACACTCTAATACAGCATGCGAACAGACACTTAAGAGGCCACAGGGTTAAGAGTTAGATGCTTAGCCTATAAACATATTAAAGACAATGAAAGAAAACATTTCCCTTCTCTTCAAATTGGCACATTAGTATTATGTCTTAAGTTATGGGGAGGCAGAAGACGGATGGATGGACAAATTGCAAAGAAACAAACGTAATAACAGAGACCCGTAAAAACCTGGACTTCTGGTACTGTAGCCCTAATGTCGGTGCCAGAGTGGAAAGTCTGCTGTTAGCAAAAATCTTTCAGGAAGTGTGGGCATAAAACACACGGAAGCGCGAGAAATAAATTAAGCCTTTCTCAAATGAACACCGCTCATTGCAAATTAAAAGGGACAACCAAAAGAAACCATTAGTGAAATTGCGTGGGAGGAAGGAGCCACACAAAGGAGGGACAATTGCAGTAATAGACCAAACAGAAACCAGCATTTCTGAATGCCGCAGCTAACAGCCAATGGCAATGGGTGGGTTTGCCAAAGCCCCACAGAGAGAAACAACAGGTCAGCGCTGATGCTCGACCTAAAAAGAACCCTGCTGAGATCTGGGGACTCATGTTCAGTGGAACTGCAGGGGCCCTGCAGATTGTCGTCGGGGTGACACCTAGAGCATAAACATTGCAAGTGTTAGGCAGATTGGCAGCGCCAATAATCCACCCTAGCAGGGCTTGATTTTTGAGGACTGATGCCCTTCACAGCCACTGCACTGTATGCAGAGCCTCAGGAGGAAACTGGAGTTCACAGGATTGACAGTGGGTGGGGGTGGGTTCAATCCCGCTGGTTTTAGTGGTGCTGGGCCTGGCAGAGCCCGGCTGGCACATTCTGAATAAAGAAATGGGAAAGGGCGAACAGAAGGAGACCAAACTTGCTTTTGACATCTGAAAAAGCAGCAGGACAGTGGAGGGGGCCTCAGCAATGCAGAGTGCGTTGCATCAAATGGAGGCAACCACTGCAACAGATGTTAAAACTATAAGTTTTAGAAATGAAAGGCAGCCTCCACAGTGTTGACGATAAAGTCAGCACTGCAACAATTGTCTGGATCAAATGAAAGAAGTTTTACATAAGCAGATGGCCTTACTGGGGTAGGCTGAGCAAAGATTATCGTTTTTTGAAGATGGTGCTTCACCATCAAACGACAGCCTACTGCGAATGGAGAAAGCACTGACCATGGTCAAGGAGAAAAATGGGAAATGTGTAGCTTTTTGTTCAGATGATATTAGCAGACATATTTGTCAGAGATCAGTTCCTAGACCTCTTTATGGTTGAACCTGCCTCAAGATCGCTGGTAAAGAAACAACCAATGAGCAAATCCCCTGCTCCGGCCCTCCCAGCTCAATAATCGCCAGCTTTTATCATTAGAGAGACTGTGAGACAGTGCTCAGGCTGGCAAGAGACAAGGTCAAGTTGGAACATCAATTGGCTGCTGTGGCTGTATTCCTAGATTTCAATGGTGTAATACAAGAAGGTAGACATGTCTTTTCAGGGTTCAAATGAGCATTTCAAACAGCAGGAGTAAAGTATACTCTTCCTTGCCTGGCAAGGTGGAGGATCACACACACACACAAGCAACTGATTACTCAGAGATTCTTATGGGAAAACATCCTGTTCCCTATTATATCATGATGTCAGGTGTTACCTCTGCTTAGTTCTTATTCTTAATGGGGTATACAATTATTCAATTATACCCTTTGTTTTGGTGCCAACGTGTTTCGGCCCTCACTATGAGCCTGATCGGGTCTGGGGCCTTCGTCAGGTCTGTGGACCATTTTTATGGAATGCGGGTGGCCGCGAGTGATCGCACTAGATAGACCGTCCACTACACAGTCGAATCACTGTGACATCTGGACCTAGATATTCAATAGAACCCACTAAATTCACGTTTTTATCCATACTCCTGGTACCCTACTAATAAAGTAATACCTTTGGATATACCTGGAGGTGGCGGAGTGAGCTAAAGAATGATGATGGATTAAACCCAGATCAGTTGACTGGGGGTGAGTGCTTGCAATGTTCAACACTCCGTCCATCATCCCCTTTGGTTTTGCTATGTTCGCCCTAAGTTGGCAGGGTATGCCCAGACGTGGGTCCCTTGCTCACTTTGCCACTGGATTCAAGATAGCCTGGCTGATGACGGCTGTAAGCCAGAAACCGGTCCCAGGATGCTTGTTTCCAGTCCAGGGAAGACATGGCTTGGCAGTTCGGGCTGGACTGTTCCCATGAGACACAGGGTCAGACTGATTTGCATATGGCCATGTCTGAACTGGGGTGGCGGAGTGAGCTAAAGAATGATGATGGATTAAACCCAGATCAGTTGACTGGGGGTGAGTGCTTGCAATGTTCAACACTCCGTCCATCATCCCCTTTGGTTTTGCTATGTTCGCCCTAAGTTGGCAGGGTATGCCCAGACGTGGGTCCCTTGCTCACTTTGCCACTGGATTCAAGATAGCCTGGCTGATGACGGCTGTAAGCCAGAAACCGGTCCCAGGATGCTTGTTTCCAGTCCAGGAAGACATGGCTTGGCAGTTCGGGCTGGACTGTTCCCATGAGACACAGGGTCAGACTGATTTGCATATGGCCATGTCTGAACTGGGGTGGCGGAGTGAGCTAAAGAATGATGATGGATTAAACCCAGATCAGTTGACTGGGGGTGAGTGCTTGCAATGTTCAACACTCCGTCCATCATCCCCTTTGGTTTTGCTATGTTCGCCCTAGGTTGGCAGGGTATGCCCAGACGTGGGTCCCTTGCTCACTTTGCCACTGGATTCAAGATAGTCTGGCTGATGACGGCTGTAATCCAGAAACCGGTCCCAGGATGCTTGTTTCCAGTCCAGGGAAGACATGGCTTGGCAGTTCGGGCTGGACTGTTCCCATGAGACACAGGGTCAGACTGATTTGCATATGGCCATGTCTGAACTGGGGTGGCGAGTGAGCTAAAGAATGATGATGGATTAAACCCAGATCGGTTGACTGGGGGTGAGTACTTGCAATGTTCAACACTCCGTCCATCACCCCCTTTGGTTTTGCTATGTTCGCCCTAAGTTGGCAGGGTATGCCCAGACGTGGGTCCCTTGCTCACTTTGCCACTGGATTCAAGATAGCCTGGCTGATGACGGCTGTAAGCCAGAAACCGGTCCCAGGATGCTTGTTTCCAGTCCAGGGAAGACATGGCTTGGCAGTTCGGGCTGGACTGTTCCCATGAGACACAGGGTCAGACTGATTTGCATATGGCCATGTCTGAACTGGGGTGGCGGAGTGAGCTAAAGAATGATGGATTAAACCCAGATCAGTTGACTGGGGGTGAGTGCTTGCAATGTTCAACACTCCGTCCATCATCCCCTTTGGTTTTGCTATGTTCGCCCTAAGTTGGCAGGGTATGCCCAGACGTGGGTCCCTTGCTCACTTTGCCACTGGATTCAAGATAGCCTGGCTGATGACGGCTGTAAGCCAGAAACCGGTCCCAGGATGCTTGTTTCCAGTCCAGGGAAGACATGGCTTGGCAGTTCGGGCTGGACTGTTCCCATGAGACACAGGGTCAGACTGATTTGCATATGGCCATGTCTGAACTGGGGTGGCGGAGTGAGCTAAAGAATGATGATGGATTAAACCCAGATCAGTTGACTGGGGGTGAGTGCTTGCAATGTTCAACACTCCGTCCATCATCCCCTTTGGATTTTGCTATGTTCGCCCTAAGTTGGCAGGGTATGCCCAGACGTGGGTCCCTTGCTCACTTTGCCACTGGATTCAAAATAGCCTGGCTGATGACGGCTGTAAGCCAGAAACCGGTCCCAGGATGCTTGTTTCCAGTCCAGGGAAGACATGGCTTGGCAGTTCGGGCTGGACTGTTCCCATGAGACACAGGGTCAGACTGATTTGCATATGGCCATGTCTGAACTGGGGTGGCGGAGTGAGCTAAAGAATGATGATGGATTAAACCCAGATCAGTTGACTGGGGGTGAGTGCTTGCAATGTTCAACACTCCGCCCATCATCCCCTTTGGTTTTGCTATGTTCGCCCTAAGTTGGCAGGGTATGCCCAGACGTGGGTCCCTTGCTCACTTTGCCACTGGATTCAAGATAGCCTGGCTGATGACGGCTGTAAGCCAGAAACCGGTCCCAGGATGCTTGTTTCCAGTCCAGGGAAGGCATGGCTTGGCAGTTCGGGCTGGACTGTTCCCATGAGACACAGGGTCAGACTGATTTGCATATGGCCATGTCTGAACTGGGGTGGCGGAGTGAGCTAAAGAATGATGATGGATTAAACCCAGATCAGTTGACTGGGGGTGAGTGCTTGCAATGTTCAACACTCCGTCCATCATCCCCTTTGGTTTTGCTATGTTCGCCCTAAGTTGGCAGGGTATGCCCAGACGTGGGTCCCTTGCTCACTTTGCCACTGGATTCAAGATAGCCTGGCTGATGACGGCTGTAAGCCAGAAACCGGTCCCAGGATGCTTGTTTCCAGTCCAGGGAAGACATGGCTTGGCAGTTCGGGCTGGACTGTTCCCATGAGACACAGGGTCAGACTGATTTGCATATGGCCATGTCTGAACTGGGGTGGCGGAGTGAGCTAAAGAATGATGATGGATTAAACCCAGATCAGTTGACTGGGGGTGAGTGCTTGCAATGTTCAACACTCCGTCCATCATCCCCTTTGGTTTTGCTATGTTCGCCCTAAGTTGGCAGGGTATGCCCAGACGTGGGTCCCTTGCTCACTTTGCCACTGGATTCAAGATAGCCTGGCTGATGACGGCTGTAAGCCAGAAACCGGTCCCAGGATGCTTGTTTCCAGTCCAGGAAGACATGGCTTGGCAGTTCGGGCTGGACTGTTCCCATGAGACACAGGGTCAGACTGATTTGCATATGGCCATGTCTGAACTGGGGTGGCGGAGTGAGCTAAAGAATGATGATGGATTAAACCCAGATCAGTTGACTGGGGGTGAGTGCTTGCAATGTTCAACACTCCGTCCATCATCCCCTTTGGTTTTGCGGTATTTTTAATACATCACTTTATCTAAGAACTGCCATTTCCACCTATGGTCGAGTCCACCCTGGTAGTACCAGTTTACCAGGGTGTGGATAGGCTCCGATGATGAAGCATGTCACGATAAGTGAGTGAGGCGTCTACTCCAATATCTTTGGATACCCCATTAAGGATAAGAGCTAAGCAGAGGTAACACCTGAAATCCTGATATAATAGGGAACCGCATGTTTTCCCATAAGAATCTCTGAGTAATCAGTTGCTCGTGTGTGTGTGAGTATTGACAGTGGGAAAGTACAACTGATTCCACTATCTCTCACTCTCCATTGGTGATTACAAGGTGGAGGATCAGCCATGATGACCAGACCCATTTCTTCAGCAAACCAGAGGTTGCTTTCTCATTCTTAATTTGCCCATGGACATCCAAGACAACGAGAATGCACCTGAGGTTACGAGTGACACTGATTAAGGAAAAGGTGTAAAATACATTTCAGATGAATTATAGAGGTAGGCATGGTGCAATTAGAGATTTGGAAGTTTGTGTAGCTAGCTTCATTGATAGGATAAGCATGAAGATATATTTGTTAGTCGAGGTGCCTCAGGATATATGAATTTTTGTTCAATCGGTTTTTCTTGTTCATACTGATCAAATAGGCTGCGTCATTTTATCAGAAATCCCACTTTTTCAACCTCCTGACGTTGGGTGCAGGTCGCCGTCTTATATGTACACCAGTAGGTTGAAATTTGGATAGTCACTGTCCAAATTCTGTTGGATTTTCGCACTGATAGTTGGGGTACTCCGTGTGAGGGGGGAGGAGATAAAGGTTGGAGTTATGTGCACACCTTAATGTATTGTTGTGCACGAGTAACCATGTGATACTATCCTTGTTGCCATTATATGGTAAGGAGTGGATTGATTGATTGCACAAGGTAGATTTATGCCATGTCAGGATTTACAGCATGGCGTTATATGAATATCATGGAACTTTAGGGGATTTGCACAGTCCCAAGAAACGGAGATTAGTTGTTGTGTACCTAGAAAGGCATAACAGACACAGCTTTCCTACAGGAAACACACCTAAGTCCCAGTAATCCAACTGAGTTTGTCGCGAAATGTGACTAGGGCTGATTATTTGCTTCCTACAGCTTATGAGCCAGGGAATTGCAATACTGATCTATAAGACGGTGAACTTTAATCTGCATCATATACGCACAAACTAGAAGGGTAGATGGCTTGTGGTCATGGGCTCATTGGTAGGATGCTTTTTGTCACCGGCTCACTCTAATAATTCAGTCACTTATATATAATCTCACAATATAGATTCACCAGACTTCTTCGACGATATCTTAACCCTAATCAGACAGCATGGTATTACTAACGTGATATGGGGAATGGTTGTTAATTTGACTCTAAATAGCTCATTGGAGAGAACGAGGACACTTCGAGAGCAGCGCATGCTCTACTACTGATTATGAAGATGACTTGCTGGATGTTTGGAGGACCCATAGGTGTACGGAAAAGGCCTACTCCTTTTATTCAACAGTACATGACACATTCACAAACCGATTTCTGTCTGCTAACAAAAGCATATCCTGGATATCCCTCAAAACATATTTGATAAACACACTATCGGATTGCTCTTCGGTATTGTTGATGTTGGAAATCCCTGCCCATTTGCCACATTTCAGAAATTACAGGTTCCTTCAATAGACTTAGTTGACATGGTTTTTTTGAGAGGAAATCCAGTTGCTGTAGTGTATTTTTTAGACAAATAAAGGGTTAGTTCCCAAGTGTTCCACATTGTAGGAAGTCTTTAAAAACAAGCACGCGCGCCTCGCGCTGAAAGTTAAAAAAAAAAAAAAAGGCGTGCAGGCTGCAGCAGTAGTGGGACGTCAGAGGGGGAGAGAGAGGCGGAGGGGTGCACCCGCGAGTGGTGCGCGCGCACGCGCTTGGAAGAGCAGTCTGCTCATTTTCAAGCACTGCACTTGTGGCGCGCCCCTGCTCGCTCCCGCAAGGTGGATGTTGCCACAAGCACGAGTGTGTGCTTGAAAATTACCAGAGCGACGGCTAAAGGTCCTTCTAGCAGCGCATGCGCGCTGCGTAGGCGAGACCTAAAAAACATACGTTAATAAATAACGACATTAAAAACCCCGCTTAGAGGACTCCATGGACCCCGGAAATTATACAAATCCAAGAAAGGCCATAACAGCTTTTTAGAGATAATCAAAATCCCAACTCCCAGAAAGGAAATCCCTGTGCGTGCCCTGTGCTGTGCAGACGAGTTACAGTTGCAACTCCCAGAAAGGAAATCACAAACCCCAGAGTAAACCTCAAAACTACCAGATCTTTAAGTGGAAGGGAAAACGAAGGCACAGCTGGCTCAGGAGGTGGGTGGTTTGAAGGGTTTGGGGAGCACAGATGCATTCAAATTCTGCCCAGTCTGCCTTAGGTAGGCAATTTTAGTTCGCTAGTTTAATACACAAGGCGCTAATCAGGGCAGACTTACCAGCTATGCTTTTTGGGATGTTGTCACTTAGGATAGCCAACGACAGCTTTGCAGTATGGCATGATGAAGGGAGACATTATGGGAGTGGGCAGATGGCAATCAAATGCTTATTGAAGTTATTTCAATACTCCATGGCGCTGACTGTTAACCATACTGCCAACAGGAGAATCAGTCAAGCAGAACACAGTGGGGCTGGAAGGGCACCCCTACAAACCACAGGCCCAGAAGTACAGTGGCATGTGGCTCTCATACACTCTAACACGGTGGCTCGGCAGACCCCAGATGAGATGGAAGGATCTGGTGCTGACACGGTCAGGCATACTGAAGGGCCAGCACAGACCCGAGGTACTAGTGTCTCACCTGGGCAGGGTGGGGAGGGATACTAGACGGCCTCTAAGCAGGGGACAGTTAGTGATGGCTGTGTTGACAAACATAATGTCCATAGGCAGAATGCTCAAGCCAACTTGCATCCTCTAGACCGCACACCCTGCAGGTTACAATGGAGGAGCACTAAGGATCAGGGGGCAATATAGAAGTCCAGGAGAAAACAACATTACAATGAATATACATTGAAAGAGTGAGGTTTGGGAGTTTATCCTGCACAACCTGATTATCAGAATGCTTGGCTACTACTTGGAAGACGGGGTCTACCTTCCAGACGTAGGGAGAGATTTGTTTCTTCTGAACATTGCAGGTGAATTGGACCCAGCAGCTTCTTCCTGGGTTCACGAAATGGCAGAGGAGGAACCACCCTGGGACCACTCCCTGCGCATTACTAACACAAGCTCAGGTCAAATGGCCATAATTAATGACATATCAAAAAAGGACGACATTACAGACTTTTCCCAGAGAGAACTTTTCAGACCCTGGAAATTATATAAATCCAAAAAAGGATATAATAGCCTTCAGAGATAATCAAAATCCCAATTGCCACAAAGGAAACCCTTGTCCATGCTCTGTGGAGACAAGTTACAATCACAACATCCAGAAAAGAAATCATGAACCCCAGTGTAAAACAACCAGTGCTCTAAATAGGAGGTTTATAAAAGGAGTGTGGCCAAAGGGTAACTAGGAATACTTTCCATGAAGTGAGGCCTATGAAATTAAAGGTGGGGCTTACAATAAGTGAACAAAAATCCTGTGCTTCACAGAGCATGGACCCTGATCACAGTATGGCTGCACTTCTGAGTTTTCTTTTATTGCATAAAGACATATTTCCCGACAATGAACATATGCCTAAAACAAGCAAGTTAGTATAAGATGAATGAGTAATAATGTTTTTGTGAATAATTTAAGTTGAAAATGTTTCACTTTAGAAAATATGAGCCTGAATTAAAAATTACTAAGGTCTGTGTAAGGGATAGTGGTCTTAAGAGCATCTCTTCTGACCAGTTCTCCCCGTCACACTACTTTCCTCTGTCAGACATTTGCCCCTTTTTTTCATGACATCTTTCTAACATCCACAATCGGCATACCTCAAGCATCCTTCCTCTTCATCACTGTCTTTTCACTCAGTCCTCCATGTACTTCCTTGTGTTACCAGCCTTTAACCATGCTCTCCCTCATACACATACACAACCTCTCTCTCTCTCCTTACCTGGAAACACATTTTCTTTTCCTTATGCACAGCCTATATTTAGACAATTGTGTACCACCTTCATACACTTTTCCAAAATCATAATTGCCACTTAGGAGATCCTTTCTCTGGGCGCTCTGCAGAGAGTTCAAGGACTGGATGTGTTTGTAGTCTCACCTACTTACAGGCATTGTGAAATATTCACACTGCCTTTAACATCACTTTCAGACCTCGCAATCGTGCCCCATCATGAACAACCACACACAACCTGAAATCACCTAGACACCTGGAGGCAAGAGGAGGTGAAAATGTGAAATATAAACATGAACTGCTATACTTACACGGCAGCATGTCGAAGACTGTTTTTTTGCCTGTAAATTTAAGTTCATGAATATAGGGCGCAGTAGAAACCTAGTTCAAAGTCACCACACTTAAAGCACCGACAACAAGCACATATCAAACAGGATTTCTTAGCCCTTTGATTCTTTGAGGTGGGTGAGAGCAAGTGGTTTTTGGAGAGCGATCCAATTGAAATGAATGGAGATAAAACATTCTTTGAAAGGTGAACAATTTTTTCAGAGCAGGTCATCCAACTGAAAACCCTAGGTGGAATTTTGCTTACTAAGAGGTTATCGATGATCCCAAGCGAGGAGACACCTTACATAAAAGGGTAAGTTAAAGCTATGAAAACCAAAAGTAAAACAACATCCAACAGTCAAGTAAAACCATCCATCCCCAAAACGGAATTTAAAGCCTCCAAAGGCAGTGTCACAAGGACCATAACTTAAAGGTAAACGTCACCACCACCCAAATAAACAAAGAATGAATATATAGACCACTTTGTAGGCTGATGAAGTAGTAAAGCACTCTTATTTGCATCAGGTTTGTTAGCACGCTTGTGGACCGCATGGTGGAAGAAGGCACTGGTTGCAGTTTGGCCTACATGTTAGGTGAAATGTGTCAAGTCTAAAAACATGGACTCATCAAGGTGCGCTAGCAGTGCTGTGCAGAAGCTCTGCATGGTGTTATGCACATGGATACTTATCATCTTTCAAAGTTATTTGAATCTAAGATGAGATACAACCACTGAAGTGGATCCATGGTCCACCAGTGAAATACAACATTGTGAATACCTAGGAAATGATAAAGGCCCACTGTTAAATAACCAGGGTGTAGTGTATGGAGTCCAGCAGGCGCGCAACGCCCACAGGGCTGAAAGGGCTTCAGCCCCACCCCCCCGTCGTGTCTCAGCCCGGGCGGCTCCAGCTGCTGTGGGCTCGGCTGGGCAGTGTCTGGAGTCTTATCTCCGGCACGCCCGAGTTTTTCACAGGTCTTTAAAGACCATTTGCATATTTACATACCTTTGTAAACAAGGCTTAGTTTTTTTCTGGTTCCAGTACCCTCTGGGCCCCCACTCTGCCTATTCCTTAAATTTGGATTTTACTTTTCCTGCTGTAGTGTGAGAATGCATTTCATGAAAAGAAATAAAGTAGGGTTGCCAAAAGAAAAATTCCAGCCATCTGTTGTTTAAAGAGCCTGCAAAGGCCTCATCTTGACACTAAATAGGGTTATAAATAAAATCATATGTATTTATTTGTAATGTGACTTTTCTATCTTTGTTCCCTTTAATCATCAGTCATGGATCATTCAGGCAGCGCTATAACACAAATTAAAAATGCTTTCTATTTATATTTGCTGTTCCAAGTATGCACAGATAAGTGCTGAAAATAGGCTTTAGGTGACTGCTTATTTTTGTAATGTTTGCAGCATCAATATAATGAGCTGGCAACCCTAATAACAAATATTGTGCACATCCTGCAACAAACTTCCAGTCTTATTTCCTCCACTCTCGATCCCTGAACAGGGCCAGACTGGGAACGCAAACCGGCCTTGCCAATTGAGTCAAACCTGCCACAGGGGAGGGGGTGGGGGCATGTGGAAAACACTGCAGCTGCTTTTGGTACAGGGGGCCGATATTACAGCACTGCTGCAAAACTGGCCCCCTGTACCAAAAACGGCCCCCACCCTTCCGGCCCACGGAGAAAACGCCCGGTGCCCGCTATGGCCAGTCCGGCCCTGTCCCTGAATGATGCCATAATAGCAATAGTTTCACTTATATCTGAGACCCTACGCCAGCCCTCAATAACATGCTGAGTTACTTCAAGTGTCTGGGAATGCACCCTGCATTCAGACAACTCACTCCTCATTCTCGCCCTTCACTTTCACACTCACCCTGCACTTACAGCGATCACAATGCACTCACACTGATCACCATGCACTCACACCATTTACCCTGCACACAGCACTTATGCCACTCGCCATGAACTCACACTGTTCTCATTCCACCTACCCTGCGGTCACATGAGCACACTGCTCACTCTGCACTCAAGGTGATCACTCTACACTCACAGTGCACTTGCACTGTTCACCCTGTTCCTCACACCCTGCAGTCACACAAGCACACTACTCACCCTGCACTCATGGGACACTTCACTCACCTGTCCCCCTCACTGCTCACTCTGCAATTTCACTCAAACAAGCCCATCACTAACCATACATTTATTCGTCCCACTCTGCACTTGCATCCACACCCAAATTCATATGGTCACCTCACTCACCTTGCAGTCACTCCTCTCACCCTACTCCAACACTGTTGCATCGCTTACCGTGCATTCACATGGGCACTCCTGTCACCCACACAGCGCAGAGGGTTAATGTGCATGCTACAAAGAACGTGTACCATGCAGATCACAGAACTCAGTGCGCGTAAACTACAAGTATCCCTATACAAAAAAAAAAAAAGAAATCTTTGTCAGAAAGGGGCTATAGATAGTTGAGGTGCATTGTTGGCGAGTGGTAGTGAGGGAATTCATGGAGAAGGAGGGAATTCATGGAGAAGGAGGAAATGGGGGAGGGGCGCCAAAAAAGACTGTTGCACCGTGCGCAACCAGTGCTAGGCCAGCCCTGGCTGGGAGACTTAGCCCCCCCCCCCCGAAGTTCGGGTCTAGTTGCGCCCCTGGAGTCCAGCCATGAGCGACAGAAGTCCAACCAATGATAACACCATTAGCCAGTGAATTTAACATATGGAGTCACCCAGTAGCATTATTCTTATTCTTGCAGAGATCGCCTTCCATATTTTTTGCTACGTGAAAGGACTTTCCATCAGTGTGATTTTTTGGGGTTTAGAAGGATGGGGTGGCTAAACAGGAGAACGAATCTAGAACAAAGTCACAGATACAGAGTCCATGCTGAAGGAAGAGCAGTCCAGAGCCATGAATGGCACAATGAGCTATGCACATTGCTTTGAAAGTTATATCTCTGAGGAAGGGCAGTCAGGGTAGAGATTGAAGAGCTGTTGACATACAAGATGAGATATGAAGGTAAAGGAGTTGTCTCGCAGATACTTTCTGGATTTACTGTGACTTCTGAATCACATGGAGACAGGCTGCGAGGTACATATTCCATTTCCAAAGTCTAGACGAGAAAGTTTAATTCAATGGTGCCTTTTACCATTTGAGCAAAACCTACAGAAGTGAACACCTGACAAAGACATGTCATTATCTTACTTGAGATTCACCTGAGTTATAAGGGAAAAAATCATCACTATATTCCTTCTTGGTGTGAGGATGACGAAGGTTAGCCAAGATCTTTACGCCAGAAGGCGAATGGGTTTTAGGTGGTTCATTCAACACAGGTTAGTATGTCTGTTTAACTTGAGATGGCTGGTAGCATCCACTGTTCAGCAGTAGTGAAAACCACAGTCCAAAGAAGAGATTTTTCTACAAACTCCCCTCGGAGTAACAAGACTAAGTGAGATTGTATGGTGTTCCCCACTCACAGTCCTGTGAATGCTAAGGTGTAAACACATTCCTTCCTTTCTGGTATAGCACTGCCCATGGGAGCAAACTCTCTAAGGCCAGTCATCATTAATACTCGCAAAATGACAGAAAGCAGGGAATAAACTATAGGTAAAGAAGGCAATTAGTACATGGGTAGGCATGGGTGGAGTGCAGTTGAGGAGGAAAAGCATCCTCATCAGACAGGGATGGGATGCAGAGTAAGAGGCAAAGCCTCAGACATGAACTGAAGCTATGGCCCCTTGCCACCGGCATGGAGAGAATGCTGTAAAGTTGGTAAGTACTCCAGCAGCGAGAGCAATGTATGCGGATATGTGAATGCATGAAATTGAAAGCACCATTGATAAGGAAAGGATTAATCTGATAAATAATACATAAAAAGACCTCTCAGAGCTACGAGTCCTCTGAAAACGCTCTGGTCTGTGGAAAGTAGGATACTCCAGTACCCCCTGTGCCAGTTCATCCAGTGAAAGGAACTGTCTAACGCTTCACTTCATCCATTACATCCCTATGATTAAAGCCCACATCACATTTCACCAACTTATTAGCACATCAGCAGCAAGTACTCAACAGCAGGCTCGCAATACCCCTGTCTCTGTGAAGGTAGAGCACTGTAAAGGGGTGGCTGATCGATTACTATCACTCAATTTATTTATAAAGGGCCAACATGGTGAAGGTTAATCTAGATGGAATGCATTTCCATACAATGACAGCATTAATTGAAGGGTGACTTACTATGTTTATTCTAACACAAAACGAATCAAGGAGTTGCTAGATAGAAAATGTCACCAGCAACTCACATAAAATTGGCAGTTTCCAAAAACACATTTTTCTCATTCAACTCTCAGTAGAGATTCTGAACGTCAAAGGCAACAGTAACAATTTCTAGAAGTAAACAATTGAGCTAAAGATGAGGAACATCTAAGACATATCAGTGACAGAGGAGGTCACTTCCTCTATATACCAGAAAGGCTGTACACCTGATGGGATAGCAGATCTCGGGGCCAAGAGCTTTTACACAATATGGATCAACCATTAATGACCCTTGGCCGCGGGTGGCCTTAGACCCCAGTCGTTAGGGGAGGTTTTTGGGAGAGAAGTTCAGTTTTGGGAGTTTCAAAATACGTTTTTCAAAGTTCTACTCTGCAGTACTGTATTTTGAAATATGCACCTGGTTCCTATGTGACAGGAGGGTTGTAGACTAGAGCATGTGTAAGCACTGAAAAACTATTTAAAAAAAGGGTTAAAACATAAACCTGATAGGCTTTGCGCTGAGCACTGATCACAAACATCCAGGAGGATTGGCTTATTAGCTGGTAGTGCCTGGCATTCACATTACCACAGGCAGCATGAACTCTGTGGTTGAAGCGCTTTTCCACAGTGCAGCACGGAGGAGATACTAGGACAGATGCAATTAGAGTATCTAGATTTCAGATACACCAGAAGAAGAAAAAAGATTTTTATAGACTACATAAAGCAACTGCGTGGACTAAGCCTCAAAGGGCTTGCAAAGTTGAGACACTTTCCCACCACTAGGGAGAACCCAGACAATTCCTGTGACGACAATGTAGGTGAAGGGTCCAGAAAGGGACAAGACTCCAGGTGTGGCACGCAGAACCTGATCACAATACTTCGGATAAGGCCTTACCGGGGCAGTGCACAATGTTCAATGGTACACAATCTTTTTTATCTGCTAGCTGAATCTCCTCCCCAGCATCCCGGCAATTCCCTTGCTTTACCACACAGCTGTGTCGCATTGCTTATCAACTTTGAGATCATCAGATACTCCAGATAAAGCAAAGCCGGCACAATCGCTGCTACTGTGCCCGTTTTGTGCGTGTGACAGAGCCCTCCAAAGCCATTCCCGTTTTGTGCATACGAAAGTAACTTACTTTCTGTGGTATAAGTTGTGTATGCTCCATATGCATGAGGGAAACCTAATCTGCTGCTGTCTGAACCATAACGTTATGTTTCCTAACCTAGGTCTAAGTAGCAAAGTGACTTTTACCCAGATTTGTCCTACCTTGCTCTGCATAACGGTTCTAGCACTGACCTTTTACCCAGATATGTGCTGAATAAATGTCGATTGGTTTCCTTGAAACTAGCCAAATTTATTATGCATGAGGATTCTTTGTAAAATCCCCTGCACATGACATACATAACAGGATTAACATACTCTGTACAAAAGTCATCGCTATCTTCACCTGAGGGCGACAGGGCTACTTTGCATAGTTACAATTATTGATTTAGGGTCATCTACATATTCGTACTAATAACCTATCGATTGAGGTAGAACCCAGAGGCTACCTTTTGGGTATAAAAGAAATGCATCTTCACTAGGTAACTAGAGGAGACGCTTCTACACTGACACAAGACATGGAGGTCCCTGCACGCTGAAGCTTCAACACCCAGTGGTCTGACATCCCTTGCGGGGTGTCCAACTTGTGACCAAGATGGGGTCCTTCATTCTCTTCCATCAGGCTCTTTCCTAGGTGATTCTTGGCTTTACACCCACATACATGCTAGGTACCCTTAGAATGGGTCCTCATTGTAGGAGTACGCTTGATTACGGTCATGTTTTTATGCCGGCATGTATTCGCTGTTTTAGCACCGTGGTAGAATTCTACCTTCTATTTACTATGCTGGTGCTTGTAATCTCTTATGTTAGCTTCTGTCTATTGATTGTCGCAGCAAACATGTTTTATACTAGAATGACGCTGGTTCAATAAATGCTTATTGAAAACGTCCCCAACGTTTAATCTGTGTATCTCTCTGAGACTGAGCACGATTGACTGAGCGAAATAACTGTACTGTTTCCACGATCCCTAAAGGGCCAAGGGTTGTCATGTTCAAGGGTTGCCAGAAACTATTCGCTCCTTGGTAAGGTAAGGGGGCTTATGGTGGCACTGTGAGCTAGCTGGTCTATAGACTAACATATCCTGTGCGGGTGTACGGAATCAGTCTAGACACCAATCCCTTAGTTTATGTTGTCCAGCAAACGCGCAGATCCTATGTATTTTTAGAACTACACGACAGTACCAATTGTGTGCGCGCAAGGGAAACTTGTTCTGAAGCTTTCAGAACTAAGCCTGTTCTGTGTTCAAAGTATTCTTGCACTGGAGATGCCCCATTATATCTGTTGTGTGCATGTGTGAGAGAGACAAGCGTGACGCTATGTTGTATGGTGGAAGCTTGCAAGACTGCTGCCATGATGTTTGTGTTAGTAAAGCGTCCAGAAAACCTTTTCACTATTCAAAACAATTCTCTATAACAAGGCTTTTTGCGTTTTAGAGCAGTACACTTGTGAACACTCCATATGTATGTCCGTCCATGATACACATCCTGGCCCATCCCTCACCATTCTCTACCTCTGTTGTGCTATTTGTCAAACTTGTAGCACTCACAAACAGGTGGAGCACCAGTAATAACCAGAATGCATGCTGCAGAGCCACAGACACCACCCTCTCAAAGCCCACCCAAAACCCAATCCTTCACCGGTGCATTTCTACGAAACAGAGTTCACACACCATCTTGTTGATGTCAGCCAAACCTGGAGTTTTTATTTTCACATTCTTACTGTTACAACTCCTTGCACATTGGTAACGTGGGGTGACACCTTAAGGTGTTCTTGCTAAATAAGCTAATGTGTGGCATCTTTTAATAGTAATATAAATACGATATCACAGCCTCCATAGTTTACAACTATAGTAGCAATAGACAAAACCTTTGGGACTTTTTTTGCTTTTTAAAAATAAAAAAAAAGTCACTAAGGCCACAGCCTAATAAAAAATAAACCAAAAATTAAGGGACTATCAAAAGGCAGAAGTCTGGGGCAGAGAAAAAGTACATTAAAACTACTTCAGACCAAATACATTGCTTTCTCTCATGACAGATTTGTACCACCTGCTGGCAAACTATTCTTTTGGCAGTGTGTTAAGTCAGCAGTTTCCTAAACGTAGTTTCTGGCACTGCAGAGCTAAGACCTGCGCGAAAATAATGTTATAAGCAACGTATGGAAAGGTCTGCTTCTCAAGAAATTGATGCTCAAGAATTCGATCTGTATACATGAGGCAAAACAAAAAGGAGTTCAGTCTCAGTACCCGTGAATGATGCCCAACAAACGCCACTTCTTGCCCCTTATAACCACAGACTTAACCGGACCAACTCGGCACCGGGACAGGGCAGGGCCTGACAATTTCCCCCACCCTTCCCCCGATAATGAGGGGGCAGGGGACGCCAGAAAGCACTATCCCCCCCCCACCCCAAAGTTATCAAGCAGCTCACAGCCCCCCACTCCCAAAAGCAGACACCCGAGAGCGTTGCTCTTTTAGAGTGCGAGGATGAGCAGTAACAGCTGACTGCAGAGGACTGGTAAAAAGGGCATGGGGGAGCGAAAGAGACCGGAAGCAGGGGGGAAAGGCAGAAAACAACGCCATACTGTTCGTCTGGATACAATGTACCACTCAGTGTCCTGATGAAAGTTTCCACCGCCTTCAGCCAAACTAGTTGCTATTTCAAATACGAATTTTCTCACTTTACGGGTCTCTCTTCCACTCTTACCAACTAACAAAGTGCTAAAAGGCTACATCTGTAACAGTCATGCGCTATACAAATAACAGCATCTCAATATATACCTTCGAAAGCTCGATCTTGCAGAGGGCACCATCAGAGGCCATATCAGTCTGAGGTTCGAATCTGAGCAACGTGGGGGGTGATTCTGCCATCTGAGATTTAAGACCGCAAGATACGAAATCCAAGAGGAAGGCCTGTGGCCGCTGTGCCTGCAAAGTGTGTGTAACCTGAGGGATAGATCTGGTGTCTGTGTGTGAAAAATGTGTGAGATCGAAGGGATAAATCTGCTGTACAAGACAGAGATCTGTTTCAAGATTATTTTATTCACTTATCAATTCTTTGTGGCAGTCGAGAGATCATGAGATGGCACTTCCTGCAATCATCCAGCAACACATTCGTTTTTTCACTTATTTTTTTACAATTGACCTCTAAATAGAGGATCTGCATACTCTGTCCTTATTCATGGAGCCATGGACCATCGATGAAACAACTGGTCGAGTGGGAACCCCATAATGCACAGCAGCTTTGATAGTGGGGACACTAGGTTTCCCTGTCGTAGGTTCAATTCCAACATGTAGAAGAGTAGCAAAGGCCTTCAGTTTAGCTGGAGTACCTGGAAACTACCACAGGCGCTCACTGTCTATACAATGGATCAGGGGTGTGGAATTTAATAAAATATCTACTTGTCCATGGGGCAGGTTGCTTCATAAATCTACTTGTCCTGTAACAAAATCCACTTGTCCTTTTTGTGCCATGTAATGCAGCGACACATTCTGGCAGCAATCTCATTATTTAAGAGCTCTGAAACAGCCTCTCTGAATATGCCAAGGCTCCTTTCCATAGTAGGGTTTGAATACTAGCAATTCCCTTATGTTGCCACGTTTCCGCAGATCTACATAATGCGGCTGAAGGTAATGGTAAGCAACAGTTTCAGGGTTGGAATGCCCTTTTGAGTCTGTGCAAACCTACTAACTTGCATGTTTTAAGGGTTTTCACCAACTTTTCTCTAATCTTTTCCCATACTGAGAAAGGTTGGCCATTTACTCCTGACAATGGCAGACATATAACTTCTTCCAGCATTGGGGAAAAAGTGGTTGGAGGGAATATCTTGCAAACTCTAAGATTTTCGCATGAGGAAATCTCTATACCTGCATATTTGTTCAGGCCAAAATGCAGTTCAAAAATATTTTCTAGGAGTACTATTTCTTGGCCTACTTCTGTTAAGGCTTGTGGATTCACGAAAGTCATATATCTGCACTTAATCCAAGGACATGGGTGCACTTTATTTAATAATTAGGCCGCTAATTAGGTCTGGCGTTAACCATGACCTTTTTGTGTTTATTAAAGTTTTGTCTCTCTCTGTCTGACTGTCTAACGGCTAGCTTCACTTTGGGTGACAACATTCTGTTCTTTCACAAGGAGCATATCGACACAGTCGTTTTGTTCAGTGCCAGGAGCTACTGTGCAATATGTGCTTTTTGAGACAAAAACAATTTTTGCTTTTGCCAATGTTTGTTATAATGGTGAGAGCCCAGCAGCTCCTACACCAATAAGGTTGTACAAAAACCATGCCAAAACAAGTCACACATTGACAAAACCAACAGTCTGACAAACAAGTTCAGACCTGGCTTTACCAATGCTTGTTTATTTGTATGTTTCCCATATTCTTATTAAAACTGGTTACACTGTTTTTCCTTTATGAATATTTTTTAGAAATACTAGTGTAAATCAACACATTTTACTAAATGATGCTGCAAAGAAATGGTACCTACATTTTTTCAGTAGTTTAGCTAAATGTTTTTGCATGTTTTTGTGAACATTTTATTTTGAAAGCAAAGAATCAATCTTGCTTTCAAGCTTCTGTAAATATTTGCATTTAATCAGAAAGCATTCTGGGAGCAGTATGCATAACCTCATATTGCTAAACATTGAAAACATGTGTACATATTTTTATACTCTAACCACTGTCAGTAGTGCAGTGTGAGTTTACAACATTTGCTTAGAGCGCCCACCCTAATAATAAAGTCTTTGTATTAATGAACCATAAATACAAGTTTGAATAGCATTAACACATGGACACAAGTAATACCTTGACTGCAGGCAATGCCTTTCCCTGATCCATAATGTGGTACTGTAAAATGGCAGCCAAAGGGTTTGTACTGTAGGGGGTTGGGCCTACTTGTCCCAAGGACAAAATTCACATGAGAACTTGTTGCCCTTGACCCCAAACAATATGTCCTGGGCGCTGGGCTATAGGAATTCCACATCCCTGTGGATAGACCTGTACATTGCACAGACATTGCTGTGATGTAATGACCTGCTCTACAAGAGTAAAAACAAGCATTGGCATGGCCAATAGGTCTCGCTTTTGGTATGTTGTAAGTGTGTAGTTAGGTAGCATCTATTTTTATGTGCAGTAATATAAAGTGTTGCATGGCTGAATATTTGTAAGGTTAGAATTTGATACCTATTGGCGTATTTGTTATAGGAAATAGACGACAGAGAGCGAGCGCGATGCTTTTAAAGCTCTGTACTATCTTAAAGAAAACTTATGTGTTTTGCTTTGTAGCTGCAGTCCTACCAAGTAGCACGCATCAGGCGTTAGACTAACGCATTCCATTGTGATGCTCCGCATCACCGCACTGAAATGCATTGTCACGCATTATAGGCATAGTGCCTGGCTGTCAAACCGTTAGCGCTACCTAAAGCAAACTGGAGTGGCTGACAGCACATGACGTGCGCGCGCTGCTCCTGCAGGCTTGGGGCTCATCACTGCCTGTAAAAAGTCTTGGAATGCTGTTCAACCTAGTTAATCAATGTTGTTTATGTATGTATCGTACCCTTGTTCCGTTTCTTGTCACCGCAGATTGGACTCATTTATTCGATTTATCCCACAATTTTGGGAGCGATTTTCAGTACCATTTGTAACTTGGTTTTGTTGTAAACTGCTTTAATTCAGGCAATGTTTGCGCTATAAAAAATTGTGTAAATAAAGAACGAAAGATAAAGCCACTGACTTTCTCGGGTCTTCCCTTGCTTCTAAAACAGTAACAGAGTAGACTACATTAATTTTCGCCCTCAAACACAGCCTCGCGCATATGAAATCGAAGGTTTCTAAACCTGTTTCGTCCTACACTCACAGTAACGCCCACTGCTTGCACATTCTAGTAGCTAGACGATCGTCTGTTGTCTATGGCTATGTGCGGTTTACCTTTTGTCCCTCGTTTGTGTCCGTAGCGTTCCGGAGTATGTAGGTTGTCTGGCCTTAGTACTAGGAAGCTTAGTTGGTAGTTGACATTCATTTCAAGGATGGCTAGTCCCTTGTGAGCTGTTGCCGGGCGCAACCCAAGAGTAACTTAGGTCTTGACGTCAGCGAGCACATTATGCAGGGAGTATTAGGTGCTCCTAGGCAAAGTTCTGTCCGTGCCGAGCACCTAGATTGTTTGGGCTAGTCTATAAACACTAGAGGAACAGCTCACGTAACCCGTACTTTAATTTGTTGAGAGGCTCAGCCTCTGACACTTCTCTACAGACCATCTCCTCTACATCATTCTGTATTTGTCCACACTTAACTGTTTTACGTAGAAATTTTCAATTTGGTGAAATGATATTAAAATATTAAATTTGGAGTGCTGTATAGATGATAAAAGCAATATGTTAAATGAGGAGAAATGCGCGTCCCGGTATCTAAGTAATGATATATTTTAACAATATGGAGCATTATAGTTTCGCAGTTTCGAGTCAGTGTAAAGGTGACACTTTCATACTTATTTTATCTCCTCAGCAAGTTGTACGTTGATTAGCACAGCCGGGATTCGATTCCGCAAGGGCCACAGGTCCTGGGGGGCAGTGTGATGCGGGGCTTAGAAGCAGAGCGCCTCGCACATTCACACCTGTAGCACGAGGCTGCACGTGCTCTCTGTGCCTGAAGCCTGGGCGTCCTCTTACAAGTGTAAGAGGCATGGTAGGGCAGACGGTGCACCTCAAACCCCAGGGAGGGCTGGAGGTCCTGGGGGGCAACAGTGCATTTAGAAGCAGAGCTCCTCGCACATTTACACATGTGGCACGACCCTACATTCGTTCTAAAGTGTTTCTGCAGCCTGAGTGTCCTCCTGGTGCGTGAGAGAGTCATGATTGGGTGGAGGGAGCGCACCAGAACCTAGGGTGGGGGGGGGGGGGGGAAGAAGAGTGGTGCGAGGTGCTTAGAATCAGAGCGCCTCGCGCATTCACACCTTAGTGCCCTTCCATTTTTGGTGCTTTGCACCAGTTTTGAGGTCTTAGAGTTTCTAGTTGCTCAAATCTGTTTAATTTCAGATATTTATATATTTTCCTCATCTTCATTGTTTGATTTTGATCGTGAGGAAGTGTCACTCATAGCCATTGAAATGTCACTCATAATTGCACTGACATTACGAAAATGTCACACGTAGCAATCTGAAACCTTGGCAGCTATGTAGCTGCGAAAATAGTAAACCATGCAAGAGAGGAGCGAGGGCGAGCGAACGAGCGCGATAGCAAAGCGAACGCGCTAGACTCGTGCAGGAAGCAAAAAAGGCCGGCGAAAATACTAAAACACGCGAGAGGAGCGGGGGCGAGCGAGCGACCGAGCGCGGCAGCAAAGCGAAACCACTAATTCTAAACACGTGCTGCGCGTAACCGCAAGCAATATGCAATGGGCGGGTACATTTGTTAAGGAAGGTGGGACATGCGCCCGCCTTGGACTAATCGCATGCTGCCTTTGTAAAGAAGACGAACGCAAACACCAATAGCAGTTAAGCACACGCACGAGTGTGTGCGGAGCGTGTGCGAGCGTCTGGTGCCATTTTCGAAAGCCCTTACATAAAGTCTCGCAGAGCAACGCATGCGCGCTGCGCTAGGCTCGACCTAAAAAGGATTAAAGATAAAGTACAATTAGGATGGGAAACCAGATTAGTATGGAGTACTAGGGAAAAATAAAGGTATCTGTTGATTTAGGATTGCTAAAGGAAGAGCCTGACCTCTCATCAGTGGTGGTGAGCTACTCCATGAACAGTTCAGTTAATGTTTGGACAAGCCGGATGTGCGATGGGGTGTTACTCCAAGCCCTTGGATCACACACAGCCTGAGAAGACTTGCCTTCAGACGTTTTCTTTTTAGTATTTCTTTAGTTCTAGTCTGATGATTGTTCCTCCTGTTGTGGTGGATTCATGTGATAGTACTTTTTTTTTTGTGAAACAAAGAGGTGCCTTAGTTGGGACCACTTTGTAGGCAATGGAGCAGGTCTTTGAGGTGCTGAACTCTTGGGGACGTAGCACCTTCAGGATGGGGGACATGTGCTTGTGTGTCTTAAGAATTTCTTGAGGACTATTTCTGGTGTGAGGAGTCTCAAAACATTCCCACAAGTCATGAAGCTAGGCATGTTCTCAGCGTTATATCAGCTTCGATAGACTTGTGACCCTGGAACAAGGGAGTTCACAAAACAACTTGTTTATAATGTGACAAGGGAGACCAAAACCCTAGAGCATCAGATAGGTGACCGGACAGCGAGAATAGAGCACCAGTTGTTTTCTATTCAAACACTTACTAAGCCAGTCCACCCACTTGACAGAAGGCACAACCCAGAGGACCAACAGTAAGCCCATAAGAGCACATTGAAAGATCAGAGAACCAAAGAGACAATCAGAAGAACCAGCTGAAAGCACCTAAGAAACAGTCTGGTAGACTGAAAAGCAGCCCAAGGAATCAAAAAGCTATCTCTGTGTCCAACACAAGAGGAGGTGTTAAAAGTTATTTTGACTCTGGATTCAGCCCATGTTGCTTTAAAGAAATTGCCTGCAGCCATTAGAGGCCTCACCCAGCACTTTCATGAGATTTTGAAGAACTATGAAGCGGTAGCAAGGTCGACCAACGGTAACCCATTGAAATAACCAGTCACAATCCCACCTGCCTCGCCTTGCAGGTGTGTGACATTCAACTATGCATTAAAGACTTTCGTGCCCTCGGCCTCATCAAGGCACAATATCACTTTAGGTTTAAATCTTTTTTATTGATATCATTTGGTTTATACTTCAAACAGTGCCGCTAGTGATAAGCCATGTGGATCATACATGTACAGCAAGGCACACAACAAAAGAACCCCAACACAACTCCCTCCTCCCCTCCCTCCCGGATCCCCCCCTCCCGGGCCCACCCAAACCCAGTCCCCAACTCAATCTCCCCCTGGGCAAGCTTGGTGTGGATCTAATGGAGTAGAGTCGAGATTCCCCAGTTATTCTACCTGGGAATGAAGATTAAGCGTTGTCATGCGGGGTGCTGTAAGTCGTAAGAGGAGCAGGTACTTGGGACAGGTAAGTTCCTGCATTTCTGTGCCAAGTAGGGAGAGGAATGGGCGCCAGAGATCCAAGAAGGAGGAACAGTCTCCCTGAAGTGAGAGGGATATACGCTCCATACCTAGTACATGCCACACTCTGTGTAACCACCCCTGGTAGGTAGGAGTCAGGTCTGTGCCCCAGTGAGATAGTATGTTTTGCAAGGCCGCGCCCAAGGCTATACCCATTTGTCTGCCTCTGCGCGATTTGAGAGGGAATGTGAGCGCATTGGGTAGGCCCAAAACGACGCACGCCGAAAAGCGTGGTATCTGTGTGTCAAAGTGTTTGTCTATATCGTAAAGGACCTGCCCCCAGTATGATGCAAGTGTGGGGCAATCCCATAATAAGTGCGATAGCGTGCCTTCAGACCCGCAGTTTCTCCACCAGTCTGATTTGCGGGTTGGGTTGCATCTATGTAGTCTAGGAGGTGTGAGGTACCAATATGAAGTGATCTTGGTCAGCGTTTCTATGCTAGAAACGTTGTGAGCCGTGTGGCGTGCCCAATAGAATATGTTGCCCCATTCCTTCTGAGAGTGTGCGCCCCAGTTCTGTCTCCCAACGTCTCTGCCCAGCGGATTTGACTGCTGGTTCTGGAGGGCGTAGGAGGTAGTAGAGCTCAGTGATGAGGCGTGTGCTTATCGATTTGGTGAGCAGACATTTTTCGTACGGGGTAAGGGGTCTTAGGGCCCCCAGGGGTATCGAGGGGTGCATGGCCCAATGCCGCACCTGCTGAAAATGGTACCGTTCCGCCTGTGGCAGCGCGAGTTCGGAGCGAAGGCCCTCGAAGCTCAGTGGGTCCACATCAATGAGATGCCCTATTGATCTACACCCCTCTCTGTCTCAATGTCTAAAAGCCACCAGGTCGAGGCCCAGTGTAAAATCCGGATTGTTGACTATAGGTGTGAGGAGGGATGGGAAGGAAGTGAGACCGCACCTTACGGCAGTTGAGCCCCAGGTTTTCAATGTTGTGCGTGTGACTGGTGATCTGTATAGCCCTATGGGTTGCTGAGTTCTGTGGCGAAAGGGGATCTTCCACAGAGCCTGGCCGGCAATGGCTCTATCTATGAAAAGCCAATGCCTTTCGGATTTGCTGCGGGATCATTTCAGTAGAATTCGAAGTTGGGCAGCCTGGTAGTAACAGCCTATGTTGGGAATTCCGAGACCGCCCTCCCCCGAGGGTCTGTAACTTAATTCCCTATTGATCCTGAGTCTCATATCTGCCCAGACAAAAGAGAGGAATTCCAGTTGAAGCGACTTAAGGATACCAGGGCGGAGAATCCACGGGGTGTGTATGGAAGAGGTACAGTATCTTTGGTAGGATATTCATTTTGAGCGCCGCCACACGACCAAGCCAAGAGAGGCCAAATGGCCTCCAGCGGCGTAAGTCTCAACGGGTTTGAGAGAGGAGGTGATTGTAATTCAGAGAGGCAGGGGCCCCGAGTTGAGGCTGCCAGTCTAATGCCGAGGTATGAGATCAATTCTGTCGCCCACTATATCGTGCATAGCTGTCTAATGGCCTCCTTAGTAAAAGACTGGAAGGAAACCCTGAGGGCTTGTGATTTAGAAACATTAACCTGAAAGCCTGAAGCTTATGTGAAGCTCTCGAGCTCTGTGAAAAAAGCTGGTCTGGGGGTCTTCCAATGTTGGGACAACATTGTCCGCATAAAGACTTATGGTATGGTGCTCCCCGCCAAACCAAACCCATACCCGGGGTGCACCCGTCCACTTATGAATGCGCTCCAATTCTTGTACTTGCTTGGTGAGGCCCACTCTCTTGTCCCTGCAAAGCCTATTATCCGCTGAGGAGGTTGCAATAAATTCCCCTCTCGCAACTAGCTTGAGTGTTTCCCATAGGCCAGGAACTCCTCTAGTATCTTAGTTAGCTGCTGTACCAAGGCCGGGCTTGCAACAGTGTGTCACGTAGCCGCCAAGAATATGGTGGTCTGTCTGATGGGGGGTGGGGATTGCTAATGTAAGAGTCAGTGCGGCATGATCCGTGAGCGAGCGGGGTTCAATATCCGAGGAGGGCGCTAAGGGAAGCAAGGATTGGGACCCTATGAAGTAGTCAATTCTAGCATAAGTTTTATGTGCGTGGGAATAAAACGTGTAATCTGTGACCTGGGGGTGCAGGGAACGCCAGATATCCACCAGTCCCAAATCGTGTAGCCACTCCGGAACACTCCAGGAGAGAGCCCCAGTATGTCCCTGCCGTTGGGCCGAGCAGTCCAGTTGATTGTCGAAGACCACGTTTATGTCTCCCTCCAATAGGATTTGCCTATGTGGAGAGTTTGTTAATTCCATCACTGCTAGTCGGAGGAAGGCCTCCTGCCCGTCACTGGGCACGTATATTGAGCCTAGGGTAAAGGTACGAGCTTTAATAGTGACTGATATAGCTAAGAGCCACCCTTTAATTTCATCTTGTTTTGCGCCTGCTTTCCCTCCAAAGATGAGTATTGCAACCCCAGCCGTTTTAGTTGTGTGTGAGGAGAAATATTGGTGAGGGAAAGCCCTCGAGCGAAGTCTGTGCCTGTCCCTCGTAAGAAGGTGGGTTTCCTGTAGCAAGCATATTTGGGCACCGACTGCTCTAAATAGGATAGGATGGCCCTCCTTTTAATCGGATTATTTAATGGGTCGGGACCTAGACCGGCAGCTAAATGAAGCGCCATTACAAACCAGAAGACCCCCAAACCCAAATGCCCCTAGCATACCAAATGTGTGTACCCGATGATGCAAACACAAGGAGATGATGGACGGAGAGCTGAAACTTTTCAGTCACAGACCTGGGTTGAATCCATCATCATTCTTTTTTTTTTTGTCTTTAAGAAAAGGAGGTACTTTTTAATCACACAACAGTACTGAATACTACAAAATTCAATCCAGTATACAGGGCAGAGATCCCGATTACAATTCTCCCTTGTGATGCTACATACACTGACTTTCCTCACGCTAATCCCCCCCCAGTAACACTCCTTTTTTTTTAAACATAATTTTATTAATTTCTACATAGCATCGCATCATTGCCATAGGACACTTACATCATCGTTATGCAGTTTACATGCGCTGAAACACATTGTACAATGAGTTTTAAAAACCGATATATATGCCATTGTAAAATGATTTAAGGAAATAAGTATCCATGCAGTCATATGCCAGCTGAATTAGCAGTTTAGATGATGCAGCTCCCAATAACTATATTATGTACCAGAGCCTTTCCCATGTGCAGGCTACTTAACTGATACATCTAAAAATGAACAATAAACAAACCCCATTCACAGATACCCCCCTCCCCCTCCCTCCAGTCCTATGCACACTCGTACAACCTATATGTAGTCCGTATGGGCATTTGAGGCTCTTGATAAAACTACGTACTAAAAACATTCATCTCGTTTCACGGCATTCGGGGACAAAATCTCCTCCACGCACTGTCTATTATCCATCATCATTCTTTAGCTCACTTCGCCACCTCAGTTCAGACCCAGCTATATGCAAATCAGTCTTGACCCTGGGCCTCATGGGAACAGTCCAGCCCGAACTGCCAAGCCAGGTCTTCCCTGAACCGGAAACAAGCATCCTGGGACCAGTTTCGGGGTAACACCCCTCATCAGACAGGCTAGCTTGAATCCAGTGGCAAAGTGAGCAAGGGACCCACGTCTGGGCATACCCTGCCAACTTAGGGCGAACAAAGCAAACACAAGCTGATGAGCAGTGACCTGAGCCTGGAGCCAAGCATATGGGAAGCCCAGGGTGGTAAACAAAAATAAAGAAACCCCAACAAGTAATACTATGAACCAATGAGCAATCATCGTACGATTGACTGAAGTCCGGAGCGGCATGCTCCTAGAAAAATTGGTTGGGGGGTACCAGTGGCCAACAACTCCCCGCTCCCGCCCGGCCCAGCCCCATGCATTCGTCAAAGGAGATTAAGGAGAGGGACCATCAGATTATCCACCAGCCCCCACTGCAAATCATGGTGTCAATGTTCCAGGGAAGTCCCCGGCCAATGTCGCCAGGACCGCCTGTGATTCTTTGGCCATGGTGTCCGGGTCAGGGCGCAGCTTACTAGTCGGAGGCTTGATTGTTGTCCACCCGTGGCCACTCCGACGGTGCCACAATATCACTTTAAAGCATAAGCAGACACTGGGAAATCCAAACCCTGCCCTCAAATGGTATTCCACGCGGTGAAGGCTATAAGAAGACGGCACCTGTAGTGACTAGTGCAGCCACCTCTCATTATAGTCCTGCGACACTCCCTTGCAGTCTGACTGCCCTCAGGGTTATCACCACTGCACAAACCACTGGAGAAAACACCTTAACACAAAATAAAAGGTGCAGGACCCAAACAGATGGCACTCGAGTACAATATGTGACTGGGAACAGTATGTACAGGGAGTAGCTCCAGGGGTGGTTGGCAGGGAGTTGCAGAAAGTAGCTCCCAGTTACACAGAATTAAGAGGTGCACGAACTGTTCACATGACAATGTAGTGCATATAAAGCCACCGACGTGATGCACCCAGGCGAGAAGGAGCAGAGCAGCACTCCGGTGCAATGCCATTTCATCGCAAGTGCATCCAAAAAGACTAAACTTTAGAGGCCATCAAAATAGCTGCTCAAAGAACACTCTGTTACTATTTGCAATTGTACATGGCGACCTATTTAGTCAGTAACTATGCAGCATAATAAATACCTACAGTTTAAGTTAGTGTGTGCATGGAGGAAACCGCCCTCTGTAGCGTTATGCGTGTAGAGTTATGCGACTTGGTTTTACTTTTCAGTGGTCTTCCGGCCCTCACAGTCAACTTACTCTGACTAAAGATATCACATCCCACATGGAAGGTAGGATTTTGTGGATTCACCAGTATTTAAAGTTGCTCCCTCCTCCAGGACCTAACCTGGTATCTACCCAATGTTTAACTTGTTTTAGCTCAGATCAGAGACACATCTTTATTCCATTTGCTCTTCACAATGTTTTATTTGACAAGAACTCTTCTTTCTGCAGCGTACACTGTTACCACCTTTGAGGGGGGGTTGTTTTTCTTTTAATTAAAATTATTAAATGAAATGAAGCAGATGGGCGAGTTGTCACAAGGGCCACCAGTGAAGGCGCTGTGGCTATAGACCTCTAGTGATGGACTAGTAATATAAAACTAGAGCCCTTACAGATTTCAGTACTGGATAGGCAGCCTGACAAGTAAAGTGGATAGCCATGGCTGCCCCTATGCATTTCACATACGTTTCACTTCTTAGCCCAACTGCAATTTTGTGTTATGTTAACTAATTATATATGATGCCCCCTCAAGCTCTCTCTTACTACCAAGCTACTTGTGGGTTAAAAACCCTTTGCTGGTTAGTAACCGCATCCATTACTGCGACTGGTCGAGGTTGAACAAATAAGTGACAGGGCAAGACGTGGTTAAAACAGCAAATGGCTACAATCCGCTTTTTCACAGCCTTTTACCTGTTCCACTTAGGAATCATTTATGGGGTTGCTGTAACTCTCAGTATATTGTTCTCTCTAAGTAACTTAGGAATCAGTATTATAAATATAAACTGACCAGCGTGTACAGTTATGGGCCAAGATTGCTCTAACATTTAACTCGGCCCCGAACCAACTCTACAGTTCCAGCCCCAATGAAGAGTTGACTAAAAATATTATCCAATGCTCTTCGGTTCAATCTAAACTTAAACCGTGCTTTGAGAAGAGTAAGTTAAAGGCAACTGCTCCACACAGGAATCCTACCAAGATCAACCACTCAGAGCCACTGTGTAGTTTGCGAAGACCACACCTATTGCTGAAAGAAGATTTTT
The DNA here is from genome assembly GCA_963921515.1 of Calotriton arnoldi. Classification (NCBI taxonomy): domain Eukaryota; kingdom Metazoa; phylum Chordata; class Amphibia; order Caudata; family Salamandridae; genus Calotriton; species Calotriton arnoldi. Next base: position 217,962 of record CAWUFW010000669.1, read on the forward strand.
TTTCTTGTCTTGCATCCATAACTACAGAGTATTTTATATTCTGCCATCTGCTTTGTAGGCTGAGAAATCACAAATAAAATTCTGAAAAATGTTTCCATACAGCAAGTACTCAATTTCTTAAGGCAGTTTCATGGTATGCAGACAGTTTTTTACAAAGCAGAGCACCCATCAGTAATACTCCTTTCCCTCGACCAGCCTTTACAACTTTTCCTCCTTCTCTTCAGTCTCTCCACTACATCAGCAATTGGTCTCTCCTCCATCAGCCTTCCTTATCCCCGATCTAATCTTCTAGTTAACTCTTCGATCAGTTGTTCTTATCCTTTACCAGAGCCACCATCCATACCTCCTCTAAGGGGACAGGAGGACCTTTACTGTTAATCGGGTTAAATATATAGATTGCCTTCAAACAATGCAAAGTGAGGGATCAAGAAACTCTCTGCACTTTCTGCCTAATCGCAGCATTTAAGGTCTTAAACATTTGTTCATAGGTCCCTTGGCGACCACACCCCCCACTCTCTCTGACTCTCACTTACCCGGACGAGGTTGCTGACTGCTGCCTGCACAGCAGCTACAGGGGCGGTCAGCTCAGGGATTGCCTTGCCGTCCACCTCTCCCTCCTCGTGCATGATGACCAGGTGCGAGATCTGTTGAGCCACAGGCTCCAGGATGCTCTCGATGGTTTTTGTGTGGAAGACCGGCATGTTGGCGGATCCGTGATGCCCAAAGGCTCCAGGAGAAAAAGAGTGCCCAACTCAGCCCAAACGATACCTCACAACTTTTCTTGCAGAATCTTCACCCTGTTCTTCTGAAGAGTGGTGCTGCCCACTCTTGATGTATCTACTTGACTCTCTTTGACGTTCTCCCTGTGCCCCTGAATAGGTATGGCTTCTTCTGGGAAAAATATTCAATCTAACCAACGTAGAGAATTGTGTTCACTCAAGAGGATGCACGCTCAGCTATCAAAGAATCTCTTTTCCTTCTACGGTTAGTATCGCCTCAAAATTCTGAAAGTTTTTTTATGCTGCTCTTACCACCACTCAAACAGGGTCTTCTTCCTACTCTTAAATATCTAATCTAACTATACCCTCACAGAGGTTCCAACACTACTAGACTGGTTTCTTACACCTCCGACAAGGTGTTCTTCACTACTACAGGAGATCGGTTTCCAAACGTTACAATTTCTTTTTCAAGCACTGTGAAATGCAAGTCTGACTGCAGTTACTATCTACCTCCTGCAGCTTGACAGGATGCCCCCTCCCTCCAGTAAACTACTCTCTCTCTCCTGGATTTCTCTTCTCTCCTCCTTATTTGGAATTCTCCTTCCCTCTTCCTGGAACGTCGCTCCCCTGTCCACGGGACGTTCTGGGAGTTGGAGGACCTTGCTCGCTTCAACCCTCCTGCCTTGTATGCTCTCTCCCGGGAACCCCAGCTCTCCCGGGATCCCTGCTTTCTCCTGAGCTCTTCACTACCCACACCCCTCTGCCTCCAAGGTGCCGTGCCGCGCTCCGGACGAGCTACGTCACTGCGAGCCTGGCATAGAGGCGGGGCATCTCCCGGACCCTCGCAAAATCCAAGGAACTTTCCTGCCTATCAAAGCAGAGCACACCTCTTTCGCCTGCGTTTCAGGCCTCGCTCTTAACATACGCACGCCCTCTTGTCGTTGAGGCGAGGTAGATGATGTGAAGGCGTTCTCATAGTTACAGTGCGGCCTCTTAGTAGCAATTGGCCAAACGTTCCGTCACTCGGGATTCCAGCGCGCCTGACGTCTTGCATTCTGCTCGCCATAAAAGGCAATGCTCAGTGCTCTGCTTTTTTCACCAGAATTCTTGAGGATAGACTGTGGTGTGAGTTGATTTAATTGGGCGGGCATGGACGGAGCAAGAGAAATTGGATCTTTGGAAGGAGCGGAACTGGATTTGTCTTCCCTTCTCGTGGGGCGCAGCACCTATAGGTGCTTGGGGGCTACTGCGGGAGAGAAGAGTTGCGGAAGCCAACACATAGGGAGGGGGAGCCGAACTGAGCTAAGGTTCTGCCTTGGTTCTTCGAGCCCGTGCGCGAGCCGTCACCTTCTGAATATAGTTGGCATGTATGCAACAAACATCGTGTAACACGCACTAGCAATGTCAATAGGTCTGGCATGTTACAGATTGGTTTAGGCACTGATTAAGTAATCAGACAGGAAGTTGTTCTCATCTTTGCATCTATTCATCCATCTCCTGACTCATTCTTGTATTCACTCTGTGACAACCACAAAAACACACACACACACTCACTCAACAACATTTGCAAGATAAATTAAAGGAGTACAAGTAGGTTAAAGAAAACATGCTGCTGTCTAAACGCAGTGAGCAAATGCCTGCAATAACAAAACTAAACAGCAATTCGTGTCTGTCTTGCAGTGGTATTCCCACTTACTATGGCGAGTCAGATTTTATCAAGGCACTCTTTTTAGGGCCTACTAGTGATCCAGCGGGCAGTGGCGTAGCTAGGCACTCTGCCGCCCGTGGCGGTCCCTGCCTTTTGCCGCCGCCGAGCGCCTAAGAGCGGGGGGGGGGGGGGTGCTGGCGATAAATTTACCTGCCGCCCCGAAATCTCGTACCGCCCCCTCCGCCCCCCCCTTGCTACGCCAGTGCCAGCGGGTTACTAGCAACAAGCATTTATACACCGAATACTCACCTGGGCCCATTCATTCATACTACGCTAGCATTTTCCGCTGGTGGGTCAGTTGTACTCTTTATCAATATCCCTGCTACCAATTACTTTTCTGATTGAAGAGTAATGACTTACCAATGGACCCTTTGATAATTGGGAAGTTTAAAATGAGAAAATACAATACAATTCATAAATCTGACTCAGGAAGTTTTAAAATGTTTATCTAAAGTCTTTAGCAGAGTAAATTTCAAACCACATAATACTTAATCGCATATCAAGGAGGAAGCATACTAAATAATCACCTATTTAATCAATGACGGTCCCTCAGAAAGAAGAAGATAGAGACAGCAGTACAGCTAAAGGTTGCATTTATATTTACCTAAAGGTGTGAGAACCAAACCCCTTGGCCAAGGAGTTGGAAAGATAGGTCCCAAGAAGGATGAAGATCAAAGACCTCCGGACCAGGTTCAGAACAGGATAGGTGACCTCTCTACCAACGACGCCTGCGTCGTTCCCTCTCTGTCGCTTCGTTCCTCCTCGATTCTTCCGTGTCTTCTTTCTAATGGAATCCGCCGCCCCCACCTCAGGACCTCTCTGGACAGCGGTTCAGTCTGCAATCGATCAGCTTGTTCTGTGGTTCTCAAAGCTGACAGCCTCAACGCTCTGCACCCTGTGCTAACTAATTAGCTAATTCTATATCTATTATACCCTTCTACACCCAGGTACCTCCCATTAATGTTTCAAAATTATGGGCCCACTACTTCTGATTGGACAGGGACAGGGGTTGATCCTCACACCATGACAATTTAGTTCAATTTCTTTAAGCCCATTGTTTTTAAATACCGCCCCTCACAATTAATACATTTGCTTTATTTCCCACCCGTCTCACGACAAATTTTAATACAAAATTTATATACATTGTTGCATTTGAGAGAACATCGCAGATGTACAGTGGAGTTGACCAACAGGTCGTGGCCTTGGATGTCTTCCAAGTTGACTTCATCGCTTTGTCTTGTTATTTTCAGAGCGCATGTGCACATTCCATAGGTCTCGAGCTACTGTTCAGTTAACCAGGCCAAAATTTACGAACTAATAGAAATCAAAGAAGAAACATATTAAAATCAAAAATAAATGTTTTCACTGTATACCCCCTATTTCTACTCTATTCCCATTTAATTATAAAATCTATCCCGCATTAGTAGCGTTAGAATACCACATTGTTAATTGCAGCAAATGCGTGAGCTTTAGCACGTGAGAACATTAAGCAGCCATTTTAGCATACACTGCGCAGAAGCAAAGATTCCCTCCAAGCAAAGAAAGACGTCATACCACATGATATGGTTGACACATGCGTAATGGAGTTCCCGCGCTTTAGCGGCCATTTTGGATTAGACAAGGATTACTTATTAGTTTAAACACATAGGCAAGCTTCTCTCAGATACTGTGTTGTGTATGCACTTATTAGTAAAGACATTACAAAGTTTAATTAATTAATACTGCGAGAGGATTGCTTACGAGCAAGACTCATTGTGAGTTCTTGCTCCATCAATCCCCTCTCTGATGGCGTTTCTGAGCCATCAAATACTACCCACAACCAGATGCCAAAGTCTTAGCATAATTTTGTCTCAATCTCATTTTTACATTTTTTATTCTTATTTTCTCCTTTCAGTTTCTTGTATAATTCACTTTTTAGATCTTCTAATTCTATTTCATCAAATTTTCGTTTCTTTCCCTTTCCTGTCACTCTATATGTCTCATTCTTTCTACAACATTTGCACCATATCATTATTGACAGTACTATTATTGCTATCCCTACTAAGGGTACTAATATTTGACCTATAAGTCCTTTTCCTACATTAGTAAACCAGGTACCAATTGACGCAATGCTATTTGTCAATCTTTCCCATACACTATCAACTTCCAGTGGTTTCAGTTCATTCTCAAGTTTTGTTATATTCTTTATATACGTTCCGATTTCTGCACTTTTGTCAGGAATATACGTGCAACAATGTTTCGTTTTCAACAATTTACAGACTCCGCCCTCTTTTGCTAATATTATATCAAGCGCAAGTCGATTTTGCATAACCATTGATCTAATCGCAACCATCTCCGCATTAATCATTAGAAACCCTCCAGCAGTATCCGTTGATAAACGATCAACCACTGTAGATAATTTACATATTTTCCTTGAGTTCAGAATTATTCCCACTGAAGTTATCAATGCACCAAATATGTCACCTACGATTTCAGAAAAACTAGCTCTTTTACTACGTGTTAATTCACTATTATTTTCATTGCTCCCAGTGTTTCTTTTTACGTGGTATACTTTTGGAAAAACTATTCCAAAATAACAACTTCCATACCACCGTGCAGGAAGCCTAAAGTAAGCCTTATTCCCACACACATAATAAATTCCAGGAAAAACTGAATCTGTTCCTCCTTTTAGTCCCCAACCTCCAAGAATTAAGAAATTATGTTCACATTCACTGGTACAGATGAAAATATTGTTATAATCACCTTTTAACCTATGTAGACACATTTTCCCTGTCTTTACAAAATCTAGTGCCATAGCAGCTTGAGCTATGCCAGGTGTGTAAATACTCTCTTTCTCAGCCCCAGGTGGAAGATGAGCTTTAGGCTCAGACGCCTTCTTTTGGAAATTTTGTCTTCTATTTTCTACTAAGTTCAAAAATATCTTTTCTTTTTCATGTAACGAACATGTTAGATTGCTTCTATGTGCATGTGTTATATCTATCGACTTCATTGTTAGGAAAAATTCTCCCATAAATTGTGCATCTTGACTGCTAAGCACTGAATTCATATTCTTTCAAATCGGAACCTCTGAAAATATCACATCTATATCTGAATAATAATACTGAAGTTTCCCTGTTCTATAAAATAAACTAGTTAATACACTACATGATATGCCATAAGTTAAAGGCAAATGATGGTATGTTAACCCTTCTGCTACTGATTCAGGTAACTTCATACAAACATAACAGTCACTAACTTCCATGGTATCTACATATTGAAACAATAATTTTGTGAACACATTTAAACTAGTATCGTTAGCTGTTACCACATGATGAAATTCTGGTTCATCTTCTGCTTCTATTCTTACGCTATCACCTTTCAAGTTATCTATCCTTCCCTTTGTTTCATTGTTAATCTTTTTATCCATTATCATAAGGTAAGGAATTGCTACAATCACAACTAACCACACTACAAGCACCACTACCAGACTACATATGCATATAGCACAGCATCTTTTACAACATTTCCGTTTCGGTCTCCCAGAAACTCTGTCGTCAGGCATTTTGACAAAGAAGATTTCTCTTCTTTTCTTTTCTTTCAAGACTTTAACGTTATCAAGGTGGCTTCACTTCTTTTTCATAAGTCAGTTCTGCACTTGTTCTTTCGTCACCACTTTCACTTGACTCTGAACTCTCGTAGTCTTCAAGGATTATATAAGTCCAATCAGGACCTTTAAACTTATTGTTCACAAGTTTCAGTCTTTTGCTTTTTCGTTTTTCAGTTCCACTTGTTTGTCCAGATAAGCTTGTTACTTCATTTACTTGTTCCGGATCTTTACTTCGTGTTTCTATATGGTATTTTACTCTTTTGATGACACTAGGCCAATGATCACCTTTTCTGACTTTCTTTGCTTGCACTGTATCTTCACCTCTTAAGTCTTTCCCAAAAGTTCTTTTAATTTCAAGCTGTGGCACAATTTGATTTTCCTCGTTTTCAGTTTCTTCTTCTATCTGTTCTTGTTCAGGTCTTATTGTTGTTTCTTCAGTTGCCTGAGTGTGAGTTTCTACTAACTGACCCTGTTCAGGATTTACGTCTTCGTGCTTGAGGCTTTCTTGCTTGTCGTTTTCTTCGTTTTCTTCTCCCTGAACATATTTTTCTTGTTCTAACTGGTTCTGATCAGGGCTTATTGCACTTTGTACTTCTGCAGCCTGACCGCGTTCTTCTAAACCTGTCTGTCCCTGCTCAAATTTTGCTGTTTCGTTGTCGATTTGAGCCCAATTTCCTCTCCCTATCTGGTCCTGCTCAGGTTCTCTTATCGTTTCATTTTCCTTATCCTGAGCTGCTTCTTCTTCACCTATCTGGTCCTCACTAATTTCCTCTAATTTAGCTCGACTTCTTGTTTTGTTGTAAACTTCTGGTATATCAACCACTGGTATCCAGTCCTGACTTGTGCTCGGTTGTTCTTCTTCAGATTCTCCCGAATCTCTCACCTGGGATTCTTCAGCTGGCCAACCTTCAGCTTCCTCAGTTATTGATGCTGACTGAGGATCTTTTCCTTCAGGAGCTGGCACCCTTTTGGTGTGGCTTACGTGAATCCAATTAGGCAATCCTGCACATTTCACTGCTGTGTTTGTAACTAATATAACCTGACAAGGTTCGCCCCACCTGGGTGATAAACACGTTTCTCTGGTGTGATGCTTCACAACCACCCAGTCTCCGGGGTTCAGATCATGCTCTTGTTCAGGCTGCCTGGAAACTGCGTCTTCTCCAACCTGGTGAGAGACAGAACGCACTAGGTCAGCCAATGCCTTGCAATAATCTAGAACCATATCATCAGTTATGTTCAGCAGTTTATTTGTAGGTACATGTGCTTGTCTCATTGCTCTTCCCATGATGATTTCATGTGGACTCAATCCTGTATTTCTATCAGGAATGCTTCTGAGTCCCATTAAAACAAGAGGCAATGCATCTGGCCAATCTAACGATGTGGATGCACACATCTTTGACAGTCTTGACTTTATCGTGCCATTCATTTGTTCAACCACTCCAGAAGCCTCTGGGCGGTACGCACAGTGCAATTTTTGTTCAATTTTGAATGCTTCACAGATTATTCGAATTACATCGTTATTGAAGTGACTTCCTCTATCTGATTCCAAAGTTACTGGGAAACCGAACCTAGGAATGAGTTCTCGTAATAACAGTTTTGCGACTGTAATGCTATCATTCCTTCTGGTAGGGTAAGCCTCCACCCATCTTGAAAACAGACATACTATGACAAGTACATATTTCAGTCCTTTACATGGTGGTAACTGTATGAAATCTAGCTGCAATCTTACAAAGGGACCTTCAGCCTTTCCAATTTTTCCCAAACCAATTACTGTTCTCCTTCCTGGATTATTCATTTGGCAAGTTAAACACCTTTGGCAAAGACTCTCTGCTGCAGCCCTAAACTTTGGATTGTACCAACTTTGTCTGAAAAGTCTAATCATGGCATCTCTCCCTACATGTGTGTCTCCATGATACATTCTGGCCATTTGTGAAATCAAACAGTCGGGCATGACTGGTCTGCCATCTGTATATACCCATACATCATCATCTGTTCTTCGGGTACACCCTATTTTTATCCAAACATCTCTTTCACTCTCCTCAGCATCATCTTGCAATCTTTTCACATCATTCCATGTTTCAGGTGGTGAACATAGCATAAGTTGGCAGCTGATTCCCATCCTTTCAACTTTTCTGTTTACTGCCAACCTGTTTCTAGCACAGTGTTGAGCAACTAGGTCTGCGTATCTGTTACCGACTACCACCCAGTCATCTCCTGACTGGTGTGCGGCACATTTCACCACTGCCAATTCTTTTGGTGATTGTATTGCTTCCAATAATTCCTTTACAAACTGCCCATTTTTGATTGGGGATCCTGAAGAAGTCATGAAATCCCTCTGCATCCACAGTTGGCCAAAGTCATGCACAACCCCGTACCCATATTGACTGTCCGTAAATATGGTTACTCTTAAATTTTTCCCAATTTTGGAAGCTTTGATCAGAGCAATTAATTCAGCTACTTGTGCAGACTTGACTCCTGGTAAATAGGATGCTTCGACTATTCCAGATAGTTCACACACAGCATAGGCTGCGCTCAATTTACCATCCTCATGCCTTAGGCATGAGCCGTCCACAAACAGCTCCCTGTCTGGATCTTTTAGGGGCATTTCCTGTATGTCAGGACGCGGTTTTGTACACAATTCTGTGACCTTTAGACAGTCATGTTCTGGATCGTCCTTAACTTCTTCACAAATTGGATCTGGCAATAATGTAGCAGGATTCACAACAGTGCACCTAACTATGGTCACATTTTCAGCTCCAAGAATAATTCGTTCATACCTTGTCATCCGACTAGGTGTGAGATGCTGAGTTCTAGTTCTTGTCAACAGGATCACAACTGCATGTGGGACAAACACTGTTACAGGATATCCCATTACTATTGACTCACTTTGTTCAATGCTCATACAGGTAGCAGCAACTGCTTTTAAACAGCCTGGCAATGCTGCCGCCACTGGGTCCAATGTAGCAGAAAAATATGCTATAGGACGCCTGTCTAGTCCATGTCTTTGAGTTAACACTGAAAGTGCACAATTTTCTCTTTCATAGCAAAATAGTGTGAATTCTCTTGTATAGTCAGGCATGCCCAAGGCAGGTGCCTCACACAAAGCATTTCTTAATTTTACAAATGCACCGGCACTTTCATCATCCCATTCAACTGGATCTTTGGCTTTCTTTTTGGTTAGCTGAATTAAAGGCTTTGCTAGTAGTGAAAACCCTATAATCCATTGTCGACAGTATCCTACTATTCCAAGAAACATTCTCACTTCTCTTTGTGTTTCTGGCATTTTCATTTTCTTGATTATTTTTATTCTATCAGATGTTATTCTTCTTGTTCCCCTTTCAATTTGGTGTCCCAAATATTTAACTGCCGTTGTACAAAACTGCAGCTTCTCAGGTGACACTTTGTGTCCTTCTTCAGCCAAATGGTTGAGTAACGCAATTGAATCTTCAACACAATCATCATGAGTTTTGGATGCTACCAATAAGTCGTCAATGTACTGCACCAGGACTGAACTCCTGGGCAGTACTAATTTTTCTAGACACCCTTTCAGTATTTGATTAAAAATGGAGGGACTTTCTGTGTATCCTTGAGGAACACGATTCCATACATAGACATGATTTTCGAATTTAAACGAAAAGAGATATTGGCTATCTGGGTGCAACGGTATTGAGAAGAATGCTTGGCATAGATCAATCACAGTGAACCATTCTGCACTCCAGGGTATCTGGTATAGGATTACTGCAGGATTTGGTACTATAGGACAACAAGGTACCACAATTTTATTAATTTTCCGCAAATCCTGAACAATCCTATACTTTCCACTAGGCTTTTTCAAACCCATGATTGGTGAATTACAAGGACTACTCATAACTTCTTTTAATATGCCTTGTTTCACCATTCTGCTAATTTCCTCAACAACTCCTGCTTTTACTTCTGCACTCATTTTGTACTGTCTGGTATTTGGGAAAATTGCGCCTTCTTTTACAGTGATCTTTACTGGGTCTATTTTTGCCATAAGTCCTACTTCTTTCCCTGTAAAATCCCATACCTTGGAACTCACTGTAGTTCTTAATTCCTCTGGTAATTCGTCTTTCGTTATCAAGGAGAACATCTCATCTATTTCCGTACCTTGCTTGGCTATCATGAACTTATAAACATGATCTTCATCCGGGGTCTGTATTGCAACACCATCCGGTGTGCAGAAAATAGTGCAATTCATTTTGCACAGTAAGTCTCTACCCAATAAGTTTACTGGACTGGAATCACACACCACAAATTGGTGCATTTCTCGGAAGTTTCCTATTTTTACTTCCATAGGCTCAGTAAGGGGTGTTCTGATCTTTTGATTAGCTACACCTACAACTTGGATAGCTTCTCCAGAGAGAGGAGGTCTGGGATGTCTGCTGTTCTTACAGTAGAACGGGTAGCACCAGTGTCCAAAAGAAAAGTGATATCATTACCTCTTACTTTCCCTTCAACATATGGACCTGACTGATCTACTGGTAAGGATGCGCCAAGTACGCATTCCTTCTCCCCCTCTCTTAGGCACCGTCATTGATGACTATATGGATCAAATTCGTCCTGTAAAAGAAACTGTGAAGTTACATATTCATTCTTACCACTTCCTCCTTGATATCCGACGTCTGTACCGTGCTTTGCTCTGCTTACATTACCCTGTATAGGGGCAGGTGGCAACTGACTCTGAGGGTTTACACCCTGCTGTGAGTCATTCTGCGTCTGTGGATTTAAATTATGATTTGGGCCATTATTATTTTGAATCTTCTTACATTCGTTCTTCCAATGTCCCAACTTTCCGCATCCATGACAAGGAAATTTCTTTTTAGCCTCTTCTCTACTCATTCGTCCTCTCACTTTTCCACCATTTCCTGTGTCACCATTCATTCCAGAATCTTTTCCCTGACTTTCAGTTGGATTATCCAAATTAATTCCCTGTCGCTCAGCCATTTTCACCTGAGCCCACATTACTTTTTCTTGTAGTTTCTTATGCCTATCTTCAATGTCGTCTCCACAATATTTAGCATATTTCAAAATTTCATCAATAGGCTTCCCTTGCCAGCATAACATATGCTGCTTAATCATCTGACAAATCTCTGGTTTTAGACCATAAACAAATCGGTAGACAAACTGACTCATATTTTTGTCTCCAATATCCTCAAATCCACTATACTGTTTGAACACCTGTAATAGACGTTCATAATAGGCATGTACCGATTCACTTGCTTCTTGGGTAGTCCTGTCTATTTTCACCCAATCTGTTTCTTTTGGTGGTATTTTCCCTTTCAGATAAGTTATTACCTGGTGATACTTTTTCATCACATCATTTGATGGGGCACCTGTCTTAGCATCTCTAGGATACTCTTCACTCGGCCAGTCGATTGTAATTTTACAATCTGTCCACAAATCGGCAGGTACCACTATGTCAAATAAACCATCCAAGTCCTTTAACAATACCTTTGACACTTTCACAAACCTCTCAACCTGCTTGTACCATTCAATTGGCTTTTCTCTCAATTTTGGAAAATCATTTGTAAATGACAAAATATCTTGTCTGCTCCATGGGACATGAACGTAACCTCCTCCTGGAACCTCCCGCATCGGGTACATCTGATCTACTTTCCCTGTTTCCTTCAATAAATATTCAGAAGTCGATCTACTGTAACGTGCCTCTTCCTTTTTCTTTGTCCATCTAGTTTTCCATTTATCTAGTTCTCCCCATTTCTGTAATACTGACATTAATTCTTTCACTTGTAGTTTCCTACCAGATGCATTCATATTTTCTAAATCTTTGTCAGTAAAGTCTGCTCTATAGGGTTTCTGTAGTACTTTTGACTTTCTTATTTCAATTCCCATTTCTAAGGCCAAATCCGCCAATTTTTCATGGAATATCTTTACATTTCTTGTTATGCTTCTACATACGAACAATAGTTCTTCTTCACTATAGGTATTTAAACGATCTACTCCTATGTTGCCTGCTATCATTTCTTCTAACTCGACTTTTAATTTGTAAATGTCCATAATCTTTGGGGGTGAACTTTGTCTGTCTGTTCCCTGTGCCCACCTTTCTAAATCTTCCGGTGTTACTATGGCAGCACTCTTAGTTCCGGAAGATGTTATTATGTTTACATCTTTTGAGCAACCAGGTGGAACTCTTCTGGGGGTGCTGTTTACAGAGTCTCGATTAGGTAAATCCATTAGTGAAATCATAGATTCACAATCACTGATATGGTCATCAATTATTACTGCTTCATGTTTTGGAGTCTCCACAGGTATAGGCATAGTTAAAGGCTTTGGACAATTTACTTTGTCACCATATAAGGGAACCACTGGACCAATTGTTACAGGTATGGTCAGGGAATCAGGATGTACATTCAACTGTGTTATTTTCTGTATCAATTCTGCTCTGTTTCTGTCTACAGCCTCTCTTTCCTTATCCTGAAGTACCCTATTAACTGGTGGATTATGCAATACTTGCGGTACCAATGGTGTTCTGAAAATTGGTGCACTTGGGGAACATCCACTTGACCCTTCCTGATATGGTGGAGGGTTCTTTAATATTTCTTCCATAAATTCATCTTCGGAATCTCCAAACCCTGTCAAATGTTTTGTCTTTTCTTTGCATTTGCTCCCTAACGGCTCATCTGTCATGAAAACTGGATACAATCCCTCGGTAAGCATCGCTCTTCTCCACTGTTTCATCTGACTTTCTCGTGTCTCATTTTGGTGTCTAGGGAAAAATCCCCTATAACCTCTATTGCTTCTGGGTCTATCACGTTCAAATGCCTCGGTTTCCCATTCTTCTAGGGCTTCGTATTGAGTTAATCTTGGTCTGGGTTCTAAGTCATTCATTCTTATTCTTAAGTTTTGTAGAACTCTCCCATTGAAAGTACCATTCTCTGGGAAAGCTAATATTCCGTCATCTTTTGTATATTCTATCCAATTTTCTAACCATACGCAAGTATGATAACCCCTCTCCATCATCATGAATGAGGCGGGCGTTTTTGCTGGTGGAATGATAATTCCTTCCCTAGTTTTGATGGGTTTATCCTTCTTAAAATAATTCTTAATCTTTTGTAAAAATGACATTTTTCTCTTTTCTCCATACATTTTGGGTAAATATCTATGTATTGAATTATATTCTGCAAAACCTAGGAATCTCCTGTCTGGACGGGTTCCTGTTAAAGTCGGATCACGTTTCCACATATAATCTCCGCTATCCACTAAGATTTCGATTTCTATGCTGACAACCAATCAAATTCCAGCTAACATTTTTCTCGGACCAATCCTAGCGCAGCTTTTCTGTGACGTCTGTTTGACGACCCCTCCTTTACAATCTGCGCTTCTCGGTCCCTCGCTGTCTCAACCAATCCCAGCGCGACACTTGTGATGTCAGTATTACTCCTGACTACTGACCCCTCCTTTACAAGACTCGTTCCACGCCCGCTGTGTCAACCAATCCCAGCGCGGCGTTTGTGACGTCAGCCTTTACTCCGACAGCTGACCCTCCCTTTACAAAATCGTACGCAAAACCTTATTTTCTCAACGCTTCTTATTACAATTTCAGTAACAACAAAAAAAACATTCGCTATCGTGCCAGTTTTTCTAAATTGGAAAAGATAGTTTGTCTCACACTTAGTAAAACCTTTCTGTTTACTAAACATACACTATGAGTAAAACCCTTCCGTTTACTCTTCACGTAAGCTTCAGAAATACCTGCTACTTCTTCAATGTTACCCTTTCTAGGTGATATAACATCAAATTTTTACCAGCGTATTCCTTTGCTATCACTCACACGCATAGAGTCCCTAACAAGTACTGATAGCCCTGCTTAACTTTTCAGTACTAATTCTGCCTGACAGATAACCTCACTGCAGTATGGCTTCCACTTACCATCCGCTATTCAAATTTCCCCGGGGATTCTAGACAACATAAAACAAAACTTTTAAACAAACGGATGTTAGTTTATAAAAAATAAATTCTCATTACCCAATTAACAAAGTGCAACCATCCTCTGATAACCAGAAAACTGATCCAGCGGGTTACTAGCAACAAGCATTCATACACCGAATACTCACCTGGGCCCATTCATTCATACTACGCTAGCATTTTCCGCTGGTGGGTCAGTTGTACTCTTTATCAATATCCCTGCTACCAATTACCTTTTCTGATTGAAGAGTAATGACTTACCAATGGACCCTTTGATAATTGGGAAGTTTAAAATGAGAAAATACAATACAATTCATAAATCTGAAATAATCACTGACTCAGGAAGTTTTAAAATGTTTATCTAAAATCTTTAGCAGAGTAAATTACAAACCACATAATACTTAATCGCATATCAAGGAGGAAGCATACTAAATAATCACCTATTTAATCAATGACGGTCCCTCAGAAAGAAGAAGATAGAGACAGCAGTACAGCTAAAGGTTGCATTTATATTTACCTAAAGGTGTGAGAACCAAACCCCTTGGCCAAGGAGTTGGAAAGATAGGTCCCAAGAAGGATGAAGACCAAAGACCTCCGGACCAGGTTCAGAACAGGATAGGTGACCTCTCTACCAACGACGCCTGCGTCGTTCCCCTCTCTGTCGCTTCGTTCCTCCTCGATTCTTCCGTGTCTTCTTTCTAATGGAATCCGCCGCCCCCACCTCAGGACCTCTCTGGACAGCGGTTCAGTCTGCAATCGATCAGCTTGTTCTGTGGTTCTCAAAGCTGACAGCCTCAACGCTCTGCACCCTGTGCTAACTAATTAGCTAATTCTATATCTATTATACCCTTCTACACCCAGGTACCTCCCATTAATGTTTCAAAATTATGGGCCCACTACTTCTGATTGGACAGGGACAGGGGGTTGATCCTCACACCATGACAATTTAGTTCAATTTCTTTAAGCCCATTGTTTTTAAATACCGCCCCTCACAATTAATACATTTGCTTTATTTCCCACCCGTCTCACGACAAATTTTAATACAAAATGTATATACATTGTTGCATTTGAGAGAACATCGCAGATGTACAGTGGAGTTGACCAACAGGTCGTGGCCTTGGATGTCTTCCAAGTTGACTTCATCGCTTTGTCTTGTTATTTTCAGAGCGCATGCGCACATTCCATAGGTCTCGAGCTGCTGTTCAGTTAACCCAGGCCCAAATTTACGAACTAATAGAAATCAAAGAAGAAACATATTAAAATCAAAAATAAATGTTTTCACTGTATACCCCCTATTTCTACTCTATTCCCATTTAATTATAAAATCTATCCCGCATTAGTAGCGTTAGAATACCACATTGTTAATTGCAGCAAATGCGTGAGCTTTAGCACGTGAGAACATTAAGCAGCCATTTTAGCATACACTGCGCAGAAGCAAAGATTCCCTCCAAGCAAAGAAAGACGTCATACCACGTGATATGGTTGACACATGCGCAATGGAGTTCCCGCGCTTTAGCGGCCATTTTGGATTAGACAAGGATTGCTTATTAGTTTAAACACATAGGCAAGCTTCTCTCAGATACTGTGTTGTGTATGCACTTATTAGTAAAAACATTACAAAGTTTAATTAATTAATACTGCGAGAGGATTGCTTACGAGCAAGTCTCATTGTGAGTTCTTGCTCCATCAATCCCCTCTCTGATGGCGTTTCTGAGCCATCAAATACTACCCACAACCAGATGCCAAAGTCTTAGCATAATTTTGTCTCAATCTCATTTTTACATTTTCTATTCTTATCTTCTCCTTTCAGTTTCTTGTATAATTCACTTTTTAGATCTTCTAATTCTATTTCATCAAATTTTCGTTTCTTTCCCTTTCCTGTCACTCTATATGTCTCATTCTTTCTACAACATTTGCACCATATCATTATTGACAGTACTATTATTGCTATTCCTACTAAGGGTACTAATATTTGACCTATAAGTCCTTTTCCTACATTAGTAAACCAGGTACCAATTGACGCAATGCTATTTGTCAATCTTTCCCATACACTATCAACTTCCAGTGGTTTTAGTTCATTCTCAAGTTTTGTTATATTCTTTATATACGTTCCGATTTCTGCACTTTTGTCAGGAATATACGTGCAACAATGTTTCGTTTTCAACAATTTACAGACTCTGCCCTCTTTTGCTAATATTATATCAAGCGCAAGTCGATTTTGCATAACCATTGATCTAATCGCAACCATCTCCGCATTAATCATTAGAAACCCTCCAGCAGTATCCGTTGATAAACGATCAACCACTGTAGATAATTTACATATTTTCCTTGAGTTCAGAATTATTCCCACTGAAGGTATCAATGCACCAAATATGTCACCTACGATTTCAGAAAAACTAGCTCTTTTACTACGTGTTAATTCACTATTATTTTCATTGCTCCCAGTGTTTCTTTTTACGTGGTATACTTTTGGAAAAACTATTCCAAAATAACTTCCATACCACCGTGCAGGAAGCCTAAAGTAAGCCTTATTCCCACACACAATAAATTCCAGGAAAAACTGAATTTGTTCCTCCTTTTAGTCCCCAACCTCCAAGAATTAAGACATTATGTTCACATTCACTGGTACCGATGAAAATATTGTTATAATCACTTTTTAACCTATGTAGACAAATTTTCCCTGTCTTTACAAAATCTAGTGCCATAGCAGCTTGAGCTTTGCCAGGTGTGTAAATACCCTCTTTCTCAGCCCAAGGTGGAAGATGAGCCTTATGCTCAGACGCTTTCTTTTGGAAATTTTGTCTTCTATTTTCTACTAAGTTCAAAAATATCTTTTCTTCTTCATGTAACGAACATGTTAGATTGCTTCTATGTGCATGTGTTATATCTATCGACTTCATTGTTAGGAAAAATTCTCCCATAAATTGTGCATCTTGACTACTAAGCACTGGGTTCATATTCTTTCAAATCGGAACCTCTGAAAATATCACATCTATATCTGAATAATAATACTGAAGTTTCCCTGTTCTATAAAATAAACTAGTTAATACACTACATGATATGCCATAAGTTAAAGGCAAATGATGGTATGTTAACCCTTCTGCTACTGATTCAGGTAACTTCCTACAAACATAACAGTCACTAACTTCCATGGTATCTACATATTGAAATAATAATTTTGTGAACACATTTAAACTAGTATCGTTAGCTGTTACCACATGATGAAATTCTGGTTCATCTTCTGCTTCTATTCTTACGCTATCACCTTTCAAGTTATCTATCCTTCCCTTTGTTTCATTGTTAATCTTTTTATCCATTATCATAAGGTAAGGAATTGCTACAATCACAACTAACCACACTACAAGCACCACTACCAGACTACATATGCATATAGCACAGCATCTTTTACAACATTTCCGTTTCGGTGTCCCAGAAACTCTGTCGTCAGGCATTTTGACAAAGAAGATTTCTCTTCTTTTCTTTTTCTTTCAAGACTTTAACGTTATCAAGGTGGCTTCACTTCTTTTTCATAAGTCAGTTCTGCACTTGTTCTTTCGTCACCACTTTCACTTGACTCTGAACTCTCGTAGTCTTCAAGGATTATATAAGTCCAATCACGACCTTTAAACTTATTGTTCACAAGTTTCAGTCTTTTGCTTTTTCGTTTTTCAGTTCCACTTGTTTGTCCAGATAAGCTTGTTACTTCATTTACTTGTTCCGGATCTTTACTTCGTGTTTCTATATGGTATTTTACTCTTTTGATGACACTAGGCCAATGATCACCTTTTCTGACTTTCTTTGCTTGCACTGTATCTTCACCTCTTAAGTCTTTCCCAAAAGTTCTTTTAATTTCAAGCTGTGGCACAATTTGATTTTCCTCGTTTTCAGTTTCTTCTTCTATCTGTTCTTGTTCAGGTCTTATTGTTGTTTCTTCAGTTGCCTGAGTGTGAGTTTCTACTAACTGACCCTGTTCAGGATTTAGTCTTCGTGCTTGAGGCTTTCTTGCTTGTCGTTTTCTTGATTTTCTTCTCCCTGAACATATTTTCCTTGTTCTAACTGGTTCTGATCAGGGCTTATTGCACTTTGTACTTCTGCAGCCTGACCGCGTTCTTCTAAACCTGTCTGTCCCTGCTCAAATTTTGCTGTTTCGTTGTCGATTTGAGCCCAATTTCCTCTCCCTATCTGGTCCTGCTCAGGTTCTCTTATCGTTTCATTTTCCTTATCCTGAGCTGCTTCTTCTTCACCTATCTGGTCCTCACTAATTTCCTCTAATTTAGCTCGACTTCTTGTTTTGTTGTAAACTTCTGGTATATCAACCACTGGTATCCAGTCCTGACTTGTGCTCGGTTGTTCTTCTTCTTCAGCTTCTCCCGAATCTCTCACCTGGGGATCTTCAGCTGGCCAACCTTCAGCTTCCTCAGTTATTGATGCTGTCTGAGGATCTTTTCCTTCAGGAGCTGGCACCCTTTTGGTGTGGCTTACGTGAATCCAATTAGGCAAACCTGCACATTTCACTGCTGTGTTTGTAACTAATATAACCTGACAAGGTTCGCCCCACCTGGGTGATAAACACGTTTCTCTGGTGTGATGCTTCACAACCACCCTGTCTCCGGGGTTCAGATCATGCTCTTGTTCAGGCTGCCTGGAAACTGCGTCTTCTCCAACCTGGTGAGAGACAGAACGCACTAGGTCAGCCAATGCCTTGCAATAATCTAGAACCATATCATCAGTTATGTTCAGCAGTTTATTTGTAGGTACATGTGCTTGTCTCATTGCTCTTCCCATGATGATTTCATGTGGACTCAATCCTGTATTTCTATCAGGAATGCTTCTGAGTCCCATTAAAACAAGAGGCAATGCATCTGGCCAATCTAACGATGTGGATGCACACATCTTTGACAGTCTTGACTTTATCGTGCCATTCATTTGTTCAACCACTCCAGAAGCCTCTGGGCGGTACGCACAGTGCAATTTTTGTTCAATTTTGAATGCTTCACAGATTATTCGAATTACATCGTTATTGAAGTGACTTCCTCTATCTGATTCCAAAGTTACTGGGAAACCGAACCTAGGAATGAGTTCTCGTAATAACAGTTTTGCGACTGTAATGCTATCATTCCTTCTGGTAGGGTAAGCCTCCACCCATCTTGAAAACAGACATACTATGACAAGTACATATTTCA
The DNA here is from genome assembly GCA_963921515.1 of Calotriton arnoldi. NCBI lineage: Eukaryota > Metazoa > Chordata > Amphibia > Caudata > Salamandridae > Calotriton > Calotriton arnoldi. The sequence continues at coordinate 237,102 of CAWUFW010000669.1, forward strand.
GTCCTTTACATGGTGGTAACTGTATGAAATCTAGCTGCAATCTTACAAAGGGACCTTCAGCCTTTCCAATTTTTCCCAAACCAATTACTGTTCTCCTTCCTGGATTATTCATTTGGCAAGTTAAACACCTTTGGCAAAGACTCTCTGCTACGGCCCTAAACTTTGGATTGTACCAACTTTGTCTGAAAAGTCTAATCATGGCATCTCTCCCTACATGTGTGTCTCCATGATACATTCTGGCCATTTGTGAAATCAAACAGTCGGGCATGACTGGTCTGCCATCTGTATATACCCATACATCGTCATCTGTTCTTCGGGTACACCCTATTTTTATCCAAACATCACTTTCACTCTCCTCAGCATCATCTTGCAATCTTTTCACATCATTCCATGTTTCAGGTGGTGAACATAGCATAAGTTGGCAGCTGATTCCCATCCTTTCAACTTTTCTGTTTACTGCCAACCTGTTTCTAGCACAGTGTTGAGCAACTAGGTCTGCGTATCTGTTACCGACTACCACCCTGTCATCTCCTGACTGGTGTGCGGCACATTTCACCACTGCCAATTCTTTTGGTGATTGTATTGCTTCCAATAATTCCTTTACAAACTGCCCATTTTTGATTGGGGATCCTGAAGAAGTCATAAAATCCCTCTGCATCCACAGTTGGCCAAAGTCATGCACAACCCCGTACCCATATTGACTGTCCGTAAATATGGTTACTCTTAAATTTTTCCCAATTTTGGAAGCTTTGATCAGAGCAATTAATTCAGCTACTTGTGCAGACTTGACTCCTGGTAAATAGGATGCTTCGACTATTCCAGATAGTTCACACACAGCATAGGCTGCGCTCAATTTACCATCCTCATGCCCTAGGCATGAGCCGTCCACAAACAGCTCCCTGTCTGGATCTTTTAGGGGCATTTCCTGTATGTCAGGACGCGGTTTTGTACACAATTCTGTGACCTTAAGACAGTCATGTTCTGGATCGTCCTTAACTTCTTCACAAATTGGATCTGGCAATAATGTAGCAGGATTCACAACTGTGCACCTAACTATGGTCACATTTTCAGCTCCAAGAATAATTCGTTCATACCTTGTCATCCGACTAGGTGTGAGATGCTGAGTTCTAGTTCTTGTCAACAGGATCACAACTGCATGTGGGACAAACACTGTTACAGGATATCCCATTACTATTGACTCACTTTGTTCTATGCTCATACAGGTAGCAGCAACTGCTTTTAAACAGCCTGGCAATGCTGCCGCCACTGGGTCCAATGTAGCAGAAAAATATGCTATAGGACGCCTGTCTAGTCCATGTCTTTGAGTTAACACTGAAAGTGCACAATTTTCTCTTTCATAGCAAAATAGTGTGAATTCTCTTGTATAGTCAGGCATGCCCAAGGCAGGTGCCTCACACAAAGCATTTCTTAATTTTACAAATGCACCGGCACTTTCATCATCCCATTCAACTGGATCTTTGGCTTTCTTTTTGGTTAGCTGAATTAAAGGCTTTGCTAGTAGTGAAAACCCTATAATCCATTGTCGACAGTATCCTACTATTCCAAGAAACATTCTCACTTCTCTTTGTGTTTCTGGCATTTTCATTTTCTTGATTATTTTTATTCTATCAGATGTTATTCTTCTTGTTCCCCTTTCAATTTGGTGTCCCAAATATTTAACTGCCGTTGTACAAAACTGCAGCTTCTCAGGTGACACTTTGTGTCCTTCTTCAGCCAAATGGTTGAGTAACGCAATTGAATCTTCAACACAATCATCATGAGTTTTGGATGCTACCAATAAGTCGTCAATGTACTGCACCAGGACTGAACTCCTGGGCAGTACTAATTTTTCTAGACACCCTTTCAGTATTTGATTAAAAATGGAGGGACTTTCTGTGTATCCTTGAGGAACACGATTCCATACATAGACATGATTTTCGAATTTAAACGAAAAGAGATATTGGCTATCTGGGTGCAACGGTATTGAGAAGAATGCTTGGCATAGATCAATCACAGTGAACCATTCTGCACTCCAGGGTATCTGGTATAGGATTACTGCAGGATTTGGTACTATAGGACAACAAGGTACCACAATTTTATTAATTTTCCGCAAATCCTGAACAATCCTATACTTTCCACTAGGCTTTTTCAAACCCATGATTGGTGAATTACAAGGACTACTCATAACTTCTTTTAATATGCCTTGTTTCACCATTCTGCTAATTTCCTCAACAACTCCTGCTTTTACTTCTGCACTCATTTTGTACTCTCTGGTGTTTGGGAAAATTGCGCCTTCTTTTACAGTGATCTTTACTGGGTCTATTTTTGCCATAAGTCCTACTTCTTTCCCTGTAAAATCCCATACCTTGGAACTCACTGTAGTTCTTAATTCCTCTGGTAATTCGTCTTTCGTTATCAAGGAGAACATCTCATCTATTTCCGTACCTTGCTTGGCTATCATGAACTTATAAACATGATCTTCATCCGGGGTCTGTATTGCAACACCATCCGGTGTGCAGAAAATAGTGCAATTCATTTTGCACAGTAAGTCTCTACCCAATAAGTTTACTGGACTGGAATCACACACCACAAATTGGTGCATTTCTCGGAAGTTTCCTATTTTTACTTCCATAGGCTCAGTAAGGGGTGTTCTGATCTTTTGATTAGCTACACCTACAACTTGGATAGCTTCTCCAGAGAGAGGAGGTCTGGGATGTCTGCTGTTCTTACAGTAGAATGGGTAGCACCAGTGTCCAAAAGAAAAGTGATATCATTACCTCTTACTTTCCCTTCAACATATGGACCTGACTGATCTACCGGTAAGGATGCGCCAAGTACGCACTCCTTCTCCCCCTCTCTTAGGCACCGTCATTGATGACTATATGGATCAAATTCGTCCTGTAAAAGAAACTGTGAAGTTACATATTCATTCTTACCACTTCCTCCTTGATATCCGACGTCTGTACCGTGCTTTGCTCTGCTTACATTACCCTGTATAGGGGCAGGTGGCAACTGACTCTGAGGGTTTACACCCTGCTGTGAGTCATTCTGCGTCTGTGGATTTAAATTATGATTTGGGCCATTATTATTTTGAATCTTCTTACATTCGTTCTTCCAATGTCCCAACTTTCCGCATCCATGACAAGGAAATTTCTTTTTAGCCTCTTCTCTACTCATTCGTCCTCTCACTTTTCCACCATTTCCTGTGTCACCATTCATTCCAGAATCTTTTCCCTGACTTTCAGTTGGATTATCCAAATTAATTCCCTGTCGCTCAGCCATTTTCACCTGAGCCCACATTACTTTTTCTTGTAGTTTCTTATGCCTATCTTCAATGTCGTCTCCACAATATTTAGCATATTTCAAAATTTCATCAATAGGCTTCCCTTGCCAGCATAACATATGCTGCTTAATCATCTGACAAATCTCTGGTTTTAGACCATAAACAAATCGGTAGACAAACTGACTCATATTTTTGTCTCCAATATCCTCAAATCCACTATACTGTTTGAACACCTGTAATAGACGTTCATAATAGGCATGTACCGATTCACTTGCTTCTTGGGTAGTCCTGTCTATTTTCACCCAATCTGTTTCTTTTGGTGGTATTTTCCCTTTCAGATAAGTTATTACCTGGTGATACTTTTTCATCACATCATTTGATGGGGCACCTGTCTTAGCATCTCTAGGATACTCTTCACTCGGCCAGTCGATTGTAATTTTACAGTCTGTCCACAAATCGGCAGGTACCACTATGTCAAATAAACCATCCAAGTCCTTTAACAATACTTTTGACACTTTCACAAACCTCTCAACCTGTTTGTACCATTCAATTGGCTTTTCTCTCAATTTTGGAAAATCATTTGTAAATGACAAAATATCTTGTCTGTTCCATGGGACATGAACGTAACCTCCTCCTGGAACCTCCCGCATCGGGTACATCTGATCTACTTTCCCTGTTTCCTTCAATAAATATTCAGAAGTCGATCTACTGTAACGTGCCTCTTCCTTTTTCTTTGTCCATCTAGTTTTCCATTTATCTAGTTCTCCCCATTTCTGTAATACTGACATTAATTCTTTCACTTGTAGTTTCCTACCAGATGCATTCATATTTTCTAAATCTTTGTCAGTAAAGTCTGCTCTATAGGGTTTCTGTAGTACTTTTGACTTTCTTATTTCAATTCCCATTTCTAAGGCCAAATCCGCCAATTTTTCATGGAATATCTTTACATTTCTTGTTATGCTTCTACATACGAACAATAGTTCTTCTTCACTATAGGTATTTAAACGATCTACTCCTATGTTGCCTGCTATCATTTCTTCTAACTCGACTTTTAATTTGTAAATGTCCATAATCTTTGGGGGTGAACTTTGTCTGTCTGTTCCCTGTGCCCACCTTTCTAAATCTTCCGGTGTTACTATGGCAGCACTCTTAGTTCCGGAAGATGTTATTATGTTTACATCTTTTGAGCAACCAGGTGGAACTCTTCTGGGGGTGCTGTTTACAGAGTCTCGATTAGGTAAATCCATTAGTGAAATCATAGATTCACAATCACTGATATGGTCATCAATTATTACTGCTTCATGTTTTGGAGTCTCCACAGGTATAGGCATAGTTAAAGGCTTTGGACAATTTACTTTGTCACCATATAAGGGAACCACTGGACCAATTGTTACAGGTATGGTCAGGGAATCAGGATGTACATTCAACTGTGTTATTTTCTGTATCAATTCTGCTCTGTTTCTGTCTACAGCCTCTCTTTCCTTATCCTGAAGTACCCTATTAACTGGTGGATTATGCAATACTTGCGGTACTAATGGTGTTCTGAAAATTGGTGCACTTGGGGAACATCCACTTGACCCTTCCTGATATGGTGGAGGGTTCTTTAATATTTCTTCCATAAATTCATCTTCGGAATCTCCAAACCCTGTCAAATGTTTTGTCTTTTCTTTGCATTTGCTCCTTAACGGCTCATCTGTCATGAAAACTGGATACAATCCCTCGGTAAGCATCGCTCTTCTCCACTGTTTCATCTGACTTTCTCGTGTCTCATTTTGGTGTCTAGGGAAAAATCCCCTATAACCTCTATTGCTTCTGGGTCTATCACGTTCAAATGCCTCGGTTTCCCATTCTTCTAGGGCTTCGTATTGAGTTAATCTTGGTCTGGGTTCTAGGTCATTCATTCTTATTCTTAAGTTTTGTAGAACTCTCCCATTGAAAGTACCATTTTCTGGGAAAGCTAATATTCCGTCATCTTTTGTATATTCTATCCAATTTTCTAACCATACGCAAGTATGATAACCCCTCTCCATCATCATGAATGAGGCGGGCGTTTTTGCTGGTGGTATGATAATTCCTTCCCTAGTTTTGATGGGTTTATCCTTCTTAAAATAATTCTTAATCGTTTGTAAAAATGAAATTTTTCTCTTTTCTCCATACATTTTGGGTAAATATCTATGTATTGAATTATATTCTGCAAAACCTAGGAATTTCCTGTCTGGACGGGTTCCTGTTAAAGTCGGATCACGTTTCCACATATAATCTCCGCTATCCACTAAGATTTCGACTTCTATGCTGACAACCAATCAAATTCCAGCTAACATTTTTCTCGGACCAATCCTAGCGCAGCTTTTCTGTGACGTCTGTTTGACGACCCCTCCTTTACAATCTGCGCTTCTCGGTCCCTCGCTGTCTCAACCAATCCCAGCGCGACACCTGTGACGTCAGTATTACTCCTGACTACTGACCCCTCCTTTACAAGACTCGTTCCACGCCCGCTGTGTCAACCAATCCCAGCGCGGCGTTTGTGACGTCAGCCTTTACTCCGACAGCTGACCCTCCCTTTACAAAAATCATACGCAAAACCTTATTTTCTCAACGCTTCTTATTAAAATTTCAGTAACAACATAAAACATTCGCTATCGTGCCAGTTTCTCTAAATTGGAAAAGATAGTTTCTCTCACACTTAGTAAAACCTTTCCGTTTACTAAACATACACTACGAGTAAAACCCTTCCGTTTACTCTTCACGTAAGCTTCAGAAATACCTGCTACTTCTTCAATATTACCCTTTCTAGGTGATATAACATCAAATTTTTACCAGCGTATTCCTTTGCTATCACTCACACGCATAGAGTCCCTAACAAGTACTGATAGCCCTGCTTAACTTTTCAGTACTAATTCTGCCTGACAGATAACCTCACTGCAGTATGGCTTCCACTTACCATCCGCTATTCAAATTTCCCCGGGGATTCTAGACAACATAAAACAAAACTTTTAAACAAACGGATGTTAGTTTATAAAAAATAAATTCTCATTACCCAATTAACAAAGTGCAACCATCCTCTGTGAACCAGAAAACTGATCCAGCGGGTTACTAGCAAGAAGCATTCATACACCGAATACTCACCTGGGCCCATTCATTCATACTACGCTAGCATTTTCCGCTGGTGGGTCAGTTGTACTCTTTATCAATATCCCTGCTACCAATTACTTTTCTGATTGAAGAGTAATGACTTACCAATGGACCCTTTGATAATTGGGAAGTTTAAAATGAGAAAATACAATACAATTCATAAATCTGAAATAATCACTGACTCAGGAAGTTTTAAAATGTTTATCTAAAGTCTTTAGCAGAGTAAATTACAAACCACATAATACTTAATCGCATATCAAGGAGGAAGCATACTAAATAATCACCTATTTAATCAATGACGGTCCCTCAGAAAGAAGAAGATAGAGACAGCAGTACAGCTAAAGGTTGCATTTATATTTACCTAAAGGTGTGAGAACCAAACCCCTTGGCCAAGGAGTTGGAAAGATAGGTCCCAAGAAGGATGAAGATCAAAGACCTCCGGACCAGGTTCAGAACAGGATAGGTGACCTCTCTACCAACGACGCCTGCGTCGTTCCCCTCTCTGTCGCTTCATTCCTCCTCGATTCTTCCGTGTCTTCTTTCTAATGGAATCCGCCGCCCCCACCTCAGGACCTCTCTGGACAGCGGTTCAGTCTGCAATCGATCAGCTTGTTCTGTGGTTCTCAAAGCTGACAGCCTCAACGCTCTGCACCCTGTGCTAACTAATTAGCTAATTCTATATCTATTATACCCTTCTACACCCAGGTACCTCCCATTAATGTTTCAAAATTATGGGCCCACTACTTCTGATTGGACAGGGACAGGGGGTTGATCCTCACACCATGACAATTTAGTTCAATTTCTTTAAGCCCATTGTTTTTAAATACCGCCCCTCACAATTAATACATTTGCTTTCTTTCCCACCCGTCTCACGACAAATTTTAAAACAAAATGTATATACATTGTTGCATTTGAGAGAACATCGCAGATGTACAGTGGAGTTGACCAACAGGTCGTGGCCTTGCATGTCTTCCAAGTTGACTTCATCGCTTTGTCTTGTCATTTTCAGAGCGCATGCGCACATTCCATAGGTCTCGAGCTGCTGTTCAGTTAACCCAGGCCCAAATTTACGAACTAATAGAAATCAAAGAAGAAACATATTAAAATCAAAAATAAATGTTTTCACTGTGACCCCCTATTTCTACTCTATTCCCATTTAATTATAAAATCTATCCCGCATTAGTAGCGTTAGAATACCACATTGTTAATTGCAGCAAATGCGTGAGCTTTAGCACGTGAGAACATTAAGCAGCCATTTTAGCATACACTGCGCAGAAGCAAAGATTCCCTCCAAGCAAAGAAAGACGTCATACCACATGATATGGTTGACACATGCGTAATGGAGTTCCCGCGCTTTAGCGGCCATTTTGGATTAGACAAGGATTACTTATTAGTTTAAACACATAGGCAAGCTTCTCTCAGATACTGTGTTGTGTACGCACTTATTAGTAAAAACATTACAAAGTTTAATTAATTAATACTGCGAGAGGATTGCTTACGAGCAAGTCTCATTGTGAGTTCTTGCTCCATCACTAGCCTGGTTTGGCAAGTTGATAAAGAACAGGTGTTCTGTTCTCTCAGAAAAAGAATGAGCAATAAAGTTGCCTTTAAATCTTGTTTTCATCTTGTCACATTTGCTCTGTGTTCAGAGACAGAGGTCTAATGTCAGTTTGTGTCTTACAAATTGCAGTCAGAGAAAGAAAACTAAACACATCCTCCAGGATAAAATAAGCAACAAAGGTAAAGGATGTTGTAAAGTGAAATGTCTGACAATTGTGCTGTACAAAGAGTGTGAAATGAAAGGCTGTAGGATATAGTTTTTTTTCTAACACACAGTATTTAAATAGCTTGCAAATGAACTGTAGAAACATTTCCAAATGTATTTTAGTAGCTATGTAAGCACTTTTTTGTAATTCTGTGTGATGATAAAAGGTTTTTAATAGGCTATAAACAAATCAGAACACTTTACTTGTTGATGTGCAAATGATAAACATTTTTACTGAAGCCCAGTTTCCACAGGTTGTTTATACGATGTATAGTTTTATCAGTAAAACTGCATGTTAGTGGGAAAGTTTGTGACCATTTCAATGGAAAAAGTGCTGTTTGTAAATGGCAGTGTGCTACCAAATCATGCTTTAATAATACATTTATTAAAAGTGATTTTTCAAACATGAACTGAAAAAACATTCCTATGGGTCAAGTACATCGCAGTTAGGTTGAGTAGTTTATTCATGTCACTAGACCTACAGGTCTAGTAAACTTTTTATGATTTTTTGAGGCCTGATTGTTGCTTTTAAGTTCAAGCATTGCTGCTATAGTGAGAACCAACGTGTTGGCCATCTTTGAATTGTAAAACAATTATACACTAAAGACAACAGCATTCCATACTGATCACCTGGTTTAGAGGAGTGGCCATGCAGCATGCTGCTGATAAAGAGAGCGACAAGCAGGCGGCATGTAAGCAGTACAGGGGAGCTGTAGTATCCTCTTAAGAAAAAATAAAAAGAGGAGAGTCAAAGAACTGAAAGGGTAACTATAGAAGAAGAAAATTGAAAACTAAAGGACTGGCCAACCAGCCCTGACACTGAAGCGCATGGTGGATGTGCACATGTGATCAGAAAATGCTGTCATTCACAGGGCAAGAGAGCCAATTACTTAACCATTACACCATGCAGTATGCTGTGATAGATGGAAGCGGTGTGTAAATAACACTGAGACCGACCAAAGGCAGAAAAGGACTGACGCAAAGTCTGTCTGTGTATCTGTATGGATAGATAATTATTTATATATGTATAAATACACATATATATATATATATATATATATATATATATATATATATATATATATATATATATCTGTATGCATTCTTTAATTATTTTTTATTGCAACATCATGACAGAGATAAGCCTGTAAGGCCTTCCAAAGAGATTCCAGCAAGCATTACACTGCAAATCTTCTAATCTTAGGGTTTGTCCGAGGGCATAGCCAACAACAATATCCTTCCATAAAAAGGTAACCTGTGAGATTTCCTGTAACAAAATACCTGACTGAAGGCTTTCATAAGATGTAAAAGCAATCCACCCTTGAAGTCCCAGTATCTTTAACACATCTGTTCTATAGTAAATAAATCAGGCCTATTGACTTTATCATAACTTTATAACTTTTCACAATAAACAGATCAGACCTATAGAATCTGGCTTAACGTTTCCCAGCACACCAATGGGCCTATAGCTGTTACTTTAAGCTTGTCACGATAACCAACCCACGCCTACTACAGTGAATGTAATCTTTCTCACAAGGCAACTACTATGCATGCAGTCATAAAATTACATATGTGTGTAAAACTGCAGTTAGTAAAGCAAAATACTATGTCTCCAAAGAGGTTTGAACAAGGATTCTCACAAATCTTCTATACACACGATTTGTCAGAGGGGGAAACAAAACCGAAACTCTTGCCTACTACCGTAATCTGTGAGATTCCATGTAACTAAATACCCCTCTGAAGGCTTAATTCAGAGTAATTATCCACCTTTAAATGCCTTTTGACTTTAATATATGCTTTTCACAATCAATAGGTCAGGCCTTTATCATATTTTACCTCATAAACAGACAAATTATGTTTACCATTGGCTTGTCATCATAACTTTCTCACAAGGCAACCATTAGGTATACCATAATAAAATTACAAATATGTGAACAAAATTATGGGTGTCAAAACAATATAAAATCCCTCCTAATAGAGCAAAGTGCAAATCTTCTATTCCTGGGGTCTGTTCGTATGGGTCACCAACCACACAACCTTGTCTACTACTGTAATCTGCAACATTCTGTATTACAAAATACCTACCTATAGACTTTAACACAGTATAATAATAATCCACCTTAAAAGGTTTTGCTGTTAACATATGCTTTTCACAATAGGTAAGTCAGACTTACTTGCTTTGTCATAACTTTTGTTATGAACAGATCAGACTGAAAGCTATTTTCTTGTTGATCACATAAGGCCTGGTGACAGCTGTGCTTCAAGATAGACCTAAAAATATGATAAAGTCTTACCAAAATTCAGGAAAGTGTATTTAACATACAGAAGCGTTTCACTTCTGTACATCAGATCAAACCACTGCATTAAGAGGTATTTATTAAAAGTGATAGTTTTTAAACATAATCTAAGAAACATTCCTGCCCCCATTTCGCCATAACGACAATGCCATTAGTGAACAAAGAGGCACGTCAGTTGTCACCTGTACCCTATATGTGGCCTATATTCTTATTATACATGGAGAAACATTATAGTCAGGGCCACTGGAATTCTGCAATTCTGTGGCTGCAGCTGTTTTTGCATGATAGTGGATTGGCCGCACGTGCCACATAATTTATCATCGGCTGCATAATATGCAGATTGTTACAAAAAAATGATTGTTTCTAGCTCAAATGGAACAAACGTTACAACGTGTTTGCGTGCAGTGTAAGGCTATTTGGAAAGGTTAGCTGGTCAACTTTTAATTGTTTATTTCTGTATTTGGTTGGCAAACTGGTACTAATGAGGTGTAATCTATGCCCAACCAAAATTACCATGTATAAACATTTTAAAATAATGAAGTAATCCTAACAAAAAATGTACCGCATTATGCAGCAGAATTTGCCTTTTCTTGCCGCATAATTTAGTTAACTCTGCTGCACAATTTGGTGCTCTCCTGCCGCATCATTCCAGTGGCCCTGATTATAATATATTAAATCAAACACAAGTTTTTTTTTTATAAAACGCATATTCTGAACTTACACATTTGAAGGTGCTCTCATATGTGATAAGGAAAAAAAGGGGTCATGTAAAATAAAGTATTTGCCTAGGATTATACAATTTGATGAAGCAGGGAAACCACTAGATGGCTATCTCATATTTCCCTTTTTAACATCAAAGGTGTATGCTTTGTTTATAATTCTTGTCACATGAGTGTAGATAATGGGAGGTAGGCGGACGCCACAGGTAAGCTAGGCCCGTTTTGCGCTCGTAGGAGGCTGGCTTAGTATTTGGTGTTCACTTATGTAAGTGTAGCACCCTGCACTAATCTAGACAACCCTTATGGTGATTTTAGTGGTCTTCGACAACCTTAGAAAGCGCTCTAAGTGGTAGCTGTGGAGAGCAGTCTTCAGGCTTAGTCCAGAAGGAGTGTAAAGCAGCTGGTTTTACCAGTACTTAATCTTATGGTGTAGGTTAAGTGAAAAAGAACCACACAGTGTAGTTATAAAAATATGTATTTAATATAAACACTCACTAACACATTGCAATCTCTTCTACCCAGAGATATAACCACAATACACACAATACTTGGATAAAAGAACACATAAGTAGCACAAATACACAGTGGTCTCCAGGGGGAGACCAAACCATATACTAAAATAGTGGAATGCGAACCACGACTTAAGTCGAGACTGGTCCCAGAAGATGTAGAAGAGTCGGGGACCCAAGGAACCACCCAAGGCAAGTATCTAGGAACCACACGGAGGCCATGTGCACAGTGGGAACACAACTGTGAGCTCAATACAAGTCAATAGGTAAGTCACGGTTGCAGTTTTAAAGAAAGAGGACCCTTCCCAGTGGACCCTGAAGACAGTCCATGGAAGATGGAAGGTTGGAGAGTCACCCCACCCGTGGATACCCCAGGAACCAGGATACCTACACCAGGGAAGCCGGGTGCATAGGTGCGAAGTGACGTCGGAAACCGCCGTAGACTACAATGCAGGACTTTAGAAAATATGCTACTGGCAAAGAAGACGAAAGAGTACGGTGGAACCCAAAGGTGGAATCAAGATGAGAAGTAACTTAAAGCAGAGGGAACAGAGTCTATGCCACTCAGGAGTGACCAGGAGGCACGGAAGATGAATGCCCACCGATGTCGGAGCTGCAGGTGAGTTGACGGTGCCCTTGAAGTTGCAGCTGTGCGGACCAGGCGCCACTGTGGAAGACCAGGAGCCGTTCACGAGCTGTCTCACATCGGATGTCAAGAGCTAGGGGGTCAGTGTCCGGCAAGGGCACCAACAAGCCTTGGCAACGGCAACCAACGTAGTAGTCGAAGAAGGTGAGGTGTCGGGACCAGCAAAGTCCAAGTGACTTACCACGAGCAGGTAAGTCAGAGCAGGCCCGAGCAAGCAGGGGAGCCCACTGGAGCCAAAGAAGACCCTCAAGAGGACCCATGGGCCGAAGACACCGGAGTCGCAAGAGGACCTCGAGCAGCTCACCAAAGGATGAAGGCCCATGGTGCAGAGGATGCGGTGCAGGCAAATATCTTGGCTGCAGGAGAGGCTTGAGGCTGGAGCTTCTTGGAGCCCGAAGATCTCTGGTGAAGAGAGTAAACAAGCCTTGGCAACAGCAAGTCAACGCAGTGCACAGTGTTACTGCTCCAGTGTTTCTGGCAAGGAATACTGGCTTCAAACTTGCTATGAGCACAGTGTAGACCTTGAGGGAGTTGCAGAACCACCACCTGTGTTGCTGAACCTTTCAGAGTCCGTAGGAGCTCAGGAACAGGAGACTGGTCAGCTTTGTTGTGGTGCCTGCAGATGCAGGAAAGTGACTCCTTCACTTTAAGGGAGATTCCATCAAATGTCTTGGAAGTCCACAGGCCTGTAGAAGAACCTGTATGGAGCACAGGCACAGACAACGCAGAAGACTGGAAGGACTATGAGACCAGGAGCAGCAGGAGTCTTCCCAGTTGCAGTCTCGGTTCTCAAAGCGAAGTCCAACATGCCCAGACGGTTAAAGATGAAGTAGTTACGGATCTGAATCTTGTCCCACGATGAATCTAGGGACCCACCCACAGGTAAGCCCTTAAGTACCCTAAGGAAAGGGTTGGGATGATTCAGGGGTTTCGCCCAGAGGAGGGGCCGGACAGTGGGGAGGATGCTCCCATGTCCTTTGTCCAGTTTCATGCCAGAGCGGGAGCCAACGGCTCCCTGAATTGGTTTCAACTGGAGTATACAAGGAGGGCACCAAATGTGCCCTTCAAAGCAGTCTAGTGGCGCTGGCAAGCGCCCCACCCTGTCCCATACACTAAGTCCTGTCTGGGAGGTGGTCACACCTCCCTGTGACAGGAAACCTATTGTTCTGCCTTCCCCTGCTCGAGCTTGGCTCAGCAGTAGGAGGGCAAAATCATGTCTCTGGTCAGCAGCAGCTATAGTTTGCTGTCCGGGTCTAGAAGACTGGTTCAGGAAGCACTGAGGGCCTCCCGGAGGAGCTTTACAGTGCATTGAATCTTACCTCCAACACTGTTTACGGTGTCATGGAATCATACCTCCAACACCATTTACGGTGTTGGGGTATGATTCCAACATGTTTGATACCAAGCACGACAGGGTTCGTTACAGCCAGTTTAGAGTTAGCCATCGCATAATGACGCATGGAAATCTATATATCGTAATGGCTGATGCACTTACAACCTGGGAGAATGGACTCCATGGATTGTAGGGGTGTCCTGCTCATGCAGGGGCACCCTCACACTTATAACCGGGCACCCTGCTTTCAGGATTAAAAGGCCTGCCTTAGGGGTGATTTATAGGTTTTTAGTGACCTCAGATATAAGAAAATGTATACCTGTTGTAAGTGGTGCTAGCACCAGCTTACACAGGCTGCAATGGCAGGCCTGCAGTCACAATTTGAGTGGTCTCCCATGGGTGGCATAATACATTTGAGCCCATGGGGGACCCCTGGTGTATCTATGCCCCGGGAACCTTCGTATCATATACTAGGCATTTACAAGGATACCTCAGTAGCCAATCTGGGGGGGGTACCTAAGTACTCACCATGTCCAATTTAGGGAAGAAGCACAGAGACTGGGGTCCTGATTAGCAGGATCCCAGTCAGACTAGTCAGTAAAACATAATGAGACCAGCAAAAAGTGGGGGTGACCATGAAAGCAGATCCTGCTTTTCTACAGCGCTTGAGGGCCTAACAGGACCTCAAGCCGAGTCAGAGTTAGACCTCTGGCTGAGGCCTTCAGTCGTTCACCCACCTATATTGGGGAGATAGTAATCATAGCATTTCTGTAGGAAGCTGGCTCTTTAAATGTGTGTAGGAAAGTGATTCTTTTTGCTTGGTTACCCCTTAACCTTTTTTGACAGATAACTGATGCTAACTTGACTGAGTTTGCTTTGGGTCCCTGCCAATCAGGTTCTCAGGGCCTGTGTTCTTTCCCAAAACTGTACCTCTGTTTCCACAATTGGCACACCTCTGAGCCACATGTAAAAGGTACCCCTGGTACCAAGGGCCCTGTGACCAGAGAAGGCCTCTGAGAACTGCAGCAAGTATTATGCCACCCTCAGAGACCCCTCACCTCAACACCCACACACTGCCATTGCAGGCTGCGTATTTTGTTGCAGACCAAACTGAAGAGTCGACATGGCACACATCCCTGTGTGCCATGCTTACCAACACTGCTTGTGGCATGGGTAAGTCACCCCTCTAGCAGGCCTTACAACCCTAAGGCAGGGTGCACCATCCCACAGGTGAGGGCATAGCTGCATGAGCACTATGCCCCTATAGTGTCTGTGCAATCCACAGACACTCTAAGTGCAGTGAAGGGGGGGCGTGGTTTCGCCAGCGGCAAGATGGCTGCGCCTTAGGCGAGCTCCGCCGGCCGTGCGAAAGATCCTGCAACATCTTGCTGACATGAGAGTGATCGACCCCGAACGGGACTGAGCTGCACATCCGCAACACTTCAGGCATCACCTGCTGGGACTATTTCGCATAACAGATAGCTGGCGACGCCATAATTTCCCGTTCGTAGATACTCGGGGTCTGCCATTTTGCCTGAGACCGCGCGGCGGCCTGCCTGAGCCGTGCGACCTACGTTCCTGCCATCGGTGCGGCTGGGCTCCGATCCCTGCTGATTCTCCCCCGAGGTGACGGCCCGGACTGGCTGTGGGAGTGACTATTGTGCGGCCGCTGGGGGATCCGGCTGGGCCCCTGGTCTGCGGTTTGCTGAGCTCCTGCTCGGGGCGCTCGTTTCCGGCTGCTGGTGCCTGGCCGAGCTGCTGCATATCCCGGCCAGCCCTGACAACTCTACATTGCACCCGGTAAGGAGTTGAGGTGGCGGGAGGTACGCACGCTGGCGCTGCTTCTCCCTACCCTGACTGCCTCTCTGACTCCTGCCGGTACCTTGCGGGCGGCCAATCGTGAAAGACCGCGAGCAATACCACACAGATCTGCTCACTGGACCCCTCGGGAGGCTCCCTCTCTCACTCCGTCTTGGCGCTCACCCACCGGCGCGCTCCTCCCTGACCTGGGCTGTCCTGGGCACTGCCCTGGACCCACTGGGACATTCTACACCAGCGCCCTGATCCAACTGTGTTGCACCACTAATGACTCTGCGGGAAGACCCCCGCGCTCACTGCGCCCTTCAGGGCCTGTCCTTCAGCCCTTGCAGCAATAGAGGGTAGACAACAGGGCGGTCACCGCTTACCTCCTCGCCATTACGCCTTTGCTCACTGCCTTCCTCACCTGCCCGACTCCAGGACACGCACACATACCACCCCTGCCCCCTCGCCTGCTCTCGGCTCGACTAAGTGGGCCCTTGCCTGCTGCCTTTGCGCTCTCACCATGCTGCTCAGGCGTGAAAGGCTCCTTCTCCTCGACGACGCTATCATCAAAAGATCAGCTGAAACTCTTTGAACCCACCATCAAAATCTGAAGAGCGACAGAGCCCTGGAAGCAATTCAAAGGCAGGCTGCACATTGTGATCCGGACCTTAAGCTTATAATTTTAAAATTGGGTAAGGCCGATGCGAAACAAACCAGACTTAGATTTGAGGGGCGCAGGGCTGGAAGGCCGGAGGAACCGCCCCAGGATGCTGGGGAGCACGCAACACAGACGGAAGATTCCCAAGAAGATGACATCCGCTCCTTGCTCCTTGAAGTGAAATCAAGCTTGAAGACCATCGATGCGAAGATCGATAACCTCACCTCACGCCTAGACCAAGTCAACCAACGTGTGGATTCGCATGATGCTCGCATCACACACCTGGAGTCAAGGGTCTCTGATCTGGATGATGCTGAGGCGGCAGACAAACAGCAACTCCTTAAAATGGACAAGGTGTTAGAAATTATCCAGGCTAAGAATGAAGACTTGAAATCCCGTTCCCGCCGGAACAATATACGCATCATTGGCCTCCCGGAATCCACCGCCATTGATAAAATGGAGACCTATCTTGAAACACTCCTAAAAGATCTGTTCGGAGAAGCCCTGTCTGCCCTCCTCATAGTAGAGTGCGCACACAGATCACTCGGCCCACGTCCCCCTCCTGGGGCCCCGGCGAGGCCAATAATAGCTCGCTTGCTGAATTATCGTGATCGTGACGCGATCCTCCGCAGGGCAAGAGAGATCGGTGAGGTCCGGCATCAAGACAACACATTATCCTTTTATCCCGATTTCACAGTGTCCGTACAGGCCGCCCGCAGAGACTTTCTCCCAGTCAAACGTATCCCCCAACAAATTCACGTTTCATACGCACTCATGTATCCTGCCAAATTGTGCATTGACTCTGGAACTAAGCCCCGCTACTTTAAGGACCCCAAGGCGGCCCTGACTTTTGCCAAGCAGCTGCAAAAGCCACGCTCCCACGATCGCCAGTCGCCCGTAGCAGAAGATCGCACAAGTGACAATGACTGAGTTCACTCCTGCTTGTCTCCGATCACGCCTGGTTTTTTCCTTGCAATCTGTGACCATGTTCTTATGTTCCCAGGTTTAACTAATGGTTGTGCTGGGCCCATTTTCTTCCTTATCCTCCACTTAACCTTTTCTTCTCCTCATGCTTGCCTAAGTTAAGCACGGCCACCCAGCCTCACGGTTTGGGGAATGTCTGGCTGAGCCCATGTACCCCTACTGGGATAATTCCCATTACAAGTTTGTGTTTGCCAAGTTGGGGTTCCCTGGGTGGTGGGTGGGTACTGTCTCAACCAGGTTGGGTGGTTGGTGTGGGTGGGGGGGGTTGCGGGGTATTTCTGGGATTGGATACACCTATCAGGTCATATTGCGATGACAGGTTTTATGAATGTACGCCTATTGCTACACTCTTTTTCAACTACGCATTTGTTAGCACACACACAATATGCTCTCCTGTTCTTACTCTCTTCATCAGGTGTGCACGCGCGTGGCGACGTGCACATGATGGCTCCACATCGACCCCATGACTGAGCTTAAACTACTCACGTGGAACATTAGGGGCATGAATGACTTCCGAAAAGCCCGACTTATACACGCATATCTCACCAGACATAAAATCGATATTTGCTTTCTCCAGGAGACCCACTTGACAGAGCATAACGCGGCTAGACTCCGCTCCAGGCACTGGGGCGATACCTACTCCTCCTTTTACTCAAATTATGCCCGAGGTGTCGCAATTTTGATAAGAAAAGGCCTTCCATGGCGCCTGTCGCACACCGTCATCGATACTGAAGGTCACTATGTGATCATTATGGGCACTCTATATACCCAACCCATTATCCTAGCAGCTATCTACGGCCCTAATGCTGACAATCCACAATTCTACACCCACATTTGGAAACATGTCGCCTCCTTTGGCCCACTCCCTCTACTATGGGGTGGAGATTTTAATATTGCCCCGCATAGCACCTTAGACCACTCCGGCCCACGCGTACTCCATCCACTGGCTACTTCCACACTGCGTTCCATTGCACAGGATAACTGCTTGATAGACTGTTGGCGGCACTATCACCCCGAGAAACACGAGGGCACTTGCATCTCCACCACTCACAACTCCTGGTCCCGCATTGACTTCTGGTTAGTTACCCGGGATGTACTGGGTTGGGTCACCTCCACTTCACACCTAGCGTGTACACTATCGGACCACGCACTGGTGCTTCTGGATATCCGGCTCCCTCGCATGCCCAAACACATGTTTACTGGGTTGGGTCACCTCCACTTCACACCTAGCGCGTACACTATCGGACCACGCACCGGTGCTTCTGGATATCCGGCTCCCTCGCATGCCCAAACACATATTTACATGGCGCCTTCCTCCACATGCGCTTCGCGATACAGTGTTCCGAGAAGAACTTCGCGGGGCCATGGTTGAATTTTTTTAGATTAACGTTGGCTCGGTGGACTCCCCCTCTACCATTTGGGAAACCTTCAAAGTGGTGATTCGGGGCGAATGCATCGCGAGACAATCTGGAGTCCAAAAATCTCTTAGGGGCACTTTAGAGAGACTGGAAGCGGAGCTTAAACAACTTGACCAACACTATGCCAGTAAACCATCCCCCTCCACACTTGCAGATATACGCCAAAAACTGACCGAATACGTATCTGAGGCTGAACGTGAAGTAACACACCTTGGCCGTGAGACACAGGAGCGTCGCTATGGAGAGGGCGATCGCCCCGGCAAGACCCTCGCGCACCTGCTTAGGAAGCCACATGCCTCCTCCTATATCACTGAGCTGCACGACGAGAATGGGGCCAGAATTATTTCTCCCAAGGTATACTCGAACAAATAACCACATTTTATTCCAACTTATATACTGCTGGTGCAGAAACCCCTGCAGATGACCTCACACAATACTTTGACACTATTGAGCTACTGTGGCTTAGTAACTCACATCGGGAGTACTTGGATGAGCCCTTAACCCCAGAGAAGATCGCCAAAGTGATCTCTAGCCTCCCCAGCGACAAAGCGCCTGGAGCAGAAGGACTAACAACAGCTTTTTATAAAGAATATGCGCCCATCCTCATACCACATCTCACCGCAATGTATAACGAGTCCTTCGAGACGGGCCATTTACCGCCTACCCTCCGCGAGGCATTAATCACTCTGCTACTTAAGCCTGGTAAGTCTCCTGAATCCTGTGACTCATATCGCCCACTCTCGCTAATCAACACAGATAACAAGATCTATGCTAAACTACTTGCTAACCGCCTTCTTCCCCTCATGACTCTCATCGCTTGCCCGGATCAATCCGGTTTTATCCCCGGCCGGGCCACCTCCCATAATTTGCGCACTATCTTTTCCATTATACACCAGATTAACCCAGAGTTGCCAGCTGTCGCGGCCTTGTTGGATGCCACTAAGGCATTCGACTCCTTAGAATGGCCCTACCTCTTTGCCCTTTTAGGCCGCCTGGGTTTCAGTCCACCCTTCATTCATAAAATTAAGCTATTATATACGCTACCAGCAGCGCGTATCCGGGTAAATGGCCAACTTACCGAACCCCTTTGCATCACCAGAGGCACCAGACAGGGATGCCCTCTATCCCCTATGCTTTTCGCCATTGCCATGGAACCGCTGGCGGCACGGCTGCGACAGCATCACACGCAGAGGGGCATAGGGTTCTCATCTTGCGCGCTAGTCACGTCCATGTATGCGAATGACGTGACACTCTTCATCCGTGAACCTCAAGAAAACTGAGCCCCTATGACCCGAGATGTCATCCGATTTGGTGGCTACTCTGGGATACAGGTCAATTGAGCAAAATCAATATTATTTCCTCTAACCGACGCAACTCTTCCCTGCTCCACGGAATACCCGATACAGTGGGCAACTGGCCCGCTAAATACCTGGGCATTTGGCTTACACAAGATACAGAAGAGCTATGGAGAGCAAATTGTGGCAAAGCAATGGACTGGCTCGAGTCCAAAATTCTCACTTTTGAAAACCCTCCCACTCTCCTTAGCGGTCAGAATCGCTATCGCCAAAATGGTAATCCTGCCCAAATTCCTATACCTTTTTTAAATATCCCTCTACCGCTTACATCTCACTTTTTTCAGAGGTTACGATCAAACATGATCTCGCTATTCTGGGCAGGCCGCCAACCACGCATATCGTATGAAACATTGACACTGCCCTTCTCTAAAGGCGGGCTGGGCGCGCCCAACTTCAAACTCTACGCCTACTCAACTCAGGCTAGCTTCCTCCACTTCTGGCTACACCCTACGCCGTTCCAGCCTCACGTTGCAGTCGAGACTGACCTTGCCTCCCCTTGCCCATTGCAGATAGCACTGTTCCTCCCTTACACGCCCCATAGACGAGAAATAGACACTGTAGAATGCTTGCGCTGGGCCTGGGATGGGATTCGTAAGCACGCTAGAGTTAAGGTTTTATATGCTCCCGGGCTGCATCTGGCAAATAACCCTTCATTTCCTCCCCTGCAGACAACGGGCATGGCCCGTTGTGCGGCTACACTAGGCATCAACACCAATGCCGATCTATACCCCAACGGGCAATTTCTCTCCCTCCCTGAGTGCGCAACCCCAGTAGACAAATTATTATACTATCAGATTAGAGCCACCTGCAGGGCTGCGAATTACTCCTTCCCCAGTTCCCCTCCACATGCGCAGCGCTAGAATATATTCATACTGCCAACTCCTCGCGCAAACTGGTTACTAGGCTCTATGCTCTGGCACTTGCAGCGTCCCCAGACGACACTTAAAGGGCGCGCCTAGCCTGGTCTTCTGTTCTAGGAGATGAGCCTACACCTGAGCAGTGGCTATACTGCTGCAACCAAGCTCCAATACTGTCTCCTAACTATTGGTTACGCCTCATACACTTCAAATACTTACATAGATTTTACCGCACTCCCACTGCTCTCTATAAAATGGGTCTGACTGTGGATGCCAACTGTGTAAGATGCTCCGCCCCCAATTCCTCATTCATGCACTTAGCCTGGACTTGTCCCAGAGTTGCATCCTTCTGGCAAGACGTTTGCCGTGCAATCGGTGAGATCACCCTGGACACTATCACACCTACTCCCATGACTTGCCTCTTAGGATACGTCAAGGAGATTCCAGATTCCAGCCGCCGACTGGCTGCGATGTTGTTGATTCTTGCCCGACGCCGGGTGGCAATCCACTGGGGCCGTAGGCCGGCTCCATCCCCCAAGGCCTGGCTGGCTGATGCTGCTCACTGCCATACCCACTTAAACGAATACTGGTGTCTAATGCCCCCCGCTAGTAGACCACACGACATATAGTGTCCTACCTACAGCGGAACGCTGATGATAACCAAATTACTGACGACACTGCAGCCCACTCTTCCACAACAGACCTGGATGCAGTGAGGGAGGGAGATGTACACCCCTATACAGATATGACACAGTAAATCCTGTTTGTCGTTCTCATGCTCAGATTCTATATATGTCGCCATATATTAATGTCCACCGGTGTTGCTATCTTGCTTTTGACCCACATATATGGAGAGTGTTGTACATTCCAATGCATAACTTGTATTGCTGATTTGCCCTAATAAAGTTTTGGAAAAAAAAAAAAAGTGCAGTGAAGCCATTTTGGGTGCATGGGCTGGGAACTCCACAGCTTCATGATAGCTTTACTGAAAACCTAGAATTTTGGTTCCAAACTTCACAGCATAATAAATCCACACTGATACCAGTGTTGGATTTATTATAACACGCACTCAGAGGGCATCTTAGAGATGCCCCCTGTAAAACAACCAACTTCTAGTGTATTGGCTGACTGGTCCCCGCCAGCCAGCCAGCACCAGACAGGTTTCTGACCTCATGGAATGAGAGTCTTTGTGCTCTCAGGGGTCAGAAACAAAGCCTGCTCTGGGTGGAGGTACTTCATACCACCCCCTGCCAGGAACAGCAACACTTGGCAGTGATCCATGTGATGTGCTGATTTGGGCAGCTCCAACTAGTTGAGATGCCTGCCCCCCTATCCAGAGCCCACTTTTGGTGGCAGGACAGGCGAGAAAATTAGTAAACAGAGTAGGAGTGTCCACCTTGGCTTGGCACACCCCTAGGGTCACAAGCAGCTGAGGTGAACCACTCTCTTAGAAATTTCCCATCTTGAATTGGAGAATTAGGCCCAATAGGAACAGGGATGTGCCCCTCTCCCCAAAGGGAGTGGGCATCCAAAGGGTGCAGTCACCCTAGGGGACAATAGCCATTGACTAGTGCCCCCGACCTCAGTAACGCCCTTACATTTTGTATTTTAGGGCTTCCCTGAACTGTGTTCATCAGATTCGACGACCTACGAAGGACCGGAGAGCCGTGCAGCAGTGGAGAAGAAGACAACGACTGAATTGGCCCTAGCCCTACTGGCCTGTCTCCTTCACCAGCGACCCTGCTTCAAGAAACTGATTGGCCCGCAGCCAGTAACCTCTAAGAACCCCGGAGGACCTGTGCTGTCTTCAACAAAAACTCTTGTCTCCTGCGGACACCGGATTTGTCCAGCCAAGAAACCAACACAAGGACTCCAGCTCCAGACTTGCACCATTCTGCACCTGATGCCCACTGTTAGAAATGGGGGCTGTAGTTGACAGAGGTATGCACCTTTGTCCAAGTACGGACCCTTGCTTCTAGTCAGGATAAGGGAGTTACACACTTTAGATAACCCCTGCTCACCCCCTTGGTAGCTTGGCACGAGCAGACAGTCTTATCCCAAAGGCAATGTGTAAAGTATTTGTACCCAAACTCATAGTAACACAGTGAAAACACCACAAATGGACACCACACCAGTTTAAAAAAGTAAAGTATCTTTATCTGAACCAAACAAGACCAAAATGACAAAAATCCAACATCCAGGTATTAAGGTATCACTTTTGGAACAGTTACTTCAAAAATAGCACTTGTAGAAACAAATAGCTCCACGTGGGGCTATTACAACATCGTGACAGGCATAAATCCAAAGTCCGGCACCGACTGCGAGGTGCGCGGAGTCGGTCATGGAGTCACATGGACCCCCAAACTCCAGTACCTTGGAAACGAAGTCAGTACACAATGCACAGCATCGTGGAGGTGAGGTATCGGTGCCGAGGCGAGGGCGGTTCCCGGTTGCCACAGGGGGGGCGAGGAGTCGAATCCAGGACAGGGGAAGTTCTGCGGTGTCGGCGGTGAGACATCGGTTCCAGTGAAGCGAGGCAGCGTTGAAGAATTCGTGAAGTCACCCTCGTCGGTTATCGGCTCCGTGATGACAGGATGCTGGCGGTGACGGCATTGGTGCAAGCGCCGTAGAGCGTCGGAGCTGCAGTGCAGGCGGGGTGGTGCATCGTGGACTTCACGAGCGGTGCCCCCGGACTTGATGCAGGTCGCGGCGTCGCTGACGGCAACTGAGTTGTTTTTCTTGCTTTGGAGCACTAACCACACAATTCTCAGGGCCCAGGAACTGGAATTGGTCCCTTTTTTAATACAGGAGTCCACAGAGGAGTCTAGGTGCTGGTCAGTGCGTTGCATGTGAAGTCTTTGTGGCGCTGAGACTTCAGAACAGGAGTCAAGCACACACAAGCCCTTGGTGATTATTCCTCAATCAGGTTCACAGCAAAGTTCCAATCGTTGTCCTCTCCTTGGCAGAAGCAGCGACTGCAGGCAGTCCAACAAAGCACACACAGCAAAGGGGTAGTACTCCTCCATACAGCTTTCCAGCTCTTCTCCTTGTTAGAGGTTCCTATTAAATTCTGAGTTCAGAGAGCCTAAACTTCATTTCTCTACCTTGTCCCAATGGAAAGTTATACTTGTAAGATGTCACAAAGCAATGCCCATGTTAGCCTATGGGACAGATAGCCTGTCAATAGTGGAAAAAACGAAATTGGCAGTATGTCACTATCAGGACATGTAAAACACACCAGCACATGTCCTACCTTTTACATACACTGCACACTGCCCATGGGGGTATCTTGGGCCTACCTGAGGGGTGCCTTATATGTAGGAAAAGGGAAGGTTAGGGCCTGGCATGTGGGTGCCCTTGCCAGTTCAACATGGCAGTTTAAAACTATGTGCGCAGACACTGCAGTGGCAGGTCTGAGATACTTTGTCAGGGCTACTCGTGTGGGTGGCACAACCAGTGCTGCAGGCCCACTAGTAGCATTTGATTTACAGGCCCAGGACTTACCAGTAAATCAAATATGCCAATCATGGATAACCAATCAGATTTACAATTTACACAGGTAGCACTTGCACTTTAACACTGATCAGCAGTGGCAAAGTGCCCAAAGCATCTAAGCCAGCAAAAATAAAATCCAGCATACCGTCAAAAATACAGGAGGTCAAGGCAAAAATTCAGGGGAAACCACACCAAGAATGCCTAGTCTAACACGCGTCCCCTCCAGCTGAAAAGTGGGGAGAACTACCCACCCTCTTGGGAGTTCTCATCACTAAGGCAGATGAATCTGGACAAACCATCAGCATTGACGTGTTCTGTACCAGGGAAGTGTCTCACCGTAAAGTCCATTCCCTGTAGGCAGATGGACCACCTCAACAGTTTTGGGATCTCACCCCTCATCTGCATCAACCATCTGAGGGGCCTGTGGTCTGTCTGAACCCGGAAGTGAGTCCCAAACAGTGAAGGACACATGGAGTACAGGGACTTATCAAGGTCCTAGGAGATTTTACGTGCCGCTCTACAGTTTAGAAAAGCATACAGTAAATAAGCATTTTTTGGAGCCCCTCGCTCTTTGGACTTTAATTGAAGGACCTACTATGCGAGACGGAGTATTTTTCTTTTCGCTGTAACAGGATGAGTTTAATTCCAGTTTCAGCCAAGACTATGCTTAGCCTTCTTACACAATATACCTGTCACATCTATCTATTGCGATTGACAACCTTGGAACCTTTTTTGAGCCTTGAAAAAGTCACTGTGTGACGAAACACGTGTCGCTGTTACCAACACACCGAAAATTGGACGGACTTAACCTGTTCATCACTATATTGAGGCTGTCATTACTGTTTTGAAAACTGGATGGATGTAACTTGTTTATCTATGTATAGTAAATTTGAGAGACCGAACCTGTGAAAAGAGGCCTTAATTGAGAATCTTTGAATGACGCTTCATCAGCAATAAAGAAAACTTCTTGTTTCAAGACATTTCCTTTTGGACAGATTATTACCTATTTTGTTTACATTCCCACGTGGAGTTCTGGGGTATTCCTTTTGGACTGAGTCCCAAAGAAGTAGGGCCTTAGCTTCTTCAGCGCCCAGACCACAGCAAAAGCTTCTCACTCAATTGCATCCACCTCTGTTCCCTGGGAAGTAGCCTCCTACTGATGCAAGCTACAGGTTGGTCCAAGCCCTCATTATTCAATTGTGAGAGAACGGCACCTATGCCATGCTCTAAAGCATCTGTCTGCACAACAAATTCATGGGAGAAATTGGGTGCCTTGAGCACAGGTGCCATGCACATGGCAGATTTCAGAGCATCAATAGCGGTCTGACAGGCATCAGTCCAGATCACGTTCCTTGGCTGTTTCCTTGAAGTCAGCTCTGTCAATGGGGCAACAATGGTGTCATACCCCTTGATAAACCGTCTGTAGTAGTCGGTGAGACCTAAGAAGGCTCTCACTTCTGTCTGGGTCTTGGGGGGCTCCCAAGCCAGAATGGTGTCAATCTTAGATTGTAGGGGACCACCAGGCCGCTTCCTACCTGGTGCCCTAAGGTCACCTCAGACCCCTGCCCTATCTGGCACTTACTGGCCTTGATAATGAGGCCTGCCTTCTGCAGAGCATTCAACACTTCACGAAGGTGTTGCAAGTGTTCCTCCCAGCTGGAGCTGAACACTGCAATATCATCCAGGTAGGTGGTGCTGAATGCCTACAGCCCGGATAGTTCCTGGCTGACCAGTCTCTGGAGCGTGGCAGAGGCGTTCTTCAACCCACATGGCATGACATGGGACTGGTAGTGCCCATCTGGTGTTGAGAACGCAGACCTCTCTTTAGCCCCATCAGTTAAGTCAATCTGCCAGTACCCATACGTTAAGTCAGCCGTGCTGAGGAACTGGGCAGCTCCTAACCGATCAATGAGCTCATCAGCTCTGGGGATGGGGTGCGCATCAGTCCTGGTGACGGCATTCAGCCCACGGTAGTCCACACAGAAATGTAGTTCAGGAGTGGCACCGGGTGCAGCAGCTTTTGGAACCAAGACCACTGGGCTAGTCCAGGGGCTGCTGGAGGGCTCTATCACCCCTAGTACCAGTATCTTGGAAACTTCTTCCTTGATGCTAACCTTGACCCTTTTTAGTCAATCTGTAAAGTTTGTTTTTCACAGTCAAACTGTCCCCAGTGTCTACATCATGGAAACACCAATTGGTGATTCCTGGGGTCTGGGAGAACAAGGAGGTGAACTGTACCAGCACCTGACGGCAGTCCTGCTGCTGTTCTGGGGTCAGAGTGGGAGAGAGGTTCACATCATCCACTGTCCCATCATGCTTTTGGGCAGGCAGGAGGTCAGGAAGAGGCTCACTCTCCTATTCCATTCCATCACCTGTAGCCAGGAGCATAGTCACATCAGACCTCTCAAAATGAGGTTTGAGGTGGTTCAGGGTTCCTCGGAGTCTGCAAATTCAACAAGTAGGTGACTTCACTCTTGCGCTCCACCACCTCAAATGGCCCAATCCACTTGTCTTGGAGCGCACAAGGCTCCACTGGTGCCATCACCCAAACTTTATGGCCAGGCTGAAACTCTACTAGAGTGGCATTCTAGTCATACCCATGTTTCATCTCTTCCTGGCTGGCTTCTAGGCTCGCCTGGGCGAGTTTCCTGAAGCGCTGAGTCTGGTTTCTAAAGGCCAGCATGTAGCTAAATACATCCTGGGGGGTCTTACCGGGTGTTTTCTCCCAGCCCTCCTTCACCAGACTGAGAAGTCCTCTCACAGGATGCCGATACAGCAATTCAAAGGGACTAAACACTAAGGGTTTCTGCAGTACCTCTCTGTAAGCAAACAATAGGCATGGTAAGAAGCCATCCCACTTACGTCTCATGGGTTCTCTAAGACCCTTAATCATGCCTTTCAGGGTTTGGTTGAATCGCTCAACCAACCCATTTCCTTGGGGATGGTAAGGAGTGGTGAATTTGTACATTACACCGCCCTCCTCCCCAAAGAGAGGTCATATACCTAGATATGAAGTTGGTACCCCGGTCAGATTCCACTTCTCTGGGGAACCCCATGTGGGAAAAGATCCCCATCAACACACGGCTCACCACAGGGGCTGTGGTTGTCCTGAGAGGGACAGCTTCCGGGTACCGGCTGGCATGGTCCTCCAAGACCAAGATATACTTGTTGCCTATGGCTGTCTTGGGTTCTAGTGGCCCCACACTATCAATGCCCACCCGCTCGAAAGGGCTGGTCACCACAGGGAAAGGTTGGAGGGGAGCCTTACACTTCCCCCCACTCTTGCCACTTGCCTGGTGAGTCTGACAAGACCTACAATGAGTATCTGTGTGCCTTCGCAATTGGGGCCAAAAGAAGTGGGTTACAGGCCTTTGAAACATCTTGTCACGGCCCAAATGTCCTGCCAAAGGCACATTATGAGCCAGACCCAGTAGTAAGGTCGTGAACCACTGGGGTACCACCAGCACATTGGCTGACCCAGGCTCAGCAACCTTAGGCTCGCTTTACAGGAGACCATTCTCCCAGTAAATCCAATGTTATCCAGACTGATTACCTGCTGCCTGATCTGCAACCTGTTGCCGCAAACCCACAAGAGTAGGGCACTCCATCTACGCCTCGCAGAACTCCTCCCTGATGGGAACCCTTCCTGATGCCAATGGGTCAGCTCAGGTAGGTCTCCCAGTTTGGCCACTGGCTCCTCTGTAGGTTCCAGGGCATCCCCCTCAAGGTCTGACTCCTCCTGGACTGTGGAAACTTCTGGGGCGGGTTTCTCGCACCTCTTTCCCCATCTCTTCCTGGCAGGCACATGGGCTGCTGTTTCAGGCTCCAGCTCCTCTTGATTACCCTTACTGGCAGCAATTGACTGAATTGTCACACACACCCACTCAGGCAGACCCAACATCACCAAATGAGCCCAGCAGTCCACCTCCTTCCAAGGGGAACTCTCCAGGTCATTGCCAAGCAGACAGTTGACAGGCATGAATGGACTCACAACGACCTTCAAGGGACCTGAGACCCCACCCATTCAAAGTAACCTGCGCCACCTTACACAGGCGCTCAGAGTTGTCTGCAGCAGCTACAGGGTGAAGTACATTGGGGATTACCTGCTCTTCAGACACCCATTGACACCTGACAGATGTCACACAGCCTCCAGTGTCTCTCAGAGCTTCCACCCTCCTCCCATTGATGGTCCCCCACTGCAGGTACTTCTTAGTGTTATCTGGCAGACAGGTTTCCCGGACCATCTCTCTATCTCCTAGTGAGATAAGGGTCATCACAGCTGGCTCCCCCCATCACAAGGACCCAACTCCTCCCCCAGCACTACACTAACTAACCCCGGTGACGGTGCACCAGGGGGTGCCAGTGTGGCCTTGGGACACTTGGGATCCCCGCACATGTGACCCTCCTGACCACATACATAAAACCTGCTGGGTCCCCCATCACCTGGCTTACCTCTAGGGGGCCAGGGCTTCTTACCACTGGGGGGCTGTGAATCTTTACCCTGGGAACTATTTTGGGGCCCTTTAGAGAACTCCTTTTGGTTATCCTTGTCCCCCCACTCTTCTGCTGGGGAATCTGCCCACCCTTGGCTGGGTTTCCCACATACCGCTTGTGGACCCTTGTACTCGCCCAGCGGTCCGCCTCCTAAGCAAGCTTCCTGGGGTCAGTCAGGGTACTATCCATCAGATGCTGGCGCACCTCTGGAACACAAAAACTATACAAGTGCTCCCATGCAATTAAATCATACTGCCCCTTGTAGTCAGTTACATTGCTGCCCTTTATCCAACCATCCAGTGCTCTGCAAAAGAAATTCACACATTCCACCCAAATGTTAGTCTCAAGCTTCTTACAAGATCTAAACTTTTCCCTAAACTTCTCAGATGTGAGCCCATACCTGAGGCATAAAGTCTCCTTCATATTGGGATAGGTGAGATTACCCACCTCTTCCAAAGGTGTCAGGGTGTACAGCCCATTGGCCTCAAAGTGTTTCCACAGGCCCGCCCCCCACAATGTTTCTCTGGGACCTCATTCATGCAAAGTGCTGCCTCATAGGATTCAAACCAAGCATAAATATCCTCCCCCTTCTGAAAATTCTGCACTAGATCTTTAGAAATGTAGACCTTTCCCCCAGACAGCACTGGCAGTACGCTGCCACCATTTTAACTGGACTCTGCCTGTTTGGCCTTGATGTCCAGCTCCTTCATGCTCAATTCATGGGACAAAAGCAAATACTTCTCCTCCAAGGCAAGGGTAGTCTCCTTGTCTTTTTCCATTGCAAATGTTTGGTTCTCCATTTCCAGCTTTTTCATCGGGAGCTTCAGCAGCTCCAACTCATGATTCCTGACCCACTGTCTTTCCTCCATC
Organism: Calotriton arnoldi; assembly: GCA_963921515.1. Classification (NCBI taxonomy): domain Eukaryota; kingdom Metazoa; phylum Chordata; class Amphibia; order Caudata; family Salamandridae; genus Calotriton; species Calotriton arnoldi. The sequence goes on from CAWUFW010000669.1 coordinate 266,720, forward strand.
CCCTCTGGAGACAACTTTCTGGAGGACACACTGCTGTCAGGCCTGGAGGGCTCTCTACCTACAGGCAAATCCTCGGACACAAAGCTCCTTGTTGGTCTGGTATATCCAAATCCACATTTGCATCTTCTGCATCCCCAGCTTCTCTGGCCTCCCACCAGGCACTCAAGGCCTTCTGCAGCTCCTCTTTCCTAGCGGAACTCCTCCTGGGACATACAAAGTTTTACAAAATTGTTTGAGTTGATCCACTTTGTATGTATGCAACATTCCAATATCAAACTCCCATTCTGCCACTTCACTTGCTGGTGTTTCACTTAGAGACAGGGTGCGTGGATACTTCAAGAGTTAACAAAAATAAAGCTAAAAACACAGTATGTGGTTGCGTAGTAGTCTGCACTGGAAAAGTGATGTACACCAATCACTGTGGGTCAACTACAAATACAAGTTCAATCCTCACTGCTGACCACCAATGTTAGAAATGGGGGTCTCTAGTTGGCAGAGGTATGCACCTTTGTCCAAGTAGGGACCCGTGCTTCTAGTCAGGGTAAGGGAGTTACACACTTTAGATAACCCCTACTTACCCCCTTGGTAGCTTGGAACAAGCAGACAGGCTTATCCCAAAGACAATGTGTAAAGTATTTGTACCCAAACTCACAGTAACACAGTGAAAACACCACAAATGAACACCACACCAGTTTAGAAAAATAAAGTATCTTTATCTAAATCAAAGAAGACCAAAATGACAAAAATCCAACATACAGGTATTAAGGTACCACTTTTAGAACAGTTACTTCAGAAATAGCACTTGCAGAAACAAATAGGTCCACCTAGAGCTATTACGGCGTCGTGAGAGGCATAAATCCAAAGTAAGGCGCCAACCAAGAGGTGCGTGGAGTAGGGCACGGAGTCACACAGACCCCCAAACAACAGTACCTTGGAAATAAAGTCAGTAGACGATGTACGGAGTTGTGGAGGTGATGTGTCGGTGCCGATGCGAGGCCGGTTCCCGGTTGCCACGGGGGAGTTGAGGCACCGAGTCCATGAGGAGGCAACTGGTGGAATCCAGGACAGGGGAAGATAGGCGGTGTCAGCGGTGAGGCATTGTTTCCAGTGAGGCGCTGCGACGTCGAAGAGTTCTTGAAGTCACCCTCATCGGTTATCGGCTCTGTGATAGTGGGGTTCTGGCACTGGCTTTGACGGCGTTGGTGCGAGCGCTGGCATTGGGAAGGCCGATAATTACAGCCATCGTAGGGTGTCGGTGCTGCGGTGCAGGTGGGGTGGAGCATCGTGGACTTCACGAGCGGTGTCCCTGGCCTTGATGCAAGTTGCTGCATCACTGGGGGCATCGCTGATGGCATCAGAGTTGTTTTTCTTGCTTTTCAGTGCCAACCAAACAATTCTCAGGGCCCAGGAACTGGAATTGGTGCCCTTTTGAATACAGGAGCCCAAGTGCTGGTCAGTGGGTTGCAGGTGAAGTCTTTGTGGCCCTGAGACTTCAGAAATGAGGCAAGTACACACAAGCCCTTGGAGATTCTTCTTCAAGCAGGTCCACAGCAAAGTTCCAGTCTTTGTCCTCTCCTTGGCAGAAGCAGCAACTGCAGGCCAACCCGACATAGCACACACAGCAAAGGGGCAGTACTGCTTCTTACAGCTCTCCAGCTCTTTTCCTTGGCAGAGGTTCCTCTTGAGTCCAGAAGTGAGCTAATTCTTTGGAGGTTAAGGTCCAATACTTATACCCCATTTTGTCTTTGTTCTCTTTGTGGTAAGGGTCTCTGAGCCCAGTCCAAACCAGTCCTGTCCTCTCTGGTGCAGTATGACCACAGGAGGTGGAGACAGCATTGTGTAAGGGAGACATATCCCATTCAGGGAAGGACAAGTGAAACTCCTCCCATCACTCTAAATGCAGCCAAGGTCTATTCAGCCCAGCTATGAGTCACCCAGGAAAGGCAGGACACACCATAGCCCCGCCTTGTGTCTGTCTACAGTGAATGCACATCCCCAGCTCCTGTCACTCCAAACCAGATAGTTAATACGCAAACAGAAGAGGCACACAAAATGGTTAAACAAGAAAATGCCTACTTTCTAAAGTGGCATTTTCAAACACACAATTTAAAAACCATCTCCCTAAAAAGTTGTGTTATTAAATTCTGAGTTCAGAGAGCCTAAACTTCATTTCTCTATCATGTCCAAATGGAAAGTTATACTTGTAAGATGTTACAAAGCAACTCCCATGTTAGCCTATGGGACAGATAGCCTTTCAATAGTGAAAAATAAAATTGGTAGTATTTCACTACCAGGACATGTAAAATACACAAGTACATGTCCTACCTTTTACATACACTGCACAGAGGGGTACTTTGGGCCTACCTGAGGGGTGCCTTACATGTAAGAAAAGGAACGGTTAAGGCCTGGCAAGGGGGTACACTTGCCAGGTCGACATGGCAGTTTAAAACTGCGCGTGCAGACACTGCAGTGGCAGGTCTGAGATACTTTTCCAGGGCTACTCGTGTGGGTGGCACAACCAGTGCTTCAGGCTGTAACACTTTTTGCCCTAAGTGGGATGGGTATGCCCAGACGTGGGTCCCTTGCTCACTGCGCCACTGGATTCAAGCTAGCCTGGCTGAAGAAGGGTGACATACCCTGAAACCGGTCCCAGGATGCTTGTTTCCGGTCCAGGGAGGACCTGGCCTGGCAGTTCGGTCTGGACTGTTCCCATGGGGCACAGGGTCAAGACTGATTTGCATATGGCTGGGTCCAAACTGGGGTGGCATAGTGGGCAAAAGAACGATGGATTTAACCCAGATCTTTTGACTGGGGGAGAATGTTTGCATTGTCAGCATTCCGTCCATCATTTGTTTGCAGTAACACTCAGGCCCACTAGTAGCATTTGATTTACAGGCCCGGGCACACTTAGTGCACTTTACTAGGGACTTACCAGTAAATCAAATATGCCAATCATGAATAACCAATCAAATTTGCAATTTACACAGGGGAAACTTGCACTTTGACACTGATCAGCAGTGTTGTTTGACACAAACCTATTGCCAGTAATTTGAAAGTATTGTATACAAGTCTACTTACCTGTAACTGAGTTCAACTTGGTTCCTAGAAATAAAAGTAACTAAAGTAATATTTTTCTACAACCATTTTCCTGCCTTGTATGAGAATGTACAGCAAATGCATTCATACTTTCCTCTGATAAGCCTAAATGCTCAGCCCAGCTACCACTAAATTGAGTGTAAGGCATTATCTACTTTAACCTCTACCATACCTTTGGGGACTCTCTTTTTGGTATAGTATTTACGGTGCCAGCTTCCTACATTGGTGGATCAGCGGTGGGATCTACGACTTTGCAGTCGTTGGACTACTCAGCCAACACCTGATCACACGACACGACTCCTAAATTGTCTTTAGAACCTGATTTTTGAATTGACAATTAAAAAAAAAAAAAAAAGTCTATTAGGGCCTTGGCTAAGTATCTTTAGCATTTCTTTTAAATAACAACCTACTGTAGTTAGGGGTAAAAGTATTTTAGAAGTTGTTTTGACCTCTTGTAAAAAAGATCCCCAATATTAGTGAAATAATGACTGATACACAGGACAGGGTTGAGGAGCTCGGCCTCACCCCCTACCTCCATCAAGAGATAAGAGAGTTAAGGTCCCTGTGTAAACCTAAAAATATGTCCATGGGGTCCCATGCTTCCAAGGTCAAGCTCCAGGAGCTATGGGCAGAATATGCAAGCGACCACCCTTCTGAGGGGGGAGATCCCAACTCAGAAGATGATGAAGTTAGTGATGTGGAGGACCACCCCAAACCCCCCACACTAAACAAGGAGAGCAGGGTCCCTGTGCCCCTAACTCCAAGGGTAGTACTCACAGCACCTAGATCCCACACAGGTGGGTCAGGTCTTGAGATCATTGAGGACAGCCTCAAGAAGAGGACATTCTTTTAGCAAGGTTGAACGAAACAATAGATCTAGAGTCCAAACTCCTAGCTCTGGAAAAAGAGAGAGCAGAAATGGGCTTACCTCCCATCAAAGGTGGCAGCAAACCAATTAGGGAAATAGAGAAGTCTTGTGACCCTAAAATCCCCAAAGGGAATTTCCCCAAATATGAGGAAGGTGATGACATCACCAAATGGTTCACAGCCTTTGAGAGGGACTGTGGGATGAGAAAAGTGAAGAAGTCACAGTGGGGAGCATTACTTTGGGAACTGTTCACTAGTAACTGCAGTGAGAGACTTCTGACCCTTAGTGGGGCACATGCTGAGTCTTATGATCTCATGAAGCGCACCCTGATTGAGGTCTTTGGTCAGGGGTATAGGATTAGATTCAGGGGGGCTCACAAAACCCCAAACCAGTCCTGGGTTGACTCCATAGACTACTCAGTAAAAACACTAGATTGTTGGTTAACTGGACGTGATGTGCATGACTATGTTCGGCTTTATAATCTCATGATGAATGAACACATGTGAAGTAATTGCTCAAATTAAAAGTTGCATCAGTATCTGGTGGCCCTAGGTCTAATTACTCCCCAAGAATTGGAAAAGAAGGCAGACCATTGGGTCAAAGACTAGGATGACCAAAACTTGCACTGGGGGTGACCAAAAGAAAGGGGTTACAAAACCTCCCCAGAGGAAAGAGGCTGATCCCCCAAAAGATAAAAAAACAAGAGTCTTCTAAAGCCCCCCAAAAACCTTCTCAGGAGGGTGGGCCCCAGAAGTCTTCCCAGCCCACTGGTGGGTACAGGGGTAAAACATTCGATCCCCTAAATGCCTGGTGTCGCACCTGTAAGAAGGTTGGGCACCAAACTGGAGATTCTGGCTGTCCTAACAAGAATGCCCCTAGCCCACCTCCAGTTAGCACTGGTGTGGCAAATCTCCAGATGGGATCAACAGTGTTCCCAGAGCAAATCAGGGTTCACACTGAAGCTGTTTTAGTCTCTGAAGGGGAGTGAGAATTGGCCACTTTAGCTGTCCGGCCCCTAACTTAAAAAAGTACTTACAGTACCCCTTAATGAATGAGACTAGAGGAGACACCCTGAGGGATACAGGTGCCAGTGTCACTATGGTGAAAGATACACTGGTTTCACCAGGACAATACCTGCCTGTAAAAACCTATCCAGTCACCAATGCTGATAGAGTCACCACAGACCATTCCATGGCTATGGTGATATTAGACTGGGGGGGGTGGGTGGGGGTTACTGGCCTGAAACAGGTAGTGGTCTCTCCAAAGCTTCCAGCTGCCTGTCTGCTTGGAAGTGACCTGGAGACCTCAGCATGGGCTGAGGTAGAGCTGAAAACCCATGCAGCCATGCTGCACATCCCTGCGTTAGTGTATGTCAAGACCAGAGCACAAAGCCGAGCACAGGGAGAAAAAGAAGCGCCGGAACCTGAAAAGATGGCCTAACCTTCCAAGAGGAAAGGTAGGAAGACTAAGGGGACAGCTTCTGAACAGCAAAAAGCTCAGGACCTCTCCTGAGGAAGAGGAATTGTCAGCCCAAGAGGGAACTGAGCCCATGGAACTTGGACCTTACCAGGTTGAGCTCCTGGCCCCAGGGGGGCCCTCTAGGGAACAGCTGTGCCTTTGACAGCAGGTCTGTCCCACTCTTGAGAGCCTGCGACAGCAAGCTGCTGCACAGGAAAAGGGAGATGTCAATGGCTCCCACAGGACCTATTGAGAGGAGGGAATCCTGTACACTGAGGCCAGAGACCCCAAAACTGGTGCCACTAGGAGAGTGGTAGTGCCTCAGCTGTATAGGGAGTTCTTACTCATGTTGGCCCTTGACATCCCCCTCGCTGGGCACCTGGGGCACACTAAAACGTTTGAAAGGTTTGTCAGCCATTTCTACTGGCCCCTGATGTCCCAGAAAGTGAAGGAGTTTGTCAGCTCCTGTGGCACCTGTCAGGCCAGTGGCAAAACAGGTGGACACCCAAAGCCCCCCTTAATTCCACTATCAGCGGTTGGGGTTCCCTTTGAATGGGTTGATGTAGATATAGTGGGTTCACTTGAACCACTCACGGCTTCAAGAAACAAATTTATACTGGTAGTAGTGGATCATGCTACCAGGTATCCTGAGTCAATCCCCCTTAGGACTACTACAGCCCCTGCAGTAGCCAAGGCCCTCATTGGTATCTTTACCAGGGTAGAGTTTCCTAATGAGGTGGTGTCAGACAGAGGTACCAACTTCATGTCTGCATACCTGAAACACATGTGGGATGAGTGTGGAGTGAACTACAAATTCACTACACCTTACCACCCACAAACCAATGGCCTTGTTGAGAGAGTCAACAAGACATTGAAAGGCATGATCATGGGACTCCCCAAAAACTCAAAAGGAGATGGGATGTCCTTCTGCCATGCCTGCTTTTCGCTTACAGGGAAGTGCCACAGAAGGGAGTAGGGTTTTCCCTCTTTGAACATCTGTTTGGCCATGCTGTGAGGGGACCACTTGCTCTTGTAAAAGAAGGTTGGGAGAGGCCTCTCCATGAACCTAAACAAGATGTGGTGGACTATGCACTAGGCCTCCATTCCATGATGGCAGAGTACATGGAAAAGGCATCCAAAAACCTTGAGGCGAGCCAACAGCTCCAGAGGCTGTGGTATGGCCAAAAAGCTACATTGGTGGAGTTCCAACGAGTGCAAAAGGTGTGGGTTTTGGAGCCTGTGGCTCCATGCGCCCTCCAGGACAAGTGGAGTGGCCCTTACCCTATCCTTGAGAAGAAAAGTGAGGTCACCTAATTGGTTGACCTGGGCACTAGCAGGCACCCCAAGAGGGTGATCCAATTGAACAGCCTGAAACCTTTCTGTGACAGGGATGATGTGTCCATGCTGTTGGTCACTGATGAGGATCAGGAGAAAGAGAGTGAACCTCTCCCTGACCTCCTCTCTTACAGTCCAAAAGATGTGTCAGTTGATGGAGTTATCTATTCAGAAACCCTCACTGCCCAACAACAGACTGATTGTAGGCATGCCCTGAAACAGTCTGTTAAGCTCTTCTTCTTAACCCCTGGACAGACACACTAGTGTACCCATGATGTGGACACTGGAGACAACTTGCCTGTCAAAACAAAGATTTGTTGGCAGTCTGACTAAGTTAAGGAGAGAATCAAAGCTGAAGTAAGCAGGATGCTGAAGTTCGGGGTTATTGAGCCCTCTGAAAGTCCCTGGGCCAGCCCAGTGATCTTAGTCCCCAAACCTCACTCCCAGGGTGGAAAAAAAGAGATGAGGACTATAGAGGCCTCAATGCTGTCATCAAGACAGATGCTCACCCCATACCCAGGGTTGATGAGCTGATAGACAAGCGAGGGCCAGCCACATTTCTCAGCACCTTTGACTGAACTGCAGGGTACTGGCAGATTGGCATGGCCCCAGGAGACAAAGAAAAAACAGCATTCTCCACACCCGATGGGCATTATCAGTTTACCAGACTCAAGCAACTAGTCACCACCCCCACCCACATCACAGGTCACACCCTCGACCCCATCTTCGCTGGAGGAATCAACATTCACTTCAGTCACACCATGCAACCCTTCTGGACGGACCACCACTGCGTCCACTTCTCCTTCTCGAAACCTCTGCACACAAGCTAACGTCACACACCCATTCAGAAACTGGAGCAAGATCACCGAAGAGCACCTCGCCTCTGTTCTCAACCGCATTCCTCCCCCCACCGCGACCAACGCCAACTCTGCAGCCAACGAAAATGGATCGCCGACTGCGCCAACACGCTCGCCCCCTCCAGAAGTCTGACAGACAACACACCACGAAAGCCACCTGGTTCACCACGGACCTCCGAGAATCCAAGCGCTTGTGCCGATGACTCGAGAAAGCTTGGAGGAACAGCAAAACCCCGGAAGCACGCACCGCCTACAGGACCGCCACTACAGCACACCACCAACTTATCAGATCTACGAAGAGGAACTTCATCCAAGACAGAATCCTCTCCAACTCCTCCAACTCCAAGGAACTCTTCAACATCATACAAGAATTCACCAGACCCCCCAGCAAAACCTCTGATGTCCCTCCCTCCCAGGACCTCTGCAACAAACTCGGCTCCTTCTTCCACTGCAAGATCAGGACACTCTACGACAACTTCGACGAACAGGACCAAGGCACCGACCCAACACCTTCCACCAGCAACCCCACTCAGCCGACCATCCTCGCCTGGACCCCTGTCACCACAAAGACCATGAGGAGCATACACTCCGGAGCACCCACTGACCCCTGCCCGCCGCACATCTTCCACTGGGCCGCCTCCACCATCGCACCAGAACTACGACGGACAATCAACTGCACCTTCGAAACAGGCACGTTCCCCGAAGACTAGAAATGCGCAAAAGTCAAACCCCTCGTCAAGAAGCCCTCCGCAGACCCGACGGACCTCAAAAACTACAGGCCCATCTCCCTCTTCCCCTTTGCCAAAGTCACCGAGAAGATCGTCAACAACCAGCTTACGAACTTCATAGAATCCAACGCCATCCTCGACACATCTCAATTCGGCTTCTGAAGCAACCACAGCATCGAGAACGCCCTCCTAGCCGCCATGGACGACATCTGCACACTCCTCGACCAAGGCCACACTGCAGCCCTCATTTTACTAGACCTCTCAGCAGCCTTCGACACCATCTCCCACCACCCATCAGCCGCCAGACGCCACAACGCCAGCATACAGGGAACTGCCCTAGACTGGATCCGCTCCTTCCTCGCAGGCCGAACTCAAAGAATTAGACTCCCGCCCTTCCTCTCCGAACCCACAGAGATCAGATGCGGAGTACCCCAAGGATCCTACCTCAGCCCCACGTTCTTCAACATCTACATGGCCCCAGACGCAACCATCGTCAGAAAACACAGACTCAACATAGTATCCTATTCCGACGGCACCCAGCTCATCCTCTGCCTCACCAAGGAACCCGACGCCACCAGGCACAACTTCCAGGAAGGAATGAAGGACGTCACAACAAGGATGAGAAGCTGCCTGAAGCTCAACTCAGAGACAACGGAAGTCCTCACCCTCGGATCCACTCCCTCCGCATGGGACGACACCTGGTGGCCCTCAGCCCTCGGCAACCCTCCCACACCCACAGACCACGCCTGCAACCTTGGCATCATACTCGACTTCTCCCTCACCATGAACCGACAGTTCAACGCTGTATCCTCCGCATGCTTTAACACCTTCCGCATACTCCGCAAGACCTTCAAGTGGATCCCCCCCGAATCCAGGAAGACCGTCATCCATGCACTCATCACCAGCAGGCTGGACTACGGGAATGTCCTCTATGCCAGAATCAACAAATCTCTACTCCACAAACTTCAGACCGCCCAGAGTGCCGCAGCTAGACTCGTCCTCAGCATACCACGACAGGACCGCATCACCCAGCACCTACGAGACCTCCACTGGCTCCCAGTCTAAAAAAGAGTGACCTTCAAGCTGCTCACACACGCCTACAAAGCCCTCCACAACACCAGACCCCAATAACTCAACGAAAGAATCTCCTTCTACGCCCCCAAGAGAAGCCTTCGATCCTCTGACCTGGCCTTGGACGAAATCCCCCGCATCCACAGAGCCAGAACGGGAGGCAGATCCTTCTCCTACATCGTTGCCAAGACCTGGAATGAACTCCCCCTCAGCATCAGATGAAGCCCCACACTGCAAGAATTCAGGAAGAGCCTCAAGACCTGGCTTTTCGGATGACCGGATTCAGGAAGAGCCCAAGACCTAGCTTTCGGATGTCTGGAGCTGCCCAACACCCCCCCAGCGCCTTGAGACACTCACGGGTGAGTAGTGCGCTCTACAAATCCCTGATTGATTGATTGACCGTTATGCCCTTTGGTTTATGGAAGGAATCTTTTTTATTGAGTTAATTGGTAGGTGTCTCGACATTTGTACACAGCCATTCACCTACAACCACAGGGGCCGGCGGCTAAAAAACAAGGCTTGAAGTGAGAATAGAACACTACCGCATTAATGCCGATATCCCGGAGGCTGGCAGCGCTCAGAGGTAACTCTATCAATTAGGTACAGCATACTCTGTCAAGGATCTCATCAGTCCAGAAATGAGCACCCACCTAGGAGGGGAAACAACAAATAAAAAAAACCCTCCCACCCGCCCGCCCCTAAAAGAGAAGGACAACAAAGGGGAACCCATACCAAGATTTCAGAGGTCGCAAAGCAACCCATACCTCCCACCATACCCACCCTCCAGCACCGCTTCTCGCTCAGACTGGGCGCCGCCTATTCCGCAGTTGATGGTATTAGATGTAACACTTGCAGGAGTTTGGGGCAGGTGACCTCACGGTGGTCCTTCGACAGCAACGTTATAAAAGGAGCCCAGATTTCTGCATATTTCTCACTCTTCTGATGTTGGACCAACGTGAGTCGCTCCATGGCAAGGGTCATCCAGAGCCTATGGAGCCAAGCCGTATGATCCAGGACTGTGGGAGTACCTAAGTGGACTTAGATCGCCTGGCGCGCTGCGAGTAGTGCCAATGCCATCTGTCTGCCTCTGACTGACCGCAGAGGGAAGGTGAGTGGATTTGAGAGCCCTAGCAGAGTGTAAGCCGGGAAGCGAGGGATCTCAGTTTCAAACGCCGAGTCAATGTCATTAAGTACTTGTTCCCAAAAGCGCTCTAGTCTCGGGCAGTGCCAAAGAAGATGTGCAAGAGAGCCTGTCAGGCCACAACCCCGCGAACACTTTTCAGTGTGGTTCTTGTCCCATTGGTGGATCCTGGCAGGTGTAAGATACCAATAAGATGTTACCTTGAATGCGGATTCAGTCCCTGCAGTGTTGTATGTCGTGTGGTGAGCCCTATAGTGAATATTATCCCACTCCTTGTCCGTGAGGGCCCGACCCAGTTCTGCTTCCCACTTGAGTTGGCCGCGAGAGCGGGGTCCCGTCGAGCGCGGAGTGAGAAGGACATAAAGTTCTGCTATGAGGTGCTTATCATCTTTCTTATTTGCTATCCATTTCTCGAAGGGGGTAAGCTTACGAGAGACGAGCGGCTGATAAGCCTTAGATGTAGCCCAGTGGCGGAGCTGCGAATAATAGAACTCATCAGTGCGAGGAAGATCCAGGTCTTGTCGAACTCGGTCAAACGTGATGGGGACCCTAAGGTCAAATAAGTGGCCCAAATGCTTACAACCCGCTTCCCTCCATCTCTGAGCGACTGCGGTCTTAACTCCCGGGGGAAAATCCAGGTTGTCCACCATTGGGGTCATCGGGAGGGAAAGGTGGTAAGCCCTTTAGAGAGTGCAACCGTGTCCCACACCTTCATTGTCGCTGCCGTGACCGGGGAGGAGTATAGGCCCCATGCACGTGACCGTCGGGGAAGCCAGATTTCACGCCAGAGATTCGCGCCAGCTACTGCCTGGTCCATAAAGGTCCAGTGCTTCTCTGAAAGTGGGCAATTCCACTCCAGCACGTATCGAAGGTGCGCGGCCTGGAGGTATCTGTGAACTAGAGGCAGCTTCACCCCACCATCCCCTTTGGGGCACGATAGCTGAGCCATCGAAAGGCGTGCTTTCTTATTGCCCCAGATGTATTTATTCATGGCAAGCTGTAAGGCTCGCAGTGTTTTGGGTGTCGGTATTAACGGGAGGGTCTGAAATAGGTATAGTATGCGTGGCAGAATCGTCATTTTTACCGCGGCGATGCGCCCGAACCAGGATAAGTTGTGTTTTGTCCACCCGTCTAGCGCTTTTCGCGTGTGAGTTACTAAGGTTGTGTAGTTAAGCTCCCTCATACATGGGAGCAAGGGAGTCAGGAGAATGCCTAAGTAGGGCACGGGGTCACTAGACCAGTGCAGGGGAAGAGTCTGCTTGAGGTCATCCACCTGTATTTGCGTTAAGGACAAGTTAAGGACCTGGGACTTGCTGAAGTTGACCTTGAAACCGGAGAACCGACCAAAGGACTCAAGCTCTTCAACCAGCGTGGGGAGGGAAGTAAGAGGTTGTGCGAGGGAGAGGATGACATCATCTGCATAGAGGCTTATCTTGTGGGTGTCTCCTCCGAACTTGAGACCTTGGATGCCCGGGTGATCGCGGATTTTCTGCGCGAGGTGCTCCATGTAAAGGGCAAATAAGAGGGGCGAGAGGGGGCACCCCTGCCTCGTACCTCGGGCGATCGCAAAGGAGGAGGAGGACTGCCCATTAACTCTGACAAACGCTCGGGGGGCACTATAGATACACTGCACCCATTGAATAAAGCGGGGCCCGAACCCGAAGCCTCGCAAGGCGTCGAAGAGATATTTCCAGCATACTCTATCGAACGCCTTTTCAGCGTCGACGAAAAAAAGCACGGCTCCTACCTGGGAGCGGTGGATACTGTCTATGAGATGGAGAAGGCGCTTGGTGTTATCACCCCCCTGCCGAGTGGGGATGAATCCCGCTTGGTCCGGGTCAATCAGGCCCGCCATCAGGGGATTCAACCGGGACGCCAGAATTCCCGTAAAGAGTTTCGCATTGATGTTAAGTAGCGAGATCGGGCGGTAAGAACTACAGAGCCCCGGGTCTTTGTTGGGCTTAAGGATGACGGAAATCGCCGCCTCAGCCATAGAGTCCGTAACCGCCCCGCTGTCTTGGAAGGAATTGAACAGGCGGGTTAGGAGGGGTGCCAATTCGTGACAGAATGTTTTATAAAATAGGGCAGGATAACCGTCAGGGCCCGGCGATTTGTTAAGTTTCAGTCGAGAGATAGCTGAGATAACTTCATCCATCCATATTGGGGCTTCTAAGGGATCTGCCTGTGCCTTTGGGAGACGAGTAAAGTTGCTAGAATCCAAATAGTCTTGCGCATCAGGGGGGTCAGGTGTATCTTCTCTATAGAGAGAGTGGTAGAAGCGCCGGAATTCCTCAACGATCTGAGAGTCCAGGTGGATCTCCTCGCCTGTAGGCTGCTTGAGGCAGGTAATATTCCCCGCCACTGCCCTGGCACGCAGTTTCTGTGCCAACATTCTCCCACATCTGTCACTACCTAAATAAAACTTATGTCGTAGGCGAAGTAAGGCATATTCCGCCCTGTCAAGGTCTAGGCGTTTAAGAAGCATCCGCTTCTTCTCTAGTGACCGCCACACCCTCGGGGCTCCAGTGCGTTTATGTATCGCCTCCAATTCTGCCACTTCTTTTTCGAGGCCCAAACGGGCTTCCTTACGTCTCCGAGCATCCGCAGATGAAATAGCCATGAATTCCCCGCGAATCACTGCTTTGAGGGTTTCCCAAACAATAGACGGGGACATCTCACCAGTGTCGTTGTATTGGATGTATTCTAAGACCTTAGCCCGAACCCCTTCTACTGTGGCAGGTGAGTGTAAGAGTCTGACGCGCAGCTGCCATCTGGCAGGGGCGTGCCCGCCTCCATCAGGGTGTGTGGAAAGAGAGATATGTGCATGGTCGGAGAGGGAGCGTGTGGCGATAGAGGCGGCACTGATTCGCAGGAGAAGTGTATTAGAGACCAAAAACATATCTAGACGCGCATATGTCTTGTGTGCTGCCGAGTAGTGGGTATAATCGCGCAAGTTCGTGTGCTTAAGGCACCAAACATCGTGAAGGCCGCAGTCAGCTAACCATTGCTTACCCTCCGGGGAGAGAGCCCCCACCTGCGTGGAGCGCTGCCCCGAGCGGTCCCAGTCATTGTCCATGACCATGTTGAGGTCCCCACCCACCACCAGTGCCGAGTCGGGGGAGGCCAAGCCTTCTGCAATATGCCGTCTGAGAAAAGGCTCCTGCTGGGTATTGGGTGCGTAAATGTTAATTAGAGTGAGAACAGTGGACCCCCACTGAATCCGGAGAGCCAGGACCCTGCCCTTGGACTCATAGAAGGTGGACAGTACCTTGCCATCAAATGTAGCCCCCAGGAGGATTGCCACTCCATTCTTTTTTGCTGCGCCAGAGGACCAGAATTGGCGAGGGAAGCGCCGTGTACGCATGCGGGGAGTATATTTAGCAAGCAGAAGAGTCTCTTGAAGGCTGCAGATATCGCCTTCAGCCTGTTCGAGTAGGGAAAGGATCGCAGCGCGTTTGGTAGGGTGATTCAGGCCCCGAACATTGAGGCTCACAATTTTGAGGTCTCTAGTCATGCCCGCTGGGGGTTAGCACGCAAGTCAAACCTATAGGGTTGAGGGAGCAGAGCGCAAGTGGTGGGCCAGAGAGCGCGTGGGCAGACAAGGCGGAGACGTAAGCGCAAGACTTGGTACAGGGAACCCCTAAAAGAAACCCCAACAAATGTACATAAAAAGGAACCCAGAACAACGCAACCCCATGAAGAAACAGTAGACATAAGTCCATCTGCAAGGAAAAACCAAAGGGGGACGAGCCCCTGGCGGCAGACCACTGAACAGGGTACCTGGCGAACCAAGAACTACAGGGGGGCATTCCACTGAGCGAGGAAGGTAATCGTCCCAAGGGCCCCTCCAGCCTCGCTCCGTGACACCCATCCCCGAATGCGGAACTGAGGTGCTTAAGGGGAACACGGACGGTCTTGGGGTTGCGAAAGCGAGGAGTTCACCGCCTCCCGCTCCTTCGCCATCTCCTCCGGGTCTGGTTTTGCAGAGGCCAGCGGTTTCCCAACAGCATGCCATTGTGAAAGTCTTCGTGCGGCCCGACTTTTGGGGCTCTCCCTCCGCGTCCAACGTGTTGTCCAGCCTCAGCAGATCAAGAGCCTAAGCGAGGGAGCGGATTTGGCGCAATTTCCCTTGGTGCTTGAATATGTTGTGAAAGGGATGGCCCCATGAGTAGGGAATTCCGTTGTCGCGGAGGTAGGAGGTGACTGCTCGGAATTCTCTCCGCTTGGTTAGCGTGGACGCTGCGAGATCCTGAAAGAGGGCCGGGGAGTGCCCCTGGAACTGAATCGGCTGAGCCGCTCAAGCCCTGCGTAGGATCTGCTCCTTAAGCTGAAAATCATGCACGCAGACGAGCACATCTGGTGGGGGGGTCTTCCCTCCTCTGGGCAGGCCCACGCGATGCACTCTGTCCATCTGAATTTCTTGCGGGCCATCGTCTCCTAAGATCTGCTGAAAGAGAGCCAGGACATAGGATCGCAGGTCATCTCCCTCCGCTCGCCAAGGGATCGCTCGAATGCGGATATTATTCCTTCGTGAGCGATTCTCCAAGTCCTCCGCGTGAGCCTGGAGGTCCAGATTTTGATCCCGCAACCGGAGTACTTCCTGCTGTAGCTGGTGCAAGTCCTCTTCTCGGCGTAGCTCATGCTCCTCGAGGACAGCCACGCGCTCTCCTACTTCATCAACGTCTCGCAGGACTTCCTTGAGGTCAGCAGAGAGTTGGCCCTTCAAATCCATAATGTCCTCTTTGATGGCGGAGAACTACTCCATCATGAAGGCTTTTGTGGCCGGTCCGTCCGCACCGTCTATTTGCTCCGGGTGCCCCGAGTCGCGGGGTGTAGTGTTCGCTGTTTCGGGGCCATTTGTCTGCTTCAATAGCAAGTCCTTGAGGGTCTTCTCCCTCTTCGCTCGGGCTGACGCCATGGTGCTGCGCTGGGCGCGCGGTGGAGGCAACAAGGAATCTGCTAGGTTGTCGCCCAGCTGCTCTCCAGTCTCTGGAGTCTGACAGCTTTGGAACACAAGCCGGAGCCTGCGCCGGGGGACCACCGGGCCGGCAAAATGTCACTGCAGGCAAGGAGGTGCGCGGAGGGGATAGTCCCTGGCTCACGCGTCCTCGTCAGACAGGCCTCGACCTCCGGGGCTCTTCTCCTGCTCTATGAATCCCCTGCTCCTGCGTGGCCGGGTGGCGGGTGCCGGCGCCTGGGCCCTTTCCGACCGACGGGCAAGCGAGGGGCCCAGTAGCTTCGCAGGCGGGAAGGTGGCCTGTACAGCGTCTAGTTGCCTCTTCCAGGACCCCCCCCGGCAATAGAGCAGCTTTCCCCCTCACCAAGGAAACAGTCTCTGAGGCTATGTCCACCGGCGGTCGCTGGGGTCTCGGAAGGGGGGCCCTCGATGATCCGCTGGGTTGCCCATCACAGTCAGTGCCAGGCGTGTGATGTGGCCGCTTGCAGCCGGGCCTCTTGCTCTATGCAGAACCGGAAATGGGCGACGGGCCCGCCCTCAATGGAAATGGCGATGGCCCATGCAGCACTCACCGGAATTCTGTCGCCGACGTAAAGGCCCACTCCTGCGCTGGATCAGCCAGTCCCCGGGGCCGGCCTCCCCTTTGTGCCCGAAGCAATGGACCGGCGAGTCCCAGGCCTAGCAGTCTCCGGGCCGCGGGACCCATCCGTGCCGGTGGGGAGAGAAGATGGCAAGTGCTCTAAAGTTCTGCTGCGCTCCCCTGCGAGTTTATGGTCGTGGTGTGGGCCAACTGCTGCGCCGAGTAAGTAATTGGCCGGTCCGTCAGTTTCCAGGCCTCGGTGGGGGAGCGATGACAGGTCCCGGGTCCGGCGTTCTCCGACGCGTGAACCCGGCCGGGACCGGGAAGGAGACAAGATGGCGGGTGATCCGCGGAGGCCCAGCCAGGAGATTGCCGAGTCCTCGCATCGGGCAGCGTCCCCTCAGCCACGGGCTCTCTCTCGCCCTGCAGACCACGTACCAGTTGTGCTAGGGCTCGGGGGCCCGCTTGAGTAGCGCCGTCTCTGGCAGTTCGGAGGTCCGTGAAGGCGCGCGGCCGCTGCCGCTTCCCTTGCCTCGCGGGGCCCTCGCGGGCGGAGCAGAGCCGGGGCAAAGAGCGCCGTTGCAGCCGCCAGTTTCTTTCGTACCGGCACCGGAGGAGGCTCTTACTCATGTCCGGTCCCCATATAGCTGTTTGGGGGACCGGGGATGGGGCAAATACAAGGCGATGTAATGGCAAGGCCGGAGGGACGATAACACGCGTCCTACTGTGCCGCCATCTTGGCCACGCCCCCATGCCCTTTGGTTTAAAGAATGCCCCTGCTACCTTCCAAAGGTTGGTGAATCAAGTCCTTGCTGGGTTAGAGACCTTAAGTGCAGCATATCTTGATGATATTGCTGTCTTTAGCTCCTCCTGGCAAGATCACCTGGTCCACCTGGGGAAGGTTATACAGGCCGTGCAATCTGCAGGCCTAGCTATCAAGGCATCCAAGTGCCAGATAGGACAGGGAACTGTTGTATACTTGAGACACCTTGTAGGTGGAGGCCAAGTGCAACCTTTGCAACTCAAGATCTAGACATTTCTGGACTGGGAGGCTCCAACAACTCAGACCCAAGTCAGGTCATTCCTTGGCTTGACTGGGTATTGCAGGAACTTTGTGAGATGAATGGGTCCATTGTGGCACCCCTCACAGAACTCACCTCCAAAAAAATGCCAAAGAAAGTGAACTGGACAGGTACTTGTCGAAAGGCTTTTGACACCCCGAAAGAGGCAATGTGTTCAGCACCTATTCTCAAAGCTCCAGACTACTCCAAGCAGTTAATTGTGCAGACTGATCCCTCTGAGCTAGGGATAGGAGCGGTCCTAACCCAGGCCAATGATGAAGGCCAAGACCAACCTGTTGCTTTTATAAGCATTTATAAGCCGGAGGCTACTCCCCAGGGAACAGCGTTGGAGTGCGATTGAGAGGGAGGCCTTTGCTGTGGTTTGGTCCCTGAAGAAGCTGTTTGGGACTCACTTCCGAATCCAAACTGACCACAGACCTCTCAGATAGCTAATACAAATGAAAGGTGAAAATTCCAAACTGTTAGGGTGGTCCACCTCCCTATAGGGAATGGACTTTACAGTAGAACACATACCTAGTCTCAAACTCTTCCGTTTGGGGTGGGGGGGGGGGAGTTGTGTAGGAAAGTGCCCCTTTTTGAATGGGTATCCCCAAACTTTTTGCCAGATACCTGATGCTAACTTGACTGAGTGTGCCCTTGGTCCCTACCAATCAGGTTCCCAGGACCTGTGTTCTTTCCCACTTTTGTTTTCACAATTGGCACACCTCTGGGCTACATGTTAGTCCCTTATAAAAGGTACATCTGGTACCAAGCGAACTGTGACCAGGGAGAGCCTCTGAGGGCTACAGCATGTTTTATGCCACCCTCAGAGACCCCTCACCTTAACACTCACACACTGCCATTGCAGCCTGCGTGTTTTGGTGCAGACCAAACTGAAGAGTCGACATGGCACACATCCCTGTGTTCCATACCCACCAACACTGCCTGTGGCATGGGTAGTCACCCCTCTAGCAGGCCTTACAGCCCTAAGGCAGGGTGCACCATTCCACAGGTGAGGGCATAGCTGCATGGACACTATGCCCCTACAGTGTCTGTGCCATTCACAGACATTGTATGTGCAGTGAAGCCATTTTGAGTGCATGGGCTGGGTTATGAAAAACACAACTCCATAGCTCCATGATGGTTTTACTGAAAACTGAGAAGTTTGGTACCAAACTTCACAGCATAATAAACCTACACTGATGCCAGTGTTGGATTTATTATAAAATGCACTCAGAGAGCATCTTTAAGATGCCCCCTGAAAAACAAAGAACTTCTAGTGAATTGACTGGTCCCCGCCAGCCAGCCACCACCAGACAGGTTTCTGACCTCATGGGGAGAGCCTTTGTGCTCTGAGAGGTCAGAAACAAAGCCTGCTCTGGGTGGAGGTGCTTCACACCTCCCCCTGGCAGGAACAGCATTACTTGGTGGTGAGCCTCAAAGGCTCTCACCTTGTGATGTGCTGATTTGGGCAGCTCCAACTAGTGGAGATGCCCGGCCCCATGTCCAGACTCAACTTTTGGTGGCAGGAAAATTAGTAAGTAGAGTAAGAGTGTCCACCTTGGCCTGGCACACCCCTGGGGTCGCCAGAAGCTGAGGTGAACCCCTCTCTTAGAAATGTTCCATTTTGAATTGGAGAATTAGGCCCAATAGGAACAGGGATGTGCCCCTCTCTCCAAAGGGAGTGGGAACCCAACGGGTGTAGTCACCCTAGGGGACAGTAGCCATTGGCTACTGCCCCTCGACCTCAGTAGCACCCTTAAATTTAGTATTTGAGGGCTCCCCTGAACCTTGTTCCTCAGATTTGATGACCTACGAAGGAGAAGGACCTAAGAGCCACTCAGCAGTGGAGAAGAAGGCGACGACTGACCCTACAGGCCTGTCTCCTCCTCCAGCGACCCTGCTCCAAGAAACCGGCGTGGCCCGTGGCCCGCAGCCAGCAACCTCTAAGAACCCCGGAGGACCTGTGCTGTCTTCAACAAAGACTCTTGTCTCCCGTGGACACTGGATTTTTCCAGCCAAGAAACCAACACAAGGATTCTGGATCCAGGCGGATCTGCAACACTTGCACCACTCTTTACCCGACGCCCACGTCCCGAGTCCAGGTGGCCCACTGACCAAGTAAAATCTCCCCAGCAATCCTGACCTGGGATCAAGCATTGTACGACCTCACCTGACCTCCCCCTCGACGCCTGCAGCCTGAACATGAAGGGTCCCACGACCGGATCTGGTGAAAAAACCTGATGCCGTAAGACACCCCTGCACCGCAGCCCCCTGGCCTTGGTGTGCCCGACCGACGTTGTCCTGGCATCCCCCCACTGTCCAACTTACCTCTCCAGTCATGGGAGTCCTTCAGTCAACCTTCGGAAACGAGCCTGCAGTTGTTTTTCCAACTGAGGATCTCCATTGGTTTTAAAGGGGCCCCCGATGCCTCCTTTGCACTATGAACTGAGCCGCCCCTGCGCCGCTGGTGCAGCAGTCTCTGTGCTCTTTGGTGGCCCGTCCAGTGCTGATCTTAATCCCCAGGGCCTGTGTCCTTGAACCGCAGGTACTTACCTGTAACCAGTGCTTTTTCGAAGTGCACCAGCCTCTATTGGATAACATTGGGCCTGGTGACCTCTGCACCCGGCTGCCCCACTGCCGCTGATGATGATGTACCTACCTTGGTCCGACCCTTGCCCAGTGTTGACCAAAACCTCTGGAGACTAAACTTCAAAACCGCTTACTTATCTGTAAGTGACTCACCTGTATTTTTCCCATAGGATTGCATTGGTCTCTCATTGTATTGTACTAAGTGTGATCCTGCATAAAAAGTATCTTTTACTGTACTGAAAAGAATTTCAAGCACATGCAAAGTATTGTTTGATACAAACCTATTGCCAGTCATTTGAAAGTATTGCATAAAAGTCTACTTGCCTGAAACTGAGTTAAACTTGGTTCCTGGAAATAAAAGTAACTAAAGTAATATTTTTCTACAACCATTGGCCTGGAGTCAGTCATTGAATGTGTGTTCCTGCTTTGTATGAGTAGATAGATCAAATGCATTCACACTACCCTCTGAAAAGCCTAACTGCTCAGCCCAGGTACCACTAAATTGAGAGTAAGGTATTATCTATTTTAACCTCTGCCATACCTTTGGGGACTCACTGGACTCTGTGCACACTATACAGATTTCATACTCACAATTTTTTCTTTGGTGGGTGTGAGAATAGCTGTGGATGGTTGATAATTTTTTAACAATGAGGAACACTTATAGGCGGGCATGCCTAGATAATCAAGCAGAGCCATACCTAGGAGTAAATTATAATACGCGTCTAACAGATTTTTCAAAGACTACAATGTGTTCTCAATAACCAGGTTTTGTTTTTGTATGAAATACGTGAGTGGAGGGCTACCTGGTTATATTCCGTCTCTTGCTCCTTATTTGATTGCTGATAGTATATACAGAGCCAGCTTCCTACAATGATATATCAAACTGAGATATATCATGCAAAGAGTCCATGGGTTCCCTTGTAAGTGGACAGGGGCTTGCTCTAGCAATCCCAAAGTGCTCTTCTAGGGGGCAGTGTGGTCGAGCAGCCGCTGGCTTATCAGAGGGTAGTTTTAGACATTCAAAAATACACACAATAGTCAATACGTGAGACACACGACTCAATAAGGAGAGCCACACCAATTTATAAAAATAGCATGCATCTTTATATATATTTAGGCACCAGAACCAGTTCGATCAAGTAAGTACAAATTTCCAACAGAAATACGTTTGTATTTAAAAAGTCTACACAGTGCAATTTTCAGAAGCTGCAATGTTATCCTATGGGAGGAAAAGCTAGTGTGGCATTCAGGTACAGTACAGCGATGCTTGGGACCAGCCTCCAGGAGTTAAGGTGAGTGGTGGGCAAGGTCCAAGACAGAACCAGCTGAACACCACCAGCGCACTAGGGCGGCCGAGTGCAGGGGTGCAAAACAACTTCGGGTTCCCAATGTTACTCTATGGAGATTGGTCTTCGCGTAAAGAGGCTGCAGGCTTTGACTAGGAGGCCAGTCCAGCTAAACCAACAAGGGGGCTCAGGCCTCACGATGCTTTTCTCCACCTCCCAGGGGCGACGGGTGCAGAGGTGTTTTTAGGCATCGGGTTTTCCTTACCAGGAGCATTTGCGGTAGAAGGGGCCTGCATGAGAGGCTGCAGGCAGCGTCGGAGAGTTCACTGTAGGTGAAACCACGGTGGAATCCTCTGGAGGGCTGGGGGGCCACAATAACACCTTTGGCCCACTTCATCTCAGGCTTTGAGCAATAGGTGCAGTGGTGTCTTCAGGCGTCGGGTTTTTGCAGTCACAAGGCTTTGGCTGCCTTCAGGATGCAGGGAAGCAGGTCCGCTAATTCTTGGGAGTTCTTGGTTCATGGGTGAAGTGCTGTTGGGGCTCAGCAGCCGCAGGACAAGTCCTCTTTTGGCACAATTGTCGAAGTCAGCAGGCAGGCCGGTAGGGTTGGTGCCAAGCCACTTGCGGGGGCTTCAGTTCTTGCTCTTTGCAACTCTTCACACTCGTCTTCTTCTTTTAGGTCAGCAGGATCTGTTTCTCAGCTGCCAAGGGCTTCCAGCAATACTGAATTTAGGGGTGTTCGGGGAGTGTAGGGTAGTAGCTAATGGGCGACTTACCCCAGTGGCGTAACGAAAGTTGAAGGGGCCCCCCTGCAAGGTACACAGAGGGGCCCCCGCTCCGGATTTAATCCGGAGCGCTCTGGCGTGAGTACAGTGCTGAGGGGGCCCCCTGCAGCTCAGGGGCCCCCCCGCACCGCGGGGGATGTGGGGGCCTGTGTTACGCCCCTGACTTACCCATGGGGTCACTATGCCCCCTATATGACTACTTCCCTCTCCCAGAATTCCTAAGTTTGCTTTCACAAAGTTGTGGTCACTTCAGTTAGCCCACCTTAGGGGTGGTACTGGCCTGAAGGTGGGCACGCCTACCTGACTGATGAATTTTTCTGCCTGTCTAGGTATCAAAGGGCTCTGGACAAAGAAGGTCAGCTTCCTCTCCTGTGAGAGGAGCCAGATTTGCATTTCAAAGGCAGGGACTTCTTTGATGCTCCCCTGCCTTGGAATGCTAATGAGCAGGTCATCCTGAGGGAGGGGATGTGAACACCTCTTCCCTTGCAGGCTTTGTTTCTGACCTACCGAGAGCAGGGGCCCTCACCCTAGGAGATCAGAAATCTGTCTCAGGTGGCAGGCTGGCAGAGACCAGTCAGCCAACACATCAGAGGCTGGAAGGTTTTCAGGGGGCACCTCTAAGGTGCCCTCAATGTGCATGTACTCAAAAATCCACCACTAGAATCAAAGTGGGTTTGTGAATATGAGATGTTTAATACCAAACATCTCTATTTTCAGTGAAGCCATCATGTAGCTGGGGAACTAGTTTTCACCAGTGTCCAGCACACGGGTTAAAATGGCTTCCCTGATCACTTGTACTGGCAGCAATGGAACTGACCAGCACACGGGCATATCTGCTCATGCAGATATGTCCTCGTGTGTAACATGAGGCACCCTGCCTTAGGGCTGTAAGGCCTGCTGCAAGGGTGACTTACAAATATTACATGCAGTGTTAGGGGACATGGCACACAGGGATGTGTGTCATGTCGTGTTTTCACGTTTGTCTGCACCAAAACATGCAGCCTGCGATGGCAGCCCTGCATGAGTTTGGTGGGTGGTCCCTTAGGGTAGCACAATTCGTGCTGTAGCCCTTGGGGACCCTCTTTAGTACCTCAGGCCCTAGGTACCAGGGGTACCATTTACTAGGGACTGACAGAGAGTGCTAAAGGTATTGCCAATTGGGGACACAATTGTACAGTTTTGGGGAAAGCGATCTGGCACTGGAAACCTGGTTAGCATGAACCCAGTGTACTTCCAGTTGAAATCACTTCATGTTCTGGGCAAAAAGTGGGGGGCGGCCATGTCAAAAAGGAGCACTTTCCTACTGTTTCCCATACACAGCTTGTATTAAAGCAGTGGCAGGCACGTTTGTGCACTGATATTTTATCACATTGCGGGCATTTAATTTTTAGTATTCAGTTTCTACTATTTAAAGACTATTCAGAAGTACTGAATTGTAGTGAAATTGTATTTATATAGCACTTCAAACCTCCCACTGTAGGTATCATGCTACTCCACTGGAGTGCATGAATGAGAGAGTGTGTCTGGTTTGTGGCAATGCAGTGCTTAAAATGAAAATTGAAAGTGCAGGTGCTCATTATCTCTGAGAAGTGCCATTGCTATCTTATTATAAGTATTAAACCTCTGCGAGTGCAAATACTAACCCTTTCAAATTGAAGAATTGGAGGTACTCAGTATCTGCCCTTTTAAAGTGCCAGGCCTAGCTATGTTAGTAGTATTTTGTGCATTTGGACCAGAGTTGCCCTCTTGCTATTGTCGCTGCACCTTGATGTGTAGTGGAGTGAAAAACATGAGAGATGGATTGCTTGGGGTCATTGATGCTAATGAATGAATGAATATAAAGAAAGGGCATGAATGGAGTGTGCCTTATGTGGAAGTATTTATTGATGTGCTTGTGTTGCGGAGGCTGTTCACATGGTGCTGCAAATTGTAGCTGCACTTATGTGAGAAGTAGAACAAGGCATAGTGACAGATGGTGGCACATGTGGTAGATCTTTAGGGTCATTTAATCAAACTTTGGGTCAGTGTGGGCATAGTTCTACTTACAACACTCCTAGTAATGGCAACTGTTTGCTTATTGTGGGATCATCTTGGTAAAAGACAAGTCTTTGTTGCTTTCCTCAATTCAAGGTAGTCTTTGATGGTTCTTGTCTTGGATGTTTCTTGTCTTTGCCAGGAGAGAGTTCCAATGTTTTGCCATTTACAAAGGTCGTTCCACTGATACCTTTCTTCTTTTAGGGATGGATAGTCAGCAAGGGTGTCTATCTAGACCAAAGTGTTCTCTTCCCTGAATCTTTTTGTAGCCTTACTTGGGTGCAGTAGGATCTCTTGTCTTAGATGACCATGTCTGTGATGAAGAGAGTTCTGAAGGCCGAGTGTCTGACAGCGGATAGCTATTGCTGCACTTGGAGGGCAGGTGAGATGTGGTACCGCAGATGGATATGTTTAAGTTATCTTGCTTCTGCATTTGAGAATTTTTGCAGTTTCTGGGTCAGAAAGAGCTTCGCCCCCTGGTAGGGTCCATTCGCATTGTGAACATGAGGTAGGGTGGAGCATAAGGTAGCCTGGAAGTTCTGCAGAAAACTTAGATGCAGGAAAATTCATAGTAGTAACTAGGCTAGAACGCTCCATTTTCTTAGCAAAACGGCATACACTTAAAATGCCTGACTTTTTAAAAGTTGTCAGATTGTTAGGTTTTTTCCCCCTGGGACTGCGATTTCATGTAGGGCCCATTGATTCACCATTAAATTGGTGATTTGGTAATTCGCCAAAATGGAGGTTCTCAAGCCTATAGACATCAAGCTGCTCTTCTCCATTCTGTTTTTTTTCTCCAAAAAATGATGTGTACCAGCGTCACCAGCTCCATTGATGGTTTGCTCTCAACATAGGTACCCATGTGCAGACGATGGAGCCAGCCTCATGCTGTTTCTATACCTAGCATGGGGGGGCAGGCCCAGCCTACATACCTGTCCCAGCCTCTCTCATTTCTTTGCATATTACACTACCATGCAGAGCAGGGCGACACATCTAGTGCCTCCCAGAACTGTGCAATCTACATGTATTTCAACTCCTACTTCCCAATGTGACGTGCTGGTCCTATCTGGGCTAGTGATCAGAGCCCTGATGAAGTACAATTTCCTTGATAGGAAGGGGTGGGAGCACACTGCTTCACCTCCCAGCACAGTTTAAGTAAGCATGAACCATGAACTGCATTTACCATAATGCTAAGGGGCGAACTCTGCTGGGAGGTGAAGCAGTGTGCTCCCACCCCTTTCTGTTTGAAAAGGCTCCCTTGAGTCATTGAGCTGACGAAATTCGTTTTTATCTCTACTGATGACGGATGATATCCAGAAACACGTGTCTAGAGATTTACAGCACTAACCTGCACCAACTTTGGTGGAATACTCCAGTAAATATTCAAGTAAGCATGAACCATGAACTGCATTTACCAATGCTAAGGGGCAAACTCTGCTGGGAGGTGAAGCAGTGTGCTCCCACCCCTTTCTGTTTGAAAAGGCTCCCTTGAGCCATTGAGCTGACAAGCTTGTGGAGATGCACCTGTGCGCCTGTGAGAGGTACTGAGACCTGAAAGGATTGTGGCAGCCTGCTCAGCAACCCCAGATGAAATTCGTTTTTATCTCTACTGATGACGGATGATATCCAGAAACACGTGTCTAGAGATTTACAGCACTAACCTGCACCAACTTTGGTGGAATACTCCAGTAAATATTCATGTAAGCATGAACCATGAACTGCATTTACCATAATGCTAAGGGGCGAACTCTGCTGAGTGGTGAAGCAGTGTGCTCCCACCCCTTTCTGTTTGAAAAGGCTCCCTTGAGCCATTGAGCTGACGAGCTTGTGGAGATGCACCTGTGCGCCTGTGAGAGGTACTGAGACCTGAAAGGATTGTGGCAGCCTGCTCAGCAACCCCAGATGAAATTCGTTTTTATCTCTACTGATGACGGATGATATCCAGAAACACGTGTCTAGAGATTTACAGCACTAACCTGCACCAACTTTGGTGGAATACTCCAGTAAATATTCAAGTAAGCATGAACCATGAACTGCATTTACCATAATGCTAAGGGGCGAACTCTGCTGGGAGTTCATGGTTCATGCTTACATGAATATTTACTGGAGTATTCCACCAAAGTTGGTGCAGGTTAGTGCTGTAAATCTCTAGACACATGTTTCTGGATATCATCTGTCATCAGTAGAGATAAAAACGAATTTCATCTGGGGTTGCTGAGCAGGCTGCCACAATCCTTTCAGGTCTCAGTACCTCTCACTGGCACACAGGTGCATCTCCACAAGCTCGTCAGCTCAATGGCTCAAGGGAGCCTTTTCAAACAGAAAGGGGTGGGAGCACACTGCTTCACCTCCCAGCAGAGTTTGGCCCTTAGCATTATGGTAAATGCAGTTCATGGTTCATGCTTACTTGAATATTTACTGGAGTATTCCACCAAAGTTGGTGCAGGTAAGTGCTGAAAATCTCTAGACACTTGTTTGTGGATATCATCCGTCATCAGTAGAGATAAAAACGAATTTCATCTGGGGTTGCTGAGCAGGCTGCCACAATCCTTTCAGGTCTCAGTACCTCTCACAGGCGCACAGGTGCATCTCCACAAGCTCGTCAGCTCAATGGCTCAAGGGCAAAAGAAACAATTGATGGACGGAATGCTGGACAATGCAAACATTCACCCCCAGTCACAAGGATCTGGGTTAAATCCATCATTCTTTTGCTCACCACACCACCCCGTGTTTGGACCCAGCCATATGCAAATCAGTCTTGACCCTGTTCCTTGTGGGAACAGTCCAGCCCGAACTGCCAAGCCAGGTCCTCCCTGGACCGGAAACAAGCATCCTAGGACCGGTTTCAGGGCATCACCCTTCTTCAGCCAGGCTAGCTTGAATCCAGTGGTGTAGTGAGCACGGGACCCACGTCTGGGCATACCCTTCCCACTTAGGGCGACAAATGCAAAAGAAACAATTGATGGACGGAATGCTGGACAATGCAAACATTCACCCCCAGTCACAAGGATCTGGGTTAAATCCATCATTCTTTTGCTCACCACACCACCCCAGTTTGGACCCAGCCATATGCAAATCAGTCTTGACCCTGTTCCTTGTGGGAACAGTCCAGCCCGAACTGCCAAGCCAGGTCCTCCCTGGACCGGAAACAAGCATCCTAGGACCGGTTTCAGGGCATCACCCTTCTTCAGCCAGGCTAGCTTGAATCCAGTGGTGTAGTGAGCACGGGACCCACGTCTGGGCATACCCTTCCCACTTTGGGCGATAAATGCAAAAGAAACAATTGATGGACGGAATGCTGGACAATGCAAACATTCACCCCCAGTCACAAGGATCTGGGTTAAATCCATCATTCTTTTGCTCACCACACCACCCCAGTTTGGACCCAGCCATATGCAAATCAGTCTTGACCCTGTTCCTTGTGGGAACAGTCCAGCCCGAACTGCCAAGCCAGGTCCTCCCTGGACCGGAAACAAGCATCCTAGGACCGGTTTCAGGGCATCACCCTTCTTCAGCCAGGCTAGCTTGAATCCAGTGGTGTAGTGAGCACGGGACCCACGTCTGGGCATACCCTTCCCACTTAGGGCGACAAATGCAAAAGAAACAGTTGATGGACGGAATGCTGCACAATGCAAACATTCACCCCCAGTCACAAGGATCTGGGTTAAATCCATCATTCTTTTGCTCACCACACCACCCCAGTTTGGACCCAGCCATATGCAAATCAGTCTTGACCCTGTTCCTTGTGGGAACAGTCCAGATTGAACTGCCAAGCCAGGTCCTCCCTGGACCGGAAACAAGCATCCTAGGACCGGTTTCAGGGCATCACCCTTCTTCAGCCAGGCTAGCTTGAATCCAGTGGTGTAGTGAGCACGGGACCCACGTCTGGGCATACCCTTCCCACTTAGGGCGACAAATGCAAAAGAAACAATTGATGGACGGAATGCTGGACAATGCAAACATTCACCCCCAGTCACAAGGATCTGGGTTAAATCCATCATTCTTTTGCTCACCACACCACCCCAGTTTGGACCCAGCCATATGCAAATCAGTCTTGACCCTGTTCCTTGTGGGAACAGTCCAGCCCGAACTGCCAAGCCAGGTCCTCCCTGGACCGGAAACAAGCATCCTAGGACCGGTTTCAGGGCATCACCCTTCTTCAGCCAGGCTAGCTTGAATCCAGTGGTGTAGTGAGCACGGGACCCACGTCTGGGCATACCCCTTCCCACTTAGGCCGACAAATGCAAAAGAAACAATTGATGGACGGAATGCTGGACAATGCAAACATTCACCCCCAGTCACAAGGATCTGGGTTAAATCCATCATTCTTTTGCTCACCACACCACCCCAGTTTGGACCCAGCCATATGCAAATCAGTCTTGACCCTGTTCCTTGTGGGAACAGTCCAGCCCGAACTGCCAAGCCAGGTCCTCCCTGGACCGGAAACAAGCATCCTAGGACCGGTTTCAGGGCATCACCCTTCTTCAGCCAGGCTAGCTTGAATCCAGTGGTGTAGTGAGCACGGGACCCACGTCTGGGCATACCCTTCCCACTTAGGGTGACAAATGCAAAAGAAACAATTGATGGACGGAATGCTGGACAATGCAAACATTCACCCCCAGTCACAAGGATCTGGGTTAAATCCATCATTCTTTTGCTCACCACACCACCCCAGTTTGGACCCAGCCATATGCAAATCAGTCTTGACCCTGTTCCTTGTGGGAACAGTCCAGCCCGAACTGCCAAGCCAGGTCCTCCCTGGACCGGAAACAAGCATCATAGGACCGGTTTCAGGGCATCACCCTTCTTCAGCCAGGCTAGCTTGAAACCAGTGGTGTAGTGAGCACGGGACCCACGTCTGGGCATACCCTTCCCACTTAGGGCGACAAATGCAAAAGAAACAATTGATGGACGGAATGCTGGACAATGCAAACATTCACCCCCAGTCACAAGGATCTGGGTTAAATCCATCATTCTTTTGCTCACCACACCACCCCTTTCTGTTTGAAAAGGCTCCCTTGAGCCATTGAGCTGACGAGCTTGTGGAGATGCACCTGTGCGCCTGTGAGAGGTACTGAGACCTGAAAGGATTGTGGCAGCCTACTCAGCAACCCCAGATGAAATTAGTTTTTATCTCTACTGATGACGGATGATATCCAGAAACACGTGTCTAGAGATTTACAGCACTAACCTGCACCAACTTTGGTGGAATACTCCAGTAAATATTCAAGTAAGCATGAACCATGAACTGCATTTACCATAATGCTAAGGGGCGAACTCTGCTTGGAGGTGAAGCAGTGTGTCCCACCCCTTTCTCTTTCTACAATTTCCTTGAATGGGTGCCATTGTTTATTATTTTTCTAGAGTAATGGCCAGAAACCAAGACAAATGGAGCTCCAAGCTTTATTCTAATATATTAACTCTCCTCGAATCAGAAATGGGTGCATCTTTCTGAGCTTTCCAGGAGGCCAGAGGGGACATTAGTATCAATTGGTCAAGTTATGTGAATTAGCTTTGACTGACATTGGCCAACATTTCTGGTTTGCTAGGTGACAGTCAGCATGTCATAAAGTTGAAACTGCGCTCAGATATGTAACTAAGCCGAGGTGGGCTCGTCTCGGAAAAGATGTATATTCTGCTGGCCTTTCTGATGACTAATCATCTACAGGGTCACTAGGGCTGACGCCCTGTGGTAGCGATATAGGCAATGCCACACCAAGGGGAAGGACAAAAACAAATCAGAGAAGATCCACCATGTTGTGTGAGTACTCAAAGGGACCTCCACAGAATACCTTTCACATTGCACACCATCAATTTCACTGTCTCTCTTTCCCTCTCTCTCTCTTTAACACACATACACAAATACACACACTCTCCCCCCACACAAACCTTATGGGGGTAAAGTAAGAATACCCATTTATCGTAAAGTGCAAACATTTTATATTTAATCGATTTTTCAACACTTCAACCGCCACAAAATACAAAACGATCAGAGAGGTCTATTCGAAGACACTAAAACTGTCTTCCCTTATCCCTTCCCATAGAACACTTAACAGACGACAGCAAAAAAGAATGCAATTGCACCCACCAATTCTACACCTCAATACTTACACCACCACGATATCAGAGCTCTTAGGACCACCCAACACACACAAACACCCATAGCTCCAACAGAATAACTAGATAAACCAGCCCTTTAATTCAATCAACAACATTGCTCCAATGCTGTATAAGTAAAGGGCTGTTGTACCTGCAAATGTACAAAAAAGAACTCCCACATTTAGCTTCAGGAATGGTTAGCAAAGTCCTAATAAACCACAATAGTTTTGAGTGTTTACTTGCAATCCCTATATCTGAAAGCTTTCTGCTTCCAATTGAAAACCCGTTGGCAATGCTTTCCCTTTTCTCTCTACTTTCCCCCACCTCATTACTGTTTTTTTTCATTTTAGTGAGGTGACAACAACAAAAAATATAAAGTTTGGTGCTATTCCTGGTATTTTGTTATAATAATATATGCCACAGAGCTTGCTTAATTGGCGTAGTGTCGTCTGTGTGTTCTGGTGCAATGTTAGTTTTTTGTTCGATATGTGGTCCGCCATGCAAGCTTGGATCAGCACTTTTTACAATAACGTTTTTCATAAAATTATGAAAAAAGCGCGTTGACATAGTGGTCCGAAGAGGGGTTCCAAGCGCTGGAATCTCGAAAATAAAGTTTTAAGATGTTGAGTTGCTCTTGAGAGTGGTTTGCCAGAACGACCGACCGAGACTGAAGCCCTGGAAGTGAAATCTTATTAGCATTACAGAAGCACCCTGGAAAGCTGCTAACGAGCTGTGCCCCAGAGGCCTCAGCGGAAGCTTGCTACATTCTTCGACAACCATAACGAACTGGTGTCACTTTTCAAGTCACGGCAACTCTCCGCGCGGTGCCGTCTCCAGCACTTCATTTGGAAAACATGAAAGGTTGGCAAATGGGGGAATCTGAAAGAAGTGTTTTCTACTTTCCTACAGGAGCACCCATAATAGGGCACTCTTTTATTTATGTGTTCCGTTTAGTAATGCTAATATGCATTTTTGAGACATTTGTCCCAAATGATGTGAAGGCTCGTCAGCCTTAAAGAGTCAGTACATAGTCCGTTGTATTTCTTTTAAAAAAAAAATACTTTATTGTTTTTTTAACAAGGTATACAAAAGCGTATATCAGCGTACGCAAGGTTATTCCAGGCGAAATTTTACATGTACATGTAACACGTGAGGGTGGTACCCTACATGGTTATCACGGGCCTAACCCCGCGCCCATTGGTGGCTGATAGACAGGACAGGCAAAGGAAAGGGTAAAGGACAGGAAAGGAGAAGAAAAGAAGAGAGGGAGGATCCACGGCTAGGGGAGCTATAGTATCACATTTGCATATCTATACATTTGAACGAATAAGGGTGCTCGACATTGGCAATTTTACATCACCTGGCAGACCATTGAGTGTACCCCTGACGCATTTATCTTGAATACAGTTAATACAGCTGGTACAATAGTAAAGCCTCTAAAAAGTTCCATAGTGTCCTGGTACGATAGTAAAGTCCCTGGGTTTGGTTCCTTCCTGAGTTCTTTTATTCACGGGGGTTCATAAGAGTCTAGCAACGTGTCTAAAGAGTTCCATAGTGTCCTGGTTGACGGTTTCCATGAGGAGCTTTGTAACGCTATGTTGTCGGCCCCTCTGAGATGGATGATCCAGTTTAGTCTCTTGTATTTTTAAATGAATCACCAGCCTTCAAACTTTAGCAAGTAAGTTGCTGCAAAGTTCCTCCAAACATGGATATTAGAAATGCACTAAGATCTACAGAATTATGGAACAAGAAAAATTCTCCTGTATCAGAAATTGAGAAAGCAAATAAGTTATCTTATGGTTGATACTTGCGTGTTACTGTAGGCAGCGCCGAGATGCCCTAGGGGGATTTGAGTGCTATATTAAATATAATTAACATAACATAACATATGGTTCATCCTGTCTTTCAGGGCAACCACTCACTGTAAATAGGCCCTTAAGTGGGGTTCTTTTAATTTATTATTTTTGACACAATTTCTGTTGTGTCTGAAATAAAGCTGGTGAACTCAGGTAACTGAGAGGTGCGTGGAGTTATTTTTAATGCAGTGTTTTTGAATGGGTAGCACTGAACCCATAGCCAAGCACCGACACCGAAAGGCCGTATGTGAAGCCAATTCTATATTTTTATGTAGTCACAGTTAACAACTGAGCAATAGTTCTGGCTGAAACATGCAAAACTACTGAAAATTGCCACTTATGGTTATTCTGACCTACATAACACACGCCATAACTCATGGATTCTGCAAGGCACACCTATTTTCCATTGGAACAGATAGATATTTCGAGAACAACATGGCGGACACTTGTTGTTTGTGTTCTTAATCACAACTGGTGAATTTCTGTGGCTTTATGTATTTGAGCTGTGTGATATATGGATATAATCCCTCTGCGACTCAGACCGATGTCTGCAATTTAGAAGAGGTCTCTAAGTTGCAGTTTGAAAAATTTGCCCCAATAACATTTCTAGAAACCCGAAATCTCATTATGACAGCCAAATCAGGCTCCCCTCATGACCGATGTCCAGTGTCCATTTTGAAACTAGCTGTGGAGCCGGTTGCTCTAGCACTGACCACTATTATCAATACTATGTTTACGGAAGGGTACTTTCCTAAAGTTTGGAAGAGTGCCTCAATTCTGCCTCTGCTCAAGAAGTCTACTTTGGATCCTAAAGATCCGAATAATTTTAGACCGATTTCTAGGCTCCCGCTTCCGGCAAAAATCGTAGACAAAATTATGAACACTCAACTTAGCTCGTTCCTGCTTGAAGCACAAGCGCTGGACCCCTCCCAGTACGGCTTTGGAGGAGGGCATAGTACAGAATCTGCCCTCATTAAATCCACAGAATAAATCAGATCAGTACTTGTTAGAGGGGGAAAAGCTGCAATGATCATGTTGGATCTCTCTGCGGCTTTTGATACGGTCCATCATGGTTTGTTGATGGACCGTTTGCGGGAGATAGGCATCCAGGGTACAGCCTGGAAATTACTGGATTCCTTTCTTTCTAATAGAATTCAAACTGTAATACTTAGCGATTTCTCTGCTAAACCATTTTCCTTGCCCTGTGGAGTTCCCCAGGACTCTTCTTTGAGCCCGACACTTTTTAATGCATATGTTGCACCGCTGGCTCCCCTGATAGAATCGTTTGGTTTCAGTCTGACTTCCTACGCAGACGATACCCAAATTGTGGTATCACTAATGCCTGGATTGGGATTAGATACAGCATCAAGGTTTCATGACTGTATGTCTGCTGTAGGAAATTGGATGGATCAAAATTGCCTTAAACTTAATTCAGGAAAAACTGAAGTAGTATTGTTTGGCAATAATCCCAGCTTTTGGACTCCGGCCTGGTGGCCCACTCACTGGGTCCGCTGCCCACCCCTAATAAGAAGGCAAAAAATTTAGGGGTGTGGATAGATCACAAACTCTGTTATAAAGATCAAGTGAATGCGGTTGTTTCTTCTACCTCCTACATCCTTAGATCTTGTAAAAAAATCATGCCTTTTTTGCCCAAAGAAAGCATGCAAACAGTTATTACTGCTCTAGTCATGTCCAGACTAGATTATTGTAATGGTCTTTATTTTAACCTGCAAGAAGGACTTCTGAATAAACTGCAACTCTTACAGAATGTAGCAGCTAGACTACTCACCGGTTTACCAAAATATACCTCTATCTCGGCCAAGATTAGAAAACTCCACTGGCTACCGATAAGGAAAAGGATTCGTTTTAAGGCCATGTGTATGGTCCATAAAGCCCTTCAAGGAGTTGGCCCCGAATTTCACAAACGACAATTTCAGTGGTATGTACCAAAAAGAGCATTACGCTCAGCAGAGGCAAAATTGGTATCGGTACCCAGGGTACGTAAAGCCTGCTGGGGAGGCAGAAGCTTTACTGCCGGTGCTGCGAAGGCCTGGAATAGCCTTCCGTTGCATCTCAGAGCCATGTCGGATCTGCTTACTTTTAGGAAGGCCCTAAAAACATGGCTTTTCGTTGCTTAAACCAGCAAAAAACCTTCATTTTCCATCGGTTGTTTCAGGATTTCAGACAGCGCCAGGACACCTTTGGGTAACAGTTGCGCTCTACAAATAGAAATAACATAACATAACATAACATATTTACAGCGAATTTCATCTGTTTTTTTATGATGTACTTAATTTTCAACCTCCGCTGCACATGGCCCTTGCCTACAAGAGGTGATGTGAGTATTCGGAATAACCACCAAGTCACTATCATGGTCAGAAAAAAACAGAACAGATTTTTCAAATGAATGCATAAAAGTTCAACAAAATGATCACAACATGTATGTTTTATTTATTTAAAAAAATGTATACTTAATAAATGTGTGACAAATCCGAAGTGATAAGCACATATGTTTTACAATTGAGACGAAAAATCAATTTGGACAACATGAACTCAGTCCATGTGTTAGTCTGTGTACATTGAATGCACAGGACACCAACATCAACTGAGCCAAGCATTTGCAAGTTAATAATTTTATGACAGGCAAGAACATGGACCAAGTCATCACCAGATCATCAAAGATTCTGATCTAAGTGCCCCAACACAAAAAGAAAATTCGGACCAATTTGTTGAAGAAAATGATACTGTAAAAAGAAAAAAAAACCTATAGAAAGTTTCAAACTGAAATGTTTAGTGAGTGCTCCGTTTTTAGCTTTTGGACCTCTGGATTTTTAGGTTGAGCCTAGAGTAGCGCGCAAGCGCTGCTTCTGGCGAAGCATTATGTATGGGAATCGAAAAGCTGACCAGACGCTCGTGCGTCATGGCCTTTTTCGGGCGGTTACCCGCGCGGCCGACATCTGTTTCCCATTATCGTGCCCAGACGCGTGCGCAATAATTGGAAACACATGCCGGCCGTGCGGGGAAAAGGCCATGACGCACGAACGTCTGGTCAGCTTTCGAAAGCCCAGGCTGCCGCGCTCGCCCCCGCTCCTCTCTTGTTTTTTTATACAATTGAAGCAGCGACGCTCTTTCCCAGAACCTCTCAAACCACCCTTTAACCTTGAAGCTGGGAGCGAGACACCAAAGCCCTGCGTAAGGGAACCGCTGATGGAAGAAACTATCAAATCACCCTGAGGCAGCCATAAAATGTGCACGAGACAGAAAGAGGTTCTGCTTAACTTTGCGTTTTTCTTTAAATCCTCTGCATTCGTCAAGCAATTGCCGTAAACTGAAAGGCATATTTCCGGTGCTTCTCATTCATCGCGCATTTAGTGTGTGCACCCATGGCATTTATTATCGTCCTTTTATAATTGTATTCAGTGGCAAACTTAAACCTCTTATTACATTTTGATTCTCGTGTGACCGCTGCGCTCACGCAGACAACTCGGCTTTTCTCACGTGCAGAAACATGGGAGGCAGGAATGCCTGAAAACTAAGACAAGCCTTCGCTGTTTCTAAGCACATTGAATAACTGATAGATTCAAAACCCCTTGAAAGTGATGTTTTTTTGTGCAGATTTATAAAACGCAAAATCGACCCAAACACGCAGCAATGTTATATGGATTTTAATAGCCTTCAGCACTGGCACTCTGCCTCTTTTTAAGTACTTCCAATTATGATAGATAAGGTAACCAGAGCAGAGAGCAGTGACACTAGTTGCCGAGGAGCACACAAAACCATCATATTATGGAGTCCGTGTGTGGGGGGAGTGTGAAGCTAAGGAATGCAAATTTGAGCATGAAGGGTTTACAGAACTTTAGCTCGGACAATACTCTTCCTAGCCACGTATGAGCTCTGGCAGCCTATCCGGTTACAGCCTGGGAGGACTAGCGTTGATATCTCTGGTCGAACTGCATGCCGTGCCCTCTCTCTCGCTCCCTAAATACACTGTCTCTTGGCTTCAGACTAAACATTTAATTAGGCCTGGCTGAGTCATTTATTTATCCAGGGACCGGACAGCAGTGATGTGCCCAAGGCAGTTTTACATATTTTAACTCTAACTTGGTTTCAGATGCATTCTGACAAACGCGCTTGAAGCGTCATCTACTGGAGTATGACGGTTGTATCTGTAACTGATGACGTCAACGACAGGTCTACATTTTTTTCAACACTCTGTTTTGAACTTTGTCCAGCCAATCACTTCCGTTACGCCACCACCTGCAAGAACAAGCTTCAGACGTAGTGCTCCAAGCGCCCCCTCATCGATGGCACGCCTAGCGCCTTGTGCTCTGTCCGTTCAGCCGCTGGGCTCACCGCTACCCTTGCAGGTGACTTCAACCTTGCTGATATGACGAGGACATCGGTTTTCTGGACACTCGCAGCCAGCCACGACCACATTACTTTCAGTAGCCTCTCGTTTCTTTCTCGTTCTGTGCTCGCGTTGACTTTACATTGGCATCTTGCGTTTTCTAGACGATTTTCCACCTAGCTTTTCTTTTTTGTTTGAGTTTTCTTTGGTTTTGGGTCCAACCTCAGTCCCTGAACGAGCATTAAATGATTAGCTCCTTTCGGGCGCGTGCGTGCACGTGTGTGTGTGTTTTACCGCTCTCCTGGGGTTCAAGACTGTCGCGGGGAGTGTTTGCCAGTCTTTGCGCGTGCAACGCACCCTTAAACACTCACACTGGCACAGCACAGCGGAAACTCTGCCCTCTTAGCATACCCGTTCATCCGGAGGCGCTGATGACGTCCAGGCTTCCTTTTATGAGGCGGAACCACCAACATCACATGGTATTCGCTCTATAATTTGACGGAGAGAAGGTTGGACCCGCCATAAAAATGAACTGTTCACAAGACAATATGTACCCCAAGGAGCTAAACCGTGTAGGTGAGTCTGATTGCAGATGTCTGTTTTAGAGTTTATTATCCAAAACCAGTACCAAGGGGGAAATGCTTCACAATGCTCTTGGAATTTTACTCTTGATTTCTGTCGAGATGACGAAACCGCCAATGCTCAATTTGTAACATGAATATATCAACCCAAAAAATCAGGTTCTGCTCACAGGTACATGACTTGCTCACTGCTGATAGCCTTAAAAGGATCAAGACACAGGTTGCGATCATTTTAGGCACATGGTAATAAAATATAGCTCTTGGAACAACTGATCACCGCTTCCAAGTGCTGTTATTGTCAGGTGTTAGACCGAATTCAGAAAGGCGTTGTGATCTGATGTTTAACTTGTGTCCTGAAGGTTACAGCAAATCGCACACCGACAATTAACTCGCTGGGCCATATTACCAACTACAGCAACTAATGGCCCACACAGCACAATGCACTGAGAAGTGGAGGGTGCAGAATTATTTCTGCTCTTTTGCCGTGTCAGACTAAACAAGCATTGACATAGCCAATAGGTCTCGCCTTTGGGACCTTATAAGTATTTAATCATGCAGCACAATATCCTTGGTGCAACATCAACTGTTGCATGGCTAAACACTTATAATGTCCCAAAGGCGAGACCGATTGGCTATGCCAATGCTTTTTTCCATCTGTGTCTGGCTAGTAACAGGGATGGACTGGTAAACAAGGAGGGCCTGTTGTAATTGTACCTACATTTTTGTGGTATGACGCACCTGTTTCCTCTCCATCCTCTTTCATTCCTATCTCTTTAGGTAGGTCAAAGTCTGATGATGAAAAATAAGTCCTCCAATAAGCCCCCCAAACTGTTGTGCTTCACGGTGACAAGCTGTGTGGCACCGAGGACAGGCTGCTGCCATTTCAGACTACAGAGAGTTAATTTGTAGATGGATCACAGCCTATTTGCTCAGTAGGTGGGCTGCTGCAGAGATCTGTGCGTGCCCGCCCATTCATATCTTTCGATCTTTCCACTGTCTAAACTAAAGCATGCTTAGTTTGGTGGGGAGAATCCCAACACTTGGCATGTATAGCGCAGCGAAGCTGCAACTCTGTGGAAACAAGTGCGGTACAAGAATGCATTTATTTTTTACAATATTTGATTTTCTTTGCCCTGTAAAAATTGTTCCTCTGTATACTGCGCTCTGATGCCCACATTGGTGCCTTGTCAATTCAGGGAAGGATGGCGAGGCATCTACACCACTTGTGCATACCACACACGTGCAGCAGGAAACAACAATTGTGCCATTCAGTGGCAACAATTGCATGGGATTCATTACCTGTGAGTAACTGTGAAAGTGCAGAGTGTGATTTCAGCATCTATATTGCGAGGTTATTGAGTTACACAAATACATAAACCACCCCATATGCCACCAGAGAGGGGTTACTCTCCCTCCATTCAGAAGGTGCTCCGGCCTCCCTGCTGCTCATTTAACATTCAGAGCCCCCAGCATCCCTAGCAGTGGCCGCTGAGATGCTCAGGTTATGGCTCGCACCAGGGCTAGCTTCATTCTTCACAGGCCTCTCTATCTATTCAGAGTGCCCATCTGCTTCTCTGATGTTCAACATGTCACTTATTCAACATGCAGAGTGCCCAGCATCCACTGCAGCTGCCGTCTGCTACCCAGTTCTCCCCGCAACCACTGCCCTGTGCAGAACTTTACTGCTGCAAGCATTGGGGGGAGCTATTCAGCAGGCCAAAGGGAGCACACGCCCTTGAACTTCCTCCCACCATCTCTGCTAGCACTCCTTCACCTCCCACACCCTGCTCAGCCAGCATCAAATGCTCAATAAGCTCTTTATATTAGAATGTGGATCACTGATTAGAGTCCACCGAAGGTATAAATATAAACAAAGTAATATATCCATGGAGCTGCAGTAGGGTAGCTTCAACTCCTGTTTCACTGCCCAGCTTCCTACAGAGTGAGTGCCACTGCACAGCCTCTAAGCTCTCCAGTATCCCTGCTCGTTGCAGTTCTGCAGACAGCGGAACTTCCTTGCATATAGTGACGATTAATGGGTGAAGGTGCAAATCTTAACATGCACTAATACTCACAGAGGGATTAAATAGCACAAAAGCTCATCCTTGGGTGTGTGTGGCTGTTCACCAGTGACATGTGAAGTAACAGTAGATGTTGTAGCACCCAGGATAATATGCTGCATGGCTAAATACTTATAAGGTCCCAAAGGCGAGACCTATTGGCTATGCCAATGCTTGTTTACCTTTGCTGTTGGTGGTTTGTTTACCAGGCCTTAGCGGCACATGCTCTGTTAAAATGGTCTTCTCTTCTGTCTCTAAGTGCTGTTCATGTTGCAGTGGGACTGGCTTCTCATTGTTTCAGGTCACCAGGTTGGCAGTGATGAGCGCTCAACAGTAATAACTTCATATTATAAGGGAACTGTAGCAATTTAGGGCTGCTCTATGTTATGTATAAGTGTCCAAGGCATCGTGGCTGTAGCACAACCTTATGCTCCCCACAAAAAGTTATGATCTGGGATCACACGTAGAGCTGAAGGGTGGCTGGACACCTCAATATCTTCTAAGCTCATCATTTGTTATTTCATATCCACACCGACAGTGTGGCGGCAATCAAAATATTCGTATTCACTGCATGTATATGGTTTGGATTGAAATGCTCAAATCTGAAACAAGAATGCAGTCATCTCTTAGATTTTTGGAGCTATGAAATGTGAAATATTTTATATATTTTGCAGCTAGATTAAATTAATGAGTTGACTTTGTGGATGTTCACAAACTCACATGGCATTCTCTCACTGTGACACCCACTGCCCACCTCTGCTCGTAGATGTACTCACACGAAACTCTTTGTGTGAGGAAAACCGTTCACTAGCGCCCACCAAACCTTTCTCTGCTATAAACAGATTTTACACTCCTAAATCAGGCTGTTTGCACATGTAAGTCTTCTTCACAGGTAGATCGCTTTCAGAAACAGGCCTCATATTTCTAAGGAATTACTTTTAGGGTCAAAAGAGGGACGTTCCATTTTTTTAAAGGACAAGCAGATGCCTACTCCTTGAATCAAATTTCCCTCATATTTGAAGAAAGACTACAGGTTCAGGAGTCTGGCCCGCTGAAATCCATAAAGTGAAAATGCAGAGCTGGAGACATGAGAGAATCGTAGTGTCATGCTGAAGACGGGTAAAATGTGTTTAAAAAAAAAAAGAATTTCAAGGTGAAAACGATGGAAATAAAACAGGGTTTGTCTGCTTTCTCCATATAGGATATTAATTTGGTATTCATTTGCATAACTTTTTACAAAAGGAAGTCATTGACAAAAGCAGGGGAACATTTTTCAACAAAGGCACAGGCAAAGACAGCAGGGTGTTGGACAGCAAGTGCCAAGAAGCCTGCAGAGAAGAATTCAATCTGCCTTTGTGAATGAT
Organism: Calotriton arnoldi; assembly: GCA_963921515.1. Lineage (NCBI taxonomy): Eukaryota > Metazoa > Chordata > Amphibia > Caudata > Salamandridae > Calotriton > Calotriton arnoldi. The sequence continues at coordinate 306,877 of CAWUFW010000669.1, forward strand.
AGAATGACAAGACAGTCCCCAAAACCTCAATAGCTCCAGGCAATGATTTTATCTTGATAGAATTAAAGGCTATTAAAATCACCCAGCACTGAGCGGATTGCATAAACCAAAATAAGTATCCCTATAACAGAAATGTGAAGCAGGGCGCAAATATCATATTTTCATTTTAAAATCTTAAATACTGACAGAGTTAAAAAAAAACTTCAGGGTGGAGGTCTCAGATACTTATGATTTATGGATAAAAAATCGTTTGAAGATAGCTAAAAAGTAATTTTTGATGTAGACATTAGATGTAATGCTAATTTGATCTATTGTATGTGTAAGGTCGTAAGAACAATAATGCAAGATGATTGAGATTTGTCAGACGTTTAGAAGTATGCTGTCAAAAAAGTGAAAGAAAAGTTGTATTATAACAAATAGGAGGATGCTGTAAACATTGATTCTAAATATCATAGGCTGTTCTTATTTATATAAGTTCGACACATAAATGAGCATATTTCCTGTAGTGTGCATCTTTTTGTTTTCCATATTTAGGGTATCCACTATACATTTGACCCATAAGCCACCAAAATTAACTATCTATGTTGTTTCATGTCATTCAGATGCAGCACAAGAATTTGGTGAAAAGCCAGATCTTGGAAGTATTTAACCAGATTTGTTTTCATACTCAGCTTAGTGTAAGAAAGGCATATTAATGGGCTATGACAATTCTGATCTCATTCTAAAGCTTTTCTGTTTGCAACTGCATTTTGCCATAAATTGGTAATTTATCCAAATTTTATAGTTACCCATCAACTGATTAAATATCAGTTTAGATTTTAGTGTTCTGATTTCAAGCATCACCAAAGGAGAACCGCACCATTTGTCACATAAATACTTTACTTAGATATTTGCCGACAGATGGTGACAGCCGTCATATTTCTGTATAGTGCAAAAGTTTAAGTATTAAATCTATGTATATGGTATTTATATAGTGCAAACAAAAGGAAACGCAGCACTGTACATGGTCAAAGGCAAGCACCAAGTCAACAAGCGAGGGGACAAGTAGCTGGGGTGTGGATAGTTAATGCATTGTGTTGTAGTGTACTTTAAAAAGGTGGATCTTCAACTCCCTACTAAATAGGAGCAGAACTGGTGGATAGGGGGATGTTGTTCCAGATCCTGGGTGCATAGATGGAAAAGGCATGCTACCTTGTTTTTAATTTTTACACTTATTAGTCTCCAGTCTGATGGTGTCCAGGCTGTGGGTGTGCCAAGAATGACCAGAGGTGGTGAGCTTGTCTGCAAGGTAAGTGGCGGTGCTGTTCATGATGGCTTTGTTAATAATGCAGCTGGCTTTGAAGATGGTGCAGGTAAGCAAGGGGAGACAATGGAGTTCCATCAGGATGGAGTTGATCCAGTCATATTTCTTCAGGCTCTGGATGAGACGTGTTATAGCGAGTAGGATGCCCTGGTGGGAGGCCAGTGTGGGGTGTGGTAAGCCTTGGAGCAGAGCATTATGACCATCCAGATACAAGAATAGGAGGGTTTGAACAGCAGTACTGAAGTTGTTTTCTGGAAGAAACTGTTTAATTTTCTTTAGAAGAGAGAGCTGGTACCACCTTTTGTCTTTTTTGGCAATATGTTCCCTGAGGGAGAGGTTGGTGTCCAGGGTGAATCCAAAAGGCTTAGCATGTGATTAAAGTTGTGGTTCAAAGTTGTCAGGGGTCATGTCATTGATCCAGGTTTGCACTCTTTCTTGCTTGTTGTTCTTGGTAAATAACATAAATTCTGACTTGGTTGGGTTGAGTTTCCAGTAGGCACTGGAGATCCAGGTCTGGATGATGTGCACGCAGTGTTTGAGACATTGGACGTCTGACGCAGAGGAGACTTTCAATTAGCATTGCATATTAGTGAATCTTGATGCTGTTATCTGTGAGTAGAGCACCAAGTGGCTCCATGTGGAGGTCGAAAATGACAAGAGGCAGTCTGGGAACCCTAAGGGACTCCAGAGGTGGTAGGGATCTTTTAGTACCTGCAGGTGCCCATGTGAGCAACAGTGGCGTAACAAAACGTGACGGGCCCCCCTGCAAGATATGCCGAAGGCCCCCCTCACACTCACATCAGTAGGGGCTAAGGGGGCCCCCCTCCAGTATGGGTAAGCCTGAGGACACCCCGCATCGCGGGGGCTGCAGGGGCCTTTGTTACGCCCCTGGTGAGCAAACTGTTGGTGGTTGAAAGGTAGGAGGAGAACCAGTGAGGGACATTGCCAGTGAAGTCAATTCAAGACTACAGAGTGCGTATGTGGGTGGGATGGTTGATTTTGTCAAAGACAGCTGAGAGGTTCAACAATACCAGGAGGCAGTATTGTCAGAAAACACCATTGTTTACCGTGGGAGTGACCCCTTAACTCTCATAGTAGGTTTGGAGCTTATGCTTGCAGCATTCCTGAACTGCGCTGTCTGCAATATATTGAAAAGAGTTCATTAACGTTCAGTTTTTCAGCAATTGTGATACCAAGATTAATCATTGTGTTTGTAAGTGCATATTGTATATGGGTTACATGTTTTGTTTTCCAACAAATGTGTTGTACTCTTTTAAATACATGTACGGGACTTAATATTAATACAGTATATTTTAATAATTTATTGTGACCTGGGATGGGACTCATTAACTAATTAGTTAATATTTTCTTCTGAAGTTTAATGGTTTTGCAATGTTCTTGCAGATCCAAACCATTTGTACTAACAATACCTCTTAGCGCAAATCATTCCTCAACCTAAGTAATCCAGGACAACTCAAGACAGTATTTTATACGTATATCTGTAGTGACAGGTGTTTGATTAACAGAAAAGCTATTTCTTGTTTTGTGCATGTATATATAATAGTGGAATCCAAGGGCCTGAGTTAATAAGAAATGCTAAGAGTGTACTGGGAGTAACTTTGGTTTGCTCTTGTATCTCTCCTGACTGACTCCTACCACTCAGGAATAAACCAAGAGTACCAGAAGAGTAAGTCACAACAAAATATTTGTGGATCAGGTCAGGGCTGGATTAAGACCTTTAGAGCCCTAATAACGTAAAAGATTTTGGTGCCTCCATATATATCTAATTCAGAATATAAACGATAATAAACCGTACAATAAAAATGTTATTTTTCGAAATGAACCAAAATTTACAGTAAGATGGAAAATAATGTTTATTTTTGTATACGTCCCCTTTATTTATAGGTTCAGCTGCACCATTTGCAGTTTTGCACCATATGGTCCATGGTAAATCCGGCAATGGAAAATTTCTCTGGGGCCCCCCACCCTTCCCTTGATGCCTTAAGCACATGCTTATTTTGCTTAATGATTAATCCAGCCCTGAATCAGGCCCGTAGTGTACTATAGTGCAGTGCTTTATATCGATCTGTGCGTTGTTTTTCTATGCCTGCATCGATTGGGTCTTACATGCCGGGTAGCTTTGTCTTGTGCTATATGTAGCCAGGGCTTTAAGTGGGCCGGGTCTTGCCGGTGCTGAGCACCGGCAGTTTTTCAAAGGGGGCCTCGAAACGGGTCTCTTTCGGGCTCTGGTTTATGCCCTGGCACAGGCGGTCCGTTTTTTTCCGGACTGCAGTGACAGCAGGCACATCGATGTGCGCTGCACACACTGCTCACTTCTCACTCCTGGAGAAGTTACGGCATGACGTCATGCCAGGTGAGCGTTGTAGGGGAAGGGAAATCCTTTAAAGAGAGTCATTTTCTCTCAGGATTTCCCTCCTCTTTTTGAAAAGCAGGAGCAGCAACATCGTTGTGGTGTCACGAGGGCTTTAAGTGGAAGGTTTTTCAATAATATATACAACAAGCCATCGTTGCTGCTTATTTATCTTATGCAACTAACAACCATTGAGGAAGCCAATAGTCCTGACTTGTCGTAGGTATGATGGTACTTGTTGTATCATATATCTGGATCAATGACAGATCAGCAAAGTACAAGTCGGGCGGCACACTATGTTAAGCACAGATTTTTAGCTTGTGTGTTTTTAAGCCATGCCTTTAATTACATTGGCCACGCCCCTTTGAGAGACCCCCCAGTTTTTTCATCCCACTTAAAGCCCTGTATGTAGCCATAATTTTAAAATCAAAGTAAATAGCGCACAAAGCCTGATTGTGTTGACCTGTTATGTGGGGACTGATATCAGCTACAAAGCACTGTGGTCCATACAGCTCAGTATTAATAATGTACAATTCTTTCCCGCTATTTTTGACCTTCACAAAGCCTGCATATTTTCTCAGGTTACCTTCGCTTTCTACCTTAAGTATTTTTTCTCCACATAACGCATCGTTTTCCCTTGTAGCATGATCGTTTTAAATCTATTTAAACTCAGAAGACCTGAGAAATATATACTAAGTTTAATTTTTCTCTGAAAGAAAACCTTTTTTTCAGGCCTGTTTTGAGCAGAATGGCAAACGTTTGCAGACTTTTTCACTGCACTTAGATTTTTGCAGGACTTTCCTAAGATGGCATGGTGCAGTAGAAAAAACACAAGTGCATCATAGAAGATTGGAGGATGCCACACCCACCAAACCCGCAATTGCCTCATTTCCAATTCCAGGCGAGGGAACTGGTGGGTTTCCAGTGGCGGATCCTCAGTTGGCCCTATTATCAGAAACCTTTAATTGGTGACCCATCCAGCATAGGGCCCTCAGAAACAATGTGTCAGAAGTCCCTCGTCCCAATTTTTCATGTTTGCGATCGCAATGTAAGTCATGGTGGGCCCAAGTATGAACATTTCAGAAATGTGCCCTATGTTTTGGGAGAAATAACCAAGGTACACTAGCTTTTTGTTCTGTGGAAAAACCCAGCCTGTGTGTGTTTGCTACCGTGGAACAAAATGGAAAATGCTGAGTGGCCTCCGTCATAGGACGGACCACCCTTCATTCCATTTTTACAAAAATTACTTCCCTGTGTTAGTGGAACCATTTTTCTTCTTCAATGCCAGGCATACGTGGCATGTAACTGAAAATACGGTAGGTGGACTGCTGTAGGGTCTATAGAGGTGTGGCCTCCACCACCACAGGCACCAATGATCCCCTAGCTGTTTTCTACAAAGTACATTTATGAAGAACCATTTTAAGTTTAAACAAGAAAGTATGAAAATTGATATGGCAAGGAAAAAATAGACTTGTGAAGGATGAGAAAATCTATACAATTTCGCGCATACGTTATTTATGATGAGGGTATGATAATATTAAGTGCTGGATTCTGATCTGGTAACTATAATTGTGATAGTGTGCTTTTCTTGTGTTCAAAGCAGCAACCCTCACAGAGTGATAGTGATTTGTGATTTTCAGCAACAGCTGGGCCCAACACAAATGCCTCACTCTAAAGGCCATCAGCGCTCTTTTTGTTTGAGGCTTATCCAGGCTGGGAGATAGATGTAGCCTAACACTTCGATGCCAACGCCATTGAGGAAACAAAGACACTCACCTTGTCATTTCACAAGGGCTTAAGAGATAAACTAATAAGATTTGCTGGCAGGTTTGTGGCTTCAAACCAATGTATGCAAGCGATAAACATTAATTGTAAAAATGTTAACTGTATCTGACAATATGAATAAATACACTAATGATCATTTCTATTGAACTTGCCAATAAAAGTGTATTACTGCATAGTTACCATTTTAAGCAACCATAGAATAACGAAAGAATTGAGGAAAAAAAAAACAAGGTTCTACCCTTTTGCCTAACAGCTTCTATGCGGATCCTTGATGTTGGTACATAACTCATATGCTATATTACAGGGCTGTAACTTATTACCTTAAGGTAACACAATGATCTCTGCAATAAAAGTAGTCAACCACTGAGCAATGTACATGAAATACAAAAATGTACCTGCAGCAGGCACATTAACCTATATGCTGTTTTATGATGAGTCTACCCCCAGAATAGACTGCACATAGATCGACTAAGTGTTTTAGCCAGCAGAGAATTCTTACCGCTAATATACTTTAAAATGTGCTGAGTACCCAAATATCTCAGGAGTAGGTGCCTTAACCCCGTAAGATACTTTGCAAAGCAGTCTGTTTGTGACCAATTAAGCAAGCCAGAACATATTTACTACCACATTTGTATTTGTTGGCACTTTCTTTGGTGGGGGGCAGATTTTCTAATCAATACATGTTTAAGTTGACTGTCCACTCCTCATGAATCCACCCCCTTTCTGCTGTCAACTCTTGACCCCCAATTTATAGGAATGCTTTTTTAAACTTCCATCACTGACAATATCACACCAGCCCCATTTTACCTCTTTCTGTCTTTTCCAGAGATACATGTAACTCAGATGCATGAATTACTGTTTCTGAACAGATAGTAACTGTAAAGCTTCTCAAGCCCATTAAAGCATGTTGTTGAATAGCTGGCACTGCTGAAAACATATCGTGTGAAAACACATGAAAGGCTTCCTGGTGAATTCAGCAGTTCAATCCTTTAAAAGTTCAAGTGCACTCTGAACTGAGGACGAGTCCATTCATTATAGATATGCAAGCTCTTAGAAATATAATATGCGCAAAGTGTATAATAATGGTTTTTAATCTAAAACTTACTTTAGTAATCTAGTGTAAAATGGGAAATAATAATATTGCCCAGGAGGTGTACTCACTGCAAAGTTAATGTTTTCTTTGGTGATCACAAACATGAAGAAATGTCCTAATATTTCTCCACAAAGTTACTCTTGACCAAGAAAGATATTGATATCTATGCTGTAAATTGTTCTCCTGATCTTGTTTCAAAGAATGAGTGTTCCTGTATGTCTTTTAATTTGTGTTCCTTGGAGGATCTGTCATTAATGGGAGCAGTTATGACGTCCATTGGATATTTTGAGGGTGTTTTCCAAGCCTAGGCGTTTAAGTCTGTGTAGGAAGCTTGAACTTTATGTGATATACCGCTAAGAGTACAGTGATTCCCCCAGAAGTGTACAGGGCTCAATGTAACCCCAAAGTGCTCTATTTGTGGTAGTGTGGTCGAGCAGCCTTAGGCCGAACACAGAGGAGTGTAAGACATTTGTTATGCACACAATGAATAATAAATGACAAAAAGGAGATCCACTCCAATTTTAGAAAAATAAGCTTCCTTCAAGTTCATTTTAAGACCAAGAAATACATAAAAAGGTAAGCACGTTTTTGAAGAAAAGTACTTTTCACTTTAAAAAGTGGGCACAGTGCAATTTTCAGTTCAGCAATGTTAACCCATGGGAGGAAAACAAGAATGTGGTTTTGCAGGTAAGCATACAACTTACAGGCTTGGTTTTCAGGATGAAGAATCAGCACCAAACAAGGTTCAGGTAAGTAGCAAATCTACACCTCCAGCGGCACAGGGGCGGCTGGGTGCAGGGTTCAAATTCAGACTCTGGCGCCAATGTTTTCCAATGGAGTAAGGGGGTAATCAAAGAGATGCTTTGGTATCCCAGTCTCCAGGGGTTAAGGTAAGCACAAGGGGGGGCCACAACGCAGCACCAAACTTACACCCTGAGCAACACTGGGGCGACTAGTGCAGAGTGGCAACACAGCGTTGGGCGCCCAGTGCAAACCAATGGGGGAGATCAGTTTTGAAGAAAGGCTGCAGGATCAGGCCAGGAGGCCGGATGAAGAAAACCCACTACTGCCCAGGTAAGTAGAGATGCTAGAGGACGTAGGGACACCGTTGGTCATGCTCCCCAAGGCCCAAAGGGCTTCGTGTGCAGGGGTGTCCTTAGGCGTTGGAAAGGTCTTATTGAGCAGGTCGCGGTCAGGGGGAGTATTCAAATTAAGGCTGCAGGTGTCTAGATGAAGTCTGGTAGGGGTCAGCCCACGGTGGACTCTTGCTCAGAAGCGCTGGGAAATCTTCACAGGACCGGTGGGCCACTTGGACTTGGGCCATGGGCATTGTGTGCAGAGGTAGGTCTGGCGGTGGTTTCGCGGTTCCTCAGGGCAGAGTTCTTTGTTCGTTAAAGTTGGTTTCTTCTGGACAGTTCTGCTGTCCACTGGAGATCTTGATCCTTGTCGAAGACAGGCAGTCCTCCCAAGGCTTTGAATGTCACTGGGCTGCAGGGCGGACCTCTTTTGATGCAGGTTTGTCGAGAACTGCAGACAGGCCAGTAGGGCTGGGGCCAAGTCAGTTGGTGTCTGCAGCCTTCTCTGCTCGTGCGATGCTGTAGTGTCCGGCTCTTCTTATGTCGTCAGGAGTCTGATTTCATGGTCTGGGGGTGCCACCTAAATACTAGATTTAGGGGCATTACAGGGGAGTGACAGGTAGGGGCCAATGGGTTCCTTACCTGGGGTGTCTACACCCTCTATTATGCCACCCTCCTGTGGTAGGGGGGCATAGCCTAGCCCTGATTAGATAAGTTTCACCATCTTCAAGATGGTGGGCTCTGAAAAATGTGCTTCCCTTCAACCCAGGGCCCGAGGGGTAGAGTTGGCGAAGGGGGGCACACTTCCTTTTCTCACTAAGTCTTCCCACCGGTTCTCCCACCAAAAGTGGGGGTTTGAACCGGAGGGCTGCCATCTGCCGCTAGCAGCAGAGGCTGGGGTCTCATTACAAAGGTGACAAGGCCTTTGAAGCTTCCCTCTTGAGCACTGTGCTCATCGTGTGGGAGCGGGTGTGACACCTCTGCCCAGGATGGGCTTTGTTTTTGGCTTCAGAGAGCAAGGGTCCTCGACCCAGGGGTCCAGAAACATTACCGGGTCATGACAGGCTGCCTAAAGCCAGTCAGAAACCACACCAGGGTTAGTAGGTTTTTAGGGGGCACCTCTGAGGTGCCCTCTGGGTACATGTTTCAATAAATCCCACACTGCAATCAGTGTGGATTTATTGAGAGGAGTTGTTTGGTACTAAACACTCCTGGGTTCAGTGAAGCCATCATGGTGCTGGGCAACCCGAGTTGTCGAGTATCCAGCCCATGTACTCTCTATGGCTTCCCTGACACTTATAATATTAAGAATAGACTTAAATATTGTATGGGGCATATCTGCTCATGCAGATATGCCCACACCTGAGATATGGTGCACCCTACCTTAGGGCTTGTAAGTCCTGCTAGAGGGGTGACTTACCTATACCTTAGGCAGTGCTGCTGGGCATGGCACACAGGCACTGTGCCATGTCGAATTTTTCGTTTTTCCCTGCGCCAAGGCATGCAGGCTGCAGTGGCAGTTTGCATGCCCTTGGTGAGGGGTCCCTAGGGGATCCTCTTCAGTCCCAATGCTCTAGGTACCAGGGTACCATTTACTAGGGACTTACAGGGGGGCTGAAGTGGCCAATTGTGGTACAGTTTTAGGGAAGGAGCTCTGGCACAGGGGACCTGGTTGGCAGGGACTCTGTGCACTTTCAATGGAAACAATATAATTTTTTGTCTTGTCCTGTTGCTGGTCACATTAAGCTGGTGAACTCTGTGGAATGCTGAATCCCTACTCAGTTCAGTACATATGTGGCTGGTAACAATTTGCTAAGGTCCCAAAACCATTTTTTAGGCATGTGTAGGCACAGCCACCATTTAGATGCTTGGTGAAGCGCTCCAAATACTGAATTTAGGAAATGTATGCCAGTCATTGTTAATGAATTTCTTGTGTCTTTCGATGTGATTTCCAATGGAATCTTGTTGCAAATCTTTGAGTCTTGCTGGAATTTGATAGACCAGTGCATAGTCTCTGTCCTGCTTTCTGGCTGGCCACTTTCAGGTGCTAAGGATGTGTAATTTCTGTGCAGGTCTTGTTCCCATTCCCTACTGCATCCATCAGGGTTCACCTCTTGCTCCATCCCATTTCAAAATGCAAACTGAGCCACCAGGAGTCTTCTTCAACTCTGTCAACATTTTGGTACATCAATATGTGGATAATATCCAATCATTTCTATGGGTTCCAATTTTTTAGATTATTGGGTTTGTCTCAGTGCTATCAAGGTCTGGGCGGCCTTTCATCACCTACATTTGTCTCACTCCAAATAACTGACTAATATCCACCACACAAATTACTTTCATATTTCACTATACTAATTCACCACTAATCCTTTATGGGTTTCCGGAGTAGCGTGCTACTCACCAAAAAAGCGCTTCAACACTCCATCATGGGTAACAAGCGCTATATAAATACAAACCTTTTTTTCCCCTCTCTATCCTTCCGCTATCCTTTTGAATCCAAATAACTGACTAACCTATCCACCACTCAAATTACTTTCATATTTCACTATACTAATTCAACACTAATCCTTTATGGGTTCCGGAGTAGCGTGCTACTCGCCCAAAAAGCGATTCAACGCCTTGTCAGGGGTAGTAAGCGCTATATAAATGCAATTACAATTACTATTTGAGCCCCCACAAGACGTTTCTACACTTCTTTTATCTGTGTCAAACTCACTAATTTTGCAGTGGCTGAGCAAGATGTTTATGGATGGAACCCACATTAGTCCGTCATAACAAGACGCTTGGTCATAGACTGGATTCAGGTCTAAAACATAAAGCTATATCCAGAATTTGAGAAATCTTCAGTTTCAGTGTAACTGAACCTGAAGTCCTACATCTCAGCTGATGATTTGAAAACAGGGGGCCAGGCATTTGTTATGCCAGTTCATCATGTCAGGAAAGTACTTTTGCTTTATAAGGTAGTAATCTAAGGGAGTCAGTGACTTTTATGGAGACAGAGGATCCTGCATCTGGCGAAACCCTGGGTTTAAAAATGAAAGACTTTAGTTCACTCTTTCACGTGGCGCAGCAATTAGGGTCTGGAATTCCCTCTCCACAGAGCCACGTCTACTCTCAAACTATCTGCACTTATATGAGAACTTGAAAATGCACGTTTACTTTTCTGTTTCCTGGTTGAAGTTTGGTTTTGTACTGTTGTGTACCCTCTACTTGTTTAATTGTGTTACATTTAATTTTGCTCTGAATTTTAGTTTGTGATGCACTCGAATACGCATGACATGCTTTGAGCAGTAGATATGTGCCAAATAAAATGAAATCCTTTTATTATGTCGGAGGTTGATGCAAAGGTGGGAACACTGGGGTCGAAATAGCTCTATGATGATGAAAAGGTTGTGCTTAATTTGAGCAAGTGGTTGCAGGTGGTAGGCACCGGCACTGCCTTTTGAAAACTTGGACTCTTTTCTTATCAGCACACTTTGACCCAGAGCACGAGAGAGAGAGAGAGAGAGAGAGAGAGAGAGAGAGAGAGAGAGAGAGAGATAAAGGAACAGAAAACTACAATTAAAGTGACACGGAAAATTCAGGGATAAAAATGAGCCTGCAAGAGCGAGCTAAAGAGACAGGAAGTGCGCTGGAAGAAACAGGTGTGATGATGATTTACGACTAGGACGAGAGGTGGGCATTATGGAACATATCCTTTTTCCAGGGAAATCAATGTGACAGTGCCCCTTTGGTCACTGGTTAAAATGGTAATTAACAATACCTACATGAAAGGAGCAATTTTAACCATTGGTTACTTCCAAAGGTTTGGGGTTAACTTTGAATGTAAGTGACAGGTTGGCTTGGATCCAGCCACCACTGCTTCTAGATATAAACCGGCCTTGTATTTCAGCTCTGAGTTCATCTTTGCACTTGATGAAGCTCTATATACTTGTACAGAGAGAGAGGATTTGACCAGAGTCCGGATACGTGTCTTCCTCCCTTGATGGAGAAGGCAATATACTTCCGGACTAAGGACAAATGCTTGCTGCTGCATCCTGAAAGAGGGAAAGTGCCTGGCAGTGGAAAACATGCCTTAATTCAACCCAGAGCCCAAAGTCCAGCTGTTCCATGTGGTGCTGTGAGGAATTTTGTTTTCTGGACTGGTTGTGACCACTGCCCATCGCCATCGCGACCCCCGGATGACCACCGCATGAGGATGAGCACGTTGGGGAAGACTGGTGAGTATGATGCGCATTATCAAAACCCTCTCTCCTCTTTCGGTGTAATCTAGCAGACTGGTTTACCCAGGACCAATCTTTCTAGAAGTAGTTCCCCCAAGGTCTCTAACCTCCTTGGCCTGACACATCCTGCACTGACTCCTTGTGGGTGAGCACCCTTGTGCTAACACAACCTGCAAGATTCTGCTAGCTCCCTAATGCAGGACCCAGACACTACAGCTTTTCCCGCTTTGTGACTTGGCTGTCTCAAAACTGCTGAGCCCTTGGATCACCCAGCTCTGCTCAAGCTGTGGGTAGAGGTAGAGCCTTATTATCCCCATAAACTTGAGGGTCCCCAAACCAACTGACTCTGCACCAGTCTCTGCAGCCTCTCTCCCTTTCTGTAACTAATACTGAAGACGGGAGAGTCATTGACTCTCAAAAACCTTTGCTGCATTTGTAGCTCTTGCTGACAACTGGGTGAGCGGTGGCTGCTTCCGGCACAGACCGGCAAGAGTGCCGTGGTCCCCCACTGCCTGTGTGTGCCCGCAGGGCCGGCTTTAGGGCAGTGCGACTGGTGCAGCCGCACTGGGCGCCGACCTGTGGAGGGGGCGCTGACCTCAGGGGGGGCGCTCTGTTTAGCAATAGCTTATGATTGGAGAGATGAGGGACACTTTTGATCGGTGGTAGTGAGAGAATCCGAGGAGGCGGTCATAGGGCGTGGGGGCGCCAAAAATGATTGTCGCACCGGGCGCCACCAGCGCTAAAGCCGGCCCTGTGTGCCCGTGAGATTAAAAGCTGCTGTTGCTCGTGTTCCCCTCTGGAATCACGTACAGTGTTTTGGCTGCTTTTCCCTCGCACATCCCGGGTAGCCCAGCCCAGGGAGCGCTCCTAGACATAACTGAAACCCGAGAGGTGAGACTGAGTGGCAGGGTGTGACTGACTGACAGCGCCATACTTCCTATGGGTCCTTGCATGACAGAAATAAAGACTCAGTTATTTTATGAAAGACATAACACTGCCTGAACATTTAAGATATTGGGCAAATTACATGTTCAGCTGAAAATAAAGTTCTTCCCAACAACCAAGCTTCATGAAGGAGCCTTCTCCTCGACCTTGCTACCCGCTGAAAGTCAAAGCCTAAATGGGGAACTTGGCAATTCAGTGAGCTAGCTCTGGGGCCACAGCAGTCACAAGGAGTGACTAGGCGTCTAAAATGCCTGACCGCCAGCGTGCCTCTGATTAAGTCAGGGTTTTAAGACAGAGGCAAAGCTGACAGTGACCTAGGGTCCCCAGCTTCCAAGGGCCCCCCTGTTAAAATGATTGGGATAGTCACAAGACTCTCGCTCGCTCTCTTCCTCCCGCTCTCTACCTCTCTCCGACTCCCTTTACCTCTTCCTCCCTCTACCTATCCCTAACTCACCACTCTCTACTTTTCTACATTTTCGTATACCTCACACATCTCTTGCTTTTTCATTTCTCTCTCTACATTGCTCACTCTTTATCTCTCGCCATATTTTTGTCTACCTCCCTCTATCTTACTCTTCCTTCCTGCTGTCTTCCTTGCCTCTCTACCTCTACCTCTACCTTCTCTTTCTACCTCACCTTTAGCTGTTTCCTCTATCTCCACGATGTCTATATTGTTGTATCTCATCTCTGTCTGCTTCACGAATCAGTAAATACCGTTTTTTCCTTCCCTCTCTCACCCCTCTCTTTAACTCAACTCTCTTAAAAACACCACTCATTAGGGCTTGATTTAGCTGAACAAGAGTATTATAATAAAAGTTGTTCCGAAAAGGGGGCCCCAAAATATGTCTTGCCTGAGGCCCCAAAAATCCTTTAAAACAATTACATTGGATTACCTACCGCTGTTCCTGTCTAGGTGAGCATCTCATTTTCTCCAAAAAATATTGTCACGTTTTAACGTTCTATATTTCCTGGGATGTCCCTCATTATACTCGGAGCTTGTGGGAAAATCGACCCCTCCATCACCCCCCAACTCCCCTCCTCCCCTCTCTCAATCTGCCTGGAGCCACCCCATCTCGCGCTTAAATGTTTGCAAATGCGTGGAAGCTCCCTTTAAGGTGTGCGGGAAGGGGAGGACGGTTCATCTGGCGGTGGCAGTGTGCCGTGACTGCATGATTGTGAAGGAAGTAACCCCCTCCTTTGGCTCTTGTTGGACACATCCAGCTCCCGCTTGCCGGGCTCGGAGCAGGGCTTCCCGTCCGTCCCTGGAATGCAGACTCCCATATTTGGAAATATTTCGTCTACAGACGTATAATCTACGCTCTTTCTGTTTAGATTCCACCCCCGCTTCCCTGCTGCACTGGATCAGTCCATGCTGCGATACACAGAACAGACATCACACACTGGAATCCCCAGGGCCAAAAGTAGAGAAGGGAACCTCTTGCTTTTCCAAAGTCACTGACACGTTACCTTTGCCTGTCCTTGTCCGACATGTGACTGACAGTGCCCCAGCCTCACTGGCTTTGAGGGGCTTTAGCCCGATATGTTACACTCAGTGCTGGAACTGGAAAAATACCCTGGGAAGCCATACATTGAGGGTGAAAGAGGAAAGGGGGCGGAGTTATGAGTCATGAAAAGGGGAGTCTGGCAGTCAATTTATCCATTTATTTTTTTAATCTACCAAATTGACAACAACGAAAAATGGGACAGTAAATCTGTTTTGTTAATTAATTGGTCACAAAGAGGCTGCATTTGAAAATGTCTTCTGGGTTAACCTATTTTCTGCTGAGATCTTTGTGTGCCAGGCACATTTCAGGGTATAATATTAATAAGATAGCTCTGTTGGTTAATACGCTTGCTGGAGACATCTGTGTTTTGTCGAGTCACAGTTTTGACTCATAAAATAGCATATAGGGTTAATGTGCCTACTGCAGGCGCATAGTGTAACATGGAGAGCACAGATTTGTATTTTAGGTTAGTGGGTTACTGCTTTTGACAGACATCCTTTTGTTACTTCCAGTTCATAAACTATAATCCGTCTAATATCACAAGGTGTGCTATTTAACGGTATCAAGGAGCTGCATGCAAACTGCAAGCCATGGGTAGAGATGAAACGCAGCGGGCCTATGTGCTTCGAGATCAAAGCCATTGGACAATGTAAAGACCTATGTAGACCAGTGCCAGAGATACACCAGCAACAGGGAAAGACACCAGCGAAGTCCACATCGACTGTGTACCGAGTGCAGTAACACAGAGAATCCCAAAATCATCACACCCTGAAATGGCTGCCCTTTTCCTTCCAGCAAGTGATGTTATTACTCTTGTCCACTGGTGAAGAAGGACTTCCTCCTATTCCTTCACTTGGCTATGTACAATCTGCTAGGAAGCAAGTACAAAAAATTTAAAATATAATAAAGTGCGGGAGGTAGTCCTTCCAAGGCCCCCAGATAATCTGTGAAAAACTTGTGGCATAAGGAGTGTTTAAGGTGGTTCTGTTCAGAAAAAATCAATGTGGTTAAAAATCCGCCACCATTTGCACTACACACTCTAAAAGATTGACAGTGGAATAGAAAGTACAGAGAATTATGGTTATACACACTAGTTGGTTGTCAGAACCCGTTTGGGGGCCAAAGGGTTACTGGGCCTCGATAGTGGTGTTGGTCAAGGAATATGGCGGCTCCGGCAACAAAGCAGCAGATGCTCACGTGGTCCCATCACTGAAACAATAAAGAGCCCCCCAATGTTGGGGATCACAGGCCCTCCAACAACAGTGTTAGCTCTGGGCAGAGTCAGCACAAGTTGGTCCGATTCTGATGGGTTGCGTTCATGCTGGTGTTCATGCTCTCATGCAAGCAGCTGTGCAGGTCTATGAAGCTAGATCAGGAAAGACTGGGAGACATATTCCTAGATATCGATCGATGGTGGGCTGCGGGCACTAACACTTGATTCAGTCTGCTCTTGTGGGCCGTCTCACGCTCTGGACACAACAGCTTGGCTTCTCCTCCTTGGGAAGGCTTTACCCTGCAGGGTCAGGCACTCCTTCACCTCTCCCAGCAAGGCAAGGCAGGTTCCCAAGATCCAGGCAGATTCACACTTCTTCCACCAAAGATGGTGCCTCTGCGAGGCTGACACCAGCCTTGGATCTCTGTAGTTCTTCGAGTATTCTGCAGAGGTATTCCTCCCTTGGTTATGAAAATTGGAAATGTAACCAAGTGGGTTAGTTTTGGTCATTTTCCAGACAGGTGATGTTGAATCTTCTGTCACTGTTCCGGATCAGTTTCAAGCTGTTCCTTTTCAAAAGTGGCGCCTTCTGCAGAGCGTAGACCGTCTTTATTGAAGGTGACAAATCTGAAAGTGTAAAGCATTGCTGATTTTGTTACTGGGGGCCTATATTGTAGCACCGTTGCAAAACCGGCCCCCAGTAACAAAAAAAACGGCCCCCACTGCTGCAAAACCGACCCCCACCCTTCCAGCCTCCCAAGAAAATGCCCGATGCCCGCTACGGCCTGTCAGGCCCAGGGTCAATGTTATCAATCAGAAAAAAACTGTACGGTGCCACCACTTTTTATTATATTTTGTCCGACCACATGAACAGCGGTCCCATATTTGAACAGTAAGGCCACCTTAGAGTCAAGCCCTGGGCTTCATGGTCAAGGCCTAGGTCCCCACATGTGCACAGGATTGGCGGGTGTGTTGGGGTAAATATGTTTCAAAACCAGATAACCTGCAAGCGTGCATGTCTGCATTACCATGGAGGGGGGCATTCCTGTCCCAACGGTGATCCTGTACAAGGGTTCAAGAATAACCGGTGGAGCCACGGAGTTTGATAAAAATAATTGTATTTATCTGCAAGCACATACATCCTTACTAGTGTTCCTTAGACTGCTCTCTGTAGGTATATATACAATGGGACAAACATTTTTCTACAGTAATGGTTTGATTCAGGTGTGAAAGGGTGACCTGAGAGTGGCTTTTGGCCGTAAGCCTCTCTAAATGCTCATACTCGGTGTTGGTTCCGGTTCAGCTGTGCTGCTATTGTATGTCAGCTGCCTATGTTTCCAGAGAGTAATATGCATTGATAGCGTTTTAGCGCTAAATGTGTGTTGCCTGCTGTCCCATTGATGCAGAATGTGCGTTGATTGAATGGCTGCCAAGAGCATCTTAGAATCTGGAGCCTGACTGGGCTTTCATTTGAGATGATAAAGAGGGTAGTTTAGAGGAGTGGTGGGATAGGCTGTGCAGGTTCGGAGTCCCAGGCTCTGAGGATCCTATTGTACCCAAATTAGGCTAATACTGCTTGAAAATGCTTTAGCTGTTACATATGAAGAAACAAAACACCCCAGATGGCTACAGCTTGTGAGAGGGGTGTGGTTGCTAAAAGAAAAGTACCAGCTGGACTAGAAGTGACAGAGTGATTGTACTATTTTTAGGAGGCATTTTCTATGAAAAAATATCATACTTATAAATCATATTGTGAGCAATTTCATGGAATCGTGGTTCCTCTTTCTTGAGAAATGCGTTAGTGACCCAGGCCTGGCAATGATTGAAAGCCTTGACCTTCTTAGAAGTATTGTCAGGGCACTGAGAGTTTTGAACAAATTTGTCATGTGGTTTGTATGAAACATTACAGAGCATAAGGGACTTAAGTCTAAGATCGGTTCAATAGAAATAGCGAGAGAACAAGACACAGGCTGACATAGATATTGTTTTCAGAAAAGGCACAACATGAATACTCCTCTCTGAAACATTATTTAGGATAAGAAAATCTAAAATAGAAACTTCACAGTGTTTACTGCAATGTGTTGAACTACAGAAAATATAAATTTATGTCAGGACCTTGGATAATTTAAACGTTCTGACAGTATTTTTTCTATTGTATTATTCCCTTTAAGGTTGACCTGTGATAGAGTGATCTTCAACAGCTCACCTTTTGCCTTGGTGCCAGAATGGGATCCAGAACTAGGTAATCTCCCTTTAGCCACTCAGTGCCTAGAAACTATTTGAAGTAACAATGTAAGAGCCTTGGCTCCTTCTCTATCCGGTTGGGCACATTTCTCGACCAGGAGTTACCGTGTGTTGCAGAGGTCTCTGTTTCTCATTTGTGGTAAAGAACAGAGACTCCGCTACTAGGGTCTACAAGGACACATCTAGTGATAGGCAACCTAGTGGGTCATGATAGACTGCATATATAGTCCAAGATGGCCTGGTGGACAGTCAAGTATGTAATCAACTCATGCTTAACTTAGTAAATACTTCTTACCTACCTGCAGAAAAAAATCACTTTGAGCTCTAATCATGCTCCCCCTGGCTCCACCAATGGATGTGAAGGATAGCCACACACATTTCTGAAAATGTGGCAAATATCACAGAGTCAGCTTGTCTATTAATTGCATTGAGGCCCCTGTTACATATTGAGGGGGCTTCATCCTTTTCAGTTTTCATCTCTAACAGGTCCTTTTTGGAGGCTGGGGTTTGTGATTTTTCCCCAAAATAACCTTGTTGAGCATAGCAAGTACACAATTCTGATCGGCTGTATTTTCTAATTCCTCATTCTGAGAAACTGACGTGCAAGCGGAACTGTTGTGGTCAGAAGGCTGATGCTGTGTCACTCCGGTGAATATATCATAGTGGGTTTCTAGGTTTTCAAGAAGGCTTTCAACCTTGGTAAGCAAGCATTGCACAGGCACATATGTGTTCTTCACTCATTTTTTGACCTATGTAGGCCTTGTGACAGACAGCTCTAGCTGTCTGCTGGTGTCAGACACTTTTGGGTGGCCCACAAATCTGACAGGTGATACTGGGCTCCAACCCTCATTTGCCACTGGTGTCCTGTGGTCCGCCTACTGTGGCTCTATACACTGGGCAAAGTGCATCATTTCAGCATGTGACTCTCAGGGCAGTAAGTACGAGAAGTCAAAGACTTCTCAACAAGGTAATGTGGGGACAGGAGCTCAGAACTCAACCGTCAAACAACAACTGAGAAAGCTGTATCACCCTCTATCTTATTCCATGATAAACCAGGGGCCATCCAAAATGGATCCATTTGGCCCCAGTACTCAGACTCATACTACACACACACACAGTCCTAATAACTCACATGTGCTATTTACTCATGGCACATTCTCTCACTTGAAAAACATGGAATGTCAGTGTAAGGCTCTGGGGTTCAAATAACAGTGGAACTTCACATGGCAGAGGTCAATAGGCTTTCCTATCCTGACACAGAGAAAAAAGGTATTGTCACACTACTGAGCCAAAATAACTTGGTACGCTTCCACCACTGCTTTATGTTATTAACTCAAGCATGAACAGAAGTCCTACGCTCATTTTTTCTGCCCTGCTAGCAGTTTTGGATCTCACTTTGCCTAGGACAGGTCTAGGCCTCTACACATACACTACATTACCATGATGCCAGGGCAAAAATAAAAAGTTGGGATATCAGTTTACTAAGACGGGTACTTAGGGAAAGGGTGCTGGCCCGTTTACCGTGCAGGGGATATTTCTGTTCCGACAAATGGCAAGGCCTATTGTT
The DNA here is from genome assembly GCA_963921515.1 of Calotriton arnoldi. Taxonomy (NCBI): domain Eukaryota; kingdom Metazoa; phylum Chordata; class Amphibia; order Caudata; family Salamandridae; genus Calotriton; species Calotriton arnoldi. The sequence goes on from CAWUFW010000669.1 coordinate 326,205, forward strand.
TCCAATACATATTATATACTTACAGTGGGCTTTGGATCTGTCCCTTGTTTATAACTGAATGACCTTGCTCTTTGTCTCACTTCCCTGCTCCTGATCTGATGGCTTTCCTCCCTGTTTTTGTGTTTGTCGCACCCAGGAGCATTGCTGTATAACGGAGCTTTGATTGAATGACGTGTCCCTGCAGTAGCCACGTAACATCTATTTAAGTATGTTTACGGCATTATATGTTTCCTTGTGCAACTTTCAAACGTCTAATTAAGTAGGTTTTTTGATGGTATTTTCTCTGTTGTATTTTTATGCGTGTGTTGGTATTTGTTATTTGTTAAGCGATCAATTCTAGTATATACAACATGTGTATGATGGGGTTTTCCATAATGGATACGTGTACTTTCCCTCTCCTAATGTATTGATTGTCTTTTTTTTAAAGTCTTTCAAAATGTTTTTAATTGTCTGCTTTTATGGCTTTTATTGGCCGAATAAAGTACTTTTGAATTGAATTGAGTTGAATTGAATGATATGTCTTTCCATGAAAGGGACATTTTCCTTTCCCTCTGTCTCTCCTTCTGCTCTCCTTTCTGCCCATCGCCTTCTCTTGCCCCTCCTACCCACCTCGCATCCAGAGTTTTCTTGCCCTACATAGAACTTTAAAAAAAAAATACTTTTTAGGCGCCCGGTGTGCTATTGGCACCCGGCTATCTTAAAATAGTTATCTGACCTTTCAAACATGGCTGCCTGCCCTCAGTGTGCACGTGGCCATTCATGCAATGTGGGCATCTAAGGGTGGACTTTCTTTACTTCAACAAATCCCACTCTAAGATGACCACCAAAGATACGTGTATGTCAATGGTTACCATCTTTGAATTCAATTTGTAAAGTATAACAAAAGCCTATAGGTCCCAAAGGTGAGACAGATTGGCTTTGCCAGTACTTATGTTAGATTCGGCTTTGCCACAAAACCCAAGGCATGGTTCATGTTGTTACTGTATGAATCTTCGCTTATATAACTGCCTCACCATGACTGGCTGGCAGTGAGATGCTTTTCGAGGACTAGCTGTGGTAGATCTGTGTTGAGGGAACAAGACCAGGATTGGAAGACCATGGTGGCTGAGGTGAGGGTATCAGGCAGCAGGTGTAGTGGCATTAGGGCTCAGAGGCCTGAGGTGCCCCGTGAACCCTGATTATTGCTGAATTTTATAATTCAAACATCAGAGAGGAGGCCCATTTCCTCTCCTTGCATTAGGGCTCATGACATGCTGGCTCCACTACTGTCAGGCAGTGCACCATGTAGTGTGTTTGAAGAGAAGGAGTCACAGAATGGGGCTGAAGTTTGGATGTGACTTCTGTGTACCCCTGAGCAGAAAGCGAATTTGTGGTTAGTTGTGGTGAAAATTAAGGTTCCACTGACTTTGGGCCTTGCTCCGGAAGTCAATGATCTTGAGCTTGTTGTGAATGCTTTGTGTTTCCGCTGCGCTGACCACACTGCACATAATTGTGTGCAAGCTCAGATAGAGCTGCAATAAAATAAGCGACATGCATGGCTAGCGGCAAGAAGGGGCGAGCTGTCAGTAGTGCAGGAGGTTAAGTGGCACTGGGGCCCTGAGGTATGAGTGACCCACTTCATTCCAATTAGTGTCTGATTTTCACTAACAAACCTGAGTAGGGAGGTCAGATGTCCTTTCTTGCACTGTGGTCCAAGGGGGCTATGCTATGCCACAGATGGCAAGTATGGCATAGATAACTTGCTGGCTCTTGTCAAGGCTCCTGGAGCAGACGGGTGTGCAACATTTTACTGCGAATGGTGCATAATTACGCAAAGTGGCATAATGGCGTAATTTCAGGAATTGTACGTAAACAAGCATAACATGAAATTCCCAAAATTGCGCAAATTATACCGGTGTAATTTACATTTCAGCCAGGCCTAACAGTAAGGCCTTGAAAACGTTAGTCTCTTAAATAGAGACAAGACACTCGACTTAGAGAATTACTGAAACATTATGTCCGCCTGCTCTGGGGTGTCTGGAGGCATAGGTGAAGAGGCAGATCAACTCTATTACAGCATTGCTTTGGATGCAGACAGAGGGAAGTGGGCAGGGCCAGAGGGCCCGCACAGATTACTCATGCACCTTTCCAATAATTCCATCAATTGATGTCATCTTGCCAAAAAAAAGTCTGACTGGGGTCTCTGCAGAATAGCTTTTTAGGTCTCGCCTGGTGTTAGCAGCGCGCATGCGCTGCTCTCGCCATGCGAGGGCCTTTTGGAATCAATACGGATTCCAGATGTGCACGCGGAGGGACAGAAGATGTGCACGCGGGGACTGGATGCTTTACTCGCGGCGTGAGACGGACGCACTATATTTTTCACACGGCGCTTTCGCGGCGTCAGACGGAATGGGCTCTCGCTTGTTAGGGCACGCACACCACTCGCGGGACGCTGCAGCTGCATTCGCGGCCGCGCTTGTTTCAGTTCTTGCCTCACTGAGTCCCTGACAGCTGCGCTTGGTTCAGCTCTCTAATGCCGCCGGTCACGCCCTCCAAAGTTTCCCGGTCACTTCCTCGCAGTCTGCCTACTGAAGTTCCTCGGCCCCCACACCTTCTGCGAGCACTTTGATTACCAAGCTCGGTTACCGTTTCTGAGCTTGTTTTAAATAAGCGCAGAATGACGGTTGTTTAAATCTTGAAAATCCAGACACATTATAACTTGCTTTTAGTATATTGGGTGTTTGATACATGTTACTTCGCCTACAAGGAGCCGTCATCTCTTTCCAGAGATTTTTGTAGCAGAAGGAGCCTCGCAAAGACAGAGGAGTGGTTAGGGCGTTGTGCGTGGAGCAGGTGATGAGTTCCAATAATGATTATGTTTTACGAACATGTAAAATATGCAAAACAACCTGCATATTCACATTACACCTAAAACAATCGGAGGCACACAGATTTGCCCAAAACCACAAGACGTCTTCTTGAAGAGCCTGCGCCAGGATTAGAAGTGCTCGTATGTTCAGGTTCCAAACTGAACAGTTTACCCACTGCACATTAGGGTGGGTGACACCTGTCGCTTGTAGACACAAGAAGCTGCTAGTGAAAAGGGAAGTGTCAGCTTTGCACATTGTGAAAACTCCTCCTTTGGATGAGGCTGCAAACTTGTGCGCACCTGCCGGTAAAATAACACCACGAAACAACGGCTGCCCTCCGCAAAACGAAATCATTATTGGGCGCTCCACTTTTTGCCTGCGAGTTTGCAAATTGAAAATATATATATATTTTTGCAATATCTAACATCACAAGAAGTGGTATTTGCAAAATAATATATTCACGAGACGCGCGCTTTAGCCCATGGTCGCAGATAAATATGAAAGGTGGAGAAATTCGACCAGTGGCCGCAAGTTCCAATACCGACATTCGCATTTGATTATAAAATATGCGATTCTTTGCAAGGGGCTTTACCACCTCGAATGGTGAAAACAAAGTCCTAGTAATAAAAAACGCTCGAACAGTGTGCTATCTAGTATTGTCTCTCTTTATTTATTTTGCAGTTATGTATAGTGCGAACCCAACCGGAAGGTACTGGAGCACTTTACATGAGAACCTATTACCTTACACAAGAGTATGTTTTTGAGCATGGGAAATTAAGTTATTTGACCAGAATCGCAAGAGGTTGAGCCAACACCCGCGATAGGAAGGCGGAAAGGGGAGAATGGAAGATGAAGTGAAAGGAGAACAGTGACAAAGGGAGAAAGCAGGGATGGAAAGAAAGCGCAAGTGAGGTCAAGAGACAGAAGTGTAGAGTGATGGAAGACAGTCACCCAGTGGATGGCGTTTGCACCCCTGCATTCAGCTGTTCTGTCAACAGACTCCCACAGATCCTGCACCACGTATCCGATAAATTATTCCGAAATTTATTTTTTCCAGCTTGTTGCATTTAATTTTCTAGTGGGGGGGGGGGATAAGCTTACGTCACATGCTCGCTTTCAGGGGATGTGCAGCTAACTGGACCTGTTTGTTTACAATGACGCAGAAGCACGCGCCTCCTTCCCCTTTTACCTGCCACCAAACTGCTGCTGCTGTTGCCGTATCCTTAAACAATGCATACTTTTTTGGGTACAGCAGCAGCTTCATGTCCTTATTTTTCATTCTGCAACATTTTAAGAAAGCACTGGCAATGTCAACGGTTGTGGCTGTTGTGAAGCAAACGTGCTTCTGACCAAGTTTCACCAACACAGCAAAAATATATAATGGGACGGTGCAGTGCATGCTGACATGAAAAAACAAGCATTTGCAATGCAATATAGGTCTCGCATTTGCGAAATTTTAAGCTATTGGCATTGTAAATGACAATGACTTTTATTTATGTGTTTAAAAAACTGCAATAATAAAAGACATTGTCATTTACAATACCAATAGGACAAATTTCGAAAATGCAAGACCTATTGCATTGCAAATGCTTGTTAGGTCTCGCCTACGCAGCGCGCATGCGCTGCTTAGGAAAGAGACCTCTTGAAATCGATTCAGCTTTGCAGGCAAAAACGTGCACGCGTTGCATTGCTTTCAATGCAACGCGTGCACGTTTGGCGATTCCCTTGCGGGAGCGAGCGGCGCCATATGTTAGCAATTATTGTGCTCGCTCCCGCAAGGGAAACGCTGCCTGCACTCGGCCGCACTGTCCCCCCCACCCCCTACTTGCGCGAGGCGCGCGCGCTTGTTTCTTTTTCTTGTTTGAATGGGTGACAGATTTGGTGCATGGATAAATGCATATTGTGCCGATTTTGGTGTATGGATGAAGGAGTGAGTTAATAATTGAACTGATGTATGAAGAGGAAGTGTGTGCATGAATTGACGAAAGAGTGATGGCTAAGTGAGAGCATGGATTTGTGTATGGCTAAAATGATGAATGAACGCATGGATGATAACATTGTCCTATTTTGTTGTGTTGAAAGTATTATTTAGAATGAATCGCACCTTGTGTTGGGGCTCTAGAGTTTTGCAAATAATTCTAAAGTTCATCTCCGTGATTAACCTAATAAAATATCGCTTCATCTTCAAATTAGTTTCAGGAGTATATTTTGGCCTATAAAGTTGGCTTAGTACAGATTGTCATGTTCCCTTTGCTTCCATGTGCACTTTTTAAAAAGCGATCTACTGTTTTTTTTTGCAAACTCAGTTTATCTGTCAGGAGCCATGGCTGTTTACGAAGATTATTTCATGCCTTGACTAAATTACGTCGACATGTTCAATTTGTGCTTCGTTGAATAACCATCACCTCTTCATATTTGACACTTTGATGTTGCCATGTCCCTTTTAAGCTTAGTAGGAAGGGTTTTCATAAACATAGAACTTTTGACGCAGTGCGCAGATAGTGTAACCAAACTGCGCTCTAGTTGAAACCGAAGTGCTCTTGAGGATAGTGGTGATGTGGTCATGTTTGATTTCCACAGCATATTAAGGACCTTACTCAGGAATCGCCAGTAGAAGTAGTGATCACCTGCGCCTCGTTGTCGACAAATCCTAACAATAGGAGGAGATAGAGCCACGTATGAGGATAGGACAACATGCCCTAACAATCAAGCATTGGCAAAGCATGTAGCTCTGCCTTGCATTTTGAGTCATGATTAAATTCATTTACAATCCTGCTGCACTGAAAAAACAAAGGAGAACTGTCTATTGCATTCTGTACAGAATACTTTTATAAGTAAAATAATTGAGTGATGATTCAGTGTACTTTTGAAATGTAAATAAATCCCTTATGAATTGCAAAACTAGCATGCCATAGGGGATGGAATGATACACAGTCAGTAACATGAGGTGAGAGAAAATATACCTCTGGATGGAGTCAAACTCCATTCTATATGTATTTTAGAGAATTTTTGACTACTGCATTGTCAAGCCAGACCTAAGTAATTTGGATCTATTCCCTTCTTGGGTATCGTTCAGAATTTAATTTTAAGATGGATCAAGTCCCTCACTGGCACCTGGAGTACCAGCTATTCATGTTCCTTGTCCTATATATATATTTTTTTAGGTCGAGTCTGGGCAGCGCATGCGCTGCTCTGTGAGGTATGCTGTATTGGAGTATGGACTTGAAGCCCCACCCACTCTCCGCCCATATTTGTAATTGGCTTGTGTCATTATCCTTCGTAAATGCTGGCTTCTGATTACTTAATAGGCTTGTTAGTCCCTCTTTAGTACCGCCTTGTCTTCGTTTGTAACCTCCCATGATGACTGACCCTTTTACTACGCTTGTTACACAGTACGTCATATTTAGTCTGTAAGCACTATTTTGTTTAATGAGTTTCTCCTACCTCAGGCGGCACATGCTTTCCTGCAACATTCAGCGTGCCATGTACACTTTCACAAAAAAGCACTTGTTTGTCAACTTGACAAACAAATGCTTTGTTTGGTAAAAGCGCCACGTACCGAGCTTTCACTTTAATAGCGGCCACGGACCTTTCTTTAGACATGGCTTGTCTAAAGAAAGGGGTGTGGCCTCTATTAACGTGAAAGCGCAGCATGGTGCACTTGTTAACAATAAGCATTTGCAATGCAATAAGTCTCGCATTTTAGAAACTTTGACCTATTGGTATTGTAAATGACAATGCCTTTTATTATTGCAGGTTTTTTAAACACATAAATAAAAGGCATTGTCATTTTCAATGCCAGTAGCTCAAAATCTCGCAATTGCGAGACCTATTGCATTGCAAATGCTTGTTTTTCTCTAGATGTCAATGTTGGGGTTACATTTTTTGTCCACGCATAAACGAACGGCAAAGCAGAGATTATTTTTAAGGGGAACACTTTGACCTGAATGCTCCTAGCGCGGCTCGTTGCCACGTGGGAATGACTCACGCTCGCAAACCCGCTGAGAAGAAGCAGATGAAGGGCTTTGTGCTACAATAAAGACTCCATGACCCCATGAATAGTGTGAAAGGCCAAATGTATTAGGACATGGTTGCACATTAATAACTTTTATTAACCATTAGCAATCAACTTATAACTTTAAGACAACAAGACCCCCAACATCACGCGCCCAGTCACATCTCCCAGCAACTTTCAACCCCAACCGTCCTTTCTCATTCCATTCTTTCCCGACAAGGTACCATCCTCGGTTTTTCCTCCTGTGACTGACTGACTGACTGACTGATGCATTTATAAAGCGCTCGATTGCCGAGGCGTCTTGGCGCTGTGCACTGTTCTCCCCCCCCCGAGGGTGTGTAAGAGCCTGCATGTGACTTTTCACCCTCCAAGACTTCCGCCCTACCTGCTAAAACTGCAACCCATCCTAATATTGGCAGAAATAAACTTTCCTGACACACTAAAAGCCCCCACTCCTTTGACCCTGTCACAATGTAGGGTGGATGGGTGGACAAATTAACTTTTTTCCTATACTTAAACCCCCCCTACCCCGGTGATGCACAGAGTCTGGAAGAGGCCGTTTACGCCTTGCCGGACCCTTATATGCAGAAAGGTGACCCGCCCCTTCCCCCTTGAAACAACCTATCCCCCCCCATGTCCTGTCTAAGCACGAATTACCCCGGGGAAAGACTAGACTGCGTCTTTCTTTCCCCGGGGGCCGTCATCGTGTATGAAGTGACTGCGTGCGGGGGAGTACAACATTTTCCAGCTATCGCGACAAGAATTTTAGATTCTATTAAGGACACGGAGGCGAGGATTATGCTGTCTCAATTCCTTTACTACTCACAGCAGCCAATGAAAGTGAAACACATTAAAAGAAAACTACAATACCCATGAGGCTTTGAACCACGCCTCCTCATACAACATAGTAACAATGTCACATCAATAAAACTCTGAGTCACCATCTTGACTTCCTCTTTCTTTGCGTAAGTCCATAAGTGATCAAACCAGAAGAACAGTCTTGGCTCTCAACGGAGAGCATGAACATAATTCCTTTCTCAACTGAGAAAACGATCAGCTCCGAGAAACGTCCACTCTTGACAGGACCTTCGGAGCCTCCAACACCATTGTTGCTCAATTCTGCTTGGAATCGTTTCCTGAGAAACCAAAAACCAAAATTGTAAAAGAAGAAGAAAACTTCAAGAGTTCCGCTATCAGGGAGGGAAACATCATCAGAATATTAATAACATGACAGTCAATTTCATTCTGATCCCAACAGGTGGAATAATCCTCGCCTCCGTGTCCTTAATAGAATCTAAAATTCTTGTCGCGATAGCTGGAAAATTTTGTATTCTATGTCAGGACCGGAGGCTTCAGATTATGCTGGTTCAAAGCTCATCAACAACCAGCGAAGCAACACTTGCAATTGGTTTATAATAAAATTCTTTAAAAGTAGAGTCCGAAGACCAGTCTGCTGCTCTAAGAATATCTTCTAATCTAGACCCTAAGACATATGCTTTGGATGCCATGGCCCCTCTGGCCAGTGTGGGCCCCATACACAGTCACATCAATTGCAGCTTCAGCCATAATCCACCTGACCCACCTCGCTAAGGTAGCCACAGAAACAGGCCGGAAAGGCTTCTGAACAGCAATTAACAGTTGCCCTAGAAGATCAGTCCTGTGGTCTTTAGTACGTTCTTCATATACTTTTAAACATTGTAACACACACAATTTAGGATTAAGAGGAAAAGCGGGATACTCCACTGAACGGGACATCGTCTTGGTCCGTTTGGAAATGATGAAGGAAACACCCTGTGGAGAAAAAATTCTACCAGCCAGATCCAAGGCCTTAACATCTGAAACCCTGCGACAGGATATTAAACATAAAAGCATGGCTAATTTGGCCGACAACTGCTTAAGCGAAAGTTGATTATTGTCTGGCCAGGAACCTAACAGGTTCAAGACTTTAGAAACATCCCAAAGGGTGAATATCTGGGTCGTGGGGGATTAGCCACCCTAATACCCTTCAATAATTTACAGACCAACGGGTAAATACCCACAGGCTTACCCTCGATATGGGCGTGTCCTGTCGAAATGGCGGACCTGAAATTGTTGACTGACCTATAAGCCAGCCCAGACTCTGCACATTCAGACAAGAAATTTAAGATGTCCGTAACATCTGACCCCACGGGATCCAGATTCCGTTGAATGCACCAACCCATCCATCGCTTCCATGAAGCCGAATATCGTTTACGGGTGGACGGAGCCCAAGATTGTTGCATAAAATCGGCAGCCGCTGCTGAAAGTCCTTCAAGCAGCTCGTGTCTCCGGAGAGCGTCCAAACCATGAGAGATAACTGGTTCTGCAGAACCAACGGATGGGGAAGACCCACTGGGTCCTGCAGAAGCAGAGGAAAAGTGGGCAACCTGAAAGGTAGATCCACTGATAACTCCAGGAGTGTCGGAAACCAGGACTGTGTTGTCCACAAGGGAGTAATTAGTACTAACGACGCCCCCTGGCGTCGAACCTGCACCGCCACTCTCTGGATTAAGGCGAAGGGCGGGAAGGCATAATTCCTCCGCAAACCCCAATTCTGCAGGAACGCATCTGTTCCCATCGCCCGAGGGTCCGGCCTCCAACTGAAAAACCGAGGAAGATGTGCATTGAGTCTGGAGGCGAAGAGATCTATCTGACATGGTCCTCGCATATGCATGATCTCTGCAAACAAAGACGGATGAAGCCTCCAGTCGCTGAAATCCTGAAGAAATCTGGAGTTCCAATCCGCCACCTTGTTCAACCTGCCTGGGAGATATTCTGCTATCACTGAGATTTTGTGGTCCAGGCAAAAATGCCAAAACTCCTTTGCGATATTGGCCAACATTTTCGATCGTGTTCCCCTAGGCGGTTGATGTACCTCACCGCCGACACATTGTCCATCCGCAGAAGGATGCAACAGTTGCCCTTGACTGGCGAAATGGATTTTATTGCGAACGATCCGGCCAGAAGTTCTAGGCAATTGATGTGTAGACGCAACTCGTCGGCGGACCATCGCCCGCCGGTAGAGAAATCTCCACATCGAGCGCCCCATCCCCATCTGCTGGCGTCGGATTCTATAACGACGTCCGGGGAGGCGCCGAAGATCGCCCTGCCGTTCCAAGCTACCATGTGATCCAACCACCAGTGAAGCTCCGCTCGGGCCTCCTCTGAGAGGGGGATCACATGGTCGTAATGGAAGCCCTTCTGAAGATAAAAAATCTTGAGGCGTTGTAACGCCCTGTAATGTAGGGGTCCGGGGAAGATCGCTTGGATGGAAGAGGCAAGCAGCCCCACCACGCGCGCAAGCACGCGAAGCGAGATCGTCTGCCTGTTCAGAGTGGCAGAAATTTCCCTCTTGATCGATCGGACCTTGGTCATTGGCAGCAAGAGCTGTGCTGAGATTGAGTCGATTTGGAACCCCAAAAACTCTATTAGTTGGGAAGGAGTGGTCACCGACTTCTGCAGATTTATCACAAAGCCCAGGTCCTGCATGAGGGACATCGCCCAATGCAGATGTGTGCGGAGAAGACATTGGTCTTGGGCCAGAATAAGCATGTCGTCGAGATATATGATGAGCCGCACGCCCATCTCCCGTAACCGAGAGGTCACTGGTTTCAACAGTTTCGTGAACACCCAAGGCGCTGAGGACAGGCCGAAAGGTAGAGAGCAATATCGGTACCATTGCCCTTTCCACTGAAATTGGAGCAATTTCTGTTGGGAGGGGCAAACTGGCACCGTAAGGTAGGCGTCTTTGAGGTCCAGCCTTACCATATAGTCTCCGTCTAGGAGCAGATCTCGTAGCAGATGGATCCCTTCCATCTTGAAATGCCGGTAGACCACGAAAGGATTGAACTCTTAAGTTTAAGACCAATCTTTGGCCCCCTCCCTTCTTTTGGACTAAGAACACGTTGCTGCAAAATCCCTCGGGTATGAAGGGTCCCACTGCAATGGCGTGCTTGTCCAAAAGCTCTACCAGTTCGGAGTCTATAAAAGTTTGTTCTTGAAGGGAAAAATGGAGAGGGGAGGGATCTGCGTCTGGTCCGGAGACTGCGCGAGCTCTATCTGGTAGCCCTGTACAGTCTGCAGGATCCACGCATCCGTCGTCACTTGGCCCCAGTTCTTGGCAAAAAATGCTAACCTGCCCCCCAAAGGAATCTTGGGGAATATAGATGCACTTACCAGAGGATTGGTTGTCAAAGTTCTTGTATCCTCGATTGACACCCCTGTTGAATCTGCCCCTGAATCCGCGGGACCTGGTGGGATAGAATCCCGCTTGTTCGGGCTCCTGTGTGTACCCCCTGCGTCGCGGGGCGAAGCCACGATGAGGACTGGGGTTGGAGTAGCGGCCGGTCGCGCGTCCCCTGCCGCGTCCGGCCCTGCCAGAGACCTGGTGGAACACTCTTTTGAGTGACGATTGCGATTTGTCTAGTGATGCAAACGTGTTGACAAACTTGGCAATGTCTTTGACGAACTTGTCCCCAAAGAGTTGACCCTCAGCGAGGGGGCCCGGTTCCGCCTCTGCCAGATCCGCCAATTGAGGGTCAATTCGAAGCAGGACTGATTTCCTGCGCTCGGAGGATAGAGCACAGTTCGCATTTCCTAGCAGGCAAATGGCTCTTTGGGTCCAACCAGCTAACACCTCCGGGTGAATGGCTGCCCCTGTCTCCTGCGCTTGCAAGGCTAGTTCTAGAATCTTCGCTAGGGGTCCTGAGACATCAAGGACTTTGTCTTGACAGGCCTTAAGGGCGCGGTCAATGCCTTTTTTCGGGTCTTTCTTATATTTTTTAAGGAAAGTCGACATGGACGCGTCAATTTCTGGAGTAAGGGCTACTTTGTGTGCTAAGTCGGGGCGGGGGCATTCGGACTTTAGTCTCGCTCGGACATCCTTATCAAACCCCTTCCGGAGGTGTGCTTGCATGTATTCTGCGACCGCAGAAGGGGGGGCCCAATCGGCGGAGCGGGGATGGACAATGTCCGACGGGTCAAATAGGAAAGGGGTGGTCTGGCCTGGGGGAGACGCTGCGTGCTTACGCTTTTTTGCGCGTTTGCGCGGTTTAGACTCGTGGGAGGAGTCCGTGTCAGTGCCAGCATCGGTAGTGGTAATAAGCACTGGGGTGGGAATAACGGGGGGCGGGGGAGGAATAGGGTCGGGATTCTCCGTAGTCGCCTGTTCTTTGGATTTGTAAATGGTGGAATACACAGAGGCGTGTGGCCACGACTGATCAGCAGGGACGTCCGAAGGAGGGGCCGGGTCTGGGTGGAGCGCAGGTTTTTTTTTTCCTGAAACAAGAAGCTGTAAGCGCTGGGAAATGGGCATAAGCGCAGAGGATAACATCTTATCTAACCTAGCGTCTAATCTTTTATCTATGATGTCCTCCATGGACTCTTCGTAATAGTAATCATCCTCATCACCCCCAAGGGTGTCACACGCAGCCACCTCCTCCTCATAGACCTCACAGTCCGACATCCTTAGCCACACACGTGGTTAGTCGCAATCCACAAGGATAATTCCAATTATACAGCCTCAAGTCCTCCCAGGAACCAGGGCGTCGGTTGGGAGCAAGCTGGGGCAGGGGGGGCCACAGAGGTACCAACAAATCCTACCAGAAGGTCTGACAAGGGGTTAATCCCCAAAGCCTGCTGGTTCAGGGTTTCAAAAATTTGTTTAACTTGGTACAGCAGTAGCTGTTCATCAAGGGTTAATTGTACACTGACTTGTGCGCCGCTATTGAAATATTAAATATGTAATGGCCCGGTACCGGCTCCGCCTCCTGCTGCTGCGTGAAATTCCCGTTTCAGCCCGGGAGAGGCGTCGGCTCCAGCTGATCGTATCGGGTCCGCACGCGTGCACTGACGCGTGCGGGATCCCGAGGCGTACGCCAGCGCCGAGCAGGGCTCCTGGCGTGCGTCTCGCTCCCTCCGAGGGGGGCCAACCCCTCACGCGCACAAGCGGACGGCCGGAGGTAACCGGACGCGTCCAAAGGAACACCAAACGGGGAAAGAAGAACAGCGCAACACGCGCTGGGGGGGAGAAGGAACGCAGTAAGCTCTGGTGAGAGGCGAACGCAAGCGCATACATAAATAGTTGCTCTGACGAGTATTCGCGCGCCAGCTCAAGTACTTCAACACCATAGAATTCACATAAATTCAGTCCCCCAACAGAATAATTACACCATACAATAATAAATCATGACAAAGACAATATCAGATCAATAAAACTGAGGCACTTATCTTGACTGCGGAGCAGCAAAGAAAGAGGAAGTCAAGATGGTGACTCAGAGTTTTATTGAAGTGACATTGTTACTATGTTGTATGAGGAGGCGTGGTTCAAAGCCTTATGGGTATTGTAGTTTTCTTTTAATGTGTTTCACTTTCATTGGCTGCTGTGAGTAGTAAAGGAATTGAGACAGCATAATCTGAAGCCTCCGGTCCTGACATAGAATTCCTTTATCAGTGGAAGGCGTCACACTAGTCAGGGGCCTGGACTGCAAATTGTGTGTCACTCCCGGCCACGTAATTGGAGGTCAGTTCACGCAGGGGTCTTTGCTTTGTTCCACACATACCAAACAGGAGGCATGAGGCATTCTGTAAAACTTAAACGCTGAAAAAACACAGATACTGTCGCTTGTGAAATATCTCATTGCCCTTTATTAGGTGTGCTTGTGTACAAGCAGACATGCACACATGAATCTTCGCATGTGCATAATTTACTCTTGAGCATGGCGTTAGGTGTGGTAGGTGCCTCCCTCCTTCACGGTGGGATGTGCAGAAATCAGCGCGAGCCACAACTCTTGTCTATCTACAGCAGTTCTCTAACCGTGTGGGGGGGGGCAGCTCTGTTGAAATGCGGAAAGGATAATTTCTTAATGCATAGCCCAAAATGCAGTGGCCCTTACATGAATAAAGGAGGTTGCAGCCACACCGAGCTAGTTTTCTTTTTTAAAACTGGCTAGTTAGCTATTTTCATGTGTTCGCAAGGTGACATGCTTCCTCATAGGGTCGGCTCCTCACCATAGTAGGATGCTGTAGTCCCGGATGAACTCATGAAGACCACTTGGGGGATTTGTATGTGTAAATCTGAGCCCTTAATTGTTACTCATATTTCCTTAATTTTAGGCCCAGGCAGGGGTGTAGTTTCGTGGGTGAGATTCAAGGGGTGTGAATCTCACATTTCCCAACTAAACAAATGGGACAAACCACCACTGGCATAGCAGACCCGACTCTGTGCCCCCTGACCCAACAGTATTGCGTCCCCTAACCCGTGAACTGTTAGCCCAGGAAGTGCTAACGGTACACGGGTTAGGGGGCACAATACTTTCTTTTAAAACTTTGCGCCCCCTAAGAATTTTGCACCCGGAGCAAACGCCACTGTGGAACCCCCACGCTACGCCACTGCCTCTACATGTCCTAGTGGTTGCAGCGATGATGTGGTTGTAGGCATGGGAGCTTGCTAACAAGAGCAGGCTCCTATCACTGCAGCCATGTGGCTCTTGAGAGCAAATACGCAATAGGAAGGAGGAGCTGGCTACTTCTATTGGTTGTTGTAGGCCAAGGCTGAAATGGCGAGCACAGAGTCTGCGCTTGCTGCTCGGTCCTCGCCCTGCACGCAGGTCCTGACCGTGCAAGTTTGTAACTGCATCTACTCAAAGTTCCAAAGTAGCCAAAGTTACTTCTTAATACTGGTCATGTCTTTCAACTGCTTCAGCCAAAGTGCTCTGTTACTTCTTGGTTAGATCACCCTCAAAAAATAAACAATAGATACTTCTCATATATTTATCACACTGTGAACGATATTAAGCATTGGGGACAGTAATCCATTCCGGCCTGAAAGAAGAGTTAGTAGGTATGTCTTATCTGCACCAAAGGAGCATCTTCCAGTCCCTTAATCCCCGCCCTTTCCCCTCTTATTGAGTACACATTCGGATTGGCTGCCTGGGGAATTGGGGGTGGGGTAAAATGAAGCGCTTCCTGCACATGTGTTGGTATCTGTTGCCCACCTCTCTGCCGCTCAAGAAAAAAAAGTAAAAGTGGACAGATGAGAGGACTGACACAACTTCCAACTACACTGAATGCAGGCAAGGTCTGGGGTGACACTAGGGAACCCCAGAAGTGGAGGTGGTGGAGAAAACCTGGTGAAAAAGTGTGGCTTAGTCTTCATTTATGCAAAACCATTAGCTGTTTCCATTACACATGCTACAAATCTCCTCAGTGTGGCTTTCAGGCCATTTCTAAAGAATCATATAATGTCTCAACTCTCCCAGAACCAGGATGTCTTCTTGTGACCTGTTTAAGCAGAGAACGTTTTTTTTAATCCAGTGGAATGTACGCTAGACGCTCTGTGACGTTTGTCTGGCTCCTCCAATCGTTCAGTAGACTGTTAATGTGAGTGTTGTAAGCATTTATTTGGATGTGTACTTGATAATGCTCTAGTATATGTAAAAATGATTATCATAAGGCTTGGGGTCTCTCTGTATCATGAGTCTGAAGTGATTCCACCAATCTCCTGTGTTCCTGTGTTCTGTAAATGGTTTATGACCCTTTGGTCCTCATGCAGAAAAATCACTTTACTTGTTAAGTGTTTTCTTATTAAACAAGCATTGGCAAAGCAATAGGTCTAACCTATGAGAGCTATTGGCTTTGGCAATGTTTTGTAGCCATACTGTACTTCAATGTGGATGCTTTTCAGAGTGGCTAAAACTAATTTTAGAAAGCACTATGACACAGCCAGGATAAAGGAGCTTTTTATTTTAAAAGTGCAGTGGTGCGGATTGCAGCAGTGATTTTTTTATTATTATTTTTAGCCATGCTGCTCAGCAGCCACACTGCTATACAGCATGGCTACAAATCATTGCCAAAGTCAGCAATGCTCATGCTGTACAGCATGGACAAAAGGCAATAGCAGATTCAGCAGTCTCAAAGGCGTGATTTTTTGCTTTGCCAATGCTTGTTAGGTTTCAGCCAACGCCCCTGTGATTCTTAGCAAATCAGTTAATCTCCATGTGTAAAAAAGAAAAAAAAGGCATTTGGCAAAACATCATATAGAAAGCAACTGTGTCCATGTCCATGTCTTAGTAAAAATATATTTGGAATCAGATAACATCTGTTGTCACAATAAACATCCATTTGAAAGGCGAAAAGGGCCTCTTTGAAGTGAGTGTGGGATAGTAAAACAGCTGCAAATGGCAAGAGGTTGAACAAGAATGACAGGGAAGAAGAAAAAATTAAAGTAGTACCTCAATCACAGCGCGATCAGGGGACAGACAACAATCAAGCGGAAGCAATCAGTGCTTGGTCGATGCTCCTGCCAAAAGAAGAGGCAGTGACTCCAGCACACCTGGACAATTAGAAGGCAGCAAATAAGAGTGACAATAAAGGCAAGAAATGTTAAGCAATGGATAGGCTGCAAGCCCCTTGTTGTGTACAACATCTCTTGCAAGCGAGAGCGCATGCAGTGCATGCTCTGTCACAGGCAAGACTTAAAAAGGTTGTAGTCCTGCACCTGCATGCCTTATCAAAAGGACACTCCCTCGCCAGCATCAGAAGGGTGCAGGGTGGGATCATCCTCCACTCTTTTTTGTTTTTCAGATCAGGTTTCTTTGGAGTGTGAAGGGTCGTAAGAAGCAAAGAGTGGGTTAAAATTGCATTGAGGCAGGACAATATGAAATGTTCTATTATAAATTAATCTTGTCTCATACAAGGGTGAAAAATGGAAAGAGGTAGGGTGTGTGGAAACTATTATGGTGTCTTATTTGGGCCATCAATGTTCAGCCTTTGTCGGTGGACCACTACAACTATAGGCTTTCTTCAGGCCTGAACAAACCCTCTAAAAGCTCTCGTCCTTTAAGAGTTCCTTATAAGTGAGAAAAGAAGATGATTTGTAACCCACTTGTTGTATCTGTCTTTAAGATGCTAATATGGAAGCCTAACTCCCTCTATTATTATTCTACAGGTGACAGGGGGCAGAACACACAGACTATCCCGAATTGAAGAAAAATGGAGGTAGCACCAGGGATGAAGTCACACTTTGTTCAATATAGTCTTTTCGTTCCTTTTAAAGGAACTTCATCAGGGCTGAAACCAACACGAAACGATACATAAATAACCACATTACAAAAATACACAAACACAATTATACACACAATTATAAAACACATACATAAATATGAAACATACTACTCTTTTGGGGCACAAAGACAAAGCATATCCTCAAAGTAATGTAAAAAGATTTTTTACAAATACAATCTCAAGAACAAATTATCACGGATTAAATAACATATATAACAATATACACAAAGGTCATATAGAATGTTGAAATAAGATCAGTCAACATGTTATGACATATTTACATGAATTAAAATAACACCAATCACTAAATACAGAGGAAAGAAACAAAGGAGTAAAAAGCAAAAAGGAAGATAAGCAAGAATTTCCAAAGTAACACTTATTAACAAAAGAGCAAAAAGAAAAGAAAAAGAGGAAAAAGAGAAAGACAGAGAGACAAAGAATCAAGAGAAAAAGAGAAAACAAAGGAAAGAAAAGGAAAAGACGGGGAGAAAACAGAAAGAAAGAAGTAGAAAAGAAATCTGTTTATAAAGACTAGAGCCAGAGCCAGATGGTATACCGGACTCTAGATTAACAAAGGTGGGGGTAAAATCTCACCAAACGTTTAAGTTTAATTTTGTGAATCAGGCCCTTAGTCTCCAGTGGAAAATCCTTAAAAACTCCCATAACATCTTCTCACCATGCTGTGTGCAAGGATTGGGTTGTTTAGGTTAGCACAGATGTGCAACGAGGTAGTGACTCCTCTAGAGAGCTGGGTGGGAAAACCTTTCTATATAACTCACAGAAAAGAGGGGTAGGAGGATCAAGTCCCACTTCGACCTCCGACAACAACTATGAAACCACTACATAGAAGAGGGACTGTGTATAAATTGAATGCTATAAGTTAAAAGACTGGGGGAATCACACACAGGTGTTAAAACTGCCCTCACACACAGAAATCTGTGTCATGCTTCATCATAGGGCTGCTAACACACCCCCGCGCCGACCAACGCTGGCGGTGGAGCAATAGGGAGGGGGAAGACAATACAACATAAAAAGTGGCAAATAACGTGGGGATCACAGGTGAAAATAGAAGCAGAAATGGTGAATTTAAAACTAGCTCCAGGGATCGTCTCTCCCCGGCGCAGGGAGAGACGATTGAAGTGGACACAGCTCACCTTGACCAAAGTGTGACTATAGGGAGCTGTCCTCGCCCCCCCGCCAGTTCAAGTTTAGATTTTATATGCACTCGGTTCCACTTTGGAGAGCAAGGCGCTCTACCTTAAAGTGTTCGGAGTAAGTTACTCAGCAAGGTTGTTTTCCCTCCATCCCTGAATAAAGGTGGCAGGGTGAGTACCTTTGGGGTCATTCAGTAGTGAAGTCCTGATGAAAGCCGGGCAATTTGACTTCTCCGGCTGAAACATGTCGACATTTTTTGCAGAGTGGAGGGGGTGGTAACTCATTACAGGTTTCCCAAACCACCATCCACAGGTCCAGGTGTGACCACTTTGTATTCTGGACAGGGTACCCAATATTAAAACTAGAATAGGGACTCCCTGGAGCCAGTTTTAAATTCACCATTTCTGCTTCTATTTTCACCTGTGATCTCCACGTTATTTGCCACTTTTTATGTTGTATTGTCTTCCCCCTCCCTATTGCTCCACCTCCAGCGTTGGTCGGCGCGGGGTGTGTTAGCAGCCCTATGATGAAGCATGACACAGATTTCTGTGTGTGAGGGCAGTTTTAACACCTGTGTGTGATTCCCCCAGTCTTTTAACTTATAGCATTCAATTTATACACAGTCCCTCTTCTATGTAGTGGTTTCATGGGAAAACCTTTCACCTGTGTAAACAAAGTCAAGATAAAATCAACCTGAGTCAGCATGTTCTAGATTAGAATATAGTGCGCTCTATGGACATGCCCTGGAAAATCTTAGCTGTAGTTCCCAAAAAAAAAGTTGTAGAGTTTATGGAAGTTTTTTTTTTTACTTCTTTAAGTCTGTTGTAGTGGAGCCTGGCAAAAAACCCAAAGGCCCATATTCAGCCCTTGACAGGCTGTTCTCCATTCTGCCATGATAGTGGAGGGATGTACTCTACTGCCCACCGTGTATAGAACTTCCACCTGCCTGGAGGAGATCTTTACGACTTTCGAAGGCTCCACCACCACCACGGTTCCTCTGAAGGCACCAAAGCTTTGCAAGGCGGGCGCTATGCTCAGGGCATCTACACAGCAAAGTTTTTTTGTTTTCCAAAAACAAAACCGAAAATAAATGTGGCTGACCGCTGGGACTTTTGTCCCCATGTGTGGGAACCATTTATTTGTTTCACTGGCTTCCCCAAACAGGAAATAATTATGTTGGTGCATCAGCCCTAGTAAGGTAAATTTGGATCAGTGGCACAATGTCAGTCATGCCAACAGTAACATGTTTCCAATGACGGGGCCAGTGGAGGCTCAGCCAACAGAACACCTAACACCAAATTGGCAGACATAGTACTCTGCCACAATTGTAGCAGAGTACCCTGTCCGCCAAACTATAAATAAGGCCCTATGTTCCATACTGATGTTCCCCCTTGCTATCTCAAGAGTAAGTAATTTAGTGCAGATAATGTACACATGTTTTTCAGTTCTGCTGTCCTGAAGAAGAACTGGAGTTTGGTGCTTTGATTGATTTCTGAGATCATGGGGAAGGTGGTGGAGGTGTCTATCGCATTGATACTTTTTGAGGTAGTAAATGATGGGAGACAGTGAGATCTATCTGCACAGATGTTTGTGTTCTATCTGGTTTTCTTAGCAGGGTGTTGAAGTTAGAGGGCAGGGTCTACATACAAGCCTGGAACCATTCAGGCAGCTGTAAGTTCTTTATTACATGTTAGGCCCTTATGCTACAGCAACAGCGGGTAGGTTCTGTTAGGGCTCGTCCTCCCAACTGTCCCTGTCTCCTATCTTCTTCTCCACACCATACACTAACAATCTATTACATCATTCATTCTCAGCCTCCAGAGACCAGCTCAGAGTGAAATAAAGAGACAAGAAGAGTAGGATGGAGAAAGAAAGAGGTATGAGGTGGAATCAAGACTAAGTGGTCTTGGTAATCAGCAACTATGGCTCCAGCAGTGACACCAATGGACCCTAAAAAATATTTGGACCGCTGCACTTATGTTTTTTTACAAATTAAGAACTAGTACTTAACTTGTAGGTGGCTGCAGCTGTGCAGGCACGTTGTGTTCGCTTGTGCAAATGTTGATATTATATTCTCCAGATACCAATCGACGCCATCTACCTCATGGAATTCATCTGTAAAGTGACCCATTTCAATGAGGGTAGGGTCAAGTGCGACAGGAAGTGTAGTAAAAAATATCCAATGTCCATAATACCTCATAGAATCAAGAGAAGCACCTGGAAGAACAAAATGAAATGCAGGTAAGGAGCACAAATGAGATGTAAATCAGAGGCTTGAATACTAGTACTTCCGGCCCACCCTTCTAACTCTCAACCTCCTAATGCTTATACCTTTACCAAACAAGGGAACATTCCTTCACCCTACTGACCCCAGATCTCCACAAACCTATTCAGACTCTAGTCTGCGATGTTGATGAAATGGAAAGTATGGAAAATCACCTATGGGTTATCAAAAGCACTGCAATCCCATGCTAATTGCTGATTGTATGTTATGCCAAATAATCCCAATAATCGCCTTTGAAGGTCAAGTCAGGGTCATGTAGATGGTCATTTATAAGGAGCCCAGGCCAATTAATATCCAGGAGAAACATGACCCATGAGTATCCAGGAGAAAGAAGAGTTAGAAGAGAAGGTACTTTAATCTCCTGTTAAACTGCAGAAAGCTGTCAGAGTTCCTGACATAGACGGGCAGAACCGTAGAGATGGTGGCGCCCTGTGCAATACTCATTTTTGGTGCCCTCCCCTTCTCAAATAACCACCTTCTCCAGGGATTCCCTCACCACCACCTTCCATCAGTGCCCCTCATCTCTCCATGGCCCCTCTCTCACTTTAATTTCATTTTTTATATCACTACTCATTCCAGCGTGGGGTGTTAGAGCACTTTACATCACACGCACATTATACAGAGACAATGAATCCCCAAATTCAAGCCCTGTGCATAAAACCAATGACTAAAGTGGTCTTGCAGATGGAGAGGTGTGGTGCAGCGGCCAGGGCAGCTGACTTCGGAGCACAGGGTTTACGGTTCGATCCCCGGCTCTGGTGGCAGCTCACCTCAGCACCATGTGACTCTGGGCAATAGCTCACTTAATTTCCACTCCGGCCCCCAGCGCCTTGAGACCCGTAAGGGTGAGTAGCTGCGCTATATGAAAACTGACTTACATTTTTGCAGATGATCGATATTTCATTATTTTGCCCCATTAGAGCTTGTAATGGTCGAACACCTTCTGATCTATTACTAAAACCTACTTCAAAAGAGGCAACTCTTTAAGCAACATTGATTAGGTATTCTTTTTTTTTTTTTTTTAAAGAATTTGTTTATTTTTAGTTTCACATTTGCTGTGATGAACAGTGTTATCCCGTATAACCATTACAAACATGAAATAAACTTTATAGCCATTCCGCCCTTTCCCAGTGCAGTGTCCAAAGGTACATTCCCATATTTCTGCAGAGGCCTTTACTATTACCATTATAGTACTTGTGTTACACGCAGACCGTAGGGGAAGTTCCGTCATCCATATGTTGAGAACTTCTCTTAGGTGATGCCCCTTCCTCCGCAACAGTTGATTAGGTATTCTTAAATTTATACTCCTGGCCTAATCTTATTGAATGGAAGTGTTAGAACGATATGAAAGTGATCATTTCCCATTACTACTTGTTCTTCACGGCAAGCCTGGTTCCCCAGGCTGGCAGCCCAAAGTACAAATAGATGAATTAATGGTTACTAACAACAGAGGGAATGTCAAATGGGAAGCAATAGCCACCAAAGAAGCGACTTATTCACAACTTTATCAGTATCTGAGTGTAATTATGTCAGAAATGACAGATAACAACTTTTCCCTCAGTCCATCCTGAACTCTCACAATAAGAGCTTTGAGGATACATTTTTTTCCCACTAAGTCTCCCCCAGGCAGATTTCTATACCTGATACTGAGCCTACCTTGTATAATAGAGCCTGCAGAATAGCTAAGTCTAACCTAATTAAAGCCATTAAAAGTATTGTCACAAGTGATGTCAAGATAGCTAGGAATAAATACAAGGAAGATCAGAGGCAGGCCCAAGTTTCTTGGGACACAACCATCTGGGGTGAAATAATGGATACCGTTCAAAACGAAAACAAAACGGGCTTCTGGTCCTTGATTAGCCATGGTGGCAAATTAAACAAGATGAGACCCGAAAGCAATATTCTCCCGAAAGATTGGACCAGCCACTTCCAATCTCTATATGGTGAAAGCAATAGGGGCTCTGTTACATCTAACTACCCAGACTCTGTAGGATTGCTCCCTGATCAAAGCGCAGAATCTTCTCCTGAGCATGCTACACCAATTAGGGAGCTGGAAGACAACTTGGTTTTATCACCTTGACAGAAACACGCTGTACGATTAGCGCTCAGAAATTAGGTGAAGCCCCTGGGTCGGATAAAATTCCCGCGGAACTATTTAAAGGAGAACTTGACATCTGGACACCATACTTAAATTGTATTTCTAATGCCATAATGGCGGGTGCCCAAATACCTGCTACCTGGAGAGGAGCAGAGATAGTACCAATTTTCAAAAAGTGTTTCAAATCTGACCCAGCCAAGTATCGTCAAAACAGTTTGATTGACATAGACCAAAAAATATTCTGTAAGCAAATACTGAACAATCTACTGACATAGATAGAGGATAATTGGATCCTTTCCCAGTTTCAAGCAGGGTTCCGACCAAAGACAAGTACTGTGGGCCAGGTTTTTTTATTCCAGCTGCTAGGGTGGAAAACAGTGGATAGCAATCAAGGTAGTCTCTACGTCGCATTTGTCGACTTGACGGCAGCACCGCAGCATTTGATATGGTCCCCAGAAACAAACTCTGGGGTTCTCTGAAAAATATGGGGATACCACCTCCTCTGTAAGATATAATTGAGCGCCTTCATGCAGATAATTATGCGTAGATTAGATGGGGAGCAAATGGGGAAATTACAGATCCAATAAGGGTAGATAAAGGAGTGGTGCAAGGCTGTGTCCTTGCCCCAATATTATTCTTTCTGTACATTAATGGCTGCATGGATTTTTTATGGACTGCGGGAACGATTCACCAGTGTAGAGTGGTACAAAAATACTGGCTTTATTATTTGCCAATTATACTTTATAAGTGTCCTAAACCCCCAAGGGTATTGTTGATCTACTTAGTAGATTAAGGGGCACATGCATCAATGGTAGGAATTGCGAGTCCTTAATAGCGATTATTAAGGGATCGCTATTAAGGAGTCGCAATTACCTATGCATGTAGGTTTCGCATTAAAAATTGCAATTCCTACATATTCCTTAATAGCGAATCGCAAATTGCGATTCGCTATTAAGGAATGGCTTCCCATTCATTCCTATGGGCCTAGAGGCCCATTGGAATGAATAGAATTGCATTCGCAATTTGCGAGTACCAAATAGGTACTTGCAAATTGCGCATGCAATTTCAAGGGTGCAAGGGGGCCAAAAGGCCACCCTGATGCACCCCCAAAAAAGGTAAGTATGCACATGTGGTGCACACACATGCCCTAAGGCCATGTGTATGCACCACAATGCACTTTGAAAAATGTTTTTTTTTGCATTTGTCAAAGGAATTGCAAAGTACCATCAACTTGAAGTTGATGGGAATTTGCGATTCCAAATTGCGAAAACACAATTTGCGAATGCATAATGCATCGCATTTAGGGAATCGCAATTTGCGATTCCCTAAATGCATTCGCAAAATCGGTAATCACAAAATTTGTGATTACCTATTTTGCGAATTGCTTTTGGGTTGATGTATCCCAAATGGCAAAATACCGGTCGCAAAGGAGCCGATTCTGCGAATCGGCCCGTTTGCGACCGGTATTTTGCTTGATGCATGTGGCCCTAAATCTTTTTTGCATCAATCATGGCCTGATAATTAAAACTAGCAAGACCAAATACATGGCCATTCATTCGCACAGGCATTTCAGAGGGGTTGTTAGCTTTGAGGAAATCTTGAAAGAGTGATAGAATCAGATTATTTAGGAATCTGGGCGTCTGTCTAGCACAAACTCAGATAGCGAAGAGATCTCTCATCCTTAACAACAGGGCGCAGCAATCTTGGGTTTTTCAATAAAGACATCTTTCCATCCGGTATTCCCATCACTTGAAATATGAAGAGGCCAAGCAGTAGCTGCCGCAATCTATGGCGCTGATCTCTAGGGCCATAGCAATGTCTATCCACTGGGGGTGGCAGAAAATACATTATTGAGGGCACAATTAAACTCCTCCAAGGTATCCCACTCATCTTTAAGATGGACTTAGATATTCATTCAATAGCAGCTACTGCAGGACTTAAGTCAATACTTTCTTGGGTAAGGATTTGGATGACGGATGAATTGGAACCTTACAGGGCTGGACTAAAGGAAATCCTGGGCATATCTAGAGCAGTGACTTTGTCCCCATGGTAAAATACATTAAAGCGACATTGACTGGACTGGGCTTAATTAACCTTTGGAATCAGCCATCTCTCGTCACTTCTTCCTCCATTAAGCTGATTAAGACCGCCTTCTGGATGGAAGAAGAAAAGAAACTTACCCAGTCACGAAACTTGGGCATGCTATCAAACCGAGTTTTAGAGTTTAATCCAGCCTCAAGGTTTGAGCCCTTTCTTGATGAAATAGATCCTCCCTTTACAAAGTCCTTATATATAAGATTTAGGCTGGTAACCCTACCACTTACCTCGGTCACCTGCAATTGGAGAGGCTCATACGCAGGCAGTAAAGTCTGTGAAATCTGTAGGAGTTCAGAGGAGACTGATGCTCACCTTCTATTCGTCTGCCCCTTTTACTCCAGCCAACGTAAACGATGGATAGGGCCCCTTTGTTGAAATCTGGGTATCCAGCAATTTAAGATACCACTTAGAATATGCAGGTCAGATACTGCATCGTTTATTGTTTTTTCTGTTGCAAAAGACCTAGAATGTATTTGGCCTGTCCGGTCTAAAATGATCTCTGATTTGGTCACGTTTTAGTGTCTTTGCTGTAATACTCTGATGGCCAGGTCTCACAGGATAAACAGACGAGACCCTAAAAGAGAACAGCTAACTTGTACATAGGTGGTTTGATGTATCATTTTCAAAACTGTATTTTAACTAGGCACTTTATTGTAACTGCATGATATTTTAATTGTTTATGGACTTTTAGTGTTGAGTGTAAATTGAATTTTTATGATTAATTTTTACTGTGATTAATCATGCGGCTTTTAAGGTCTTTGACCCAAATAGAGTGCTTGAATGACAATGAATCATACATGTGTAAATCGGTTTATAGGAAATGGTCATAAGACAATGAGGATTACAAGGTGTAGGAGTCACATGTCATCCATACTATTAGGCAGTATATTGTAAGAATGTTTAGTCTGGAAAAGCACAAACTCAGGATTGAAAACACACCTCAGTGGCTGGGGCTGGCTTTACTAATAACTAATAATGTATTTCTACTTAAACGAAGCCTTTTTAAACAATATTAGGATAATGATATACTGGGAAAAAACACATACAATTCTAACTTATACCATGTAGTTTGCATGCAATTATTTGATGACAGTTCATAGGTCCCTGTGCTAAATTTGCTTTGTAATTTATGAACAGCAAGCAACCAAAATGAATTCTGTGGTAAAAGCAATAGTCCACTGAGCTATACACATGTTATGTAATGTTATAGTCACTTGTTATAGCGCGGCAACTCGCACTCGAAGGTGTATCTTGGTGCTTCACTAACTCAGGGCCAGCACACTACCTAGAACAGCCACGGCTCCAGGAGTTTTTAAAATTTGCCCAGCTAAGTGCATGAGCGGATTTGAAAGGGAAGTTTCTTCCAATAGAAAGGGGCTAGGTACAAAAAGGACCTACCACCAAGTCTCGAGGTGAGGATTCGAGGAATCCTTAATAAGGCTTTGTCCTTAGATCTAAGCAGTCTGACGGGGCAGTAATGGCTAAGCCCTCTGTGCAGCTAGATTGGGCCTTTACTGGTCAGTGACTTATGAGTGAGCCAACATAACTTAAAGACAGCACATTTCCTGACTCGCAGCCAATACAATGCACTTAAAATGGGGGGCCAAACGAAAGCCTGAGAGAAGACTACTTACTAGTCGGTCAGCTGTGTTTTGTACTACCTGAAGTTTGGATATCAGCGTATCATTGGCCGCTACAAGCAAACTGTTTTTGTAGTCCAAGTGACTCGTAATTAAGGCTTCTACTAAAGTCTCAGAGGATGGCGGAAGCCATTGGAATGTTTTATTCAACAGGTGCATAGTGTCAAAGCATGTGCCGCAAATAGTCAAAACATGGTCCTTCACCGACAGAGTCTGGTCTAACTTTATACCAAAGTTTTTTACTGTCAGCCTCAGAGTCAGGCTGGACCATGTTCGGAAGACCACCAGTCTGTGGACCAAAACTACTGAACTTTTCCGAACAGCAGTATCTTGGTTTTGTCACCGTTCAATTGCAGACAGTTGCTTGTCATCCAGGCCGCTATTTTCCTCACACAGTCTGAAAATCGAGACTTTACCCTGTGCAGATCATGTCCAAAGGGGACGACTAATTGAGTATCAATACCGTAAGATATTATCTCGAAGCTGCATGCTTTGACAATGTGCGCAAGGGGGGGTACATAGATGTTGAATAATGTGGGACTCAAAGAAGAGCCCTGAGGAACCCCCTTATTTTCAAGCATTGACAGCGACTTAAAAGAGTCCAAGGAGATTGTTTGTTTCCGATTTTCCAGAAAATGTTTTGTCATAGATGCCTACATCATACAGCCTGCAAATTAGTATAGCATGAAAGACAGCGTCAAAAGCTGCTGACAAATCCAACAGCACCAGCATAGCGGGAGTACCAGTGTCATAAAGCGACATTAAATACATCTCTGTGATCTGCATGGTACAAGTTCTTTGGAGCAGGCCTATTAAATCTCTGCGCTACTGTATGATGATTCGAAATCGGCAATTAGACAAAACTCCAATCTCTCTCCAGTACTTCTTTTAGACCATGGGATCAATTACACATCGATCTTAGAGTCCTTTGTGGTATATATACTTCCATCCTCATCTTCCAATAAAGCAAGGCACTCTGATGAACATAAAGATCATTGTGAGCAGTGCTTGAGCAGGGCACTTATTTTTGGGGACTGGGATATTTACTGAGTGCAAGAGAGAGAAAAACACACATATTTGAAAGACGGAGGAAGAGAAAGGCAGCAAAACCATCACAAAGGGAGAAATCAGGAACCTGCAAGAGTGAGAAAAGGGGCAGGGAGTTTCCGATAGTAAAAAGACTACCAGCTTTGTTATTCAACGCACCGACGTTTAATTACACCTGCCGCCGGCTTCTGAGTTGAGCTTCAAGCACCGACATTCTTCTTTCACAAATTAAGCACTGGCTGTGAGTGCCTCAAACTTCAGCTGACTTGCCACCAGTGAATCCTAAGTAGGGTGCTACTCACGATTGCACCAAGTTAATCCGCCCATGACATGTGCCGAAAAGTTTTGTATTGTTTACAACCAGCCTTAGAGTTATTCAGTGGTTCCACCAAATTTAGTTCCACAGTAATCCAACCTAAATCCCACAATGGCTCCAGCTACTGTTGATTCCTTCATCCCCCGCAGTCAAGGTCCTAATCTGGAATGAATTTGGACATAATGGCAAGTCTTTTTCGAGTTCTTAAACTGACCCTCCATACTCACCTAGTCGTTGAATACAATCCCGCAGTTTATCAGAGAGACAGATGCTGGTATCTCAATTATTACCATTTATGGCACACATTTAGTTTCTCTTTGATGGATTTTGGGCCTACGAGCATCTACTCAATTGTATTTCTGTTAAATGCCAACTTTAATCTTACTTTCAATGCTGAACATGGGCTAGCAGTCTGGACATAGCAAAGAAATTCACCATCATCACATCACGCAATGGATCAGCAGCTGGGTTACATCTGTGGATATATGAAATCCTTTCTCCTTCGACGACAGAAGATTGTGTAATGCTTCATGTGCATGTTAAGAAGCACGTAAACCAGGGAAGAGCCCAAGGTTGAGGCACGACACATGCAAGAGGCATATACCGCATCCATATCCACATGTGGAGTTCCACAAGCCAGGACTGATTTGAACTATGTCTTAAAACGAATTTAAAGGCATAAAAACTAAAGTGCTCAGAATGTCGATTTCTTTATTTCCTGAACTGTAGCAAAGTGGGGATTCCATGGTGACCATAGACATGTTACAGTAACTATGAAGGAGTGAATTTAAAGGGAAAAGGACTATAAGCAATAATAAAAAACTGGAGCGATTCATATTTATGTGGCCTCTAGGAAGCGACTGGGTATTGATAAAGAAAAACTTATGTTACCCATAATTTCAAGAAATAAAACAATAAAGTACTTTGTTTTTATGCTCCTCTAATTCGGTTTTGGACCTATCTAGAAACCTAGAAATGCAAGCTGGTGTACAAGGAGGGTGCATTTCACTGCTCTGTATTTTGGCATTGCCCATGTGGAGACAGTTTTGATGTGAACCATGCCAAGGAGGTGGCATTCATACTGGCTTACAAAGTCGTACAATTATTGGCAAAGCCTTTCACTGGTATCAGCATAAAGAAAATGATGCTTGTGGACGTGGAGGTCATTTATTTTTATTTTACCGTTCCAAGATGGTGGATGCTAATTTTAGAGCAGAATATTAAAAAATGTGCACAAAATATCATCAAGGAAAAAGGAGTGGCCAGGTAGTAAATTGTAGCTGCCAGGTGTTGGCCCTTGAAAAAAGAAAACCTTTAAATAAAAGAAATATGACGGAGAGAGTGAGCAACGGAGGAGTGAGTGGGGTAGGTGCAGCTCAAAGTGGAGCTGGAGACAGGGGCGCAATGGAGGAGTCTGGGGCTGATTGAAGAATGAAAAAAACTGCTAGGCGGGGAAGCAGCAGATGTTCTAGACTTAGAAGAAAGGGATGTGACGCTTCCATTGAGTGCTGAAAACAGAAGAAATTAGGGGAATCTGCACATAAAGGAGGGAGCAAGCACACACTTGCTTACAGAGGGAGTGCTGATATCAAAAGGAAACAAGCATTGGCATAGCCAATAGGTCTCGCCTTTGGGGCCTTATAAGTGTTTAGGTAGAGCTATTGACTTTGCCAATGTGTTTAAGCTGTGCTGTAGAGAAGTGTGGCTGCTGTGCAGCATGCTGAAAAGTTGTAATAAAAAAGTGCCAGAAGCATTTTTGTTACCTTATATATGACCAAGAAGGCCAAGAGTCTGTGAGAGAGAGTCTGTGAGAGAGAGTCTGTGAGAGAGAGTCTGTGAGAGTCTGTGAGAGTCTGAGAGAGTGTCTGTGATAGAGTGTCTGTGAGAGTCTGTGAGAGAGTGTCTGTGAGTCTGTAAGAGAGTGTCTGTGAGAGTGTGAGAGTCTGTAAGAGAGTGTCTGTGAGAGTGTGAGAGTCTGTGAGAGAGTGTCTGTGAGAGTGTGAGAGTCTGTAAGAGAGTGTCTGTGAGAGTGTGAGAGTCTGTAAGAGAGTGTCTGTGAGAGTGTGAGAGTCTGTGAGAGAGTGAGAGAGTGTCTGTGAGAGAGTGTGAGTGTCTGTGAGAGAGTGTCTGTGAGAGAGTGTCTGTGAGAGAGTCTGTGTGAGAGTCTGTGAGAGTGTCTGTGAGAGTCTGTGAGAGAGTGTCTTTGAGAGTCTGTGAGAGAGTGTCTGTGAGAGTCTGGGAGAGAGTGTCTGTCAGAGTCTGTGAGAGAGTGTCTGTGAGTGTCTGTGAGAGAGTGTCTGTGAGAGTCTGAGAGAGTGTCTGTGAGAGAGTGTCTGTGAGAGAGTGTCTGTGAGAGAGTGTCTGTGAGAGAGTGTCTGTGAGAGAGTGTCTGTAAAAGAGTATCTATTAGAGAGTGTATGTGTGTCTGTGAGAGAGTGTCTGTAAAGAGCGTCTATTAGAGTGTCTGTGTGTCTGTGAGAGAGTGTCTGTGAGAGAGTGTCTGTGAGAGAGTGTCTGTGATAGTGTCTGTGAGTCTGTGAGAGAGTGTCTGTGAGTCTGTAAGAGAGTGTCTGTGAGAGTCTGTGAGAGAGTGTCTGTGAGAGTCTGTGAGAGTGTGAGAGTCTGTGAGAGTGTCTGTGAGAGAGGTTCTGTGAGTCCAGCTCTACCAGTAAAACAGAAGCGCGAGACGGTGTGCAGTCAGCTGAGTTTTCTCCATCTTATAGTCCACTATTGTTTTCGTATCCATCTGTTGAAAATGTCATAATTTGGTTTATAAGGCTGGCTAGTTTTTCAATATTGCATAGCCTAATATAAACGCTGAAAGGAAAAATAAACAGTTTCGACTAATCGTCATTTGGCAAACACAGCATCATGTGTTTCTTAAAATAAAGCAGTCTAGCCGCTTTCAGTCACTAATTTACATTTAAACAATGTCCTTAAAAAGAACACATGATTATTGGAATGTTATGTATTTTACACAGCGCTTTGTATCTTGCATCTGTCACTGTGAGCTTCACAAAACTGCAGATTGTGGGTCACTGTCATCCAATATACTCCTTTTATAGTCCTTGAAATTATTTTGCATTTTAACTGGTGATAAAACGCCGATGTTTGCTGCAAGATCTTATACCGCTTGCCAGAAACAGCGCCTTAAAAGCAGGCACTGAGTCATGGCACTGTGAATCTTTCTGCCAACAGTTTTACTATGTGTCATTTTGTTTCTAGAGAGAGTTTGTCGCTGTTCTCCAACTACATATAATGTAGTCAGCTCCTGTCTGTATTCTGACGAGACACTCTATGAAAATTAGGAGTTCCTTAGCCATGAGGCAACTGACAGAAAACATGTCTTAATGTGCTGAGTCTCATTGTAAATTGCAAGTGCAAAGATCACCACAGTTTCTTTTAACAATCTGCCTGCAGATTAACACAACTAACAGAAGCGGAAGCAAGCACATTTAGTGGATAACGTGTGTCAATTATATAAACAACCCGTGCATTCAACAGTGTTAACAAATAAGTTAAAAGCGTCGTGGTCTCACATGATCTATTTATTTTTCAGTTCTACCGCACCCAGGAACCTTTTTTCTTTTTATTAGAAGTTGACATTGGAGGTGACAGAAAAAGCAGCTCGTAAGATTTTCAAATGAAATAGGCGCCACAGACTGAAAGTGAGTGAAGTCAATGCCTCTCCATAAAATTATAAGGGCAGGAGCAGACGAAAGAAATAAGCAACAGCTCGGGAGGGGGAAGAACAGAGGCAAGAAGCAACAGAGGGGAGGGGAGGGTCGAGGGATAGATAAACAAGCACCAGAAAATGTCTACTGTCTGAGGCGGCATTGGCTTAGTCGGAAGTGAATTGCTCCTTGAAGAATTCACATCAGATGCTTCCGAAGTTAAGAATAACAAGCTAACGAGGAGGGAGGGGGAGAAGGGAGGGGGTTGAAGGGAGGGGGGTAGTGAGAGCAGACAGCAAGGTGGTGGAGGAGCATGATTCACGCGCCGGAAGGCTTAATGAGCCATGACAGAAGCGCGTGCCTGTGCACGTAACCGCACACTGTATGCCACGGAAAAAGCTGTGGTCGCACTTTTAAAACCCCACAACTAAATGTCTCTCCAGACCAGCGCAAGCGCTGGATCAGGGCGAGACCTAAAAAAGTAGTTCCTGGCGTGGAACCACGGAATGTTACAAGTCATCTGCTCAAAAGGATGGAAAGAAGTGAATAAGTATTGCTTCAGGGAGGAACAAACACAAGAAGAGGTAGGAAACCATCAACTAAGATGCAAGCAAATGTGATTTACAAGAAAGCAACCAATGGAAAGCAGTGGAACTGTCCCCAATTGGTCTTCGACAACAGCCGACTAAAAGCTGTCTTTGGGTGAGGCCTAGTGCTTATTGGTATTGTCCACCATAGCTCTTAGACAGCAAACTGTTTAAAGGTTGCTGCAGGCGAGACCTAAAAATGCCTCGATTTTATTACAGGAGGAGAAAAGTCTGGCCCTGATTAGATGTCCTTTATGTGGCTATCGCCTGTGAATTGGGCTAGCAGCCAAAGACATCCAGTGCTGAGTTTTCCACGCCCAGCCTTCACTGCCACGCCTGTCGGACCACACCATTCATGGATGCATTCGAACAAGGAAGTGTTCTGCCTTTGAGATGCATGTTGGCGCGAGCCGCCTGTGTGTCACCCTGATGGAATGCTTCGCGGGATTGGAGACGGAGCGCCGTGCAGAGATGTCTGTCCCTCAGGATAAACAGACAGAACCGCTCAGCCGAGTGAGCTGAGACGCACGGAGGACAGGGTCTCTGCAGAGGCGCGCTGCACAAGGGATAAAGTCCAAGGTTTGAGCTCACCTATTGCAGACCGTTTCCCCCTGGGAGTGAGTCATGGGCAAAATCCTAGAGGCGAGAAATTTAACACGGGTGTCAAGTGGCCCCATGTCATGGGTGACACCTGGCTTCAGCCAGTCCCCGCTTTTAAGTCGGCGACGATTTGCAGGCTGAAATTTTGCAATGAAACTACAAGTACCAACATGCAGTGTGCTGCTGTTTAAAAAGTGGCCACAGGCTTCACACAGAACAACCACTTGGCGGTTTAGACTGCGCTATCTCTAGTGCTTAGGGTCTGTCGAAAGGGCTTCCGGTGGTATATCAGGTCGTGTTCAAAATACACTGTATTATTTAACGTGATTACTACTAAAAGGGACGACAGGCATAGTCATCATTAGTGCAGCAGGTACAGTGGCACCAAGTTCTAAGGGTGTTGGGAGCCATGATTTCGGTGGTCTTTTGCTAACCAACTATGCTTGCATTTGGGACCATGAAAGCAAACACAAGCAAATGATGGACAGAGCGCTGAAACTTTTCAGACACTCATCCCCAGTCACAGATCTGGGTTGAATCCATCAACATTCTTTAGCTCACTTCGCCACCCCAGTTCAGACCCAGCCATATGCAAATCAGTCTTGACCCTGTGCCTCATGGAAACAGTCCAGCCCGAACTGCCAAGCCAGGTCTTCCCTGGACCGGAAACAAGCATCCTGGGACCGGTTTCGGGGTAACACCCCTCATCAGCCAGGCTAGCTTGAATCCAGTGGCAAAGTAAGCAAGGGACCCACGTCTGGGTATACCCTGCCAACTTAGGGCGAAGAAAGCAAACACAAGGAGATGATGGACGGAGTGCTGAAACTTTTCAGACACTCACCCCCAGTCACAGATTTGGGTAGGGACCATTACACTCTTTCTAGGCCCTTTGTGTAGCCTGTGTGTCTCCTCAGCACCCATATTAAATGACTCCAGGATCAGTGTGTTTTTAGCTTTTAGCATCACAGCTGCGGAATTCGTTATTTGACTCAGGAGATAAGGCAGTAACTCTCAGATTAGGACGGACACAACCCATTTTATCACCCGAATAACCTTTTCTCAACATCAATTCTTTTCTTGTCACTCAATTCCCATTAGTGCTTAGAGCCCCAGTGGATTAACAAGCGCTTTATAGGCAGAGGACTTTAAAAAATGCCCATTAAACTTACGTAATCAAATATGAAGCTGTGAACCTTTGTCGAAAATGCGGCTGCCTGCCCGACACGGGTATTAAGGGATTTTCAGGGCAGGCCAGTGCCTCTCATATGAAAGTGAGACTGGAGCAAAATCAACATGTGAAGTGGCATTTTGCACACACCACACTCTCTTCTCCTACTCTTGTGGTAATGCTGCAGTGGATTCCCATCTAACACTGTTTTGGTTGGAATCAGCCCAGACAATTAGATGCATGTCTAGGATGACCAGATGGCTCCATGTCGCCAGGGCACCATTTTTGTATGCCTGGACTTTGCTTTTACATATCAGATTCTTATGGGAGTTGTATTCTTGGTACATTTTTATTGCTCCGATTGGACTAACACAGCTGATAACCATGAAATGTTAAAGCAACGTCCAGGTATGGAAAAGTGGTGTCCAGGTGACAGGGAGCCACCTGGTCCCCTATGAATGTCAGTCCACTCACTCCACCCCTGCCATACCAATTTGCTAAAGACGCTGTTCTGCTGTGAAAACTCGTAATCAGCGCATAGGCAAAAACTGAGAACGTATTTGCCATCTTTGTAATCCTTTCACTCGCTTCATTGGTTTGTTAAACACCGAAACGTTCCTCCAATGGGGTGGCGAGCTGAGTGTATCCTCACAGAATTTATATACGTGGATGCTGGATTTGCAAAATTGTGTAGGCAGATGCTGATTGACAAGATAGCATAGTGTAGTAAACAAAGCTGGACACCAGGATATTGAAGGTAAGGAATAAGGGTTTATTTCTGTCGGATAGTTACTAGGAGTGGACTCCTCCCAGCTGGTCAGGAAACAACTGACCAGCTGAAGAACGTTCCACTTCAAAACATAACATAGAACACTACAATGCGAGCATATACATGGTTGGAAAAATGAACAGGCAGATTGTTTGTCTAGGCTGCCGGTGGATTGGAGGGCTGTTGATGGTCCCTCAGTGTTAGATTCTGAAGGTGACATTGCTGTGACCTCTGTGGAAGATGTAGTCATGGTTGGCAACGGTGCATTCAACACTTCGGAGTGGCGCCAAGAAATGGAAATGGATGGCGTGATGAAAGATGTCTTGTGTATGTTAAACAAGGGTTCCAGGAGAGAGAGTTGTGTGTCTGTCTCAGTACACCCATATGTTAAAGTTCTGGATGAGTTATCTCTGTGTGGTGAAAGTGTTTTAATGAGGGGTGAAAGGTTTGTTACCCCATTTGGACTGAGGAGGAAGTTGCTGGCTCTTGCGCATGAAGGCCATTTGGGGCAAACCCTGATCCAACGCCGCCTCAAAGCACATTTTTGGTGGCCGGGCTTGGACAAGCAAGTGGTGAGCTGGGTAGAAAAGTGTGCTGTGTGTAAAGAAGGTGAGAAGAAACTCAAGGTGGGCCCAAGATATGATATGGGACACATTGGTAATCCAGGAGAGGCATTGCATAGCATTTGTTTGGACTTATTGGTCCCATGGAAGAATTAGCCGGGAGCAACAGATTTGCCATTGTAGTGGTGCATGTGTTTTCAAAGTGGTTGAGTGTGAAGTTTGTGAAGGAGATTTCTACAGAGAGTACTATCAGGTGTTTTGGGGAATTGTTTAGAGAGGAAGGCGTACTGTCCATCCTGATCACTGATAATGGGACGCAATTGGTCCATCCTCGTCGCCAAAATATGTAGTAAACGAAGCTGGACACCGGGATATTGAAGGTAAGGAACACAGGTTTATTTCTGTCGGAGAGTTAATAAGAGCGGACTCCTCCCAGCTGGTCAGGAAACAACTGACCAGCTGAAGAACGTTCTGATTCAAAACATAACATAGAACACTACAATGCCAGTGTTCGAAAACACTGGAACGTATAATAAGTATAACAACCAGATAGGGGTGATGGTTGCAGAAGTTCATGAAAAACTATGGAGTTCATCTTTTTGGCCTGGTACTCGTGCACCCCGCCCTACTGATATCAGAACCTTGTACTGAAAATGGTCTCAGAGCTCTTGATGGATCCCCTGGACCAGTCATGAGAACAACGGTTCTTGGAGAATCCTTTGTAAACTACTTTATGTCTCTACATTGTCAACCTAGAACTTCAGATAATCATGGCCAGTGCTGCAGAAAGGCAACACTAGGCACTTTCCTAAGGTGTCACAAGTAAGGTGACACCAGATGAACCTTAAAAGCATCAAATATGGTTCCATTGCCAGAGAAGAAGAGGATGGTAAAAATGTACTTCACTTGGGTACCAAACTCCTTACACTAGACATGGACACAATCACAGCTGGTGCAGAATGCTGTAGTCCGCCTGGTGTTCAGCCATGCCTGTCATCATCAGCAAGCACTCGACTACATATTAGTAGGATAGAAACTTATTTTTAGGTCTTGCCTACCAGTCAGCACACGCTGTCTTTTGGCAAAAATACCTATTGTTAGCTTGCAGAGGGCTTAGAGCCCTCCTATTGTTTACCATCGGTTGGCTTTACTTTCACTCTCATTTAATTGTTTTATATTTGCTAGCTTGAGTGGCCTTTCATTCCTCTTCTTGAGTTTGTCCCTTCCTGGGAGCATGAACACATTACTTGTGTCCTTCCAGTACTTGCTTTTGAAGCGCTACTTTTTTTTCTTTTGGGTTAAGCACTACGTGAGAGAGCATGTGTTTTCCAGATGTCTCCTTTGAGTGCGTCTCTTCTCCCTCCACCACGCTCCATGTTGCTCTCTCTCTCCTCCGTGTGCTTCTCCAGCTCCTCTCACGTGATGCTCTCACCCTCATGTGCTTCTCCCCTCGCATTACTATCTCGTCTGTGTGCTTCTCCCTCGTCCGCTCCACGTTACTTTCTCTTTTCCTGTTGGTTTTTCTCCACCCCACCCTCTATATTGCTTCCGTCCCCCACCCTTAGGGTGACCAGACGTCCCGGTTTTCCCCGGACGGTCCCCGTTTTTGGAGAAGTGTCCCGGTGTCCCGACACTTTTCTCCAAGTTAATGAAATGTCCCGGTTTATAAACAGTGTCCGGGTTAAACATAGAAATGTCCCGGTTTTTCATTGGTGTTTTGGTTGAGCATACGCGCGCATGCTCTCTTTGCACTGATTAAGGCGTGACGTCACTTAGGTGAGCGTTGTAGCAGGAAGGGAAATCCTTTAAAGAGAGACACTTTCTCTCGGATTTCCCTTCTCTTTGTACAACGCAGCGCCACCTACGTCATCGTGCCAGCCATCGGCACAATAGAAAAGTGTTCAGTGCTGTGATCAGCCGATCACATGGGATGGTGCAAGCTCTTTGGGTTCCTGCACAGCTTGAAGGACAAACTTTAGCAGGCTGCAGAATTCTGTGACAGTGACACAAGCATCAGATTGTGAGGATCCTGCGGAAACGATGCTTTTTATAGTTTCCTGTTTTCAGGTAGGATGCAGCATCTTGGTCAGGCGCTCTGGATGGGGTGCAGGGATCACCGAAATGGTAGTACAACTCCGGGTGCTGCAGAGTTAGAGGGCACAGGGTGGAGTAGTGAAGGGCGTGGGGGGCATGGCAGCTTCATGTCAGCAGAAGTAAAGGATGGAGGAGATGTGGCCTAGCAGACAGAGTTGAATTTGGAACCCGGGGACTTTTGTTCAAACCCCACATCATGTGATTCTGGACAAATCCCTTAATCTCCTTGTGCCTAAAATGTGAAATGTAATTTATGAATTCAATTTGTGTAATCCCCACTTGATGCACATGATCTTGCAGGTTGCCTCCCATTCATCCAATTAATATACAGAGCTCTGTTGCTTCCTAGCTCGTCTGAACTATATAAATACCAATACATACATAATATACAGAACTGTTGCTTCCTAGCTAGGTTTGCATTATATAAAAATGTCAATACATACATACATGGGGAGCCTCCACACTACCAATGCATGGCCTCACTGCTGTTACAGCTTGTAACTCTGAATGTCATGTCGCACTCACATATTGGTCTCATGCCGGTTCTTAAAGCAGGTCACTCAAGTTAATCAGTTTCTTCAGCTTGCATGGAGCATTGCCTGGAGTCTTGATATTACTTAGGACTAAGTGCAAAACAACATGAGGGCACACCAAATCTCAAACCGAAGCGAAACAAGAGAGGGTGGAAATATTTTCCTTTGAAAATGCTCTTTTGTGTGAAAAATGTAGAATCTGCATTTCAATTCTCGTGCAGAACTTATTTTTGTAAGATTTTTTACATGATCTAAAAAATGCTAACTTCTAAAAGGGTCTGAGTTTGCCAACGTTTTAAAAAAAAATGAAGTTGATGGAAAGGAATTTTGTCAACTTCACACCAATCTGCTTTTATTATTACTTTAAACAGTTAGGGCCATGAACAATAAAGTTTAAATGTTTAAATACATGTAATCGCAGCTCCCAATACAAACAATGTAATCCCTGACCGAGCCGGCAGTTCTGACACAGTTATATAAGACACGCTTTTCAACTACAAAAAACAGTAATAAGAAAGCAAATGGCTTACTCTGGTAGCTCTTCAATGGTACGAAAAACTCTCTCTCGTGGACAAAACAATTGTTTGTGGGGGACGCGAGGGCAAGGTGGAACCAATTCACAGGAAAGACAAGGTTAATGAGCATGACATAATATTTAGGGTAAATCGAACGTATAATTGCAAAAGTATGTAGTAGTAGTCCAGTCTAATAAACAATAACTACCTGGAGCGATGCCCAGCAACCCAATAAATTGAGACAAAGGGGTCGATTCCGATGTCAGCCGGAAGCACACCTAACAGTATTCGTCCGGAAAAAATACCAGCCGAACGCGTGTTTTCCGACCGACTCGAACACTCGTCCGAACGAACAAGTACGATGCGCATAACAGCCCAGATTCCGAGC
The DNA here is from genome assembly GCA_963921515.1 of Calotriton arnoldi. NCBI lineage: Eukaryota > Metazoa > Chordata > Amphibia > Caudata > Salamandridae > Calotriton > Calotriton arnoldi. Next base: position 364,677 of record CAWUFW010000669.1, read on the forward strand.
GAGCCGTACTTACCCAATCCAGCTCCTGTTCTCCGCCCGAGCCTGATCCTTAAACGCCGAATCGAGTCGCACGGAAGCAAATACACAGCACCTTCCGGCCGGACTAGTACGATGCGTCTTCTGTACGCGCCGAACTCGTCGCTACGTTCGGCACGTTTGAGCATCTGGGAGAGCCGCACATAAGCTCCGATTCGCGCCACAAGAAGATCCACGGCTACGAGACGAACAAGCCAGCGACGAGTACGAGTCGAAGACACGCGAAACCCGAACGAGACGACCCAACCATGAATCCCATCGCGCAGGTCCTACCTATACTCTACATATATTACCGGGACCGGTTCGGACGCGTACGGCGCAGACTGTAAGTCAAACACCAACAATACAAACTAACTACACGTACCCAAAATATGTCACACACACATAGGGATGCACAAATGACGTACACTAGCAACAGCACAATCATAGGGGTGGGATGGGCATCACCAATGCCATACACACCCATAGAGGCCTGGATGCCTGCCACTACCACCACCCCTACTCAGGGGGGCCTGGAAGCCTGCCACTACTACCATCCCCACTCATGGGGGCTGGATCCCTATCACTACTACCATCCCCACTCATGGGGGGCTGGATGCCTGCCACTACTACCATCCCCACTCATGGGGGCCTGGATGCCTATCACTACTACCATCCCCACTCATGGGGGGGCTGGATGCCTATCACTACTACCATCCCCACTCAGGGGGGGCTGGATGCCTGCCACTACCACCACCCCTACTCATGGGGGGCTGGATGCCTATCACTACCACCACCCCTACTCAGGGGGGCCTGGATGCCCATCACTACTACCATCCCCACTCATGGGGGGCTGGATGCCTGCCACTACTACCATCCCCACTCATGGGGGGCTGGATGCCTATCACTACTACCATCCCCACTCATGGGGGGCTGGATGCCTGCCACTACTACCATCCCCACTCATGGGGGGCTGGATGCCTATCACTACTACCATCCCCACTCATGGGGGGCTGGATGCCTATCACTACTACCATCCCCACTCATGGGGGGCTGGATGCCTGCCACTACCACCACCCCTACTCATGGGGGGCTGGATGCCTATCACTACCACCACCCCTACTCAGGGGGGCCTGGATGCCTATCACTACTACCATCCCCACTCATGGGGGCCTGGATGCCTGCCACTACTACCATCCCCACTCATGGGGGGATGGATGCCTGCCACTACCACCACCCCTACTCATGGGGGGCTGGATGCCTATCACTACTACCATCCCCACTCATGGGGGGCTGGATGCCTATCAGTACTACCATCCCCACTGATGGGGGGCTGGATGCCTGCCACTACCACCACCCCTCTCATGGGGGGCTGGATGCCTATCACTACCACCACCCCTACTCAGGGGGGCCTGGATGCCTATCACTACTACCATCCCCACTCATGGGGGTCTGGATGCCTGCCACTACTACCATCCCCACTCATGGGGGGCTGGATGCCTGCCACTACTACCATCCCCACTCATGGGGGGCTGGATGCCTATCACTACTACCATCCCCACTCATGGGGGGCTGGATCCCTGCCACTACCACCACCCCTACTCATGGGGGGCTGGATGCCTATCACTACCACCACCCCTACTCAGGGGGGCCTGGATGCCTATCACTACTCCCATCCCCACTCATGGGGGCCTGGATGCCTGCCACTACTACCATCCCCACTCATGGGGGGCTGGATGCCTATCACTACTACCATCCCCACTCATGGGGGGCTGGATGCCTGCCACTACTACCATCACCACTCATGGGGGGCTGGATGCCTATCACTACTACCATCCCCACTCATGGGGGGCTGGATGCCTGCCACTACCACCACCCCTACTCATGGGGGGCTGAATGCCTATCACTACCACCACCCCTACTCAGGGGGGCCTGGATGCCTATCACTACTACCATCCCCACTCATGGGGGCCTGGATGCCTGCCACTACTACCATCCCCACTCATGGGGGGCTGGATGCCTATCACTACTACCATCCCCACTCATGGGGGGCTGGATGCCTGCCACTACTACCATCCCTACTCATGGGGGGCTGGATGCCTATCACTACTACCATCCCCACTCATGGGGGGCTGGATGCCTGCCACTACCACCACCCCTACTCATGGGGGGCTGGATGCCTATCACTTCCACCACCTCTACTCATGGGGGGCTGGATGCCTATCACTTCCACCACCCCTACTCAGGGGGGCCTGGATGCCTATCACTACTACCATCCCCACTCATGGGGGCCTGGATGCCTGCCACTACTACCATCCCCACTCATGGGGGCTGGATGCCTATCACTACTACCATCCCCACTCATGGGGGGCTGGATGCCTGCCACTACTACCATCCCCACTCATGGGGGGCTGAATGCCTATCACTACCACCACCCCTACTCAGGGGGGCCTGGATGCCTATCACTACTACCATCCCCACTCATGGGGGCCTGGATGCCTGCCACTACTACCATCCCCACTCATGGGGGGCTGGATGCCTATCACTACTACCATCCCCACTCATGGGGGGCTGGATGCCTGCCACTACTACCATCCCTACTCATGGGGGGCTGGATGCCTATCACTTCCACCACCCCTACTCAGGGGGCCTGGATGCCTATCACTACTACCATCCCCACTCATGGGGGCCTGGATGCCTGCCACTACTACCATCCCCACTCATGGGGGCTGGATGCCTATCACTACTACCATCCCCACTCATGGGGGCTGGATGCCTGCCACTACTACCATCCCCACTCATGGGGGGCTGGATGCCTGCCACTACTACCATCCCCACTCATGGGGGGCTGGATGCCTATCACTACTACCATCCCCACTCATGGGGGGCTGGATGCCTATCACTACTACCATCCCCACTCATCGTGGGCTGGATGCCTGCCACTACCACCACCCCTACTCAGGGGGGCCTGGATGCCCATCACTACCACCACCCCTACTCATAGGACGGGTAATGCATGACACAACCAGCATACTCCCACATAAGGAATTACAGAAAATTACATCCACCCAAACAACATGACAAGCGTGTGTAGTCTATGTCAAATGCCTACAACACTGAACATGACAATGAACATACAATGTGACCCACTATCACATGTGTTACACATAAATGTGTGTGGCCTCCACAATACAAGCCGACCATGACCACTGTGGCAATGGGGCCTAAAGCCCCATCACCACAGTCACCAAAAGTAAGTGTGGGGTCCATGGTTGATGCACCTTTTGATCAGTGTGGCAATGGGGCCTAAAGCACCATCACCACAGTCACCAAAAGGTAAGTGTGGGGTCCATGGTTGATGCACCTTTTGATCAGTGTGGCAATGGGGCCTAAAGCACCATCAGCACAGTCACCAAAAGGTAAGTGTGGGGTCCATGGCTGATGCACATTTTGATCAGTGTGGCAATGGGGCCTAAAGCACCATCACCACAGTCACCAAAAGGTAAGTGTGGGGTCCATGGTTGATGCACCTTTTGATCAGTGTGGCAATGGGGCCTAAAGCACCATCACCACAGTCACCAAAAGGTAAGTGTGGGGTCCATGGCTGATGCACCTTTTGATCAGTGTGGCAATGGGGCCTAAAGCCCCATCACCACAGTCACCAAAAGGTAAGTGTGGGGTCCATGGCTGATGCACCTTTTGATCAGTGTGGCAATGGGGCCTAAAGCACCATCACCACGGTGATCATAAGGTAAGTGTAGGCATGGTAAAAGCTGCCAAAGACAAACTGTATGGATGAATCCTGGTCACACAACAACTAAAACATCTGTGGCATAGTAGTGCTTGTGTCCCATTGCAACATAGATTGGGCGAGGCTAACAGTGCAGTGTCACAGAAACATCGTTTTGGCCATGTGCATACAAACATCACACATGGGGGACCACATTGTCAACATTCAGCCAATAACACAATGACAGAAGTGACCATCATGATGCTGACCCACATATCTGCACCAATGGACACACAAATGTTGATATCCTGTGGAGACTGTCGATGTCAGGTGAACAAATACCATACCATGGCAGCAATGGGACATACAAACCATGATCATTGTGCTGACTGATGACCTAGGAGTCCCAGGGAGAGCAGGGGAAAACCACCAAACTACATACAGCCAATGGCACACTACAGAAATGCCAATGCAGTGATGCAAATGCACTAACACAAACAGGCAGACTCACACTGCATATCAAACACAACAGGTGATGGGGGGGGTGTGCCAGTGTCCCCAGGCAACCACACATGAGGAGGCCTGAATCCCAATTACACAGATGTGTATACAGTGCCACACACAAGTAACTCATGGATTGGATTCCCCTATGTGGGCAATCTGGCATTGTTAGATGAGAGGGAGCCCAAATTACACATGTCACACAAGCTTGTAGGAACAGCAACTAACACAGCAAGAGACAGACCCACCACAGCACTACCCCCAGGGACCCCACATTGTGCTGACACTAGCCTGCATGACAATTCCACTGTGATGACAAAGGTAGATGTCGTTCACACTGTGAACCACAGCCATGTGTCCTGAGCAACAAACTACCATCACACCTACACAAGCTCCAATCAATCAGCACGGCCTGCCAGCCAAGGCTAATCTGGAGGTAGGGGTCTAGCCGTGCAACAACTCACATTTGCACACTCAACACCACACACCCTGATCTCCACCAATGTGCAGCAGTGAAGCTCACATGGACTGGTGACATTGCACCATGCACCCATGACAATCCCAGGGGTGGTGGGGGGAACTAAGGTGCAGAAACCCATCACACATGCCCACTCAACATGACTCGTCTATGTCTGACACACAGCACAGTACGCCGTACATGCGCATGATGTGAAATCCACAACAAACAATGGGATCCTGGCCATAGTCACACACCAACGAAGAAGCCAAGGTGACACACAAAGAACACACGTACACAACTTCCAACATTGCAGCTCTGACCCTGAGGAGTGGCAGCAGTCACACACACAACGTGTCACAATCACTGAAAGCTACCACAAACACTAAATAACATTACTTGTGTAAACAACAAGTGCCAAGGGGAATCCTGAATGTGTCCCATCAGCGTTTGCCCACATCCCCAGCCCTGACAACAAAGACAATCTGGGATGAGAACCTCATGAACATTAGTTTGCCATGCACCCACATCACGGAGAAACCAGGTCCAAGATGCTGGATGAACACATACCAACTCTGCAAGCATCACAAACAGGAACATCCCTAGGGACACAGCCTGTGTATGAAAAGGGAAGGGAACATGCACAGACATGCTCACACAACACACAACACGGGCACACGCAATGTCACCAGAATACACACTGCCATGAGGGCACTCCACTCCTGTGGAAGGTCCGCTGTGCCAAACCTTGTCTGTGCATGACTCAAACATGTCAGCAGGACACTCCGTCAGTGAGTCAACAACTACAACACACAGAAGCCTCTGCTCACATCAGCCTGGGTACGGGAGTGTCACGTCAGTCATCTGCATACACCCAAAACACGTGGCAATCCAGTTGTACTGTATACACAGATGAGTCCTTCAACATTGATGTGCAAAACTGCATGTCCAGTGGAGATGGGCACACAGTCAGGGAAATTGGAACATTGAACAGTGGTAAGCCCACCAGATGTGCATCAGTGTAAGACAAATATGTTCATTTACGAATGCTAAACGTACATCCCTGTGTCAAATGCTGAACATCACACCCTCAGACTGCAGCAAAGGATGCCATAGATCCACACAACAACAGGACACATATTCCATGGACGACATGGAGTCCATCACAGCAACACTTCATTTTCCTGATCTGAACACTATTACAACTGCAAATGCAGGATGCTACTCATCTACATCATGTACATCAAAAGAAAAACCACAATTAAACAAAAGGAGGCTTTATTCAGCAAATGGAGTAGAAAAGTCCGAAGTCCAAAAGAAACTAAGGCCAATGGCCAGTCCAAAAACACAGTCCCAACAGGGTGATAAGTCTCAACTGGTCATCCATTGCTTGCCTGCACTGGTAGGGACAGGGGACATCCCCCTTGGAGGGGCATACAAGGGGCAGGCCAGGCACCACAGGGACAGGATCAGGGGATGGCAGAGTGAGGCAGTGAAGGGGTGGTGGGTGCAGGAGTGTCACCGGCAACTGCAGTGGAGGTGTCTGACTCAGCGGGGGCCAGCACCACCGTGCTACACAAGTCAGTTGGTGTGGGTGGTGCAACCACTGCAGTGGGATGGTCTGATGAAGTGGACTGGGTCCCCACTGCAGTGCCCGAGTCAGACGGGGTGGTTGTGGACTCCACTGCAGTGCATAACTCCAAGGGAGTGGAAGGGAGGGCAGATGAGGTGGGCAGGACTGAGGGGGGGACCCGGTCCCCACACCAGTGCCACTAACAGGCAGAGCGTCTGGGTTGGGGGTGGAAGAGCAAGTGGCAGGGGGAGGGCCTAAGCAGTCTGGGGATGCGGTATCGGTGTGTGGGGGAACCTGGGGCAGGGTGTGGCGGGGGAACCTGTGGAGTGGTGGCCTGGGGGATGGAGGAGAGAGACTGGGTGGTGGAGCTGCGTGGTGGTGGTGGGGTCTTGCTCTTCCTGGTCCGGGGGACTTCCTAATGGGGTCCTGTGTCTGCCTGTGCCTGGGGGAGGGTGTCTGGGGCGAGGGGCACTCATCTCTGTGTGGGTGGACTTCCTCTTCCCCCGGTATGCTGGATCAGCAGGATTGGAGGGGAAGAGGCCGAGGTCACACAGGAAGATCTTCTGTGTAGGTGGGGTAGCAGGCGAGGCAAGGGAAGGGGTCTTGGAGGGAGAGGATGTGGAGGACTGCGGAGTGAATGTGGATGCCTGTGTGTGTGTGTCTTCCCCATCCCCTGTGTCTGTGGTATCAGTCCCCTGAGGATGCTTGTGTGCACGTTTTGCCTTTCTCTTGGCAATCTTGCTGCTCGTGTCGGTGTGCTTGGGTGATTGTGCAGGTGTGCATGTGCTTTGGACAGGTAGGGTGGTAGGAAGTGTGGATGGGGCAGAGGTGGGAGGGGTGAGGGACATGTTGGAGGAGGGACACTGCTGCCGTCAGGAAGGAGTCCATGGACCTATTGCTCCTCTGTAGGGCAGACATACCCGTTGAGATGCCCTCCATGAACGACACCAACTGTGTCAACAGAGTGGTGTGTGCATGGAGGACAGTCAGCATTGCTGTCTGCCCTACATGGAGCTGCCGAAGGAGGTACACAGACTCCTCACTCAGGGCAGCAGGGGACACAGGGGCAGGGGGTGCGGTGCCTGGCACGAAGGAGACACGCTCCCGAGTACGGGAGCCTCCACGGACCTCAGGAATGGGAGCCAATGGGAGGGCGGTGGTGGTGGGGCCAGACAGACTAGCTGGGGTGTGGTGGCTGCTGACACCCGCCTCCACAAAGGAGTCATCATCCGAGCTGCTGTGGTCCTCAGCTGAGGTGGATGGTGCTGAGGACTCCTCGGTGTGGCTCCCCTCGCCCTCCGTGCCACTGGGTCCCTCTGACCACTCGTCGGACGCTGACCCAGTCTGGCTCCGCTGCTCCTCCTGGTCCGTGGAGCTGTCCCCTCCTGTGGCCGTGGATGTATCTGCAAACAATTAGGGAAACAAACAAACATCAGTCACCTGCACTGACCGCACACACCACAGTAAGTACAGCACATCACAGAGCAAGCCCTGGCATCTTTAGTTGAACATTGCCAAAAGTCATCACACAGATTAGGAGAAGCCAATTGTCAGTCTGATGGTCAACCATGGAACAGACACCCCTCCTGCCCTTGCACCCATCTGTCTGGTGCCTGTCTGATGGTAAGACCCCAGTGTGGACACATGCACCACCTACACAGTTGTTGGACATTGCTGAGAACACGGTGAAGTATGTGAACATGCCCACGTCACATCTCTTGCCTCTGAGTCAGTGCAGGTGTCTGGATAAATGGACGGCCAGAGTCTAAATAGGAATGCATGTGATGCATACCAGCACCAGACCCCATGAAGCACCCATGTCCGGATAGTCAATGCCACAATGGGGTGCATGTTGCACATGTCACTCCCCTGCAGGATCACTCTTAGGAAGTTTAATGCCATGACACAGGCATGCCTGCAAAGTCATACATCACTGTCTCCAGTCATATGGCCATGGCAGCCAGCCAGCCAACAACAGTCTGCACTGTCACAATCCTAGGACATGGGGAAGGCAAGTAATGTAACTGACAAGTGCACATATCCATCCCCCACTAACCACATCATCTGAACCCGTATTTGTACACTGCACACCAATTGGACAAATGGGAGACATGAAACACAACTCTCTGAACCAGAGCACCTCACAGTGTGCTGTGAATGATGAACATCTGCCTGAAAGTCACAGTCGCATACACCTGTCTGCACAGTCATGTGATCAAACACCTATAAGTCACAGAAGTCTTGTCTCACATGGTCCAATAGCAGATGGCATGCTGACCCCTAACCGATAAACATCACAGGAGTCACGACAACGTAGTCACAGCACAACAACACAGAGGCAGACACCTGAGGGAACATTTCACTGAGCACAGCATGTCAGCTGATACACGGGAGTGGGAGTACAGAGTGTATTGTATGCCCTGGAGTAGGCATGACTGTCCGGCTCCACCTGCAAGAGGGATGAGCCCTGGTCAGTAGGCAGGTGGCTAAGCATGTGTGACACACTTGACATACATACTCCTGAGGCCCAAACATTGTACCCACCCGCAGCATGGGGGTGTGGCAAATACCCCAGGGACATGTGGTGATTCTGATCTGCAAGTGGATCACATATCAAAGTTACATCCAGACTACATTGCACGACTCAGGCATTGTGTGAGCAATTGACCCACCCATGAAGGCTAACACAATATCACGGGAACAAAAGCTGTCACCCACCTTGAGCAAAGCAAAATGCAAGGACCCTGTACCCGAGTGACACAATTATGCTGAGCGCAAGGAGCACACCGGCCTATCAGATGGGTAGTGGCCATGTCACAATAGAGGGACATGGGTACTGGACAACAAGAAAGATGTACTGGGGAAGTTTAACCACGCCAGAGGAGGGCACATAGCATGTTAGACAGAGTTCACAGTGCAGTCTTTGACTCACCCCCTCCTTGCTGCTGTCTGCCCTTCAGCTGCCCATCCAGCTCCGGGAAGACCACCGGCAGGATCTGGAGCATGTGGGGGGTCAGGGTCCGGTGTCCGCCCCTCCTGCGAGGAGGCGACAGCTTCAGCTGGACCCTTGCGATCCTCCGGGTCCAGCCCCGAAGGTCCTGCCACCTCTTCTGGCAGTTGCGGATCCGGCGCTTGTAGACCCCCACGGATCTGACTGCCCGGACGATGGCCAGCCAGATATCCTGCTTCTGATGGGCATCAACCTGTGAGGATGACAAAGTGAAAAGGCCATTACTACACATGCAATATATCCGTGCATCACACAGTTGGAAATACATGTCTCAATCACAGGGGCATATGATGTACACAGGCAGTGCAACGAGGGCTATGGACAGTTTGCCAGCAGTTACTACATGGTATCATTGCATGGGAAGTGAACCTTGTTTGAATGCACTGTTACTCCACTGTACCTGTTCAGTGCATGTGACTACACACTTTGGGGGTGCGAACTACTCAGTGAGCATGCTAGCCAGTGGTGTGCACACTGTAAATCCTGCTAGTCAGACAACATGCACAATTAGTAAGGCAGTGGACAGCACACTCACCTGCTCCCCTGGTGTCCCATACAGCTTGCTGTACTGTGGAAGGAGGTTGTCCACCAGGGCCTGGTTCTCCTCATGGGTGAAGGCTGGGGCTCTCTCCACAGTACGTGCCATTGCAGTAGCCAGAGGATGCAGAGACAGCAGCAGTGTAGTGGCAGATGTCGTCCTGGAGCATGTAGTGCAGGCAAGTGAGCCCTCAGGGGAACAGCCAGCATTATATGTGTGCTGCAGAGGCAGATACTGTGCCATGTGTCCAAAGTGATAGGTCCAAGTCGTTTGCATCTTCTGAATCTGACCAATCCATGGAATTGCAGCACCAATACACGCCCATAGCATCCTTCAAAAATTCAACTTCATGACACCCATGAATTTACAACATTGTTGTGGCTGGCCAACTGAATTCACTGCATCAGACTCGTTGAAGCTTCAGAAACACGTCCGTTGCCATGCCAGGCCCCAGCCAATGCGTGCGCACCGATCGGACCATTGCTGTACAACGCGTACCCGCTCACATTCAATGCAATGGTCCGTGCGGGCACACCGATCGGACCATTGCTGTACAACGCGTACCCGCTCATATTCAATGCAATGGTCCGTGCGGGCACACCGATCGGACCATTGCTGTACAACGCGTACCCGCTGACATTCAATGCAATGTTCCATGCGGGCACACCGATCGGACCATTGCTGTACAACGCGTACCCGCGATACACCGCGTACCCGCTGACATTCAATGCAATGGTCCGTGCGGGCACACCGATCGGACCATTGTTGTACAACGCGTACCCGCTGACATTCAATGCAATGGTCCATGCGGGCACACCGATCGGACCATTGCTGTACAACGCGTACCTGCTGACATTCAATGCAATGGTCCGTGCGGGCACACCGATCGGACCATTGCTGTACAACGCGTACCCGCGATACAACGCGTACCCGCTGACATTCAATGCAATGGTCCGTGCTGGCACACCGATCGGACCATTGCTGTACAACGCGTACCCGCTCACATTCAATGCAATGGTCCGTGCGGGCACACCGATCGGACCAGTGCTGTACTACCCGTCCCTGGACAGGCCACACGCATATGTCACCATGCTGGTCACTGGTGAACCTATGCCAGCCACATATACTTTCCAGGGACTCAGGGGCACACCTACTATACCACACCCAGTCCACACTGTATCTAAGGCATGTGTGGCAGCATAACCTTATCTGTGTATGGGGGTGTACATGTTGTTTTTGGGGTGGCACTTGGGGGCAGACACACCCAGGCTGTGCACGTGTTCATGGGGACAGGGTCCTTTGTGTGTTGTGCCCATGACCACTGTGATGTGCAACTGTTCATTTTGGAGCATGTGGCATGGTCACATTTCCAGGTTGTGTATGTGTATGACATGTCACATACCCCCAGGCTCACGTGGGAAGGCATGTACGTCACAGGGTGGCCCATTGCCACAATAGTCATGTCCCTCCGCAGTCTGTGTGCATGTTGTGTTTCACATGTCTGACTCCATGTGCACAATGGGAGACAGTATCCACATCCACGTTGTTTGTGCATGGACTTAGATGTTGTGTGTGTGTGTCACAGACGTTCATGTCTGTCCTGCAGAGGCTACAGGGGCCACCACCTGTGGGTGTCATGTTTGTTTTTCTGACGTGTACATGATACGCCATGTCATGCCAGTGTCCATGTGGCAAGACAGGGTCCCTGGGAATCTACCTGTAAATGAGTTGTGATGCCTGTGGCGCATCTGTCCAGACATGTCACTGTGGTATGTGTGTGGAATGTGAGAGCAGTAAATGGGTACTGTGACACAGCCAAATGGTTTCACATTGCACACCCTGGGACCTGTTGTCCACACTTGTTGAACAGAGATGTTAGATGATGTCTATGTAGGTGCCATATATGTCCAAACAGAACGAGACACACATCAAGTACTTGTGTTTGGTAATGATGTATCATGTGAAATTGAGTATGGTGAACGGCCCATATGTGGGGTGACTGGCAATCTTGCTTTCTTCACCTCTGCACTGCAGGGCTCCTGCTGTCCATAGACCATTCCCAGACCTGGCAACGATGGTGGAACGTGACAGCATCCGACGGTACCGCTTCATCAGGCAGCTGATTGAGGATTTGGCAGTGCGTTGGACCCACATTTGCAGCCTGGCAGGCCGTATCCTACAGCGCTGACCCCCAAGGTGAAGGTGATGGCAGCCCTACACTTCTTTGCCACCGGTACCTTTCAACACACTGTGGCATCTACTGGTGGTATGTCACAGACTATGTTCAGCCGTGTGCTACGCGATGTTTTGGTGGCAATGTTGAGATGCCTTAACCAGTACATCTATTTCCCACCATGTCAACGACTCACTGACGTCAAGAGTGACTTCTATGCCCTGGGGAGGATGCCACATGTCATTGGCTCCATTGATGGGACACATGTGGCTTTGGTACCACCACAGGCACATGAGCAGGCATACAGGAACCGTAAACATTACCATTCTATAAATGCTCTGGTGGTATGTCTTGCAGATATGACCATCACACATGTGTGTGCCCGTTTCCCGGTTCGGCACACGATGCCTACGTGATGAGGAGTAGTCGCATCCCGAGGATGATGTCACAGATGCAGAACCAGCGTGCCTGGCTTGTCGGTGTGTACTGACTTTGTACCATTGTGTGTGTTCTGCTATGTTGCTTTCCGCACACTTTTCCAAATCGGCTAATGTGCAATTGTCTGTCTGTAGGTGACTCGGGATACCCCAACATGCCGTGGTTGCTGACACCCCTCAGGAACCCTGTGACACCAGCCCAGATGCGCTACAATGAGGCACATGGTCGGACGAGGAGGGTGATTGAGCGGACCTTTGGTCTCCTGAAAAGCCGCTTCCGCTGCCTGGACAAGACAGGAGGGGCCCTCCCATATGCCCCAGCAAAGGTGTGCAAGATTGTCATCGTCTGCTGCATGCTACACAACCTGGCAGTGCGGAAGGAGTTGCCTCTCATCCTGGATGACGATGACCAACATCCGCCACCTGTGGAGGATCCTGGCCTGGGCCACGATGCCGGTGATGATGATGATGATGATGGTGATGTCCGCACACAGCTCATCACCAACTTCTTCAGCTGAATGTGAGTATCCAGAGGGTTGTAATGTCAATGATTTTGATTTGCATGATATGTGTGTGTGGTGCTCTGGTGCTGTTTGAGTGTGGCCATGTGCAACTTGACTGGATGCGTGCAGAAATGTGTCCTTGCAGGTGGTCTGTACTGCCCAACAGTGTTGACCTGCTAACTTGCTTTTGTGTAGTTATCTTGTGACAGGTATTAGACATGAGTATTGCCGTTCTGTGCTGTTCTTCAGTGGTTTTGACTGTGTGTCATGTCTGTCCTTCACAGGGTGCTGCCGGAGTTGTTTGATCAACTTGGACCCCCCGAATCCATGATTCAACTTCCAAGGTGGCAGCAGTTGTTTACCTACAGGTGATGTGCACACACCCCTGGACTTTCTATCTTCTGCATTGTTTGACTTTGTGGCCACAGCCAGGTGGGATTAGCTTGCATTTGTAGTGGAAACAACATGTTGCAAATGTGTAATAAACCTGTGCTTCACTTTGGGATGTGCGTTGTCTGTAGTCACACATCTGAGTGACATTTGCTTACTGCACCTGTAGTCTAGTTGACACAGACTGTGAATAGGTGTGGTGTCTGTGCATTGCACTGTATTTCCTGGCAACATCAGTGTAGGGGATGAGTCTGATGGCCCTGGTGTGTATGTGTTGTGTGGCCCTAGTGGTGTGACTCCCTCATATGTGTCACGTCGCTATGACTGACATGATGGTGTTGGACTTGCTGTAGCAGTTAGCATGCACAGTGTCATTTTTCTGATCACCATCTCCATGACAGACACCACGTTGGAATCACAACAGAGGCAGATATGGTGTATTGGTGAGTTTATTTACAAAAGGTGTGGGGATGGTGCACAGGATGGTGGGTGCTGTACATAGAAATTGGAATCCAAAGTTCCCATGTGATTCGGAAGTCTTGGTAGCTGAAATGTCCAGAGTAAAGTCCACAGTCATCTGATGAATTTGGACAACTAGAGCTCCCCATGTCATGTGGGCGAGTTGGGTTGCCTTCGACAAGGCATGCAGTTTGCACACAGAGGAAAAGTTCCAGAACAGGTGTTGGCTTCCTGGGGGATGTAGCTGGCCATCGGCCTCTCAGTTTGGCCTCCTCGGACGGCCCCTCTTCTTGGGGGGGGGACCCTCAGGTGCAGGCTGCCGCGGTGCAGGGGACTCTCCGCCAGAGTCCTCCGCCCTCCCTGTGGCATTTGCAGTTGTTTCAGCAGCATGTTGTGGGCACACAGGGAGGTGAGGCCATGTTGGTGCTAATCTGGCGGAGGCATGTCAGTATGTCCCCATGCACCGCTGTTAGTTGTTGCAATGTGTCCCACTTGGACTCTATGCCAGACATGTGTGTATCGACATGTGACATGTGTGTCTCGACACGTGACATGTGTGTCTCGACACGGGACATGTGGGAGTCCAAGCGGGCATGATGGGCAGCCTGCTGCTGTTGTATGTCCTTGAGGATCCCCACTACCTGGCTGACCTCTCCGGTGATAGTCTGGTACGCATCCGCGATGCGTGCCAGTTGTGGGTCATCATGCAGTCCAGACCCCTCTGCAAAGAGCGACCTGTGTCTACCACCCCTCCCACCACCCCTGGCGACATGTGCGGGACCTGCGGTGGCACGCACAGGTGACTGTGTGCCCACTTGGGTGTTGTTCGTGGGCTCGTTGTCACCAGCTCCAGTTTGGGCCTGGGTCCCTGCGCTGTTGTCACCTGTGGTCCTTGGTGTGTCCGTGTTGGCAGGGGTGGCCTGTGTGTTGCCAGTTGTTGGAGGGGTGGGTGCAGGGGGTGCAGATGTTGGTCCTGCTGGTGCTGCATGATGACTGACTCCGGAGGGTCCAGCTAGTTCTTCGCCATCCGAGGAGTGCAGAGGCTGATCCACACCAGTGAGCTCAGTGTCCCCCGGAGCCTGGGACAGGGACTCCTCCTCATCTGCTGCTGAGTCCCCATCATCACCTGTTTTGGGGAGAGACACAGATTGTATGGTATGTTTCTACAGGCATCAATTGTTCAAACACCTGACAGTTGTGACTGTACCTCTGGATGCGGGCCTGGACATAGCATTCTCCTAAATTGTGACAGTCAGAGAGTGATATTGGTGTAGCACATTGTCCTGCCAAACTGTGGCATGTCAATGTGAATGTTGAGGTGTGTGCCTGACCAGCATTGGTGCTATTTGGTTGCCATCCGGGCCTCCTTCTCCCCCCAGCCCAGATATCCCACCATGGAACGTGCTTCCGTTGCAGGGAGTGCAAGTTGTCTTTCAGGATGTCAGTCAGTGGTGTCCTGCTGGTGGTTGTTGCACAGTTCCCAGCAGGGCCTTGTGCTCCCCACAGCTGAGGCCAGTGTCAGACATCTTTGAAGTGGCTTTTCACTCCCTGTGAGGTGTGCATGCTTCAGTGGTCGCTTGCTGGGCCATGTGGGTGGGGGATGTTGAGCTGTGACTACCACTCCCATCATGCTATTGCCTCCACCCCCCTTCCCGGCATGTCCATCCTTCCTTCGTTTTGACTCTGCTTCCCTGTTGGGTGGGGTGCCTGTGCTGACAGGATGGCTGAGAGTGTTCTTCTTGCGGTTGTTTGGCTACAAGTCCCAAGAGTGTCCCTGTGCTTCACACAGCATGACCCAGGGTGGTGGTTCTTTGTGGGATCTTCAGTTAGAATGTGAGGCATTGCATTCTCCCAGGTGGGTTATGTGGAGTTAGTGTTGAGGGGGTGTGTGAGGAGAAGTGCTTGTAACTATGGTCAGAGCTGTGAGTCCTCCTTCCCACCCAGCCAGATAGCCCACCATGGAACGTGCTTCCATTGCAGGGAGTGCAAGTTGTCTTTCAGGATGTCAGTCAGTGGTGTCCTGCTGTTGGTTGTTGCACAGTTCCCATCAGGGCCTTGTGCTCCCCACAGCAGTTCCCAGTGTCAGCCATCTTGTGAGTCCTTTTCCACTCCCTGTGATGTGTGCATGGTTCAGGGTGGTGTTGATGGGCCAATTGTGAGGGTGACCAATATCTGTGACTACCACTCCCATCATGCTATTGCCTCCACCACCCTTCCCAGCATGTCCATCCTTCCTTCCTTTTGACTCTGCTTCTCTGTGGGGTGGGGTGCCTGTGCTGACAGGATGGCTGAGAGTGTTGTCCTGGCACTTGTTTGGCTACAAGTCCCAAGAGTGTCCCTATGCTTCACACAGCATGACCCAGGGTGGTGGTTCTTTGTGGGATCTTCAGTTAGAATGTGAGGCATTGCATTCTCCCAGGTGGGTTATGTGGAGTTAGTGTTGAGGGGGTGTGTGAGGAGAAGTGCTTGTGACTATGGTCAGAGCTGTGAGTCCTCCTTCCCACCCAGCCAGATATCCCACCATGGAACGTGCTTCCATTGCAGGGAGTGCAAGTTGTCTTTCAGGATGTCAGTCAGTGGTGTCCTGCTGTTGGTTGTTGCACAGTTCCCATCAGGGCCTTGTGCTCCCCACAGCAGTACCCAGTGTCAGCCATCTTGTGAGTCCTTTTCCACTCCCTGTGATGTGTGCATGGTTCAGGGTGGTGTTGATGGGCCAATTGTGAGGGTGAGCAATATCTGTGCCTACCACTCCCATCATGCTATTGCCTCCACCCCCCTTCCCAACATGCCCATCCTTCCTTCCTTTTGAGTGGACTTCAGTGTGTGTGAGTGTGACAGCAATGGCAAGATGGCTGACAATGTGGTCGTGTTGTTTGTTGGTGCCCAGTTCCCAGCAGGGCCTTGTGCTCCCCACAGCTGAGGCCAGTGTCAGACATCTTTGAAGTGGCTTTTCACTCCCTGTGAGGTGTGCATGCTTCAGTGGTAGCTTGCTGGGCCATGTGGGTGGGGGATGTTGAGCTGTGACTACCACTCCCATCATGCTATTGCCTCCACCCCCCTTCCCAGCATGCCCATCCTTCCTTCCTTTTGACTCTGCTTCCCTGTGGGGTGGGGTGCCTGTGCTGACAGGATGGCTGAGAGTGTTCTCCTTGCGGTTGTTTGGCTACAGGTCCCAAGAGTGTCCCTGTGCTTCACACAGCATGACCCAGGGTGGTGGTTCTTTGTGGGATCTTCAGTTAGAATGTGAGGCATTGCATTCTCCCAGGTGGGTTATGTGGAGTTAGTGTTGAGGGGGTGTGTGAGGAGAAGTGCTTGTAACTATGGTCAGAGCTGTGAGTCCTCCTTCCCACCCAGCCAGATATCCCACCATGGAACGTGCTTCCATTGCAGGGAGTGCAAGTTGTCTTTCAGGATGTCAGTCAGTGGTGTCCTGCTGTTGGTTGTTGCACAGTTCCCAGCAGGGCCTTGTGCTCCCCCCAGCAGTACCCAGTTTCAGCCATCTTGTGAGTCCTTTTCCACTCCCTGTGATGTGAGCATGTTTCAGGGTGGTGTTGATGGGCCAATTGTGAGGCTGAGCAATATCTATGACTCCAACTCCCATCATGCTATTGGCTACACTGACTTCACCAGCATACACAGAATTCCTTCCTTACAGTGATCTTCCCTGTGAGGTGGTGTTCTAGTGGTGGGTAAATATCTGAGAGTGTTTGTTGGTTCTATTTGTGCCACTGCCTTGATGTATTTGTTGTTAGGTTTGTACATGTCATGACACAGTTAGATATCACTATGAGATGGCAGGTATTGTGTTTGTCTGACTAGCATTCACATCTTGGGATGAATATGTTTTGGTTGCTGTGTATTTGCTAAGGGTGCATGGTTTGCCTATCCCTTTGAGAGTGCTGTGTGTGTATTGTCACACCATATTGTGTATATTAGTTGTGTACTCACCAGGCTCTGGGATGTCTGTTAGTCCGTATACGCTCACTGGTGGTAGGATGGACCGCACCTTCTCCTCCCAGGGCCTGAGGTATACTGGTTTTGCAGGAGGGCCACTGCCGGTGCGGTGGCTGAGGAGGTAGTCCTTTTTAAGTAGGTCCCGGACCCTCCTGCTCACATCATACCACCTGTTCTGGATGTCTTCCTTTGTGCGCAAACATGGTGATTGTGCGTTCACCCTGTCGACAATCCTCGCCCACATCTTGGTTTTCTGCGACATGGGGGTCTGTTGTACCAATGTACCAAACAACTGTGGCTCTACCCTGAGGATCTCATCTACCATGACTTCCAATTCACTATCTAGGAACTTTGGATTCTTCTTTAGGGGCATGGTGGTGGTGGTGGTGAGTGATGTGTGTGTGTGTGCAAGTGGGGGTGTGTGAGTGTAGGTTTAGCTGGGTGTGTGTGAGGGTGCGATTTGTAGGTGTGGTAATGGTGTGTGGCTTGTGTGATGTATGAGCTGTGAGTGTGTCTGTGGTTGCTGTGTGATGGTGTTGTTTGCTGGCAGGTCAGTGGAATTTGCAAAGGATCATGGTAGGGATTTGTGGCCTTTATGTAGGTGGAGTTGGAGGTGTGTCCATGTTCCCCCCCCCCCCAGTATTTATTGGCTTAGTGGTTGCTTGTTTGGCCCTTTTTTAAAAACTTTTTTTCCTTGGTGCTTTTGGTGCATGTAGGAGTCGTTCTTGTGTCCGAGTCGGACGCTGCTGTTGTCTGGTGCGATGTTGTCCGACTCGTTCCCGCTGTGTGTCAGCTATATTTCATATGCGGCGTACGAGTCGGTCGCGGAGTATTGGGTTGCTTCGGCTGGGTTTTGTATGCGTGTCGGTCGTACGGCTTGTGCTCCGTGCGAGTCGGTCATGTTTTGCACGCACAGCATCGTACTACGCGGGTCGGAGTTCGCGGGTACATTTCGTTCGGGTTCAATCCGGGTGCGTGTCGGTCGGTTCGTTTCGAGTGATTTTCCGGCCGGATGGCTTGTTTCCGTCCGGCTCGGTCGTTCGTTTTGTATTCCGTCCGAGTCGGTCAGGTTTCACATGCATTTCATCGTACTACCCGGGTCGTACGGCGCCGGTCCGAGTCGGTCGGACTAAAATCCCGTACCGAGTCGGTCGGTATGTTTTCCGGCCCTAATCGGATTTGGCCCCAAAGTCTGTTTAAATGGAATTAATGGTTACTGCCAATAAAAGACCTCTAATTTGTCGTCTGTAATGCTTCATCTCGGTCTGTGGAGGGGGCTGTCATTGTAGTCCTTTTTCTATGTCTGACAGCTGTCAAATAGTCCTACTTTTATGTCAACGGTTACTGCAAACCGTAGGCCTACTTCTATGTCTATGACCTGTCCCCGTTTTTTGTTTTGAGAATCTGGTCACCCTACCCACCCTCCGAGTTGCTTCCTCTCACCCACACCCTCCATGTGGCCTCATCCCACCCATGTCCTTCATGTAGTTTCCTACACCCATTCCTTTGTAATGCATCCCTCCCACCTGCGCCCATCTTGTTGCTCCCCCTACCTGAGCTTAAAAAAAAAACACCTTTATGCTACTTATTTTATTTTGTTTATTGATCCAACTTTATATATAAAAAAAGTGCTTGTGCAATTATGTAGGTGTGTGCGCCTACAAAATGACACAGCCACACATGCAGCCTTTGGTTGGTTTGCTTTGTTTAACCATGCTGCACAGCATCGAGAATACTGTACAGCATGGCTAAAAACCATAGGCAAAGCCAGTAGGCCCCAAAGGCGCGATCTATTGGCTTCAGATCACTTCACTTCAGATGGAAGCTGACCCCTTATGCTTCAGGAAACACCTGTTAACTTACTGGCCGCCGGCAGCATTTAGAGATATGTGTGTTCTTTCCTAATAGCACCATGAGTCCAGGGGACGAGTGAGCGCTCCGTCAAAATAT
The DNA here is from genome assembly GCA_963921515.1 of Calotriton arnoldi. Taxonomy (NCBI): domain Eukaryota; kingdom Metazoa; phylum Chordata; class Amphibia; order Caudata; family Salamandridae; genus Calotriton; species Calotriton arnoldi. The sequence continues at coordinate 384,367 of CAWUFW010000669.1, forward strand.
TTAGATAGGTATACATGTGTCCATGGGGGCGTAGCTATCAACAGTGCAGCAAGTGCAGTGGAACCAGGACCCATTGGCCTGATTCTCCTTTGGGCCCCAAATATGGCTGCACTTGGTGATTAGCATGTGACTGGAGTGGGTACATTTTCCTGCTTGCAAAAGGGCCATGTCACCCTTGCTACCACGGCTGACCTGGGAATCCAAAGTAGCCCTGGCAATTTAATGGACCAGCCCGGGAGGGGAGGGGGAGGGGGAGGGGGGTAGAAGTGGGAAGCAGTGCTGCTTTTGTTCCTGGGGGCTGATATTGCAGCAGTGCTGCAAAACCGGCCCCCAGTGACAAAAGCGGCCCCCACTTCTTCAAAACCGGCCCCCAGCCTTCCAGCCTCGAGCCGCCGAGGAAACGCCCGATGCCCCCCACGCCCAGCCCGTCCCTGCTTGTTACGCTGCATACGGTTAATACTAAGAACGTACGCCATACTACGAAGGCAGGGCGGCACGCCCCTCTACATTCCTAGTTTGGGTGACTGGGGGTTTTCCCGAGAGTGACTGCAAACGTTGGAACTGCGGCTATTTAAAAAAAATTCGCTTTATCTGTAAACGCCCTCTGCAGTCAGTAATGTAGCGGTCTAGTTTATCCCCGCACACATTCCCACAGTATGCCCCCGGAATAATATCCACACATTGTAGCACTCTCTGGCCAGGCGTGGCCAGAGAGCTTAAATAAAGGGGCCGGGGTCGCTCGTGACTTCCGGCCGACACCCAGCACCAGTGGTGGTCGTGTCTCATTGTAGCGCAGCGCCACAACCATTACACAGCGCGCTGCCGGCACCAACGCACCTTTTGCCGGACACCACAAGTAAGATAACGCAATGAATGATATAAAAACGCTAAGTGTTGAAATAGTTCAGTGCTGTCCAAAATTGGCAGTATGTTTCAAAATATGAAGACCGATGTAACTGCCTATATGAAATAGCACTTGGTTAGAGTTCAGGAAAAATGTAGTACTGAGTAAGGCTACTGTTTTCTGACCTAACAAAAGAGCGTATTCATCGCATAGGGTGTTCTTTGTCCCACAGGGGAGCCGTTAATTGTAAAAATGACTCAATTTAAGGAGCATTTTACGTGTCTGTTTGATGATGTGATACGGAAATTAACATTCATGGCCATTTTCACAGCAACAGTTTGGAAGTGACTCAGACTGTGCAGCATAATATGTAGCCAAAAACTTCACTGACTCCAGCTGATGACCTCCAAAAAGTGTCTCTTACTTTCATACATTGCCAAAAAATAGAAGTTGGACACAAATTGCAGAAAAAGCTTGAAGGGTAAGAGCTCAAAATATTTTTTTGGGGCCCTCAGGGAAAGGTATGGAGCTGTCCGGTCCTGTCCACAATTTCCAATGGCGCCCTCCCTATAGTCAAATGAAAGTGTTATCCCTACTAGTGCTGAATTTGAAGGAAAAAAACAAGCACTGGCAAAGGCTATAGGTAGGGCTTATAAATGAAAGTTCGCCATAAGACATTGATGGGTTTACGTACTCAATAAATCATCATGCATGCGCTCTCCTACTCATCCATGCACTCCTGCATCCATTCATCCACCCACAGACTCATTCTTGTATTCATTCATCATTTACACAGGCACAATGAAACACACACACACACAAACACAACCTATGCATGATGAGCATGTAATTGCCATAATAAATAAAATAGTACATAGCAGCAGGAGGAAGTCTTGCAATGGAACTGTATGTAATGGCTTGTTTTTAAGTTCCATCATGACGGCCACGTTTAGACCCGACATATTGGCCATCTTGGAATGGTAAAACAATTATAAGCAATGGGCAATTGTATTTAATAATGGTTTCCTAGTATAGAAGCATTTGCTGTGCACGATTCTGCGCATTGCAGATCAAATGAGTGGCAAACAGGCGGTACTGTCTGGGGAAGCGGTAGTATGATGTAAAAATGGAAATAAAAAGAGGAGAAGGAAATATATGAATGTGGACCTATAAAAGGAAAAAAATCCAAAACTAAAGCACTGGACACAGCTGTGGCACAGAAGCACACTCATTTTCAGGCAGATGTGCACATGTAATCAGACATATACCGTCACTCACAGCTCAAGAGAGCCAATCTCTATAGAAGCTCATTAACTCATACAGATCAATGGCAGAGGATGACCTATCCAAGGCCATTCTATGTACACACACACACACACACACACACACGCGCGCGCGCGCACACACACAGACACACACACACATATTTATTCAAGAAAGAAGTGACTCAAACAGATGGACTCACCAAAGAGTTTTTGAACATTAATGCGGCCGGCCCGGTCGCGAAATGCACCACTGCAGGATCGTGATGCGGGGCTACAGCCTGCATATTGGGGCAGGCACTGAGTGACACAGCGGGACTCTGAGTAAAAGAAAGCTGTTTTGTTGGAGTACTTCAGCTAATTTATTAATTTTGGTTTTGTGGCGATGACAGCCACATGGGTTTAATATTCTGCACTACGGATCCCAGAAATCACGGCACTTGCCTCCTGAACTCACTTGAGGCATGGAAATAAAAGAGGGGATGTTTTCCGTCAGTGAATTTGTCATTTGCATCACAGAATGCCTCTGATGAGGGCGGTGGCCCGAAACGCGTCAGGCATGGAACGGCTGTGGCAAGGAATCCAATAAACTGCTTTCCTATGGAAAGAAACCAGCGGTGAGTGCATTTCTCCTGGGGGCAACTCTGTTTTTGAACATTAATGTGGCCAGCCCGGTCGCGAAATGCACCACCGCAGGATCGTGATGCGGGGCTACAGCCTTCTTATTGGGGGAAGTCTTGCAATGGAACTGTATGTAATGGCTTGTTTTTAAGTTCCATCATGACGGCCACGTTTAGACCCGACATATTGGCCATCTTGGAATGGTAAAACAATTATAAGCAATGGGCAATTGTATTTAATAATGGTTTCCTAGTATAGAAGCATTTGCTGTGCACGATTCTGCGCATTGCAGATCAAATGAGTGGCAAACAGGCGGTACTGTCTGGGGAAGCGGTAGTATGATGTAAAAATGGAAATAAAAAGAGGAGAAGGAAATATATGAATGTGGACCTATAAAAGGAAAAAAATCCAAAACTAAAGCACTGGCCACAGCTGTGGCACAGAAGCACACTCATTTTCAGGCAGATGTGCACATGTAATCAGACATATACCGTCACTCACAGCTCAAGAGAGCCAATCTCTATAGAAGCTCATTAACTCATACAGATCAATGGCAGAGGATGACCTATCCAAGGCCATTCTATGTACACACACACACACACACACACACGCGCGCGCGCACACAGACACACACACATATTTATTCAAGAAAGAAGTGACTCAAACAGATGGACTCACCAAAGAGTTTTTGAACATTAATGCGGCTGGCCCGGTCGCGAAATGCACCACTGCAGGATCGTGATGCGGGGCTACAGCCTGCTTATTGGGGCAGGCACTGAGTGGCACAGCAGGACTCTGAGTAAAAGAAAGCTGTTTTATTGGAGTACTTCAGCTAATTTATCAATTTTGGTTTTGTGGCGATGACAGCCCACATGGGTTTAATATTCTAAACTACGGATCCCAGAAATCACGACACTTGCCTCCTGAACTCACTTGAGGTATGGAAATAAAAGAGGGGATGTTTTCCGTCAGTGAATTCGTCATTTGCATCACAGAATGCCTCTGATGAGGGCGGTGGCCCGAAACGCGTCAGGCATGGAACGGCTGTGGCAAGGAATCCAATAAACTGCTTTCTTATGGAAAGAAACCGGCTGTGAGTGCATTTCTCCAGGGGGCAACTCTATGTTTGAACATTAATGTGCCCGGCCCGGTCGCGAAATGCACCACCGCAGGATCGTGATGCGGGGCTACAGCCTGCTTATTGGGGCAGGCACTGAGTGGCACAGCAGGACTCTGAGTAAAAGAAAGCTGTTTTATTGGAGTACTTCAGCTAATTTATCAATTTTGGTTTTGTGGCGATGACAGCCCACATGGGTTTAATATTCTAAACTACGGATCCCAGAAATCACGACACTTGCCTCCTGAACTCACTTGAGGTATGGAAATAAAAGAGGGGATGTTTTCCGTCAGTGAATTCGTCATTTGCATGACAGAATGTCTCTGATGAGGGGGGTGACCCGAAACGCTTCAGGCATGGAACGGCTGTGGCAAGGAATCCAATAAACTGCTTTCTTATGGAAAGAAACCAGCTGTCAGTGCATTTCTCCAGGGGGCAACTCTGTTTTTGAACATATATATATATATATGTAATCACCAGCCCAGGTCCGCAAAGATGAAGCAGGCGCCGTCGCCATGGAAAATCCAACAGCAAAGTTTATTTTACAAGTAGACCCTGACGCGTTTCGACGGACGTACCGCCTTTCTCACACAGCCGGGCGCCATTGATGTAGGTCTTTAAATGAATCACCACACAAAGTGGTTGTCATGGTAACCAGATAGCATCATAGATATAAAAGAATCGCTGGTTTTTGTGACAGACGCGAGTAAGCATAAAATGAAATAATAAAATAAAACTTAAAACTGAAGACTTTCAATCAGTCCCAAAATGACACAAGTTGGTGTGCGTGACAGTTGTATGAAAAATCCCGAATAGTTAGGAACGATCACAGAAAAAATTGGGAACACTGTGTATCCAATACTGAATCAACAACAAATGACTAGTCCAAAATAATATGTCCATAGTTAGAGGGCCACAGTAGCAATAAATTTAGGACGATTCTAAGTTACGCTCATAGTGAGCAAAACTATCAAGTGTGGTATGTGCACAGCGTCCTATCGTATACCTATGACAATAATCAAGCCCAAGTGGGCCTAGTTACCCTCGGAATGAAAATGTAACGTCAGACAAAACCACGTTGATTCAAAATAAACCCTGTATCTGAATCCCTTCACTTATTTGCATCAAGGAATTATGTCAAACACCATAACACTGTGTTCCTAAACAAAATTGCCTATGAACTAAATAAATAAATAAACATAATCAAAGCAAGTGTGAAAATATTTACTGTAAGGGTACCTTACACCCAGTCTATGGGAGAGAAGGGCTACAGCTAAAGATGTACTATTAACTCCTCATCCGAGTTCAATCCCTGAGGTGTTCTGGTGTTCAACATAAGTATGTACCTCGATTCCAATCTCCTTAATTGGAGCTGTATGTTTCCACCCCAAGGGCTTTTGGGGACAGAATCAATGACAAAATATACCAAATCCTTCGCATTGCCTTGATGACATTGATTAATGTGTCTTGCAACGGGGTAGCTTTGGTCATCGTTGGCTATTGCTCTAAGATGTGCAAGATCCTGATGTGGACTTTGTGTATAGTGCTGCCCTCATATCGCTTCTGGCAAGTACACTCAAGCACATACACCGCAAAATCGCTTTTGCAGTTGTATGTAACTCTAATTTCAATCGGTGTTACTCTGAGTGGGGACTGTATGGTCTTCGTATTGTGGCCATGTCGGCACGCCTTGCACTTTGGGCATTTCTGAAATCCTCTATTGGCTCTGAGCCATTCTGTGCCACTCTTGGCCTGTGACGAGTTCTGCACCAGCTCCCTACGCATGGATTTTGCCCTTCTGAATGATAGAAGTGGGACACGTGGTATTTCGGGGCCTATGATGGGATCGCTTCTCACAATACTCCAATTCCTGTGTAGAATATTGCGTAATCTGGCATGGTAGGCTGAGTACCCTGTAATAAGACGTCCTGGGACTGAGTGGTCAGATTTGTTCTTCTTACTCTTGCTCATACCAAACAGCATCTACTCTCTCTTTTTCGGTTTAACTTATGCCTCTGCTGCCATTAACACATCCTGGCTGTAACCTCGCACTCTCATTCTATAAAATAGATCTTTTTGTGCTTCATCCAACGCTTCCTCACTACTACAATTGCGCTACATGTGCAATCATTCCGCATAGGGAATGCTGTTTTTGAGTCTGGTCGGATGAAAGCTGCTGGCGTGAAGAATAGAATTTCCAGATGTTACCTATGACAATATTCAACGTGGTTTTGTCTGACGTTACATTTCCATTCTGGGGGTAACTAGGCCCACTTGGGCTTGATTATTGTCATAGGTATACGATAGGACGCTGTGCACATACCACACTTGATAGTTTTGCTCACTATGAGCGTAACTTACAATCGTCCTAAATTTATTGCTACTGTGGCCCTCTAACTATGGACATATTATTTTGGACCAGTAATTTGTTGTTTATTCAGTATTGGATACACAGTGATCCTAATTTTTCTGTGATCGTTCCTAACTATTCGTGATTTTTCATACAACTGTCACGCACACCAATTTGTGTCATTTTGGGACTGATTAAAAGTCTTCAGTTTTATTTCATTATTTCATTTTATGTTTACTCACGTCTGTCACAAAAAACAGCGATTCTTTTATGTCTATGATGCTATCTGGTTACCATGACAACCACTTTGTGTGATGATGCATAAATTATACTATTCATTAGTTTAGCGGGCCCCCTACTGCAAGTCCTAGAAACGACTTGCGATGTAATGGCTTGCGTTGTAACAATGCGGTCGTTGTAACGACCGCGTTGTAATCGCATGCGTTGTAGCGCATGCAATGTAAACACTGTTTCCCCTGAATAGGTCACCAGCTGAAACATGTCGATCCTTAAACGATACGACAGGGTCTAATGTTTCCCATCGTGTTTGATGTTTTTATTCCTAGCACAGGGCAGCCAGAATAAAGTCATACGGCGAATCCTGTAGCTAGTTTTAGCTCACTTTTATCACCTCATGTAACGATGTGGGTTCGTCCTCGGTCCGATGCTCAATAGGTCCACCTCTTGATAGGCTCAATTCTGCATGCCATAATAGACCAGAATTTTAAGGTGATCAAGTGAGGGAAGGAAAGGGGGGCAACAGCAGTGAAGGAGACCTGAAATATAAACAACACACTATCAATATGTGTAGTTTTATCCACCTGTGCAAAACATATCATGAACGCCTTAATGTACCTGTAAACAATAAGAAAGCCTTTTTTGTCAACACTTGAAACTGAGTCCATCTTCATGTAGATAAACATTAGTATAGGTTTTATGTAACACCGCTCACTCTTCAATAACGAGTGGCTTATAACCTGGAAAGGATACCTCATTTAACTGTAACAAAGAAAAAACAATATTGGTAACACATGTCCATTCTCCAATGACTACTCTCTCTTCCCTCTTTATGAATCTCTCTTTTGAATTGTTATTTGATGTACCCACCTAACACTTAATAATGCCTTGCATCACAGGAAGTGAACCTTAACTTGACAGGACTCACATTTTACCCTGTTAATAAATGGCAAAGAATAAATGCAGGTTAACAAAAAGCGTACTACCACCTCTTAGGCTTTTGAGCCGTATTTGTAGAAGTATAGGATGATTGGGTATTTCGTCATACCCCTAGGATAGTCTGTGAATGCCAAGTAATGGTAGTCTGAATAATGCGACTCAAAAAATGTCTCATAGGATTGTTTGCACTGAAACTCTGTAATGCTCATGGTATCCTTAGAATCCGAAAAATCCATACATAGAGGAAATCCTATCCCCTCAGCAAAAGTCAGTATATATTTTAGAACCAAATAGTGTAATCCAATAATCCCAAGAATAGCAAGTTCTCGTTGTACCGCACTGTCTCCAAGCGCACTCATAGATTGGGACATTCACCACGCGGGAAAAACAAAACAACACTCCAGACACCCACTCATTGACCAGAGCACAGTGCAAGGAGTGACTTGAAATACTAACATGTCAAAAGCCCAAAAAAGAATCAGAAAATGGTGCAAGCACCCTTACGATACTGGGAAAAGATCACAACGAATTTCTGCAGCGCTTCCACAGGCCTCGTAACTGGAATAATCTGCCCGCCTCGATGTCTGAAGCCATTTAAATACTTCCTGGTTGAACTTCCAAACCTCGAAAAGGTTCCTCTTCCTGGTTCAAGAGGAAGCAGCGGAATCATGGGAATTGTAGTCTTCATTCCCATGTATACTTCCCTTCACATGTAATTCCATGCTTCGCGCAGTTTAAGAAACAGCAAAACCACCATGGTGAGTTTGCATGGCGGTTCTGATGTCGCTCTTTCCTTAGCAAGCACGTTAGTCGCGCTTTGTCTATGTGTCCTAGCTGAGTGTGTAACAGTACATCCCTTTCCTGAAGTGGGCCTCCCTGGGCCGGGTTTCTCTGGAAACCTATTGTGAAAGAACCGAAGAAGGCGTGGAGCATGTAGGTTGGAGGCAGTCTCCCATGAGTTTTCCTCCACACAAACCCTTTCCATGAAACGAGATACCATAGCTTTGTGCCTCGTCTCTTGGAATCCAAAATCTTTTTCACCTCATACTCAGGCTCCCCATCTACCCAGACTGGGTCTGGGGCTTTCTGTAACTTTATTTTTGAGGGCTTGATGAGTGACACCTGGAACACCGGATGGATACAAAGGTATTTAGGCAAGGCTAATCTAACGGTGACAGGGTTTATGCACTATATGACTCTATATGGGCCTATGAACCTTGGGTTGAAAATGCTGTATCGTCTAAATCGAAGATTCTTTGTGGATAACCAAACCATATTCCCACTTGGTATTCAGGATTTGCACAGCGATGTTTTTCTGCCGTTCTTTTATACCTCACCTTGGCCTGACATAGATTCTCTTGTACTTGCCTTAATGTGTGTTGTGTATGAACAATTCGTTTTCTTACTTCAGGTATCTTAGTTTCAGTGGAGGTATTCACAAACGATATGAAGCGTAGATGGAAACCATATGTGCTGTAGAATGGGGCAATACCAGTGGAACTATGTTTTGCACTGTTATATGCTGTTTCAGATACCCATAATAAATCAACCCAGGAATCAGTGTTCTTTTCTACATGTTTGAGTGTTTGGTTGAGTCTTTCCGTTTGTCCATCTGTCTAAGGATGGAAACTGGTTGAGGTTGCTGATTTCATGTGTAACGATGCACACCATGTTTTCCAAAACTGAGCAGTGAACTGCGTTCCCCTGTCAGATACTACGATCCTTGGCAGTACATGAAGTCTGACTATATGTACTAACAATAACCGTGCCAATTGTCCAGCCGTTGGGAGTTGCGCACACGCTATAAAGTGTCCCAATTTAGTGAGGCTATCAACCACCACCAGTATAGTGGTGCATCCCTGATCCCTAGGCAGACCGACTATAAAATCCAATGATATAGTGTCACATGGTGCCCCTGGGGTGGGTAATGGGTGCAATAACCCTTGAGGCTTTCTATGATCAGTTTTAGCCTGTGCACAGATGGAACACTCCTGTACCATCTGTCTTACATCCATTCGGACCTCTGGACACCAAAACTGTCTTAATACGAATATGACTCTTTACAACGCGTACTAATACCACGCGTGCCATTACACAGGGGTATTACTACGCGTTGTCAATTACAAAGACATGCTATTACATCGCATACTTTTACCACGCATATGCCTTTGCCACACATGCCATTACAACGCAAAGGCATGCGTGGTGAAGGTATATGCGTGGTAAAAGTATGAAAGGTAAGTAATACTACCCTGCCCTACCCTAAACCCTAATTTAGTACCCCTGCACTACCCTCCCCCAACCCCCAGTCCTCTCCCTACATTAACACTACCCGGCACGACCCCCCGACACTACCTTAAACCCTAAAACACTACCCTGCACTACACACACACCCCAACACTACCCTAAACCCTAAAACACTACCCTGTACTGCACACACACCACAACACTACCCTAAACCCTAAAACACTACCTCCAGCTCGACCCTCCCCTGACCCCTAGTCCGCTCCCTACACTCAAACACTACCCTGCACAACCACCCGACACTACCCTAAACCCTAAAAAAGTAAACCGCACCCCAGGCCCAATCCCCCTTACCTCTCTCTCCTCGTGGTTCCTCTCTCCTCCTCCTCTCACGTCGGCTGAGGGGCGCTGCACAGTGCACGTCGTTGTGAGGAAACGGAAGAGCCTCATTTCCTCACAATGAGGTGGATCGCCATTACATCGCATGTGTTATAAAAGCGCATGTGATGTAAAAAAATGCGTAGTAATGGCTACGCGTTGTTACATCGTTTGCGTTGTTACATCGTTTGCGTTGTAACGCTTGCGATGTAATGGCATGAGGGGAAACAGCCGCGTTGTAATGGCTGTTTCCCTCTTAATACACGATCAATGATCTTTTTTGTCCCGTTATGACCAGCGCTGGGAATGTTATGGCACCACTGCAGTACCTCCTTTTGTTGTTCACGTAAAGGGACTAATAGTTGATTCTCATACATCGGTAGCCCTTTCTGTAATTTCCACTGCGGATGTTCCTTCAGCCATCTCTTCCATTTAGCAGTCTTCACAGCCTTTGCCACCTCTGTTAAGAAATGGTCCGTCAGGGTAACACAAAGAACCTGAGAAGGATTCAGTATGGATTGTGCTCGGGGCTCGCTGATTACCGTATTAGTTTCTTGTCTTGTAAGGGCATCCGCCTTACGGTTGTCTGTACCTGGTCGATAAGTCACTAAGAACTAGAACTCCACAAAGAACAACATCCAACGTAGTTGTCGAGGGGACAAATACCTTGCAGCCCGCACAAACTGGAGATTCCGGTGGTCTGTGTACACAGTGATTATAAGTTTGGATCCCAGCAGATAATGCCGCCATTCACTGAAGGCGTTTTTGATGGCTAGTAGCTCTTTTTCCGCTATGGTATAATGAGACTCAGCTTCATTTAACTTTCGGGACATATATGCCACAGGATGTAACTGCCCGGTGGTCTCATTCCTCTGAGAAAGAATAGCCCCAACTGCAACCTCGAAAGCATCAGCTTCCACAACATAGGTAATGTCAGGGTTAGGATGTGTTAGAATAGGTGCTGAAGTGAATGCCTGTTTAAGCTGGTTGAAAGCCTGTTCTGCCTCTTCTGACCAGATAAAAGGGACCTTTTTTCTTAAGAGTTTGGTTATGGGTGCTACAAGGTTGGAGAACTGGTTAATGAACTTGCGATAGAAGTTGGAAAACCCCAAGAAACATTGAACATCTCTCACAATCCTTGGTGTAGGCCAATCTCGAACAGCCAGGATTTTGTGTTCGGCCATTTCTTGCCCTGTGGAGGACAACATAACCCCCAAGAACTCTACCTCGGGGACATGAAACTCACAGTTACTAAGTTTACAATAGAGTCTGTTTTCACATAATGCCTGCAGTACTGATTTTACATGTTGTTCATGTAGACTAACAGCGCAGGAATAAATCAAAATATCATCAATGTAAACAACTGCGTAAATGTCCAAAAACTCCCTTAGCGCATCATTAAAAAAATACTGAAATGCTGCTGGAGCATTACAGTCCAAAGGGCATCACAGCGTACTCAAAAAGCCCATAGTGTGTACGAAATGCGGTCTTCCACTCATATCCCTCCCTCATACGCACCAAGTGGTAAGCACCTTTTAAATCCAACTTAGTGAATATCACCGCCTTTTTAACCTGATCCAAAAGAACCGAAATCAAGGGCTAGGGATAACGGTTCTTCACCGTGATGGTATTGAGTGCTCTAAAGTCTATGCAAGCCCTCTTTTCACCATTAGCTTTTGGTATGAAGAACAAAGGAGAGGACGCGGGTGACTTGGAGGGGCCAATAAAGCCATTAGCTAGGTATTTATCTAGGTATTGTTTTAGGTGTTAACTTTCTGGCTCTGTGAGGGCATATAGCCTCCCACAAGGAACCACCACCCCTGGTATCAAGTCTATTTGGCAGTCGTAAGGCCTGTGTGGGGGTAAGACATCGGCCTGCACTTCATTGAACACATCCTGAAAAGCGTGATAAACTGGGGGCAGTTCTATGTCTTTCTCTGAAGCTGTTGCTATTGTGTGCCCTTGAGCTAAAGCTATCACAGGATGTATATTAGACCCCAAACAATGCTCCTTGCAATATGAGGAGTCAAATGAGACCAAACCTTTTTCCCAATTGATGTCTGGATTGTGTAATCTCAACCATGGCAACCCTAGTATTACACTATACTGTAGGGCTTTTATAATATCAAAACGTGTGGTTTCTGTATGTATCTCCTCACTGGAAATCAAAAGGTCTTCTGTGTGAAAGGCAATAGGACCAGAGGTGATCTCCCTCCCATCTACGGTCAAAACCCTCTCAGGATGTTCTTTTCTTAGTAAAGCTGCTTGGAGCGTCTGAGCTATGGCATCGTCCATGAACAGCCCCGTGGCCCCTGAATCAATCATGGCTTGAACCTTTTTCCACCCACAGTGTGTGTGTGTGTATTTGAATGGTTATGAAGAAATGTTGGGTCAAAGCATTGTCTGTATCACTTATGGAAGGGATATCAATAAAGCTCAAGGTCCTCCCCCCTCCAACACTTGAGCTAACTAGTTTTCCGTCTTTTTCTCTGGAGTAGCCGTAAAGGACTTAATTCCCCCCATGCGACTTTTGGGTTTAACTAAACAGTCTTTCACGTAATGCACTTTCTTTCCGCAGTACATGCATAAGCCGTTTTTACGTCATAGTTCCAATTCTTCAGTCGTTAATGAAGCCCTTACCACGCCTATATCCATAGGTTCTGAAACGTTACTTGCTCCTCCCCCTCCATAGTTCTTATTTCTTTCATACTTAGTAGGCATTCGTTCGTACCTTCTTTTGTCTCCTTTACGTTCGTTTATTCTATAGTCCAAACGTAACGTTAGGTTAATTAACTCTGTACAACTGGTTGGTTGCGGATCTATCTGAGCCAAAACATCTTTAAGGTCATCTCTTAAACCCTGATAGAATAGGGCTGCTCTTTTCTCTTCTGGCCATTGAGTTTCTGATGCTAGTCTCTGGAAGGCATTGAGATATACTACTAGCTCTTTAGAGCCTTATTTTATCTCCAGAAGTTCTCTATCAGCCGCAAAGGAAGAAACTGCGATCAAATACCTATTCAAATTCCGTTCGGAATTCCTCCCAATCATAATGAAGAGGATCATCTTTCCTAACTAATGGCACTGTCCATTGTGCTGCATCCCCACCCAAATAGGAGATCATAAATGCCACCCTCGTTTGATTAGTGGGGAATGCCTTGGGTCTGCATGAGAAGTGCAGTAATATCTGTGTTAGAAAGACCTGTACTTTAGAGGCTTCACCATAGAAACTTTCTGCAGCAGCCAGCGGAATGGGCGTGGGTACTTCCACAGTGAATGGAGAGGGCTGGGCTTGAACCCCACCGTCTGTTCCCAAGAAATCCCCTTCAGATCTCCCTGTTTGTACGTCAAGCGGATTTCTCTGCATGCGGTCAAGTCTACCCTGTAAAATCGCTGTTTCAGCTCTAGAAGCAGCCACCTCCTGTTGAACCACCGTCAGAGCGGCAAGCACATCATCTAGAGTGGCCATCTTGACCACCAAACCGACCAAGAGGAACTATATGCCTTGGGCAGATTATTCTGTAACGATGTGGGTTCGTCCTCGGGGTTGGTCCGATGCTCAATAGGTCCACCTCTTGATAGCCTCAATTCTGCATGCCATAATAAACCAGAATTTTAAGGTGATCAAGTGAATGAAGGAAAGAGAGGGAACAGCAGGGAAGGAGACCTGAAATATAAACAACACACTATCAATATGTGTAGTTTTATCCACCTGTGCAAAACATTTCATGAACGCCTTAATGTACCTGTAAACAATAAGAAAGCCTTTGTGTCAACACTTGAAACTGAGTCCATCTTCATGCAGATAAACATTAGTATAGGTTTTATGTAACACCGCTCACTCTTCAATAACGAGTGGTTTATAACCTGGAAAGGATACCTCATTTAACTGTAACAACAAAGAAAAAACAATATTGATAACACCTGTCCATTCTCCAATGACTACTCTCTCTTCCCTCTTTATGAATCTCTCTTTTGAAATGTTATTTGATGTACCCACCTAACACTTAATAATGCTTTGCATCACAGGGAGTGAACCTTAACTTGACAGGACTCACATTGTAGCCTGTTAATAAACGGCAAAGAATAAATGCAGGTTAATAAAAAAGCATACTACCACCTCTTAGGCTTTGGAGCTGTATTTATAGAAGTATAAGATGATTGGGTATTTCTTCATACCCCTAGGATAGTCTGTGAATGCCAAGTAATTGTAGTCTGAATAATGCGACTCAAGAAATGTCTCGTAGAATTATTTGCACTGAAACTCTGTAATGCTCATGGTATCCTTAGAATCCGAAAATATCCATATATAGAGGAAATCCTAACCCCTCAGCAAAAGTCAGTATATATTTTAGAACCAAATAGTGTGATCCAATAATCCCAAGAACAGCAAGTTCTTGTTGTCTCGCACTGTCTCCAAGCGCACTCATAGATTGGGACATTCACCATGCGGGAAAAACGAAACAACACTCCAGACACCCACTCATTGACCAGAGCACAGTGCAAGGAGTGACTTAAAATACTAACATGTCAAAAAATGGCAGAAAATGGTGCAAGCACCCGTACGATACTGGGAAAAGATCACAACGAATTTCTGCAGCGCTTCCAAGGGCCTCGTAACTGGAATGATTTGCCCCGCCTTGATGTCTGAAGCCATTTTTATAGTTCCTGGTTGAACTTCCAAACCTCAAAGAGGTTCCTCTTCCTGGTTCAAGAGGAAGCAGCGGAATCATGGGAATTGTAGTCTTCATTCCCATGTATACTTCCCTTCACATGTAATTCCAAGCTTTGCGCAGTTTAAGGAACAACGAAACCACCCTGGTGAGTTCGCATGGCAATTCTGATGTCGCTCTTTCCTTAGCAAGCACGTTAGTCGCGATTTGTCTATGTGTCCTAGCTGAGTGTGTAACACCTCACCATCTGCACTGCGTCCTTCACCACACCAACAAGCTCTCATTGGGTATTTAGTATCTACCCTCCTAGAATACAAAACATCCCCGAGCTCCTCCCTCTCAGAGAGGGGGTTGTAGCCCACACAATGACTAGGCTTCATTGTGTGAGGATGTTCCCCAATGATGAAGCATGCCACCTCTGGTGGGTGAGGGAAACCAGCCTTTAAAAGGGAAGCTCTTTTTGATTTGATGTTGATGTTTCTAGCCTAGACTTCACCCCTAGACCCGAGGGCTTTCATTTTATGTGTTTGGCTGTATAGATTAGGGGAGTTAGCCCTCGCTGGTCGTTAAATCTCCTCTGGCCCCTTTTTGGGCCTTCCCTTTAAAATGAATGCCAGTGCTCACCCTCTGCAACCACAGCAAAAAGAAAGCACCGCTCTTACACAAATCTGCCTGACCTGCTGCTTTGCTGGGCCATACGCTATCAGCCACCACTATAAAGCACATTTACACAGCGGAAATATTCCCTTTGAAATAAGAATTTACAGGTAGTGGATACAACTGTAAAAAAGAAACATGAGGATGTACATTTAGGCGTGTGGTTCACAGACATGTTGAAGAAAAGAACAAATTTAAGGGGACAAAGATTGTTACAATTCATGCAACCACAGTAGAAGACAAGTGTCGTATCATGTGCAGAAGATGCACCAGACACTGCAGAGGTAGAAGGGGGCTGACTATACATGCAGGTAGCTTTAAATAACTTTAGAACCCACAGTCCCTAGCAAGAACTCACAACACCAAGAAACCACAACCCCTAGCAAGAACCCACAACCACTAGCAAGAAGAAATGCTAATACCTTAAAGTTTAAGCGTTGTGAACCATTTTGGAGTGTATCGCCATCCCACTAGGTGCTAGAACCTAGAAGCTAGTATCGTTTGTTTTTAATTATTTAGCTGCCTATATTTTCATTACATACATAAAGACGTTATTACAACGAACATTGGTACAGTCAATGAATCTGGATCCTTTGTGACAATGCACAGATATACAGGCGTGCCAAAATGGTTTCCATTACAGCACATTACAGGCAGAACTATTAGCTTTGCCAGCGTTTTGAAGTGCTGTTGGTGGTGTTAGACAAGGTGGTATTAGAGGTGTTGCTTGTGTGGTTCTGGTTGTGGCGGGACTGGTTTTGGTGCTGTGATTGCGGAATTGGTATTTGGTGGTGTGGTATTGGTGGTGATAATTGGTGGTGATGGCAATAGTGGTGCTGGTATTAGTGGAGGTATTTGTGGTTGTACTGATGTTATTGGTGGTATTTGTGGTGGTAATGGTGCTTCATTGGTTCTGGTATCAGAGGAATTGATAATGCTGGTATTGGTATGGGGAGTGAATTATTAGATACCCAGAAAGGCAAAAAAGAGCATTTTTATGCAGGCCCTCATCAGGAGTATGAAGAGCTATATAAATGCAACTACAATGCAGTTTAATGTACAAAGACAAGTACAGTTTGTAAGGAAAATGTTCATTAATTGGGAACCAGACCAACAACTTCAACATTGTGTTGGTGTGGTCTCTGTGATTGCGATTACAAATGAACCCAGCAGCTTGATTTAGGAGAACTTGTATCTTTTTCTCAATTGGAGCACTTGTTTGCCATGGCTCAGCCCCAGAACTCATTTCAAAGCACCAAGACTTAATGGGGCGTGAGCAGTCATGAATGCACTGACTGTGTGGTGGCCAGAGAGCTGTACATGTTGCATGAAGGAGTGGCCACTTCTGGGCAGCATTAGCTATTGTGAAACACAGATGTACATTTCTATCCCAAGAAGGACATTGGCACCAGGACAAAGGGGCAGTGGGCCTCAGTGGCAAGCAAGACCACCCCGGGGCTCTGCTAAGGCACCGGCTCACCTGTCATTGCCAGAACTGAGCCATGGTGTGACAGGCCTGCGATGTACTTCCAGAGTGATTGTCATTCAACCATTCAACAACGTGGGGCCAGTTAGCTGGTCTGGCATAGGCTGGCCTGAGCTAGATTTAGAAGCCCTTCCGTAGCAAAACGGAGTTCTGAAACCAGGTGACCCACAGCATGCAAAAAACCTTCTCAGTCAATTTCACTGCATGCTGGTACTTGTAGTTTTTTTCAGTTATAAATGTTAATCTACAAGAACCAGAGGGCACAGGGAAAACAACGCTGGACGAGCCACTCGTCCCACACATGGAGCAACTCAAGACCAACAGTTATCTGCTTAAATGTGGATAACTGCTTATTTGCCATGAATGCCAAAATTCAGTGAATGCCTTGCTATTTCTGTAGCTATAGCAAATGTTTGGCCTCCACTGTAGCACAGTACTTAGCAAGGAAGGACAGAATCCCCCAAAAATGTAAGGGCGCAGGCCATTTTTTCCCCAATAAGGCACTGGCCATTTGTGTATGGATCAACATTTATCCTGCAAGAGAACTTTGCATTCCATTATATACTCTGTGCCTGCTCTGCATGTGAGGGTACATTGCACCTTATGCTGGCTGTGCTGCTCTTGTTCTAGGTGTCTTCTGAGTCACTTGCAATACTGTCCTATTCTGTGTGTTCAGTAACATGCATAAACATCTTTTGTCTCCACAAACAGCAAAAACAACTGTCCTTTTTATCAGCGCTTTAAATTATGGTGAAACACACAGCCATATCCCATCCTGCCTTTCGGCCAGGTTTTTGCTCAGAACCCAATAGCATTGTGATCTCGTTGATATTATGTGAATTGTAGTGTGATATGTGAAGTCACCTTTTTAGTGATATATACTTTGGCACCTGACCAAAGCAAGGAGCTTGGGCTACAATCTGTGCCCAACTCCTATGCCCCAGGATATGCTGCGCACAGCTTTTGGCCATGCACAGTGAGCTCTGAAGGCAGAGTTTGGCCTGTGTTGCTCCCTGAGCTAGACCCATGAAACATAAATTTGCTCCGTATACCATTGGCAATATCAGTGGGATCAGGTGAAAAAAGTGGCCTCGGATCATGCCATTCACCCAGCCCCGTGACCTTAGACTTCACTGTTAAAGTCATCATCCATGGAAAGCCAACTGTCTCAAGCTCAACATCGACAAGGCAGAAGTAGTGATCTTTGGAAAGAACACCTCACCAGGGGACTCCAACTGGTGGTTGGCCTAACTCAGATCCACATCCAGAAACCATGCCAGGAAACACGGAATAATCATCAACAGCTAACTGGACATGACTGCACTTGTCAGTTCCGTCACTGAATCCTGCTTTCACACCCTGAAAATTCTGCGTAAGATCTTCAAATGGCTCCCAAGCAACACTAGAAAAACGGTCAGTCACTCTCTAGTCACCAACAAATTGGACTATGGGAACGCTCTCATCAGGCAACTCTCTAGCAGACTACAGACCATCCAGAACTCCAAGGCCAGATTCATCCTCAACCTCCCACACATCATCCTCAACCTCCCACACAGAACTGACTCACGCCACACCTCAGGAAACTACACCACACATACATTCAAGGCACTACACAACTCAGGCCCCACCTACCTGAATAGTTGCATCACCTTTCACCAACCACCCAGATACCACAGCTCCGCAGGACTGCACCTTGCACACATCCCTCACCGACACAGAACCAGAACCAGATCAGGAGGGCGGGCGCTCTTAAATCACTCTTAAAGCTAGGAAAAGCCTTCCACTCCACATCAGAGCCTCATCCTTTCTTCTTGAATCCCACAAGAAGCTGAAGGCCTCACTTTTCAATTAACCAACCTACCACAGACTGGGATAATCACACACACCTGCTCAGCACCAGGATACCCTTGCAAGCGATAGTGCATTCTACAAATACACATAACATAACATAACTAAGCATGCTCTTGAAGCGGGATATAGCTGGAGGCCACTGAGACCACCACTGGCGTAGAGCGTTGGTCGTTGTTTGAATTGTGAAACACAGCAATAATTAGGGTTCAGTGGGCCCTTCAGACCTCTGGGCCTGGTGCAACTGCACCTGCTGCATCTAGCTCCCTTAGCAACTAAGTCTGCTCTGCATGCCTTTGGCCTTGTGCATCAGGTTCTAGACTCAGCCTCTGGTAATGTCTTACACCTGGCTGCCTTGCCACCATAACAGATACTTCCTGGCTTTTGGCAAGAGGCCTGTCATTTCCGGGGCCACGGAGGCTCGAATCAGAAAATTCCCAAATCCCTTTTTAATGCGATATATGAAGAGACAAAACGATAGAAAATCTTCTGTTTTAGCGGGTATTGACAGCTTCGAAAATTATTTTTTTTGACATAATTTTCTTGATTTGTTTTTTACGCTATGTACCAGCAAAAACAAACTCATCACTTGAGCTTCACAGGAAAAAAATAGGCTCACTCACTTTGATGGGGGCGGGATCTTCAGTTAACCATTCAATGGAAAAGATCCAATATGAGAGTAACAAAATCTTTCCTTATTACGTTACATATTACAAAATATCTTTTGTTCTGAGTGTTACCTGTAGAAATGTTACCCATCCCCCGAAATTTTAGAACCTTTTTATAGACTCTATTCATGCACATTAATAATATGCAACAAGTGGGCGGGGTGAACTGGCTGGGTGGATTAAGGTATTTGCAGGGCCATTGATACAGACTACTTTAGGCTGTTTCTTTTATTCCTGAAAATGAACCCTATTTAAAAACTTCATAGTAAAAAAGAAAAGTTTACAATTGGGAGGTCGTTAAAAATCATATATAAAAAAAACATTTTTTTTTCATGTTGTGCGCCTTATTTCCCAACAGTGTATTGCCCAATAAGGTCTTCCTGCGAGTGATGCCACCTCTGCGTGTTGCAGCGGATGCCATATTTCTGCAACGGCTGCATGTGGTTTTCCTGATATTTGTTGCATTACAGATGATGCAGATTCACTCACTTCTCTAATGGTCATCAGTTGAGCCTCCTCTGTTACATTTTCTCTCCTCTGGCTGATTCTATGCCTTCTTGGTATGGTTTTATGTCAAAATATTGCATACAGAAATATCATCTGATGTAAATACTGTGTCCTAAATATCAATGACAAAAATATATTCCCACTGAGTGTAGATTGTCTGTTATTAACTTCAATAGGGCGATTTGTCTGAAAATCATATTTGGGACACAATATTTATGTCTGACAGCGGTATTATGGTACCATGCCTCTTGTGGAGCATCCTATGGTAAATCTTGATGTGACACCCAAGAGTGGGTGTCACACTGGAGTACTCCTACCCTCTGGTAATGGGCAGATTGCATTATTTGCACATTGCTACCTGCATTATTCATATTTTGGATACTTCGGGCAGGGTGAAAAAATCCCACATGCACAGGATTTTCTCTGAAGGTTCCACCACCGTCTGACATCACAGTTCTCAGATTGCAGGTGGAGCAGGATGTTGCGGTTCATCTCCGGAGAGAGTGGTAAAATAAGTTGATTGACACATGATTTCTTCTAAGCCCTAAGAACCTACATTTTTCTTTTGATGCACAATCTGCAAATTTGAGCTAGCACCAAGCAGTGCAATCAAATAGTTCTTCACCCTTTAAAAGACTGATGAAGGACTCAAATTTCCGATTTCATTCTATACGTGCACAACATTTGGTTTTTTGTGTGTTTATAAGTGAGTATCAATGTAAGTTGCTGTAAAATGCTTAATTACACATTGCAATGTTTGTTTAGAACTCGCCTCAGACAGCGCTCTCATTTGCTTGCTTATAATTCATCAGCTTCCCCTCTCCCGAGCATGGACGAATTACTGTGTCCTTTCACTGCACGCTTTTTTAGGTACTACTCTTTTCTTTTTGTTTAAGCACTCTACGAAAGTGCAAGTGTTCCTTCTGTCTCCTTTGTGTACTTCTCCTTGCTTCGTGTTCCTCCCTCATTCCCCTCCAGCCTACGCTTCATTGTCTTTGTGCCTCCTGCTCCCCCCATTGTCCAGATGCTTCTTCGTTTGCTTTCCCAGCCCCTCCCGCCCACCTTGAATATCCGTGTGCTTGTCCCAGACCCTCCCGCCCACCCTCCATTGTCAGGGTGCTTCTCCTAACCAGTAGCGGCCGCCACAAACTAAAAGTGGTGGGGCGGAGGGATGGGGCACGGGGGTTGGTAGCACGGGAGGGGCAGCGAGGGGAGGGAGTTTAATAATAATAAAAAAATAAAGGGAAAACTTACCTGCAGCTGTCGGCCGCTTCCTGTATCACTCCTCGGTCTTCCTTGTCCCAGCAGACACTGGAACTACGTCGCAGACTCCCTGTGCAATCCTGCGCTGCTCTCAGTGATTGGCCTAAGCGGGCTGAAAAGACGCTCCGTGCAGGACAGGGAGGGTGTGCAGTTTCTCCAGCTCGGCTGTTCAATGCAGCCGGGCTGGAGAAAGCTAAGTGCGCATGTGTGTTTGGCTGGCCTGAGACGGCCGGCCAAACACACATGCCCACTTAAAGCGTGCACATAGCACTCCTTCTCCCCCCTCCCATGACCCTGGCCCGCCCCTCCCTACTGCATGCTGGTTCAGCCGGCAACTGAAAAATAAAACAATGAAGTATATCATTTTATTTTTCAGGTGCTGGCTCTGAGCCAGTGGGGCCATGCTCCTCCGCCATTGCGGAGGAGCCTCCCCTTCTCCTACCCCACCCACCCATGCTCAGTTGTCTGTGCGCTTCCCCCAGCCCCTGTCCAGCGGCAAGGGAAGTGCATATTTTTTTTTTAATTGCGACTCACCCCCCCGCGCCTGCCCTGCCACCCGCGAGCCGTGCCGGCCACCACTGCCCCTGCCACTCCCCCTCTGTTGTCCCCGGACTTGCCCATACCCCACCCATCCTCCGTTATCCATGTACTTACCCCTTTAACTCCCACCCACCCACCCTCTGTTGTTTGTTTGCTTGCCACAGCCCCTCCTGCCCACCCTTTGTTGTCTGCGTGCTTGACATAGCCCCTCTGGTCTACCCTCTCCCCACACCTGCGTTCTTCTCACCATCCCTCCTACCATGTTGCCTTGTCCCTACAGAGGATGGGAAATATGAATGTGGGTGGGGCGGAGAGGACAGAAGAGTGGGGATGTAGGAGCACATGGTTAAAAAAATAATTTTTAATAAAAATAAAATGTTATGACCGCCCAGCGCTAATGTGCTGGTTTTTTTTTTAAGGGTTAATCTGTATTCAGGTTGGAAGTGAGGAGGGAACACCCAAAATTGGTAGGGGTAAAGTGGGTGATTTTCTCCACTGGGACAAATATTTTCCCTGTAGAGAAAAAAGAAAAACCTTTTAAAGGGAAAATACACTGTTGCCGTGTATGTGCACAATTGCAAATGTTTCAACTGTTACATTTACACATATGATGAACTTGCTTTCTTATGAAAAAAACTTGGAATTCACAAAAGAATCACAGAACTGCTCGTTAGAAATCGTGACTGTCACAGCACCCCGGAAGTACTTCTATAATCCTTTGTAAGACTTTTAGTCTAAACTCAGGCGTAAGCCACCTTAAGTACATTTCTGGATTTCTTTGAGAATCTGGCCATCACTGCCTTCTGCTTTTGTCCTTGAGGACTTTTACTCCAGAGGGATCATATTTAAAGTGTGCCTTAACTGGATAGTTGGTTCTAATTTCAATCAAAGCATCAACAACTTTGCTTTTAGTTTATCAGCGACTGCCATGAGGCCAAAAAGAGTTTCATCATCTTAGTGAAAAAAGTACCCAACAAATGATTCTTTTCAGAATACAAGCAATGTTTCTTGTTTAAGGGCAAGGATGCCCTTAAACATAGGCGAACACTCACTAAACTTGAGACGGATGTAGACTTACTCTTGTCAAGGGTAGGAGTGAATCTCTGTCCAGGGTGAAAGTGAGGAGGGAACATCACAACATTGGTAACGGTGTAGTGGGTGTGTTTTCTCCATAGGGAAAAATATTTTCCCTTTGGAGAAAAAAAATGTTACAGGGAAAATGCACTTTTGTAGACTATGTGCCCATGTGTAAATGTATTACACCTGTTGCACACACATGTATATTTTTTATGTACTATGTGTGTAATATATATATATATATATATATATATCTATATCAAAGAACACTCCACCGTTCTTTCGGCTGTCGCTTCGAAAACAGCAGTGCACAGACCACAATTTGGTGCAGAATCAGCGTTTATTGCTCTTCTCATGCACAGCCATGACACGTTTCTACCCCTGAGGGCCTTGATCACGTGACGCGCATCACGGTGACAGGTAGGTTTTTATACCATTTTTTTGTTGTTTTCCTCTTAAAGTGACCAGTGCAAGCATAGACATAAACAACAGATTTTCGAAAACCTTTAGCCTACTTATGTATTTCTGGGTTGATTTAAACATTCAGGTATCAATACCACAATTAAATACATTGACTAACAGGCATAAAATCATCATTCATTGAAAACCATAAAATATTTTAAGAGCCCTTAAAACCAAATGGATTTCATTGTACTGTATAAAAGGCAAAAAGATTGTCATAAAACCTATAATATATAAAGGTTTAATATGTTGCTCATTTCTGCTTTATCGACAACATTATCATGGTTTAAATACCTTGTCAATGATTGATTGATGTGCAAAAATGCAAAATACAGTACCATTGATGTAAACATACTTGTTGTCTATGACTACGACAGGATAAAGTGCTTAGTGCAATTTGATTAATAAAAAGTGTGAGTGTAAAAATCTTTTTTTAAAACCTCAAGTGCAAATGTATAGTAAAACCCATCAAATACCGTGTGGAAATTCTAAAAATTATAGGGGGTGGTGGTATAGCGGTCCATATTCTCCCTTTTTAATGGTTTCATGTTGGGTATTAAAGTAGCTGCCACCTACTTCTAATTAATACCTCCCAGTTAGTCACCTAAAGACACACAAAGTTCCTCTGTGGCATTGAGGCCTCGTGGCTGTTTGGAGTCGAAATTTAAAATATAGCGTGTCTCCAAACGTCTGAGGGTTTTCTCCCTATTCCCTCCTCTCTTATTGGATGGAATTGAATCTACCAGATAATATTTTAGTCCCTTAGGATCTGCATTGTGAAACTCGCCAAAGTGACGAACCACCGGGTAGGCTGGGTCTTGATTTTTGATGGCTCTAATGTGCTGGAGCACCCTTTTGTGCCCCTGCAGTACAGTGCTGCCAACATAGCAAAGGCCGCAAGGGCACTCCAGTACATAAATTATATAATCAGATTTGCATGTCAAGGCTTTGTTAATTTGATTATCTTGACTGCAGAATTTCACCAAATTGACATGCCTTGCATGTCTTGCATCTAAAAAAAAATCCCTTTCTTTGAGAGAGCCATGTGCCTACGGGCTGATTACCTGGATCATTTTGCACCAAAGCATCTTTCATAGAGGGTGCCCGGCTGTAGGTAATGGTGGTTCTATTAGGTAGCAGTGGGCCCACTATAGGGTCCCCTAAAATCAAAGGCCAATTTTTCTTGATGATGTTCCTTATTGTTTTCTCCTGTCTGTTGAAACTCAGAATAAATCTGAAAGACTCAGCTTCTTCTGCCTCTTTCTTCTTCCTCTCTATTGGTTTACTTATCAAAGTTTGTCTCATGACCATGTTGCTCTTTTTGATAGCTGTGTCAATGCATTTGCTAGAATACCCCCTTGCTAAAATCCTGTGTTTGCTAGCTAGTTGGGCAGCCCTTAAGTCGTCATCGTGACTGCAGATACGCTTGAGCATCTCTCCATATGGTATACTTTGTATTAAATGATGTGGGTGTGAGCTCCCTGCGTGTAATACTGAGTTTCCAGCAGTTGTCTTTCTGTGCAGTTTGGTTTCCATTTTCCCATCTCTGATGAATATCTGAACATCTAAGAAATTTACAGACTGTGAACTGATGGAAGCTGTGAAGTGCAGATTAAGGTTGTTAGTATTAAGCATTTCAATAAACATTTCAGCTTCTACTTTGGTACCCTGCCATATTAGAAATAAATCATCTATATATCTCAGAAACAGTCTGATGTTGTTTTTGACGAAGGTGGCATGTTCTTTGTGTAGGACCAGCTCCTCCCACCAGCCCATGTGTAGACAAGCATAGCTGGGAGAGAAGCTGGCCCCCATTGCCACTCCTCGTAGTTGTTGGTACAAAGCATTTTGGAATAGGAAAATATTGTTACTTAAGCAGAACTCTACCATATTACAAAGCATTTTGCTATGTTGTGAGCATTCAGATGGTCTTAAATTTAGGAAGTGTTGCAGTGCTCTGAGTCCGTCTTGATGGTTAATTGACGTATACAATGAAGTTACATCTAATGTAATCAATAAGAAGTCATTGTCCTATTCAAAATCCTGTATTTTGGATAAAAAGTCACCCGTATCCCTAATATATGAAGGGAGTTGTTGCACAAAGTCTTGGAGGAAAAAATCTATATATTGAGAGGTTCCTTCCAAGAGACTGTTTCGGGCCGAAATAATAGGCCTTCCTGGGGGATTCTTAGGGTCCTTGTGGATCTTTGGTATAAAATACAGAATTGGCGTTGTAGGATTGTCATTTCGTAAAAATTTATATTCTTGAAGCGTGATCAACCCTGCGTTTTTCCATGCTACTAACTTCATGTACAAGTTGTTATACATGATTTTTAGGGATATCTTGTCACTTGTGTGATAGCATTCTCTGTTATTGAGCTGAGTCATGGCTTCATCAATATAATCCGCCTTATTCCATAATACCAAGTTGCCCCCTTTATCCGAATTGCGAATAACTATTTCCTTGTTCTTTTTGAGTTTGTTGATCAATAGATGGTACTGCATTTCTTGTTTGTTTGTCTTTCGTTTTTCTGCATTGAGCACCCTCTGGTTCAGTTGTTTTAAGCCCAAAATTACCTGCTCATGGAATACATCTATGCTGTCTCTCATCATAATCGGATTGAATGTGGAGCGGGGCTTGAATGGGGTTACCTTCATGTTTTGTTTAGCCATCCTATTTTCCATTTGAATTTCATCAGTGTTTTGTGTGCTTTTTGCATTTTCCTTTGCCAGTTCTTGCATATCCTCCAGCAGTGGCATATCTGACGCTGTGAGATTAAAAGAAGGGGAATAGGTTGACATTGCTTCAGAGTGTTTATCCGCTTGATTCGCCTTGGCTTTATTCAAAATAAAATATTTCTTTAGTTTTAGCTTTCGCACACCCCTGTAAATGTCCATTCTGGTGGCTGCATAATTAAATGAACTTTCAGGGCAGTACGACAGTCCTAGTGTAAGTAATTGTTGTTCTGCTTTGTTGAGGTCGACGTCTGTTAGATTTATTACTGTTTGACTGTTGGTCTTTTCACAGTTTGTTAACGTCTCCATTTCTTCTTTTTCTGTTGTCGAGTTTGTTGATTTAACCCTTCTCCGTTTGGCCTGTCGCCTTTCACGGGGCTTTTTGGATCTACTTTTGTTTGTCTGTTCAACTGGTTCCTGGGGCGCAGAGTTTGTCTGCGCTCTTGAACTAAAAAATCCACCTCTTGTGCTAATGAAATCTTTGGTGGTATTTGTTTCATCCTTTGGTTGCGGGCCTCTGACTCTGCCTCGCTTTCCAGAGCCGAACTGAGATCCGAATTGGATGTTGTATCCGGTCTTTCCATTTGTCCTGTGGAGTTAGCATAGGCACTTTGATTGCCACCAAATCTCAACACTTTCAGTGAGTCACACTTCTTTGCGAAAGTGAAAATGCGACCGCATTCATAGTCCATGCGGTCACGGTGAAATTTAAAGGCCTTTCTCTCTCGGATAACCTCTTCTTCTTTTTTAAGTCTCTTTGTCATCTCATCTTTTAATTTGGTCAGTTCATCAGTTTCCCCCATGCTGTTAAGTTCGGCATTTAAAATGTCTATTTGCTCCTGTAATCTTGTACGGTCTTTGTCCGCATATTTGACTAAAATTATTAACAGTCTCCTAGATGACTCGAGATTGGTTTAAGCCCATTCCTTCATCATATCCTGATCTGGGCTTTCATAACTAGGAGCTATTAATATGCGTAGACCTCGTGGCACTCTACCTACATCCAGGTAACGTTGAAGGGATTTTGCCTCCCACCATTTATTTTGTTCTGATTTCATCAGTTTTTCAAGTGTCTTAATTTTGTCTTTCAGGCTGGTGT
Source organism: Calotriton arnoldi (assembly GCA_963921515.1). Lineage (NCBI taxonomy): Eukaryota > Metazoa > Chordata > Amphibia > Caudata > Salamandridae > Calotriton > Calotriton arnoldi. The sequence goes on from CAWUFW010000669.1 coordinate 411,372, forward strand.
TGCGTGTGCCTGTTGGTGCATTCTGGGTGATAGAGTTCTACCTGGGACCTCTATCATCATCGAACATGTCCGCCGCTGCTGCCTCCCTTTCTTTCAGCGAGTCCGCTGACATTCTGTTGATCTTGAGCAGTAATATTCACGCAAATGATAAGATACAACGGGCAAAGCTCGCCGCCGTGTGCCGCCTTAGCCCCAAGTATCTGTGCACACCTCCTAACCCAGCAGAAAATGTCTTTTACTGGCTACCCCCTCACACCCCACTTTAGGGAGAGCATCCTCCGAGTCCTCCGACCCGCGTCCGCTTACCTTAGTGGTTGCGAGGAGCAGATGCCGTGGTATTCGAACGCCGGTGGACCTCGCTGACGTTAATCCTCCCGGATTTCCTTTGTTGAAGCTTGTTCCCAAGCCGTCACTCCTTTGATGGCAGCAGAGCCCTGAACGCGGAGGGGGTCCGTGTGTAGCCGGAGGAGTTTGAACCGGCTATAAACATCAAAGAACACTCCACCGTTCTTTCGGCTGTCGCCTCGAAAACACCAGAGCACAGACCACAATTTGGTGCAGAATCAGCGTTTATTGCTCTTCTCATGCACAGCCATGACACGTTTCGACCCCTGAGGGCCTTGATCACATGACGCGCATCACGGTGACAGGTAGGTTTTTATACCATTTTTTTGTTGTTTTCCTCTTAAAGTGACCAGTGCAAGCATAGACATAAACAACAGATTTACGAAAACCTTTAGCCTACTTATGTATTTCTGGGTTGATTTAAACATTCAGGTATCAATACCACAATTAAATACATTGACTAACAGGCATAAAATCATCATTCATTGAAAACCATAAAATATTTTAAGAGCCCTTAAAACCAAATGGATTTCATTGTACTGTATAAAAAGCAAAAAGATTGTCATAAAACCTATAATATATAAGGTTTAATATGTTGCTCATTTCTGCTTTATCGACAACATTATCATGGTTTAAATACCTTGTCAATGATTGATTGTTGTGCAAAAATGCAAAATACAGTACCATTGATGTAAACATACTTGTTGTCTATGACTACGACAGGATAAAGTGCTTAGTGCAATTTGATTAATAAAAAGTGTTAGTGTTAAAAAATATTTTTTAAAACCTCAAGTGCAAATGTATATTAAAACCCATCAAATACCGTGTGGAAATTCTAAAAATTATAGGGGGTGGTGGTATAGCGGTCCATATTCTCCCTTTTAATGGTTTCATGTTGGATATTAAAGTAGCTGCCACCTACTTCTAATTAATACCTCCCAGTTAGTCACCTAAAGACACGTATAAAGTTCTTCTGTGGCATTGAGGCCTCGTGGCTGTTTGGAGTCGAAATTTAAACTATAGCGTGTCTCCAAACGTCTGAGGGTTTTCTCCCTATTCCCTCCTCTCTTATTGGATGGAATTGAGTCTACCAGATAATATTTTAGTCCCTTAGGATCTGCATTGTGAAACTCGCCAAAGTGATGAGCCACCGGGTAGGCTGGGTCTTGATATATATATATTATGCTATAAATGTGTGTCTCTCTCTCTCTCTCTCTCTCTCTCTCTCTCTCTCTCTCTCTATATATATATATATATATATATATATATATATATATATGCACTCCCAAATAACACTATCTAGACTCTTCCCTCCTCTATCCTATTTAATCAAACTAAGAGAGCCACATGTCCACAGCTCAAATTAACATTGTATATTTCCCTATACTAATCCACCACTAATCCTTTGGTTTCCAAAGTAGCTTGCTACTCGCCAAAAAGCGCTTCAACACCTCTTCAGGGGTAGTCAGCACTATATAAATACAATGAACTTATTTTCTTATGTGAGGGACTTGGTTTTCACAAAAGAATTCCAGACCTGCTCGTGAGAAACTCTGACTGTCACAGCATTCCAGAAGTTCATTTACAATCCTTTGTGAATGGCAAAAAATTAGACATTTAGGGGCCTATTAGGATGGCGGGCGGACCTGAATCCGCCCGCCATCCTCGCGGTGTTGGGACCGGCCGCCAGACATGCGGCGGTCCCGCTCCGTGAATTAGGATGCGACCGCCACCCTGGCGGTCGCATCCCGCATTCTAACATTGCGGCGGGGGCTGCTAACAGCAGCACCCGCCGCGATGTCAAATGGCATGCCTGGCATTTCCCTGCACCACGTGGCAGGCACCATGCGGTGCCTGCCACTTGGTGCAGGGGAACTGCAGGGGGGTACCATGGGTACCCCCCAAGTGCACCCCCAACCTCCCCCGGGGGCCTGCAACGGGCCCCCAAAGCAAATCGCCGCCATGGAAAGGCCTTCAAATCTCTACATCCTAATATGGCTGGCGGTGCCTGCTAGGCACTGCCACCATATTTGGGCCCCTGCTCCGCCCGACCGGCAATCGTAACGATTGCCGACCGGCGGAAAAGCGGCAGATGCACTTTGCGTCCGCCGCGATACCCACCGCCATCGTAATATGGCGGTGGGTAATTCACGTTACGATGGCGTAGCGGTCGCCACCGCCGGCCCGACGGTGGCGATTGTTACGCCATCGTAATGACCCCCTTAGTTCGAACTTAGGTGTAAGTCAGCATGACTGAATTTCTGGATTTCTTTGAGCATCGGGCAGTCTGAGACTATCACTGCCTCTTGCTTTTGTCCTTGCAGAGTTTTACTACAGAGGGATCATAACTAATCTGTGCCTTAACTTGGTAGTTGGTTAGAATGTAATCCAAGCCTGCAACAACTTTACTTTAAGTTTAACAGCGACTGCCGTGGAGGCAAAAAGAGCTTAATACTTATAGGGTCATAAGGTCCCCAATAGATGATGCTTTTTGGCCTGCAAACAACGTTTCTTGCTTAAGGGCAACAAATACTTCAGCAGTAGAAAGACATCATCAAAAGCTTGGAATGACATTCATGAAACTGTTAGTTATAACAAAGCCAGGGAATTTTTGTTGCTGGAATAAATAAATGGATACAGCCCTAGAACGGACAATATTACTGGGAGAGGTGATTGCAAGAAGGGTTACTTCTCTAAGGGACTGATGTATAAAAGGGTTTTATATATTCTCCGTCTATGGTAAAATGGGTTAGTACATATGTGCCTAAATACTATGAGGGCGATTCACAAAGATAACTTATACATGTGAGTAAATTATATGTGTAAATTTGCTTTTACACTTTGTACTATCTTTACCACTTTGGACTATTAAAAAATTTGTTTTGCCTTTTCAGCTCGTTTTTCTACCCTCTGTTTTGCCCTTTTCTGCCCGTTTTTCTACCCTCTGCTGCTCTGTTTTGAATTATCTGCCCTCTGTTTTTCCTTTGCTGCTCGTTTTTCTGCCCTCTGTTTTTCCTTTTTCTGCTAGTTTCTTCCCTCCTCCCGCTGTTTCCTCAAGACCTGCCTTTTTGACGGAGACCTTGCACCCCAGCGCCCAGATACCCCCAGGGGTGACAGTGCTATGCTCTACAAATGCTGATTGATTGATCGACAATATATATACTGGTCTTATCAGAGGATCTGTATTTTTCATCTTCAACTTCTTCAGCCTGCACTCAACTCACTCAGGAAGAAGCATGCAGACCTCCATTATGAAGGGGAAAAGGAATTTTACTGAGTAGGAGGCAGCTGTTGTTTTTTGTTGTAAAACAGTACAAATCACTATATAGGTTGCCTCCGTTCACCCTTAGTGGGACACTGAATGCAGACTTATGGCAGGAGGTGACAGACTCTCTCAATACATTAGGGGAGTAGGCCTGCACAGTGGGGGACTTAAAAAATGGCAGGATGAGAGGAGATCGGTGAAGGAAAAGTTTTCCAGGGTTCAGGTAACTGCAGTACAGCCTGGAAAGCCAGCTGGATCCCATGCCCATCTCAAACCCCTCAAGGAGGCAGTCCTCTCCACATTTGATACGGGCTACCTGTTTCTAACAACACTAATGTGGTGCCAGGTAAGAATGTAATTCCTTCTCTATCTTTTTCTCTCACTAAAGGCAAACCTACAACCACTCACCCATATCTCCCCTTCACTCATACCTACATTGTTTGTCAAACATCACATATGTACTACTCTAAAATGCCATCTAACACAAGCCCTATCAATTACTACTATTTTTATAATTATTTGTGTATTTTTTATCAGTTTTCCATACAGCTGCTCATTCTAGCAGCTTGCTAACTTTAACTTGGGCAGAAGCCATTATAACAGCAGGGCAACACATGGCCGGTCTTCACACACTTTTACACACACTGGTATGTCCTCAAGCTCGCAATTGTACTAATACACTATAGGCTACTTGTACCATGTGTTTTGGTAAACCCTAATAGTATGCTTGCTGGAATTATTTGCCTTGTAGTGTAATGTAACCTTAACAATTATACTGTTACACTGCAATATATTCAGACTTTTCTTTTAATCTGTTTAAGGCCTTGTGATGTTGTCCAATCTACCACTCGCAACAACAACCTCTGCTGCTAGCAGTGCTCCCGAAGCAGGACCAGCGCCACACAGACGGATGGTAGAGACTGGTGAGTTACATGTCTGCTCTTTTCCCTTTGGATCTAACTGCTTTGCTAATTATTGACAGGGTACCTATATGTCTTTTGTTACACACGTCTATTGGCAACATGCTCAATATATTACTGGTTGGTGTTAGTTATTATCTATTTTTGTATCGAATGGGCCTTAGACTTGACAGTGCAATGGTAGATAGATATCTATTGCTCATTATTTTAGCATGTTGGAAAGCAATCTTTGTAGGCCTACAAAATATTATTTTAAACCTTTATATAGAATCTTTTTCTATGTTTTTTGGATTGCTTATTACCCTATGTATTTCTCCTGTCAGCTTTTGTCATGTAGCAGCCCCTTTTGTTCACCGTAAGAACATCAATGGATGATGATATCAGAGGGCATCCTCACAGCAGATATTTTGCACTCTTCCATCCGTCGGTCACATAAGTCTTGAAACATATTTTTTTTCCTTTTGTGTCTCAACATTAGTCCATTCAATGCCTTCATTACCCTCAATTGTGCCATTTTATAAAATGATAAAAGTCTGTTTTTTGGTGTGGTTTGTTTTCCTTTCTTGCATGTATGCTTAATGTGTCAGCATTTGTGCTCCTGGTGAATTTTATACTGGGAAATAATCACTGAACCACATTTATATCTCTCTGGCTGCTGGATCTAGAGCTACTTTGGAAACAACAACTACATGGACCTGGGTTCAGCAGCTGACCTCGGGGGAGATCTCCAAAAGGCAAATCTCTGGGGCTGGAGTTGTAAGTTCACAGTGTTGAAGTATTAGTATTCTTTACCTTCATTGTTTTAGGTTGTAGGTGACATGGCACTATATCTGTTATTTATTTGCAGAACAATATTTATTAAAGCACTGTGTTGAAATAAAGATACAACTGGATTTGATGTACTTCCATGGTTAAATTATTTTTTGTCCGAGTACTAGGGACATTACGCCGGACAATGATGCAGAACCATCTACAAGCGGAGGATGGAGGCAATCTGAGGAGAAAATCCAATCCTCCTACAAGCAACAATGTCTGCGGCCAGCATTGCTCAACAACAAGAGGAGGAACAGCAGAAGCCGGTAGAGGCGGAGGAACAGGGCAAGGAAAGGACCTTGTTGCCCCACACAGAATATCAAGAAGACAACTTCATGGCTGGGCAGCAATGTTCCTCCTCAATACCTTTGGAGGATTACCAGTCCCCAGCTATAAGCTTAGCAGTCAGAGATGATTATTCCACCTACGCATATCTCACCTCGAGCAACAGGTACTTCTGTACAATTTTCCTACACACTCCTCCCATAAAGGTGCATCTCTGTTCTTCTCTCAATTATCTGAGGAACATAATACCCCTGGAGAGCATTATATATTCTCCATTCGTGAATTTTACCTTCACATCCGCCCAGATGGCACCCCTCTTTGTGCAGGACAACCTACTGTCCAAAACAACTGGTCATGACTGCGCAGGGGGTTGTGTTCGGCATGGGCTAACACTACCGTCTGGGAGGATCAATTTTTCCAACAATCGTGGAATAAATGAGGGGCCTGTTTGTGCGAGATAGACGCCTCCCTTAAAGGCCTCCCACAAATAATTGACAGACAGACTCATGCCTTCTATAATGTTGGGAAATGTTACCAAGCTATGGCAAAGATGCACCAAGAACAGTTTAGAACTTTTATGAAAGTGACTACAAGACAAGATGCCTTGGTCATGAAGATGATAGAGCAGTGGTCTTCAAACTTCTTAATGCTGTGACCCCCCTGTAAAAAAAAAAATCCTCAGGCCCCCCTCAAATTTTTTACGCTTATGCTGCTAAATTGGCAATGTTTAAATATGTCTAAACATATTTAAACAGTGCAGTTAAGTTCTGTTACTCCTTTTTACACTCACTCTCAGTCAGGATATACATGAAAAAAGTGGTTAGTGATGGCTCATTACAAAGTGGCTTACTGCTGCTCATGTTTTTAACACTCAAAGCAAAGCATGATGCTTTTCTTGGCCAGAGACTGGCGCCCCCCCTGAGATCCCTTAAGGCCCCCCAGGGGGGCCCGCCCCCCAGTTTGAAGACCTCTGTGATTGAGGCAATAAGCAACAAATGCCAACGTCATTTTTCACGGCCAACACATGCAGGAGATTCTACAGTAGTTCAACATATGAGGGACACACCATCATCAAAACTCGCACCTCTATTACAACTACCTCTACCACAACCACATGCACCACCTCTGTTTGTACCGCCTCCACCACCTAAACCTCCAACAGCACAAACTCAGTCTCAGTCATTCTCACCATCAGCATTGCGTAGGCGGAGTAGTAGGAAGAAAAATCCCAAATAACTGTGACATTTACCACACATTTCCGTTTTTTTGTTAGCACTTTCACTGTAACCATTTTGTTGTAATAAATAAACACTTTTTAGATCACAAAACTGTATCAAGCTTTCAACTGTGTTGAATGTTTGATAATGCATTATCTACATAGGCGAGTGTTATGTTTGTTCTGTTCTTGGTTTACCTTGAATGTGTAATGCATTTAGAAACTGTATTCTGATACAGAAAGCATTTTCTAACTAAATTTCCTTTGCCTGAAATACAATGCATTACAAAGTAACATTTGTAAAGCAAGAAAGAGATTGTTGTTTGAGTTGTAAATAATTCTTATATATAAATACGATTTTTTTTTTAATAACAAATATATTTAGGGAGAATGAAAATCTGTCCTTGGGAAGAGCCATAATAAATGAAAATCAGAGGGGAAATGCTAATTTGGAGGGGTTGGGCACATAATAAAAACATGTCAGGAAACGTCAAGGGAAATAGTCTAAATACAAAGGGGGAAAAGTCCATCATACAAAAGAAGCCATAAATTAAGACTCCACTGTCCCAATTTGAAACAAACTCTGTCCCCAAAACCAGAGGGGATTGATGTATCATGTTTTCGGCTTGGGGTGGAAAGTTCCTGGCCATCATTGATTTCTTCTTTGACCACAATATTGAAGTCCTCCTCATATGCGGACATCAAACGGCTGGTGGTGGCAGGACCAGACATCCTACAGTCAGTAGGACACAAGGGGTAGCAGGGGAAACAAGAATCATAGACAAACTGGGAGATGGGACAACAGGAGGAGTGGTGGGGTGGGGAGGCAGACGTGGCATTAAGCCTGCTATTAAGGAGGTCATGAGGCTACATACCATTAGGAGCAGTTCAGTGACTGTCTCTTGGTATATCCGGACCTCGGAAACTAAGTGCCGAATATCCCAAGGCATCACTCGCTGAACCTCTCCAATAGGACTCGGGTCCTCTTTGCAATCAGCCATGGACACGTAATCATTGGGAAATGAGTGGGTTGCACAAGAGTGGTGTAGAGCGTTGGGGATAGAAGTAAACCTCAACTCTAGTTCTGGGTGGTCACTAGGAGGAGGAGATCATGCCTGGGCAGGGGTGCAGCTGGAAGCCCTGATGGAATGGGGGCTTAAGAGCTACAGAAGGTCTGGGTGCTGGCCCAGTTAGTGTGGGGCCTGCATTTGGGACACCATGGGTTGGTCTTGCTCAAGGCTAAGAGACGAACCAATATTTTTCTCCTCTTGGCTGGTGGTGTCCACATCCACCACCTTCTCCATGGCTGGCTCTTCAACCTCTGTCTGTAGTCTCTTGGTGACAGATCTTGTTATTTTCTGGGCGGCTGCAGTATCCCTGCTTGTTGTTCCTTCCTTCTCTTCAGTGGTGGAAGAAAGTCTTTGTTCCTGCCTTTCAATGAGGTTCTTGTTTCTTGTCCTGGGTCCTACTGGGATGTTCTTTGGCCAGCCCAGTCCTCTGAAAAGTAATGTCAAAAAAAGATCCATTTTGAATTCATTGTGTCAATAATATATATCTACATCATATTTGCTGAAAGGGAATTTTTTTCCATAATTCAAATTACTGAAAATGTGGAGTCTTTAACAAACATCTCACTGTCCTCTGCATTCATATTCACATTTGTTAATTACAAACAGTTAAACAAGGACAATCACAAAATATCTGTGGGAGCAGGCAACCAAGGAGGAGAAATGAAAGATCGTATTAATATCTGATTTCAGTAAATAATACACTTTAAGGTGTTGAAAATGTTGTTTTTCAAAATGTTCCAAACATTGCTAATCATTGAGGAGAGAGTTTTAAAACAAATAATTCCAAAATATGTCGAACTGGTGTATATGTTCTTAAACAAACTTTTCACACATTAATAAATAATTGTGTGAATTTTTCATGTAAAAGTTAACTAGTATATGGTGGTTAGGAAGTAAGGTTAAGGCACACAATGTCAGCATCACAAAAAAATTAAAATAGGAAAAATGGAAATGCCACTGAATTGCAAATCAGAGTTTTGTAAATATATTTCCATTATGCCAAAGTCAGTTGATTAGTCAATCCGAACTAAACAAACAATAAACATTCATGTTAGCAAGGAGTCTTTCAAAACTTTCATACTACAAATAACAACGTGTTAATAACTATAAAATGGAAGGTTATACGAAAGCTCACAATAAACACATGACAAGGCACTCTCCAAAAACGCATGTGCACTTAAGTGATTAAACCTAATGTACACTTACTATCTATACTCTGCTGTTCAAACTCTTTCAGCTGAGCATTGAGAGTAGGCCAGGCAACTGCCAGGAGCCTCCGGTAAAGTGGTGTCATGCGGGGGTGCTGAGAATGTGGTTGGGAGGACAAACCCATAATTTCCAGGGCCTTGTTTTTGGCCGAGCAACCAAGGTCCTCCCAGGGCTTACAACAGACCTTCGCCTGCCGGTTTTGGACCCTCACTGCACTGCAGCATGTGGCGATGTCCTTCCAGATTTGAGTCCACATCGCATTGCTCAGCTGGTTCTCTGCGCCCCCATAAAGCTAAGGGTACTTGTAGACCACCACATGGCTGAATATATATAGTTCAGCCTTAGAGAAGGGGCGGCTTCTCATCATGTCCCTCAGCCATGATGGGGGCAAGTAAAAGACAAGGAGCAGCAGGGTGGAGTACGATATGTTATGGCAAAGAAAGGATTGCTCAGAATCAGTGCAAAACGGCTGACTTCCTCTTCCTGTATGTCATTTCCTGTTTGTAGCAGTAGGTGGGAACCTTCTTCTCGAGTGCAGAGACTTTGTCCCAAATGCGGGTCAGAGACTCCCAACTCGGAGCGGAGAGCAGAGCGGAGTCTCTGCATGCTGGAAGGAACCCTGCCCATATGGGGAAAATACCACCACATACAGGAGGGAAAGGCCTGCATATAGCACGGTAACTAATTTTTGAAATAATAATAAAAAATGTGTACCAAAAGCGTGTGTGTTAAGTAAGGATTTAAGCATGTTTACTCTAAAATATGAGTGTGGTAAGTTTGATTTTGTGTTTATGTGTTGTTAATGATAAGTGTTAAAAGTTCCTAGAAAATAAAGATTAAACTAAGTTTACTCAAAAACATAGCATGTTCGTTATTGACATTATGTGAAATAAACAGAGTTGTCTCAATGTGATATATATCGACAGTGTGTTAGTAGTCAACCATTCATCATTGAAAGACTGTCCAACCACATAAGTGTAGCAACCAAACTAGTAGCTCAGAAAAAAAGATTTAACTAGCAGAGCTAGCACCTGCATACCCTGAACTCTCTTTTGTACCCCACCATGGGTACCTGGATGTGGGTGTAGATCAAGATCAAGGTCCATATCCAAGCCCTGTCGCATGGTGATGTTATGTGGCAAGCAACAGGCTACAACAATCTTGCACACAACTTCTGGGGACTACACCAGCACCCTCCTCGTAGCCTTAAGACATCTGAATCGCGACTGAAAGTGTGTTCAATAATGGCTCATGTATGTATGCGTGCCCTAATATGCCTATGTTGAGGTGAGGTAGTGTGGTTGGACGTCTGCATGGCGTGAAGCAATGGGGAGAGAGAGCACACCCTACATTCTCTGTTACAAAGACATATGAAAAGTTTCAAAACTGGCCGCTGTTTTGCATGTAATGCATCATGCCTACTAACATGCAGTGATTGTGAGGGTAATATTCGCGTATCGTGTTGTGATGATTATGTTAGAGAAGGCAGCCCCTGATGCACAGATAGCCCCAGTGTGAGATGTTGTTATTCATCAATGATCCACATGTCATGGAATCCCCAGAAACCAAGCGATGCGCAAGAGGTGGCCGTCAGAAGATGTAGCTGTTGTATTTCCTTCCAGGAAAGGCAGAGTACACATCAGTGAAGCAGCCCCTGGCACTAGAAACAGGTTTCACATTGAGGGAGTGCCAGTGGTGACTGTTGCCGAAAAAGTGTGCTGTGAGGTGGCTGATGTGCCACATGTGTGCTGTCAATAGCACCTACCACACGAGATAGGTGGGTAAAGGCATAGAATTCCCTTACCACACTTTGCATTTCCGCAAGTGAGTGTGACCAAGCGATAAATTGGTGCTCTCTTCTGTTGATGCATTTCAGTACTTGATGCAAGCATTGAGACTGGCTTGCTTGGGAGATTCCAGTTTTGTCAGTTCTGACCTTCTGCAAAGATCCAGTTGCTCTGAAATGGAGTGCCGCTAGTATTTTGACATGGGCAGGGATAGCATAGGAGCGGGCTGTAGCTTCTGCTCCCAGTTTCCCTGGTCAAGCCAAAGATGTTGATCCTTTGCCTGTCAATCCTCTCTCCTCCTTCTCCATGGTTAAGTATAGGTAAAAATAAAAAAGTTTATTCAACTTGACAAAAATTAGTAAAAATATCAACATTAATAACTTATTTAATTTTGAAATTTAATTAATTTGAATATATTTACTTAAATTACAATTTATTTTGGGAAGTTTAAAATAAAAAGAAATCCCGCCTATAGTATAAAAAATATTCTTTATTATGTAACAATAATTATTAAAAGTGATGCATAAAACTAATTAACGCTAATTTAATTATGTTTTAATAAAAAATAAAGTTACTTTAATTGTTAAATTAAAAAAGGCAATTAAAATATGTTAAAATTAAAAGATGTTTTATTTTTAGATAATTTGTTTTACTTGAAATTAAAATTATTTACATCTTTAACTGTTTTAATTAATTTAATTTAATTTAAGTTAACCATATTTGCTATGGGGGGGGGTCTATTTTAAGTCCCTACCTCCATTAGATTATATGAGAGGGCTGTGCAGTACCGGTGGTTGGCCATGTGTGGTGCTGGACTTACTCCTACTCTGTGCTGGAGTAAATTTTCTACTATTTTGGATACTTTTTTGCAGTAGAAACTATAGAAGTGTAGTTTGTGAATAGGAATGAAGCTTACTCTTTTGTAGGTGGATGCATATTCTTCCCTATACTCTTCGCTAGCCCTCCCTTAACCCCTCCTTACTCCTTCGAGCCCCTCCCCTTTAGTTGTAAATATTTGCCATGTTTCAGCCACTCCCCCCATAACTCCCACATATGCTACTAAAACGTATATTTGTGTGCAGAGATTCCGGTGTTGGGTGGAGATTTTTAGCCAGAAAAAGCTGGGAGAGGCGGAACCTCCGCACGTAGGCTTTTGAATATCATTTTGCAGTACACTTGTAGTAGTATTTTACTACTACAAAATGTACTACAACATGCAGTTTGTGAATAAGCCCCTATGTGTCTAAACTGAGTGATGATCACCCCAAAAACACTTATATACCCTCTGCTCTTGAGGGACCCCTGCTGGTAGAATTTTTGGTCTCTCCTATTAAATAGTTTTTTTAAGTCTTGGGCATGAGATATTCAGCAAGGACCAGGGATTGGACTTCATTCCATTCAATATGTACAAATCTCTTCCATTCCTCTGGGGACTTCACTTCTGACTATCTTAAAGGCTGTTATAGCAACTGTAAGGTGGCTATTTTAATCTATATTTCTTAAAAAGATACCATAGTTTGCTGACCACTTGCAAGCCAATTACATTAATTGATAAAAGAGCAAAGTGTTTTGGTAAAGGTATCCTCAATAGACTCAATAGTTGCTGAAAGAGAATGCATGTATATTAAATGTACAATTTGGATTCTGTCCAGGCATGGGCACTATAGAACAGACTTCAGAATGGCATATGATTGAGAAGATTACTCCTTGTCTATGTCTATAGGAGTGATACTCAAAGTACAGCCTGGGGGCCACATGTGGCCCTCCTGACCTTTACATGCGGCCCCCTGATCAACTGCAGCACTGGGCTGCTGTTCACTGAACTCAGCACTAACACTAAAAAAACGTTAAATATACAGGTAAGCCTTTATTTAAAGGTTAATTGAAGATTAAAAAAGTAAGTGACTAGGTTGACCTGCTCCACATAACTTTAGGAACACCTTGATTTTCAAAGCTATCTTGCAGCAAAAGTGTAAAAATATGATAACGTCTCTTCAAAATTAAAAAAATGTATTTCATTCCACACAGTTTGGTAAAGTGGGGAAGCTGGGATTATTCTCAGGCTTTCTGGGTTCACATTGTGCAATTCAGCCACTAGATGTATATGCTTCATTTCCCCTATACCCACCTTTCTGCAACCCCTCCTCCCAAATAGCCACCCTGCTAGCATCGATGCGGCCCTCGTCACACCACAGACCAAACTTTGTGGCCCTTGGGAAAATGTTAGCGAGTACCCATGATCTATAGTATGTATGGACAAGGCTGTGGTGCAAATTAGTAAGAGCTATTGAAGTCAAGGTTTAATAAGTTTTTATTGGTTTTACTGCTAGTAGAGTAACATTACCATCTTTTAAAACCTATCCATTCACAATACGGTACCACTGTTCCTACCCCCCTTTTTCCTCTCAAACCCTTTACCCCATAGCCTGTGAACCCTTTCCCCTGTCCAAAAGTTCTCATGACATCCATTTGATTATGCGACCCTTTTGCCTAGGATTACTGAGCTCATGTTGAGTGCCTTGCGGTGACCCTGTCATTGTTACGCCTTGTTAAGTACCCCAAGCAGTCGGGGACACTGCAATTCTCTGTACTCCTAGGCCAAGCACCATATAACATATCCCCACTGTTTACAGAAGTCTCCTTGCTGCCCTTGTGCAAACTTGACCAATTTTTCCAAAGCCAGGAGCCACCTTAACTTTTGCATCCATGTGACACCTGGGGGCAATGAGCTTGAGCCCTGCAGGGTCAATATAAAGTGGTCTACTACCTATGACAGGTGCAACATTGTCTTTCCCTTTTTGGAGTATATTAGTTACATACTCCATGAGGGCCTCCCCAGTAGAATGACCTCTAGGCAAGCCACCAAGGCTGACCCTGTAACTGCCTCTGCCACACTGAGCACTTCCTCAAAATAATGTTTGAGGACCTGAGATGACCGCAATCCATGCCTTAGCATATCCGCCCCACACTCATATCTTCTCCAGCACAAGCTGCTTCTGGTTGTATCAATAGCGTGCAGCCTCTCTAGTGTAAGGTACCACCTAGGCAATATCTTCTATAGTGTGTCCCTCTCCTTGGTGGTGAGGCAAAGTTGTTTGTGGTGTATATAATGTCTGCTCAGTGCTATTGGTCACAGTGTAGTCCCATTTGCCCTTCCTGAGCTGTATGGAAGGGTAGGAGCTTGATTGTGTTGTTTGGTATTGAGGATGCAGTAGATTTGGGAGACAGCATGGTCTTCCTCCATTGAGATAATAAGCGAGCCTTCAGATGAGGTAAGTGTTCGAGTGCTTGCGCCTTTACTGTTTGGTTGAAGTCCAGTATCTAACCTGCAAGTAGCAGAGCTGCTCTAGTTCTGTTCAGCCATAATCATTTTCATTTGCCTAGAAGACTGAGTGATCCCCTTTAAATAATTCCCTTAAAGTTATAGATCCCCTCATCTGTCCTCATATTTACAAGCCCCAGAAATGTTCATATTAATCCCTCACAAGAAGACCACGTTACCTAAAAGGTTTGTGGAGACTGGCAGGAAGGCTGTCAGTCCATGCCGAGTGCTAGTGTGATCTCATGTTCTTAAATTAGCTCTGGTGATCGATGAGATGTATAACCTCACGTTCCTCTGTTCCCTGGTTAATGAGGGTACTTCCCTCAAATGTCTACTGCTTGGTGTGTCGTATTTCATGCACCAGCCCTCATTGTCTTGTGTCTAGCCCAGGTGATAAGCTGGCACAAGAGGGATACCTGGTGACATTTCAAGGGGCCTGAGACCACCAGTCTGTAGCATGGTTGCCTTTTTCTTCTCCTGGCCCATCACCCTTGCCAGATAAATTCAAAGCAACACCTTGTTTGTCTGTACATGGCTTCTCTGCCCTGAGGAAGCATTACACAAGTTTCTGGAACACATAGTGGCCAGCTCTATCAAAGGTTTTGTGTCACCCTTGAGCCATGCAACGGGACACAGGGTGACGCAAAACCTAGAATGAGATCTACCAAACCACGCAAGGCCACCTTGTGTGGCACTGCGTGGCTTGGTAAATCTGGAGTAACACAAGGCAGCGCAAGCACCACCATGCGTTACACTTCCCCAGGAAGACGTTCCATGGGTGGAGAGTGGGTATTCCCATGCATCCACCAATGGATTTTGTTGCAATCCTCATATTTACCAGGAGTGGTAGACCTGGGAATGCGTCAAAATGCTTCGCCTGCCCAGGTGAAGCGTAACAAGGAGAAATATATTTATTTCTCCTTGTTTTTTCCTCTTTCTATGTGTGCTTCATTCTAGCCTCAAACAATTGTTTTTGTGCAGACACGTTTCCCTTTCTGCACAAAAACAATCCTGCCTGCAACACAGGCACCCTTGCACGATGCTGGAAAAGAGCCTACTTTGGCGCTCACAGCCAAAAGTGTGCCAGCGCAAGGAGAGAGCAGGAATGCGCCATATCTTGATAGATATGGTGCATTCCTGCCCGCTCACTTTTATGCAGCACAGCACAATTATAAATATGGCCCAGAGTATCCTCAGTAAAACAGCCATTCTGAAGTTCACTGTCCTACCCAGCCAAGTAAGAATGGATTTGATCAGATTGTCAACCCTTGACCAGTTTTAAAAGAAACTCAAGTTGACATCTCATGTAACTGATACGGACGTTGCCAACTGATTTCTCAGATATCGAATTGTCGACTTTGACCACTGGAACAGGGTTGAGCTTGCTAGCAAGATGCTGAGGCACATCTGATTTGCTTAGGTTAATTTTAAGCTCTGAGTTCCGCTGATATTGATGCAGCACGTCTTTCAGCGGGAAAAATCACCAGGTCCATGAGTGTGAGTAGACTGTAGCCAACAAATAAGGTCAGTTTTAACCTGTGACAATCCAGCTTAACTCCTGTGATGTACTTGCCTGCCCCTAGAATCTGAGCTTGCAGCTCGAGGGTGAGGGCAAACAATGAGGGGAAAGTGGACATCCTTGCCGGGTACCTCTTTGTATCAGTATCAATCCCGATGTGCTACCATTCACTCTCATTTGAGTCATCATCTGATAACCTGCCACTGCACCACCAAGAAACCCCTCCTCACTCCCATGCTAGTGGGTACTGCGTGTAAGTAGTCCCAGTCAACTCTGCTGAATGGCTGCTTGGTGACCAAAGACAGAAGTACTGTTTTAAAACCTCTTCTCTGGCCCACATCCATCAAATGGAGGACTTTTTTAGTGTTATCTCCCGCCTGCCTGCCAAGAAAGAAGCAGAGTGGACCCTGGTCTCTATCATTCCCCGTAGTCTGGAGGCCAGAATGGACATCGGCAGCTTAGCATCTAGATTAATTAGTGTGATCGGCCTATATGATGTGCTACCTTATGCATAATGGATTCTGGTTAGTATTAGGGAGCTAATGGCCTCAGCCATGGGGAGATGATGAGTGCCTGGTGTGTCATAGTATTAAATATTTTCAGGAGGATGGGGAATCAATTAGGAGTGATTTATTTTTTATAAAAGTTGGTCAACAGACCGACTGGGCCTGGTGCTATTGAGGATTTAAATTCCTTGGTGGCCAGTAATATTTCTTCTTTAGTAATGGATGCATCAAGAGAAATCCTCTCTACGTCAGATAATCAGAGCTAAGAAGCTATGCTATTGTTGCCCACCACCCTCACCATCTCATCTGTTCTTTCCTGGGTATATATTTCAGTGAAAATACCAGTTAAGTAGAAAGAGGTGTTTCCTCACGCACGTGTCCTAAGCTACAAATTGTGGCCTTGTAAGTTACCCCTTCAGACTAAGGGGTCGATTACGATGCCCTTCGGTAAGGCTCCGAATCGGATTTGGGTCTTCCGAATCCGTTTCAGAACCCGTCTTTCCGACCGATTTGGAAAGGTTTCCGAACGACCGATTACGATGTTCGTAAAGCGTTTGGACTTTCCGACTCGGTTCCGGATGGTATTTGGAGGAACCGAGTTGTTCGGAGCTGACTCGTACAGGTCTACGGAGCGCGTTTCCGACCGAGCGATTACGATGTCAGATTCGGACAGCCTTTCCGAATCGGTAGTTCTGACTCGGATCGGCTATCGGAATCTGACTGTGGGGGCCCGTAGCAGGCCCCCCTTCACCCGGAGCCTTCTGAATGGGGCCTGTGGGGGTACCCAAGGGACCCCGCTTTCCAACCATGCACAGTATGGCAGGCACCAAGAGGTGCCCACCACAAGGTGCACGATTTTCCCCAGCCACCCCTTTCTTCAATGGGAGCCTGTGTATTCGGTCGGAACACAGGCTCCCATTGAAGTCAATGGGAGTCCGACCGAATCGTATCTGGAAGCATTGTAAGCGGTCGGTCGGACTCCCAGGATCCGATTTGGTCGGAAACCATTCCGAGATCGATTCGGTCAGAATGCTTTCCGACCGGCATCGTTTTCTACCCCTAAGAGTCTAATTTAGAGTTTGGTGGATCGGTGCTCCGTCACAGATACGACGGATATCTCGTCTGCCTTATTACAAGTGTATAATATCCTAATGCAAATAAGGCGGATGGGATATCTGCCACATTTGTGATGGGGTACCTGTCCACCAAAACTCTAAACCAGATTCTAAATCTCCTGGAGCATAGTAGGTATACAAAACCCAAGGGGACAAGTTGAAGTTCTCAGCTCACTTTATTATTAGTTACCTGTGAGAAACATGGACAAAAGAAACAATGCGCATGCAGGCTATTTTAGCATGCGATCATCCAGCAGTAAAACGTAATGAAAGAAGGAGATTGACTGATGGTCTGGTTCTTTTGACATCACTGAAATGGGAGCTGAGAGTTACCCACAGGGAAATCATGGCCTACTTCATCCGGGTTATGGGGCTCGTATAGGGAATAAACCTATTCTCCTACCCCCTTAAATTGACACTGTACACCATGTTCATAACTAAGTCGTTATAGGAAAAGACTGGCCCCAAAAAATCCTTTGGGCAGCATCTGGACTAATTCCTGATAACGTAGTTCCAATGATGTATGCTATCCTTCTAAATTTACTTTTGATGAATCTGATGGAATTGATACCACCTTGAGTATTTTTGTTTAAAAAAAAAAACTGTCCCTAAGGTACAGTGTCTTTCTTGGAAGAACTTAATGCGCTATCCCTGAGAAGAGTAAACGGAAGAGTAAAGCCAGATAAATCAGCTCACTCAGCACACTAGCCATAGAAAGGCAGGAACCTACTTGATTATACATTGATTTAAGAGTAAAGAAGCAACAGTTAATAAAAAATATAAGGTCATCATAAAGAGGGATTCCATTACTGAGGCTGAAATGAACTACAAAACCAACAACCGTCTACTAAAATATAAAATACTAACAAAAATGTAAACATATACATACAGTTTAACATTTTAAAAACAATAAATTACTAGAACATTTACAAAATAAAACAATTTATTTAATTCATTTTCAATTACATAATTAAATAACAATTAAAAATGAACTGCCATTAAAATAAAATAATATATACTTTAATTTCCCACCCTACTTCCCTAGAAAGCATAGAGCCTGCTGATAAAATATAAATTACACACAAAAGAAACACATTTAAATATACTTTCAATTGTTTAAAAAAACAAGAATTAAAAAAGAAAACAATTTCTATAAGTAATAATTTAATAATTAATAAGCAAATAACATTAATTAGCATTAATATAAATTATTAGTAATTCAAAAGAAATCTCACACTACTCTCCAATACCAACCAACACCCCACTACTACAATAAAAATAATTATTCGAAATGTAAAAATTTAAATATACATTAAAAATAACACATTAAACATGAAAGCATAAAATAACTATCAAAGCATTTAAATCATTTAAATAATTATAAATCCTTAATTTTCAATACAAAATTAATTACCAATAACATTTAATGAGTTATAAATTAAAGTACTTTCCACCGTATCCCCCTGCAAATCCAACAGCTCTCTAATATATCTATAAATAACTCACTAAATTAAGAAAAATAAACATTTTAAATCGCAAACTATATAAGAAAAAATAACTACAATTATTTTAACAATACTAACAGCTGAAATTAATATTATACCATATATTTAATTACACAAAAAACATTTTTACAGCTATATTTAAGAAAACGATCTTTAAAAAGTGATATTTTTTTAACTGTTTGATATTGTTGACAACGTTATTCTGTGACTTGATATTTCTGCACTAATAATATTTTTGACATGAAGTTGTTGCATCACAATACCAAACACTTTGTACACAAGTTAGGTCACTCCTAACCAGAACACCAACAAGCCTTAAGGGATTCAACCCGGTGTGGAAGCTGTCGAGGTCCTGCAATTGCCTTCTACCCAGTGCAGCAATGTTAACTGTAAGCCCTATTTACAGGCTAATGACATGGAAGAGCAAAAGGCAGGCCCGAGGGAACGCTTTGATATTATCCCAGTCTTTGTAAATGCCGCCTGTGCCAGCTGCTCTGTTACTTTTACTTGCTGGTGTCTGATGTCAGGAGAGGATTTACTTTGCTGCAATGCTGCCTTGGCTGTGGTGACCTCTGGAAGAGAAGTTAAGTGTGAACAAAATGAGTGACGGCCTCATCAACAATCAGACACGGGTGAAAGAGGGAACCCAACCTGTCCACCGACCTGGGCAGGCCATCGCTGCCATGGGGAAGGCTGAAACTTCTCGTGCGACTAAAACAGAAGTTCCCAATATGGGCATAGTGCTGAGAGGGGTCTCTCGAGCACAGGCCCATGTGTCACCTATTCTGTCAACTGTAGTTGTAGGTCGCAGGATGAGTGATGTGGGTGACTTTAACAGCGAATGAATGCAATTGAATAGGAGCATTTCTACAATCTTGGAATCACACTGTGCTTCTTACCTTGAATGACCTTAACATAAGATTGAAACCTACAAAGGATTTCGAGAACCATCAATACACTGACCATACACAATGTTAACTGAAAATCACCAACACTCATGGCGGTCAGCAAGTCAAAACCCGCCTCGTCCTCATTCAGAACTGGAAGCCCAGTGCCCATCTTCCTCTTGTTAGCCAACAGCAAGAGACAACCACAAATTCCAACCGAGCTCTTTGAAATGAAGTGGATGGCTTCATTCTCCAGCTGACGCACAATGCAATATTACTTTGATTCACCATTAAGAGTGACCTGCCCTTTAAAGAACACGGCAAAAAGAAAACCAGGACTTCCTGGTACCAACACTTCCTCCTTATGAAAGTGAAATCTTTCCTCCTTGAACCTAACTTCAGAAAAAAAACAGTTCAAGACTAAGAGCATGATTATGAGTTTGTCAGTGTAGGAGCGGGGTGGCACGTCACTGCCCCGCTGCCACACCGCCAAACTCCACCGCCGTCCCCCGGATTACAAGTTGTAATCCGGGCGGGCGGTCTTGCGGCAGCTGGCCCAAGCCGCTGCTTTTCAAAGGCTCGTAGGAGAGTCTTAGAAAGGCAGCGCCGTGGGACCGCCACAGTGCATTCCAGCACATCATGGACTGTGAAGTCCATGCCATGCAGGAACTAGGGGTGCAGAAAGACGGGGGGCACACCATGTGCCTCCACCGCATGCACATCTGTGCACCGAGGCATGGCCCGCTTAGTTTTCTCACTGCCGCCCTTTTCATGACAGACCCACCGCCATGAAAAGGAGGGCAGTGAGGAAACTCATAATATGCTTGGCGGTGCAGCAGCTGCACCGCCAGCATATTGTGGCCTCCAGATCATGGCTCCCTGGCGGTAGCACCGGTCATATGGCGGTCCAACCTCCAAAGTCATAATATGGCGGTCGGACCGCAGGTGCGGCGGTTGCTGCACCGCCACCGTGAGTTAGGCTGTCCATTGGACCACCAAACTCATAATCACGTCCTTAGTTCTCTGGCACTTGGGTCCAGGCAACACCCTGCTCCATGCTGTACATGACAACAAACTGACCCCTTCCTAAAGGGGCCCTACTCCATGCAGCACATCTCATCAAAAGTCTAAAGCAGCTCGATCACAGCAACCGAACTCAGAAGGAACAGCAGTTTCTCTCATTAAAAGCCCTAATTACATTCAAGAACTTGGCCTTGGTATGGATATACTTCGAACGGCATTCTGAGTTTTTTTTCATTTTTGTGGTTGTATAGGAGCACATTGTCTCCTGGCTGTAAGTTGACCTTGGCTGTTAGTGGATCTTAGCTGAGTGTTTTTTCTTGAATGCTGCTTCATTTATTTACTTTCCTTTCTTTATTTTCATTGCAGCATCTTACAGCCTTCTCAACAAACATTTTTAGGGAACCGTTATTTCTCCCTTATTGGTTCCTTAGTGATCCCTTGGTCACTTTCTGTGCTAATTCAACTGGTATACCTTAACTTTTTCGGAGAAGCTATTCGGTTTTGTTAGGCTTCCTTGCAGCGGCGGTCGGCACAGGTAAGCACGGTGGGGCGGGGCAGGGCACGGCACGGCAGGTGGGGAAGTCGACTGACGACGGAATAGGTATTATTTATTTATTTAACTATACCTATTCCGTCGTCTGCCAAATTACCCCCTCTCACCCGCGCCGCCCCTGCCCCGCCCCACTGCCCTACCGCGTATACGTGTGCCGGCCGCCGCTGTTTCCTTGTGAATGTTAACTCTATGGGGCCCATTCCGATCTCGTTCGGAAAGCATACCGACCAACTCGGTTCCGGAATGCTTTCCATACGACTCGGATCTGGGGAGTCCGACTGAACGAGTACGATGCATCCGTATGCATCTGAATACGATTCGGTCAGACTCCCATTGACTACAATTGGAGCCTGTGTCCTGAACGTGAACACAGGCTCCCATTGAAGAAAGGGGTGTCTGGGGAAAATCGTGCACCCTGTGGCGGGCACCCCATGGTGCCTGCCACACTGAATGGTTGGGAAGAGGGGACCCATGGGCCCGATTCAAAGTGCCTCAGGTGAAGGGGGGCCTGCTACGGGCCCCCAAAGACCGATTCCAGCAGCCGTTTCGTTCTGGGCAAACCAAATCAGAGAGGCTTTCCAAATCGATCATCGTACTCGCTCGCTCGGAAACCGAGTCCATAGAGCTGTACGAATCGGATCCGGAAAGGCTCGACCTGTCGGAATGCCTTCCGGAACCGATTTGGTCAGCCCTAAGGGTTTCCAGGCATTGTACTTGCTAGTTCTGAACTGGGAACGAGTCGGTTGGAAACAAGGGCTCCGGATCGGTTTCGGCAAAGCCGAATCCGATTCGGAGCCCTTCCGAAGAGATCGTAATCAGCCCCAATATGTGCATTACACTCTTTGGTCAAACACGTGCTTGTGGGCTCCGAAGCACCAATATGTTCTCCAGTTCGTGCCATGTTTTTGTTTTGTAGAACTTGTTGTACAATTTAGAGGCAGGTGGCATGCAACGTTTTCTTTATCGTTTCGTTTGTGATAGCTGTTTTTGGAAGGTCATGAATTAGCACTCTGGTGTTTGTTTGATGCATTTCTCTGTCATCTTGCTCATATATTGCATTTGGATGTCAAGAAAGGAAATCTGCTGGATTAGGTGCTCCAGGTTTCTAGACAAATTTCTACTCATGCTGCTGTAATTTCATGGAGCACTTTCCTATTCAAGCTTGTGGCATTGAGTTTAAATCACTGAAGATGTACGCAAATGTTTTATGGTCTCTGATTACTATACATATTTTCCCAGTGAGGCAAAGCTTGAAGTGGCCACATGCCAATAATTCTCTTTCTGTTTGATTCATTTTATTTATAATGGCTACTCATTGTGTCTCTTAAAACGACAGACAGTTTGTACTGTCACTTTGCACAAGCACCTTCCCTCAACGCAGAACACCACAGAATTTAATTAAAATCCTAAAATATGCACAATACAAAAAAGATTACTTCAAAAGTGCACTAAAACTGATAGAAGACAGACATATTGTTTATAAACTAGTACTTAGGCTGTGCCCTTATAGATGTGATGTCGAATCCATTGGCCACCTTCTCCTGTTCGTCCTCTTCCTCCTGGTCCTCCTTCTCCTTCTAGGCCTTCTGCTCTCCCTCATCATCCTCCTCCTTTTCTTCCTCGCCCTCCTGAACCTTCTCTTTCTCCTCCTCTTCATTATCCTTCTCCTCATTCTGGTTCTGCCCTCTTCTTTCTCATGCTCCTGGTCTTCTTCCTCCTCCTCTTGACTTTCCACCCTGGTACCCTAACGGGTTCTGGCACTGCCCTGGTTCTACTGGCCTTCCTCGTACAGGTCCTTCTCTTGTACCTCCTAGTCCTCATCCCAGGTTTACTGTTCCTTCACATCCAGGCTCCCCTTGCCCTGGTCCTCTCCTCTTCTTTCTAGTTCTCTTCATCCTGATCTGGTCCTACTCCTCATCCTCCTCATCTGCCTCCTTGTCCAACTCCTGGTCCTTCTCCTGTTAGTGGTCCTGAGCCTCCTAGTCAGTCCCCCTCCTTCTTCTACTCCTAAACATGTACTCTTGGTTCTCTAGGTCCTGGCCCTCCTAGTCTTCCTTGTCCTTTCCTCGTGGACTTCATGACCATGCTCCTTCTAAGTACGGTTCTGCACCTGGTCATGTCCCTAACTCTTATCCTGTGGTCGTTGGCCTCTTGGTCCTGGTTCTTTTGGTCTTTTTGGTCTTCCTGGTTTTCGGCCTCACGACTCTGGTCCTCCTAGCTCTAATCTCTTTGATCTTCATGGGCCTGGTCATCATGGGTTTATTCCTCTTTTTAAAGCCAAAAATGTAGTTCTTATGGTTTGCTATGTAAACGGTCATATATGTGATATTCCCAGTAAAACACAACATGCTTAACAAAGTCTCGTTTCCTGGATGTAGTTCAATTCTGAAAGCTCATTGGCAGTCACTGGATTAGTAGACTTTTTTGGACAAGGCTTTTAATACCCTGCAGGACTGTCCAACGTTCACAGCTTTGCAGTCTTTGGCTCAGAAGTGTACAGACTTTAAAAGGAAGGCATGACTTTTAAAAGAACTCCAAATTGAAACGCAACTCATGATAGAATATAGAGAATACAATAAAATAATATTTTTGGGACTTTTTTTTAGCACTAACCTAGCTATGCAAAGCAGTGGAGCACTTTGTATACTTATGTGTATGTACTACAATTTACCTAGATCAAACCTTAGACTGGAAGCAGTGGCGAGCTGCACATACTGGAGAATAATTTTAGATAATGAACATGGAAAGTCATGAAGAGAGTCCCTTTCAATTCATACCAATGGAAAGAGGAGCCTAGAGGCACCATACCAGGATATTAAAAGAGATGCTCCTTGAAGCGCTGCATTTTATGCTCTGTTGTGGGTGGAAGAGCAAACCAATGATTCTCATCTCTGGAGGGGTGTTTTTCCAGACTCTTGGTGCTTAGATCAAGAAGGTTTGCCGTTTATATTTTCCCTTTTATATCCCTTGAATTTCCAGTTTGGTGATATCATGGCTCAGAGCAGAAGTTCTTAACCTTGGGGCTTATTCGGGGGAGGGGGGGGGCACAACTGTTTAGAAAATTAAATAATAGTAGTAGGTTAATAAAAACTATATGGACATAAAAAAAGCTAAATTGAAAATGATTAAACACTACGCACAGGGCCTACTTTAGGGCAGTGCGACTGGTGCAGCCGCACCGGGCGCTGCCCTGTGGAGTGGGCGCTGACGTCAGGGGGGCGCTGTGTTTAGCAATAATTTAGGATTGGATAGATGAGGGGCACTTATGCCCGGTGGTAGTGAGAGAATCCAAGGAGGCGGTCATGGGGTGTAAGGGCACCAAAAATGATGGTCGCACCGGGCGCCATCAGTGCTTAAGCCGGCCCTGACTACGCAAATGTGAGGGAATTTGAAATCGGAGGCTAAGTATTAAGTTGGTATCCTTAGCTTGATTTATGGGAGCAGGCCGAATACAGCAAACAGAATCTAGAATGGGCTATTGGTGGCCTCGGCTGAAGCGTTGGTATGTGTCTACAGAACAAGAGCATGCATTCGGAGCAAAAAAGTCAGTAACAGATTCTAGCATATTGCTTCATTTGCTAGAAATAAAGCCAAATTTTGAAAAGCTCAAACCTTCCCATTGAAGTTAAAATTTAGATATTTGTGTATTTTTTTGTTTATTAATTAAATATTACATTCTTTGTGTATTTATTTGATGTTAATGTGTTTCTATAGTTTTGTTTATTATTTTGAGATTCGAAGTGTAGAAATTGCTGTGGCTGGGGTGCCCAGCTCCATTTGTGATTAAAAGGGGGTCCACAGAAATCTAAAGGTTAAGAACTACTGGCTTAGAATGTTGCGTTGGCCTCACAAGTTGGTGATTTTTTTCAGTCAGGTATGCTGACATCCTGATAGATAACTTCTTTGCAGATTTAGGCAGCAGGTTTTAATGATGATGCAGGCATCTAGATGAAGCCAGCGTAGTTTTTGTCTAGGGTGTGGATCTTGTGATCCTACTTTTCTCGATCTTCAGTAAGTTAGTCTATAGCATCCAAGATGCCCTTTAGTGGTACCGCGGAGCAGTCAGGCACACCAGTGACAATTATGCACCCATTCGGTGGGAGAGGACCAAGGCTTGTACACTACTTTTTAAATCTGCTTTGGTAAGGTGTTGTTTTATAATGTGGAGAAGGGCTACACAGTACCAGACCACCTGATTTTAAATTTCATTTTGATGTGGGCTCGGAAGGTGAGGTTGCGTGTGGTGATGGTTTTGGAAATGCAACCAATTGTAGATGGACATTCTAGTTTGGTTTTGGTTAATCACTCATGGATTGAGTGATTCACCAGTGATGCCAACAGCTCGTTTTGAGCTGTTGGCAATGAGAATTAATTCAGTCTTGGTTGGGGCTCAGTTTCAGATAGGTAGCGTGAACTTGGTTGAACTACCTTAAGCTGTTGCTTGTAAAGATTTTCACAAAGAGTTGTTTGTCTTCAGCGTATTTGGAATTTTGACGCTAGTTAGTAAGGTGTACTTCAAGATACTACATTAATAGGCTGAAGATCACAGGGGAAGGGTGGCACTCTGCATGCCACCTCTATCTGCAGAGATCGGGAGGAAGCATCTAAACAAGTTGATGTTGATTGGAGGAAATTGAGATAACATTAGTGCTGTGTGGTTTAATCTAATCCCATGCTTATTGATAGCGTGTTTTGAGGGCACAAAGGATAACAGTGTTAAAGGCTGCTAAGAGAAAGATGTGCACCAAAGGCAGGGTTGGTCATTGAGCAACAGGGCCCCATTGAAGTCTTTGAAGATGATCGCTGTTTCTGTATTGGATGGTGGTCTAAATCCGAGTTCATAGATGTTTAAAAGAGAGTTGCTGTTGATTTGTCGTGTAGTTGAATAGCAACAGTTTTCTTTATTAACTTTGCAGTAGAGGGGAAGAATGTGATGGACTAGTAAATTGTTAGGTCATCAGAGTCTAGGTTTGTTTTTTTCAGAGTGGGAGGATATCTCATGTTTTGAGTACATTATGGAAGATTTTCTTGTGTGACAAAGAACATACAATGTTGGGGAATGGTGTGAGGGCTTCTTATGGATGGATAGATGTCGTCTTCATGGGTGTAGGCAGTGCTTTAAATGGGCCGGTACTGTCCGGTACGGAATACCGGCACTTTTTTATTTTGAGGAGGAGAGAAACGCAATACCTTTAATTGGAGAGTACCGGCACGTCTCAGAAACAAGCAGGTACTCTGGTACAGAATACCTGCACTTCTATTTTTCCATTTCAAGCACTGGGTGTAGGCTTTGGCATCATTTAGAATGACAGAAAGGTTTTTGAATGTGAGCAATTAAGATTGTTCCTTTTGCTCTGTTGCAAGGAGAGATCAGAAGGAAGGTGGCTAATTTGCTTGGTGTGGTAGTATATAATGTCTTCATTTTTTCAGTGATAAAGTGGTGATGGCATTGCTCTTATTATTTGGTATTGTGTGGTTCATGTTGGATTGATGCAGAATTTGATGTCTTTGAAAAGTACTCTGCTTCTGTTGGAAGCTTTGGGATAGTTGAGTTGTAAAGGTGGCTTTTGTTGTAGTTATTGTGAAGGAGCGTGTCGTTTTTAGTCTTGCATGGGCTTTATGGAGTTTTATTTTGTACCATTTCTTTGATGGTTTTGGTTAGGTTCTTTACAGTCAGTGAGTTATTGGGCGTACCAGGATGCAAAGAGCTTTGGCTTTATTGTGAGCATGGGTGTCAAACAATATTTTTAGGGCGCTCTTTATGGAGGTCAGTAATTAGTCAATGTTAGTTGTTCAGACAATTGTGGTTGCCAAGAGTGTGAGATCATTATGGAGGGAGTTGGTTGGCAGTGTATGAGAGGAATGTCACAAAAGGGGATCAGGAATGTGGTGTGGCCAGACCAGTCCAGAGGCATCCAGGTATGGCAGATGAGCATCTGCTGGAAGGTGAAGATGCATTTTGTGTGCCTTGTTTTGGACTCACGTCATTTCATGTTTACTTCCTTAAGGAGGCCAATAATCCTGCATAGTCTTGTCGGAGGTGTATTTTTAGAGGTTTAGGTCCTCAAGTAAGAAGTTCTTTGAGTGCTGGATGGACCAAGTGGTGATGACGTCTGTGATTTCCTCAGTCAAGGTTTTAGTGGCTCCGAGAGGCCTGTAACCTAGTGGACGGTGGCTAGATTGAAGGCCAAGAAAGGGAAGTAGCAGTTAAGAGTTTCTATGGGGTTGAAGGTGCAGGTTCCTGGGCTGTACAGACAAAAAGGACTTGTGGAGGCAGCCACCCTCCCTTTCATCCTGAGTGCTTGATTTGTGAGCTATACGCTGTAGTCTGAACATCAGGAATGTGTGACGAGAGTGGTGTGAGCCATATATCTGTGGAAAAATATTGTTGGTAACAAGTGTTTCATGCCTGCAATGCCTGTGGCACGATGCAATTCAGATTAGGCATTAATGAGCATGAAGTGTAGTGTGTGCCTAGTGCGTAGACTATGCATGGTGATGCGTGAGATGTGTATGAGATTATTTGGGTTGATTGTTTGAGAATGCTCGCTGCCTTGTGGTATATGTGCCTCTATAAAGGTAGGGACAGGGTAGGGTGTGTGTGGATCATGCATGGTGGTTCTTTACTTGCAGTGCATGTTATGGGTTGTGCCTTTGGCCCCATCCAGGTAGCCTGGGATGGCTGTGCAAAAATGCTGTCATTGTTGCAGTGTTTGTGTGTGTGTGGGCGATGGTGGGGTTTGGCACAGTGTGTTTGAGAGCACACATATAGCGATGACTTACCTGAAGTGCGAATGGCATGGGTTCTGGTCTTTTGTTTTGGAAGCCTGGACAAAGACACCCTGAGGGCCCGATTCACAAAAGTAATCTGAGACAAAATCCTAACTTTACGACTTTCGGTATTCACAAAGTGCATTTAGGAGTAGTAAAGTTAGGATTCCTAAGACTTTAAGACCAAAACTTAAGTTTAACTGAGACAAAATCCTAACTTTACGACTTTCGGTATTCACAAAGGGCATTTAGGAGTAGTAAAGTTAGGATTCCTAACTTTACTACTCCTAAATGCACTTTGTGAATACCGAAAGTCGTAAAGTTAGGATTTTGTCTCAGATTGCTTTTGTGAATCGGGCCCTCAGAGTCCCACCTAAGATGAAGAGGATTGGAATTAGCATGCTTGTTGCACATTTGTGTTTGCTTGAGTGGATGGGGAGGGAGTGAGCCAGGCATCTCATGCACAGGCTAAGAGAGTTATTCTAAACCCTGCCCTGTGCTTGGGAGTGTGTACTCTCCTGTTTATTAAGCAATTTCTTTGTTGAGGGGTGCTCTCCCCAGTTGTGTTAAACACCAAGAACATCTTTATTGTAGCAGGGGCACCAGGGACAGGGTTTAGAGCACACAGAATAGTTTGTGTGTGTGTGTGTGTGTGTGGTCTAGTTGAGACTGAATTACAGGAAGCCAAATGTGATTGGGAGAGGCATGTGGTCAAGTGGCTGAGAGTGGACAGCACAATTTAGAACTTCATTCTTTCATTACTCATAGGTATACATCACATATAGTTAACTTTAACACTTTTCCAATTCCTGGCACAGAGAGAAGGTGTGATTTTCCCAGAATCATATAGTTTTTGGAATCTAGCTGTTTGCAGCATCGGTCCAGGAGAGCCCAACAAAGGCAGATTTTCAGGTTTGCCACTGAGTATGTAAATGAGCTCCAGTTTATAAAAGTGTATCTCATGCGGATATCCTGAAAATCTGAAATGGATCCTGGACCTAAATTGGACACCGCTGCACTAGATCACATATGGTGCTTCCTGCCCATTGACTAAACAAAGCCATAATTTTCCCGACCTCGCATTCCCCTCTGCAACCCTGTAACCTCTCGCCCCCCCACCTCCAGTGCCGCTCAGGAGAGAACATTTGCAGTGTAGACTGAGCATTTTCACGAAACAGTTAACTATAACTGGTGTGGCCCTAATTGACCCCAAAGGCCAGGCCACATATCTGAAGAATTCAAGCCGTGAGCAGTATCCTCTTTTAAAGTACAGACAAAAGCGTCTCACCTGGCCTTGTCAGTCTCGGCATAAAGCCAGAGACATTTTCAGCCCAACAAATGTGGTCACGTCTTTGCTGCAACGTGTTGCTTTATCTGTCCAGTGAGATGACGCAGCGGGTAAATGTCCTCGCTGCTGAGAAATGTGTTTAACCATGGCTTCAAATATCAGTGTAGCCAACTCTGCCTTTCATCTTACTGAGGCTGACCAATTATGTACAATTGAACTGGATTCACAATGCCTACGAAATACTTCATGAGTACCGCCAACATGCGCTATAGCTATCCAAGACTTGGGATCACTTCCGTTTTAAAATGGCGGAGCTGTTGTAAAGCGCCATTGCTTTTCAACGCTGTGCTCTGAATGGGGAGAGCCTTATTTGGCGAGGAAGAGCAGTTCACTGCAAAAGGCTAGCGCCATCGAAAACTCTCTCTGGTTAAGTCTGCTCTCTTTCAGCTTCTGTCGGCTTGCTTTTTCTGCAAAAACAAGCCAAGTCCCATTAAGGTAGCATGAGTGTGCTTTAGTTTAGACAACAGAGCTATCCATCAAGTTAGACTAACTTTACCAGTCATGCAACACAGGGCCTGATGTATAAAACCATGTTGTGGTTGTAAACTCTGAGATTCACAAAATTACAGGGTTTGCGATCCCAAAATGTTTTTTTAAATTGTACTAAACCCCTTTCAAGATTTGCACAACCTTTCCGAATCGTAAAAGGGATTTTGCAATCATTTCCAAATTGCAATGAGGAGGGGCATGAATGGTGCCTCCCCACCTACTTGCGATACACAATGAGATATACAAATGGTTTGCAACTGTAATTCCAGTTGCAAATTATTAAACAGGTACCAAGGTGGAGGGCAACATATTTGCAAAGGAGGAGCTTTCGCTTTTCGACAGCTTCCCCTCTGAGAATTGTGTTGTGCAGCCTGGTGGGAACTAGGTAGCAGAAGTCCCACCCGACGTGTTCCCAAACAGGATCTTTTTTAAAGCAGTACTGGTGCCTTTAAGGAACAGTGGTTGCTTAAAAAATATTTCCAACGTGGGTATGTGAACTCAGGGATGGTGATCTGCTGTCCCTTGTAGTCCACCATCACTGTGTTGGAAACTAATCAAACCGGATCCAGTTATTGACATGGCTAATTAATATGCGTTAGACAGGTCATTCTGCGACCAGTAGGAATGGACATTTTATGAAGTGACCTATTAGTACATATGTTGCATCGCAAAATGAAAGGCAGGTCGTATAAAGTCGGTGTGGAATTTGCACCCACTATTTGCTGCCTGCTTTTGTACATCGGTCCCAGAGTTACCTTTCAGATTAAAGAGAATTGCAGCAGCAGACAACAAACCATAGAAACCTAGGGTTTTGTGTAGTGATAATGCCATAAAAAGCCATCAAAGTAGATCATGCTATTTCTCAACGAGAGTCTTAAA
The DNA here is from genome assembly GCA_963921515.1 of Calotriton arnoldi. Lineage (NCBI taxonomy): Eukaryota > Metazoa > Chordata > Amphibia > Caudata > Salamandridae > Calotriton > Calotriton arnoldi. The sequence continues at coordinate 442,199 of CAWUFW010000669.1, forward strand.
TTAACACCATAGTAGCAAGCATATGACCTCTTATTCTATGGAAATAATGCCATAAGGTCAGCAACAAATGTCCTCAATTTAGCATGTAATACCACTCGAACAATTAAATGTAGATTTGTTTTGTGAATACACTCACCTCAAACATCAGCTTTTCGATATTTGTAAATCAACAATTTTTCATCCAAGCAAAAGCTTGTTAGTTTCTGAAAACACACTCACTTTGCTCTTTAATACAGGCTTGTGATTTCTGATAAATAAACAAACTTTCCAGCAAATACCAACTTGTCGTTTTGTGGAGCTATACTTTTTTGTTCCCAAAGGAAATCATGTCATTTTCATAACTCACTTTCATTTATTATGACCTTGTGCCTGTGTTTATGTATGTATGACACTTACACATCACAAACCTATCAATAGAGCAATAGTGCACTGTACAGTATAGTCAGGGCCACTGGAATTAATCGATTGTGGGGCAACTGCGATTTTCACATAATTATAGGTTTGCCTCATTTGCCACTTAATCCATCATCTGCTGCATAATCTGCAGATTTTAGCGAAAATATATTTGATTCTAGCTCAAACGGTTCAAAAGTTCCTAAAAATCAGCGGCATGTGTTACTGCGCAGTGGAAGGCCTTTTGCAAAGGTTGACTGGTTACTTTTCTGTTGCTTATTGCAATATTTGGGTATTAAAATGGTACTAATGAGGTGCACCCAATGTCCAGACAATGTTAACAAGTGTAAAAATTACACAATAATGAAGTAATAATATAAAAAAATCTGCTACATCACGCCGCATATTTTGCCTTTTCTTGCCACATAATTTACTCAACCCTGCTGCATAATTTGGTCCTCTCCTCCCACATAATTCCAGTGCCATGAGTATAGTGAGGCAGGTGAGCGCAGGCTGTCCTACTAAAGAATGGAGGATGAGAGAGAAGGTAGTTTGGGAAGGAAGGGGAAGGAAGGGGAAGAGAGCTAGGGGAGAGAGGTCAGCAGTGGGGAAATCTATCTGTATGAAAAGATGAATTTTCAGTTTTTTTCAGGAAGTGGAGAAGCGATGAGCCATGGCGTGTAAACCTTCATATGTCAATGTACCAACATGATTTGCCAAGAGCTGCTTGGTATGTGCACAGCTTTCATCACTTGACAGGGTGGTCATAATATTCCAGATTTACCCATACTATGCTGACCAGAACCCTGAAAGGGCAATGATGGTAACCAAATACCAGTGCTAGGCACCAGATGCAAGGGGTAGCCATTAAATATGTTATAATCCACCTGCAATAAAGCCTTTTCTATCAGTGAGCTCTTTCATTCTCCCACTCCGTGATCAACGAAACATGGGCCGGCCTCAAATATATTCATCTATCTCAGCTTCCCTCCCAATATTGCCCCTTCCCCATGCCCCTAAGGCCTGTGGCTATAATTATTCTTCCTGCACCTAGGTTCATCTAGTCAAAATGCAAATACTCAACAAATTCCATCTGAGCGTACTTAGACCAAATCTACTTGGGCCCTCTGGCTCCATGTCAACCAGCCGTTGTTAGCCTTTGATCTGTTATTGCATGGGAATGTGGGTCATACCACTTCAGTCATTGGCTAGCTTCACTGTGAGTGACAGCATTCGGCCCTTCACAAGGAGCTCATCTGCACACAAAGTAGTTCTCTTCAGTGAGAAGGGCTACTATGGCAATCAGTGGAGGTTGGTGACATATTAAATCGAAGGGGGCGCATAAAACTATTTGCATTAAAAAAAAATACGTTTCACTTACTTTACACTGCACGTCCTCGATGTTCTGCAACACACCCTCAATGTTCCTGGCTCCAGACTCCAGTCTGAGCACAAGGTCCCACAGCCAACTCCCCGATCCAATCAAGACGCTGCTCTCATGCTATTAAGCAGCATGAGTGAAGGGTCTGGATTGGCTGGAGCAGGCTGGTTCCTGCACAAAAACATTGACTTCTACAACGCAGACACCCTTGCACCATGGCGCAAGAGTGCCTGCGTTAGCACATGGCAGTCCATTGTGCACCAGCGCAGGGGAAAAGGACAGGAATGTGCTGTATCTCCTAGATAAGGCGCATTCCTGCCCTTTTCTTTTGACGCAGGGCAGTGCAGCAAGATTCCTTGCGGCACTGCCCTGCACCAAAACCTCGTAAATGAGGCCCTAAGAATACACTCTAGCAATACACTTACAACAATCACTGCAGCAGCACACTGAGAGAACACACTACAGCAGCATACTTCCAACACACGAACAGCACATTCGTCAACTGAGAAGCACACGCTGGCCACGGTATAATTCTTGAACCAACAGGAATAAATGATCACCGCAATGAAAAGAAAGCTTAGAGTACGCAGAGAGGTGAACTGCTGATGGAAACCCAGATGTCCAAGTTAGCGAGAGTAGTCACAATCTCTAACTCAGGGGCATAGCATCCATGGTGCAGCAGGTGCAGTGGCACCAGGGCCCAGAGGCCTCAGCGGCCTCCTGAGCCCTGATTATTGGTGTATTCTATCATTCAAACAGCAGCCAGTCGGCCCATTTCCTTCCTTGCACTGAGGCCCATGACACACTGGCTACGGTACAGCTCTAAATACCATTTGGTGTAGAGTTGCACACTGGTAACACACCGACACAGGCAGCAGGCAGTGTTCTTTGCATTCTCTGCACAGCCCACGATGCATCGAGGGGTTAACCTCGTATCTTTGAAGCATGCTATTTATACACAAACAACGTGCACACCCGGAAATACACACAACTTCTCAATGTCAACAATCCTAAGTGAAGAACCAGCTGTCTGCACATAACAATGTTATAATTAGTTTTAGCACAGGGGGGTGTTCGGATACAACATACGCTTAATTGACTAATAGATGAGACATTACGTGAATTAGTTTTATGTAGCGCCAACACCTTGGTATCAAACCAGCAGGGGATAGATGCAAAGTGAAATTGTCACTCCAGTGAGTTATGGCAGACTGATGCACTGGTGGGAGCTGGAAAAGTTGTGTTTCTGGATTAAAGGCCTAAATTGTTTCTTGGTGGACGGGGAATGTGTACATTACTCCATTGCCCATACAGATTCCCTGCCTGCCAAATTTAGAAATGAGCCCCAAACCGGCGGTCATTTCTAAAGCATTGGCAGGAACCGCCGTCACCGTGGTTCCTGTCAATGCTTTCGACACATGGCTTCGTGAACATGACAGGGTCCTACGTCAAACATATTTGTTTTTTATTTCTAAAAAGAATATCCCAAAGCAAAATTTTCTTTTTGAAAATAAAAAAAATGCCCACCCCTGGTGAGGGGGGCATTTTTAGTATTTTCCTGTCCTTTACTTCCAGGGCAGTGAAAAACAGCTATATATCTGCCCATCTAAATTAGGTGGGTTTACATATAGCCAATTCACTGACCAGTGGCGCAACGTAAAATGATGGGGCCCTCTACAGAATGCGATAAGGGGCCTCCGCGTATCTCATATCTCACAGATATACATTGGCCTTGGGCTGAATGAGGCCTCTTGAAGGTCTGGTGGCCTTTTGCAGGACTTGGGCCCCCTGCATCGCAGGTGCCTGTGTTAGGCCCCTGTCTCCTACAGTCCTAACTCTGTAGAGTTGTCAGAGAAATTTGTCCACAGCAGAAATGGAGTAGTCTCTGCCGTGGCCAAACTATGGTCCGCCTGCATCTAAGTTTGGCGGGCGGACCATTATATTGGTGGTAAGCATACTCTGTCTCCGTTGCGATGGAGTATGCTTACCGTCAATATATAAATCAGGCCCTTGGTGTTATTACTCCATACTGTCACAACATAAAGGGAAGTGTTCTGTACATCTGTGTAAGGCGGGGGGGGGGGGTGGGGGGAGAGTAGCTTAGTTAGCGAGATTCAGGGGGTTTGAATCTCAAATTTACCAACTAAAAAAAGTGGTGGGCCACAAGGTAGATGGGTGAGATGACCAAGGTTCGTGGTGGACTGATACCATGAGGGACAGGTTCAGTACTGATTTGGATTAGGCGGGCCTCTGTCTAGAATGGAACACTGGGTGAAAAAATATGGTTTGGGATGCTACCTTGAGTGAGTGCCAGTGTTTAGACTATTTGCAGGCATTTGTCCAATCAGCTTTTGGTTGTTTGATCGCCAGCAGTATGCTTGGACACCTGAAACGGGCACAGCTTTCTAAGCCTAAAGCTGCCAATGTTTAAGAATTCCAAAAAGTTGTATATTTGTACCCATTCAAAGAGTAGTTCTATGGGTGCAGATTTACTACTTTTTTGGTAAACACGTCACTATACATGGTAGGGTTCCAGTGGCGTAGCTGGGGGGGGCGGTCCGCCCCGGGCAACACGAGTTTTGGGGGCGGCTGCAGCCACCCGCTATCACCGGCCATCTCGGGGCGGCAACAGCCCCCCGCTCCTCAATGCGTTTGCCGCGAGGGGGCGGCAAACGGAGAAAATACTCGCCAGCACCCCCAACCCCCCCCACCTCCCGCTCTTCACTGCTGTTGGCTGCTGCAGGGCGGCAAACGCTGAGACCGCCACGGGCGCCCATAGGGCTAGCTACGCCACTGTGAAGTTCCCAATCAGTTCTTTTGACTTTTATTGTTGCTGCATGCCATTACAGAATAATGTGGATATAAACTTTAAATAGTGCATCTCTACTTATATAGAGTAATGGAGATGAGAACAAATAATGGGTGTGTGTGTAAATTTTACAGTTATTATTTAATGTTACTACAGAATAATGGAGAAGTGACTCATACACATGTGTCTGCCCAATTTACTGTTATTACTGTACACTATTACAAAACAAATGGGACAACTTTGCAGTTCACGGTTAGTTCAAGTTTCTTTGCTCAAGTTTCATATCAGATAAGTCAACTTGTTCAATTGGATGGCTTTGTAGACCAGACATCCAATGTTAGCGTTGATCCGAGCTTCCAGCGGTATCCAGGGAGCTCTCTTAATATTGATGTAATGTGGTAAAAGTTTTTAGTGCTTCCCATTAATCGAGCAGTGGAATGTAATATTGCTTTTGTTTCGGGGAAGTACATAGGATTCCGGGCATAGCATTTCATCAATAGCGCTGAGTTTTAGAAGTGAATGGGTTCCTGCTTTTAGTCACTTAGACAACAGCATTTTCTTTAATGAGTATAGGTAGAAAGTCTCTACAATTATAGTATGCAGTTCCTAATGTCTAAAGCAGGTGGTTGTGATCAATCAAGGGCTCCACATGGTGGTGTAGAGCGAGACGTCAGGAGGAGAATCTCCTCCTTTAGGAAAAAGACCCTCACACACCCAGCCAGCTAGGTGTCTTGCTTCATCATCGGGTCTGCTCCTTATCGGGTCGGCGCTGCAATACCCGATCGGCACCCGAGATGGGGCCTTCTTGGCGGAGATCTTTATTCCTTATGCCGTAGGGTGTAGTGCGTGTGAGGGCCCTAGAACAGTGTAGGTGATAATGATGTGTAAGTAAGTGTAATTTAAAATAGGAAGTGGTGGTCCACTCAAAACAATTTTAATGAAGTGTGGCCATCACCCTAATTAAAACCAAAAAAGAAAAAAGGAAACGCGTATCTTCACTCTAAAGTTGTGAGGTTATACGCTTATGACATGGGTCAACATGTTTCTTGCCCTTATTCCAAGTAGATGGCAATTCCTCAGGACCAAAATAGGATCTACCTACACTTTTCGGTGGTGGTCAGTAACTACGTTAAGTGAGGTAATAACCACTCATACAGCACCCTAAAAAGTGATACCTGTAGATCTAAAAACAACCCAAATTGGGTCGAGGACGCACGGCATCAGTACCGGCTGGTGTGGACACTAAAATGTAGTGTCTGTTCCGTGGGAAGCGGGTCGGCAGTACTCCTACCCCTCACTCAGCCGGTCCGGGGAGTAAGTGGCTGATTGGGCTAACTTATTTATGTAAGCTTTAAGTGACATTTTGTTGTCCAGCATGTAGCCCAGAGAATTTACAGTGGGTGATAAGAACGGGGGGCCTCATTTATGAGGCCCTACAAACACTATTGCGCTGGCAAAACGTCACTTTTTGACGTTCCAGTGGCGCAATATGCCACTGGCATGTTTATAAGGCCACGTTAAGCCCGTTACGTGGCTTTTCTTGGCCTTATAAATATGTGCCCCTTTCACGCAGAAAACTGCATAAAAGGGGCGTTCCATGGGTGTTGCTGGGGGCATTCCCAGCAACATTCATGGCTTTTTGACACTGCCCCAGATTTACGAGATATCATCAGGGGCGTCTCCTCCACTATGGCGGAGGAGCGTCACCCCACTGCTTTCTCGCAGTGCAAGAAGCAGAAGCATAAAATGGTAATAACTCTCAGTTATTACCATTTTATGTTTGTTTGCAGGCGGATGGGAGGGCGAGGCTGCTCTGCGAGCAGGACAGGGGAGGAGTGGTGTGCCTGTCCACTCCCGAGTGTGCAAAGACTGTTTGGTCGGCCCCCTGGGGCCGCCCAAACCAGTCATGCACACTCTGCCCATCTCCATGTAGGCTGCAATGCAGCTTGCATGGAGAAAATGGCCTCCCAATAAGCCCCTGGCTGGGCGGACTCCCGACCAATCACAACGCTGCTTGCAGTGTTGTGATTGGCTGGGAGGGAGCCTGGCTGCCTGCTTCTGCTTCCTGTTCCTGCCGGAGGCAGGAGAGCAGGAGCAGAGAAGATGCAGGACCCGGCCGGCGGAAAGGTAAGTTTAATTATTTTTTTAAAATTATTATTAAATTACCGTCCCTCCCCTTGTGACCTCCCCTCCCCGCGCGACCCCCCTTCCCCCCACCCGCGAGCCATGCCGGCAGCGATTGGAAATCATAAGTCTGAGGCAGCTCCAAAAACGTACGCCTCCCCAGGGGAAGTGTAGTAAGGCAACACGAGGATAAATATCTTCATTTCTCCTCATTTTTCCTCTTTCTATGCGTGCTGCATTCAGCAGCACACATAGAAAGAGGAAAAAGCCTCTTGTGATTGTTTTTGTGCCGGAAGGTTTCCCTTCCTGCACAAAAGTTATCATCCCCGCAACGCAGGCACCCTTGCACCATGGTGCAAAAGTGCCTGCGTTGGTGCACGGCAGCCCATTGTGCGCCAGCGCAGGGGAAAAGGACGGGAATGCGGCGTATCTAATAGATACGGTGCTTTCCTGCCCTTTTCTTTTGCCGTACGGCAGCACAGCAGCAAGGCTTGCTGCGCTGCCCTACGGCAAAAAACCCATAAATGAGGCCCTCAGTCTTTTATGGATTTAGCATTTAGAAATGTTCTATCACTCAATTAACAGTTTTCTGTGGCACGTGTAAAGACTGGTGACGTCTTGGCATGATAAAGTCTAAATTAAGTATAATGTTGTCTAAATTAAGAAGTTGACTTCAGTGGCAGCAGTGATGACTGAAATGTTAGATGTAACGTGGCTTGAAAAAGCCATATTTGGAGCCAGCTTTCCTCTATTTCATTTTACCATTGTGATATATGAAACCTTTGTGTTTCAGAGACAGTCAGAATGATGTAATGATGATCTGCAGCCTTCGGCTGGCAAGAGCAAGGATGACGTCACACCTTTCAATGACTGTGCTTCCCTTCACCCATGTGCAAGACGATTGCTTACAATACACAGAAGATCAGAGAAGTAGCAGACCCGGGCTTGTTATTCTGTAGGTTATGAGAGAATAGCCATAGTATGGTCTTGTCTTCTCCAAGAGCCGGGTATCCTGGTATGCGGGGAATCCCATTGAATTGAATATCATTAAAGAGGACAGGGCTGGACTGGTGGGTTGTAGATCGAGTAATAAGGCAAACACAAGGAGATGATGGACGGAGCGCTGAAACTTTTCAGACACTCACCCCCAGTCACAGATCTGGGTTTAATCTATCATCATTCTTTAGCTCACTTCGCCACCCCAGTTCAGACCCACCCATATGCAAATCAGTCTTGACCCTGTGCCTCATGGGAACAGTCCAGCCCAAACTACCAAACCAGGTTTTCCCTGGACCGGAAACAAGCATCCTGGGACTGGTTTCAGGGTAACACCCCTCATCAGCCAGACTAGAGTAATCAGGCCAGAGATAGGAGCAGGATTTTAACATATGACTTGGTCTGGCTCTAAAATAAGGGATTTCCGGGAAGAAATGATAAACTGACTACATACAGAAATTAATGGGACACCCATACTTATTTTAAAACAGTGCACTGGGTATAATTCCCAAAGTGAAAAAGGGGAAATGAACACATATTCGGCACACTTGGGTGGAGTCTGGCAAGATAAAGAATAGCCATTCATTTTTTGGAACATCTCAGAGCCAGATTATCTTGCTGTCTGGCAAACATGCAGGAAAGGGCGGGAGCAGAAGAACTCTGTATGAAAATGGATGACTAGAAGATCTGGTGGACTGGGCTGTTTAACTTCAGGCTTTACTGGACGCGCTAGACATTAGGCCACCTTCAAGATGAGGCTGAGGACATATCTACAAGGTGGTGATGACTATAGCGGAGACTCTTGGGGACCTCTAGGGAACTGAAGACACTACACATACACCCATTCGATAGAAACAGTGATAGATGGAATTTCAGCACATTAGGCAAGGACAGGAGCGAATATACAGCCCTTAGTAACCAGTATACAGAGAGTAATGCTTCCATACCCTACCACTACATACATGCCAACATATTAAAACCGGATAGTGGGAGATTCTGATAAGAAAATCGGAGCCATGCATTTTTCTCAATGACTTATATTGGAGCAGAGTAGTTTTAGGTGGGAGACAGCTAAAATAAAGCCAGGAGTCTCACGCCTGCACCTGGTCTTTTGGCAAGTATGCCATGGTACCCACTGTAACGAACTGCATATATGAAATTAAAAAGATTTGTAGAGTGCAACAAATGCCAGAAGGCGTCAAGGCGCTAATAGCAGATAGTCTCCGGAAGAAGAGATATATAGAAGCTAGCTAGTGGCTGCTATCGAGTGAGCAGCCAGGTCTTTAAAGCCTTACGGAATAAGGTGTGGGATTGAAGACTGGAAATTGATGGGGGGAGAGAGTTCCACAGCGTGGATGCTGTCACTGAAAAGGCTCTGCCTCCCCATCTTGTATATAATATATATATATATATATATGTATATATATATAAGTGCAGGTAGGCATATAGTCCATATTGCCTTTTCATTTGGCTTCATTTGCTGTCTCCTGTTATAGACGACATGACCATATGATGTCTGAACACTGTGCATGGACAGATAAATACTTTTAAAGATGGATGATAGCCGTAAAGATTATAAACTAATAGTTTTTTAAATGCTGTAGACCACTATGAAGGGCAAAAGCCGACCAGGACAGAAGAAGAGAAGACCACCTGCTTCTGGAAGAATTTGCATCTTCCTGTGAAGAACTGCGGAGAGCCAGGCTCCAGCTTTACCCTGAGCCTCTGCACCTAGAAGACGGCTTCAGGGGTTTAGAAAGCTAGCAGCATTCCGCCATACAGGAACTAAGGTGTCCAGGTCCTGGCCAGGGGAGCCTGCTTGTCAGTTGGAGCTTCTCTCCAGAAATCAAAGGAAGTTGCTTCCGCCTACATAACCCATCATCTGCTTTATTAGCTGCAGGCTTTAACAAAAAAAAAAAAACCAATTGTTTAGATTAAATGGATCAAAATTTGCTAAAAACTTGGCAAAGTGTTTTGCAGCACAGTGGAAGCGCCTTTGCAAACATAACTTTTGTCCAGCGACTGTTAACCTGTTTAAAATTGACAAAATAATGAAGTCATACTATCACAACATGCATTACTCTGAAACATTTGTTTTTTGCCACATAATTTAGTCAACCCTGCTTTTAATTTGGTCCTCTCCTGTCTCATAATTCCAGTGACCCTGTATATAATGAGACAGACTTCCTTTTTCCCAGTCCCAAAACTGAATGCATTGCTGCCCTCTAGTGTTAGTAGAGATCTCTAGCCAACACATTACTTTTGTGTGATAAAGTCTCCAAAAACGGACTTTCTTTCAAAAAGCATTCAATTTTGGTTTCCTAACTTCGGTCCCTACATCAGTCTCCATTCATTTTGTGGTACTTTACTTAATAAATTCTTAGGCCCCAATGCACAAAGCCAAGGTAGCAAACCAGTCCATGTTTTTGCATAGCAACAAGGTTTGCGACCTGGGCCTCATTTTATGAGACTTATGTACTTATCAGTCACGTTCGCTAGAGGTCACAACGCCTCCTTCGTCGTTAATATATTTGGGGCCGAATGTATTTCATGACACCATGCAAATGTCTGCAAATTAAGCGTTGGAAGCCTGTGACGGACAGCAGACTCCATCCCTGAGTTTACATTCCCTGGAAATAAATATATAGGGGCTTATTTACAAGCCCCTTGCGCCACCCGCATTTCACTTTTCCCATGTTAAAAATGATGCAAAAGTGGCGCAAGGAGCTTGTAAATAAGCCCCATATTTTTTTAAAACAGCCCCGATCCCTTGAAGGGACACAGGATGCGTCTAAAAAAGTGTGACAGAAATTGTCATGATTTTGGATAAATCCCTGGACTGCTTTGCTTCCTTGAAGGCCTTCTACACCTTACCTGCAGAAGCCACTCAACTGGGATTTACTGTAAAGTAATGTGTTATTGCTTCATCTATTGAACTTCAAGACGGTATCTCATACAGTGGGGTGACGTGCAATTTCCATCTAGGATCTGGGGGTATAGCACCACAAGGGACCCAGGCTATCTTCAAGGTACATGTTCGAAACTGACCTGACAAGGTGTTCAGTCTCTTTAAATCTATTTACATGATTTGGTTGGGAAAAGATCAACATATATAGGAGAATAGGAATTATGTGGGTGGGGCAAAATACATAGCTTTTAAGATCCCCATGTGCTGGCCTTCATATTTGAATAGATCAGTTCTAGACATGATCTCCAACAGAGTGGTGGAGGCCCGGCTCAGGGGCCTGCCTGACGCCCCAGAGCTGTCCAATGCTCTGACAAGTATACAATTAAAACCACCAATCCAGACAATCAAGTTAGAAGGAGATCAAGAGGTTGCCAATCAAAAGTGTTCACTGAAATTAAAATACAGATTATTAAAAATACGAAAGTGATACCTATAAAAGCAAATCAAAAGAAAACGACACATATGTTCTTTTACATATTCATTTACTTTTTCCTATAACCAAGATTCTTTGATTTTCAGAAACATATAAGTGCGTTGGCATAGAACTAACTTTGCTGCTTCCACCACATCAGCCCCCACCTGCTTCTCAAAGAGCCTCACTCACGTAATAGCCCATAGTAGTCCCATCACTTGCCCCAGATTTTCCGATTTTTCTGAGGGCAGCCCCTTGTGGTGCACATTGGCTGTTTTAATTTGGTGCACCAGTCCACTGCCCTCTGCCATTCTGCCAAAGGCGGCTGGGTTCTACTCACACCAGTGTTTTGCAGTGTCCCTCTTGGCCAATAGTGTTGCAATTCCCACCAAGAGGTGTTCTCCCCACAGGCCCCCCAAGTCCTCCAGAATCCTCAAAAGTGCCACCCAAGGGGAAGGGTCAATTGTCAGGGCAAGGACTCTTGAAAGGGTGTGAAATATATTGCCCCAGCATTCTGCAAGGATTGGACATGTCTATATCAAGTGTCCCTGGGAGCACTTGGGGCAGTCAGGCGTTTCTCCCTTCTGGGCATGCCATATGTGATCCAGCGTAAAGTAAGTGGCATGGAGATACTTAAGTTGGATAAGCTAGAGCCGCGAGGAGACGGCCAGTACTCCTGGGGCCATGCAAGTGTCTCGCCAGTCATTATCATCTAACAGGCCCATCCAGGTTGTCCACCTAGCCCTCAGGGTCCAAAATTGGTTTGGGGAGTGAGTCACAAAACATTTATGAATGTGGGAGATTCCACCCTTCCCAATGGGTCCCATAAGTATCCTGGCCTTAAGTGGCCTATACTCGGGCTCCTTCGTTAGTATGTCCTGGTATTTTGCGACTGCATGTTGTAGTTGCAGGTACCAGTAAAACTGGGACTTATGAAGTGTAAAGTCTGCTTGGAGTTCAGCAAAGGACCTGTTAGACCCGGCATCTTTTGGCGTGTTTCCCCTGTCTTTTTGCTTTCTGACCTCTTGGTTTTTACTCTGTTTTTGCTGGTTTAGTGTCTCTGCGCCCTTTCTCACTGCTGATCAGTGTTAAAGTGCAAGTGCTCCCGCTGTAAAGTATGTCTATGGATTGGTGTTTCCATGTTTGGCTTATTTGATTTACTGGTAAGTCTCTAGTAAAGTGCACCAGGTGTGCCAGGGCCTGTAAATCAACTGCTGCTAGTGGTCTTGCAGCACTGGTTGTGCCACCCACACAAGCAGCCCCTCAAAGGGGTTCTCAGACCTGCCACTGCAGTGTCTGCACACAGTTTTATTGCCATGTCGACTTGGCAAGTGCACCCACTTGCCAGGCCCTAACCTTCCCTTTTCTTACATGTAAGACACCCCTCAGGTAGGCCCAAGGTACCCCTATGGGCAGGGTGCAGTGTATGTGAAAGGTAGGACATGTACTGGTGTTTGTGACATGTTCTGATAGTGAAATACAGTGTAATTCGTTTTTCACTATTGAAAGGCTATCTGTCCCATTGGATAGACTGGGGGACACTTTGTAACGTCTTACATGTCTAACTTCCCATTGGGACAAGATAGAGAAATGGAGTTTAGTATGCCTAAACTCAAAATGTAAAAATGCATCTTTTAGTAAAGGTGATTTTTATATTGTGTGGTTGAAAGTACCACTTTTAGAAAGTAGGCATTTTCTTGGTTAGCCATCCTGTGTGACTCTGCTGGGTTGTTGATTGACTGCCTGGCTTTGGAGTGACAGAGGCTGGGGATGTGCATTCACTGGAGACAGCCCTTGGGGGATTGAGGTGTGTCCTGCCTTTCCTGGATGAGTCAGGGCTGGGCTGAATAGACCTGGGCTGTATTTAGAGTGGTGGGAGGAGATCTCCTTGCACCTGAATAGGCCTGGTCTGCCTTACACAATGCTGTCTCCACCTCCTGCAAGGAATCTGGACCAGATAGGACAGAACTGGTTTGAACTAAGCACAGAGACTCTCTGCCACAAGGGAACAAAGGAAAAGGCTGTATAAATATTGGGGCCCAGACCCCAGATCTTTAGAACTCTTTTGGACTCAGAAACCTGCCAAGAAGAAGAGCTGGAGAAGCTGTGAGGAGGAACTACCACTCTGCTGTGTGCTTTGCTGTGTTGGCCTCCAGTAGCTGCTTCTGTCTTGGGCAGAGAAAGGACCGGACTGAACTTTCTGCAACGTCTTTGTTTGAGTTTCTCCAAGGGCTTGAGGTAGAGCTTTCCCCCTGTTCAACAAGTCTCAGGAACAGCAAAGACTTTACCTTCCTCTAGGTACCGCCTCTGGGACCGCGTGTCTCAGTTGCCACAGAGGGAAATGCAACCTGACACCGTCACCAAGATCAAAAAACAACAATTGATGGACAGAATGCAGAACAATGTCACCAAGATCACCAGCAGTTCTGTGACCTGAAGGCACCGCAGAGGGCAGCGCCGCACTTTGCACCGCAACCCTGGACTCACCGATGACGACGACCGCTGCCACCACAGAACCACTACTTGCACCGCGACCTGTGGGCACCGCACTCTGCACCACCTCACTTCACTCCGCCGCCCTGGTATCACCAACGACACCGTTGCCAGCTGACATCGCTGCCGTGGTCTGGATCGTGGTCTGGGGGCACCGCTCGTAGGCTATACAAAGCACTGCCCCGTCCCACACCACAGCTGCGGGCCACCAACACCAGCCCCATCGACCTCCGATCTTCGACGGCTGCCAAAGCTTTCACCGTGACCGTCAGCACCGCGACGAGCACCGCCGCGCTTCGCACCGCAGCCCTGGTCTAAAGACGCCGCTGGACAGCCGCCACCGAGCAGCTGCCGGCACTGCGACCTGAGGGCCCCTCATGCCGCACCACTGCACTGCACACCGCAGCCTTGATGACCGCCGCCGCCAGAACACAACGCTGTGGTTGGCCGGAACAAAAGGTACTGTCTACAAGTCTTCTGACACCAACGCCGGTCCGCACTGACGCTGTCGACCGAAACTGTTGGATTTGGTTGTTTTCAGCACCGCTGTAGCACTGGACGGAGCTACCGACTTCAAGGAACTGCATTTCTAAGGTTATTCTTCCACAGGGCAATTATTTTGATTATTGTAGGGTGGATGTTTATAGTTTTGGTCTTGTTTTGTACAGATAAATATTGGTTATTTTTCTAAAACTGATGTGGTGTCCATTTGTAGTGTTGTCACTGTATTGCTTTGGTTATGTGCAATGCTTCAGACACTGCCTGAGATAAGCCTGACTGCTCGTGCCAAGCTACCAAGGGGGTGAGCAGGGGTTATTTCAGTAGTGTATCCCACTTATCCTGACTAGGAAGAAGGGTCTCTACTTGGACAGGGTAACAAGCTGCCAACCAGAGGCCCCCATTTCTAACAGACATTTTCATGCCTCTCCAGACGTCCCCTGCTTTTGAGATAGCACACCTCCCTTGCATCAAGAAGACCAGAAGTGGATAACTCTCCTTCTCGTACCTTGCAGACAAGACCTGGAACAACACCTTAGAACCTCCCTCATGGACTTCCGAAGGGACTTCAAGACATGGCTCTTCCAGATGAAACAGTCATGATCTCCTCCTCCTCCTCCCTCAGGCCTGCCCACTCAGCTCCTGGATACCTTCATGGGTGATTATCCAAACTCCACAAATCCACATAACATAACACTGTCAACATTGGGAGCATAAATTTGGAAAAAATGAAACCTCTTTGCCATGCAGCGACAAGGCCACTCCAAAGTACCTTCCACCTGGGTTCCTAATGACGGAGCCCTGACTCAGTGCGACATCAACACCCAGCCATATCATAAATCCTCAGGAAGAAGAGCTAAATGCGGAGTACCAGCATCTAAATGCGGGGTATCAGCATCTAAATGCGGGGTACTAGCATCTGTCTCCCCATCTGGACCCCAGCTTAGCATGTTCTGTGTGTGTTAGGTGCACCTCTTGTAACATTGTGGTACTCCCATTTCTTCTATGAAGATGGGACCATATTCTGTGACCCCCCCCAATTGATGCCCAGGACAGTCCAAGATACCAGGGTGAAGTTAGTCATTGTCTCTGCGTCCAATTTTAGATTTCCCGCTGCTTCATGCATCTTCCATTTAGTAATGTTGTCCGAAACTGCCATGGTGCCAAAACATTCCTCAATCGTTAACATTTCACTCCCATGTAGGACTTACCCAACTTGGCTGCAACACTATAGTTTTAAGAGTTCCTACAAGTCGACCTCCATTTTGCATTACATTATATAACCATATTCTATAATTCTCTTTTATGCTATCTCCTGTTGGCCTCTACCCTACCCCAGTCCTCCCTGTGTACGGTCTAAAGGGCATTAGAGGGGGCCCAAGTGTAGGGCCCCCGAAGATACCCTAAGGGTCAAAAAGAGAAAACAAACAAATTACCAGCAACTGCTGAACTTCTTGATGTAAGTGTGTTTTAGCAGTGATGTGTTTGGAAAGCCCCCATTTCAAGTCTCATGGTCCCATTGGTTCAACATATTTGTTGACTTCCTGTGGACATTCAAAAAAAGTGTCATCACGAGAGGAGCTTGAGGCAGCTGTTTTTGTGGTGTCTTCTTGTCCACTTGTATTGCATTTAAAGCCTCCTGGCATGGGAACATCTGTGGCATCTCTAGAAAGGGATCCATGCGATGTGATTCTGTGCCCTCTGTAGACCCAAAAGTCGCACATTATTCTTTCTTGATCTGCTTTCTACTTCTGCGAGCTTCTCTTCATGTTTCATAGTAAGTGCTTGCAGTTTGGACAAATGTCATGCTTGTGTATTAGAGGAACCTTAAAGAGCAGTATTCTCTGTTCAACATTCTTTCCTTCCCTAATTTTGTTCACTTCTTGCTTCAGGAGGCTAACGGTTATGTCCAGACTTTCCATCTTGTCTGTGATCTGTCTGTTTTCATCTATTAACAACTGTATTAGCTCAAATTTCGATGGCTGGTCAGCAGTGCCTACTCCCATTGCTGTAGTTTCTGAAGCCATTTTCACTATTTTCTCTTAGACAATCAATCAATCAATCACAGAATTTGTAAAGCGCACTACTTACCCGCGAGGGTCTCAAGGCGCTAGGGAAAAAAGGGGGGGGGGGTGCTGCTACTGGTCGAACAACCAGGTCTTGAGTAGCCTCCTGAAGGTCAGCAGGTCTTGGGTCTGTCGTAGGCTTAGTGGAAGGGTGTTCCAGGTCTTGGCGGCGAGGTGGGAGAAGGATCTGCCGCCGGTGGTAGTTCTTCGAATGCGAGGGACGGTGGCGAGGAGAGGTCGGGCGGAGCGGAGTTGGCGGTTGGGGACGTAGAAGAGGAGTCGTCTGTTGAGGTAGGCTGGGCCAGTCTTGTGGAGTGCCTTGTGTGCGTGGATGAGGAGTTTGAAGGAGATTCTCCTGTCGACGGGGAGCCAGTGCAGGTTCCTCAGGTGGGGGGTGATGTGGGTGTGACGTGGTACATCGAGGATCAGGCGTGCGGAGGCGTTTTGTATGCGTTGCAGTCGCTTGATGAGCTTGGCCGGGGCTCCCGCGTAGAGGGCGTTCCCATAGTCAAGTCTGCTACTGACGAGGGCCTGGGTGACTGTTCTTCTTGTGTCTGTCGGGATCCACCTGTAGATCTTGCGAAGCATGCGGAGGGTGTTGAAGCAGGAGGATGAGACTGCGTTGACTTGCTTGGCCATGGAGAGCGTTGAGTCGAGGATGACTCCCAGGTTGCGTGCGTGGTCGGTGGGTGTCGGGGCTGCTCCCAGCGTCGTTGGCCACCAGGAGTCGTCCCAGGCTGAGGGGTTGGAGCCGAGGATGAGGACCTCTGTCTTCTCCGTGTTCAGTTTTAGTCGGCTGATCTTCATCCAATCGGCGACGGCCTTCATTCCTTCATGGAGGTTGGATTTGGCGGCGAGGGGGTCCTTGGTGAGGGAGAGGATCAGTTGAGTGTCGTCGGCGTAGGGAGATTATGTTGAGGTCGTGCTGTCTGGCGATGCGTGCGAGCGGGGCCATGTAGATGTTGAACAGTGTTGGGCTGAGGGACGATCCCTGGGGTACGCCGCAGATGATCTCGGAGGCTTCGGATCGGAATGGTGGGAGGCGGACTCTCTGGGTTCTGCCGGCGAGGAAGGAGGTGGCCGATTCCAGGGCCTTGTCTCGGATCCCTGCGTCGTGGAGGCGTGCGCGTAGAGTGCGGTGGCAGACAGTGTCGAAGGCGGCGGAGAGGTCCAGCAGGATGAGGGCTGCGGTCTCACCGTTGTCCAGCAGGATCCTGATGTCGTCGGTGGCGGCGATGAGGGCAGTCTCAGTGCTGTGGTTGCTGCGGAACCCCGATTGGGATGGGTCCAGGATGCTGTTTTCTTCGAGGTATCGGGTTAGCTGTTTGTTGACGATCTTCTCGATGACCTTGGCTGGGAACGGAAGCAGGGAGATGGGCCGGAAGTTCTTGAGGTCTCTCGGGTCCGCCTTGGGTTTTTTGAGTAGGGCGTTGATCTCTGCGTGTTTCCAGCTCTCTGGGAAGGTCGCGGTCTCGAAGGAGAGATTGATGACGTTGCACAGGTGGGGTGCGATGGAGCTGCTGGCTTTGTTGAAGATGTGGTGCGGGAAAGGGTCTGACGGGGAGCCGGAGTGTATTGTGCTCATGGTCTTGATGGTGTCCTCGATGTTCACGCTGGCCCAGGCTGGCAGGGGGTCGTGGTCGATGGTGTGCGGCGGGTCTGGTGCATCGATCTTAGTTGGGGCTGTCTGGGTGTTGAAGCTGTCGTGGATGTCGGCAATCTTGCGGTGGAAGAAGGTGGCGAGGGAATCGCACAGGGGTTGCGACGGCGGGATGTCGTTGGTGTTGGAGCTGGGGTTGGAGAGTTCCTTCACGATGTTGAAAAGCTCCTTGCTGTTGTGTGCGTTGTTGTCGAGGCGGTCTTTGAAGGAGATTCTCTTGGCGGACTTGATGAGGTGGTGGTGGTTACGGATGGCGTCTTTGTGGGCTGCGTGGCTGTCCGGTGTTTTATCACTGTGCCATTTCTTCTCTAGTTTCCGGCAGGTACGTTTGGAAGCTAGGAGTTCCGAGGTGAACCAGCTGGCTCTTTTGGTGGTGTCACTGTAGGTGAGTTTTTTCAGCGGGGCGAGGGTGTTGGCACAGTCGTCCATCCATCGTCTGAGGTTGCAGGCAGCGTCTTCGGTGTTCGATGGGTCGGAGGGAGGGCTGAGAGCGAGGGTTGCCCGAAGTTGGTCTTCGGTGACTTTGCTCCAGCAGCGGCGTGGGATCTGTTGGGTGCGGTGGTGTGTGGTGGGTTTCTAAAAGGTGAAATGGATGCAGCGGTGGTCGGTCCAGAGGAGTTCCGTGGTGTGGCTGAAGGAGACGTGGGAGCTTGAGGAGAAGATGGGGTCAAGCGTGTGGCCGGCGGAATGGGTCGGTGTTGTGACGAGCTGGCTCAGACCGAGGTTGGCGAGGTTGTCGATCAGGGTGGTGGAGTTGCTGTCGTTGTTGTTCTCCAGGTGAAAGTTCAGGTCTCCGAGGAGGATGTAGTAGGTAGAGGTCAGGGCGTGCGTGCTGATGAAGTCGGCGATGGAGTCGCTGAACTGGGGTCGGGGCCCAGGGGGTCTGTAGACAAGGGTGCCTCTAAGGGTGGTGTTGGGGTCCGTGTGGATCTGGAAGTGCATGTGTTCGGCGGTGCTGAGAGTGTCGTCGGTGCTGGTCGAGACCCTGATGGTGTTCTTGTGGACGATGGCGATTCCTCTTCCTACTGCGTTGACGCGGTCTCTGCGGGTGATCTTATAGCCGTCTGGGATGGCTATGGCGATGTCGGGGGCGGAGGAGTCGTTCATCCAGGTCTCTGTCTGGAAGGCGACGTCTGGTGATGATGTGTCGAGCAGGTCCCAGAGCTCGACGGCGTGTTTGCGTGCGGAGCGGGTGTTCAGTAGGATGCACCGGAGGTGGTTGAGGTCCTTCTTGGCGGGCGCCTCGGTGGCTCTGAGGCTGGTGTAGCTGCAGTTCCGGCAGGTGAAGGGACCATGGGTGCGCTTCGGGCGGCCTTGAAGCAGTTGTGCGGCTGTCCGGGGTTGAGAGCGTGGAGTGTGGTGGCATCGTATCGGCGTCGGTCCTCGAGGCTGGAGTGGGGGGCGCACGGCCCAGGGGTTCTGGCGCTGGGCGCGGTCCAGGCGGGCGCAGACGGGCTTGCCTTAGGCGCGCCTTCGGCCGCGCAGTGGCCGCCATATATGGGGAGGTGGGAGGGAGGAGCAGCTGGGAGGCGGGAGGCAGGGGCAGCGAATGGGCAGTCAGGGGGGCGGGGCCGCAGGGGACGCAGCGGCGGGAGTGGAGAGAGGCAGCGAGGGGCACAGAAGGCAAAATGGACACAAGGGAGGTGGGGGCAGCGAGGGAAACAGAGGAAAAAAATGGGCACAGTACAATGGGGGCAGCGAGGGAAACAGAGGAAAGAAGGGCACAGTACAGTGGGGGCAGCGAGGGAAACAGAGGGAAAAAAAGGGCACAGTACAATGGGGGCAGCGAGGGACACAGAAGGCAAAATGGACACAAGGGAGGTGGGGGCAGTGAGGGAAACAGAGGAAAAAAACGGGCACAGTACAATGGGGGCAGCGAGGGACACAGAGGAAAGACGGGCACAGTACAGTGGGGGCAGCGAGGAAACAGAAGGCAAAATGGACACAAGGGAGATGGGGGCAGCGAGGGAAACAGAAGGAAAACGGGCACCGAGGCCACAAGCAGAGGGGCGAGCTTACCAGCAGCAGCAGCGGGCAGACAACACAGGCGGGGCTGTGTGGTGGGGAGCGACCTACCTGGCAAGGTCAAGGGTCGCTCTCCTCACGCGCAGCGGCCGCCATATATGGGGAGGTGGGAGGGAGGAGCAGCTGGGAGGCGGGAGGCAGGGGCAGCGAATGGGCAGTCAGGGGCGGGGCCGCAGGGACGCAGCGGCGGGAGTGGAGAGAGGCAGCGAGGGGCACAGAAGGCAAAATGGACACAAGGGAGGTGGGGGCAGCGAGGGAAACCGAGGAAAAAACGGGCACAGTACAATGGGGGCAGCGAGGGACACAGAAGGCGAAATGGACACAAGGGAGGTGGGGGCAGCGAGGGAAACAGAGGAAAAAAACGGGCACAGTACAACGGGGGCAGCGAGGGAGACAGAGGAAAGACGGGCACAGTACAGTGGGGGCAGCGAGGGAAACAGAGGGAAAAAAGGGCAAAGTACAATGGGGGCAGCGAGGGACACAGAAGGCAAAATGGACACAAGGGAGGTGGGGGCAGCGAGGGAAACAGAGGAAAAAAACGGTCACAGTACAATGGGGGCAGCGAGGGACACAGAAGGCAAAATGGACACAAAGGAGGTGGGGGCAGCGAGGGAAACAGAGGAAAAAAACGGGCACAGTACAATGGGGGCAGCGAGGGAAACAGAGGAAAGACGGGCACAGTACAGTGGGGGCAGCGAGGGAAACAGAGGGAAAAAAAGGGCACAGTACAATGGGGCAGCGAGGGACACAGAAGGCAAAATGGACACAAGGGAGGTGGGGGCAGCGAGGGAAACAGAGGAAAAAAACGGGCACAGTACAATGGGGGCAGCGAGGGACATAGAAGGCAAAATGGACACAAGGGAGGTGGGGGCAGCGAGGGAAACAGAGGAAAAAAACGGGCACAGTACAATGGGGGCAGCGAGGGAAACAGAGGAAAGACGGGCACAGTACAGTGGGGGCAGCGAGGGAAACAGAAGGCAAAATGGACACAAGGGAGATGGGGGCAGCGAGGGAAACAGAAGGAAAACGGGCACCGAGGCCACAAGCAGAGGGGCGAGCTTACCAGCAGCAGCAGCGGGCGGACAACACAGGCGGAGCTGTGTGGTGGGGGAGCGAACTACCTGGCAAGGTCAAGGGTATGTGTAGGAGCAATTGCTGGACAGTGTGTCCTTCAGTGGCAGCTGCTATTTAACATTGGTGGGGGAGGTGGATCACGGGGGGGGAATGAAAAAAAAATTAAACATTCATTTACCTGTGCGCCGCCGCCTCTGGGTCCTCTTCGCCCGCTTCCAGGACTCCAGGGCAGGAAGCAAGAACAAGAAGCACCCAGGCTTCCAGGCTCCCCTAAGTCAATCACAATGCTGCAATGCAGCGTTGTGATTGGTCTGAGTGCTGTGGTTCGGCACTCAGATGGGGGCAGGGAGCCTGGGCATGCTCTCCACCAAGGCTGTAATGCAGCCAGGGAGGAGAACATGCAAAGTGTGCATAACGATTTGGACGGCCACTTCTCCACCAGCTCCTCTGTGAGAGCCCAGGCCCGCCCCTACCCAGCTGAGCAACAACAGAAAAATAAATGATAAACAATGAGTTATTATCATTTTATTTTTTCCTTTTTGACCTGCTCTTTGGGGCGACACTCCTCCGCCTTAGCGGAGGAGCCGCCCCTTGCGTCCTTTGCACTTTCCTGTCACTACAGGAGTGTGGTAATTTATTATATGAATTCTCAAAATGTAGATATATCACATTGTTATCGCTTCACCAATTGTGCTGGAAGTTTATCTGCCTGAATTATGTACTTTCCCTATTTACAAGTCGCAGCTTTTCACAATTACTATGGGCCTCCAGAGGAGTCTCCTAACCTGCTGCTCCTCGTTAGTCTCACATTTCAAAGGGGCCAGTGCATTTATGTATATACAGATCTGAACCTAATTAATGAATCCTGGGCCTCAACTTAAAACAATGTGCATTAGGCAACCCTCAAGTAGATCCCCTGTCCTTCCGGACAGCATCTAGCAGACTTCCTTACATCACCCCTGCTCCTCTCTGCATAGATTCACACCTCTACTTTGCGGCAGCTTTTCTTTCTTTTGCCATACCTCAGTCCTCTGCAGATCAGGTTGCAGGGTTTTGGAACCACGGGCATCCTTCAAGTGTGCCTCTCTTCTTGAACTTTCCTGTCTTTCGCAGGTGCCATGCGACCCGGCTTAGTCTGTTCCAAATCCATCAATGGGGCTGCATACATTTTGGGCCAGACAGGACTATAGGGTAATCAAGCAGTGCCCAAAGTGCAAATCTGACAGGCAATGGTGTGGGACGTTTTTTAGGTCTCCCCTACGCATTGCATGCACTGCCTCTTCGAGATATGCTGCATCTACTCTGTGGGCTTCGAGCACGCCCATTAATTTCCATTTGTTCTTTTGTGTGCCGTTCTGAAATGCTGGCTTTTCATTGGTACATTGGTTGTATTTGTCCCTCCTTTGGGGGCTGGTAATAAACTGAGCAGGTAATAAACTGCTATAACCCCAAACTGCTGCTCCCCCACTGGGACAGCTCTCCCTTCTTAATGGCACACGATGTCCCAAGGACAGACACAACAGCAGAACAATGCACCCAGAGAGCTGTACACTCAGAGATTTTAACATTGCTTTGGAATGCGAAGGGGGTTAGGGGAATGAAAACACAAAAACAAAAAAGAGATAGACAAGGGAAATGAATATGATTGTTCATTGAGGAATGTACATATTCTTTACCCTAGAAGTAGGATCAGTGTTGAAATGAGCTCGTAACAGTTTACAACCGACTGATTTCGTGTGACTGATGCAGAGAGTGGTTAAGAGCTGTGCGTTTATGGTTCTGTGTGAATGATTTCGTTTCAGATCTGTTTTATGTAGGATAAAACTTTACTCCTAAATCATGGAGTCTGAGCAAACAAAAATGCGACTTAGATGTGGGTAGGGCGGGACATTTCAACCTCTGACAGACGTGCGCTGTGTTATTAGGTAGCACCTATAAACTACTCATGTATTTAATCTTGGGATTTATATTATGGAGGATTGTAGGGGACTAAGGAGTGGGAGTGGTGGTTGACTTCTACCTCCCCACAAAATGTTTTTTCTTTATTATTTTTTTATTATTCTTTTAGCTGCATTTAGTTTCTCAGTGGGCAACTGCATCCACGCCACAGTGCTTTTTGCCCTCCTGACCATAGGTTCAAATCCCGGTGGGTCCACTAAACCTTTCATCATTATAGATCAATAAAATCAAATGAGTGCTGTTGAGTTGGGATACAATAAACAGCTCCTATTCAGCGCCTAGATGCCCCAAGGACTGAATGTGTGCTTTATAGATAGACATATTATGTTATTCTTACTACGCACTTTTAAACTTTTTGCGTCAACTATTTTAAATTTCGAGAATGCATCCATTCAGTGCAACCTCATGGTTTCTCCTTTAACTCACAATATAATCTCATAATTCAATGGGAAAGTTTTTTTCAAACATTCTGTAACAATAATTGTGTAATAGAGGGATTAAGAAAACAAAAGTTTTATATGTAAGCGAATTACAAATAAAAAGTCGATTAGAGCCCACTAATTTGTGAGGGTCATACGTCCTTTTGATACTTGGTGTACGCAGGTCTACTTTTCATATTTGTAATTAACTGGCCTGTGTTTTACATATGCGCTGAACTGTATAGTGGCAAGTATGAGAACACACGTGTGTGTGTGTGTGAGTGTGTGTGTGAGGGAGAGAGAGAGGGAGAGGGGATGAGGGGGTGAGCGGATGGATAGGTGAGTGGTAAGTGAGCCTGGGTGAAACCATGGTGCAGTGTGTGTGTGTGTGTGTGTTTATGCATGTGTGTTTTAGTGTACGAGTGTTTGCTTCTGGCACTCGCCATATGCATTTGCATGTGTGTTTTTATTTGTGCTTCAATGTAATCTAGTTTGTACATTTCTGTGTTTGTGTGCTTCTTTGTATACGTAAGTGGAATTGTGTTATTGATCGCGCTTTCCTGTATCTATGTGGGGGTGCCTAACTGTATCGGTTCTTGCTTTTGTTCTTTGATTTATCAGTGTGTCTATGTTTGCGTGTGTGCACTTCTCTGTAAATTGTGCATGTGTACGCTTACCTGCATCATTGCGTATGTGCACGTGCTTCCGTGTACCAATGTGTTTGTGGGCTTCTCTCCTCTGTGCATGTGCTTCGTGAACCCATGTGTGTGTGTATGTACTTGCCTTTATCAGTGTGTTTGTGTGTGTGTATATGCTTCTCTGCATTAGTGTGTGTCTCTGTGTGTGGGTGTGGTGCTTCCCTGAATAATTGTGCCTATGTCTTTGCTTCCCTGTGTGTGTGCATGACCCTTGTGCTTGAGAGTGCATTTCCCAGTGCCCACCTTTGCTTGTCTTGCGGTGCTCTTAAACAGCAGACACCAGCTCCGTGCACACATACTGGTCTCTGTGTGCAATCATTAAAAAGTGCAGTCCTGACTGTCGCCCACCTCTCCTGTCAGTGGAATCTTGCACAGCACTCGATACTTCACACATCTCCATCTTGACCTAACTCGCTACATGTTTGTCAACCTCAAACCCTGACAAGCTTTTTCCGGACCTAGTACTTCCCTCTTCCTCCTGTTCTTTCTCCATATTAACCATTGGCAAATGCCAACTTTTCTGTGTAATAGCTAAACTCTGCAATTTACCTAACACTGTCATTATAACCACACGCCCCTTTGATGCCTCCCTTGGTATCCACACGTTGTTTCTCCCCACCCCGGTGAACCCAGCTGTGGCTCTTTCACCTCTTTGCGCCTTTTGCCTTTTCTTCCTCACCTGTGAGACCAATCCTGGTCTTTCTGCATCTTTCCGGGAGTGTAGTTTTTACAGTGTGTGTGTGTGTGTACTTTGACACCCCGTTCCTCTTACCCAGGGCACCCCTGCCATTATGTTTCCTTACACCGGGGATCTTGCAATTTTCCCTTCCTGTGCCCCATTTGTTGAACTCCTCCAAGACCTCCCCCATTGTTCTAAACTGTGGCCTGTTTTTAGTGTACCACCTTGGCAGCTACACCACAGGAAGGGGCAATGCAAGTCGTTGACCTCCCCTACTGTCAATATGCTCCCTACCCCCGCTATTAATTTTCTTGATGCCTTTGTCTGTCATCGCTTTATACTGTCTACATGACCCAGGGTGTAGTAATTGTATAGCTCTCCAATCCCTGGCAGCACAGCACCCAAGATAATGTGCTGCATGGCTAAACACTTATAGGGTCCCAAAGGTGAGACTTATTGGCTATTCCAATGCTTGTTTTGGCTGTTTATGGGCCTGCTTTATGGTCTGGTGGGTTGGATTTTCCTGTTAATTTCTCTGATATTACCACAAACATTGCCTGTAGCAAGCTTAAATCCATGCAGTTTTAAATACGTGCATTTACAAGTTCAAAATTGCATTTATTTGCATAGTCCTCTTTTAAACTAATAGGGGCCACTTTCATTTTGGTGCCCTGGCCTATTTCTTGTTCCAGTCTGACCCTGCATAAGAGTCTCATGCCATTGCTCCGATCCAGCAGCTGGTCCATCCAACAACAGAGGGCAAAATTCATCCCCACCATACAAGAACCGCTGACAGAAAGGCTTCAGCAGACTCCTTCCGGCAAACCAACCCCAAAAGCACTGCTCTACTGGGCCAAGGATACAGAAGAAACAGCCCCACAACTGCAGGTATCAGGCAGGTATTGCCTGGAAGGTGGCTGGGTACCATAACGAGGCTAATGCTTTGATTTAGCTTCATTTTGGCGGTTCCGTGAAGCCTTGATATAAGTTGTGTGCTCACTTGCCCATCTTTGCTCCACCCTTCTTACCACATTTCTTTAATGTTTACTTTCAAGCCTTTGTTGATCTCTCCGGCCTTGATTATGAGTGGGTCGGTATTTTCCGACCCCTGGGCAAACTCTGTTGCAGGGATTCTGCACATATACAGAACTATGCGCAGGAAAACAGGACCTCGTTGTATAGTGGTGTACCAACCATCCACCTTAGTGCCCAAAATCCCAATCCGACTAGCTATAGTGTCTCATTCGTTCTCCGTACTACAGCGAAGCTACCAATGATTAGAAATCCCAGAACACGGACTCTTTCAGGCATCGCGGGAGCAATAACACTCTTTCATTACTCACTCATACTTGTCCACAACGTGCGTATTAAGAGACACAGTATAGTTTAAAATGTTTATTTCAACTATCGTGCTCTAAGACACAGTACACGTGCCAGTACTAGCAGCATAATGCATAAAGACAAAACAGTAAGCATTGTTACAATTCCATAGAATACAAACGGGGACAGCATTTTATAAAGACAGTGGATAAAGGACTAAAATGCCTTGCCACCCTCCCCGTGCTACTAACTAGTTTATTATAAAAATAGAAGACCTCTGGGCTTTGTCAGGGGGACCCCCATACCTCAAGAACCAGATGCAAGGTTTACATCATCAGACAAGCACAGCTCTTCTCCCTGGAAAGGTTTTTCTCCAAGTGCCACCAACAGGGAGATCACAATATTAAAAGCACACGAATTTCTCCAGTGCAGCTGTATTTCATGTTATGTCTAAGTGCGAGGGGCTGACCAGAACAGCAACAACAAGGGCCGTTGTTTTTCGACCTTGTACATTGTGTGCAGACGAAAACCACAGAGAACATGAGAAAAGGTGAAAGGCAGAAAGGCAGACAGTTCTAATGTGAACGGTCACAAGCAGAGTCTGGAAAAACAAAGTCACGGAGTAACGTGTGCAAAGGAGGCATCATGGCAGCTAGGCCTAAGCTAACTTAGCAATGTCGACCATGAGGACACAATCCACACCACACCCTTCCCTGGTCAGTCCATAGGTCAAGACATAGGACGAAAACAGAGTTCAAACAGATGGAGCAGAATGTAAACGTCTATGGTTGGGAAATGTCCTTTTGAAGGAAAGGGAGAGTAAAAAAAAAAAAAAACGTTGAAAAAAAAAATTTCTAGATAGGGCCAGAAAATAGGTCACGCAATGAGAATAAAAAAAAATCCAGCTATTCAGTTCATTGAGAGTCAATGTAACTAATCCATCAGAGTGTATGCGCATAAAACTGCTAGACCTTCCAAAAAGACATCATTGTTATCGTCTGAAAAATGAGATGCCATCCAGTTCAACAAATCAAAACTGCATTCATGCTCCTCACAATAGGGAGCCGCGATCAGCATTGCGGGACAACTTGCGTGATACTCAATATAACTTTGTTGCAGGAGATTCTGAGCAGCCGCCCAGATATCCCATTGCGCCAAGACTCCAAGTGCAGCCGCACGCGCCATCAATCCATCACCGGAACATTCCCGTTCATGGGCCGTTAAGGGGCCCATCAACTGGTCGAAATCCAGGTCAGAACAAGACGTATTGGAGAGGCAAACATCCAAGGACCAAGAGAACGGACATCGTAAGCAGGACATCACAGGTTGCACGCAAGTGAAATACGCAAAGCGATAAGAAAGTCCATAAGACACGCTGAGTGTCGCCAGCGGCAGGATGCCGAAGCTGTCAATCATGCGTTCACGGAGCATCCGCAGTCGCCCTGGGTCGTGTAGGCCCACAAGAGGTGCAGCCATTGCGCAACAGACAAAGTAAAAGCAATATTCCAGCAGCTAAGGCTAGGATCAATGGGAAGCCACCAAAGACGCTGGAAAAAATAGAATGAATAAAAGCCGGAATTACACCAAATATAGTCTGAAAGGAGGTCAAAAGGCCAGAGCCCACAACTTTAAAAAGTGTACAAGACCTTCGGTATTAGAAGCATTGAATATACGGTGAATCAGTTCACCGAAATGTTGGGGGAGGTTTGTGTTCAAAAGGGCCTGTATTTCACTGTGGGTGCTGGCCACCTGGAGGACGAAGGTCTCCCGTGCGGAAGTGAGCATAACCTCCTGGTTTAATAATAGCGCCTTTATTCTGCTCAATTTATTGAAATCCGCCTTCAAAGTCGGTATGTAAGGCCAAATGGAACTATCTAACTTTCCACACGGGGGTGGAAAAAGCAAATTTTTTCAGCACACTACGCGTTGAGAAACTGTTACAATGTAGGGTATGCCTGCCTGCATCCCACAGCAGTCTTGATTATTTAAAAAGAGATAGCTACCATTAGCAAGCATAGTGAAAGTAGGTGATATAACAGGGACAGGAATGCCCTTTAAAACACAAGCAAGATTCGGGGCAGAAACATTGCAAGCCCCGTGCAATTTAATGTTTTTACAAACCAGGGAATGACCCACTGTAGAATCGCAAGTCTCCCCTGTGAGAAATACCTCCTTGTCATCCCTAAGGCATTTGTATGTGAAAGGTAGGGACCATAGTTCGTGCAAAAAGGCACTACCCAAAGGCTCAAAACGGCCAACCGGATAATGTTTCATGCATGAACTGAATTCAAATAAAGAAAAAGGCAAGGTGATAACCCCGTGTACCAGCCACAGAGAATGGTAAAGGATTTATTCTTTCGATATGTAGAAGTGTGTATGTTGCATCTTTCATGGACATGAACTGCTGTTTCTCAGTTAAATTAAACGGCAAGAACAAGGCAGATGTGTTTAAAAAATGCCATGGAACCTTCCCCATTTTCAGTGTTTGCAAAGTCCATGCAAACTGCATTACTGAACGCAATTGATTCTGACCATGATATAACACAGACACGTCATCTTGTACAATATCAACAACAGATGAAACAATATTCTCTAATGTGTAAATGCGGGAAGACAGGGTGTTAATACT
Organism: Calotriton arnoldi; assembly: GCA_963921515.1. Lineage (NCBI taxonomy): Eukaryota > Metazoa > Chordata > Amphibia > Caudata > Salamandridae > Calotriton > Calotriton arnoldi. Next base: position 470,802 of record CAWUFW010000669.1, read on the forward strand.
ATTGTTTACAACAGCAAGCACTTTTTCTAGATTTGCTTGATCTATTTCCCGTAAACGGGAAGCAGCTTCTATTTGTAAAAGCTTCCAGATTTCATTGTAAGTCGCATAAACAAATCTTTTAGGTCTTGGACCTCGAGGTCCTAGAACAAAATCGGCCAGATCGATGTTGTCTGTTAGGAGGGATAAATGTTGTTTTACTGAACCTAATGTAGAGTGCTGCAACCACTGTTTACATAATTTACCAACCGAATATGTCGTAACCGTACGTGATTCAGAAAACCGTGGATCTGGTCTATCCTGTTTGTAACCAGGAGCAGAGTTATGAAAACGCAGTTGGCAGGCATTAGAAGCTATGGGCCACACCAACCAGGCTGAGCGATCTAGTGTAGAGACATTAAACGAATTATTTTGAAACAACGCTTGCAAAGTTTCAAGGGAAATATTTAAATGCAAGCTTCTGTTCGGCCAGGAAGACAACGCAGGAGTGGAAGGTGAATTCAACTGTTTGGAAGTTGCCAAACCCAAACAAGTTGTTTGATACATAGTACTGTTTAAAAATAACATTTGTGTGGGGATAAGGCAAGCACGGTGCAAAGCTTCTGTACCGCGTACCTGCCAAGATTTAGTGCCCCAAATAGATTTCAAGTCAATGGTGTTTTTCCAGTGCTCATAGCCACCAACAGCTAATGCGTCCATAAAGGAACTGGAATATAGCAATTTGGTGTGGGTCAACATCACCTTTGGAGTTGAAGAAATGTTTAATTTAAAATAATAGGACCCTGGGTTAGATCTGTCAAAGTCTGTAAAGTAGGTACATTTATTTATCAGTGTTTGGGAGCTACCTTGCAGAGGGGTCGGGCAATGTTCCCATTGGGTGTAATTGAAACTACCTCGAATTGTACTGGGTTTATGCAGAAAATGGTTGCCGTAGTGCTGGTAACAATACAAATCGGCATAATTAGCAGAATTTAAGTACAAATCCTCAGCGTTAAAAGCAGCATAATATTTCAAATCAGAAAATAACGATTCAATGGCATGCACATCCCAATCATCTGAATGAATATTCCTTTTTACCACATCACCCATGGAAACACGAAGCACATTAGGAACATTAATAATTTCTGTCGGTCCATGAATTTGGAAATTCACTGCATCCCATACGATGCCATCTGCAACTGGAAAGGCGGAAATGTTCACAAATGTGTGGTCACGCTTCATGATGTGAGAAGAAGAATGCGGAGCCAAAGTTCCAGCCACAGAGTTCACCGCAGAGCGTTCTGGCAAGTAGTGACCATTGATGAGCAAGAAAAAAACTGTCACAAAGCCAATGGACATGAACAGGAAAATCAGGAATAGCACCAACCAGATGTATGTCCATGGAGGGACCAAAAAATTGTCTCTGAACCAGGATACAAAAATACTGAATTTGGTTGGGACAAATGATGAGGTGGAAGACGAATCAAAGGAAAAACGAGTCGGGTTCAGAGGTGTTGTAGGTAAATGAGCCACTGACTCACTTGCGGGGTATGTATACTCGGTTTCCTCGTTGCAGGAGGAAGCCGGGAGGTTGAGCAGGCGATCTGGCAAAGCGACCATCCCAATGGCAACATCAGCGCCTGTGGAGACTGGAGGGCCACGAACAGGATTTCTTGAAATTGCTGGACATGATACCGCAGGTGTTACACTATTCAGGATCGGCCAGATGTTGTAGCTTGACATTGTCCACTGAGATGTATCTGTTGTCTTTGCGACCAGGAAGCGGTGGTAAGATGACTGTACGAGTACCCTTCAAGCCAAGAACTGGAACCGGTGCACGATAAGAGGGGCCAAATTCTTTTTTGTTCTCCACCTTCTCTCGGACCAGATCTCCAATCTTCGGAAGCCAGCCGGCAACCGGAATCTGCAACGCAGTGTCAGTGGCTGAAGGTAAGTGTTCGTTTGCAAGTCTGTCACGGGTCTCTTGTAAGTCCTGCAACATAGTAGAATGATTATCTACGTCAAAGATTGCGGCATTCGCCGCCAAGTCTAGACCATCAAGGTCTGGCACAAACATCTGTATGCCAAAGAGCATTTCGTATGGGGTCTGCCCACCCAGAGATCTTCTAGGGAGATTATTAAGTGCACGTTGCACGCCATACAAGTGGGCCAGCCAGTTCCTGCCAGTACCTAAGACTCTAGCTGTTAACGATTGCTTTAAGTCACGGTTCATTCGCTCCACAATTGAGTTGCCCTCAGGCCTGTATAAAGACGAAAATTGCACCAGTACCCCCATAGACCTCATCGCGTCCTTGTACGCCTTAGAGGCGAATGCTGGACCTTGGTCGGAATGGAAGGTGCCACAGGCAAAAATTCCCACAAAGACACGCAAATCCCTGATGACATTTCGAGCGTCAGCACTGCGTTGTGGCCAAACCCAAATGAAACGTGTGCACGAATCAACTGCAACTAAGATATATTTATATGCAGTATCAGAAGAAAATGGACCGCAGTGATCAAGGTATACACAACCAAAAGGTTTATTAGAAATGCAGAGCTGTGTTTGTGGCGGACGTGTAACCGTAGAGGGCTTAATTTGCTGACAAATGTCACAAGAAAGGACATAAGTACGGGTCTGTTTATATAAACCACGCCACCAGTAACGCTGCTGCAAGAGTGAAACAGTTGCTGACACGCCAGCATGAGCCGAAGCCAAGCCTTCGTGTGCGGCTGTTATCAACGAATTTCTGCGGTCCGCGTTGGGAATCAGCCGATCACCAACGTCTGGAATTCTTACATAAGGAACATGGTCGGGACTTAAGTGATAAGAGTACTTGGAAGGGAAACCCTGTGGGTAATTAGTACCTTCCTTGGTTGCAGCAATAGCTGCCAAAATCTCATTATCTATTTTTGTCATGGATCTTGTAACGGCTGCTACTGAGCACGTGGCTACTGCTGATTTGGCAGCTTCATCCGCCAAACTGTTACCGACCGCGTGTGCGCCCACACGCTGGTGGCCAAGAGTGTGAATCACCTGTGCGAGAGGCAGACGTTGTTTAAGATCCGCCACTCGAACCCAAAGCATTTTATGCTTAATTGCACTGCCTTTAGAATCTCTATAGTCGTTCTGAGACCAAAAGAATAAGTTGTCATTAAAAGACTGAACACAGTAGTACGAATCGCATACAATAAGTGTAGTCACATCCGGGTCTGCAAACTCAAGTGCGAGCACCAAAGCACGCAGCTCGGCCAATTGGGCGGTACTGTCTCCCAGTGCCTGCGTGTGCACAACACTCGATTTGAACTCACCGTTCACCATGGTACCCGCCACAATAGCACATGCTGCTGAGTATGCATGCTTAGAACCCGTGGCCGGTTGCGCCGAACCATCGGTGTAAATGATACATTTGTACTCCTCAAGCGGCAGCAAAGACAGAGGAGGAGGATGAACAAATTCATACTGCAGGAACTCCTGTGTCTGAAGAGAGGAATCAAAGATAAAAGTGACATCCGGAGATGTCAGAGAAGTAGCCCATTGTATCCAACGGGGGTGCAAAGCCTTAGAGTTTGGTACACTTGCCTTTGTCACTGCCTCCAGGGCAGGATAGGGTGTGACAACCAAGATGCGTTTTCCCTGTGCCAGTGCGCGTTCTTTAAGAATCGCCATCTGCACTGCAGTCAAAACTTTCTCCACAGTTGAAAAACGCAACTCGGCAGAAGTGTATAGATGCGACTTGTAGGCAATAGATACTGTGTCACCTTCGTTAAACGTCAAGTACGTGAAACCCACTGCCCCTGGCACAATTCTAATCACCAGGTTCGTGTGGTTATCACGAGTCAACAAGAACTTAGATTCAAGTAGATCAGACTGCAAAGATTGCAGTATAGTGGAGTGTTCCGGAAGCCAGCACGACTTCGAAAAGGTTGGTTGTATCAAGGCATAAAGAGGCTTGATACGCTGGGCATATTCGGGAATGTAAGAACGCCCGAAGTTCAAAAATCCCAGTAAAGACTGAAGTTTTTTCAGGGTCGTTGGAGGGCGCAGAAGTGCGCACTTCTCCAGGAAGTGGGGAGCTAAGCCCCTACCTTCATTGTTGAGCTCATAGCTCAAAAACAACACAGTGTATTCTGCGATGTGAGATTTGGCAAAATTAAATTTGTAACCTAAGACTGCGAACTCAAGAATAATGCGGTCTACTCGGGTAAGATGCGGCCATAGTTCGTCGTCTGTCAGATATATATCATCCACGTACGAATACGCATCTGGGTCTATGCTGTCCAACAAAGAGACAACACGGGCGGCGAAGACCCCCGGGCTGTTTTTGTAACCCATTGGCAAACGCCGGAATTTTAATTGTTTTCCACCGGAAGTGAACGCGGTCCATTGACTGCAGTCCGGGGACAAATTGTGAGTGTAAAAACCATTGGAAAGGTCAAGTGTCGTTTTATATTTTTTATGAACAAGACTGTCTACGAGCGCAGAACTATGGGTATTCTGTACCGCAAAGGTTCGACAATGAGAGTTCAAATGCCGGTAGTCTAAAACCAAGCGGTAAGACCCATCGGGTTTAGAAACCGCGAAAAGGGGATTATTCATTGGTGACACGCATGTTTCAATTACTCCTTGATATTCTAACTGTGTCAGAATGTCGGAAACGGGACCCTTAGCTTCCCGCTGGAGGGGATATTGGGGTTGAGGCTGTGGCAGAGACCGCAATGGTATATCATGGGGGGGAGAATCCTCATCCCAGCCCACGTGATTACGGTACAGTGCCGGGGCCTGGGCCACAGCCCATTCAGCTGCTAACGCCTCCGCTCTGTCCTTGGGGACATGATGCGAAAAGCTCGGAAGGATTACTTCCTCCCCTCTCGGAGCAGCAAGTACAAATGGGGGCGGCCAATCTGCCTCCGCCAACAAAATGTCGTAAGAAGAGGTCAGATTTTCCCCAAAAAATCCCTTTAATAACACGCTCAATGTCACCTTCAATTTGAAGGACAATATTAAATAGTCTGTCAGGGGGTGCCACTCGGGTGTCAGCTGTTTCGACAGTAATGAAAGTGTCAGTTGCTGTCGCCTCCACATGAGGACGTAGTGCCTCCCGCACTATGGTAACTTCCGCGGCGCTGTCTAGCAGCGTCACTGCCCACGTCCAATTCAGGAGTCTCGTTCTCACCGTCTGTGGCATATCTCGCTGTTAAAGCTGCAACTTTTTTCTTCTGAAACTGTGGGCGAGAACGGGGAAATTCTTCTTGTTTCCCTCTGCCTGGTTGTCGAGGTTGGTCTCGTCCCTGTGGGGGGTCACGACCCCTGCCTCTTTCCTGGCGATCTCCTCCACCAGCCTGTGAGGTCAACGGTGCCTGTGAAGAATGAGGAGAACGCTGGTCAGGGACCTGAAATCTATCAGGAGATTTAATTCTCGCTCGGTCGCGCAAATCATAAGTGCGTTCAGAAGATACAGAAACCGGGGACGCAGCACGCGACCCTGGTTTTGGTTGTTGCTTACCCTGTTTCTTCAACTTCCAGTTCTTTTTAGAAAAGAACGGTTTCTCGTCTTTATCAGACTGAGATTTTTGTTGTGGTTGTGTTTGAGCTTGCGTTTTAGCAAAAGGCTTAACCCCCAAACTATTGCGGCCAATGGTTTTATAAGCCTGTGCAATAATTTTTGGTAACTCGCAAGGCTTGTCCAGCTCTGGGACTAAAGCCAAAGCATTAGCGACTTGAAAGATGACTGCATCACCCTTGACGTTCGCAAGGATTAGATCAGCCACTACATCGAACACTCCCACCAGTCTCATCCCCAGTTCCACAGCCGCTTCAGGGCCATGTTCATCTTGTACACGCTTAATCACGGTGGGGAGGACCGTCATGGATGGAGTGCCGAAACACTTCGCATACACTGCTGCGAATACCTTGCCCCAGTTGTTGCATTCTGTCAACTCTGGAATTAAGTCTTTTGGTAAACTAATAGTCAAAATCCGGTGTTTTTCCACAGGAGAGGTATTTGGAAACACCGCCTCCAGCTGGTCAAATTTCTCTGCAAGCCAATAAGGCAAATCATCCTTATTTTGTGGGCGCTTGCCCATCACCGAATTAACCATGACGGGACTTATGGTCACACCGCCAAGCCCAGCTGGATGTGCCGCAACTCCAGGAGGGGCCATCTGGACGTTGCCTGTGACATATTGTATTAAAGCTCTGTGCACACGGATCAAAGACGTATGCAGCACGCGCAGTTCATCTACTGGAACCGCTAAATGACGTGGATGTGGGGTATAACCGGCCGAAACAGGCCATGCGGCCCCATCTATCGATAAGGGGCCTAAACGAATCGGGGTGACCGGATGTGGGAGGGCGTCATTAAACCAAACACGGTGTTGCCATGCCGTGAGCGGTACTTCAAGAGCCTGATAAGGCCGATAAACATTAGGAAGGGCGGTGGGAGCGTAAACGTGGAACAAATTGTCAGCTCCATCCACCGCCGGAAAAGTGACCCATGAGTAAAACACCTCAAAGTGGTAAGCCGGATCAGCTTGGACCACAAAGATGAGGGCGACACCCGCGTCAGGCACTCCATACGCTGTCAAATGAGCTCGGAGCGCAGCGCGGCTATGTGCCGGGATATTTATATTCACAGCCATTAAGACCAAGAATGAAGAACAACCTAGTGCGTAGGCAGCGCAATAGACGGGTTAACATATAAAGAGAACACCTTTTAATAACTTCAAGCTTGAAAGAACCTATAAAAACATCAATATAGGAGGTTACACCCTCACATATGTTTCCGGAAACATAAGTGAAGGGAATTGTGGACAAGTACTACTCAAGCGTCTCGAGGATAAGAAACCCACCACGTTGGTGGCACCATGTTGCGGGGATTCTGCACATATACAGAACTATGCGCAGGAAAACAGGACCTCGGTGTATAGTGGTGTACCAACCATCCACCTTAGTGCTCAAAATCCCAATCAGACTAGCTATAGTGTCTCATTCGTTCTCCGTACTACAGCGAAGCTACCAATGATTAGACATCCCAGAACACGGACTCTTTCAGGAATCGCGGGAGCAAGAACACTCTTTCATTACTCACTCATACTTGTCCACAACGTGCGTATTAAGAGACACAGTATAGTTTAAAATGTTTATTTCAACTATCGTGCTCTAAGACACAGTACACGTGCCAGTACCTAGCAGCATAATGCATAAAGACAAAACAGTAAGCATTGTTACAATTCCATAGAATACAAACGGGGACAGCATTTTATAAAAACAGTGGATAAAGGACTAAAATGCCTTGCCACCCTCCCCGTGCTACTAACTAGTTTATTATAAAAATAGAAGACCTCTGGGCTTTGTCAGGGGGACCCCCATACCTCAAGAACCAGATGCAAGGTTTACATCATCAGACAAGCACAGCTCTTCTCCCTGGAAAGATTTTCTCCAAGTGCCACCAACAGGGAAATCACACTATTAAAAGCACACAAATTTCTCCAGTGCAGCTGTATTTCATGTTATGTCTAAGTGCGAGGGGCTGACCAGAACAGCAACAACAAGGGACGTTGTTTTTCGACCTTGTACATTGTGTGCAGACGAAAACCACAGAGAACACGAGAAAAGGTGAAAGGCAGAAAGGCAGACAGTTCTAATGTGAACGGTCACAAGCAGAGTCTGGAAAAACAAAGTCACGGAGTAACGTGTGCAAAGGAGGTATCATGGCAGCTAGGCCTAAGCTAACTTAGCAATGTCGACCATCAGGCCACAATCCACACTACAACTCCTGTTTGTCCAGGGTCAGAATTACGAGTTGGGTGTTATTCAACACTAGGTGTGTTACATATCTCACCATTCCTTAAATTTAAATTTAACAGGGGAAAAAGATACAGTATTTACCGTAACATGCGAAATTTGGTGTGGTAAGCACCAAAATCCACGTTATTCCTCAAAAACTCATGACTGGTGTTATTTATCGCATCCGATTAATAACGAACCCTGCAGTATAGTTATTAATGAGGCGCGATACATAGCACTTTGATTCCAACAAACTCAGAATTAGGGCCTTAGTCTTCCAGAGAGCTGGCTATCATCACTATGCTGATTCGATCCTGCTTTATTTCTACTTCTCTGAAGACTACGAGCAAGACTCCTGATTCCCATTAGTCAATATAATGCAATAAGCATGATTGCAAATTGATAGATGGTAAATTACATTACAACTGAGTTAATGATCATTGGACCTAAATTGCTTTTGATAAGTTACAAAGAAGAGCCCAGAGTATTTTCTGTGAAGGGAAGCCAGATTGCATCTCTGTCCAGTGTTAAAACCTTGGTTGTTGCGCTACATCCAGAGTTACCTATGGAGCATCAAGTAAACGGTGTGCATAAAAATTGCATTCTTTTGTGAAATAACTGTAATCTGAATTAAATGAAATTTTCCGGTATCTGAATTAACTTTTCTGTGTGAGGGTGTACCTCTAACAAAATTAACGCAAGATACCCAGGGTGTAATTCAGTGTTTCTTATTTTTGCAATCGTCATCACACTCTAAGATAATTGATCCTACGTGTTCAAGCGCCAGGATACCCGTAGGGTCGCAGTGCGCTCTATAAATTCTGAATACAATACAATACAATACCAGCAGGAGAGCCTGGTTCAAGGTGGAACAATCTAGTTTGAAGAGAAAATGACTTTTGGCAAGACATTTTCTACTGAAACCAATCCCCTGCAGCCAAAAGTAACACAAAATTTAGCATTTTGTGAAATTGTGGACATTTTTGAGTGACGCAAATTTCTGGAATTACATGAGGTTATGATGGAGAAAACAAAATCATATAGGCCAAATTTAAATGCTGTAAACATCAGTTGGTGTTCCTGGGCACCCTCCAGACTCCATTAAGGGGAAAAGAAAGAGCACCCTGGTTATTGGTGATGACAGGTTAGAGTCCTGCAACATCTTTGCTGCCTAAAGAGCTTTTGAATAGACTACAGAAATTACAGACCTCAGTGACAAGAACAGCAATGACAGTCCCAAGGTGCACTCACTTCATGCACACCTTCAAGAGAGTGGATTGGTTGTCGTTACTTCAAGAGTCTGAATGGCGTGAGCTCGTACTGCATGTGGCTGCCTCTCTGAAGCCAGTGTCGGATTAAACCCTGTGGAGGCCCCTAGGGAGTCGAAATTTCGGGGGCCTCCTCACAAATTATCTCCTAATACCCAATGCACCGGATTGTTTTACAAACTGACAGCTGCCAGAAGATGAGCTTTTAAGAGACAAACTGTTATATGATTCTGATGTCTCTGGTTTATGTACTTTAAGTTGTTAATGGGTACATTACATTAATACAGTATTTTCTCAATAGAGTCTTTAATGTAAAGTTTTCGTTTCCTTGAGTTGATTCATTTTTTCTATCTTTTGGAAACAATATTTAAGAAAGCTTGATTGTAATTTTCTTTCAAGATCAAATCAATATTATTCTGCTCCGTTGACGTGGGGCCTCTAAAAGTAGTGGGGCCCATAGGCTGGTGCCTACTTTACCTATTTGGTAATACAGAACTGTCTGAAGCTGGCCCTAGCATAGAATGAAAAGCACATTCTCCTCCTCTGATGTAGGGGTGAAGACCGAAGGAAGGGACACCAATTCCTCGTCATTCAGAAGAACTGAAGCAGGGTGTGGTTCCTCATGAAACTAAAGGCGGCCAGAGACATTTTAAGGCATGGGCAAAACGGGCTCTGACCCAGGGCCCCAGCCTCTTGACGGGTGGGGCTGAGAGAGCCAGCTGTGTTCTGGAAAGAATCTTGCCCTGAATAACCTTGAATAATTCACAGATTCTTTCAAATACCATTTTGTTTTTAAAGATCAAAACAGAACCTCGCATATGAGAAATGGGAGGGTGTAACAGAGATTATCTGCAATAATATTAATTTGCTGTTGCTGTATTACAGTATTGAAAACACACGACACTATCCCTGAATATTATATGTGAAAACATTTAGAATCTGGATGAGTGTGCCTGTGCACTGTCAGTGACCTGGCCAAGGACGGCATGAAAGAGGTGAAATTGGATCATAAATTCAAATCTTTTCCAAACAGGGGTGTTAGACCCAACGATGACACCACAAATAGACTCCACACGAGTTTTATAAAAACGAGTATAAACTTTATGTAAAAAGGTATACGATAAGACCACACGATATAAAACCAACATATGAGGTTGCGTAATATTTCTCCTGGCCGGTTGTTAGGCCAGTCAGCCCTTGTAAGTTCTGGCTATATCAATGAGCACTTTTAAACATTCTCCTGTACTCTTAACATCATATCATACAGTCGTAATGCTAGAATCAGGCACTTTTGCAATGTAAAAATACTGTAATGCATAACGTAGCAATCAGACACTGCAATAAAAAGAATGCAATGCGTAACGCAACAATCAGGCACTTTGCAAGGTCAAATAATGCAATGCGTAATACAACCACCAGATATGTCGTTATGCAAAAATAAGGCAATGCGTAATACACTAATCAGGTAATTCGTTATGCAGGAATAATGCAATGCGCAATACGCTAATCAGGTAGATCGTTATGCAGAAACAAGGCAATGCGTCATACGACAATCAGATAGTTCGTTATGCAGGAATAATGCAATGCGTAATACTCTAATCAGGTACTCCATTATTCAGAAATGTTGCAATGTGTAAAACGACAGTCAGGTACTCCGTTCTTCAGAAATGGAATAATGCGTAATACACTCAGGCCCCGATCACCGGGCCTTAGGCGGTCTCTCCGCCTCTCCTTCTGACTTGCAGCCAGGCTCTCACAGTTGCCCCCAACACGGTACTGTGTAATTCACAAAGTGCAACTTCGCACTCCGGCCCCGGTACCACCACTCCCTGGGCAATACGGGCCACGATACGAGCCGAAGCAGAGGCTCGCGCTGCCAACACGAGAGAGAGGCTGAGAGCGGCTCCCTCCGAGCTCGCGCCCCACCCCAGGAGTCGACACACGTTACCTGGGGGGCGCGAAACCACTCTCCTCTCCTCGTCCAGCGGCTGGGCCTCCAATGCAGCTTTGTGAAATGGCAACGTCGGCTCGGGCCGGCAACTCAGCTCCTACGGGACTGCCGGTCCGGGCCGCTTCAGCTACGAAGATCTCAGGCTGCCACCAAGCACATGCACACAGCGTCGCTGAGTCTTCCTTACACTTTGGGTGCACGATCACTGGGCACTCCACACACAGGTCTCAGGCTGCACGAAGATCACGCGCACAGCATCGCTGAGACTCACTTTACTCCGGTGCACACGATAACAAGGCAAATCCTCACGAAGGTCTCACGGTGCACAACGCACCCGCACACAACGGCGTTGAGACTCACTTGGATTCCGGTGCACACGATCACAAGGCAAATCCTCACGAAGGTCTCACGGTGCACAACGCACCCCCACACAACGGCGTTTAGACTCACTTGGATTCCGGTGCACACGATCAGAAGGCAAATCCTCACGAAGGTCTCACGGTGCCCCACGCACCCGCACACAACGGCGTTGAGACTCACTTGGATTCCGGTGCACACGATCACTGGACAATCCTCACAAAGGGGTTCAGGCTGCACAAAGCACACGCACACCGCGTCGCTGATCCTTGCTTGGACTCCAGCTGCCCACGATCACCGGCCGATCCTCCTGAAGGTCTCAGGCTGCACAAAGCACACGCACACAGCGTCGCTGAGACTCATTTGGACACCAGGCGCCCACGATCACAGGGCAGTTCTTACGAGGGTATCAGACTGCAACAGGCACGCTCACACAGCGCCGCTGAGACTCTCCTGGAAACTTTTGTGTTCCTGTGTTTCCGAACAGGGAGCTAGCTCACCTCAGTCCCTTGGGGATAAGTCACTTCAGGACACAGCACACAGCAAAGTCCTTCAAGCTGGGGAACACAGCACACCGCAAACTCCCTTTAGCCTTTCCTTGGTTGAAACAGCAAACTGCAGGCCAGCCCCTGAACACACAGCAAGGGTCAGTCCTATCCTTCAGTCTATTCAGTTGTTTCTTCCTTGGCAAAGGTCCTCTTGACCACGAAGTAGCTCCAGTCTTGTTCACACTTGATCAAGCCATTCTCCAAAGTTCAGGGGCTTCAGCTCTCATAGTTATACCCCTCAATGGCTTTGAAGTCTTTGTACTCAGGCGGCACTGACCCCTGTTCAAACCAGTTCTTGGTGCCTCCCTGCCAGTGACACCTTTATCCTTTGATTAGTGGGGGTCTGGACAGGAGATGGGACAATTGTTTTATAGCAGCAACCCAGGCCTCTTCTCCTCTAGGGGCTTCTCCTCCCCCTACACTCCAGATGCAGGTCAGCCTGTTGCTGTCTCACCTCCTCCCCTGGGTCAAGACATTCCCCATATCCTATCGCTTTCAAATCCAGACAGTCAATCCACAGCCAGGTAGAGACACACAGAAATGTTAGAGCACAAAAACTCAGCCACTTCTAAAAGAGTGGCTTCTAAACACACAATGCAAAAACCACCTACATAAAAAGATGTGTTATTGCATTGTGAGTTCAGGCATACTAAACTTCACCTTTCCATCTTAAGCCCTTGGGAAGATAGGCTGGAAAACATATTACACAGCCTTCCCATTCTGTCCTATGGGCAAGATGGCCTTTCAACAGTGAAAAACGAAATGGAGATTATTTCACTGTCAGGACATGACACACACCTTAGTACATGTCATACCCTTCACATGCACTACACCCTGTCCAGGGGGTACCCTATACCTACCATAGGGGTTTCTGATGTGCATAGAAAGGGAAGGGTAAGGTCTGGCAAGTGAGTGCACTTGACAGAACAACATGGCAGTTTAACAAACTGCGCGCAGGCCCTGCAATGGCAGGCCTGAGTTCCCTTTTCAAAGCTACTGGTGTGGGTGGCACAAATAGTGCTGCAGGCCCACTAGTAGCATTTGCATTACCAGCCCTGGCACACCTAGTGCACTTTACTAGGGACTTTACTAGTAAGGCAAACATACCAATCATGGACAACCAATTTCCATTACACTTTACACAGGGAGCACTTGCACTTTGACACTGTTTGGCAGTGGCAAAGTGTCCAAAGCATCTAAGTTGGCAACACAATGTCAGAAAAAAGGTCTAGGGGGAAAGCAAAAAGTTTAGGGACTTTAGCCAAAAAGGGCCAAGTCCTACAAGGGGCCTACAAAATACGCTTGGCCCTGGTCCCCAAAATCCTTAAGATGTCCCTGAAGGCGGCATTTTAAGACACATCCTACTGCCAGTGGTGGATTCTGTATTAGGGTATTGCCCCCCCACCCCAATCCAATTTCCAGAAAGTTAAAATGCATTGTCTCAGTCTCACAATCATTGCTAAAAGCACCTGGCTCCTGTACCTCGTATTGAGCATGATCATGAAGCCAGGCCCTGAACGGCAGGCTACTGCCCACATCCCGGCTTACATTTTTCTGCCCATAGATTGCAGCACGTAAAATAATATAATTCATAACATCTCCCCTGAATTCCACATTGTGGCTCCTTTCTTGTCTCCAAAGTACAACAGGATGTGAGCCAAGAGCCTATTTATACCTGGATATGAGAATTCTGCTGCTCTGTACATGACGTAACCCTGGGCTTTGCTCCTCTGCAAGCATTACAGATAATAGGTACAGTTAACATAATTCAAAGCTAGGCATGTAGTACATCTTTCCACATGTGTCACTGTTACTGTTAATGTACTGATGAATACCAGAACCCTTCCGAATCCTTCAGGGGAAGATAGACTGGCTCACTCTGGTTCCTTGCTCAGTGAAATTCATGGTGGATCTTTTCACCTCAACACTTAAAATTGTCAACAGCCACCCCTGCTTACTGTTCCCAGCCATCCATTCTCTCTCTCCTTCTCTCCTTTGTCTCCCCCCCTCATTGTTTTCTCTCTACCTTTCCCCTCCCTTCCTCTTTCTCAAAACATCCTGTGCCTGCTTCAATTAACCTTGAGGAGCTTCCAAAACTGGCCTCTAAGGGATCCAGCTCACTGGGGAAATGCCCAGTGGAGTTAAAAACCTATCCAGCCCTTCTAGGTGTCTGTCGCACACTCCTTGGGTGGTGTCAAAACAGACTCTCCTGAAGCCTGAAACTGCATAACATGAAGGGAGCCTCTAAGATGCTGCCTGCTATAGGTTTCCCATCGCAATTTGGCTGTTATCACATGTGTAGTTGTGAAGAGGAGAACAAGGGAACACTGTCTGATTTACTGCTGGATTTAGTATCTTTCGCAGATATGTGTTCTCTTCAGCACACCTATCATCCCCCTTCCTTTTCTTTTTCTCCTCTTACTCCTCTTTCTCCTCTACCTCTCTTCTTCTTCTCTACATCCCTTTTTTGTCTCTACTTTTTCATCTATTACTTGATTCTTGTTTTCAGGGCATCGCTCTTACAGTGATCTACTATAGCGGGTACGTTTGGGGCAATGTATGAATTAAAATTTGGTGGTGTAATATTTTTTCTCCCCTGACTGCTCTTTGGGTTTGTAGGAAGATAGGCTGTATATATCCTGCAATAAAAATAATGAAACAATAAATACCCTCCATACGAGTGGCCTGTAAGTTCTGATGGGCTGACAGGAGTTACCAGGTGGATCGTAATTACCATTTTTGATTTACACACAGTTTCCAACAGTCGATATCTCCATGCGAAATACTGTGGGAAAACAAGCGGAAATTGGTGCAGAAACACCGTTTCCCACTTATCTCTCCTCAAAAACTTGCAATCCCAGTTATTTCTCAACCGCCCCCACCAACCTCCCCCACATTACTGGGAACCCTGATAATGGTAATTCCAGTTCCATGAAATAATAGTTTTTTTTAACAGACCACTCATAAGAAAGGCCTCCTTAGTCTTTTCTCATATATTGTTTCTCTCCCAAAAAATAAGCTTTACTTCCAGATGTCTAGGCCTCTGACCCCCTGGTCAGGATATTGCTTTCCCCTCGCGCAGCTCCATCTCTGTGTCTCTGCCCCAGCGCTGCCTGAACAGCAGGTTGGTGTTCGAGGCCAGCCTGTGCTCGTGCTTCTGCCTCTTCACTCTGCCAATTCCTCTTTGCTTTCTCCTGTATATCTCTTCTCTCTCTTGATTGCCTTAATTTTCACCTCAGGTCACTTTTTCTTTTTTCTTATTTCCTTATTTTCACTCGCACTCTCACCCTCTTTCCAGCTGCTGCTGCCCCCGCGGCCCCTACTCCTGTGTTTCCCGCCCCTGCCTCCCAGCTGTCCCGCCTTCCCCCTACTTAATGGCGGCCGCGCCAACTGCGCGCCAAATGCAAGCCTGTCGGCGCCCGTCTGTGACCTGACCGCAACCAGCGCCAGGAACCCTGGACCTCTGACCCACCAGCACTACAGCTCCTCGGCCCTCCACGCACTCAACACAGGACAGAACAACAACTGCAAGCGTTCTGCACGGATCGACACCCACGGACCCTTTACCTGCCTTCACTGCTGCCACTCCTTCACCATCGCCCAGACCCAGGACCCACCTCAACCCTCCCGTCACAACACCACCACACCCAAAACCCTGCAATGCATCCTCCTCAACGTCCATTCCCTCCACAGAAATACCGCAGAAATCTGGGACCTTCTCGGCATCACCAGCCTCGATGTCGCCTTCATCACCAATACCTGGACGAACGCCGCCTCGAAACCAGACATCGCGATCGCCATCCCCGAAGGATACAAGATCACCCGGAAGGACCGCCCCGGAGGAGGCATCGCCATCGCCCACAAATCCTACCTCTGACTGAGCACCCACACCGACGAGCCCACAAACCTGATGGAACACCTACACTTCAAGATACAGACCAACCCGACCACCACCCTCCGGGGAACCCTCATCTACAGACCCCCCGGACCTTGCACACCTTTCACCGACTCCATCACCGACATCATCACCCCGCAAGCCATCACCTCCACCGACTACACCTTGCTGGGAGACCTCAACTTCCACCTCGACAACCTCCAAGATCCCAACTCCTCCTCCCTCCTGGACAACCTCCTCAACATCGGACGCAAACAGATCGTACTAGAACCCACAGACTCAGCAGGACACATCCTCGACCCCATCTTCACAGCGGGAAACTCCATCACCTTCAGCCACACCTCCGAACTCCCATGGACAGACCATTGTTGCATCCACTTCACCTTCAAAACAACCATCACCCGCAAACCTCCACACCAGCTCCCACACAGAAACTGTACCAAGATCTCCGACGACCAGCTCACCGACTCCCTCAGCAGCTCCACTCCAACCACCACGGACGACGACTCAAACACCGCAGCCCGAACCCTGCACAAATGGATCACCGACTGCGCCAACACCATCGCCCCCCTCAATAAAACCGCCAACACGCATGCCAAGAGAGCTAGCGGGTTCTCCACCGAACTCCGAGAATCCAGACAAACCTGCAGACGCCTCGAAAAGATCTGGAGAAATTCCAAAACAACAGCAGCCCACGACAACTTCAAAGCAGCCGCCACCACCCACCACCAGCTCATCAGAAACACAAGGAAGAAAGCACTCAGGACAGAATCTCCACCCACGCACACAACAGCAAAGAACTTTTCAGCATCATCAAAGAGTTCGCCCAAACCAACAGTGAGACTACAGACATCCACCCCTCCGAGGACCTCTGCAACAAACTCAGCTCCTACTTCCACCACAAAATCAAGACCATCTACGACTACTTTGACGATGAAAACCATCACGCGGAACCCACACCTCCTGCTCCCTACACCACGCAGCCAACACTTGACAGCTGGACCACTCTCACCACCGAAGACACCCTGAAGACAATGAAGTCAATCCACTCCGGGACCCCCACGTACCCCTACCCCCCTCACATCTACCACTGAGCCGCCGACATCATCGCCCCTGAGCTTCGCCGAACCATCAACGGCTCCCTCGAGACCGCCTTCTTCCCCGACGACGGGAAACACGTTGAGATCAACCCTCTCCTGAAAAAACCCTCGGCGGACCCCACCGACCTCAAAAACTTCAGACCCATCTCTCTACTCGCGTTTCCGGCAAAAATCATCGAAAAAGCCATCAACAGCCAGCTCGCCTACTTCATTGAAGAAAACAACATCCTCGACACCTCCCAATCCGGCTTCAGGAAAAACCACAGCACCGAAACCGCCCTCCTTCCCGCAACAGACGACAATCGCTCCCTCCTCGACAGAGGGGAGATTGTGGCCCTGATCCTCCTGGACCTCTCCGCAGCCTTCGACACAGTCTCTCACCGCACCCTAGCAAGCAGACTCTACGACGCAGGGATCCGGGACAAGGCCCTCGACTGGATCCACTCATTCCTCTCCGGCAGAACGCAGCGGGTCAGACTCCCACCCTTCCTCTCGGATCCCACACTGATCACCTGCAGAGTTCCCCAAGGATCCTCCATCGGCCCCACCCTGTTTAGCATCTTAATGGCCCCGCTCGCCCCCATCATCAGATCCCACGGACTCAACATTGTATCCTACGCAGATGACATCCAACTCATCCTCTCCCTATCCAACGAACCCAACGTATCCAAACATAACTTTCAAGAAGGAATGGAAGCAGTCGCCAAGTGGATGAAGAGCAGCTGCCTACAACTCAATACGGACAAAACCGAAGTACTCATCATTGGCCCACACCCCAATGCCTGGAAGGTAACCTGGTGGCCCCCTGCCCTCGGGAACCCGCAGACCCCCACGGACCACGCACGCGACCTCGAAATCATCCTGGACTTCGAGTTCAAGATGGACCGCCAAATCAACGCTGTCTCATTCTCCTGTTTCCACACCCTCCGACTCCTATGAAAGACCTTCAAATGTGTCCCCCTCGAACACAGAAAGACCGTCACCCATGCCCTAATCAGCAGCAGACTCGACTATGGCAACGTTCTCTACACCGGAATCAACAAGAATTTCACCCGTAAACTGCAGAATGTTCAGAATGACTCCGCCAGACTAGTCCTTAACCTACCGCGCCACTGCCACATCACCCAACACCTACGTACACTACATTGGCTCCTTATCGAGAAGAGAATCACCTTCAAGCTTCTCACCCACGCCCACAAAGCCCTCCACAACACCAGACCTGCATACTTGAACCACTGCCTCACATTCCATACACCCCAAAGATCCCTCCACTCAGCCCAGCTCTCCCTTGCTATGGTACCTCGCGTCAAGAAGACCAGAACAGGAGGACGTTCCTTCTCCTTCCTCGCGGCCAAGGCATGGAACACCCTCCCGCTCCACCTCAGACAAACGCCAACACTCTCCAAGTTCTCAAAGGACCGCAAGACCTGGCTCTTCGACGTATCTCCTTGAACTTCCTGGACCTGCGCTCCTCCCCCCCTCCCCCCAGCGCCTTGAGACCCACCTGGGTGAGTAGCTGCGTTTTAAAAAACCCATGATTGATTGATTGATTGGGAAGCCTTTCAGTGTTCAGCGACATAAGTGATATCATGATGCGAGGGAGGGGAAGGGGAAGCAAGCCCTGTCTCTTTGTGGATATATTTCCTATATATTTCAGCCCACATGACAAAGAGAATGAATATCTGAGGCCCGTTCTTGTTCTGTTACCATTGTGTTATCTACTGGTGTGGGTTTTCCATGAGCCTTCTCTGTCACTTACCAAAATATAAAGAATGACGCCATATTGTTTCTTGCTTAGAAGGAAGGAGGCCAGTCATCTGGCCAATGTCCTTTATCCCTTTTTGATAGCATTCTTTTGCTGTTGCTTCAGTTTCTTCGTGACAATACCATGTTTCCTTCTGAAGTGGATTAAATCATCTTGATTTTTATATTCAAGGACTCTCAGTTTAGGCAAATTTATTTGTCTTGCCTGTTGGTCTTCCAGTTTATTGCATGGTTCTGGATCTTGCTAGCAAGATGACTTTTCGAGTTATATCTGCTGTGACCTGAAGGTTGCAGGCTCAAATCCTGGCAAGGCCATCCGTCCCTTCTATATCAGTAAATTGAGTACTAATAAATGAGATTATAGCAACTACTCGTAGAGTCAGGAAAGCTGTGTCATGAAACCCCATTTGAAAGAATTTATTATTACCATTAACCAATGGGATAGCCATTTTGTCCACGAGGAAAGCAAAAAAAAGTTCAATTTGTTTGATTCACCCTGCAAGTTGATTGACATCTAAAGATGTCATGAAGTGATCCATTAATGACACAAAAGCAAGAAGATTTCCCTTGTTTTGAATTTGGTTGTTAAGTGTTCAGTTTATTAAACTTTATTCAATTTTGTGGTAAAATCATAAAAGTGTACAGCACATACAGCAACAGTAAATCTAAAAATAGACAGATCCACAGATAGCAGCAATAAAACGCAATAAGATCTCAATTAAATTACATCAAATATAAATTTATCTAAACAGTTTAAAAAACAGTTAAAATGAATAGAGCTATGACGACCCGTATTACCCAAACGACAACCAAAACCCTGCATTGCAGACTTAAGTAGTCGAAAGCACTCCAGAAAGAAAACCCTTAAGTGACTATTTTGATTTATGCTCTATTTGTGCTCTAAGTGTAAGTCCAGGCGATGAGTGGTTGCTGTCACATAATCACACAATTTCAGTCAGACGAGAGATGTTAACACAGATATTTAATCAAGTATGGCTTGTAAATTATAAAAATAATACACATAAATACGTTATATAACTAAAAGGAGGTGCACAGTGAGATGTTTTAACTGATATTCATTCGATAAATTAAGTAACGTTTTTCCGTTACTTTACTTTTACAGAAATAAGGGGCTTGGTTTCTTCCTTTATTTTTTGTCTTTGCCATTTAGCTGTATATGTGCAGAGTTAACTCACTATGGTTTTAACTTTTTACTGTTATGCCTGGTACTTTTTTGAGCTCGCCATAGCCAACTATATGGAATAGCTGTGGCACACGTGGGCACAATCTTCCGTCTCATCTGTTCTGTTAAATGTTGTCTGTTATCTGCTGGAATTGTGTGCACTGTGACTTCTATGCATCAGTTGCACCTGTTGGGCTCTACCCCTCCAAGTGTGCATATTTATGTTTGCTTTTTGTTACTCTGCGTGGTGTTGTGAGTTGGTCGACAGACAACTGTATGGGATATCTGACAATGCTGACGAATGAACAATGAACCTTTACTTGTAACAACAACATCTAGGATTATAAATAGGGCCCCCGATTTATGGTACTTAATTTTTTAACATTTCTGTCTGTAGTTATCCATATTTATTTTTTGGCCATCATCTTGGTATTTATCCATATTTATTTTGTGTTTTGAAAATAAATGGAGCCGTAAAATGGTACATTTCTGCATTTATTTAACTGTTAAACATGCACTCATACTTTGCTATTTGTTTCATTTTAGCAAATGAAACAGCCAAATATAGCGAAACATAACACCCACAGGTAAATATCAGCATTATAATACACATATATCTTAACATATGCCTGTATTTAGGGAAATCTGAACCTGGTTTTTAACCTCCCATGTTGTCTATCTGCCCAGCTGTTGTCCTGGAAAGCACGAAAGAAAGCATGGAGAGTCTCCTACAAAAAGCAAAATTTTCTGTATTTTTCCGCTTTTAAAAATAAATACAGATAGAAAACACATTGGGGGATATTCTCAAGAATGTGCGATAATCATCGCCAAAAAAGGTTAACGCAATTTTTTTCCATATCGCCGTCTATCACGTGAAAATAACGCCGTGCTAACGTCTTATTCTCAACACGGCGGTAACATGCGATAGTTTCCCGATAACGCGTCAAATGTCCGCGATAAAATTACCGGGACGGCGATAAAAATCTAAAGCCGAACGTGAAAAAAGTGGCGATGGGCCCAACTGCGATAAAAAAATCAGCGATAAGCTGCGCCAGGCCTGCAATTCACACACGTCAGGCGGGAAAAATCACTATAAAGGCAGAAAAAAACACAAACAAAACCAAAACAACTGCGAAGCACAATGGAGGTAGCCGGAGCAAATACAGAGGACAACCAGAACCCCACAAGCCCCACGGAGGACCAGCCTGGGACCTCGGGGTCAGGGAAGGGCAAGGAGAAGAAGAAGAGGAAGACGCGGTTCAGTCCGCAGGAAAACAGGATCCTGATAACGGAGGTGATAGAACACCATCAACAACTGTTCGTCACCTCCACTGCGTCATTGGCAACAAAAAATGGAATATGGCAGTCCATCCTGGACAAGGTGAATGCAGTCGGAGTGCTGAGGAGGACAATGGAAGAGCTCAAGAGGCGCTGGAATGATGTGAAGCGCAAAACCAAGCAGAAACTCGGCAACAACCAGAAGGCAGCAATGCAGACTGGAGGTGGGAGTCCAGCGCCACAGGAGGAGCTGGATGAGATGGAGGAAATGGTGTCCACAGTCATCAGTGTGGAGACGGTGGCAGGAGTTGGAGGACCGGACACTGCTCAACATGACCTGACACAACAGCAACAGGGTGAGTAACGACCAGGGACTGGGGGGGCGGGGGGAGATGGGCACAATGTCACACATGCACAATTAAGTATAGCACAGTGCACACCCACAATGACTCTGGATCATGTCCCTGATCCCCTTGGCACACTGCAGCACACCTAGAAACAGCAAGTAGGCCCCGGTCGACTATGTGCCCAGAGGGGGCCCTTCCCACACATCACCAATCTCACAACCAACCCATGCACATGTGCCAAACCCAGCAAAGCGGCGTGTCTGTGAGCCACACTGACAATGCAAGTGACACTGCATGACGAATAGCATGGCTGCAGTCAATATATCATGACATGTTGCACGCCACGACACTGAGGTGGCTGAGTGTGGACCACATCCGTAAAGGAGCAGGTCACACTCTGACACAGCCACGTGCACAAACAACCCCTGACGTCAACAACACATCTGCGGACAAACCATGCCCCAGAGTCCCAACTCCCACCAAGAGCCCAATTTACCCAAGTATGCAACATCTCAGCACTGTATAAGCACAGAAGTCTAAGGCACACCGCCTGAAAGGGATAAGGGGCAGCAAAATCAGAGCTGCAGGGGCGACTCTCCCAAAATGCAGCACTCACACATAACATTCAGAGCACATCAACATTGACAACAATGTAGTACAAACTGCAACACGTTCACAACAGAACAGAGGACACAACTGGTGCCGCTTGTGTGTAGAAACTGGCCAATCACATTTGGCATAGCAGGGAAATGTGAGATGATAATGTACAAGTACAAACACACATCCGTGATGTTGTCGAAATGTCCACTGTCCCGCATCAAATAGGCAGCTCCTCCCAAACAGTCACAATGTACATTGTCATGCAGTCTGTATGTAAACTTGTACAATGCGTCAACATACATGTGAACACAATGTTAAACTGCATCTCCCCTTCACATTGCTGAGGGAGAATCAACACCTCCTGCAGAGCAGACCGAACATCTCTTCACTGATGACGAAGAGGACCTCCACACCTTCGACACCGACGCCCTCCAAGAGCTCATGGACAGCTTCGGCACCTCACCTCCAGGAGCAGGGCAGCCCAGCTGCATCGAGGAGACCTCACCCCCTGCACAGACCCCACAGCAGGAAGCACCCACCACCACGGCTGTCTCCCAGGACCTCCACGAACAACACATGGCCTTCCAACGCCGTGTGTTAGGGTGCCAGGAGAAGATGGCTGATCAGGTGCGGGTGGGGTTCGACCTCATGGCAGCCAAACTAGATGCCATACGTGGGTGTCTAAGTCCCATCAGGGACCACTTACAGTCCCTAACGGACACCCACAGTCCGCTCCATGCTCTCCAACGATCCATGGCTGACATCGCTGGAGTCCTGACTCTGAGACAAGGACAACTGTCTAGTCAGAGTGGCTCCAGCGATGTCAGCCGGGAGTTGGGACACATGCGGAGGCTCATGGAGAACATGGAGCGGATGCAGGCGGAAAGAATGGCTGCCACGGCTGCACACCAGCGAGATGTAGCTGGGATCTTCCATGCCCTGCAGACCCTCATCATGGCATTGCCGCCACAAGGCCTGGCACCGATGAATGCTGCTGCTGCTTCTACATCCATATCTCCGCCCCCTGATGTGTCAGTGACACACAGTGCGGCAGAAAAACCACCTCCAGCCACTGATGTGTCACTGCCACACAGTGATGCAGACAAAACAACACCACCCACATGTGAGGCACATGAAACATTAGAGGACGAAGATGCGGATGATTCTGCCTTAGTGGTAAGAAGGAAGCGGTAGCATTCATCTCCGCCATATGGCCTGTTTCTGCTTGGTTCTGCCCTCTGCATCATCACCTCCCACTGTCCCCCGATACACTCTGCGACACTGACCTTGGACCTCGACATGGACTGCCATATTCTGTTTGGTTACCAATGACACAGCAATCAGACTGCGGACTGAACTCTTCCTCTTCCGATGAACTTGTGATTCCCTAAAGGACTCTGGCTGGCCCTCCACGGGGCAACAATGTAAAGTGGGGTTTGCATGGCCCTGTACTGCTCCAGCTTCAACACTCCATTGAATGTGAATAAAACATTCAAATTCACACAGATGTGTCATGTCTATGTTCAATCAAGTATGAAAGTATGGATGAATGTAGGGGCAGTGATTCCCCCTCACGTCCATGTTGCTAATGTTGTGGGACTTGAGTCACAGGGTGCAACTCTCTGCATCATGGTGGTACATATTGACCCCAAAAGACGCCATGTTGTCTTTTCTTGGTCACAAATGACAGCCTTTATGTCTTGAATTTGGACACATGTGATACGCTGCTGAGTGGGATTACTTACCATCTTTGACACCCTGATATGGCATTTTGAATACGTGACACCCTAAACAGCCTCTCTGTACAGAGGTGACACACCCACCATCTAATTGCCATTTGTGAGATTGTTAGCACTAAATGTTGCACTTACACTTGTCAGAGTGATGTGCTTATGCAGAGGAGTGACATGCACACAGGGAATGTGTGCTGGAATGAATGTATTTGCACATGCTTTGCCTGTGGTCATTTTGTCCTGTCCCATGATTGCTAAGGACAGTCACAATGTGACGTGCTCATGTGAAGAAATTGTTAATGATTGTGTTCCTTCGGGCTAATCCTGCTGCAGCTACACTAGGGTGTGGTCCACCTGCCTCATCTTCCTCATCATCGTCCGGTGCATCTGGCACTTGGATCCATGGGGCATTGGTGTGAACACATATGTTGTGCAACACACAACATGCAATGATCATCTTGCACACTATTTCCGGGCTGTACAGGAGTCTTCCACCTGTGATGTCCAGGCACCTGAAACGTGACTTTAACACGCCAAATGAGCGTTCCACAATGCCCCTGGTGCGTTTGTGGGCCGCATTGTACTGCCTCTGGGCCTGGGTGTTCGTGTCTCGGAGGGGTGTCATCATCCACGGGCAGAGTGCATATCCTTGATCACCTGTGACGGGTGGAGATATGTGTCAATCGGTGGTTCTGCATTCTGTGTTGGCAGGCTTATTAGTTTAGTGTTGTGTGATGTGTGCGACTTTGGGATTCATGTTTGACATGTATTGCTTGTGGCAAATGAGCGGCATCCATGTGTATTACGTTGCC
This sequence comes from Calotriton arnoldi, assembly GCA_963921515.1. Taxonomy (NCBI): domain Eukaryota; kingdom Metazoa; phylum Chordata; class Amphibia; order Caudata; family Salamandridae; genus Calotriton; species Calotriton arnoldi. Next base: position 495,400 of record CAWUFW010000669.1, read on the forward strand.
TCACAGCTGCTCCTCACTCCCCCCGAGCCTATTTACTTGTGTGCGCTGCGCGGTTGCATCACTTGCACTCCTAAGACACACCATTGTCATGACTGTCTGCGCATGTCCACAAGCATGACAACGACACTGTGATATTGGCCGTTGAAGGTGGTCGGTCACATGTGTGTAGGCCTATGATCAGGATATGGCGGACACAGAGACACACGCAGTATTTACTTTGGTGGCCATCCCGGAAGTGAACCACGCCCAGAGCCCCGGGCTATTTATTCCCACTCCTACGCTGGACTGGCGTACGCCGGCCCAGCCCACTCCGCTTACGCTTACAGGGGGACGACATAGCTACATGTCCAAGGTCTTCCCCACTGCCTGAGGTGACATGGTTGCGTCCACTGTCCACAACACTACAGACACCAGCAGTATATGTCCACATGGACATGTCTGTGCTCTGCATACTGAAGTCTGTCCAGCACATCACCGCCACACTTGGCATTGTGTACATTCTTATTCATGGGTCACTTGCCTCCTTCGCACAGACTTGGTTCCCACCTCTCCCCACATTCTGCAATTGTGTGGCAGAGGTGCCATGATGTCGATGGTTTGTCTACATGGTTGGCCACGGTTACCACAGTTACTTGTGTTGTCGTGTCTGGTAGGTGGGCATCTTGTTTGGCATGTTGTATGTGATTTTGTAACGTGTGCATTCCCACAGTTGTGAGTTGCATGATTGTGGAGTTGAGGTGTGTGGTGTGTTCATTTGGTACTTACCAACGAGCAGTGCATTTCCATAGGTGCCATCCTGGAAGCGCTGGTTGATGATGGACTGTCGGAAGATGTAGGAATCATGCACACTGCCTGGGTAGTTGGCGACGACATTGGTGAAGAGTCCCCGGTTCTGCACTATTGCCTGCACATTGATGGAATGCGTGTGCTTTCTGTTGCGGTAATTGTGTGCAGTGTCGGCAGGGGGCACAAGTAGGACATGTGTGCAGTCAATTGCCCCCAACACGTGCGGGAAGCCAGCTATGGCGTAGAAGCCTTGCTTGGTCTCCAGCTGTTCCTGCGCAGTGTGGGGGAAGTGAAGGTGCTGGGGTACCAAGCTGATGATGGCATCCAAGACAGGTGTGAGGAACTTTGATAGGGCTGGCTGTGAGACTCCTCCGACTCTGGCAGTTGTTAGTTGGAAGGTACCAGAGGCCAACAGGTGCAGCACAGCCAGCAGCTTTGTTTGCGGAGGGATGTTGGTTGTCCGCTGTGTTGGTACCGTCAGCCTGTGGGCAATGTGGGTCAGGATGCGGAGGATGGTTGTCCTTTTGAGCCTGTAGTGGGCAATGACATCCTCTGGCGTTAAGTCTGTGAGGCTGGTGCATTTTCAGAAGGTCCGCTGTCTTGTTCTGCGCAGCCTCTATGGTAGTCCGGGGTGGTCCGGGGGGGGGGGGCCGGGGGGTGGTGGCGGTGGGGGTTGTGGCCCTCTTGGGTCTCCGAGATGCATGATCAGTAGCTCGATGACATGTGTTGGTCTTCAGATGTGGGTCTGGGCTGGGCTCCCTTTTATACTGCAGGTTGTCGTCCTGCTTAACACCAGTAGAAGGCAGGTGTTAAATGCCTGCTGCTAACGTGCCTTATCGCCTGTTTTTGGATCGCAACGCCGATCTGGCTGATCGTTGAGAATATCGCGAAGTTGTGTTTTTGTGTGTTTTTGCACGGGAACGCCTACTCTGCATATCATTAGCGTTAGTTGTCGCTCTCATCCGTGGCGATGTTTTTTGCGGCAGCTATCGCTGGAAAACTGGTGATATCGGCAGTTTGCACCAGCTTGGGAATAGGGTGATAAAACTATCGCCCCTTTTGCGGCGCTAAAGTGCCGATAAATCGACGATAAGTCCTTGAGAATATGCCCCATTGTGTTCTGTTTGTATTGATCTGTAAAAATCAGTAAAAACAGAAAACTGGGAGCCTTAATTATAAACCAGCAGGGCCGGACTGGGATCGCAAACCAGCCCTGGCAATTACGTCCAACCGGCCCGGGGGGTAATGGGGGTCTGGCAGGAACACTGCTGCTGCGCTGTTACAAGGGGCCGATTTTGCAGCACCGATCTAAGACCAGCCCCCACTCTTCCGGCCCACGGGGGAAACGCCTAGTGCCTGCTACTGCCAGTCCAGCCCTGCAAACCAGATTTGAAAATTTACACAATGCCATCAAAACTGGAGGGCTTTTGAAAGATGAACTGATTAATCAAGAACACGTTTGATTATTGTTTCAGCAAAATATACTTTTTATTCCTGGGCCTTATCGTGAGCCTGTTCTCTGGGCTGCGCAGACGCAGAAGGTGTCTGTGCGTTTCTTTTTCCCACATATTTCTCAAATCTCTGTGTAAGGGCATGAGCTGCGGATGGCAGACCTAGGAACGACAGAGCAGTAGTTGCTTGGACATATTTCAAGTTATTATATGTGCTGTAGGCGGAAAAAAGAAAGACGCAGACTCCGTCCGCATCGGCACAATACAAAGAATGGGATCATGAGAAGGCCAATGGTGTCTTAAAACTCAGTACTGTTGGTCGTGGCTTCAAAATCAACTATTACCTAGTCACCCTGGAGTGGTAAAAACTCAACTAAATGGTGCAAAGATGTGCACAGTGGAAGAAAATGAATTTATTTTTGAAAGATTCTATGTATGACTTTAAGATCTACAAGAGAGAAAAGCTTATCTTCATGCAACTGCAGGACTTGGGATCCTGCTTCTAGGGCCAGATGTATGAACTTTCCATTTTGCGAGTCTCAAATTGCGATTTTTTGTGACTCGCAATTAGAGACTCGCAAAATGAAATGTATTAATGTGTCTCAGACACATTAGCGATTCCCAAATGGGTCACAAGGGACCTGATTCAACAATATTTATGAGGCAGGTCACAATTTGCGTCCCATTGGGAATAGTCAATAACACAGCGATGGCGGCCTGCTGGGGACAGCGGACCACCATGTCTGTGTTTGCTTTTTAAATAAAGCAACTTTATTTTTTCAAATGCAGCCCGTTTTTCTTGAGGAAAACGGGATGTGTTTAAAAAAAAAAAATGAAACGTTTTATTTTTATTTTTTAAGGGCAGGTTGCGGTCTGTTGGACCACTGCCTGCTCTGAAAAAATGTTGGTGCCCCCCCTTAGGGATCCCTTCCCGTTTGTGAATAGCTTACCACCAACTTGAAGTTCGTAATAACTGCAAATGTTTTGTAACCGCATTCCTGGTCGCAAAACAATCCTACATACCAGTTCAACTCGCTATTAGGAAGGGACGCCCTTAACACACCCCTTCCTAATAGCGCCTCGTAAGCCCTATTTTGCCTGTCGGTGATAGGTTACTCACTCGCAAAATAGGGTTGGTACATGCCAAAAAGCATTTTACAGGTCGCAAACGGCTGCTTCGTACATCTGGCCCCTAGTGTCTTCGAATCCCCGGTATACCGCTGACTCAAGGAGTGACTAAGATTTTGGTAATAGTACATACTGTCAACGAAGATAGCCCATGAGGATCCTTTCCATCCGTAACCTATAGGACTGCAGTTCTTCAGAGCCCTCATTCATAATATATTTTGAAGCATCAATTACCTTCTGTTATCATAGTATATTGTTTCAGTCTTGTTTTTGCTAAAGTTTCCCATGTTCAGTTAGTACTGACCTGCACTTTGCTGACCAGCAATCTTTCTTACAGTCTTGATGGGCAAGGATTATCATCAATCAGTGTATCAAGCAATGCCTTAAATATTACTGTCCCTCACTTGAAAAGGACTATGTTGACTTTGTTTACATTTGTGTTCATTAGTAAGTGACATGTGGCTAAGCATATATCTCCATTCTTCAACAGTATGGATTTGTGCTTAATCTGTGCAGGTGTTTACCATTGCTTACTTATTTAAAACATCTAGAGTTATTTATTGAAGTCTACCACATGGTGGCGATGTCTGCTCTTTTTTGAGCAGAGCAAATCAGTGGAATATTACATAAAATCAATGTACTTTAAAAATATGCTAGAACTAGAACTTCTAGGCCATCCATGCATCTAGCCCAAAATGTCACACTTGTATGAGTGTGATGGTTAAAAATGTGATGCTGGCGCTGGCATTTGCCAGTACAGGCAGGAGCTGTGGGTGGTGTCAGCTGCAGTAGAATCCTGAGAAATATCTTGCGCCCTGGTACTTTTACAAATTAAGCACTGCGTACAGTATCATTTTACCTTGAATGTTGCCACATAAAATGACACTTTAGCAGATAGGCATGCAATTCATCTTTGGCATCTTTGATACAATATGAGTGGTGAGCCAAGTAAAACACCGTGAGACACTGAAACGTCTATGAAACTCATGGCATGGCGCCTTCTCCTCAGTTTCCCTGAATGAGAGCAAAATTGCTGGAACCGTGCCAGCTGCTGCAGATAATCTGTATACTTCTATTCTAGAAGCACTTTAGATGTTGTGTCTTAAAGTGTTCCCATTGTTACAAACGCAATCAGTGTTTTAGAAGAGGACAGAAACGAAAGATCAATCAAAAAGTGTATTTCCTCTATCCCTGCTTCAGGGGAGAGGGTTGTTTAGCCCGCCTTATCAGGAGTTGCCTTCATGGCAGCCATCTTGGAAATGGAAACACCGTTGAGCATACAATGGAACTTGTCTCCCTACACCAGTGATAGCAGTGATTCAAATGCCCGTCTGCAGTGTAAGACGTGCCACCATATTTAATGGGGTTAGCTGGGTGAAAGAATCCTATGGAAATTGAGGTAGTCTTTAACAGAAAGGTGGGTTTTGTGCTCTTAACATGCTGAGAAACTTTCCAAAAACAACAGTTGATGGACAGAATGCAGAACAATGTCATACATTCACCCCAGTACAGAGATCTGGGCCTAAATCCATCGTTTTTTTGCTCACCATGCCATTCCAGTTTGGACCCAGCCATATGCAAATCAGTCTTGACCCTGTGCCTCATGGGAACAGTCCAGCCCGAACTGCCAAGCCAGGTCCTCCCTGGACTGGAAACAAGCATCCTAGGACCGGTTTCGGGGTTTCACCCCTCTTCAGCCAGGATAGCTTGATTCCAGTGGCATGGAGAGCACGGGACCCACGTCTGGGCATACCCGTCCCACTCGGGGGTGACAAATGCAAAAACAACAGTTAATGGACAGAATGCAGAACAATGTCATACATTCACCCCAGTACAGAGATCTGGGCCTAAATCCATCGTTTTTTTGCTCACCATGCCATTCCAGTTTGGACCCAGCCATATGCAAATCAGTCTTGACCCTGTGCCTCATGGGAACAGTCCAGCCCGAACTGCCAAGCCAGGTCCTCCCTGGACTGGAAACAAGCATCCTAGGACCGGTTTCGGGGTTTCACCCCTCTTCAGCCAGGATAGCTTGATTCCAGTGGCATGGAGAGCACGGGACCCACGTCTGGGCATACCCGTCCCACTCGGGGTGACAAATGCAAAAACAACAGTTGATGGACAGAATGCAGAACAATGTCATACATTCACCCCAGTACAGAGATCTGGGCCTAAATCCATCGTTTTTTTGCTCACCATGCCATTCCAGTTTGGACCCAGCCATATGCAAATCAGTCTTGACCCTGTGGCTCATGGGAACAGTCCAGCCCGAACTGCCAAGCCAGGTCCTCCCTGGACTGGAAACAAGCATCCTAGGACCGGTTTCGGGGTTTCCCCCTCTTCAGCCAGGATAGCTTGATTCCAGTGGCATGGAGAGCACGGGACCCACGTCTGGGCATACCCGTCCCACTCGGGGTGACAAATGCAAAAACAACAGTTGATGGACAGAATGCAGAACAATGTCATACATTCACCCCAGTACAGAGATCTGGGCCTAAATCCATCGTTTTTGCTCACCATGCCATTCCAGTTTGGACCCAGCCATATGCAAATCAGTCTTGACCCTGTGCCTCATGGGAACAGTCCAGCCCGAACTGCCAAGCCAGGTCCTCCCTGGACTGGAAACAAGCATCCTAGGACCGGTTTCGGGGTTTCACCCCTCTTCAGCCAGGATAGCTTGATTCCAGTGGCATGGAGAGCACGGGACCCACGTCTGCGCATACCCGTCCCACTCGAGGTGACAAATGCAATAACAACAGTTGATGGACAGAATGCAGAACAATGTCATACATTCACCCCAGTACAGAGATCTGGGCCTAAATCCATCGTTTTTTTGCTCACCATGCCATTCCAGTTTGGACCCAGCCATATGCAAATCAGTCTTGACCCTGTGCCTCATGGGAACAGTCCAGCCCGAACTGCCAAGCCAGGTCCTCCCTGGACTGGAAACAAGCATCCTAGGACCGGTTTCGGGGTATCACCCCTCTTCAGCCAGGATAGCTTGATTCCAGTGGCATGGAGAGCACGGGACCCACGTCTGGGCATACCCGTCCCACTCGGGGTGACAAATGCAAAAACAACAGTTGATGGACAGAATGCAGAACAATGTCATACATTCACCCCAGTACAGAGATCTGGGCCTAAATCCATCGTTTTTTGCTCACCATGCCATTCCAGTTTGGACCCAGCCATATGCAAATCAGTCTTGACCCTGTGGCTCATGGGAACAGTCCAGCCCGAACTGCCAAGCCAGGTCCTCCCTGGACTGGAAACAAGCATCCTAGGACCGGTTTCGGGGTTTCCCCCCTCTTCAGCCAGGATAGCTTGATTCCAGTGGCATGGAGAGCACGGGACCCACGTCTGGGCATACCCGTCCCACTCGGGGTGACAAATGCAAAAACAACAGTTGATGGACAGAATGCAGAACAATGTCATACATTCACCCCAGTACAGAGATCTGGGCCTAAATCCATCGTTTTTTGCTCACCATGCCATTCCAGTTTGGACCCAGCCATATGCAAATCAGTCTTGACCCTGTGCCTCATGGGAACAGTCCAGCCCGAACTGCCAAGCCAGGTCCTCCCTGGACTGGAAACAAGCATCCTAGGACCGGTTTCGGGGTTTCACCCCTCTTCAGCCAGGATAGCTTGATTCCAGTGGCATGGAGAGCACGGGACCCACGTCTGGGCATACCCGTCCCACTCGGGGTGACAAATGCAAAAACAACAGTTGATGGACAGAATGCAGAACAATGTCATACATTCACCCCAGTACAGAGATCTGGGCCTAAATCCATCGTTTTTTGCTCACCATGCCATTCCAGTTTGGACCCAGCCATATGCAAATCAGTCTTGACCCTGTGCCTCATGGGAACAGTCCAGCCCGAACTGCCAAGCCAGGTCCTCCCTGGACTGGAAACAAGCATCCTAGGACCGGTTTCGGGGTTTCACCCCTCTTCAGCCAGGATAGCTTGATTCCAGTGGCATGGAGAGCACGGGACCCACGTCTGGGCATACCCGTCCCACTCGGGGTGACAAATGCAAAAACAACAGTTGATGGACAGAATGCAGAACAATGTCATACATTCACCCCAGTACAGAGATCTGGGCCTAAATCCATCGATTTTTGCTCACCATGCCATTCCAGTTTGGACCCAGCCATATGCAAATCAGTCTTGACCCTGTGCCTCATGGGAACAGTCCAGCCCGAAGTGCCAAGCCAGGTCCTCCCTGGACTGGAAACAAGCATCCTAGGACCGGTTTCGGGGTTTCACCCTCTTCAGCCAGGATAGCTTGATTCCAGTGGCATGGAGAGCACGGGACCCACGTCTGGGCATACCCGTCCCACTCAGGGTGACAAATGCAAAAACAACAGTTGATGGACAGAATGCAGAACAATGTCATACATTCACCCCAGTACAGAGATCTGGGCCTAAATCCATCGTTTTTTGCTCACCATGCCATTCCAGTTTGGACCCAGCCATATGCAAATCAGTCTTGACCCTGTGCCTCATGGGAACAGTCCAGCCCGAACTGCCAAGCCAGGTCCTCCCTGGACTGGAAACAAGCATCCTAGGACCGGTTTCGGGGTTTCACCCCTCTTCAGCCAGGATAGCTTGATTCCAGTGGCATGGAGAGCACGGGACCCACGTCTGGGCATACCCGTCCCACTCGGGGTGACAAATGCAAAAACAACAGTTAATGGACAGAATGCAGAACAATGTCATACATTCACCCCAGTACAGAGATCTGGGCCTAAATCCATCGTTTTTTGCTCACCATGCCATTCCAGTTTGGACCCAGCCATATGCAAATCAGTCTTGACCCTGTGCCTCATGGGAACAGTCCAGCCCGAACTGCCAAGCCAAGTCCTCCCTGGACTGGAAACAAGCATCCTAGGACCGGTTTCGGGGTTTCACCCTCTTCAGCCAGGATAGCTTGATTCCAGTGGCATGGAGAGCACGGGACCCACGTCTGCGCATACCCGTCCCACTCGAGGTGACAAATGCAATAACAACAGTTGATGGACAGAATGCAGAACAATGTCATACATTCACCCCAGTACAGAGAACTGGGCCTAAATCCATCGTTTTTTTGCTCACCATGCCATTCCAGTTTGGACCCAGCCATATGCAAATCAGTCTTGACCCTGTGCCTCATGGGAACAGTCCAGCCCGAACTGCCAAGCCAGGTCCTCCCTGGACTGGAAACAAGCATCCTAGGACCGGTTTCGGGGTTTCACCCCTCTTCAGCCAGGATAGCTTGATTCCAGTGGCATGGAGAGCACGGGAGCCAGGTCTGCGCATACCCGTCCCACTCGAGGTGACAAATGCAATAACAACAGTTGATGGACAGAATGCAGAACAATGTCATACATTCACCCCAGTACAGAGATCTGGGCCTAAATCCATCGTTTTTTGCTCACCATGCCATTCCAGTTTGGACCCAGCCATATGCAAATCAGTCTTGACCCTGTGCCTCATGGGAACAGTCCAGCCCGAACTGCCAAGCCAGGTCCTCCCTGGACTGGAAACAAGCATCCTAGGACCGGTTTCGGGGTTTCACCCCTCTTCAGCTAGGATAGCTTGATTCCAGTGGCATGGAGAGCACGGGACCCACGTCTGGGCATACCCGTCCCACTCGGGGTGACAAATGCAAAAACAACAGTTGATGGACAGAATGCAGAACAATGTCATACATTCACCCCAGTACAGAGATCTGGGCCTAAATCCATCGTTTTTTTGCTCACCATGCCATTCCAGTTTGGACCCAGCCATATGCAAATCAGTCTTGAACCTGTGCCTCATGGGACCAGTCCAGCCCGAACTGCCAAGCCAGGTCCTCCCTGGACTGGAAACAAGCATCCTAGGACCGGTTTCGGGGTTTCACCCCTCTTCAGCCAGGATAGCTTGATTCCAGTGGCATGGAGAACTTTCCCCAGCATGTCAAAGATTCAGGATCAGTTTGGACTGACAATGTACCCTCACACTGGTAGGTACATTTTGAGTGTCAGTATCAGTGGTGGAAATTCCACCATCCAGCACAGAAGCTGCAATTTCTAGCACAGGGTTCTGCCTCAAAGTGACCCTCCATGTCATAGAATTTTAGTGTGGGAGAAACTTCTGTTGTCATCAAGGAGAACTCAGATGCAGTAGAATTTCTGCCACCAATGTGGCAGACGTACTTCTGGTACAAAAGTGGACCAAAATTCTGCCAACAAAAGTCTAATAAATCAGTCCTTCAGCCGAATTATTTAAAAAATTGATATAGCTATATTTTTCGTGTTGTCGTGAATCCTCCAGCATAGTTTGCATCATGCTTCCTACTACAAGTCCATAACATTTGATTGAAAAGTTGTAATTAAGCCTGGGTACATTTTTTGTTTTGTGGAATGTGGCAGCAAAACTGCCAGTGTTCCATTGAATTTTACTTCGACTTTCTGTAAATCACGGACAATATGCCAAAACTGTACCATGAATCACAGTTTTATCAACGATGCGATGTTTTGTGGTGCAGTTCGCCGTGACATGATGAAACGGTAACAAAACTTCGCTAAAAATGCAAAACAGCTGAATTCCTCAGAATTTTGCATGGTGTTTTAGGCGAACCTATTCTGCAACTTAATTACTGGATTTATCTTGCTTTGCGTTTCAGCAGTGTTGTGTATTATTACCATTCGCTTACTCGGTATCAAATTATAGTACAGTTGCCATTTTCCCAATATAATGATTTCAGCATTTTTTGTAAATTTGTTTAGTTTAATAGTCATGCACTGGGGTTTCATGGCAGATGCTGTGGTCTACACAGCTCAACTTCCTCTCTTCAACGACCATTCAACATTGTGTGGGTTTTTGCCTGTCATTTTTTATTCAACGGTAAACGTTATTTCTTTTGGTCATTTCCTATCGGCAATCCGCGACACCTTGGAAAGTGACTGAATTTCCGCTTTTTAGCAGAAAAATATTCTTGGTTTTTGTCCAGTCATGGTGCTAAAAAAGCCTGGCTTGCTTGTATTTTGAAATGTTGTTATTGGCATTTGTATAGGGCACTGTCTGCTGTAGGTATGGTCTCATCTCTGAAGAAGAGCAGAGCAGGGCCGTTTGCACAGACAACGTACATATCAAGTAAGCGATGGCCAATAGGCCGTTCACATGTCCAACACAAGTTCTTTGTGTGTTTATGGTCTCAGCGCTACTGTATTTCTGCTTCAGTATCATCTTTCGAGTGATTGGTGCTCCTGTACCCAAAACTGCAGTGGATGGCAACTGTAAGCTGGGTCTGGTGGCTCACTGCAGGAATCAGTGTTTGATCTCATGGTCAGAGGTTCAAATCCTGTTGGGTCCATTCAGCTTTTTGTCCTTCCAAGGTCTATAAAATGAGTACCAATGAGTTGGGTAACAATAAACATCTGTTATTTCAGTACCAAAATACTCTTTTGAGTGAACCTGCTCTCTGTACAAGTTTTTGCTCCCTTACATGCGCCCATCTGAGTAATCTGTATTCTGCAGCATAAACATCAATGTGTTGGAATTTTACTGTCAACCACGCCTCCACCATTGTGCGATTGGCGCTTGTGCACCCCAAACCCAACTACATGGAAACTGTACACCCCAACATTTGAGTGATTGGTGCTGACACACCCCAAACTGCACATAACTGTCATTGTACTGCAGCCCCTTGAGTCTTTGGTGTTCCTGCACCCCTGAATGGGGGAATGCAACTCTCCTCTTTGAAGGGATGCTGCTCATACACCCCTAAAATGCATTGTACCTGATGATATGATTATCAAGCAAGTGATCTACAACGCTGAGTACTCACCCCCCTGGATGCTTGTTAGCGAGATGCCCCTACCCTAGACTATTGCACCACACTACATCTACCCAGTGGCGACTGCTATTTACCAGAGGTGGAGGGGCGGGGCAAGGAGGAGAGGGTGGGGGGGCAAATGAAAATAATATATAATAAAAAAACAACACCTACCTTCAGGTCAGCCACCCGACCGGCCGCCGCTTCTCAATCCGCTCGTGCCTCTCGCTGGAAGCAGGAACCAGGAAGCACCCAGGCTCCTGACTCCCCTAGCCAATCACAACGCTGCAAAGCAGCAGTGTGATTGATCTGAGCACCGTGATTCGGCACTCAGATGGGGAATGGGGGACTGGGCCTGTTCTGCATCCAGGCTGTAATGCAGCCTGGGTGCAGAACATGCAAAGTGCGCATGACTGTTATGGTCGACCCGAGAGGGCCGGCCAGACAGTTATGCGCACTTCAGAGTGAAGCAACCACTCCTCCTCCTGGCCCCTGCCTGGCAGTCCAGCCCTGCCCACACCAGGTAACGGAAATCTAAAATGATAATAACGCTGGTTATTGTCATTTTAGTTTTCCTTTAATTACTGCTCGCAGAGCAGTGGGGCGACTCTCCTCCACCTTAGTGGAGGAGCCGCCCCTGGCTCTAATAGCTCTGAAGGCACTAACCAGTGATTTACAGCAGTACCGGCATGGTTTTTGTTTGTGTCACAGTGACGACCAACTGTCCTGCACCCTTTTGATTTATATATAACTGCCTACTGTAATCTGGAGAGCTGTCTATTGCTTCACCTACTGTGTACTGTAATTGCGACTCTCACCACTGCAATGTTATGTTACATAAAACTGATTAATTAAGGTTTTTACAAAAATTACTATGTGGCACGTGGAACAAGGTGGCTGAATCCTTGAGTAGGGCTGCTGATGTGTCAGCGACTTTGAGGTCAATCTATGAAGTGCAGACTGCAGTTGGCAGGTGATAGTCAAAATGGTCAGTGATTTCATACAACCTGTTACAGACAGATCTAGGGTTCCACGGACAGAAGTAGATGGCGTAGGGTTCCTTGTAGTCCAGGGTTTATTTTGTGTTTAATCGAGGGGATATGGGATGGGTAATGGAGAGTTTGCGCGGTCAACAGTACAGGGAGGAAGGAGTAAACAAACAAGGAGAGAGGGGAGTGTCCATAAGTGCTCACAACTTTGGAGAGTAGTGGTTTAGGAGGAGGATGAGCTAGTAACAGGTAGATCTATCAACTCTTTTAATTGACTATAATGTAGAGGCAGCTTTCCAGCGCGTACATATCCATCATACAGTTGCAGCAGAAGCAAACGTAATATCAGTTTACCATTTTCTTTAGTTTCACCTACAAAATATCGCCTCTAATGTTACTATTTCACCTTTCATTTTTTTCTTTCATATATTTGCACATGGTGGTAAATAGCTTTCTGTTTGTGTGGCCCACAGATGTAACATATATTTAAGTTTGGCACTTCCAATTTAAACGAAAAAACCTGCATTTATTGTGGGAAGTGCCACTTGAATGATCCGATTCTCTGGTCCCGGTAATTTTTGAATCGTTATTGATTTGCAGCATTTTGCCACACAATCCCAGATCTGCAGCATAATCTGCAGACTTTAACAAAAAAAATCGTGATTCTGGCTCAAATGCATCAAAAGTTACAAAACAGTATGGCGAGTCGGGCTCCTGAGCACCAGAAGGCTTTATGCAAAGATTGACTAGTCATCTTTCAGTTGTTTATTGCTGTATTTGGGTGTTTAATTGCTACTAATAAGGTGAACCCTTTTCCCAGAAACGGTTACCAGGTGTAAAAAGTCAACATAATGAAGTAATACCGCCACAAGATGTGTGGTGTTATGCCGCATCATTTGCCATTTCTTGACACATAATTTAGTCAATCCTGCCACATAATTTGGTCCTCCTCTGCCGCATCTGTGTTTAACCTGCAACTCCATGAATATCTCAAAATTGATGTTAGAATTTTAAACACTTAGGGACTCGCTAAGAGTTGCCTGGAATTAATGGGTGGGGGTTAGCGGGGCCAGAATTAACGATTTTTGCTTCTATCTTCCCCGCCTTGGTCATTAAGAGTAAGAAGAATCAGAACAAGGAACATGGAATAACATGTGGACCCGGGAACACTGGGTCCATTAACGAATACAGATTCCTGTTTGTGGGGTCTTTTTGCTGGCAGTTTCCGTCTGCTCTGTTCAGAAAATGTCAGCATGTGTTTTTTCTGGGTGCAGAAATGCAACTGGATAAAATAGCCCTGATATTCCTGCACCATTTAAGTCCTGCTGCGGGAAAACGGACACACTTAGGATCACCCTGGGAGGATTCCCACAGGAATACTGCTTCAGCCAACTCATAGGGGCATGTTTACAAGGGGGTTGGCCACAGGAACATCACTTTTAACAACTTTCCTGTGGCGCAATGCCCTGCTCCATATTTACAAAGTGGCTTAACGCCGCTTTGTAAATATGGTACCCTTTCACGCAGGTATATGCGTGAAAGGGGCATGCAGTGGGTGTTGCTGTGGGCGCTCCACTGCAACACCCATTGCTTTTTGACGCTGCCACTGATTTTCAAAGATCTCTAAATCTGAGGCAGCGCCAAAAACTAACGCCATGCAAGAGCTGGTGTTAGAATGGCGAAACGAGGAGAAATACTTTTATTCTGCATTCTGCTGCACACATAGAAGAAACAAATCACCATTATGGATTGTTCATGTGCAGGAAGGTGTCCCTGCAATGCGGGCACCTTTGCACTATGGTGCAAGGGTGCCTGCGATGGCGCTAGGCAGCTAATTTTAGCACCAGCGGTAGGGAAAACACAGGGGTGCGCCCTATCGTTGTAAATACGGTGCATCCCTGCATTTTGGAAATGTCAGAGTGCGGTACTGCCAAACTTGGCGCAGCTCTGCGCTCCAACATTTCATTGTACATATGCCCCATAATGAGGGCATTTGAGGTTGTTAGCTGTTACCACATTACTTTAATTGCTAATTCTGTTCCAATTTCTATAAGAGACGGAGATTGGATCACTTCACAACTGTGCCTTTCAGCGCACAATGGCTAGAGTATTTTGCCTCGAAATTAAAAAAAATTCTCCACATTATTACCAGCTGTATAGTGTGACATCATGGAACTCTTGTACAGACGTACTTTAAAAAGTTACAGTAATCCAATAATAATTCCAGCCTGTGAAACTTTAATGTGTGTGAGTCTTTACGTCTTAGGTATCACAGTTTTACTGGAACAGGTAAAACGGAGGAAGCATAAATGTGTATAATTATGGGTTATGTCCATTCATTTGCATAGCATAAGAGAGAGAAATGTTCAATCATCCACTAATCCACCACTAATCCTTTGGGGTTCTGGAGTAGCGTGCTACTCGCCGAAAAGCACTTCAAAGCCTCGTCAAGGGTAGTAAGCGCTATATAAATACAATTACAATGATCCCATATATTCTGCTTGTCACTCTGTACCAAAGAGCAACAGACTGTACTTGAAATATGATATGGTGGTAAAATTCCCTAAGAGTGTATTCAAGGTGTTACAGATTCGAGGCCCCAGAACTTTGATGCTCTTGTATTGTTTGGTGTTGAATGGGAACTAAATAACAAGCTTTGTGGCCCGACATGCATCTTCAAATAATTTAACAAGTGATGTTTTGCACCACCAGAAACCAGACGAGTTCTTTTGAGGCTGTGGTGATGTGCTCACGCTTGCATAAGTTCCGGCACAATCTTGGTGCTTGATTTCAAATTTGTTGGAGATCTGTTTCCTTTAAGCTGTGGCCCTGCATACATTTTATTACAGTATTCCAAGGGGAAGAAGAGCAGATCCCTGGCAGTTGTGTGGATAGGGGGGAAGACCCTCCTTAGCATTATGAAATGAAAGTTTAGCCTCTTCGAGAAGTTTGTGATCTGCTGTGAAAATTAGAGGTCTTCATCAAGCCCACTCTTCTTGAATGCACTTTCTAAGCTATATCTAGGGCTGCTAAGGACATGAACATGGAACATAACAAGTTTTCGGGTTTCCTGCAAATCACCATGATCTTGGTTTGGGAAACAGCCTTTACTCTGAAGTTTTTACGCCGGATTACATTTACCACGCATTTTTTCCTTCAATGAGACTGTTACCACGCAAGACTTAATAACATGAGACTTTACCACTCAATTGATCAGTAGGTGGTAGTGTTTCACCTTGTGTGGCAAGTTGATAAGGCTTAGAGTTGGTGTGGGCTCAGGTCCCTGTGTTTTAGGGCTCAGGGAATGTGTTTGTTTCGTCCATATAGGACTTTGCTTTGTTTGGTTGTCTTTTGGTGCATTTCTAGGTTAATTTCCTAATATTTTAATATCCTTTTTTTGTTTTGCATCTCTGAAAATGTGTACATTTCATTAATCAGATGATGCCACCAGTTCCCCATCGCACACATATTTAGAAAGATATAATATACAGCAATGAAAAACAAAAAGAGGCCCTGTAGGTAAAGATTTAATTACCCCTTGCGATTTAAACAAACTCCAGGTGCAGATATTTCTTGAGTCTTGTTCTGTGTCAGATCAATAGTCCTTTTTCACTTTCAATAAATATTCGAGGACGTAGAGACTTGAACATCTCTTTTTACAGAGAATAGAGCACTTTGAAGCAGGACAGATGATTGGAACAGAGAATGCTGCTTACAGGCAAGTTAGTTTACTTTACATTCTATAACAAAAATAAAACATTTGCAGCACCGAAACAGAAATGGTTTATGTGGCGAAAATGTGCGTGCTGGTTGTTTGCGTGGTTAATGTATTTTTAGTGTTAATGGATTTACAAGTGTGTTAATGGTATGAGTAGGTCAATTTGTGATGTAAAGACGAGCGTGGTAAAACCACGCGTGGTAATGTCATACAACCCTTGGTTTTGGCTTCGTTATTAATGTAGTAGAGAAAGGGGTAGATCTTGTCTTGGTGTTCTGGGTTATTCACAAGCCAGATTTGGATCAATATTCAATACATCTGGATTTGTAGTTGGTCCTATGAAAAGCCCTTCACCAAAGCCTGCAAGATCATACTATAGAGGTGAGGTCTCTTGTTGGACCATGCTGGTGACGCATTTTGTCAGCAAATGTTGCTGCCAATTCTACTCCAAAGGAAGGATCAAAAGCTGTGTAATGCAGTACATTGTATCCCTGCCCAGTTCAGGTTGACCTGAGTTTCAAAAAGTTAGGCTGTGCCCTCTGACATCAAGTATGGTGGACTCTGGCCATCTGAGCCACCTGGCTCAGATGGAAGAAGCTATTCCTTTTAAAATGAGCTCGGGTTGATGCACAACTTCTTTTCTATGATATGGGTGTTGGTAACGGCCCCATGATTTGGAAACTCTTAGGGACCAGCTCGTAGGTTTTTCAGAGCTGTCTTGATTTGGCAGGCTTGGGGCTTGTCAATGCTGAACCCAGGAGAAAGAATGAATTTCTTTAGCTTGGACAATGTATGGACCTAAGTTTTGATGCAGTCCTCGATTGAAGCTGCCCAGCAGGATTTAGTTGTGAGGCTGGAGGTTTTGTTCTTAACTGCCGGGTCAAGCAGTGTTGAGGCTCATAGAGCTGGTCATGGATACTTGGACTTAGAGTGTTTTAATGAGGTGTAAGGGGGGTTATTCAATGTTTTTTTTCCAGATAGTACATCGTATTTTGTTGATCTGCCCCCTGAAGTAGGAAGCGAATTGTACTGTATGTTAGTGAAAACCCACGTAAATGAAGTTGTTACTACTGGTTCCACAATATTCCAAAATATTTTGCACACAGACTTTAGTATTTTGTTTTTGTAACCGGTGAGTACATGTACCATAGTGGGCCCCTTTGCCCTCAGACCATTTTGTAATATTCCCTTAAAGAGTTGGCAGCAGGTTTTAGCAACTGTGCCAATTGTTATTTCCAGCATATTTCCTGGTTGTGTCCCTGTCTTTTCATCTTCAGGCTGAACTGCTTGTTCATAGCATGTCCGTAGGTTTTGTTTTTTTGTATCAAATTGGGGTAATTGTGTTGAGGGTTCTAGCTATGCAGGAGTGGAGCAGTGCTTATTTTGAGCCAGTGGTTTCCGGTGCTCGGAACCAGCACTTAATTGTCAACACTGGCGCTTATGACAGTCTGCCACATGGTGACGCTGTTTGTCTGACATAGAGACGAGCGCAACAACAATTGGCTATTAATTGAGTATACTTTAAATTACCTGACTTCCAAGACATTCCAACAGACATGTGAGTCTGTTAGTTGGATTGAGAAGGATAATGGGGGGATATAAGAGGGAAGAGTCTAGAAAGTGTTTGTTGGGAGATCATATTAGTAAGATGAGCTTTGGAATGAGTATAAGGAGAGATGGAGGAGGGAAGAATCTCTAAAAAGGGATTAGGGAGATCAGAGTAGTAAAATGAGTTTTGGGATGAATCAAAGGAACGATAGGTGAAGGAAAAATTTAGAAGGGTTGTTTGGGAGATCATAATATAAAAATGAGGTTTGGGGTGACCCAAGGAGGGACAGAGGAGGGAAGGATTATTTTAGAGATCATAGTAGTAGAATGAGGTTTGGGATGAGTCAGGGAGTGGAGGAAGAGGATATATTAAGAGAGGTATAGGGTGAAATATAGGGTGGTGCATTGGAGAGAGTCAAAGTTTTTTTTTTTTACAGTAGGAGTAAAGTAATAAATAAATAGACACAAGTATATATTATTATACACATTTATATCAAGAAATACACATATCTAGATACATACATATAATCAAATTAAATGTTTATATATACAGGCATGTGCTGTACATTTGTGTTTGAGTATTGTGGTTATGTAGGAAAGAGACAACTCTTGAGTAGTCTTCTGAAAATAAGATCGTTTTCTGTGGATCTTATGTTTGGGGGTAATGAATTCCGTAGTTTGGCTGCTTGAGCAGAGAAAAATGTGCCACCTATGTTTTTTTTTCTTGTATGGTGGGATTTGGAAGCGAGCTGCCACTCCAGAACGGAGGTTCCTTTGTCTAATGTATTTGGTGATTTTATTCCTGATGAAAAGCGGTCCTGTTCCATGTATTGATTTGTGTGTGACCAAGTCTTGTGACCAAGACTGGAGTAGGGCTACCCAGTGGAAAGTTTTGCCCAGCAACGTGCGTTGGGCTGTGTGCTGTGTGATGGCCTTCCAAATAAACAACAATGATGCAAGGATTTTCAGAGCTTGAGGCAAAATAGAATTCTTCTAGCAGGAGTGCTTCTTATAAATAAAATAAGTTACACTTTCAAGATTTTGGGAGATGTCTCAGCATCAGTATGTTATGTAAAAACACCTGGGAGTTTAATTTAACTGAATTCTTTAGCAGTCATCAAATCAATGCAGTGACTAAGAACCCAGCCTTCGAGCTCATGATGCTGAGAAAAGTTCTTCCTGTGTTACATCAAGACCACAAACTTGTGTTGGTCCCCAGTAGGTCCAGATTATGAACTCCCTCTACAACTTGCTTAGGAGTTTAAACCAGCAGTGCCAGTTTGATGCCCCTCCCCAACCTCCCCTTCCAAGAAAGAAGAGAAATAAGAACATGCCGGGAAAACCATCTGAACACAATGAGTCTAGCTTAGGTACTCGCCGAATTCTAATCTTCAAAAGAGTCATGGAAGGCCTACCTATGCAAAGGGTCATTTAACTCACAAGCAACCCCTGTGGTCCCCTCCACCGTTTTCTTGAAGGTTTAGGACCCCTTTGGACAACTGTCATTTTTCCCGCCATCTGTTTTCTTGAGAACTTTGTTCTCCTCTGGATTGTGCTGCATCGATCACTGAAACTTTCATCTATTGCACACTGTCTGTCATGTCTAATCCATTCTTTATTTATTTGTAAATAGTAACCCTGACAGCTTTAGTTTATGTACAAACATTAGGGTGGGCCTGCGAATGTGATGGGTGACAATAATCCTAAATTAACCACGTAAAGCGATAAGAAATTATAAACTCATGGTTAAGACTTAGAAGGAGATAGTAGTCAGAAGATGACACTATGAGGTGGCGGAGGTTGTTTTTCAGCATTACGTAATCCGTGTCAGGAAACTTTATCGTATTACCTGCGCTGCTGAGTGGCTTCATGTTGCAAATCAACTAACTAAATAAGTATTCATAGAGTCACCGCTATGTGGCGCCAGAAGACTGTTTGTTACATTGTCGTGTGAAAATTCTGTTTATTCTAACCAGTGAAGACCACATGTAAGCCTGTGCCGCCATATTTCTATGCTTCTCCTCAAAAGAGAAAGAAACACATTTTGGAGGGCAGGATAATTTATTTTTCTAACTCCAATCTTCGAATATTTGTGAATAGTGTTTTTTCGTAGTCTCTGCAAGGAGGGAGACTAAAAACCAAGGCACCTGTTTGAAACGAGTCTTCCAGTAGCTTCAATAGACGGGACATCGACCCCCCAAATAAACTTTCCCTTTAAGTCCAGGAACCGACTCCACACATCAAACTACACGCTTCTGGGCCTTTTGGCTAAGATCACGTATTGTAGCTGGCTGGCTGGCCGGCCGGCTGGACGGCTGGCTGGAAGGCTGGCTGACTGGCTGGCTGGTGAGTTAAGTAGGCTGCCTGACTAAGTAGGCTGACTATGCAGGCTGGCTAGGCTGACCGGCTAGGCTGACGAGCTAGGCTGAAAGGCTAAGCTGACCGGCTAGGTTGTCTGGCTACGCCACCCCTGACCGGCTAGGCTGACCGGCTAGGCTGACAGGCTAGGCTAACTTGTGGTGGTTCGGACAGTTGGCTAGGCTAGTTGGCTAGGCTGGTTGGCTAGGCTGGATGACTAGGCTGGAAGGCTAGGCCGAGTTGCTCTGCTGAGTTGCTCTGCTGAGTTGCCAGGCTCGTTGGCTAGGCTGGTTGGCTAGGCCGGATGGCTAGCGCGGCTGGCAGGCTTGGCTGGCTAGCTGAGGAGATGACGGATAGGACAAAAATTTTAAAAAATAATAACCTGTTCTATGTAAAGCACTTCATGTTTTAAACGCTCCTGTTGCAATAAAAATGTGCTAGCAACTTCCTGGAGCTAGCAGTATAGAGGCAATATCAAATAAAAAAAATAGCATAATAAAAAGATGTCATCCTAAATGGGAGCTATGTTAAGGTGCTGTGCACCTTTAGTCATCAACTTACCGGAAGTGTGGAGACGCACAATACTTTATATTTGCAAAATACATTTTAATATGTGTTATCTTTTATGTATAAAGAAGGACATCTGCGAGCTCTTAGCAGTCAGTGTATTTATGGGGCTTGTTATAAATACCTCTTTTTATATGACACATCTTTTAATGAAAAGAAGGTGTGTTTCACGGCTTGATGTCATATAACAACCGTAACAATAAATCACATCTGTGAAGTCATGTTTCTTTAAAGAAACGTAACTTCACAAATGTGCAGACCAATATTTACTAATTTTGCTAGTGATGCCGTAAGGACCCCACCAACAGAGTCGGCCTTTGCTAGGAGAGCGCCCTGGACGGAAAGAAATGTGTCGCCCTCTCTTCAGCTTGTGAATAAAATGGGGCAGCTGGCAGTCCCTTTTGTATTCAGTGGTCAGTCCCTGGCTGATTACATAGGAGTTATGCCCGGCCTCCGAAAAAATGTAAATGTAAATCCGTATTTGTAAAGCGCGAACTACTCACCCTTACGGGTCTCAAGGCGCTGGGGGCCGTCGTGGAAATTAAGTGAGCTATTGCCCAGAGTCACAAGGTGCTGAGCTGAGCTGCCGCCGGAGCCGGGGATCGAACCGTGAGCCCTGTGCTCCGAAGTCAGCTGCCCTGGCCGCTGCACCACACCTCTTCCATAACATACATCTCTGCACCTCCCCACCAACTCACCTGAATCACTCACAGATTAGCTCTTCCAGCTGGTTCCAAATTGTTTGTTGGAAGTGGGAGGGTTAATATGTGGCAGCAGTTGGTGAGAGGGAGTTAAGAGGGCAACAAAGCATGCTGATGATGTGTTCAATGCAGCGCTTGCAGCTCTGGATCTAGATAGCAGGGTCTCTGCTGTCTGCATAACCTCAGTGCCGCTTATGCCCCTCTGAAGATTGGCGCCCTGGGCCCCGGCCCAGCTCCCCCATGCCAAAAGCCAACCTTGCCCACCAGATATTGATATTGTCATAGCAAAAAATGCCTACCTCCTGAACCTTAGCGGGGCTTAGTTCAGCTTTTAAATGCTAAGCTTAGCGCGCTTTCGTGTATTTCTCTTAAGTGCGTTGCAGTTGAGATGGTAAGTGTGTATGAAGGTTCCGCCCTGCCCCGTTGGTAGGTTATTCACAAGCACAAGTCATTGATGGTTAATGGCTGAAAGCTGTTCCTGAAATCTACTCAACGCTACTTCTTTGCGAACATGTGGTCGTGTGCTGCTCTCTGGTGGCAATAGTGAGAAGCGCACTAACCACAGCATTCGTAGGATCTGTGTATTTTGCCCACACTAGTGGCTTTTGGGGGCCAGGCGTAGCTAACAGTAGAACAGACCTGGGGCGGCTCCTCCATTATGGCGGAGGAGCGTCACCCCGCTAAAAGCCAGAGGAGGCAAAGGACAAAAATAAAATGGTAATAAAACATTTTTATTATCATTTTATTTTTAGCCCTGCAGGCTGCCTGCAGAGGGAGGGACGTGGCCTCCCATCCTGACGCAGCAGCACCAGGGAGGAGGGGGGAGTGGTGGGCACTGCCAAGTGCTCATGATGGTTAGGGACGGACAAACCGTCATGCGCACTTAGCCTTTCTCCACCTAGCTGCGTTGTACAGCTGGGTGGAGAAACCAACACAGGCTCTCAGTCTATATCTGAGCGTCGAACCGAGGTGCTCAGACCATTCCCAGCGCTGCTCACATGCTGTGCTGGGAATGCATGTGAGCAGTGCTGGGATTGGGATCTGGAAGCCTGTGCAGTGTGCAGCAGGTTCCTGAGAAGGGCCCGAGGATCGGGGAGCAAGGCGGTGGCCGTCGGAGCAGGTAAATTGTATTTGTTTTATTTATACTTGGTTTTTTTGTGATCCCCTCCCCCTCCCCCCACCACTTCGTATTACGCGTGGCCGCTACTGGTACAGACAGCGCAGTGACACCAGGGCCCAGGGGTGTGAAGGGCCAACTAGGCCACAAATATAGTTGGTTTGTACTACTAAACCATGATGGGGCTCATACTCCTCGTTTGCGTTAGGGCCCATAGCACCTTTGCGACACCACTTACTTCTATGCAACTCCACCTTCATTTTCCACTGCAACGGATCTAGTACACTGTTGCAGAGCAAAATGCCCATTCGGTAGGATTTTCAGAATCCGACCTTATTTGTATTAATGAGGTAGAGATTCTGTTTTGTGAGTACTAATACAGTGACAGAGGCTTGCAAAACATAGCAGACCCCCTTCTAGAGATGCATAAGCCAAGCAGGGCTCAAGCCGGAGTCAAGCTAAATGTCTGGTCCGGGTTCAGTCCTTGTTCCTTGTGAACTGGCTCCAAAACAGAGCCTGGGCAAGCACCCCAGCAGCTTACCCCTTCTGTCCCTAATGCAGTGTTTGAACACAAAAACATATTAAACACATGGCAGCTGAGCAGATATATATAATATGGATTTTTCAAGTAATCATGATAGAAAGTCCTAATTGTATTACGAAAGCAGAGTCATCAATCAAGCCAAGTGCTTTATCTCTCTGGCAGTGTTTGTATTCAGAGCCTCGTGCTCCTGTTTACTCAGCTGAGTATATGGCCCCAATGGTATTCTTCCAGGGGTTCTCTCAACTCTTTCAGCTGCAGATATACTGAGAAAAGAAAATGTCCCTGCCTGCATTTGTTTCCACTCCAGCAAGTAGCAAGTTTGTCTTCTTTATCAAGTCTGCATAATATGAAGCCTCCTGTCCTTTTTTTGATTTCAGGTAATTTTTATTTTATGAAAAGGGATCATAAAGTAACCATGCAACAAAGGAATACCAAATATATAAAGAGTGAAAAGAAAAGAAAAAGAATAAGTACAATGGGCAGTACGACGCCGGGCATCATGGACAGCAATGTATTGGTACAGTCTGTAGGGTTGAGTGGAGGAAACATCAATGTGGCCTTACAGTCTGTAGGGTTGAATGGAGGAAACATCAATGTGGTCTTACAGTCGGTAGGGTTGAGTGGAGGAAACATCGGTGTGGTCTTACAGTCTGTAGGGTTGAATGGAGGAAACATCAATGTGGTCTTACAGTCTGTAGGGTTGAGTGGAGGAAACATCGGTGTGGTCTTACGGTCTGTAGGGTTGAGTGGAGGAAACATCGATGTGGTCCTACGGTCTGTAGGGTTGAGTGGAGGAAACATCAATGTGGTCTTACAGTCTGTAGGGTTGAATGGAGGAAACATCAATGTGGTCTTACAGTCTGTAGGGTTGAGTGGAGGAAACATCGGTGTGGTCTTACGGTCTGTAGGGTTAAGTGGAGGAAACATCAATATGGCCTTACAGTCTGTAGGGTTGAATGGAGGAAACATCAATGTGGTCTTACAGTCGGTAGGGTTGAATGGAGGAAACATCAATGTGGTCTTACAGTCGGTAGGGTTGAGTGGAGGAAACATCGGTGTGGTCTTACAGTCTGTAGGGTTGAATGGAGGAAACATCAATGTGGTCTTACAGTCTGTAGGGTTGAGTGGAGGAAACATCGGTGTGGTCTTACGGTCTTTAGGGTTGAGTGGAGGAAACATCAATGTGGCCTTACAGTCTGTAGGGTTGAATGGAGGAAACATCAATGTGGTCTTACAGTCGGTAGGGTTGAGTGGAGGAAACATCAGTGTGGTCTTACAGTCTGTAGGGTTGAATGGAGGAAACATCAATGTGGTCTTACAGTCTGTAGGGTTGAGTGGAGGAAACATCGGTGTGGTCTTACGGTCTGTAGGGTTGAGTGGAGGAAACATCGATGTGGTCCAAGAGAAGGCACTGGAGTGGATCATCTCCTTCCTCGCCGGAAGAACCCAGAGAGTCCGCCTCCCCCCGTTCAGTTCCGAGGCCACCGAAGTCATCTGCGGCGTACCACAAGGATCATCACTCAGCCCCACCCTCTTCAACGTCTACATGAGCCCCCTCGCAGCCATCGCACGCCAACACAACCTCAACATCATCTCCTACGCCGACGACACCCAGCTGATCCTCTCCCTCACCAACGACCCCACAACCGCCAAAACCAACCTACATGAAGGGATGAAGGACGTAGCCG
Organism: Calotriton arnoldi; assembly: GCA_963921515.1. Taxonomy (NCBI): domain Eukaryota; kingdom Metazoa; phylum Chordata; class Amphibia; order Caudata; family Salamandridae; genus Calotriton; species Calotriton arnoldi. The sequence goes on from CAWUFW010000669.1 coordinate 519,800, forward strand.
AGTGGATGAGGAACAGCCGCCTGAAACTGAACTCAGATAAGACGGAAGTCCTCATCCTAGGATCATCACCCTCTGCCTGGGACGACTCCTGGTGGCCCCCTGCCCTGGGCAACGCACCCAAACCAACGGACCACGCACGCAACCTGGGCTTCATCCTGGACTCCTCCCTCTCAATGACCAGACAAGTCAACGCCGTCTCCTCGTCTTGCTTCAACATCCTACGCATGCTGCGGAAGATCTTCCGGTGGATCCCCACCGAAACCAGGAAGACGGTCACCCAGGCCCTCGTCACCAGCCGACTGGACTACGGCAACTCCCTCTACGCCGGAACCACAGCCAAACTTCAGAAAAGACTCCAACGCATCCAGAACGCCTCAGCTCGACTCATCCTGGACATCCCCCGACACAGCCACATCGCCGGACACCTGAGAGACCTGCACTGGCTCCCCGTCAGCAAGAGAATCACGTTCCGACTCCTCACCCACGCACACAAAGCTCTCCACAACCAAGGCCCCAGATACCTCAACGACCGTCTGACCTTCTACACTCCCACCCGCCAGCTACGATCGACCAACCACGCCCTCGCCGCCGTCCCCCGCATCCGAAGAGCCACAACGGGAGGAAGATCCTTCTCCTACCTGGCTGCCAAGACGTGGAACTCCCTACCCATCCACCTCCGCCTGACCCAAGACCACCTCTCCTTCAGGAAGCAACTCAAGACCTGGCTGTTCGAACAGTAGCGGACCCCCCTCCCCCTAGCGCCTTGAGACCCTCCGGGTGAGTAGCGCGCTATACAAATGCTTGATTGATTGATTGATTGATTGATTGGTCCTACGGTCTGTAGGGTTGAGTGGAGGAAACATCAATGTGGTCTTACAGTCTGTAGGGTTGAGTGGAGGAAACATCGGTGTGGTCTTACAGTCTGTAGGGTTGAGTGGAGGAAACATCGGTGTGGTCTTACAGTCTGTAGGGTTGAGTGGAGGAAACATCGGTGTGGTCTTACAGTCTGTGCGGTTCGGTCAATACATTTTTTTTTTAAAACGGTGGTTGCCAAATAGAAAACATTGCCCAGGAACAGTGATTAGATGGACGGATTGGCAATTAAGGCCAACTGCCGGGCGATAGTTTATAAACCTATAGCCTAGGATGGATTGTACTACGTGCAACAGGCCGCTGGTCAGAGATAGGGGAAGAGAAGAAAAGGAAGGAGAGAGTAAGAGATGGAAAGAAAGGCAGGGGTATGGTGGCTCCTCTTGACAGCAGAGAACCAGTGGCATAACATAGGCCCCCGCAGCAACCGTGGTGCTTGGGGCCCGAGCTCCAGGGGGCTCCTCAGCACAGTACCCTGGCCTGAGAGCTCCTGACTGACTCCAGACGGGGGGCCCTCCATGTACTTGGCAGGGGGCCCACCTCAACTTTCGTTATGCCACTGCAGAGAACTATTCACTTGATATGGTACCGGGCGGGATCATAAGCAGGGGAGTGACGGTGGGGGTGGGCGGGCTATCAGGGTTTTTTGTTCCTGTAGAAATTTGTCGAGTGCAGCCACCGGTCCTGTCATGACATCTGTTTTCTGCTTGAACTCCCTTAAGGGACATGATGGGTGACATTCAGAAAAAAGAAATGGCAAGCTGTAAGGACACATTAGTATAGCAGCTAGTGGTCCTTTGGACCACTGTCTGCTTCCCCCAGTGTCCACAACTGCCATTTGCAAAGTGCAAGATGCCATCGCGGACAGCTTGCACTTTGCAAGTTCATACCACATGATGTGACAGGCTTGCATCTGATCAATGCTTTGTGACTGCAGTTGCTGTCAAGGACGCCCCTTCCTAATAGCGAGTCCCAGGGGGATGTACGATTGTTATGCAACCGCAAATGTGGTCGCAAGACAATTGCAGTTATCATCAATGTCAAATTGGTGGTAAGCCAGTCGCAAGCAGGAAATCCCTTTTGTGTTTGGCAGCGAAAATATTTTTTAAGAGCAGGCAGTGGTCCCACGGACCACTGCTTGCCCTTAACAAATGAAAAGAAAACTTTTCATTTTTTATCTTTTAAATGCACCCTGTTTTTCTTTAAGGAAAATGGGGTGCATTTGAAAAAAGAAATTGCTTTATTTAAAAAGCAAACACAGACATGGTTGTCTGCTGTCCCCACCATCCCTGTGATTGTAGCCTAATGGGGCGCAAATTGCGACCTGCCTCATGAATATTGATGAGGCAGGTCATTTATAACCCCATTGGGAATCTCTAAATGTGTCTGAGTCACATTATAACATTCCATTTTGTGAGTCGCAAATAATCGCAACTAGCAACCCGCAAAATGGAATGGCCATACCTCTGGTCCCTAGAGTGGCCATGGAAAGCTTGTACACTTACTCAAAGGTGTGAATTGAGCAGAGTGCTGGACATGCTAAAGGCTTCATTAGGAAGCAGATAAATCCAGATTGTGTTGTCAACATCAGGTAAGGAGAGTGAGGGCTTGATGTACGAAGGTTGGTGTGCAGCCAGTGTGCGTTTTTTGCGCACTGGCTGGTTTGTAAACCCACTTAATTTTGAGATGTGACTGATGCACAAATTGGACACATCACCACAATACCATTTTGCAAGGCCACAAAATGAGTCAGGAGGTCTTTTGTGACTCCCTGCGAATGGCTGTCAGTGCACGGATGGAGGCCTGTGTGGGACATCTGTTCTTTTAAGGAGCCCCATCACTCAATGGGACAGGGCTGGTCAAATGCTTCTGGAACATGGTGATGACTCCAAAGCCAACATCTGTCAGGTGGCTGGAGAGACTTATCCGTGATGGCATTAGGCAACCTCTGCCCGAGGTGGAGAAGTGGTTATGGTCCGAGAAAAGTAGGTGCAATGACATGAATATAACGAAAGAGGACTCTTTTTACCAAGACAAAGTAGAGACTCTTTTAGATGCCTTGAGCATGGGACATAGAATACTATTTTCTCAGTGGGTCTTTGCAGACCCTTGGACAATACATTATGCACATAAACACTATAAAAATGCACTTTATGTCCGTGCCCTATAAACAGGAAATCGAGAGACAGAACAGGGGAACCCTACTCACTAAGGAACCAGGGTAAGTATTAGATTCAAGAAAACAGTGGTTCCTGTGAAATAATACTATCTGTTTTGATAATAGGATGCGCAATCGCAATGTAGAGGGCTTGAGTAATGTCAGAGGGGGAAGAAACCACATACACCAATGGTTCAGTATATCACAGTTATATTTATATTTTTCAAAAAAGGAAAAGGATATATACAATGAGAAAAATAAAGAACATTTGTGCGAGGTGTCCCAAGTGAAAACAGGAATCTAAGACAATAGTGAAAGTTGTGACAATTTTTACAAGGTTTCCAAAGTTCTACACAAGTCGACCATTATCACATATATGTAGGGTGAACAGCAGCTCTATACAATGATATGCGCTGAGTAATGGTTCCCTTTCTCTTTGTTGTCGACGACGTTTCGACCCTCTACGCGGTGTAGGGTCTCATCAGGACCTAGGGATGTAGGGACATCTAGGAAGAAAAGGGTAGAGTAAGCATAAGGCCCATTTACTGGCACAAATGCGACAGATAGGAGAAGGTTGTATAAGAATGGAGGGTACCTGATGTTTGGAATGCGCAGCCGCGTGAGGAGTGTGCGCCACACGTGAGTGAAAGAAAAAAGGGTACTCACAATGGGACCCGGCCGGGTACTGATTGTTTAAGAAAGAAAAAGAAGAGAGGGTTCAATCAAATGAGTGCTGCTGAATGAAAGAGCAGTGTGCCGTTATCACTCACAACACATAATAAATTATTGAAACACTTACCCCAAATGTGAGTGGGTGAAGGGGCTGGCAGTAATTGGGTAATGCAGCACTTGAGATGTATTTGATGGCACACTATAGCGGTAGTAGGCTGATAGTGTTGTAGGGAACTCTATGAAACAAGAGGATATTGTAAGGGCATCTTCAATTGGACAGAGGTGAGTAAGGTCTAATTGAAAGTAAAGGCCTGTTTCGATTACCTGAATCACGGTGGTCACGAGCGAACTGTCGCTTCAGTACCGTCTTAATGCAGATGTAGGTGAGGCCGTGACCTGTAGGAGTCAAGAGTGGCGCAATTGTGAATGAACATCCAGCGCGTCAACCATCGAACTAGCAGAAAGGCTCTTACCTAATAATCGCTTTCAAAAGGGGTAGGTGAAAGGTATATTTGCAGCCGTCAATGTTGTTGACAAGATCCTGTAAATGACAGGAATCATGATAAATCATCTATTCAAGAGGCCGCAGTAGTGCGAGGGAAAACAGTGACATGGCCATTTCTTTCCCGGATTTCAATTGTAGAGATCCCCACAGCGCGTGACGGTCCAACGCGCGGACGGCAAAGCAGCGTAAGTCTGCTCTGCTCAGAGGTCTGATGACAATGAGCGGCTGGAACCGCCGCCATTATAAGCAGCGATATCCCGCCGAAACCGGAATGCCCCGCAGGAAGTGCGGTGTCATCCGGTTTTCGGTGTTCATAGAAGAGTGAAGAAAGACCTCAGAGTGAGGTTGGCAGAACGAGGGTGGTTGGCAGAAAAAGTGTCAAATACACTTTTTGATAAAAAGGGTGAAAAAAGAGTGTGGCACATTGCGGACTGTCATAGCATGTACTTATGAATCACGTGATCACGTTAAATGAAGATACTGTACCAGTCATCGACAACAAAGAGAAAGCGAACCATTACTCAGCGTATATCATTGTATAGAGCTGCTGTTCACCCTATATATATGTGATAATGGTCGACTTGTGTAGAACTTTGGAAACCTTGTGAAAAATTGTCACACCTTTCACTATTGTCTTAGGTTCCTGTTTTCACTTGGGACACCTCGCACAAATGTTCTTTATTTTTCTCATTGTATATATCCTTTTCCTTTTTTGAAAAATATAAATATAACTGTGATATACTGAACCATTGGTGTATGTAGTTTCTTCCCCCTCTGACATTACTCAAGCCCTCTACATTGCGATTGCGCATCCTATTATCAAAACAGATAGTATTATTCCACAGGAACCACTGTTTTCTTGAATCTATAAACAGGAAATGGTCTTTGCACAGCTTGCTTGCACTATGGATCGCATCTTTCGCTTTGTTGATCATGCTTACGAAGTCATGTTGAAGATTCTTGCTGTAGTTTTGTCGAAGAGTTTCCGGAGAAGTCTGACTAAGCCTCGTTTGGTGGCTCAGTAGACTAATGCATCCACTGTAGGGGCCTGTGTTTGACCTCATTGTCACAGGTTCAAATACCGACTGGTCCACTCATCTGTTCATCCTTCTGAGGTCGATAAAAAGAGTACGATTGAGTTGGGTAACAAAAAACATCTCTTATTCAGCGCTAAGGGGCTCTTCAGGGTGAACGTGCGATTTTCAAATAGACATGTTATGAATTCCTTTCCCGGACCGCAGAGACCGCACAGACCACATCTTTGGAATCTTCAATTATAACTGTTTTTGACGCGCCTGACAGACCTTGCCTTGAAAAAGCCCCTGGCCGATCGGCCACTGGGCGAAACACGTGTCGGCTGTTTGTTTTTCTTTGTTCTTTTGCATCATTAACTTGCCTACACAAGACAATAAAGAGATTATTTATTGTCCAACGGAACACATCGTTTGAACATTATTTCCAATAAATCCTTGCTTGATTAAAAAGGGTACGAACCTCCACCAACTACCTACATGTTATGAATGGCTACTTTGCGTTTAAGTAGCCTTATTAAAATATTAATGGCAAACATTTCAAGTTGTCAAATAAAATATGTTTATAGATAGTCGCGGCCGGCATTAATTGCGGGTGAGGGGGGCGGGAGGGGACGCGCGGGGAGTGGGGTGGGGGTAAATGTAATAATTAATAAAGAAAACATACCTGTCTGCCGGCCGGGTCCCGCGTTTTCTTGGCTCCGTCTCCTGCTCTCCTGCCTCCGGCAGGAACAGGAAACAGGAAGCAGGAAGCCTCCCTCCCCTCCCCTAAGCCAATCACAATCCCGCAATGGCAGCAATGTGATTGGTGGGGACGCCGCCCAGCCAGGGGCTTACGGGGAGGCCATTTTCTCCATGTGGGCTGCATTGCAGCCTGCATGTAGAAAGGGCAGAGTGCGCATGACTGGTTTGGGCGGCCCCCGAGGGCCGACCAAACAGTCATTGCGCCCTCAGGAGTGGGCACACCACTCCTCCCCTGCCTAGCCCTGCTCGCAGAGCAGCCCCGCCCACCCTCAACCAAACCCTTCTGCTTTCTCGCAGTGCGAGAAGCAGAAACATAAAATGGTAGTTATTACCATTTTATGTTTCTGCTTCTCGCACGCTGAGAAAGCAGTGGGGCTACGCTCCTCCGCCCTAGTGGAGGAGCCGCCCCTGTTTATAGAATGTAAAACATTAAATATATATGAAGTAATCAGATTTTACATATTTTCAAGTTGTAAGTATGACGTATAAATAAAATAAGAATATAACCCAGACAAAGAATGTTAGACAACCAGGAATATATTTAAAATTCACGGCATTTAGTCAATTTTATATTAGAAAGAAAATCACAAATGTAGCAAAGGCTAATAATATCATGCCGCTATTATTCTAAAATTAATACACTATGAATATAACAAATTGGTTCAATGAGTGAAAATGAAAGCTGAGAAACTATTATTCGAACCTACAAATGTTTATCTAGTATACACAGCTGATCCAGAGAAGATAAAACAATTAATAGTATAGAATGTACACAACAAGCCATATGTTGAAGGAATTTTAGCAAAATCGGTCTTTGTTTTCTGTTCGACCTGGATAAATAGGAAGTAAAGTGGGCCCATAATATATTTATTTCGTAACATATATTTTGTTACATGATAAACCAATATTATGGTAGAAATACAGCCCATTCCACCAAGCTCTCAAAGACTTTTTTATGGACTCTTTCCAACGGGAATGATTAATGTTTCCACACTGCACTGTATCCATGACCAACCGTCCCCAATATGAAATTGAATGCTGTTAGAATTGAAAATGTTATGGCCCCCTTGCTCGTGTTTTATACTGTGTTAAGTTAGCATTCATGGCGCCATTTTATTAGTAGCCGCCATTCTGTTCTATGATTGAAGCTAAGCTCCTGCCTCATTTTGCATGCCTCAGCAGAAAACTGTCTCCATGCATCTTTCCTCTCTATTCTCCAAGGTTGAGTTCAGCTGCTCTAATGAATGCACTCTCTATTGTGACATACCTTTGCTGTTAGATAGGCTCGTTCCCACCTATTATAATGGCGGGCATGGGCAGAGCAACCTTGGAATCTTCTGATAACATGTACCCGGTCCCAGGACTGCAGTTCATCCTTCAGTGCCTCCTTTGTTTGTTAGTGCCTGACTGGAATTTTCCAGTCTGGGCGTGTTCTTAGGGGTTTAGAATTGTATAATAACTTGTGTTTTGTTGGGGAGAGTCAGTCCCTCGGCAGCCATCTCAAGAGGCTGGTCAGACTGGGCTCCGCTGCAGCGCTATACTAATAAAATACTTGGTTTTCATTCTCTACTGTCTGACCGACTCTTCATTTGTTTGGAAGGCTGAGAGGTGGTCACAAGTGACCCTAATCGGGCCACTTCCTTCATTTGGTGCCTGAACAGGGACCCACTGGGTGGCCCATCCTCGCCCACAGACGGGTGGGGAGGACGGGCCGCGTCAGGTCGGATGGGCGGATCAGGGATCCCCACACGACAGAGCTTAGTTCTTGCAGCTGCTCCGCCTGTCTGATCGGGCAGGGCCTCGCCCAGTGGTCATCCCGGCTGGGGTCCAGAATGGCGAGACCCCTGGAGTTGATCGTTTGGTCCGAAGAGTCAGCAGTGGAGAATACATTTGTTCAACCTGTGTGCACCAGGTGAGTTTGCTTTGGTTCTTTGTGAATATGGCACCGTTTTGAATAATCTTTGTATGGTCTGAGGACCATTTGAATTGTACTTGGTAGGTCTGTGGACCGATTTGGATACAGAGCATCTGCGAACACTCTGCCAGGCAACATAGTGGATTTGGCTTACTTTTGAAAATGCCTGGGATTTGGCTGACTTTTGGTTTTGTGGTGTCAACTTTGATTTGTCTCTTTGGTGCAGTCTGAGGACTGTTTTTGGAACAAGCGCTTGAATTTGTTTGGGCTCTTTGTGAGCATGGTACCACTTCGGGTTGCATTTGGTTCGGTCTGAGGACCGTCTTTAAAAAAAAGCACTTGCAATTGCTTTGCCAGGCAAAATAATGAATTTGGCTCCTTTTTGAAAATGCCTGGAATGAGTCTCTTGTTGTCATTGTTACTCTGCAGATGCTCGATTGGAAGAAGATCAGCCTGCGCCTCCAGAAGGCACTCTTAATATTGATGCGCGTGAAGAATGGTCTTGGTCCCATTATGTTTAGTACACTATGGCACAAATATATGAGGGACAATGCCGAGTTGAAATGGCCGTTGATGGGCACTTTTGAACAGAAATAATAGTAATAATATATATGTTTGTTTTCACATAGGAAGAGGAGGCAGTCTGGGTTTGATTACCTCTGAACATGGCGGAAGGAGGCTAATAGAGGCGATAAAGGATGGAAAGGAATGTAAAAAAAGGGGGAAGAATGTAAAATCAGAAAGTTATAGTGCATGATGTAAAAATAAAAATACAAATTAAAAAGAGGGTGCGTTGATGGCGCCCAGATTTCACCCCTTAGCTTTAGGCATTGCTAAATGACAAAAGCTGCTTTGAGCTTCAGACATAAACTGCATTTTAAAAGTGGCATGCAGAAATTCGGTGCATGAAAAGTGAAAAAAAAAAAATGAATGAGGCCTGCTCAGATGCTGATGCTTTCAGTCTGATGAGTAGTGTAAGGAATGCTCAACTAATAATTCATGATTGATTTGAGTGTGTTTAATTTAGATTTGACCTCACTATAGAATGTCCATTTAATTTGGAAAACGTGCTTTGAACATTCAAGGTAGCGTGTATTTGTGCTGAATAAAAAAGGATTTTGAAAGTGTAGTAGGAAAGCTGAAATACACAGCTCGTGATTTAGTTTGCTTTGGAAGGCTCGCTGTCCGGCCTTGAGATAAAAATGGAATTTCTCTCGCCGTTTCTGTTCTGTCTCTTCATGAAAAGGACGCGTGGGCTCCTAGAGATCTGTGGGTGATGCGGCAATGTTGGAACCAGGCCAGTAAAAGAGCCAAATTGGGACCCCCATTTGCACCTGAGATCCCGCTGCTGGTTTGCGAGGCATTGCCACATGGGGGAGACTGGCAGAGACTACGGGACTGGGAAGAGGCGGGGATCTCCACTATCGGGGATCTCTATGAGGACAACACCCTACTACCCTTTAATGATCTATTAGAAAGGTACGCACTGCCCAGGCGTGACTTCCTCTTACATGCCGCATTGACGGCAGCCATCCGTAAGCATTGGAAGAAGGGGATGGCGGAACCGCCAACATCTCTCCCATGCCAGTATGTGGTATCAGTGGCCGGGACGGTCAAGGCGGTCACCTGCCTATATAGGCAGCTTACCCAGGAGATCAGGCGCCCTTTAGAGAGCCTGTGTGTCAAATGGGAAACAGACCTTGGGATGCCCATAGAGGAGAAGCCGTGGGAGGTACTGGTAGAAAGAGCGTGGCAGTGCTCCAGAAACGCGCGATTCCAGCTAATCCAATTCTATGTCCTCCACAGAGCTTATCTCAACCCGCACAAAATGAATGAATTTATTGGGACCCGAACAGTCTGCCCGCGGTGTAAGCTAGAAAACGCCGAATTTTTGCACATGTTCTGGGAGTGTCCATTATTAGAAGAGTTCTGGAGAGCAGTATCGGCTAAACTGGGTGAAATAACGGATAGAGACAGCACTCTGACCCCGGGATATTGCTTATTACACTGGTTCCCTCATACTGCCCGCAATAAAGTTACCAGCAAATTCATTGATCTGGGGTTAGTCCTAGATAAGCGAGAAATTACCAGTCATTGGAAGGCGACTAGTGCACCTAACACCTCAAGATGGCTGCGAGAATTCACAAAATGGGCTGACTGTGAGGGATTTTTCGATTACAAATGGCCCAGAGAACCAGTAATGAAAAAATGCTAGACACGGCGAGAGCATGGGTGGCGTTAGTGGACTTACTCAAACACCCGACTGATGATACCGAACCACCCCCTGAGTGAGGAGAATTGTGTATAGGGATTGAAACATTGCCCTACCTGAGCAGGTAACTTGGGGGTTGGCAAGCATGTACCGTATAGTGGCTCCCCCCTATGTGGATACCTTCTTACTTGACGTATGGAGCCAGATGTCCTACATGATTAAATACTATTCTCCACTGAGGGCTAGATGATGGAGCGACATGCCTGGAGGGGGGGAGGGGGGTGGGTAGGACCAGGGGGGGGAGGGGGAGGAGGGGAACTTTGTTATTTCATTGGTTGTTGTGGTAGATATGAGTGAGGACTGGTACGGACACTTGAAAAGTTGATTCCCCGGAATAGGGATATAGAGCACGGTTCTCCTGAGAATTCTGATAATACAGTTGCCCTTTGAGAAGAAGGACACATTTGGCGAGAAGCCGTGAATGGCAATGTATATTCATTAATATGACTGTCGACGACTAATATCAGCAGCGTGATGGAACTCTTTTATCCCTTTGTATTGATCCTACTCGATTTGATGTAACTGAATAAAATTTGTTTGCAAAAAAAAAATGAAAAGGACACGTGCAGAAATACACAGCTTTTTTTTTAGTTCTGCAGAAGGAAAAGGAGGGGCTCATTGGGCAGTTTCTGTGGGAGACACAGAGAGGCAGACAGAGATAAACAGCGTGGAACGAGGACAGATTTAGATGCTAAAAGTCTAAGTTTTATGTTTTGACTAACAGGCTTTGTAAAGTTTTAATTTGTCCTATGCATTTATTTATCTTCATGGGAGATTTTGCAATTATTAATTATTGATCTAGCTATATGTTGAACACACCCTTGCATTATATTTCCTGAACACTTTAAGAGTCCTGACTGACTTTTATGCCTCACTTTCCATAGAAATAGGGTTTTCTTCCTTTATGGAGTACTTTGTGTGCAATATGCTTTGTGAGAGAATAGTTGAGGATCTCTACAGCTGTTCTTTCTATTTCTGCTGCTTCTGCTCCTGCTATGTCACTCAGGCTGCGCTGGCTATGGCACATCTTGCTTCTCTTTGTCTCTGCCACCTGTGGCCATTATGACTGTTAGTACCCCTGACACACCTATTGCCTCAGCGTCCTTTTTCGCTAACGCTTATACTTCCGGCACGGCCAGCAGTGATGATAATGTCTGTTATTTCTGTTGCTACTCCCACTGTGGTTTTCATCCCCCGATATTAGTGAGTACTGGGACACGGGTATGTGGATATGAGAATAGAGACTGGACGAAATTGGAGGAACGTGTGGGTCCGTACGTGTGATCTGAAGCGGGAAATGAAGGGAAGAGGGCAATAGCTAATAAAGGTGCTCAGTGGGTTCGTGTGGTAGGTGTGTGGAATATGGTAAAAATTATGAGCCTTTTGTGCAACAGCTTGTCCTTAGGAATATGATAGCTATATTGCTTGGTTTCTAGGAGCAGTGTTTTCAAAGATGCTGAGCCGCAGATTTTGTGTGATATTAACAGGGATACTTATTTTGCTGGGCCGCATTGTCAGGCATTTGGGTTCTCTTATTCCGCCGAGAAAAAGGACGGGGGTAAGTTAATGGCTTGTCACCAGAGGACAGATGAGAGTGTGTCTGATGTGGGTTTTTACTTGACTTGAAGGTGTTCCTACATTATAGTGGGCAGGGGTTGCCCCCTGGAAGGGGATTTGATTGTTTGTTCACAGATTTGTTTTTAATGTGTTTTCTGAAATAGCGACTTGGTTGTAGGCATTTGAGAGTATTTGGTCTACATTGCCTCTTTCTGTTACATATTTAACATAGCACAATATTATGAGTGTTTCGGTGGGTTTTTCAGATGTATTAGCTGTAACACACATTTTGCGCCCTCTTGCTTTGACTATTGGTCCTTTTACTGTGGATTCTCAGTTTGTGTTAATGTCTAATTGTGGTGAGAATATCATGGGTTTGGCATCCTACTATTACTGCTCTCCGGCAGGTGAATGTATGATGATGAGTCTTAATGTAAGTAGTGAATAGTGTTTGTCTCCCCCCCTGAGTTTTGCAGATGCGCCACATTCACTTTGTGGGCAACAGGCGATGCAGAGGTGGGATTGCTTCAGATATCACCGGTTTTGATCTAAGCTATAGACAATGCTATCTTGCCTCCTATCCCTTACTGTCGGATACAATGGGCGGGGCAGCGAGCCTTGTTGTGCATGATGCAGGATTTGGTTGAGAAAGGTGCGGCTGAGGAGACGACTGTTAAATTGTAATAGCCCCATTATTTCGATTGTGTTCACAATTTTGTGACTGATTTATGTGAAGTAATGAAAATGTGGTTCTCCAACTTCCTGCTGCTCTAGCCATTGCTATGCTTCTGCTGATGGTTCCTCCTGCTCCTCAATATTTTTCTGTCACTGATCTAAAATGCATTCTTTGGCAGTACTATTTATTTTTTTAAAAATAGGTCTTTGTCCGGATTCACATTGACTGGTAGGAGTCATAGGCTCTGCTGCACTTCTCAGGACTATGCAGAAAGGCAGAGCATCTATGGTTAAATAAAAAAATGTTTTTTTGAAAGGTTAGTTACTTGCTCATCGTTTCAGACACAGGGAAAAGCTATGGGGGCAGTACAGTTAAATAGTAATGGCGTTTAGCTTTCGAATGGCCATGAAGTATGCCTTTTCAAAAGGTAAGTATTGTCGACAGGAGGTCACCTACTTAGGACACCTACTGTCGAAGGGGGTAGGAGATTAGCCCCTTGGCAAACTAACACATTAAAGAAGTGCATGAGGTGCATGAGCCTTTATCCTGAATGCCTGAAGCAGTCTTTTGGGCAACTAACATACTGCGCTTTCTTCGGCTCCTGTGCTTGGTACACAAATTGGTGCGTGCCGTTTTGTGTTGTAAGTACACAAGACAGCTTGTTGTGCGCTTTCTGTCTTTGACGCCTACCGCAAGAGCCCTCCCGAGCTGTCTACGGGCGGTCATGACGGTGGCCGTCACCATAAGACAATCGATTGAACTCGTTTTAGCCACTGATTTCACTGATATGGTACCCCATGCTGTGAACACGCCCTTGAATAAAAGAGACACAGCATCTTACCAGTGCACGTCTAACTGGCTACAAATTAGCATTGTTCGCAAAAAAAAATATTGTATTTAAAAGATGTGCCACTTTGAACTCAGCCATGTTACTGCCCCTCCCTTCTGCCAAATGATGGAATCGAAAAAGGAAAAGGAGATGAAAGGACGGGTAGACTAGACTGATGTTCCCTTATCTGACCCTCAAGGGGAACTATATGTCGATGGCTCTTGTTTAAATTCCCAGGTGGCACCACCACTATTGCTTATGTTACAGCAACACTACATACAGTCGCAGAGCCATCACAAGTCCCTTATCAGTTAGCCCGAGTAACTGAGTTTTTTTTTTTTTTTTTAATGATCAAATTTCTAATGGTTTATTTACAATTTGCAATTTAAAACCAGTAACACAAACATCTTTACATGAAAATTATGAAAACAATATTTGACTCTTAGTAGGCACACAATTGATGGCTCTTCAGGACATCACTGGAGGACAGAGTAGATGAAAAAGTAATCTAGAATTATAAATACCTGGAAAGGCCCCAATTGTAACTTCATGCAAAATTTCTACAGCTTACTTCACTCATTTGAAGTGTATTATTTGCTTAGAAATTTGGGTGACAGAAACGTCGGCTGTATCTGTTGATTTCCATAACATGCAGCAACCAGGAAATCATTTGTGTTCTGCATATTACGGATTACAGAACCTGTAAATGCTTTCGAATATTCTAGAGCCACTTTTAATGATACATATCCTACATTGTTTATTTAGTTGGCTAATACTTAAAAAAAAAAAAATTTTTATTGCTTTTTCTTTCATACATTGTTCACATACAACTTATACAACAAAACAATTCGGGTATAAAAGGAGAATCAGCTGGTCAGTAATGATTTACATGGTGTGAGCTGTCATCTAACAATTGTTCATTCTGTCGGTGACATGGTTACAGCTTGATGTGTGTCAAGATAATCAGTTAACGCTACCCAGAAGTCCCTAGGCCGGGAACAAGAAGGCAATTCTTCCTCATAGGTCTGCAATGTATCTTTACAATACGTCATATCTCGAAGCCACTGTTTAGTGTTAGGATAGCTCTTGCCCCCCAATGCATGGAGACTCGTCTTTTAGCTAAAAGTAATGCAATCACACAGAACTTGCGTTTAAGGGATTTTAAGTTGGGCACTAATCCCAGGAGACAAATCTTAATTGTGCATTCTATTTGCATCGCAAGCATTGTACCAAGCATAGTTACCACGCTTTCCCAGTATGCTCTAATATCAGGGCAGTGCCACGCCAGGTGGAGAAAGTCTGCATTGTCAGTGCCACATCTTTGGCAAAGTGCATTTTGCCGAAGACCAAATCGATATAACTTTTGTGGGGTATAGTATATTTGATGAAGATATTTATAATGTATAACCCGTAAGTTTCCATTTGGGGTGAGCATCTCAGTTAGGGAGCAGCAGGTATGCCATTCCCTCTCCGTAATGTGTATATCCAGTATCGTGTTCCATCTGTCGAGTGCTTTAGATGCTTTATCCCCTATATCCGTCTGCAGCAATATGTATAGTTTCTTGACAAGGTGCAAATTGTATGGGTTTTGGATGATCATTTGTAGAGCTTGTAGTGCGGGCGGTTCTCGTGGGTACGATGGGTAGAATTGTTTGATAGCGCCTTGCAACCTATGATATGTGAATGTAAAGAGCAGAGTGGGGTTGCTGATATAATCTAGCTGTTCACGGTCTATGAATACGCCCTTGTCATATAGGTCTTCCATCGTGGTTATCCCCACATTTTGTAATTGTTCCATTCCCACCTTTTCTTGCGTGACAGATAATGCCTGGTGGTGCTGTAGTGGCAGTGCAGGGGCATATAGTGGCCATTTATTTGCGAGCTTCCCCATCCTCTGCCAGGCTAAGTTTGTGGTACGAATCGTATTAATCTCAGTTTTGTGAACATGTGTGCGTGAGTATGGTAATATATTGCGGAGTGGTATCGGGTGTGCGTCACCATCTTCGACCGCTGTATGTGGTAGATATCTGATCAGGTGATACCAGTAGTGTGCGTAGTGTGCCTGAGCACACAAGTAGTATAATAACATAAGAAGTCAGGGACTTTGAAACCACCCTCTGAATATGGCAGAGTCAGTGTACCGAGATCAATACGCGCTTGTTTGCCAGCCCAGATAAGACCAGTGATCATGGTGGATATTCTGCGAAATATGGCCGTCGGCGGTGTGACGGGAATGTTAGTGAAGAGGTAAAGAAGTTTAGGCAGTATTACCAACTTAACAATGGCCATGCGGTCTGCCAATGACAGTGGAAGTGTAATCCACCGCTCCACTTTATCTTCCAACTTGCTAATAACCGCGCCATAATTTTCGCGCAGAACCACTTCTGGATTGCGATGGAACCAGATTCCTAAGTATTTAACGGAGTCCGCTCACCATTCCAGTGGGAACTCTATTGGAGAGGATAGGGTAGTGTCGGTCAGCGATATGATGGTTGATTTACTCCAGTTTATTTGGAGTCCTGAGTGTCCCCCGAATTTAATATATTCCCTGATTAGGGGGGAGAGGTTAATAGCTGGATCCCGGACATACAGCACCATATCATCAGCATATAGTGAGATGTTCAGAGGACGTTGTGGAAATTGCAAGGCTGTAATCTTATGGCATTGCCTTATTTTACACGCTAGTGGCTCCAGCGCAATAGCAATAATAGCGGCGATAATGGGCATCCCTGCCTGGTACCCCTTGTAATGCGTATTGAATCTGAGACATATTGGTTTACTCGTATCCTAGCCGTAGGTTGTGTATATAATAGTTTAATCCACTGTAGAAAGATGGCAGGGAGACCCATCCTCTGCAATACTGTAAATAGGTAATTCCATTCAATTGAATCAAACGCTTTTGCAGCATCCAGTAATACTGCAGCAGCTTGTAGATCAGGGTCGAGTTGATGGGATAATGCGAATAAGGTACGAATGTTGTGTGCAGTAGAGCGGTGGGGTATGAACCCTGACTGGTCTGGCAAGACTATGTTAGGCATCAGAGGTTTGAGTCTAGTGGCAACCAATTTAGCCAGAATTTTTGTGTCGGTATTAATCAGTGACAGTGGTCTGTAGGAGTCACAGTTGTTAGGGTCTTTATCTGGCTTTAACAGGGCTATGATCATAGCCTCTCTTAAGGTGGGTGGCAGAATCTGCTTTTCATGTGCATCTCCATACATCTCTACCAGATATGGGGCAATTAGGCCTGCGTATGCTTTGTAAAATTCATTGGTGAATCCATCGGGGCCTGGGGCTTTGCCATTAGTTAGTGATTTTATTATGGACGTAACCTCTTCAATCGTAACTGCTTGGGAGAGGTACTCACGTTGGGAGTCTGAGAGCCAGGCTATGGCCACATCCTCAAGGTATTGAGTGATGTCAGGAGATGTAGCTATCTTTCGGGTGTTATATAGATCCCCGTACGTGTCCATGAATGCGCCTAGGATACCGGCTGTGTCATAATGTGTGACATCTTGACGATCTATAATTTTAGTCACTGTATGTGTGGTGCGTCCGGAGCAAATTTTATGAGCCAATGTACGTCCTGGTCTACCACCCTCCCCATAGGACCTGGCCACACCTCGTTTGGCGATATATTTAAGTTCTTGGTCAGCATAGTCTTGGTATTCTGTAATTATATGACGAATCTCACCTAGAAGTGCCAAGTCTTGGGTATGTTCGTATTGTCGTTCCAGAATTTTAAGTTTCTCTTCCCGCTGTGTAAGTTGTTGACGTATGTCTTTGAGAATACCCGAGGTTGTACTAATACATACCCCGCGTATTGTCGCCTTGAAGGCCTCCCATAATAGACTTGGGTCTGTCACTGAGGGCTGGTTTATCGTGAAATATTCCTCGATGGCCTGTCTAATAGTGGTATCATAGTTAGAGTCTAGTAGTGCCTTAGCATTAAATCTCCAGATGTATGGAGGTGGGGTATAGGAGGGAGGCTGCAATGTTAGAATAATAGGCTTATGATCCGACAAAGTTTTTGGTAGATGTTGTATATCAGTGGTCCAGGTGGACATTGTGTCTGTCGCGAGCCAGTAGTCAATACGTGACCAACTTCCGTGTGGTGCGGCGTAGTGTGTGGCTTCTGTGTTGCTGGGGTTGCGTAGGCGCCAGATGTCTACCATGTTGAATTCTGCCATACCCTCTATAACCGCCTTCACCGCCCGTTTGTGTGGTTCCCTAGTATTACCCGATCTATCGACTTCCTCCACTAATGATAGGTTGAGATCGCCACCCCATAATAATTCCATGTCTGGTAACTCTCTAAGGGTGCACCATATATTGTAGAAGAAGTCGGGGTCATCTATATTGGGGCAGTATGTATTAATTAGTGCCAGTTGATGCCCTCGCAGATGTCCCGTGACAATAATGTAGCGGCCTTGCTCATCAGTTATGGTGCGTTCTATAGTGAAGTTAACTCCTTTTTTTACTAATAGGATAACTCCCCGAGAATAAGAAGAGTATGAGGACATAAGGACAGTTTCAGCCCATTTACTGCCTAGAGGGTATTTATTAGCTTTATCTAGGTGGGACTCCTGTAACAGCGCCACATCCACATGGTGACGGTCTAAGTAGGCAAATACTTGTCTTATTTTTTTAGGGTTATTTAGACCCCTGACGTTCCAGGTTAAGAATCGAAGCTGTGATGATTTTAGTTTAACTTCCTGAGATTCACCCGGGGACTGAGAGGTGCGAGATCAGACAATTATTTCTTATGCATTCATATAGTGCAACACACATCAATATTACAATTATATCAAACCATGTATGCATTGTAGTAGTCATTTTGGTGTACTTCAATGATTTCAACCCGTTAAAAAACAGTAACAACCCTGTAAACCCCCACCCACTTTGGCATCCCAATTATGCCAAAGCCATCCCCCTGTAACCAAAAGTGCCATTGCACTAACCAATATGGGGAGCACCCTCGGGGGGGCCGCTGAGTGCTCGTCTCAACATCTGTAAGAAACAGATGTGGTCGGGGTATATACGTTCATGTGATGTATTATCTAGTTACTTCACTCTCATGGGAGACCCAGGGGTGAATCACAACGTCCCGTGTCGCAGGCGACAACAGTGCATGGGCAAACCCACAGCACCATATATACAACATTGTAGTGCGTAAAAGAAACAGAGTACTTACAACCTCTGAGCATAGTCGGTATCTTAAATAGGTATCCACTGCTTAGCAGTCAGGGCTAATCGTAGGGGAGCGGGACGGTATATATCAATTAACCGCTCTATGCCTTTGGTATGTATTCTTAACTTAACAACGCATGCATCATAGCAACTCTATGTGTGAAACAGCCTGAACAAAGACGGGGATCAAAATATAGCAATAACTCTTTTAGTGAAAAGTCATACGTGTACGCCCAGTGTGCCCGGGTCACTGCATCTCCCCATATGTGGGTATCTTCAGCCTCTGATTGGGACTTGTCTTAGGAGTAGTAAGTCAATGCATATGTAGGGGAGCATCCCAGTGGCGATACATACCATGCCAGGCGAGGAACAGAACCTACACTGCGTGAAACCTCACCTGTAGAGAACATGAAATACGTTACCACTCAGTATAGGAAGTTCAGTCAGAGTCCGGATCAGGTGCGGCTGCACGATGGGCTTTACGATCAGATAGAGTCTTTTTAAGAAAGTCTTGTGCAGCTTTGGGTGTTACACACATTTTCGAGCGTCCATCTTGTGTAATGCGTAGTCTCGCCGGGTACAGCATCGCGTACTCCAGTCCCAGTTCCCTCAGTTTCTTTTTGATGGGGGTAAACTCTTTGCGGGCCGATTGCACCGCCATCGTGAAGTCAGGGTAGAAGGAGATATTATTACCCTTGTAGTTTATCTGTTGTTTCTCTCTCGCCATGCGTAAGATCACGTCTCTGTCTCGATAGTTTAGGACACGCGCAATAATGGGCCTTGGTGGGCTACCCGGAACAGGAGGAGGTGCAAGAGATCTGTGCGCGCGTTCAATAATGAGTAGGTTAGAGAAGCTCTCAGTTCCGAAGATGGCTCGTAGCATGTCTTCCACATAAGTCTCCATCGTACCCGTGTTGGTGCTCTCCGGAATTCCAATTATTCTCACATTATTACGGCGGGACCGAGCTTCCAAATCCTCATTTTTCTGTTGTATAACCGCCAGTATTTTGTCCATCTCTGCGCATTTGCGTGTCGTTGCGCTAGATTCATCCTCAACCGCAGATATGCGTACCTCTGCCTCGGTCAGACGCTCACCCTGCTTATCGAGTTTAGATGCCATATTATCCACTCGCTGCGTGAGGGAGTCTAGTTTGCCGTTGATAGCCTGAAGACTCTGTTGAATGGCCTGTAAGGCGGTGTCCATCTTGGATTGTTGTGCATGGTCCGAATCCAGTTCGGTGTCTGAGTGTGCCATCGTCGTCTTGGTGGATCGTTTGTTTTCAAAAGTCAACTTCGGCTGTTGTCTGTCTGGTTTACCCATTATATCGGTGTCTATTTTTTAGTGCTGAGGTTTTTCCCTTGTTTCTTAATTTCTTTGTCCCCCTGTTTTTTTAATATGCTCCGGGCAGTTGGAGGGAGTGTAGTGGTAATATGTCCCTAATTGAGGAGTGGGCCGCTGCCCGCCGGTATCACAGATGCCTAAAGTGCATCTGGAGAGCAGAGCGGCAAGTTACAGCACTCACGGTTCTTTCCACGATTTGCTGGTCACTGTGCTAACCAGCCCCTCCTGCAGGCGAAGGCTGCCCCAGCTCGTGGGCTATGGGAGATATCCGATCAGGTACTCTTGTCGTATCTGGCAGTGATTTATTGATGCCGCAGATCAATCTCCTCACGCGGCCATCTGCATAACGTCCTGTCAGTATAATACACTGCACTCAAACCGCCAGGATTGTTCCGGAGCTCGCCTCACAGCGCATATCCCCTGCATATAGCCTCGTTAGGCAGTGAAGGTATTTGCGCACCAAGTGGGTATTGTTTTGGCGGGTCGCGTCGCCACCGGCGCGTCCCTCGCAGCCGGAGCAGATTCGCAGTCAAGGATGCATGTCGTACGCTGTAATGCCGGATGAAAGCGCCAATCAGCCGCAGGCCGCCACAGCCTTTAGAGTTGTGATAGTGCTGTTTCGCGCCGAGTGCAGGGGCCGCCAAAGTCTATAATCAGTGGGGGAGAGGCGCCGGAGTATATTGCCTGTTTTGACACGTACCATATATATGCTGAATATCTTGTCCGTAACCAGGATCGGTACGCGGGCTTCACCGCTCCCTCAGGTCGTCCTTCGTCCACAGCGAAGCCTCCCGCAGGGGTGAGTTATCCGTTGGGCGATAGTTCCGCAGCATTTTCGTTCTTTCTCTTAGGTCTGCGCCGCCATTTCATTTCGCGTAGTTCACTACTGCCATCGCTGCCGCCGCCATCTTGTGTAAGCGTTCGTGGCCGGGTGAGTCCTAGCTTCTACTCCAATTTTCTCCGCTGTGGCACTGTCCCCCGCAAACCAGAGGGCATTCTTGTGGAGTCAACAGGTTCCGATGACCTTTCCCAGGGTCTCCCACAGCAGGGTGCACCAATTTTAGTAGTTTATAGTAGGATCATGTCCCCCGACCGGGGGAGCGGCACTAGCGTGCAGCCATTCCGCAGCGCGCCCTCTAGCGCCCCCCCGAGTAACTGAGTTAGCCGCCTTTATTAGAGCTTGTGAATTGTAAGTGTAGTGCCCACCGGAAAGTAACTGATGATGTGGGAAGGGATAATGTGTTTGCAAATCAGACAGCTAAGGAAAATGATCAAACTGAAATGAAAAGAATGTTTGTAGCAGGCCCTGTTGGGTGGGTACCGGAAGTCATGATGTTTAAGTTGAAAGTACGGCACAATTGAAAGGACGAGGGATGGTGAATTGATAGGCCAGGGAAGAAAAAAAAAGAATGTTGCCAGATGCATATGTATTTCCCGTGGTTATGATGACCCATTGCCCAGCCCGTGCACTGTATGGTGCGCATGATGCAGAATCCTGGAAAGGGTGCCTGTGTGCCCCCCCCGATAATTTCACACCACGCACTTTTTCTTTTGAGGTTCTTCAGATGAATAATATTGGAATAGACAGATGCAATGATTCAAAGTATGTCCTGATTGTTCTTTAAGAGCTTAGTAAAGGGATTGAGGCTTACACCACTACTCATTGTCGGTAAACAAAATTATCTTTGCCAGTTAACTGAAAGTTTGTATTCTATTCACTCATAGGTCCGGGACGCCCTGCAGTCACATAAGAGGGGCCTGGACGCGATGCCCAGCCTGGCTGCTTGTTATGGGCAATTTGAAGTGAATAAGACTAAGACGGATCTGCAGAATAATGAAGTGCTGAATGAGGCAGTACCACCGAAAGAAAAAGAGAGAGGAGCTATCCAGGAGTAACAATTCCTCGATCATTCTGTACCTGGAGTCAATGGCTGCAATTTGGGCCCTTGGATGAAGGTACAGTGCACCAAAGGAAAAGTCAGATTAGTAGGGATGGACTGCATAGGTGAAGAATAGGGTGTATGTCACCTGCCTGTGGTACCAACGATAGCTTAGGGAAAGGGAGATTGGAGCATTGTCTGAGACACTGGACAGGATAAGTTGAGGGTGTCTTCCCGATAAAGGGGGGTGCCCTATCCTGGACTGCGTGGGATTTCTTCAATGGGCCGCGATCGCGCTGCCCCACCGCTGTGCTCAGTAGCACCACCGTAGATGAATAATAGGTGTCTCCCAGCGAGGCTCTGAAGGACGCTGGAAAATATTTGCCCATTCTCTTGTTTCCTTGTCACCAACTCCATTGCATTGCGTTTTTTCCCCAATCACCATGTATCCTTTTGGCCGCCCAATTGTTGAGGAAGAACAGCCTTTTGCAGCACAGGGTTTAGAGTGGGGCTGGTCCATAAAAAGAAAATAGTCTTTGTAGCAATTGTTGTTATTTTCCTAATAGAAGTACTGGGGATAATATTGTTTCTGAATGAGAAATATCCTGTTCATTATTTGGTTGGTATGACACTCTCACTGCCTGAACATGTTTTTGTGACTTTGGCCCCGCATAAGGGCACACATAGACTGTCCTATACTAAAATGTTTTCTATCAGCTGAAATGCGCCAAGAGACAGGTACATGGACATTATCAGGGTTGTTTTGGGGCCTATTCGCATCTTGAGGTTGGAAGATTATCATTTTCCCTGTTGCCATAGCTGATCTCATTTTGACATGTTGTCTGTGCAAACCCTGCCTTCCTGCCTGTTGTGCTTGCTGTGTACACATGTTGACACCCCCGCCCCAAACACTTGGAACATGACTTTAAGAACAAGGCCATGGTGATGCAGGACATCCAGGATATGATGTGCATTGATGAGGGCATTTTCAAATGTTAATGATGTATACCTAGCCTTGTAATGTGTTTATTACATATTGCACAGTTCTAGCTTTTGCTGGTAGCCAAATGAGTTTGCAAATGTTGCCTATGCTTGAGCATTTCTTTTCCTTTCCTTTAGAATTGTAAGGCCCTTACCTGATGGCAATAATAAAATTTAGCAATGAATGCTAAAAGGACGGTCTGTTAGAATTGAAAATGTTATTGCCCCCTTGCTCGTGTTTTATACTGTGTTAAGTTAGCATTCATTGCGCCATTTTATTAGTAGCCGCCATTCTGTTCTATGATTGAAGCTAAGATCCTGCCTCATTTTGGTTGCCTCAGCAGAAAACTATCTCCATGCATCTTTCCTCTCTATTCTCCAAGGTTGAGTTTAGCTGCTCTAATGAATGCACTCTCTATTGTGACATACCTTTGCTGTTAGATAGGCTCGTTCCCACCTATTATAATGGTGGGTATGGGCAGAGCAACCTTGGAATCTTCTGATAGCATGTACCCGGTCCCAGGACTGCAGGTCATCCTTCTGTGCCTCCTTTGTTTGTTAGTGCCTGGACTGGAATTTTCCAGTCTGGGCGTGTTTTTAGGGGTTTGGAATTGTATAATATCTTGTGTTATGTTGGGGGGGAGTCAGTCCCTCAGCAGCCATCTCAAGAGGCTGGTCAGACTGGGCTCCGCTGCAGCGCTATACTAATAAAATACTTGGTTTGCATTTTCTACTGTCTAACCGACTCTTCATTTGTTTGGAAGGCTGAGAGGTGGTCACATGTGACCTGGGTGACCCTAATCGGGCCACTTCCTTCAATGCTAACAGTAGACCTGGAGAAAGGGTAATGGGATGAGAGAGAAACGAGAGACACTGGATAGCACCACTCTGACGTGTCACTCTGCTGGGAGTTGTGATCTACACTGGTCTTTGTGAGCCATCTAAAAGAAGAACTCACTTTTAATATGTTTTATTAATAACTCATTAAGCGTTGCCGTAATCTTTGATATACCTCGAGGACATTTCTAAACTTCAGACTCTCCAGAATATTCTTATACTGAAATAGAAATAATACCCATACGCCTGACATGGAATCTATGTTGCAAATCTAACCTTTCACCTCTATAATAATATAACTTTGTTATGTTCTTGAACTATGTTCTCCGTGGTTTTTTGATGTACATTCAAGTTGCTTCTCAAATTGAAATATAAACAAACATGCATCCGAACTGAAATACAGCATTATTACTCTAACGAATTGCCCTTAAAGCTTGAATTACTACCTTGGATATAAATTCATATACATCACAAAATAGAAAAAAGTCTCTGAATAATTCTGGATCCTCAGCGTTCCTCAAACAGCTTTAGAATCCAAATGGAAAGCAAAATGTATAATCTGCACTCCTGCAACAGATTTCTCTGAACAGTACTTTAGTTGGCTAAAGTTCTTTTGCAAATACAACCTAAATTTCAAGGTATACGTCTCTGAGTTCACGCATTCAAGGAAAAAAAAAATCTTCTAGGCTTGAAACAAGAGTCTGGTCATAGCGTCCTGGCTGTAGCATCAAAGTGCATCGAGAGCCCATCAAGCACCCCCTGGTCCACGTAAAGCGTATACACAGTATCACGGCCATCACTGTTTTCAAAATACCATAAAAGTTCTGTGTTCTCATGGGAAAAGTAGTTTCTGATTTTGAGTTCAAGTGCCCATGTGTAGAGCATCCTCCAGAGATGCAAATCCATTAACCAAGAGGTGCCAGCACTCTGAATGCGCTGCCAATCTTTCCGGACCCTGAATAAATGTAACACCTGGAAGTTCAGACTATTTATCTCATTCATTCGAAAAAGACTGAAAAGCTAGCTTACATCCTTGACAAAGATCATGACGAAGGAGGTCCCTCTCCACCTCCGACAGACGCCTACACTCTCCAAGTTTATGAAGGACCTCAAGACCTGACTCTTCGACGAATCGCCATGAACTTCCTGGAGCTGTGCCCCCCCTCCCTCACACCTTGAGACCCTTTCGGGTGAGTAGTCGTGCTTTACCAACTCTTGATTGATTGATAAACCCATTCAATAAAGCATGCTTTCCAGTTGAAATAACCTTACCATTAATTCTTATCGATATATTTAACCATAAAGATGAGCCAATCATCTTCTCTAAGAGTCAGGTTATTAAATAGAATTAGTGCTAAAATGTATAATTTATATTCTACGTTCTATTTATAATAGGATTGGATAACGACTCTGACAAAACCTCTTTGGAGGAGAATGGGGAATGGGGAAATAATGACGATCTCAAGTTTAACTAAGAATGCAAGAATAAAAAACGGATTTTAATTTATCCAAAACCTTGCCTGATGAAGGGAAAAAGCTGTATGATATCTATAAAAGTCAGGAAATTTCACACCACCATTTTGCTTTAAACATTTCAAATATAAAAGCGAAATCCTTGCTTTATGATTGTTGTATAAGAACTTCTAAAGGACACTACCAATCGACTCGAAAAAAGTTTTAGGTAGGCTGACCAATAGCATTTGAATAGTGTAAAGTATGAAATGAAATATCATTTTAACAATGTCCAGCCTCTCCAGAAGAGGCATAAGGGGAACCATTTTCTTGTGAGATTTTCAATTTTCTTTTTAACAGCTTCCAAATTCAAATGAATTGTTTCTTTAATTCAATTAGTGAACAATACCCCAAGGTATTTGATTTTCACGCTACTGCAGATTAAGATATACACTGTAAATGTAAACTTCAACCACAATTTATTTAAGAGGCACAATTCATGATTCAATTATGTTCAATGTGTATACAAACACTTACCTTAAAATTGTGATCAACCTCATCAAAAAAGCATGTTGTCTGTAGATCCAGGATGAGACATATATTAAAGAATATGATTTGCATAAGTAGAACATTTTATTTCGGACCCTTTAAAACAAAAGCTCTCAATATCCAATTTCTGTCTGGTTAAAAATTGGTCCAAATCCAAAATAAACAACAAGTGAGATAAGGGGCACCCTTGTCTTGTACTTCTCCTTAAAAGTAATAAGGAAAAGCCTTACCATTGACAAAAACTGATCCATTAGAGAAACCAAATCCATACCATTTCATTATTTGGAACATATATATCCATCCCACATGATCTCCCTTTTCTGCAGGAGAACAATTGATGCCAGTGGAGTTGATAACAATAAAGTTTTACTAATCATTTTGAGAATAACTCTAGATTTAGCTGAAGATAATCTATCTTTCATTAATGCTGGCTGATCAGAATTAATGTGTTTAGGCAAAAAGGATTCAAGCTGCAAAGCTAATAATTTAGCTACATTTTACTGTGTAAGTTAATCAGGAATACGGGTCTACAGTTTAAAATTGCAAAGACATCCATAGCAACCTTGGGAATTATACAGACAATTGCTTCTCAGAAAAACCCTTCCATTATTTATTTTTCAGAAAAGTGTTATGTGGTACAAAGGCTTTTTGCCATTAGCATATTCAAAAATTGGGCCTGATGGTTGTGTATTGGAACACCATCAGGTTCCGGTGATTTCTCTTTTTTGAGTAAAGTAGGCACTCTTAAAATGTAATCGTTTGAAAAATCCTCTTCCCTCACAGAATAAAAAAAGAAGTGGTTCAAGGATTCATCTGGGTGCTTAAAAATAATAAGCAAAGTTCTGTTTTTCTGTGTATACAATATTTCATAAAATTTCGAAAAAGGACTCACATATATCCTTATTCATGGCCCTGACAATCCTTTGACCATCTCCCATCTAATTCATTATCTTTAGAAATCAATTCAATATTCAAATATGTTTTTTAAATTAACCCCATTTTTCTTCCTAGTTGATGATGAGGCAAAATCGGGGCTGACCCACTACCTCTTTAGTTTCAAAGCCTCCTCCAACGATATATGGGACTCCTCAATTAACGTAAATATACATGTATATGTGTACATACACATTACCCATTGGTGGTCGCTATTGGCTAATTATGATTAGGATCACATTACCATAGCAAAAGCATTTTTTGGTTTGCTAATTACTTTGGCGACATTTCACAAATGTTCATGAAACTTTATAAAAAAGGTCATCCAAATCAGCTCCTTCCTGGAAAGTATGTGAGTGATCTGTCAAGCAGGGGCCAAGAAAAAGAGGGGGGTACCAAAACCCCTTTTATATAGATACCCTAAAGGGGTAACTCTGACAGGAGAGTGCCAAGAAAGGAGAAGGGCTTTTTCGAACAATCAAGGGGGCGGAGCTACCAATTGCTGGATCATAGGAAACCATGATCACTTGGTTCAAAATTGGGTGATTAGAAGGGCTTCCGCTTGATCCTCCATGATCATCCGCAACACCTTGCTCAAAAGAGGGATCAGGAGAAAAGTGGAAGGGGCTAAGGAAGCCTCATTGCATCCACTCCTAAGCCTCCTAGGATGAAAGAAGATTGCAAAATGCTGTCAGGATAGCATTTTCGACTGACTCAAACAGTCCAACCAAACCATGGAGACCTGAACCTTCAATGAATGGACTGGAATAGGCGAGCGCACAGACAAAAGGAACTCAATGGAAGAGAATCCTCGGCTTAATTGATCTGCATAGACATTATTCATCCCTAACAGGTAGATATTAGAAAGGAATAAAATATGGAGTAAGATTAGGAAATCCTCGAGAGCTGCTAACACCACGCAAACACTTTTTAAAATTTATAATAGGCTATTATTCTCTCCAGTTGTTCTGCATAAACAACATGCTTGTGTTTTGGAAGCTTGTTGGACATGTTCCTCTCCTCATGCAGACCTTCACCATATACTTTTTACATGTCCGCCTGTTCATGTTTTTGGGAAAAAGGTCTGGGCCCAAATCAACTTAATTTTTCATTCTCACTTCCCTTTTTCTGTTTCTAACGTATTTTTAGGTAGTTTATCCCCGATATGGTCAGATCAAACTTCTAATATAAGAATTATAGACCTTTTATTGGCAGTTGCCTTTCAACAAATTACTAAAAATTGGAAAGACCTCACCAAATTATCTTATCAAGCTTGGTGGTATGCTATTTGTTATAATCACAGACTAGATACAGCCTTTGTGTATCCTATTACCATGGCTACGAAACGTCTGGGTTTGTGGCTACCTGTTACAACATTCATTGAAGCTAGTGCTAGGCGTTCATCTTCTCTAACTCCTGTACAAGAAGAAGTTCTCAAACCTCCATGATTTTCTGTTATTGTAATTTTTATATGCTTAATTATTCCTCCTTTGCATTACAGTTTACACATTATGTGATCTTTTTTTTTTTCTATTGTTATCAATCTTTTTTGCTTAGATAGACCATTTCTGATTGCATGTATACTTAACTCCTCCTTGTATTCAAAAGGTATTTCATGTGAATATACAATGTTACTTTGCTTTTTGTATTGAGATTTGCTTTTCCTTCAATAAACATATTTCTGAACATTTCAAGAAAGGAACAGGAGATAGGATTCTTCCCCAGATACGATCACCCACTCCAATAAGAGTCAAGACTACAGGTACCCGAGGTAGTTGCTTTAGGCCTGGGTTACCTGGTTGTCGGTGTGGACTTGAACTGACTGACCCTGAAACCGAGTATTAGACCTGGCATCCTTGGCATGGTTTCCCCTGTCTTTTTGCCTCTACCTCTTGAATTTTTGATTGTGTGCTGGACTACGTTTTGGCTGGTTTGTGTACTTTGGGCACTTTACCACTGCTTATTAGTGCTAAAGTGCAAGTGCTCCCAGTGTAAATTGTGATTATGATTGGTTATCAATGATTGGCATATTTGATTTACTGGTAAGACCCTAGTAAAGTGCACTGTGTGTGCCCAGGTCCTGTATATCAAATACTACTAGTGGGCCTGCAGCACTGGTTGTGCCGCCCACATGAGCAGCCCTGTAAACCTGTCTCAGGCCTGCAATTGCAGTGTCTGTGAGTGCAGTTTTAAACTGCAATGTCGGCTTGACTTGTGCACCCACTTGCCAGGCCATGACCTTCCCTTTTCTTACATGTAAGGCACCCCTAAGGTAGGCCCAAGGTAGCCCCATTGGCAGGGTGCAGTGTATGTGAAAGGTAGGACATGTGCTGGTGTGTTTTGCATGTCATGATAGTGAAATACTGACACATTTCTTTTTCACTATTGCAAGGGATATCTCTCCCATAGGTTATTATTGGAGCTTTGCATCTTTTAGGAAAGGTGTTTTTTAAACTGTATGTTTGAAATGCCACTTTTAGAAAGTGAACATTTTCTTGATTCACCATCCTGTGACTCTGCCTGCCTGTTGTATTAACGTCTGGTTTAGACTGACAGCTGGGTTGTTTGTGCATCCGCTCTAGACAGTCACCCAAAGGGAGCTGAGGTGTGCCCTTCATATCCTGATGAACCATCACCAGATTGATGGGCCTTCCTGAGCTACAGTGGTGGGAGGAGTTGTCACTGACACCTGAATAGGGCTGTGCCTGGCCTCCCACAATGCTGTCTCTGCCCCCCGTAGTGTGTCTGGAGCCAAGGCAGGGCAAGGCAGGATCTTGTGGACAACAAATACTTTCCTGTGCAGTATGCCTACTTCAAAGGCCAAAAAGGGTATAATTATTGGACCTGTAACCCCACATTTTCAGAACACTTCTGGATTGAGGACTGTTAGAAATGGGGGTCTCTAGTTGGCAGAGGTAGGTACCTTTGTCCAAATAGGGACCCTTGCTTCTAGTCAGGGTAAGGGGGATACACTTCTAAAATAACCCCTGCTCACCCCCTTGGTAGCTTGGCACGAGCAGACAGGCTTATCTCAGAGGCAGTGTGTAAAGCATTTGTGAACACATACAGTAACACAGTGAAAACACTACAAATGGACACCACGCCAGTTTAGAAAAAATAAGTAAACTTTATCTAAACCAAAACAAGACCAAACAACAATAATCCACAATACAGTATTAAAAATAAGGCTTTCAAATGGTAGAAATAGTTCAGTTCAATGCAAGTTGTAAATGCGACACTTTTCTCAAAAGTACCTTAGATGCGTCACGCAAAGCAAACAAAATTGCCGCAGGGAAGGTGATGCGTCGGTTCCTTACACGCAGGGGAGGTGATGCGTCTGTTCCTTACTGCAGCGCAGGGGAGGTGATGCGTCGGTTCCTTACTGCGTGGGGAGTTGATGCGTCTGTTTCTTACTGCGGACCCCAACGATGCAACAGTCTTGGCGCCGCGATGCGTCGATCCGGTACGATGCGTGTCTTCGTGCAGCCGCACAGCAGGCTTGCGTCCTGATCGGTGCGGCGGCGATTTCTCGTGCCGCGGCGGGCGCTGTGGCGGTTTCTTCGGCGATGCGTCGGACAACCAGTGCGGATGCGACACGCTTCTTCAGTGTTGCGTTGATTTCCCAGCTCCCAGCGACAAACAGTCTCCAGAGGTCCCAAACAGCAGCAGGCACCTTTTTGCAGGTTGGAATTCCCAGCAAGGAAATTCAGGGGAGCTGGTGGTGAAGTCTTTGTGTCCCTGAGACTTCAGAACTGGAGGCAAGCTCAGTTTCAAGCCCTTGGAGATCTTTTCTTCAAGCAGGTGACAAAGCAAACAGCAAAGTCCTTTCTCTCCTTTCCTTGGCAGCAAGCAGCCACTGCAGGCCAACCCCAGACAGCAAACAGCACAGGGGCAGTATTCCTCCTCAGCTTATCCGGCTCTTCTCCTTGGCAAAGGTTTCCTCTTTATTTCCCAGAAGTGATCTAAAAGTCTGGGGTCTGGGCCCCTCTTTTTATACACCAAAATCCTTTGTTCTCTGGAGGCAGAGAGTGTCTGTACACCGCCAAAACCAGTTCTGTGGGGCACTTTGCAAGTGCACAACAACCTCCTTTGACAGTGTGAGCCCTGGCTTCAGATACAACACGGGGGGGCGGAGCAATCATTGTGGAAGGCAGGCACAGCCCTATTCAGGTGAAGATGCTACTCCTCCCACCACTCCAAATGCAGACCAAGCCTATTCAGCCCAGCCCTGACTCATCAGACTTCTGGAGCCACGGCCCTCCTCCAGCCCCTGTCATCCAAAAGCCAGACATGTAATACACAAACCTAGCAGAGGCACACTGGATGGTTAGGCAAGAAAATACCTACTTTTTAAAAGTGGTATTATCAAACACAGAATGTAAAAATCACCCTCACTAAAAGATGCATCTTAACATTCTGAGTTCAGGCATACTAAACTTTATTTTTCTATCTTGTTCCCAGGGTAAGTTAGGTTTATAAGATGTTATAAACAAACTCCCCATTCTGGCCTATGGGAACAGATAGCCTTGCAATAGTGAAAAATGAAATTGGCAGTATTTCACTATCAGGAGATGCCACACACACCAGGGCATGTCCTGCCTTTCACATACAATGCACCCTGCCCATAGGAGTACCTTGGGCCTACCTTAGGGGTGACTAACATGTAGAAAAGGAAAGGTTTAGGGACTGGCAAGTGTGTGCACTTGCCAAGTCGACATGGCAGTCCCAGACTGCACACAGGCTCTGCAAAGACAGGCCTGAGCCACATTTTACAAGCTGCTTCTGTGGGTGGCACAATCAGTGCTGCAAGCCCACCAGCAGCATTTGATTTATAGGCCCTGGGCACACATGGTGCACTGTACTTGGGTCTGACAAGTAAATCAAATCAGCCAATCATGGAATCACTAATCCATCACATCAATTTATAAAGGGAGCACTTGCACTTTGGCACTGAACAGCAGTAGCAAAGTGCCCAAAGCATCTAGACCAGCAAAAACAGAGGAGGCAACAGCAGAAAAAACGGAAGGGAGACCCACACCAATGGTGCCAGGTCTAACACGTGTCCCCTCCAGCTGAAATGTGGGGAGAACTACCCACCCTCTTGGGAGTTCTCTTCACTAAGGCAGAAAAATCTGGACAGACCATCAGCATTGGCGTCTTCTGTACCAGGGCGGTGTTCCACCGTGAAGTCCATCCCCTGTAGGGAAATGGACCACCTCAACAGCTTTGGATTCCCACCCCTCATTTGCATCAACCATCGGAGGGGTCTGTGGTCTGTCTGAATCCAGAAGTGAGTCCCAAACAAGTATGGTCTCAGCTTCTTCAGCGCCCAGACCACAGCAAATGCCTCACGCTCAATCGCACTCCACCTCTGTTCCCGTGGAAGTAACCTCCTACTAATGAAGGCTACAGGTTGGTCTAGGTCCTCCTCATTTAGCTGTGAGAGCACAGCCCCCACACCATGCTCTGAAGCATCTGTCTGCACAATGAATTCTCTTGAGAAGTTGGGTGCCTTAAGCACGGGCGCTGTGCACATGGCAGATTTCAGGGCATCAAAAGCCTTCTGGCAGGCGTCAGTCCAGTTCACTTTCCTGGGCTGCTTCCTGGAAGTCAGCTCTGTCAAGGGGGCAACAATGGTGCCATACCCCTTGACAAATGTCCTGTAATACCCTGTGAGTCCTAAAAAGGCTCTCACCTCTGTCTGAGTCTTGGGGGGTTCCCAAGCCAGAATGGTATCAATCTTTGGCTGTAGGGGCACCACCTGGCTGCTCCCCACCTGATGTCCCAAGTACACCACAGAACCCTGCCCGATCTGGCACTTGCTTGCCTTGATCGTGAGGCCTTCCCTCCGC
Organism: Calotriton arnoldi; assembly: GCA_963921515.1. Classification (NCBI taxonomy): domain Eukaryota; kingdom Metazoa; phylum Chordata; class Amphibia; order Caudata; family Salamandridae; genus Calotriton; species Calotriton arnoldi. The sequence continues at coordinate 552,042 of CAWUFW010000669.1, forward strand.
AGCGCCTTCAACACTTCCCAGAGGTGGTGCAGATGTTGCTCCCAAGTGGCACTGAACACCGCGATGTCATCCAGGTAGGCGGCACTGAAATCTTCCAATCCTGCCAACACCTGGTTGACCAACCTCTGAAAGGTGGTAGGGGCATTCTTCATCCCAAAGGGCATCACCCGGAATTGGTAGTGCCCATCTGGTGTGGAGAATGCTGACCTCTCTCTTGCTAAGTCACAAGAAAAAGGTGACAGAGTGCACACCAGTTGGCTCCATTCTTTTATCGATAGCTCGTTTGTTTGTATTTTGTTGGCGTGCAGGCCCGGAATCGTGGACTGCCCATTACACGTGTGTAAAATAATCACTGAAAAATGTGGGGCGACGTAACACCCCACTCCGGACGCACAACCGTCGTTTATGCATAGAAATGCAGCATTTGTTCCAATATTGTCAAAAAAGGTTTTTATTTTTGTTTTCTCCATAATTTGTTTCACAATCATCTTTTTATCCAGTCACACGGTGGACGCCTATGTTTACACAATCCTTAATGCTGAAGAAATGCCGACACTGGCTTTACTCTGCAGCATGGCGTATTACATAAGTATTCCTCGTTAAGTTACTTCCAATACCCAATGCATTTCGGGCCTTCTTTGGCCTTTCGTCAGGGGTTCTCTATAAATTTAAAAACATAGTCATTAACTCCGTTTGTTACATAGATCATGTTTGCCACATTAAGCACATAAATGAAATTTAAAACGTACATGTGAGTGAACCCCTAATCAATGTATTGCCCGCTGAATTCCTAAGAGTGTACCCGGTCGTTTCCGTTCCTGCGCTAGAGTACATTAAACCCCTCTAAATTCTCATTACGTTGTTCCCTCACCAGTGTGTACACACCCCACGTGAATCCAGGTTTTCCCCTTGTTTTACAAGCCTTTTACAAAGCGAGCCCATACCTTAAACATTCTGGTAACTGCTTATTTTCCTGTCCGGAACCATTCTGATACCATGACTCACTTGCTCTATTTAAAGCACCTGTGACGTGTCTTCGCCCATTCCAATCCCTCCAATTACAATCCGCTAGTTCAATCAAATTACAAAACCCCTGATGCACTGCACCTGTTGTTTAAATAATCCATTTTTAAATGCATCGCAGTCTCAAATGCTCACGCTGCCAAATGTCACAATCATAAACTCTTTACACACAGTGTGTAATTTGTGTGTATAAACCATATTCATCTCACTTTGTAGCAATGGTTCTCTGTTCTATGTCCAGTTGTACCGAGTCATGGTTGTTGGAGCAGCTGCATTGATGTTAGTGTAATGGCTCTCATACATCTCTCTTCCCGATGTTAAAATAAACCTAGCTAATTATGTAACGTGCGGGTGTATTGCCTAGGTGCAGTGCATCATGGGTTTTGTAGTTTGATTGAACTAGCGGATTGGAATTGGAGGGATTGGAATGGGCGGAGACAGGTCACAGGTGCTTTAAATAGAGCAAGCGAGTCATGGTATCAGAATGGTTCCGGACAGGAAAATAAGCAGTTACCAGAATGTTTAAGGTATGGGCTCGCTTTTGTAAAAGGCTTGTAAAACAAGGGGAAAACCTGGATTCACGTGGGGGTGTGTACACACTGGTGAGGGAACAACATAATGAGAATTTAGAGGGGTTTAATGTACTCTAGCGCAGGTACGAAACGACCGGGTACGTTTTAAATTTCATTTATGTGCTTAATGTGGCAAACATGATCTATGTAACAAACGGAGTTAATGACTATGTTTTTAAATTTATAGAGAACCCCTGATGAAGGGCCAAAGAAGGCCCGAAATGCATTGGGTATTGGAAGTAACTTAACGAGGAATACTTATGTAATACGCCATGCTGCAGAGTAAAGCCAGTGTCGGCATTTCTTCAGCATTAAGGATTGTGTAAACATAGGCGTCCACCGTGTGACTGGATAAAAAGATGATTGTGAAACAAATTATGGAGAAAACGAAAATAAAAACCTTTTTTGACAATATTGGAACAAATGCTGCATTTCTATGCATAAACGACGGTTGTGTGTCCGGAGTGGGGTGTTACGTCGCCCCACATTTTTCAGTGATTATTTTACACACGTGTACTGGGCAGTCCACGATTCCGGGCCTGCACGCCAACAAAATACAAACAAACGAGCTATCGATAAAAGAATGGAGCCAACTGGTGTGCACTCTGTCACCTTTTTCTTGTGACTTAACAATTTACTGCCTATTCGACGAGTTGCACCCACGTACTAAAGATGATAAACAGATAAAGAGCACATCGTCATACGCTGGACCAGTTGAACATCTTTTCCTTGAAAGTGAAGTACATGAACTATTTTTTTGAAAACATATACAATGGATAACGAACAGGTGGATTCATGGTTTATTCTATGTCACGATTTTACTTACACAGAGCACATGACCGATATATGTTTCAATCAATGTAGATATTGATACCAGCGGGTGGGCGGGGAATTTGTTGTGTTCATACTGAGGTTGACGCTAGAAACACCAGAGGTTAATGCATACGCGGTTGAGATGGTAACAACTAGGCAATACACCCGCACGTTACATAATTAGCTAGGTTTATTTTAACATCGGGGAGAGAGATGTATGAGAGCCATTACACTAACATCAATGCAGCTGCTCCAACAACCATGACTCGGTACAACTGGACATAGAACAGAGAACCATTGCTACAAAGTGAGATGAATATGGTTTATACACACAAATTACACACTGTGTGTAAAGAGTTTATGATTGTGACATTTGGCAGCGTGAGCATTTGAGACTGCGAATCATTTAAAAATGGATTATTTAAACAACAGGTGCAGTGCATCATGGGTTTTGTAGTTTGATTGAACTAGCGGATTGTAATTGGAGGGATTGGAATGGGCGGAGACACGTCACAGGTGCTTTAAATAGAGCAAGTGAGTCATGGTATCAGAATGGTTCCGGACAGGAAAATAAGCAGTTACCAGAATGTTTAAGGTATGGGCTCGCTTTTGTAAAAGGCTTGTAAAACAAGGGGAAAACCTGGATTCACATGGGGGTGTGTACACACTGGTGAGGGAACAACTTAATGAGAATTTAGAGGGGTTTAATGTACTCTAGCGCAGGTACGGAAACGACCGGGTACACTCTTAGGAATTCAGCGGGCAATACATTGATTAGGGGGTTCACTCACATGTACGTTTTAAATTTCATTTATGTGCTTAATGTGGCAAACATGATCTATGTAACAAACGGAGTTAATGACTATGTTTTTAAATTTATAGAGAACCCCTGACGAAGGGCCAAAGAAGGCCCGAAATGCATTGGGTATTGGAAGTAACTTAACGAGGAATACTTATGTAATACGCCATGCTGCAGAGTAAAGCCAGTGTCGGCATTTCTTCAGCATTAAGGATTGTGTAAACATAGGCGTCCACCGTGTGACTGGATAAAAAGATGATTGTGAAACAAATTATGGAGAAAACGAAAATAAAAACCTTTTTTGACAATATTGGAACAAATGCTGCATTTCTATGCATAAACGACGGTTGTGCGTCCGGAGTGGGGTGTTACGTCGCCCCACATTTTTCAGTGACCTCTCTCTTGCCCGATCAGTCAAGACGATCTGCCAGTACCCAGACGTTAAGTCAAACGTACTGAGGTACCTGGCAGCCCCCAACCGATCAATGAGCTCATCAGCTCTGGGGATGGGGTGCGCCTCAGTCCTTGTGACTGAATTGAGCCCACGGTAGTCCACACAGAACCAGAGTTCTGGTGTGGCACCGGGTGCGGCAGCCTTTGGGACCAAGACCACTGGGCTGGCCCAAGGGCTGTCTGAGGGCTCAATTACCCCTAGCGCTAACATCTTGGAGACCTCCTCCTTGATGCAAGCTCTGACCCTGTCAGTCACTCTGTAAATCTTATGTTTTACAGGAGGACTGTCCCCAGTGTCCACATCATGGACGCACCACTGAGTGACACCGGGGTCAGGGAGAACAGGTCAGGGAATTGTCCCAACAGTTGGCGACAGTCACTCTGCTGCTCAGGGGACAGGGAGTTAGAGAGGTTCACACCATCCACTGACCCATCTTGCTTCTTTGCAGACAGGAGGTCAGGAAGAGGCTCAGTCTCCTCTTCCATCCCAGCATCTGTTGCTAGGAGCATGCCCACTTCGGACCTCTCCAAGTGGGGCTTCAGGCGGTTCACATTTAGGACCCGCAAAGGGTTCCTAGGAGACTGCAAGTCCACCAAGTAGGTGACGTCACTCTTGCGCTCCACCACCTCAAATGGTCCGGTCCACTTATCCTGGAGCACACAAGGCTCCACTGGGGCCATGACCCAAACATTCTGTCCAGGCTGAAACTCGATCAGAGTAGCATTCTGATCATACCAACGTTTCATCTCCTCCTAGCTGGCTTGCAGATTGGCCTGAGCGAGTTGTCTGAAGCGCTTAGTCTGGTTTGTGAAGGCCAGCATGTAGCTATATACATCCTGGGGAGGTTTACTGGGAGCTTTCTCCCAGCCTTCTTTCACCAGACTCAGAGGTCCTCTCACAGGGTGGCCATACAGCAGTTCAAAGGGACTGAACCCTAAGGACTTTTGTGGCACCTCTCTGTAAGCAAACAGAAGGTGTGGTAAGAGGACGTCCCACTTACGCCTCATGGGTTCACCAAGACCCATAATCATGCCTTTCAGGGTCCGGTTGAATCTCTCAACCAGCCCATTACCTTGGGGGTGGTAAGGAGTGGTGAACTTATAGGTTACACCGCACTCCTGCCACAGGGACTTCATATACTTGGATATGAAGTTGGGGCCACGGTCTGACACCACCTCTCTGGGGAACCCCACACGGGAGAAAATCCCCATCAACGCACGACCCACCATGGGGGCCGTCACAGTCTGGAGAGGGATGGCTTCCGGGTACCGGGTGGCATGGTCCACCAAGACCAGGATGAACCTGTTGCCCATGGCTGTCTTGGGATTCAGAGGCCCCACAATGTCAATACCCACCCTCTCAAAGGGGGTGCTGACCACAGGGAAAGGTTGGGGAGGAGCCTTGTGCTTCCTCCCACTCTTACCACTTGCCTGGCAAGTCTGGCAAGTCCTACAATGAGTATCAGAACTTTTGCGCATTTGGGGCCAGTAAAAGTGGGTGACAAGCCTCTCAAATGTCTTGTCTTGCCCCAAATGTCCTGCTAAAGGCACATCATGAGCCAGACCCAGTAGGAAGGCTCTGAAGCGCTGGGGTGCCACCAGCACACGGGCTGACTCAGGCTCAGCAACCTTAGGCTCGCTATACAGGAGACCATTCTCCCAGTATATCCAATGTGATCCGGACTGATCACCTGCTGCCTGGTTTGCAGCCTGTTGCCGCAAACCAGACAGTCAACAGGCATGGCTGGCCTCACAGCTACTCTCAAGGTACCTGAGACCCCCCCCCACTCAAAGGGAACCTGTGCCACTTTGCAGAGGCACTCTGAGTTGTCAGCAGCAACTACAGGGTAGAATGTGTCGGGGACCACCTGCTCTTCAGACACCAGCCGACAACTGAAAGCTGTCACGCTGGCTCCGGTGTCTCTCAGAGCCTCCACACTTTGGCCATTGATGGTCACCCACTGCCTGTACTTTTTAGTGTTATCAGGCAGATGAGCCCTAGGGACCATCTCACTGTCTCCTAAAGAGACCAGGGACATCTCTGCGGGACCCCACCCACCTTGGTCACCCATCTCCTCCCCCAAGGCTACACTAGCCATGTCCCGGGGCGGTGCACCAGTGGGTGCAGTGGTCACTGTGTTGGGACACTTGGGACTTCCTTGGAAGAGACCCACCTGTCCACAGCTAAAACAGATCTTGGGACCCTTCTGCACAGGCTTACCTGGCGGGACCCATGGTCTTTAGTCAGCGGGAGGCTGGGAACCCTTACCTTGGTTCCCTTGGGGATTACTTTGGGGCCCTTTTTGGAACTCCTTCTGTTTACCCTTGTCCCCCCCACTCTTCTGCTGGGTACTCTGCCCACCTTTGGCGGAGTCTCCCACAAGACCCTTGTGGACCCTGGTACTGACCCAGCGGTCCACCTCCACAGCAAGCTTCCTGGGATCAGTCAGCTTACTGTCAATCAGGTGCTGGCGTAGCTCTGGAAAACAACTACTGGACAAGTGCTCCCATGCAATCAAATCATAGAGCGCCTGAAAATCATTTACCTTACTACCCTTCACCCAACCATCCAACGCTCTGCAAAAAAAAGACACATATTCCACCCAGGTGCTAGACTCCAGCTTCTTGCAATTTCTAAATTTCTGCCTATAAAGTTCTGGAGTCAACCCAATCCTGGCTACTAAGGCTTCCTTCATGGGGGCATAGGACACCTGATCCTCAGGGGGCAATGCTAGCAAGGTTTCCCTTCCTTCACCCATGAAGCGGCCCCACAACCCCGCTCCCCAATCTTTCTCAGGGACTCGGTGGGACTTCATCGCTACCTCATAGGCCTTAAACCACTGCCCAATGTCCTCATGTTTCACGAAATCCTTAATGACATCCTTGGGAATATACACTTTTCCTTCTACAGGCACTGATGGTGTGCTGCCACCAGAGGGAGAGATCTCTAAGCTCTTTGCTTTCAGCTCTAACTCCCTCAACACTCTCTCATGCACTAAAAGCATCTTCTTTTCCTCCATGGCCAATTTCTTGCACTCTAACTCCAACCTCTTATTTTCTAAGTCACCCTGGCTCCCCGGTTTGAGTTTGGCAAGCTCCATCTCATGCACTCTGCTTTTCCCCCTGTCCTCCAACTCTTCTGGAGACAGACCCCTTGAAGACACACTGCTGCCCTCCCTGGGAGGCACTCCCCCACCAGTTAGGTTCACTAACCCATCCTGCTGCCCTTCTAAATTCTCCCCCGCCACCATACGATCCTCGGTATGCCCACTGGCATTCCTTGCTTCCAACCAGGCCCTCAGCGCCTTTTGGAACTCCTCCTTCCTGGTGAGGCCTCTCATGGAGATTTTTAATTTTTTGCAGATGGTTTTAAGTTGTGGCACAGTGTAGGTATCAACCCTCTCTTCTTCCAATTCAATATCAACAGATGCAATGGATCCTTGTTTACTCATGGAGAAAGTTGGCAGTTCTCAAGATGCAAAAAATTCCAAGGAAAAACTCTACCAAAATGTATGTGGTCGCGTAATGGTCTGCACTCACTAGTAGTGTACACTAATCACTGTATGTAAATCACAAATGCAAGTCCAGGATCCCACCGCTGCCACCAATGTTAGAAATGGGGTCTCTAGTTGGCAGAAGTAGGTACCTTTGTCCAAATAGGGTCCCTTGCTTCTAGTCAGGGTAAGGGGGATACACTTCTAAAATAACCCCTGCTCACTCCCTTGGTAGCTTGGCACGAGCAGACAGGCTTATCTCAGAGGCAGTGTGTAAAGCATTTGTGAACACATACAGTAACACAGTGAAAACACTACAAATGGACACCACGCCAGTTTAGAAAAAATAAGTAAAGTTTATCTAAACCAAACGACAAAAATCCACAATACAGTATTAAAAATAAGGCTTTCAAATGGTAGAAATAGTTCAGTTCAATGCAAGTTGTAAATGCAACACTTTTCTCAAAAGTACCTTAGATGCGTCACGCAAAGCAAACAAAATGGCCGCAGGGAAGGAGATGCGTCGGTTCCTTGCACGCAGGGGAGGTGATGCGTCTGTTCCTTACTGCAGCGCAGGGGAGGTGATGCGTCGGTTCCTTACTGCGTGGGGAGTTGATGCGTCTGTTTCTTACTGCGGACCCCAACGATGCAACAGTCTTGGCGCCTCGATGCGATGCGTTGATCCGGTATGATGCGTGTCTTCGTGCAGCTGCACAGCAGGCTTGCGTCGGGATCGGTGCGGCGGCGGCGATTTCTCGAGCCGCGGCAGGCGCTTTGACGGTTTCTTCGGCGATGCGTCGGACAACCAGTGCGGATGCAACACGCTTCTTCGGGGTTGCGTCGATTTCCCAGCTCCCAGAGACAAACAGTCTCTAGAGGTCCCAAACAGCAGCAGGCACCTCTTTGCAGGTTGGAATTCCCAGCAAGGAGATTCAGGGGAGCTGGTGGTGAAGTCTTTGTGTTCCTGAGACTTCAGAACAGGAGGCAAGCTCAGTTTCAAGCCCTTGGGGATCTTTTCTTCAAGCAGGTGACAAAGCAAACAGCAAAGTCCTTTTTCTCCTTTCCTTGGCAGCAAGCAGCCACTGCAGGCCAACCCCAGACAGCAAACAGCACGGGGCAGTATTCCTCCTCAGCTTATCCGGCTCTTCTCCTTGGCAAAGGTTTCCTCTTGATTTCCCAGAAGTGATCTAAATGTCTGGGGTCTGGGCCCCTCTTTTTATACACCAACATTCTTTGTTCTCTGAAGGCAGAGAGTGTCTGTACCCAGCCAAAACCAGTTCTGTGGGGCACTTTGCAAGTGCACAACAACCTGCTTTGACAGTGTGAGCCCTGGCTTCTGACACACAACAGGGGGGCGGAGCCATCATTGTGGAAGGAGGGCACAGCCCTATTCAGGTGAAGATGCTACTCCTCCCACCACTCCAAATGCAGACCAAGCCTATTCAGCCCAGCCCTGACTCATTAGACTTCTGGAGCCACGGCCCTCCTCCAGCCCCTGTCATCCAAAAGCCAGACATGCAATACACAAACCTAGCAGAGGCACACTGGATGGTTAGGCAAGAAAATACCTACTTTCTAAAAGTGGTATTTTCAAACACAGAATGTAAAAATCACCCTCACTAAAAGATGCATCTTAACATTCTGAGTTCAGGCATACTAAACTTTATTTTTCTATCTTATTCCCAGGGTAAGTTAGGTTTATAAGATGTTGTAAACAAACTCCCCATTCTGGCCTATGGGAACAGATAGCCTTGCAATAGTGAAAAACTAAATTGGCAGTATTTCACTATCAGGACATGCCACACACACACCAGGGCATGCCCTACCTTTCACATACAATGCTCCCTGCCCATAGGAGTACCTTGGGCCTACCTTAGGGGTGACTAACATGTAGAAAAGGGAAGGTTTAGGGACTGGCAAGTGTGTGCACTTGCCAAGTCGACATGGCAGCCCAAGACTGCACACAGGCTCTGCAATGTCAGGCCTGAGCCACATTTTACAAGCTGCTTCTGTGGGTGGCACAATCAGTGCTGCAAGCCCACCAGCAGCATTTGATTAACAGTCCCTGGGCACACATGGTGCACTGTACTAGGGTCTGACAAGTAAATCAAATCAGCCAATCATGGAATCACTAATCCATCACATCAATTTATAAAGGGAGCACTTGCACTTTGGCACTGAACAGCAGTGGCAAAGTGCCCAAAGCATCTAGACCAGCAAAACCACAGGAGGCAAAAGCAGAAAAAACGGAAGGGAGACCCACGCCAATGGTGCCAGGTCTAACAAGGACTCTCCCAAAAAGAAGAGCTGAAGAGCTATCAGGAGGAGTACTGCCCCTTTGCTGTGTGTTGCTTTTCTAGGTTGGCTTGCAGTTGTTGGGCAGTGAAAGAACTGGGCTTTGCTTTTGAATCCTGCTTTTCCAAGGTTCTCCAAGGGCTTGTGCGTGCTCGCCTCCTGTTGGAAGTCTCAGGGCCATCAAAGACTTCACCTGCAGCATCCCTGAACTCCACTGCAGGGAGTTCTGACCTGCCAAGTGGTGCCAATTCCGGTTCTGGGCCCTTGGAGGTTGTTCCTGCTGCAAAAGACGGCAAAAGCGACGCATCGCCCGTCCAGTGCCTGTTTTTTTCGACACAGCACCGCAGTGCAGGAGAAGTTTCCATGCACCGCCACTCTGCGGCTGAAGAAATCGACGCAGTGCCCCGCAGACCAGAACTGGCTTCGGATTTTGACGCACCGCAGAGCAACACAGAGCAAATGAGAGAAGGGCCTTGAAAACTGCAGCTAGTTCCTTCCAAGTAAAAGCAGCCCCGATTTCCTACTCTGACTAAGGACTCTGAACTCTTTCATCCTATAGAATGCCTCCCCACCACCTGGCATTTGTTGTGAGCACCATGGGAGGAGGAGCAAGAGGATGTATGGCATTAGTCATCACTGGAGCTCCAGAGAGATCTGGGGAGTCATCAGGATTATCGGATTGTTGTTTTCTGATCTTGGGTCCCAATGAGCCAATAGATGATTTGCAAAGGGGCGCAGATGCAGACGAGTCCAAGGAACCAGATATAGGAAAGCCGCCTTGTTCACCTGAGTAAAACTTTGGGCTTCTACAGAAGAACTAATGGACGATTAATCAGCTTGATCATTAGCTTGATCTGTTGTAGATGAGGAAGGAAGTCTATTCCTAAGCCTGTTCTGAAAACTACACTGATGTAATGCAGTTTCTGAACCGGAGTCAGATAAGACTTTGCCTAGTTCAGGAAAAACCCTAAAGAAATTAAGATTTTGCACACCTGGCGCACAGCTTCCACTCCCTTAAAAAAACATGCACAAATTTGCCCATCATCCATATACAAGAAGAGTACTAATCCTTAAGAAAGAAGAACATCAACCAGGGTAGCCAACACTTTGGTGAACACTCTTGGAACATTAGCCAGCCCTAACAGAAGGACTCGAAACTGATAGTGTTTTCCCTTTATGCGGATACGAAGATACATCTGAGAGTCTGGATAAATAGGGATATGCAGATTAGTGTATGACAGTGTCTAAAGAGGCGAGGAAATCCCCTGGAGCGATGCACTATAATATTCACTGAATAATTACTATCTTGAAGGGATGTCCCAGAAAACTGTTTACTCTCTTTAGATCTAGGATTAACCAAAAATCCCCAGAAAGTTTCTGGACAAGGAAGCAGCAACCGATTCCCTGGTCCTTCTTGGGAACTGGAATGACCGATGAAAATTATGGTGAACAGATGGACATTGTTCTTCAGAGATCCAAAAGAGGTGTGGGCTTGGGAAGAAGCAAGAGAAGCAGAAGCACGGTCATCAAGTTGCCCAGAACCAAAGCTGCAGCAACTCTCGCTACAGAAGAACAAGCATCTAGAGCATGTGGCGGCCATACTCCTATCCAGACAGAGGCTGAGCACAAGGAGGCTATAGCAACAGCTGCCGCCTTGTGAGAGCTATCTGTATCTTCGAGACAGGAAACAGATGAAGAGGCAGCCAGTGGGAAAGCAACAACGTTGGATGATGAAATAAGAGACACTGATGAGAACCTCCCCCATATCAAGCCTAAAATGGCAGGTGGCCTGTTGTAGATGGGTATCAGTGCATGATACCATAACAGTTTTCACTGCCAAATACCAAACCAGCCAGCCTAGCAACACCAGACTTATCCTGATAGACCTTTTTGGAGTGTCTGGGTCCATATGCATGAGAAGTGATTTGGAACGGCCGGGCATTGGCATTGCGGGACACTGATTGGCAAGGGCCCATGTCTCATTACCCCCGACTTGGTGACTAGCCAGCATGACACATTCTTCATCTGTGGTTAAGTGGGCAACAACCAACTGGGCACAGGACAGCTTGAGGTCAGGCCTGGGGGTGAGACTCTGTGTTTCGCTTTTATCTTCAATATACTAGCTTCCAATACATGACAAATGACCACTGCTTTGTGTGTGTCTTTAAGAGGTCATTGTGGGTGTGTCCAGAGCTATGGTGGTTGACCCATGATTAGGTAAATAGTCTGATGGTACACTAAGGGCTGCAGCGTATAGGCATGGGGAAGTGTGCTACCATGAGCAGTTGGTGGCAGGAAATCTGCACGGTAGTCACCTGGAACATTAGAGGGCTAGGCAGTTTCACTAAAATGCATCGAATAACCCCTATCTGAAATGTAAGGGGTGCACATGGCCATACTGCAAGAAAAACATCTCATGCAGCACAACAGTATGAAGTTACAACATAGGTGGAGGGGGTAGCTCTACAGCACTGCCTATTCTGCATTTGTACATGGTATTCTGAGATGGATAAGCCCAGGGTTGCCATACCAAATGTGTGACTGCAAGGCGGATAAAGAAGGGTGGTTTGTGTGTGTGTGAGTATAGCTGTTAGATTGCAAACCACCACACTTGATGGGATTGTACTCCCACAAAACAGGTTAAAGAGCTCACCTAGAAGGTATAACCACATTGCTTACCCGCCATTTACAGAACCCCTACGTAATGGGGAGATACTTTTAACTTAATTGTAAATATCTTTATGGGCAGGTCTCTTCCGCTGCTGCTGAGAGCTCTGGCAAGGAGAGTAACCAAATCAAGAAGTTGGTGACATGGGTTAATAGGTGGGACCTATTAGACTGCTGGAGAGCTCTGCATCCATTGGAGAGGGAATACTCTTTTTATTCTTCACTAAATGCATTATACACCCGCATTGACATGGTCTTTGTTACACCGCCACAAAGAGTTGGATTGCTTTGAGCTGAGCATTTGGCAAAAGCAATCTCTGACCATAACCCAGTGCTAGCTACCTTACAGTGGCGAGACGCCCAGGAACAAAACCCCACATGGTGGTGGCACGTGACAATGCTACACAGCACAGTGTTTAGCCATACCTTAACAGAAGAGATTACTCAGTTCCTTACTACAATGCAGGCTCAATTGCTGACCCACTGATGATCTGGGATGCCTTCAAAACATACATAAGGGACATGTGTATTAAACATAAGTTTGAGGTGAGAAAACCCTTAAACGACAGTCTTAAGATACTTGAAAATTAAATTATATCATTGGAACGCCATGTTATTGATTCAGACGGGGCTTCTCCAAAGACCAAAGTGTGTTTGTTCTGGTTAGGAGTACGACCCCTAATGTGCGTAGGCTGTTCCTTGTGATCAGCAGCGCTCAGCCTAGCTGGGAGGGACCAGTAGCGGCCTCAATAGATATCAAGTTGGCTTTTGACTCTTGAGACTGGGACTATATGTGGCTAGTCATACGTAAAATGGGATTCAGAGAGAGCATCATTAAATAGATAGAACTGTAGACTCCTTACCCATGGCCGGAATTCAGACTGGGAGGGTGATATCAAGCTCTTGACACATTCAGAGGGGAACAAGAGAAGGATGCCCCCTCTCTCGGTAACTTTTTACATTGACAATGGAGGCCCTGGCCTGTCACATGAGGTTGACAGATGACCAGATGGGTGCACAAATAAATGGGTATTCTCACAATGTCTCAGTATATGCTGACAACATTCTACTGTATATGAGTGACAGCATAGAAGGCCTGCCACTGTTGTTGAATGAATTGTGCAGGTATGGAGAGAAGTCAGGTCTCCAAAAAAAGACCAAATCATGCTCATTCCAATGAACTGTGAAGGGAGCAGAGGGCCTATCACCGACTGCAATACATGAATTGCAAGTAGCTCTCCAAACAATCAAATACCTAAGAGTCAGAATATATAGGCATCCCAATGAAGAACTGCAGGGAAATCTGGGCTGAGCAATGATGGTAGTTAGGTCGTCGGTGATGTTCTGAGGAAACCTGCTGTTATTGGTAATGGGCCGGGTAGCTGTCTCCAAGATGGTACCATTACTCTGAGAACTATTTCTTTGTAAGCATCAAATTACACCTTAAGAGACCCTTCTTCCAGGAGCTGTCCACACGTGTGACAGAGCTGGTGTTGGACACAGGTAGAAGTTGAGTTGCATTAGAGAAGTTGTACCCAAGACTGCAAGAGGGAGGACTAGGCATCCTGGCTTCGAATCGTACTATTTTGCAGCCCAATTACAGAGCCTGGTGGCTGGCTCACCTCAAGGACACCGTTGGATTACTCATAAGTGTGTGAAGAACTGGCACCCATGGACATTCTGGAGTATATTCTAAACCCTCTGAACCGGATCGAAGCAACTTCCATACTACTAACACCAGCAGTATTTAATTGGAATCGGCATCTGAAACCCAGAACAGGAGGAACCCATTATGCTCCTGACCAGCCGCTGTGGGTGCTACACAGATTCTCTTCAGTAGTAAAATTGTCAGATAAATCCGCCTGAACCAGAGCCAGGGTTACTTTGGTTAGTGCCTTATATGAATCTGGGACCCTCATGGCATTCGAGAATCTGACTGCAGTATACAAGGTGCCCTTGGGATAGTTCTTGATACATATGGCTCTGATCATGGCAGTCACCCGCACATGGGGGTAGGGAGGTGACGAGACAGGGGGAGATGCCTTCACTCAAATTTCTCTTCTCCTGGGCAAATGGTCAACATTTCATTCCAGTGGCCTATAGTTCCATTAGGATCTTGAAGAACAAGCATTTGCAATTCAATAGGTTTTGCATTTTTTAGAGTTAGAGCTATTGGCGTTGCAAATGTAAATGTTTTTTACTTATGTGTTTTGGAGTGGAGTGGAAGTATGTGATGGCAATTGTGTGTTTTACAATAAATCTAAAAGGAAGTGCATTGATCATGGGATTTGGTGTATGGGGCATGTCATTGGGATACAGTCCAAAGCAATACTGGATTTCCTTTAGCAAATCGATACTATGCAGTCATCAAGGACACAACGAGAATGCTCTATTATATAAAGGGAAATGCCGGGTATGGACATATTGAGTCCAAGAGAACAGGAGTCACCTGATCATTTTACTCATGGGTATTTTATAACGTTAAGCAGCATGATGGTGCTAATCTCACCTGGGTTGCAAAACCACGTTGGGCGGTTGCCATGAATCTGGTGGGATACCCACCATGGATCCACAATGAGCAGAATAACACAGAGAAAACCACGGCTTGTAGCCGGTAGGTCAGTGATTGGCTCTAAGAGAGCAAGCAAAACACTTCCAGGTAGCTGTAAGTGCCGGATATATGGCTGTCCATCCTAATGAAGATTTAGCAAGTGTGAAGGCATAAGTTCCCGAATGTAAGACTGTCCATCCTAATGAAGATGCACCAATTTAGTTTGAGGGTGTAAACGTGCACAGATGTAAGATGGCCCACCATAATAGTGATGTTCCAAGTGTGAGGATGTAAGTACCAAGATGTAAGCGGGGCCATCCTAAAGGAGATGTAGACAGTGTCAGGGTGTAAGTGCCCGGATGGAGGGCTGTTCATCCTAACGAATGATTACAATAATGAATTCACTGTTTGCAGCTGCCAGGGGCGCAGGCAATTATGGCATCCCTGGTGGCCCTCGGAGAGCCGGGCTGTGGGCCACTTAGCTGGCAGTCAAAGATGGGAAGCCTGCAAATGACGGGCCGCTGCTGAGAGTGGGTGAGGGGAGAATACAGGCTGGACAGTGAGACCTGAGCTTCCTGTCACAAGGAGGAGCGAGACATGTGACTGTGAGGGGTTGGGTGGAGTCCTAGAAGGGTAGAGAGGGGAGGACAACAGTAGGAAAGAGAGAGAGAGTGAGAGAACGATTGGCCGATAATGATGGAAGGAGCGTTAAACAGAGGAAAGATGGAGAAACACTAGGGGGCATATTCACAAGGACTTATCGCCGAGTTATCGCCACCTTAACGCATCAAAAGTGGAGATAGATTTAACGCCCCATTCACAAGCGGGTGCAAACTGCAGACATCGCCAGTATTCCCGCGATAACTGCCTCAAATTTTATCTCCACGGGTGACACCACCAACTAACCCTAATGAGATGCAGAGTAGGCGTTCCCGTGCAAAAACTCACAAAAAAACCACAACACCACTTTCACAACGAACTGCCAGATCTGCGATGCGAACCAAAAACAGGCAATAAGCCGCGGTAGCAGCAGGGAATTAACACCTGCCTTTAGCTGGTGTTAAGCAGGACGACTACCTGCAGCATGAAAGGGAGCCCAGCCAAGAGCCACATCTGAAGACCCACAGATGCCATGGAGCCAATGATCATGCAGCTCGGAGACCCATGAGGGCCACAACACCCACCGCCACCACACCCAGGCCCGCCACCACCCCAGGACCCGCCCCGCCCCCCCCCGCCCGGACCACCACAGAGGTAGTGTACACAAAGACAGCGGACCCACCGTAAACGCACCAGCCGCACAGACCTAACGCC
This sequence comes from Calotriton arnoldi, assembly GCA_963921515.1. NCBI lineage: Eukaryota > Metazoa > Chordata > Amphibia > Caudata > Salamandridae > Calotriton > Calotriton arnoldi. Next base: position 568,023 of record CAWUFW010000669.1, read on the forward strand.
AGAGGAGGACATTGCCCACTACAGGCCCAAAAGGACAACCATCCCCCGCATCCTGACCCACAGCGCCCACCTGCTGATGGCACCAACACAGCGGACAACCAACATCCCTCAGCAGACAAAGCTGCCGGCTGTGCTGCACATGTTGGCCTCTGGTACCTTCCAACCCACAACTGAAAGAGTCGGAGGAGTCTCACAGCCAGCCCTGTCCAAGTTCATCACACCTGTCCTGGATGCCATCATCAGCCTGGTACCCCAGCACCTCCACTATACCCACACTGCGCAGGAGCAGCTGGAGACCAAGCAAGGCTTCTACGCCATAGCTGGATTCCCTCACGTGTTGGGGGCAATCTACTGCACACATGTACCCCTCGTGCCTCCTGCCGACACTGCACACAACTACCGCAACAGAAAGCACACGCATTCCATCAATGTGCAGGCAATAGTGGACCACCGGGGACTCCTCAACAATGTTGTGGCCAACTCCCTAGGCAGTACGCATGAGTCATACATCTCCCGACAGTCCATCATCAACCAGCGCTCCCAGGATGGCACCTATGGAAATGCATTGCTCGTTGGTAAGTACCAAATGAACACACCACACACCTCCACTCCACAGTCATGCAACTCACGACACTGGCAATGGGCACGCAGCAAAACTACATGCAACATGCCACACAACATGCCAACCGACCCGACACGACAACACGACTCTATTGGGAACCTGGGCTTGCCATGCACACAACCCAGCCACGGCATGGCACCACAGCCACACAATAGAAGAATGTGAGGAGAGGCCTGGAGCAGGCATGTGCGAGAGTGGCAAGTGACCAATGAATGAGAACCTACCCAATGCCAGGTGTGGCGTGGATGTGCCGGACAGACTTCAGTGTGCAAACCACGGAAATGGCCATGTGGACATTAACTGCTGGTGCATGGAGTGTAGTGGCCAGTGGACGCTACCATGTCCCCACAGGCTGTGGGGCAGAACGCGGAAATGTCGCCTGTTACGTCCCCCCCTGTATGCGCGGGCAGAGTGTGTTGGCCCTGCGTACGCCAGGCCTGCGTAGGGGTGTGAATAAAAAGCCCGTCGCACTGGGTGTGGTTCTCATTTGGAATGGCCAACGTGTCTGCCAGGGTGGCGCCTCTCAGCTCACCACGAGGCCGGTGCCGTGCGCGGCGGGGCCTGCGTCCCTGTGCACCTGCTGCACCCCGGGCCGCTGGTCCCCAGACCCGTCATGCCTGCCCCAGTGCACCAAGGAGGCTCCGCTCACCTGCTGACACCGGCGTGTGTCAAAGAGGGCCCACCACGTGCCGGTGCAAGCTCCAAGCCCCAGTCCCGCGACCTTTGCAGCCTACGCAGACCATCGCTGGCCTCCACGACGCTGGCCCACAGGACTCCCTTTTCGTTGACATACCCCACCGGCATACTCTTCAGCCCAGTTGTTGGCACATGTTGTACTGAGTTGTGAGTATTGAATGGCAGTGACCCCAAGTCTGTGGCCGCGTCCACATCACTATACTCCCTCCGATCAGTGAAGCCAAAGTCTGCATCGCAAGCCTGCGACACATGGTGCCACTAACCCTGTTCAACGCAAGCCTGAGACACGTGGTGCCACTAACCCTGTTCAATGCAAGCCGGCAACACGTGGTGCCACTAACCCTGTTCAACGCAAGCCGGCGACACTTGGATGAGGGCTCAGGCCTACACTGCGGTCCAGTAGGTCCCACATGTGGAACTGTGTCCTGAGTTTTGAATGGCAGTGACCCCAAGTCTGTGGCAGCGTCCACATCCCTATACTCCCTCCGATCAGTGAAGCAAAAGTCTGCATCGCAAGCACACGACACGTGTCTGTGGGCCCGTGCTGACGGCTGCCCCCGGCCTACTCTGCAGTCTAGTAGGTCCCACATCCAGCACTTAGTCGTGATTCATGAATGGCAGAGTCCATACCAGTGAACGCATAGAGAGGAGTAAGAGGAAGATGCGGTTCAGTCCGGTTGAAAGCTGGATCCTCGTCACGGAGGTGACCGAACACTGGCAACAACTGACCTGGTGCCACTAACTCTGTGCGCAATGAGTCATGGGCGCTTTCTGATTGGACTTTGGTGGCGTCTGAGTCCATGGCCTGGGGGTTGTCTGCATCATCATCTGGCTGGGATGGACTTGGTGTTCGACATGTGTCTGTTCCATTCATCTCCACCATGGTGACTGTTTCTGCGTGGTTCTGCCGTCTGCATCATGCCCTGGGGGTACACCTTCCACTGTCCACCGAGACACTCCGCGACAACCCCCTTTGTCATCTACGAGAACCTGCTCTGCTCTCGTGACCCTGCCCCAGTGCACCGCAAGTCAGCGGCCCGTGGCGGTAGGCCCGTGCAGGACGCTGAGCATCCGGGGCCACTAACTCTGTGCAGCTCAAGTCATGGAGCCATTATGGTTGAATGGTTGTGTCCTTAACGATGTACACTGTTGTCGTTTTTTGACTGCACCAGGCACTCCATGACGGCTGGTGTACAAACACCCCACACACATCCAACACAGGTGTCACTCGACATGTGAGCCTGCTAATAAACGTGGTCGGGCGCACGTGCCCGTAGCCATTCACACCATCTAAGCAAGTGTGTCCGTGTGGTCATTATGTCAGCATGATGGGCCCGAGCCCTGCAACATCACAGTTTGCTGTCTTCAGCGGACGATTCCATGTCACCTCAGCAGTGGCCAAGACCTTGGACATGTAGCTTCGCCCCCCCCCCTGCATGCACAAGCGGCGTGTGCTGGTCCGGCGTATGTCAGGTCAGCGCCGGGGTGTGCTGATTCGGCAGGGGGATCAGGACGTGGCTCTGGTCTGGCCTTGAGCAGGAAGTGCAGTAAGCGTGTCTCTGTGTTGGAGTGTTGTCGCCACCAGGGCCACAGTAGTCGATGTTGCAGTGTAGCATGCACCCGGAGTGCGGGCCCACACGTACGGGGAAATGTAGGAGCGCAAGACCGCTCGGGGTCTTGGCTCATGCATGCCAAGTGTTATGTGTATCAGTCCTGCGGCTGCATAAGTCAGATGCCTAGCCTCAATCGCAGCGCGATCACAGCCAGCCATGGACTGTACACCTGTGTCCACCCTGTCCGGACCATTGGCCTACACTCACGTGGCCGCACACCCTCAACGGCCAGCTTCACGGTGTTGTTGGCATGCCGCTGGACATGCGCAGACAGGCATTTCAATGGTGTGCCGTAGGAGTGCACGTGATACAACCGCGCAGCGCACACAAGTGTGGGGGCTCGTGGGAGGGAGGAGCAGCTGTGAGGCAACGTAACACACAGTGAGGCCGCTCATGTGCCACGTGCTCGGCATATCATCCATAATTCCCTGGGTCGCAGACATACCACCCCACCCACGGCAGGCCTCTGTACATCTCCTGTATGCAAGCAGATGGTGAAGTTACTGTAGGGATGAAAGGTCCTTTGTCTGAACTATCAGGCGGTAGCACATCTGCAGCTCCGAGCTGGGACTTGCATGTGCCCAGCACCCCCTGACAGATACAATAGCATTTGCTGGTGACTCCCACACTACGCACTGCACGACGTGAGACCAACTTGTACACATTCCACACGCAGAAGTCCTTGGCCATAGTTAGCGTGCGTGAAATGGCCTTCACACGTACTCCCACCCCACCCCAGGCCTGCACCCGTTGCACACAGACACTGCTCATTGCTCCGAGCTGTGCCTTTTCATCCACAGGACTGGCGTGGGTCAGCACAGTGCCGCTTCAAGCAGAGCCACTGACGCAATGGCAGACCATCCCGGACACATGCACAACTCCAGTCATGTGGACCTGTACCGTGCACGTCTGCTGCATGTACTGGGGGCACTGCCATTGGCAGTGCTGCGGATCAGTTACCGGCTAAGCTTCCGCCTTGCCAACGTCACCTGCGTTCAGCCTGTGTTGCATTGTCGCTCGTGCATATTCGAGTGGACCATGGATGTCTGCCTCTCCAACGTAATGGTAGCTGACCTGGATTTCGACGTGTGTGTGCGCCCCTTGTTGGCCCACGACCAGGAGTGTCACCGTGATGCCCGTTTATGGCATGCCTGGATGATTGGCATGCATGCTGGCAACTGGACCTGGGAGATTGCACGAGTCGTCGTGTGCAGTGACCACATTGAGCCGCTCCCCTATTGGGCTTTAGTGCCAATTGGGGCCAGGGGTTGGAGTCAGCACATCTGTCCGGGACAGCTGATGGGTTACGTCGCCGACATGTTAGATGTGGTGGACAACGAGCTCTCATTGGAAATGTTGGCCTACACTGCTGCACTCGCGTTCATGGACGAGTGACAACGTACCTGCAGCCACAACTGAATGTGACCCATTGCACGTGTCCCGACGCCTGGTTGCATGTTGGGGATCTGGTCACATGTCCCAAGACGACAGTGGACATGGCTGCATTGGCCTGGACTCTGCATCCATGCGCGGACAACCAACGCGGGTTGTCACTGACTTGTGTGGGTGATGGACTCCCCCGGGGTGGACATGGGCGCTTTCCAACGTTCCTCATTCAGACATGCTGCTGCATTGGTCTGCATGTCGTGTCACTTCTCTTGGCCGTATGACACGCAATTGTTGATAAAGTTTCCGCACCTTCACTTGTCTCCAACTGTGGTGAGTGTTGATTTGTATGCCAATGTGTGTGTCACGGCCTATCTGGGTCCCTGCCATACATGCATTGCTACCCCATCAGGGCTGTGGGTTTGTACTTGTGCATTATCATGTCCCTGTTTTGTGCTTTGCCAGATGCGTATGGCCATTTACTGGCCACAAGCGGGTGCACTTGTGTCCTGTGTTCGGTTGTGCAAATGTTGCTGTTTGTGCCACATTGTGTTCGATGTTGGGGTGCTCTGCTTCCTATGTGTGTGTGCTGCATTGTGTGTGAGATGTCCCTTCAGCTCTGATTTGGCTCACCCTTCTCCCTTTCAGGCAGTGTGGTTTTCACTTCTGTGCTTGTTCAGTGGTGTGATATTGCCGAGTTGTGTGACTTGTGCTCTTGTTTGGTGTTGTTACTCTTGGGCATGGTTTGTCTGCAGTTGTGCTGTGCTTAATTGTGCATGTGTGCCATTGTGCCCATCTCCCCCGTCCCCCAGTCCCTGGTCGTTCCTCTCCCTGTTGCTGTTGTGTCTGTTGATTTTGAGCAGTTTCCGGTCCCCGACTCCTGCCACCATCTCCAGACTGATGTGGTGGACACCATTTCCTCCATGTCATCCAGCTCCTGGTGTGGCGCTGGACTCCCACCTCCGGTGTGCATTGCTGCCTTCTGGTTGTTGGCATGTTTCTGCTTGTTTGTGCGTTTCGCATCATTCCAGCTGTTCTGGTTTTCTTCCATTGTCCTCCTCCGCTCTCCGGCTGCATTCACCTTGTCCACGATGGACTGCCATGTACAATGTTTTGTTGCCAATGGGGCTTGTGGGGTTGTGTACTAGCTCCGGCTGCCTCCATTGTGCTTCGCTGTTGTTTTCTGTTTGGTTTGTCTTCCTTTTTCCTGCTTTTGTTGTGCTTATTCCCGCATGCCGTGTGTGTGTCGCGGGCCTGACGCTGCTTATCGCTGCTTTCCTCATCGCGAATGGGCTCATTGCACGTTTTTTGGTGTTGGGGTTTGTGTTTTTATCTCCGTCGCAGTGGTTGTATCACGGACATTGGCCGCGTTCTCGGCAGACTATCGCATGGTGTTGTGAATCCCACGTTAACATGTGGTTATTTTCCCGCGATAGACTGCAATGTGTAAAGTTGCGTTAACATTTTTTGGAGTTGTTTAGCGCACGTTCTTGTGAATATCCCACTGGAAGAATAACAGAAAGTGAGGGAAACATGGGGCTTAAGAGATAGAGCATGCCGTCTCCAGATGGAGAGCGACGGAATGAGAGAACATTCGAGAAGGAGATGGGGAGATAGTGAAAGAGAGAAAGAGTAGAAGGGGCAAAATAGGAGATCAAAGAGAGAAAAATGGAGACAGAGCGAGGCAGGAGATACAGCATGTAATATAAAGAGAGAAAGTTAGAGACTGAGAGAAGGAGAGAGAAGAGGGGAGAGAGAGAGAATGGGAGAACAGAAAGGAGGATACAAAGATAAACGAGACAGTGTACTGCATGTTGCACACAGTTACCACAGCAGGTTCATTCACCCACTAATTTAGCGCACCAGCCCAATGTTGGAGCGGTGCTTTGTTGCGCTGCCCATAATTGTTATGCACCGTGTGACTATAACCCCCCCGTCAACTGGTTAGATAGAAGGTGTGTGGTGTAACCGCCAGAACTGCCGACTTGGTCACTGGGGAACCAAGTTGGAGTCACAGCGTCGGCTCCACAACCTGTGATTCTGCCCAAATCCCTTAATCTCCCCATGCCTACCAAAAATGAATGTGTCCTTGTGTAACGTAGATGGTGCTTATGTAAAGCACTCCAGTACCTTCGGTCGAGTTCGCGCTATATTAAAAACTGCAAAAAAACAAGAAAGACGAGAAAACGAAAGTAGCTCTTCATTGGCAAACTCTGTAAAGTGGTGCTTATGTGTAACGTGACGCTGGGTCAGAGTAGCATGCCTTAAGGGGGATGTCGGAAATGGTTCTAAAGGAAATGAGAAGCGGAGTGAACGTATGCACGTAGTACGTCAATGTGCACAGCGAACTTATTAAAATTTAGGCCGGCTCATCTGAGAGTAGTGAAGTGGGAACATTGGAATGCAGTGACGAAAGCAGTGCAAAGAAAACCAGGAAGGACGGCAATGACCGGAAGGAGGGGTGCATCTGTGAGCGAGGAGGCACAGGACTATTAAAAGCTATACCCCAGTAAAGTGGGAACACCAGAACCAACGTAACCATAAGGAATGCAGTGATGAAAGCATTGCAAAGAAAGCCAGGAAGGACGGGCAGCAATAACGGGAGGGAGGGGGTGCATCTACGAGCAAGGAGGCAACAGATGGCCAAAGATGGTCCACCAAAAGAAACAATCGGTGAAGTCCCGTGGGAGGGAACCAAGCACTCACAGGTGGGACAGATGGACACTATTGACCAACCACAGTAAAGGAATTTCAAAAAGGCAGGCCAACTAACCAACCAGAAGCGCCGGGCAGAGCTTAAAGCCCAGATTCTGAATGCAACATGTCTCGAAGATACAGCACAAGCACTGCTTAGGCAAGACATAAAAAGGGCCTAGATGCTCTGAGAACAAAATGGAACAAAGATTTGGACTCTGAATGGATACAGGTGTTACAGCGCATTCGTAAAGTGTCACAAACCACTGGCTCAACCTCCTGCATTGTGGTTATGTCCACAGAACCTACCTGACCATGGCAAGACTACAAGCTATGTATCCTGCGGGTACACCTGTATGCCCCAGAATGGAAAGGGGAGGAGCCTGCGTTTGGCCATATGGTGTAGTCTTGTGAGGTGATTAGATGAAGGTGGACGGAGATTGCAATACATAGTACAGACTGGACAGGCAGGCAGGACAGAGATAAACACAAAGGGGCTTATTATTATGTCAGTCGAAGTTGCCTCCAACTGACACCGTCTCGGTACCGACTGACCAACGGTCGGTGGTTCTGACCGCCTCATTACGATGCGACCCAACACTGTTCGGTCAGATACTCACATTTCTGTATTGGAGCCATAATATAGGCTCCCATAAAGAAATGGGGAGAGGGGGTGTAAAACCCTGCACCCTGTGGCAGGCACCGCACCAGTGCATGGATTTACAGGGGTGCACCCTAGGTACTCCCTCGGCCACCAACAGTAGGCCTCGGAGGCAAGGGGGCCCTGCTAGGGGCTCCCAAAGTTGCTTTCCAACAGCCTTTCCATGTTGTAAAGGCTAGCACAAAAAGGCTGTGGGAAACCGACATCGTAATCCTGACGGCGGAAACACCATCCATAGGGGATTACGGTGCGGTTCTGACCGGCGGGAAAACTCCGAGAGCCAGTCGGAACCACGTCAGAATGACCGACCGGTTCACGCTCCAACCGCCGACATCGTAGTTCGTCGGTTGGACCGCAAATTGACCACAAACTGACCGTGTCGGTGGGAAAGCCTCCAACCGCAGTCGGAAAGCTTCAGACTAGCGGTAAGAGGCTTTGCGATCGACGTCGTAATTGGCCCCAAAATTTGTGTTTATTGGGGCTTATGCTGTGGCCTAAAACTGGGAATTCTAACAGGAAATTCATTGACTTAGCAGTAGATTCATTGACTTGGTCTTGGTTCGTGCAAAGCGTCTAAATGTGATGCACTGGAGTTCTCCACTGTCACCAGACCTGGGAGATGGAAGGCTGACCTACGTAGATTTCCTCAAGCAGAAATAGGTGTTAGCAGCCACCTATCGTTCACAATGCCTTGACCGAGAATAGTGCTAACCCTTGGTGCAAGCTATTAGCCCCAATAAAGATGACAGGCCGCTAGAGGACTCGCAAGTGTGGAGATCGAAAAACTTGACGAGAACCAAAACTAAACAAAACAAAATAGCACATCTTTGGTGGGCCATTTTATAGCTGTGTACAGGTACTCTTCAGCGGTATAAGCGTAGAACATTGTTGTAATATGGTGTGCAGGGAGAAGAGACGAGTTGCGGATTGGGAGGGTACTCCTACTCACTTTTATTGTTTATATTTCTGGTGATAAGGTTGAAATGTTTGATCTAACTACTGCCTGGAACACACCATGGAAAGTTATGTTGCGTTACACGAACCTAATGCGTGGAAGTTACTTGGCATTCACATTTACCTGACTTTCTAGTTTTAAATGCCTTATGGATGCTGAGTGGATACAGGTGTTACGCCCAGGTGCAGGAGGTGGCCAGCAATGTCAGATTTAAGCTCAAACACACTTTCATTATCTCCACCTGCCCTACTTGACGCTTGACAGGCTACACAAAATCTACCCCGCTAGGTCCTCAACGTGTCCAAAATGTAAGGAGCAAGGCGCCGCTTTTTTGCATATGACTTGGGCCTGTAGAGCACTGCTGGGATACTGGGAGGAAGTGGTGAGGAGACTTGTGGAGGTGGCAGGGGTGCATCTCCAGCTGAAGATCCACCATTACCTGTTAGGCTTGATACCAAAAACTAAATAGGAAACTATGCAGTAAAGATATGCAAAACTCGAGGGCATATTTACTAGAAAATGTCAGAGCGCGGAATTGCACCACCTTTGGCAAGGCCGCGTTCTGACATTTTCAAAGTGCAGGGACGCGCCGTATTCACAGGGACGCCCCTGTGTTCCTAGCCCTGGTGCTAAATTTAGCTACCTAGCGCGAACGCAGGCACCCTTGCACCATAGTGCAAGGGAGCCTGCATTGCAGGGAATGAGTGTTTATGTGCAGGAAGGGATACCTTCCTGCACATAAACAATCAGAAATGGCGATTTGTTACTTCTATGCTGCAGAATTAAGCAAATGTAGAAGTAGCAAATCATCATATTTAAGGATTGTTTATGTGCAGGAAGGGACACTTTCATGAACATAATCAATCAATAATGGCATTTTGCTCTTTCTATGTGTGATGCAGAATGCAGCACACATAGAAAAAGCAAGAATGAGGAGAAATAAAAGTATTTCTCCTCATTTTGCCATTCTAACACCTTCTCTTGCATGGCGTTAGTTTTGGGCGCTGCCTCAGATTTACACATCCTTGTAAATTTGGGGCAGCGTCAAAAGCACTGGGTGTTGCGGTGGAACGCCCACAGCAACACCCATTGCACACCCCTTTCACGCTAAGTGATGCGTGTAAAGGGGCCTTATTTACAAGGCGGCGTTAAGCCACAAAACGTGGCTTAACGACGCTTTGTAACTATGAAGAAGGGCATATCGCCACCAGGACGTTGTAAATATGCCCCTGGGTCTTATACTTTCCAAGCACCACACAGCGTAGGCTAGATAAACAATAATGGGCCTACAGTCCAAACATAGCTCAGAGGCATGCTGGAATGGACTCTAGAAGTTGAACTGCATTAAAAAATCTGCGAACAGATAAGCAGGCGGAAGAGGACCTCAGAGACTGGGTGAATGTGATGACCCAACTAATAGATGAGCCCATATAGGCTGAGGGCGGCGGTACCCAGGGGGACATGGACGGGAAAGAATATGCAACACATAAATGCCAACAAGGCCCACAGTGACAGCTGCTACCTGGGGAGGGGGGCGGTAATCAGGTGATGGGGCGGAGACTAACCATAGTTAATATCTGCATTGTTTAGGCTCTGTTTGGTGCTGTTGCTGGAAGGCGCAGCCCAAAATTTGTACATGGGGAAGTTGGCTTGTATTCGTATTACACACTGTATTCAATCAAAAATAAACATGTTAAAAAACATGCCCGGGCCTCCCTGGATATTGCTGCCTTGAAAATTAATAAATATTATCATTAAAAAGTTTATATTTGGGTAGCAGAGATAAGAAAAAAAATACTTGTGTATGAAGGGAGGACGTACTTTTGCTTTTTGAGTTGCTTCTGTCCTGTGTGCATATGTGTTTGATCGTGACACTGTGCTACTAATGCACTTGTAAATACAATGGAGTATTGTATCCACTTTATGGATCTATGATAGACCCCATGATAACAGGTTGAAATTCCAGTGAGACCACTCAGCTTTTTGTCTTCCTGAAGTCAATCAAATGAGCACTTTTGAGTTGGATAACAAGACACTTGTTTTAACTAACAGACTCACTTGTTTACCACTCCCAATAACAATTTATATGTCCCCGTACTAATACACCACAAATGTACATTTAGTTTCCGGTTAAAGTGCTACTCGCCGAAAAGCACTTCAACGCCTCATCAGGGATAGTAAGAGCTATATAAATAAAATTTCAATTACAATAAAGCATCAAGAAACCCCACTAGATGAACATGTCCTTTACTAAAGACATATTCGTGTGTTTATAAAGCTTGCTGTCAGTGCTTTGTGTGATCTCTGTGTGAAGGTAGCTTGCACTTTGCTGCCATGTGCTGAAGCGTGCACTACCCCTTTCTCCTCTGTTGTCGAGAGATGGGAGTCTGCCTAATGCTGCTCTTACTATAACTGAAACCCCAATTTCCTGTGAATAGAAACCACAAAACCTTTAGGAAAGTTTTTTAGCACCTACTTAGGTTTAACAGTGGCTACTCCGCTATGGCGGAGGAGCGTCGCCCCCCCTGCCAGCAGCAGCAGCTGCAAAACTTGAAAAATAAAACGATAATGAAGCATGTTTATTATCGTTTTATTTTGCTACCGGGGAGTCTTGGGGGCAGGGTCAGGGGATAACAGGCACTGTGGGGGTGAAGGGCACTGTTAACAGTGTGCATGACAGTTTGACTGGCTGTCTCTGGACAGCCAAACCGTCATGCGCACTGAAGCTGTCTCCAGCCCAAGCTGCGTTGCTGGGTTGGAGACAGCAGGCACAGGCTCCCAGTCTCCCCGGGAGCACAAATCGAGGGCACTCAGGCCAATCCTGATGCTGCTCTCATGATGTGAGAGCAGCGTCAGGATTGGCTGCAGTGCAGTCTGGGAGCCCGTGTGCAATGGACCAGAAGGGAGGTGATGCAGCAATGCAACAGTATTCAGGTACGTTTCTTTTTTTTTGAAGGACTCAATATGTCAGAACCCAGCACTGACAACAACTGGGATGATTTGGCAATACTTAGAAGGACCCAGATCAAGACAGCCTTACACGGTCTTATGATGACTGAATATTTAAGGGCAAATGCGGCCCCACAGGGGCTGATAGTAAAGAACGAACCATTCATCTTCCAGCATGACAAGTCATTTAAGAAGGATTGGTCTTTAATTTCCTGGCACTGTACACAGGACTGGCTTATCCTAATAATAAAAACTGCCAACCGCATTGCCCATGAATTAAAGACTGAGATACAAACTATTGAGGTACGCCTCAAAAGTTATCAACCAATCAGTGTACTGAAGAAACCTCTTGAAGAACTCAACCAGATGATGAATGATTTTGAAGTCACCCTGAAACAAAGCAAGTACACCAAACTAAAAAAGGACACAGGACGATTTAGCCATGAAAAGGTATATCCCTACATACGAGAGGATTACGTGGCACCATCTAAAGACCAAGACTTGAACACTAACGGGGACTCGTCAGACACAGGCTCTAACAGCTTGGGCTCAAGTAGACACAGCGGATCAGGACATTAAGGGAGGAGAGGCCAGGGTAGGAGAGCACATTTTGGAGGCTCACAAGGATGGGGCCCCTACCAAGGACCCCCTGCCTACCTCCCTTACCCAAACGGCCCTCCAATGACACAAGGCCCACCAGGACCCTACAATCACTGGAATATTCCCCAACAAGAATTCCCGTACTATCAACAGAATCCTTTTTTATGGTCACGCCCAGGGCCCAGGAGGGGTCGGAATCGGAAAAGAAGCCAAGTCCATTGGGCAACGGAAGAAGAAGCGTCAGGATTGTCAACCAGGAGCATGACAGTAGCCTTGAGCAACCAACCAACAACCAGCAGAAAGACCACTTAGTGGTGAACCTGACTGACCAAATCCTGACTCCAGCACAAAAGAGTATTTTGGAAAAGGGCTTGGGTTTCATCCCAATGCAGAAACTTGACAAATTCAAACTTTGCAAGGAGGTCAATGAGTTCATGAGGAAACTTAAACTCAGGACTTTCTTTAGCGAAAAAAACCCACAGATCAGAGAAGATGACACAGGACTCAGAGTGAAATAAACCTTTACACCCCCTAACAGTTTACTACCCGCGGAGCTATTAGCTTTTGAAAACGCAGTCATGAAGGAAATAGAGGACATCAACTCGGACAACAACCGCATCTTCCACAACACCACGAGGGAACAGAACCCAGCCATCAAGGAACTGGCAAACAACAGCAACCTAGTCATAAAGCCTGCTGACAAAGGGGGAGCTATTGTGATCCAGACTTCAGAAGCTTACGACCAGGAATGTCAATGACTGCTACAAGACCGCAGGAATTATGAGGTCTTACCAGATGACCCCATTGAATCTCTTAGAGTACAGATCGCTAGCATGATAGAGGAAGCCCTCGCGCACGACTGGATCTCGAGGAAGGAAGGAGATTTCCTCACCAACAAATCACCAATAATCCCTTACTTTTACACGATTCCTAAAATTCACAAAGACCTGAACAAACCACAGGGTCGTCCCACTGTGTCTGGCATAGGATCTATTTTGGAGCCTTTGTCTAGATTTGCAGACGCTTTTCTACGCCCTGTTGTACAAAAGACAGACACTTACCTAAAAGATACCAAAGACGTGTTGAGGCTCCTACAAGATATGGATTTTGACCCCACAAAGGAACTCTTGATGGGGTTGGATGTAGAAAGCCTCTACACTAGTCTCCCGCATGATGAAACTTTACACATCATAGAGGATGTACTCTTCGGGACGGACTGGGAATTCCAAACCCCTCACAACATTGTAATGGACTGCTGCAAGTTAGCACTCACCAGGAACTTCTTCCAATACCAGAGCACACTGTACCTCCAAAAGCACGGGACCAGCATGGGCAGCCCTTTCACCCCCAGTGTAGCTGGCCTGTATGTCCATCATTTGGAATCACATAAGATTCTTCAAATAAACAACCCTTATCAACACCACATCAGGGTATGGAAGCGTTGATGCAGCGGTAATTTCACGGTAATTTCTCAATGCAAAACCTCATTTACCTTCTAATTTACCGCTGCAAAGGTACTGGACCCTTGCCACTGTATATTACCATCAGGAGACTTTACATAAACATGAAAAATCAAAAATGCAATTAATATTTAAGCCAATAAAGAGAGTTGTGAGTATTTTAAAGGGTTTTATTTTCTAGTTAAAAGTTAAGGTTCTCTGACCCTTTATTCATTAGTCAAATATCAATCAGGTTACAGAATTTGGAAAACAGGAAAAATAGAATTAATACAGAACATATTATAGGTTACATATAAAATATTCCATAAAGGAAGGGAATGAGGCAATCAAATGTCAATCAGAATTCTCCAAAGAAAGTACAGGAAAATATGATTCAAGAGTGAGTTTTTGCAAGGCTAATCAATAATTAATAATTGGCAAAAATCTCCCATAAAGAGAAATAAATGCATAAGACAAATAAATCTTTTCAAAACTAATTAATTAGTCAAAGCATAAACTTATAGTTTTAGCATCTAAATCTACCTGTTCTATCTAGCTCCACTCTCTGCCCTGGTCTGTTCAATCTGAGAGAGGCTGCTTCACAAGGAGCGAGACAGCCCTCCCTTCACAAGATCACAGAGGAATGTGATCTGCCTTGCCAAAAATATGACGTGCAAGGCTAGCCTATGCCCCCCACCTTTCTCTATCTCTCCTCGGACGCAATCTGCTCTCAGACTGCACCCGCGACGTTCGCGTACCTAACCCATATGATGTCTGATCTCATCTGCTTCTTCTCCTCTCCTGTCTCTCAGACTAAGGCCCTAAAGCTTAAGGCTTAAAAAGCGAGCCCCCACGCCCCCTAAGAGGTCATTATTTATACTCTAATTCTTGGCTGACTATTCTAATAATGTTGCAAGTTTTCAGTAAAGCTTGTACCATGATTGGTTAGCTTAGATGACATGAGGGACCCCATCCTGTTTTCATTGGCAAATCCAACCCATACCAGTTTTAACAAAAGAAGCGTTAATGATTAATACAATTATATGTTTTAGCAACATTTACTAGGAAAAATGTTTCAGTCTATTTCCTCCTTCCTGTCACATCGCACGCAGGAAGGACACATTCCACAAACACTGATACATTGGCAAGGTAACAAGAATGTACAGTTCATGGTGGCCTTGAACCAGGTCTTCACTTGAGGCATTTGGCAGTATGTAGCTGGATCTGCGCATGCGTCTCTCCTTCAATACAATTCACAGCCTTGCTGGATTCACAGGCAGCCATTTTATCTTAGGCCCAAAAACAAAATAAACACAAAAATAGTATTAATTTACGAAATAAAACCCATTATGTTTTACCTTCCCCATACTAATACCCTGTATAAATGATTACCTAGCAAAAGCTATTAGTTTAAAGCAGATTTTCTTATTATTTGTGCACAACATGCAAAAATGTGCAATGTACAACATAGCATAAAACATGCACTAGTGTAAATTTTGAAAGCGCACACAGTTAATACATACTCATAGCAACATGCTCTAATGTTTTAGATAGCTTTTCATGCAAAATGCGTTTGCCCCATATAGAGTGTTGGTGCATGGTTGATTAATTAATACACATTATAAAAAGATGTGTTATGAACTGAATATGCATTGTCTAAATATGCAACAAAGCCAAAGTCTCTTGAGACAGGTACAGGGAGTGTAATGTACAGGGAAAAGAAGCTGGGAGGAGAGAACACACATTCTATGATTATCTTCAAAGCTAAAGAGGCCACTGAAATCACGAGTTTTCTCTACACTGCAAAAACACATGTTAATTCAGCACAAGCATTTCAGACTGAAAGCATTTACCAGGCCTCATTTCATGTCTCATGTGCCATGTGTTTTTCACTTGCACCAAAATCTGCGTGCCATTTTAAATGCAATCTGTCTGAAACATAAAAATAAAGCAATGCTTAATCTTGATGAAATCTAGCTCTATCAGCGTTATATTGATGACGTTTTGGTAATTTGGAATGGCGACATGGAAACGGCTACCAAATTCATGACCTGGCTGAACTACCAGAATGAATATCTCAAATTTACCAGCACCATCTCAAATAAAGAACTAGTGTTGCTAGACTTGAACATATTCCCCCAGGAGGGTGTTTTGAAGACTACAACACATTTCAAAACAACAGCAAAAAATTGTCTCCTCCTGTATGACAGTTTTCATCCGCGGCACTTACGGGATAATCTCCCGTATGGTCAGTTCTTGCGCCTAAGAAGAAACTGCTTAAATGTGAAAGACTGTAAAGAACAGGCAGAGGACCTACGCAAGAAATTGGAGAAAAGGAACTACCCGACCAAAATAGTGGATAAAGCATTCAAACGAGCGAGGAACAATAACAGGGATGCCCTTCTGGAACCTGCACCACAGAAACCAAAGGAAGAGAGACCAATATGCATAACCACATTCAACACTGGCTCCAACCAAGTATCGAAAATAATCAATAAACATTGGCGCATACTCAACTGCGGCCACTTGAATTTACCCAAACCTATGTTCTCGCACAGAAGAGGCAAAAGTCTGCGGGACATGGTGGTACACACCTGGCCACGAGTAACCACTCAAGCAGAAACATCGAACACTCTACACCCACCATTGATGGGTCATCACCCCTGCGGACACTGTAGCGTGTGTCATTTGACCAAAAAGAGCAGAAACATCATTTTCAACAATGACACAGTTTGGGAACAACACCGTTTCACAAACTGTAACAGTAAGAATGTGATCTATATGATCACCTGTCCCTGCGGTATGCACTACATTGGGATGACCACACGCCCAGTAAAAACATGTATTGGTGAACATAAGAGCAATGTCAAATGTAAAAAAGCGACTACAAAAATGTCATCACATTACCCAGAGGCCAGTCACACTACACAGGACATACAATGGACAGTCATTGAACATGTGAACAGCGAAGTAACACTGTTCGAAAAGGAACAGCGCTGGGTGTTTCACTTGGGCACACATGTAAGGGGACTCAATGATGACATCCCATGGGGACAACTGAGATAGTAAGGGCACCCTGGGCACACTGACTCATGATTCCTCCTCCGCACTATGATCAAATAAGATGTACAATACACTCTCCAGGCGTCTTATAATCATACACCCTTCCAACAAAATCTTGCTTTATTCGGAAATACTTGGTCTCAGCACCACTGCCTGCAAAAACGAGGGCACCTATAGTATCATCCTGGCATTTGGGATTATACTAACATTGTACCTAGGCACTCTCGCAGAGATGTGCATCTAAATCTGTAATTGCCGAATTTATTCATACACAATTTTTATTGACACCCTTTAAGGAGTTTATTGACACAGTAGGTACATGTGATCAACCAGGAAGTAGGACAGTATCAGGGCAGATAAGGACGCACCCAACCATTTTCACACAGAAAAGCGCAATACACGTTAGCTACCGCTAACGTTTACTTCAGAGTGACCCCGCTCTGTTCAACGTTTAGCATCATAACAAGGGAGTACACACACGACGCGATACACAGAAACAACCTGTAACTGATTTGCCATATGATGACGGCCATTTTGGAGAATTTGCTTTCTAGCAGTTCATACGCTGTTACGCACAACACACAGAAGTAAGCGCGTGTAATGAGTAGAATTTTCTATTACTGGATGGCCATTTTTTGTAGGTTAGCGTTGTAGTAGTTGGAAACACACACGCGCCAAACACGGAAGGCATCAGGTACTTAAGCTGCTTCACAGCACACATCCCTTGTTCATCGGAGCCACTGGTAGGCATTGCTGGGGCGAGAGAGCAGCTTTGATGACGTAAGTACGGCACAGCCGATCCCCTTAGAGAACGAGCATTCTCAGGAACAAGGCATTGCTTTTTCCAGGAAAAACTTTATTTTCTCATTACGTGAACACTTTGTCTCCCACAGTGTTTGACTACAAGCGCTCCTCCCCTCCCGTGTAATAGCTCATGGGGCTCTAGTTTGACTACAAAAGTGTATGTTAACTCTTTTTTATATTTGTCCCTGTACTTCTACTCCACATAGTACCTCTCCAGGCATCACATAAGATTTCTCCTGCATATAGAATGAAGATACAACAAGATTCTAATACCACGGATACGGCCCACCATAGAGTGTGTGTTTTATGTTTTATGTTTTGTATTGTCTTGTACGTCAAAATCAAGGGTAGCACGGCACCCACGTGAATCAATTACAAGTAGTTGTGCACTAGAGAAAAATATATCACTAGGTAGACCTTCCACGAGTTTGGTGATGTGGTCTTGTAATTATCAAATGAATATGATAACTACGTTTTATTCTATCCTTCCAGATTGAATAACAAGAATATACCAATTGGGTATTGTATAAGTGAGCGTTTCTATTATTCACACGAGACTGCTACATTGATTAGGCAGACCACACTGTTGTTTCTCTTGAAGAGTGGTGTAGGGATCATCTGTTTTGGTCCTGAAGGGGATGGCTTCGAAACATGTAGACCAGGGAGGTATTAGCTCATCATAGCATACATCCTCCACTCCCCAATATCAGCTATAGGGAGTATTAAATTTTAGTTTCCACACAGCCAGGTATTTTTTAACCTCACTCTATTCACTCTGACCCTAACACTCTCACACTACACATAGCATCACCTCACCTAAAAGTGCTCCCACGTCTCCGTCGGTCGTAGCACGCCCCGTCCCGCAGCGGGGCGGGAAGAACCCGATGATGAAGCATGCCACCAAGGGACCTTTTGGTGGGTGAGGGTTATTTTAACAAACATTGGGGCATATTCTCAAGGAGCTATCGCAGAGTTAACGGCACTTCATCGCAGCCAAATCCGCGATAAATTTATCACCCCATTCCCAAGCTGGTGCTAACAGCCCATAACACCAGTTTACCTGCGATAGCAGTCGCAAAAAACATCGCCACAGAGGAGCCCGGCAACTAACGCTAATGATATGCAGAGTAGGCGTTCCCGTGCCAAAAGCCGCGACAACACCACTCCACAACATTCTCAACGACCAGCCAGATCTGCGATAAGATCACAAAACATGCGCTAAGGCGCGTTAGCAGCAGGAAACTAACACCTGCTCCTACCTGGTGTAAAGTCGGACGACAACCGGCACCAGACAAGGGAGCACAGCCCATAGCCACACATGAAGAACAACAGATGCCCTGGAGCAACCCATCATGCAGGCCTGAGCCCCAATAGGTCAACAACACCCACCGCCACCACCCCGGACCCCCCGGCGAGCCCTGCCCGGGCACCCCCCTATGGACATAGATATTGCACATCAACTCCATGAAATCATGAACCAAACAAATCGCCTGAAGTCGCACAATCACAACACCCAACATACATGTGTGGCCCGAAAAAGGAAATCATACACCCATATCAAAATATCCAAACAATACGTTTATTACAGAACAAACCAAAAAAAACAATTCTGAAGAGGCATGGCGGGTCGTCTCAGGACATTCTGTAAGTCACAGCCTGCAAAACAGAAATCTGGATCAGAAGGTGTGCCATGTGTCCATCAAAGTAGAGAGAGAGAGAGCGAAAGAGAGGAAGAGAGAGGGAGAGAGAGAGAGAGAGAGAGGGAGAGAGGGAGAGAGAGAGAGAGAGAGGGAGAGAGGGAGAGAGAGAGAGAGAGAGGGAGAGAGGGAGAGAGAGAGAGAGGGAGAGAGAGAGATAGAGAGAGGGAGAGAGAATGAGAGAGGGAGAGAGAGAGGGAGAGAGTGCCGACACTGCGGACCTAGGCCTCACTGCTCACCTGCTGCCACCGGTGTGTCTCCAACCACGTGCCGGTATTCACAGCAGTCCCCCAGGTCCGTCATCTGAAACAGTTTCCAGAGACATGAATGGCAGAGTCCATACAGTTGCACACGCCATCATCGCTTGCCCGCCCCTGCGCACACAGGCTGCTGCACCCCAGCCTCTCCCGCCGCCCAGCGGTGATTGCCTGCCCCTGTGCAACCAGGCCTCACTGCTCACCTTCCGCCACCGGCGTGTCCCCAATAGGGCCCACCACGTTCCGGAGGGATCTCCAAGACCGGTGCCCGCGACCATGGCACCCTCCACATCATGCACCCCCGCACCGCGGGCCACCAGGTCACACACCTGACTCTGGGTCTTGATTTCGCAATGGCAGAGACCACATCAGTGCACACGGCATCATCGCAGGCTGCACACCCGCTCAGCGCTTGAGGTGCCACTAACTCTGTGAAGCGCGATGCAACGCCACGTGGCGGGAGGGCCGCACTGCCCGCTGGCCCAGGCCTACACTGCGGTCCAGCAGGGCTCACACTAATCCTTGCCAGTCCGGACCTCCAGGACGGCGCATCATCGCAGGCTGCACACCTGCTCAGCACTTTAGGTGCCCCTATCTCACTGCACCGCAAGACACCGTCCCGTGGCGGGATGCCTGTGCCTGCCGCAGTGTATCCGGTGCCACCAAGTCTGTGCACCGCTAGCCATGGACCCTTAATGATTGAGTCCCGTTGTGCGGATGCCATCATGTCACCCCCGGCACTGGGCAATGTGAGGTGGCAGGGCCCTAGGCCCTCATGCACACATGCGAACTACACGGAGCCACCCAGTCAGAGAGAGTGGAAATGGCGTCCAGCACGTGCGCCAGGCCCTTTTTATTGCCAGGGTCACATGTCCTGTGACGCCAGTGCTGGACGGGTGTGGTGTGGGTGTACACCAGCCATGAGGGAGTGGCTGTGGCATGCTGACAACTAGACCTGTGAGCTGCAGATCCCCACAGTGAAGACCTGGGACATGTAGCGTTGTCATCCCCCCCTGTGTGCGTAATCGGAGTGGGCTGTCCTGGCGTATGCCAGTCCAGCGTAAGGGTGTGAACAATGACCCCTGGGCTCTGGGCGTGGTACCGTCCTGGGCTGGACAAGGAAGTGACCAATGGATGTGTCTCCGTTGTAGTGTCGGTGCCACACGGACCGGACTCGGCAATCTGTCACCCTGTGACAATAGTCCCACAACATGGGCAACATGGACGTAAGGGGGAATCACTGACCCTACATTCATCCATACTTCCACACTTGAAAGATCATAGACATGACACATCTGTGTGGATATGAATGTTTATTACACATTCAAGGGAGTGTTGCAGCTGGAGCAGTACAGGGCCATGCCAACCCCACTTCACATTGTCGGCCCGTGGAGGGCCAGCCAGAGTCCTACAGGGAATGACAGGTACATCAGGAGAGGAGGAGTTCAGTCCGCAGTCAGATAGCTGTGTCATTGGTGACCAAACAGAATATGGCAGTCCATGTCGAGGTCCAAGGTGAGTGTCGCAGAGTGCATCGGGGGACAGTGGAATCTGATGATGCAGAGGGCAGAACCAAGCAGAAACAGGCCACATGGCGGAGATGAATGCTACTGCGTCCTCCTGACCACGAGGGCTGATTCATCCGCATCTTCGTCCTCTGCTGTTGCATGTGCCTCACATGTGGGTGGTGGTGTACTGTCTCCAGCACTGTGTGGCACAGACACATCAGGGGCCGGAGATGTGGATGGGGTGATAGCAGCAGCATGCATCAGCGCCAGGCCTTGTGGCAGCAATGCCATGAGGAGGGTCTTTAGGGCATTGAGGGACCCAGCTACCTCTCGCTGGTGTGCAGCCGTGGCAGCCGCTCTTTCCGCCTGCATCCGCTCCATGTTCTCCATGATCCTCCGCATGTGTCCCAACTCCCGGGCGAGATCGCTGGAGGCACTCTGGCTAGACAGTCGTTCTTGTCGCAGAGTCAGGACTCTGGCGATGTCAGCCATGGTCCGTTGGAGAGCATGGAGCGGACTGTGGGTGTCCGTTAGGGACTGTGAGTGGTCCCTGATGGGACTTAGACACCCACGTATGGCGTCTAGTTTGGCTGCCATGCGGTCGAACCCCACTTGCACCTGTTCGGCCAGCTTCTCCTGGCACCCCAACACACGGCATTGGAAGGCCATGTGTTCGTCGTGGGGGTCCTGGGAGGCAGCCGTGGTGATGGGTGCTGCCTGCTGTGTGTACTGTGGAGGGGGGGCTCCTCGTGGCAGCTGGGCTGCCCTGATCCTGGAAGTGGGCTGCGGAGGCTCTCCACGAGCTGTTCGAGGGCGTCTGAGTTGAAGGTGTGGTGGTCCTCTTCCTCATCAGAGAAGAGAGGTTCGGACTGCTCTGCAGGAGGTGTTGGATTTCCCCCTGCAATGTGAAGGGGAGATGCAGTTTAACATCGTGTACACATGTATGTTGACGCATTGTACATGTCTGAATTCAGACTGCATGACAGTGTACATTGTGACTGTTTGGGGGGAGCGGTCTATTTGATGGGGGACAGTGGACATTCCGACTACATCACGGATGTGAGTTTATACTTGTACATTGTCAACTCACATTTCCCTGCAGTGCCATATGTGATTGGCCAGTTACTACGCACATGCGGCACCTGTTGTGTCCTCTGTTCTGTTGTGGACGTGTTGTGGTTTGTGCCACCTCGTTGTCAATGTTGATGTGCTCTGCATGTTATGTGTGTGTGCCGCATTTTGGGGGAGTCGCCCCTGCAGCTCTGATTTAGCTGCCCTTCTCCCTTCCATGCGGTGTGCCTCTGGGTTCTGTGCTTATGCAGTGCTGAGATGTTGCATGCCTGTGTGCATTGGTCTCTTGGTGGGAGTTGTGGGTCTGGGGCATGTTTTGTCCGCAGATGTGCTATGCTTAATTGTGCATGTGTGCCATTGTGCCCATCTCCCCCCGTCCCCCCAGTCCCTGGTGGTTACTCACCCTGTTGCTGTTGTGTCCGGTCATGTTGAGCAGTGTCCGGTCCCCCGACTCCTGCCACCGTCTCCCCACTGATGACTGTGGAGACCATTTCCTCCATCTCGTCCAGCTCCTCCTGTGGCGCTGGACTCCCACCTCCAGTCTGCATTGCTGCCTTCCGGTTGTTTGCGAGTTTCAGCTTGGTTTTGCGCTTCACATCATTCCAGCGCCTCTTGACCTCGTCCATTGTCCTCTTCAGCACTCCGACTGCATTCACCTTGTCCACGATGGTCTGCCATATTCCATTTTTAGTTGCCAGTGACACAGTGGAGGTGACGAACAGTGATTGATGGTGTTCTATCACCTCCGTTATCAGGATCCTGTTTTCCTGCGGACTGAACTTCGTCTTCCTCTTCTTCTTGTCCTTGCCCTTCCCTGACCCCGAGGTTCCAGGCTGGTCCTCCGTGGGGCTTGTGGGGTTCTGGTTGTCCTCTGTACTTGCTCCGGCTGCCTCCATTGTGCTTCGCTGTTGTTTGTATGTTTTTTTCTACTTTTATGGTGCAGTTTCCCGCATGACGCGTGGGACTTGCAGGCCTGTGGCTGGTTTTCGTAGATTTTTGTATCGCGATTGGCATCATCGCTACTATTTTCGCGTTGGGGTTTCGCGTTTTTTTTAACGCGTTCATTTGACGCGTTGTCCTGTGACTATCGCATGTTACCGCCGTGTTGTGAATACCACGTTGACACGGAGTTGTTTTCCCGCGATGGACTGCGATGTGTGGGGTTGCGTTAAGCTACACTTGCGGTAGTTATCACACGTTCTTGTGAATATGCCCCATTGTGTTTTCCTATACATTCTTAGGAAAACAAACAGTTCTCTTACAACATCTCATTGAACTGGTCTAGGAAGAATACTACTATTTAATAAGTAGAATGTGGACTTTCTGTGTTTTTTCATGATTTATAGAGGAGGGTGAGTCCACATCGTACTAAACCTCTTCACTCCCTTTCCTGTTTTGTTTATCAGTGGTTGTTTGTATCATGGTGTGTATTTTTGGCCAGTATGTCTGCAGCGCGGGGCATGTCCAGAGCATATGCACGAATGTGGCACTGGGCAGGTGGCATCGAGGGCATTCAAACTGTGTTTCGGGATAAAATCGCTTGAGCTGCGCTGTGTGAGATACGCCCGATGTAGTATGTTAGACATTCTTTGTCGTGTGTGCACGACCAAATTCCTCTTCCCATTTTGATCGGAGCCGCGTGAGTGGTGTGGCCGTGAGTTCTATGATGGATCTGTAGATCCATGTGATGAGGTGGCACCCTGTGCCCATAGTTAGTATTGCATGCAGTGTGGGGTGTGTCTTTGGTTCTCCGTCCGTCAGGTTCCATGTTTTTCTACAGTCAGAGATGAGTTGCCTGTGTAGGAGGAACTGACCGGCGAGGAGCCCCCTCCCCTCCGTCAGGCTCTCAAAGGAGGCTAGTTGTCCCTCCATGAACAGAGAGTCCACTTCTGTGAGTGCGTATTCTGTCCAGACACGCATGTCCTTGGATGTATAATGGTCACGCCCCCTGGGGAGACCCGCTAGTGGCAATAGCGGAGAGTAGAGTGGTGTATCGCGGGATAGGCGGTGGAGTCTTAGCATGCAGGACCTAGCTAACGTCACCTGGATGGGATGGGTTGGGCTCGGTCTGGTACCCGGGAGAAGAATTCTATGTATCGCAGGGATCGTCAGGGGCCCTGATTGTGCATCCGTTTCCTCTAGATGTCGCCCTATATGAGTGTGTCAGCTCTTTGCGGGGTGACTGTTGGCAAAGTCTCTGAGTTCCCGTCGGAGCTGCTGGAATCGTTGGGGTCTTCTTCGGGCGTGAAGATGTGAGGACCGTCCTCATTGTCTGATGCTGAGAGGTTCGCTACCAGTTCCGCCGCAGCCTGGATAGCCTTTCGTCGCTCCGCTATTATTTGCTCTAAGTTCGGAGACTTCAGTGTCTTATTTTGCGGTTGTGTTCCTGATCGACTTTGGGTGCCCTTTGCCCTTCGCCGTGGGGGCCTAGGTGCATTTGGCTTGTGCGTTCCTCTAGTTTAGGTTAATTTGTAGGTTCAGCTCTAGCCAGTCCAGGGCTTCCTTCGGATCTGTAAAGAAGATTGTGGTCTCATTATGGATGACTTTGAGCCGCTCCGGGAACAGTAAAGAGTATTGGACATTTTTGTCTCTCAGCAGCCTTTTTACTTCCAGGAATGACGACCTCCGCCGTTGTACGGCCTTGGAGTAGTCTGGGAAGAGCATGACCTATTTGTCTTCCACTGTGATGGGGCTGTTCAGCCTGGCGGCCCGTAATATGGTATCTCTGTCTTGAAAATGAAGGAGCATGCATCGGGGGAGTAGGCGTCTTGCTGGCACACGGTGCGCTATCTCGACCGAGAAAAAGGCAGTATGCTCCTCGCGTGGTGTGAAGGATTTGAGTCAGGTTTCCATGTACTCCATAGGATCTTTCCCTTCCACTCCTTCCGGCAGATTCAGTATGCGCAGGTTGCTGCACCTGGAGCGTCCCTCCAGGTTATCTGTTTTTTCTTCCAGTATCGCTACTCGGGCCTGCAGATCTTTCATGGAGTCCTGTTGTGCTTTGGCCTGGGGTTGCAGTGTGGATAGGGCTTTTTCTCCATCCACCACCTTGTCCGCTAACCTCCGGTGGTCGTCTCGCAGCAGATTGAGGTCAGTGGCTAGAGTGCCGAAGTGCTCCTCCATGGTGACTCGCGAGTGTTCTATGGCCGCCAGGACCCTGTCCAGTTTGTACGACATGGCGGAGTTGGAGTCTGGGACCGTGGTCTGGGCATCTGGGATTGGGGACTTAGGTCGCTGGGGTCCTCCAGTCGCCTTTGGGCGTCCCATGCTCACGTACTGGTTGCGCGGCTGCTGCTCTCCTCTACGGCCTACGAGCGTAGGGCGTCTGTGGTGTCCCGTTTGCGGCCCGGTGCAGATGATGGCGGGCTACTGGTGGGTGTCAATCGGTTCCCCTGGGTGGCTTGGGCCTAACAGGCAGTTTGCCCCAGTGACGATGGGCGGGGGGGTCTCTCCTACTATTCTGTGGGCTCACCGCCGGGCCTCCTCCGTGCTTCGACAGCCCTGAGTGCGTCCCTCTCTCCTTTTGGTGTGGGTGTAGGATGTTCCCCTCTGTGTGCAGGTGCCGTTGTTTTAGTGGGGGGGAAAGGCGGAGGTGTGGCGCCTGGTCTGAATGTGCTTCTGTTGTTACGCGCTTCCCGTCGGGCCTGGCGCGTCTGGATTGTCCCGGTTCTTTGGTTGGGCGTTGGGGCCGTGATCAGATGGGTGAGGGCCCGTGCACCTCGCCCTATTGGCCCACCCCCGGTGGCGGTAGTTTTCGGGTTTCTCTCAGCTTGCTTCTGGCTGCTGCGTATGCCCCATCAGGGGCCTAGCGCCTCTGGTTTGGCCTAGTGTTGCGGTTAGGCGTTAGGGCTGCAGTCTGATGCCTGAGGGCCTGCTTCCCTTACTCTGTTGGTCCTCCCCCGGTGGCGGCAGTTTTCAGGGGCCTCCTGACTTCCTGGCTCCTGATCTGTCAGCAGTGGCTGTGCGTTGGCAGTTGCGGCCTTGCCTCTCAAGGCGGACTGTAGGCGCCGGGTGTGGGGAGTTGAGGGTCCCACCTTCTCCCACGACATTTAAGTGCCTGTGGGCCCCCCGTGTTCCCCCGGTGTCCGTTTTCCGTGGGGCTTCGGGCCCCTTTAGTAGTTGAGGTTAGGGGGGTGTAGGATTCACTGGGGAGGCGGGGGTGTGAGGCTTGGCCTCACTGGTTGCTTGTGGGCTGGATGGCCATGCTGCTTACTTGGTCTTGAGCAGCTCCTCTGTTGCGGATCGGTGTCAGCCTGGGGCCTCCAGGCCGCTCGGAGCCGAGGAAACCACTCCCGCTGCTTAGTCCCTGCTGTCAGCTCTACGGGGCACCCTTGGTGATCGGCGCGGTCTGCTCCGGCCGGGGCGAGGGGTCAGGCTTGTGTTGTCGCGCTCAGTCTCTGGAGCATGGTTTTTGCGCCTTCACCGGGCAATTGCAGCGGATCTTCTGCTGTGGGTCCGTTGTCTCCCGACCCTCTGCACCTAGGGGTCGAGCGCGTGTCTTCCGCTTGCTGTTGTGGCGGGTCGTGCCCGCTGTGGTGCTATGGCCCCGGAGCTCGCCAGGTTCATCCGGCCGCCTCCGGTGAGTGCCTGGCGGTCGCCATCTTGGGGTCAGGCACTGCGTCCGCTCGAATGTAATCGATCGCTTTCTCCTCTCCGCACCGCTACGGTGCGGAGTCAAATATAATAGAGATTTTTGAACAGCATGCATCGTCTTGTATTTCAAGGTTTTCTTATAGGCAATGATGAAAAAAATTGGAGGCACAATAAAATAACATACTTGCCAAGGATCACACAATTTGGGCAGATGGCCAAGCCTGGATTGATTCCAGGTTTTCTGGTCTCACATTGTGTATTCAGCCACAAGATTGGTATCTCTTTCTCGCTCCTGTTTGATGTCAAAGTTTAATGCTTTGTCTTTCATTCATGGTGTATGAGGTTAGAGCGTGGGCAGCATGCAGAAGCCACAAAAAATCACTGGCACTGCAGTACCACACTTGTTCCATGTCTCTAAAGGAACCTTGCGCTGGTCCTGCAGTACCACCCTTGTTCCATGTCTTTCAGAGAAGATTGTGATGCTCTTGACCAGTGCTTTAGGTCTTTTGTATGTGAAGCAAGGACCCTCTGCACTCCTGCTCCCTGTGC
Organism: Calotriton arnoldi; assembly: GCA_963921515.1. Taxonomy (NCBI): domain Eukaryota; kingdom Metazoa; phylum Chordata; class Amphibia; order Caudata; family Salamandridae; genus Calotriton; species Calotriton arnoldi. The sequence continues at coordinate 595,180 of CAWUFW010000669.1, forward strand.
TCTATTTCTGTATGTTTCAGGTCTGACCAAAAGACTGGTTAGAGGTCTCTCCAGCCTTATGTTTTCTCAAAAATATTACATAATCATCAGACAGAGGGCCAGATTTACAAACATTTCACGCTGTGTTTGCATCACAAAAGGGACGCAAACCAGCACAAAATGTTTTTTTAAATATTTACTTTCCAGTGCAAAACCGGTTTTGTGCTGGAAAGTTACCTAAAAGTTACTTAGCGTCAAAGGGGCATTACGTGGGTGGTACTTGGCGTCCCCTTGCAATCACCCATGCTTTTTGACACAAAACCCTATCTACCAAAAATTTTAGACCTTTTTTTGAGTTAAAAATGAACACCACTTGAAAGCAAGCGTTAAATGGAGAAATGTTTTCATTTCTCCTTTCTTTTCCTTCTTTGAATGTGTGCTGCACTGTACAGCACACATACAAAGTACATACAAAGTAGGATACGTTTTAAAAGTTGTCTATGCATAGTATTTTGTACTGAAAGGGTACCCTTCTAGTGCAAACCCTATGCTAGACTTGCACACACCCTCGCACTATGGTGCAAAGGTGTTTGTGTGGCGCTCTGCAACAGAATTCTGCAGCAGCACTAGATAGAGGGGACAATATCCCTGACATATCTCTGTATATATGGTGCTCTCCTGCTCTCTCCTTCTCATGCAATGCAGCGCAGCATAGTTGGCTGCTGCGCTGCGTGAGAGTCTAGTAAATCTGACCCAAAGTGTCATTCACATATTATTTCAGCCCTTCGGAACAGCATACATACAATTGAGCCCTCTTTAGCTATTGGCTTTGTTTCCAATGTCCGTCTCTTCCTAGTAGACAACCATTTGTCTTTAGGATGTCTTTAGTCTGAGTAACAGTATTTTGCCTGCTTACTCTGGGTTACTCTGGACCTCAGAATATATTTTCTTTAGCTCATCCCCCAGCTGCTCACCTCGAAATGCAGACTTATGCTTGTTAGGTAATGAGAGCACCAGCAGCTCACCTGCCGTTGGACCACAACTTTCTTATGCAGAGCACCAAGCAGAGCACTAGGCATCACTGCTGCAAGTTTCAAATCCACGCCACCATCTTAGAATGGTATTCTGCATACATCATTTTTATTTGTTCCAAAATGGCAGACCAGTGCAAAGCTTTACTTTTCAAAAAACATTTTTATTGCAGCACTTGCCTCCAACATTTAATTGGCATAGGATATTATTTTGTTTTTCATTTCTATCTTTTTTATCTTTAGTATATGCTTGCACTACCAATAAAAACATCTCCTTGTTTTTAGAAGGCAAATAGTGAGACATTTTTTATGCCAAGGCTCTTCCTCACAAAAGTCCACAAAGATCAGATACGCATAGTCTGCAATGCTGATCCAAGTGTGAATGATGAAAGATTAGATAACTTCAGAGGCCTTTCGGACTTTAGTGTTGCTTACTTCATGAGCTTTGAATAACACAAGTAGAACGATGCACCAGATAATCAATCTGTGTCTCGTATGCCACCATTAGTCCAAATTCTGCATCTTCCTATTGAGCGGTGAACATGTGTGCGAGCAATGTGCTTGTGTGAGTGCAAGATAGCCACCATGTTTTACGAGTACATTGTAAGGGATGTGCTTGTGTGAATGCAGAATTAACATTGTCTTTTGTGAGTACAGGGTAAGTGGTTTATAGGTTAAATGTTGTGCCTGTGTGAGTGCAGAGTGAGGCCTATGCCTGTATGAATGCAGCATGAGTAGTACTCCTATGTGAGGGCAGAAGTGTGAGTGAGGCATCCCTGCATATGTCTTTGTGTGCTTGGACTTTACAAGGGCCAAATCTATTGGCTTTGGTAATGCTTTTTAGGATATGGCTTTGACTTGCATAAATGCAGTGCAGGGAGTGGAAATACAATATTGTGTGTATGAGAGTCGTATTGCATTATGATATGGCAGATGCAAACTCTGTTGAAAGAGGTTGGGCAGGGTCGGGGGCAGCTGACAGACTGAGATGCCATCCTAGTGAGGGGGCCCAGTTACTTTGCTTGCACTAGGGCACATGACAAACTAGCTATGCCACGGAACAATACATCACTGGTGTGCTTCAAAGTGAACAAATTCCTATTAATTTTTGATAATGTACTTTGAACGAGACCAATGGTTGGAGACTTCCTCGAATTTATGATAAATCTGAAGCCATTTGCGCACCTAAGATCAATTTACGTGCAAATGGCTTGGTTTGTGCATTTAAATTCACGTTTGCAACTCACAAAACACGAATTTACAATCATAAATGTATTTATTCAGAGTTAACATTATACCAGTGTAATCTAATGATATATAGGAGTAAATCTGATCCAAGGATCAGGGGTGGATGTTCCACAGGGGAGATGCCATGGAAATTTGGTGTATAAAGACACAATGTTTCAGTAAGTTAACATTCCAAAAGCATTTAAGTTATTTCAGAAAAATGTTGTCTTTTGCAGGTTTTAATTTACACATTGTATTGCAATTGTTTGTTACTCCACTCTGTCATCACTTTTCACTGAGCACATTTTATTATTCTAAATGTGTGCTTATTTTGTTCTTGATTTATAATATAACCAATGTTCACAGCAACTACTTCATGGTGTTTGTTTTGCTTTGCTGCAGACTGTCTTATTAATTAAATTCAGGGGAGGTTGTGAAGCAACTCTACTCAAAACTTGTCCTGAAATAACATAAGATATGAATGATAGTGAAAGGGGGGGTAGTAGCACATTGCTTACATGTCTCAGCGCTATTACCCCTTTGCATCTTGGTCAATGTAGTACAACATTTCCCACTCGTTTTTTTTTTTTAACATAGTTTTATATAGTGAGAACTTGACCCGAAGGTATTAGGTATCAGAGCGCTTTACACGAGCACCAGCTGCGTTACACGAGGACACATTCATTTTTGTTAGGCATAGGGAGATTAAGTGATTTGCCCACAATCACAGGATGTTGCGCGTCCTTGCCGAGACTCGAACCCGGTTCCCCAGATTTTAGGTCGACCGCCCAAGCCGTTAGGCCAACTCCTCTCATCAAAATATTAATCAGCTATTGCCGTATCTTTAATTCGTATCTCTAGACATATGTTTCTGGATTCCTCCTTAATCAGTAGAGAAAATATTTTGGGGTTACTGGACATGCTGCCACACAATCCTACTACTACACTAACCAGGATGCAGAGGGGTAATGGCGCGGGGTTGTGAGGTAGTGAGCTCTCACCCCCCCTTAATGCTCTGAATGATACCCTGCTGAAGCATTGTAGCTTTTTAGATCAAGTTGCCCGGGTTTTATAGCGCTTTATGCAGGGCAGATCTGTTCTTTCACAATATGTAAATTTGGGGAACACACACAGACTGGCGTTTTTGTAGGTATTCACAAACTTTTTCAAAGCTCATTCCCTCCCTGCATAGGTAGGCAAAAACTGGTGGGGGAGTGAATTGAGGGTAAAAAAGATATTTGCCCCTGGACAATAAAAAGAAGTGTGGAAATGTACTTTAGCTCAGCAATTCCATGTCCATAATTGTACACCATATACAGTTAACCGCGTGTAACTCCTTACTCACATTAGTATTCCTAGAGAGCTAGGACTGTCACAGATTCCTAGCAATGCTCCTGGAATTGTTTGGCAGTTCCGAAAATCTGCAAATCTATTACACCTAGGAGTAAACCAGCAGGTGTGGGCGTACACATCTTAAGGGTCACTGAGCAAAAGGAAAGCATGGAAGAGCAGGAATTCTGAGATATTCTTTAGCTGGGTATAAGTGATGCTCTTGGTGTGCTAAGCTGCCCTTTGATCTGTATTGATTTGTATTTTGAATTTATTTTGTATAATAAACTCAGGGGGCCTCATTTATGAAAAGTGTCACATCGCTGCGTGAAAGCAGCGATGCGACACTTTTCAGTGCGCCCTCTTTGTGACACGATGGATGCGCCGTATTTATTGTATGGTGCACCATGTTGCAAAAAATGACAGATATGTCAGGAATCCTGACATATCTGTCGCCGTAAAATAAGTCCAGCAATGCATGAGGGAGGCCTATTCCCATTGCACTGCGTCACCTTTGCGTAAGGTTGGGATGCAGTAGCATCCTGGAAGTGGCACAGTGAAATCTGATAGATTTCACTACACCACTTCTACGAGGATTTTTAATGTGGGAACGCCCACCCTGCATACATTATATCTGATGCAGGTATAATGTAGCGCAGGCATTTACAAAGTAACGCATCTGATTAGATACCTCACTTTGTAAATATGGCGCAAAGTGGCGCATTATTTACGCCGCTTCTGTGTCACAAAAAGTGACGCAACAGCGGCGTAAAAATAAGTAAGGCCCAGGATATCTTACAAGTTACAAAAAGATTCAACTGATCTCTGAAGATCATAGTACACAATCTCACATGGTCACCTCACCATGCTGCACAACACTCGGTTGCCTTGTAGCTTGATCAGTGCTCTGCAAACATCATACCACACATGCATTTTCAAAGAGGAGTAACATTTCTTTTCCCACAACAGCATCCAAGACCAGAGGCACATTTAGCACAAAATCATTTTATTTCACATGTATAAAATATTTTTTTTAATGTGATAAATAAATAAATCCAAGTCAAATCTATGCAAAGAGGGTCCAGCCCTGTGCAGATCTCCTGAGCAAACCTTCATCTGAATGTAGAAGCGGAGAATGATATCCACCAGCTCGTACAACATAGTTATAAAAATAAATTATTGATAATATTAAATATATCAGTTGATAATATTTACAGTATAATAAAAAACAAGTGGCACAGTACAATTGCATAATACTGATTTCGGCATAAAAAGGCACATTTTCCATGAAATGTGCCTAACCCGTAATCTGTCACATTTTGGGTTTTCAAAGTCTTAAAGACAGATATATTTCACACAAAAAAAAAATAGAGAAGACTGCTGTTTTGACTGCTCCTGGGACATCCGTCTAGACTGACTGTGCAGGCAGTGACACACTGCTGTTCAATAACCATCCAATTTTTTAGGTTGAGCCTGGGCAGCGCATGCGCTGCTCTGCGAGCATGCTGTATTCAGGTAGGGACTTGAAGCTCCGCCCACTCTCCGCCCATATTTTTCATTGGCTTGTGCCATTGTCCACTGTAAACTGCGGCTGTTCATTGGTCAATAGGCTTAGTACTCCCTCCTTAGTACCGCCTTGTATCATTTTGTAGCCTCCCATGGCGACACCCTCTGTTTCGTGTGCTGTTACTCTGCAGGCTTTAATTACAGCCTCTGAGCACTATTTTCTCAAATAGCTTTGTCCTGCTTGCTGTTGCAGGCAGAACACGATCTTTCCCAACGTTTTTTTAAAAATTTTTATAGCACGAACGCATTTGCAATGCAATAGGTCTCGCATTTGCGAGAGTTTAATCTATTTGCATTGTAAATAACATTGCCTTTTATTTACCTGTTTTAAAAACAACACATAAATAAAAGGCATTGTCATTTACAATGCCAATAGCTCAAACTCTCGGAAATGCGAGACCAATTGCATTGCTAATGCTTGTTGCCTGTGCCCTCCCTCCCTTCCCAGCTCGTTGCCCTCTCTTAAGGCATGCTAGTTTTATGCCCAAAGCTTGTTTCCTCTTGAAAGAGCCGCTTCAGGTGCAGGCTTAGTAAAGACTGCCTACATTTTCTTTGGAAAAGCCTGCTACACCCCAAAGTACGCTGCTTTAGAGCCAGGAGAGACCTGCTTCAATCTTGTATGTCTGCTTTACAGGAAGATGCAACCTTGAAGTGGTATGCAAGGCCTATTGCACTGGGATATATGCCTGCTTTAGTTTGGAGACTGTCTACGTGGGCAATGCCTGCTTCCCTTTTGGCATGCTTCTTTGAGGCTGAAGAATGATCTTGGCACTTTGGAAAAAGTCAACGTTCTACAGCTGTTATGGGTTTTGCCCACCACACACCACAGGTTGTCCATTGCTGTCTTTCAGACTTCCCAACATTTGAAAGTTCATAAGGTGTCTTTAGGTGGGCAGCCTCCATCTCCTCCCAAAACGCATTGGGTTGAATTAATCAGTTTAAGGGTGCGAGAATTTTGTTGTTGTTTAATAATGGCTAATTCTTGGTCTAAAATTTTGGGGCATTTCTGGGCAGTCTTTGCTCTTCATACCCGGAGAAGTAAAGCTTCACGTTTGTGATTGCCTACAAGCCCTTCACTCCGGTGAATGCCGGTGTCACTTCAGTCCGACACCTCAGAATGTGCTCCCTATGTTCAGTTTGGGACGTGACTGCTTCGAAATGTGCTTGCAGCATCCATCAGATGAGGGTTCGATGTCTTCGTAAGGTGCTGCTCGTATTCGTCATCCTAGGATAGGACCGATTCAGGAACCATTTCCTGCAACAATGTCTTAGGGCAGCGACTGCTTCAGATCCTGCCATCGGAGCCCATGTATGCCCGGATCCAGGGGAGGTACTGGCTGACCCGGGTGTACACACCCGGCTTGTACATTTTAGCGCAGTCGATTGCCCAGCTGATGATTCCCTGAAGCTCCATTCTGCCATCACGTGGACATGCCAGTGGTCCTCCTGAATCTCCCTGAAAAAAAATAAAAAGTGATAGGTTGGTTTATGTTCCTCTAGTAATATGTGCTCGCTCACTAATGGTAAAAATACCAGTATAGCATGAAGCTCATGTAATCGCCTTAGATACATAAACGCGTAAACCCTTGTGCACCCTCCTCAAATCAGCACATCACTCGAGTCATTCAATTGCACCTGAAAATGCTCCAGTGTACGGCAGTGGGCAAAGATCTAGTGCTGTGCATTCAAGATCTATGCCTTAGATCCATCTTTGAAATTAAGGAAGTCTTGCATGAATTTCAACCAGGATGCTGAAGACTGTCCAAAAGTACACGTTGACTGCTAGTGGCTGAATTCTGGCTGTCTACCCTGACTCTGTCTCTGGATGTTGAATAGTGCCTCCTAAATTAATGGCTGAATTCTGGCTGTGTACCTTGAGTCTGTCTGTGGTTGCTGAAGAGTGCTGCAGTGTAGCAGTGGGAGATCTGAGAACCGAGAGGCCCCATGTGAGTTCTCTCCCATAGATAGTGGTAGGGTGTTAGAGGGTTTTGAAGGCAAATGCAAAGGTTCTACTTTCTACCACTAAAGGTATATACTAGAGCTGCATAACATTGTCATGTGTAGACAACAGGATGTGGGAGCACACCGCTGACCTCTCAGACAAGGTTCGCCCCAGGCATTCTGGTAAATGCAGTCTCCTGTAGCTCGCTCCGATATTTTCGAGTGTTTCGCCAAGGTTGGCGCAGATAGTGCTAGGGGCGAACCTTGCCTGAGAGGTCAGCGGTGTGCTCCCACATCCTGTTGTCTATTTAAAACATTGTCATGTGTGTCTGTCTAGCTCGGCGGGTTGTGTTTCCGAACCACTATGGCTCTGCAAAGATCACAAAATCAGAGATAATTCTCCACCGATTAACACAAACTCCAATCTTCTTCTAAGATTCATGTCTATATAGGACAGAATAAAGCAGTCTTTAAGGGCGTTGTTTACTGTCACCCTTTTCATTGTGTAGGTTCACATTGACCTTTACATTTAGGCCCTCAGGTGCATTTACTCCCAGTTGCCGTTTTCCTTAGGTTGGAATGAAGAATAACGTGCAGTTTTAGTTTTATTGCTTTGGTAAAGTGAATGTTTTATTTCGTGGAAGAAAACTTGCTAGTGTGCAAAATTATTGCCTAACTTGGGATACTGGTATGGAGTGCAAACACATTTGTATCTCTTCCCAGTGTTGCTGGGACACTTGGGAAGAAACTGTAAATAGACAAAGTGGTGCAGTTCTACATGCAACTTTTCAACACTATACTGGGAACATCAGTAATTTTCACATTTCCAATGAAAAATAGTAAAGTCAATGTTCTGTGTGTGCGAGAGAGAGAGAGAGAGAGAGAGCTCTTCCAGCCATTGGCTTCATTCTTCGATAATCATGTCTTGGCTCAGGCCTTTGGAGTATTCATCTCTCACCTAAAGCTATTGGTTGTTTAAGTATGACCTTCCTTTTCACGAGGGGCTTCTTTACAACTAGAGCTCCTCCTGGCTCCCTCCTGTTTTTCATACTCTAATGTGCTAACGCTGCATGTATTAGCAGGGCCGAACTGGGAACCAAAACCGGCCCTGGCAAAGAGCTCGGCCGGCCGTAGGGCAGTGCTTGCGGAAAGCTTGGTGCCGTTTTTGTTGCTGGGGACCGATATACGCTGCAATACTGGCCCCCGATAACAAAAATGCCCCCCCCCCCCCAGGGGTCTAAAACCGGCCCCCACTCTGGCGGCCCACCGGGGAAATGCCTGGTGCCCGCTACGGCCAGTTCGGACATTAAACTCAGACTTATCAGCTTTGCCAATGTTGTTTCTTATGTCAACAAATGTTGACACGGCGACCATAAGGTGTCTCTGAGGAAGCACAGTATTTTGGAAAAGCAGCACATAGTGTCCTTTGGTGGCACACAGTAATCCTCTGGCCCTTCAAGCTCTGAGGGGTTGAACCACATGCCCTTCAGTAGCACAGAGCACTCACTGGCTTCGAGGGCGCTGAGGAGCCGGGTCTTACCTGGCAAGCATCCACCTTCCACTCAGGGTCTGCGGCACAGATCATGTTGTTGTTAATGCGGCTCCCATAGTAGCGCTCCGATTGGCAGATCCTCTGGGGAATGAGCTGTACCTTCACAGACTTCAGGAACCGGGAGTATAAATAATCACCTAGAAGTGGGGGAACGTCGGTGTAAAGCAAGATCAGTGACTCATAAGCAACCAACACAATAATACAACAGGAACAAGCACGATTCCTCCACCCACACAATCAAGGTTAAAATACTTGGAAGCCTGGAGTCCCTGTATAAAAGCCTGTCGTGCAGGGGCGTAACACAGGCCCCCGCATCCCCCGCGGTGCGGGGGGGCCCCCCCGAGCTGCAGGGGGCCCCCTCAGCAAGGTACTCAGGCCTAAGCGCTCCGGATTAGATATGGAGCGGGGGCCCCTCCGTGTACATTGCAGGGGGGCCCCTTAAACTTTCGTTACGTCACTGCTGTCGTGGTGTTGCACTATGTCACCCTGCGTGACGCAAGGGCAACGCAAGCCCTTAGTAAATCTGGTCCCTAGAGTGTAGCATTGGCTGAAACTGTGATTGGAGCTGACAGGCCTGTGCAGCAGTGCCACCTAATCGCCAGTTATGATATTTCATTTAAACTCTCAAGTAAGTTGTATAAAGAATGCAGCAGTGACACCCAGTGCCATTTAAGCATCACATTGGCTGCAGAACTGGTTTGGATGGACAAAACTGGTGCAGCAGTTTTATCCAATGGTAAATCAGAAGTATCACATTTACTAATCTCCTGAGATTTAGCAAGAGCATGCAGGGAGTCAGTGGAGTGTATGTTTCTGTTGTGGCTTCAAATACCTGTCGCCTTTACCATGTGACAAGCCAATCAGAACCTTCCCTGCAGCCCCTCCGCGTCCACATCTAGGCTTGTTTCTGTACCCTGGTGACTCACTCAGCACATAAGCTCATGACAGTATTACTCACTGCTGGACTCCTGACCGTAGCCCGCTATATCACACTGGGTGCCATCTTGCAGCGCGGGTGTCGCTGGTGGTAAACAGATGGTCTGGGTGTAGTCGGTTGGCACAGCACAGCGGCCCGATTCTGATGCACGGAGCTTTAGGAGGGCTGTAGGAAAAATATGCAGAGTTAATTGGACTTTCCTTATAAGTTCACCATCAATTGGCAAGTCGACATTTGGCCCAGTGGCTTTCTTTACGTTTGTTTTATCAAAACGCTGGAGTTTGATTCCCCTTCCTCATTTGAACATGTTGGGTTTCTCCAGGGCCAGAAAATAGGATTGGGCACCAAAATAAAAGTGACCCACATTAATGGATTATACAGCTAAAAATGTGACCCATGTTTGCAAATGTGGCAGTTTTGAACTTGTAAAGACACGCTATATAAGTGTTTTGAAAGGAATAGGAAACTGCTTACATTTCTGCAGGCAATGTTTGATTAAATATCAGGGAAATCAACAGTAAAACCGGCCCAGCAGACCATAAAACAGGCCCACAAACAGTCAAAAGACAGCCCACACACTGACCTATCAGACTAACCCTTCGGGCACTGCCTGATTGCCTTATAGGCCAGTCCGACACGGCCCAGAAATATTACGAAATGCGGGCACACACCAGTGTTTTTGGCTTGGTTCTCTTGTATTGCCAAAGGCCCATTATTCTCATCTCTGGCTTATTGCTGGGGAAATAGGATCCAGTGGGTTTCTCTGTGGAACTTATCTTAGAACTACTTACAACTGTTCTTATCAATTGTATTATTTATTGTATAATAGTGTAAAATAATGTACAAACCAACAATAATGAAACATTAGTAGAATGTAAAGTTTAGTTAAAAAAAATACAGCACCTAAACTCCAGCGGCAAACAGCATTAGAGCAAAAATGAATGCACAGAAAGAAAAGGTCCTGGCGCTTCTTAAAAAGCCTCCGACTTTGCTTCGCTGCTCTGGATGAAAGCTGTGAGATTCTGGCAGTGCTTAATTTGAGCCGGGTTTTTCCGGTGCTGGGCACCGGCACTTAATTGTCAACACCGCACGCTGGCGCTGCTCATCAAATTTATAGATGAGCAGAACAACGGTCGTTTATGAATACAATATACATTAAAAATAAATAATACCTGCCTCCGTAGCCATTCCTTTAGCTTTGGGGACCTGGAATAATCTTAACTGTCTCACTTGCAGGCAAGAGAGATGGTTAGTAGTTGTGTTGGTACCGTCATTGGCAGCGATTATGGGGCAATGGGTGGTGCAAGCTGCAGTGGCCTCCTGGTCAGGGCCCTGGCACTTTTTATTTTACAAATTAAGCACTGGGTTCTGGGCTGGTGTTCTGGACGTTACAGCAGCTGAGAGGTGCAAGCGCGAGAGCTCAGCGCGCGCCCCGGGGTTACAGCTCACCTATGTCATTGTGCATGGCCCCCGTTTCCTTGTCCTCCTTGAACCCCGAGTGAAGAACGATCCGCTCCACCGCGAACGACTGCTCCTTGCCAGGGGCGGGCATTTCAAAGTTGGATCTTCCCAGGATCACGTTGAAGACTTTGGGATCAGCGCTGGATGATGAAACGAGAGGATTATTGGTGTAACCGTGAAACAGCAAAGAAGAAGAAATAGAACTCGAGAGAAAGAGGGTAGAAAAGAAGGAGGAAATGTGGAAAAAGAGGGAAGAGATTTATGTTCAGACGGAGGATGAGAAAAAGGTAGTGGGGAGTGATGTAGAGTGAAATGTGGAAGAAAAGGGAGTAAAACGTTAGGGGGAAGTGGGACATGAGAGACGTAAAATAGGGAGGACAAATAGAGAGTGTGAGGGGAGAATGTTAGAAATACTGAGAAGGAGTGAACAAAGGGAAAATATGAGATGAAAAATGGAGGAAGTTGAGGAAGAAAGAACATAATTTGAGAGAAAACAGGCTCAAAGCGAAGAAGTGAAGGCAGAAGAAGGCTGGGAAGTGAGATATGGAGAAGAGTGGGCACTACAGAGACAAAGACAGAGTAAAAAGAAGAACAGAGAAGGAAGGAGACAGATAAAGAGAGGGGAGGAAACAGATACAGAAAGAGGAAGACAGAGCTAGAGAGAGAGAGGTCAGAAAAGAGAAGGTAGAAAACAGATAAAGAGTGGGGGTTAGATAAGGGAGGGTACACATTTAGAGAAGATGAGACACAAAGAGATGGAAGGAAAAAGGTAAAGATATGGGACTAGGCAGATCAAGAGAGGGGAGGTTACAGATAAAGAGAGGAAGGGCGAGAGGACAAGAGACAGATTTAGAGGACATGAGATGGGTGAGGGGAGTAAGGTGACAATTAAATAGGCGATGAGACAGATAAGGAGAGGGGAAGACAAAATGGAGGGGAAGACATAAAAAGAGAGAAGGAAACAGTGAAGAGGGGAAAGAACAAATATAGTGTAGAGTGGACAGATAAATGGGTGAAAACAGGTAAGGAGAGGGGAATAGACAGATAAAGAGAAAGGAGCAGACAATGGGGAGAAAAGGAGGAAGAAAAAAAGATGACAGCCATAGGACTAGAGAGAGGGTTTTTTTCTCCAGGGAGTCCTCACCCTTCAGTAAAGCAGTGCGCCGCGGTCAGGACCCAGCAGGGGTGGATCAAGCTACCTCCGCATCGGAAGGCGTTGTGATTTCTGACACGCTGGAAGATGCCGCTGACCCAAGGATGGGATTCGATAGGGGAGCTGTTTCCACCCACGATCTTAAAGAGCTTGTGAGTCCTCTGGCCACAGGTTGCTAAAGCCAAGAAAAGAGGGTAGAGGTCAGCGCCAAGGCCATGGCCTACTCCTGTCCTCACTGTTCCTTTCCCCTTTTTCTGAGTATATTTGCCTCTAAACATTCAAACAATATTCCATCTTTTGAAAACAATTTCACTGTAATGGCAGCTATATTGGCCATCATTATCCACACTGCTAGCAGCTATCCCTACCCCACCCGTTTTCAAGAGTTTAGTCCCCAGAATAAACATCACAAGCAAAATGTGTTGTTGTTAATGTTAAATTCCTAAATTGAAAAGAATTTGCCGGAGAGATGCATGGACTTTAAGAACAGCATTCTCTTGGCAGAGGTTTTTGTGGTCTGGCTTGACAGCACAGCTGTCGGCAGACAATTGTGTGAGAACCACCAGAAGACCCGGCTTTGGCCTCGCCCACATGTAGGGAGCCAGGAGTTCATGTTTTAATTGGGTATAAGTTGTGTGATTCCACAAAAAAGTGATTGCCCTCCACACAGATGTGCTCATTTTGTTTATTTATCCAGCTGCCTGAGGTTGAACTTTCAGGGAGACACGCATGACATTGTAATGCTATTAAAGTGTCTTAGATAACAGATTAATTTATGGTGTTTTTCTCTGGCAGCAGCACAGATGAGAGGAGGGCAGTCATTAACCTAATTGGAGTTTAAGATCTGTGTTGACATTGCAAATCTCACCTGACCTTTTAACCCACACAATATCATTCTAGAGTTCTTTGCTTCCACACAAATACATATCCATTCCCATGCTATCTACTTGTAATGCTTCACGTTACCATACAACGTTCTTTTAAAGCCAGACATAATGGCAATGCCAATGCTTGTTATTTTTTTGTTTTATCATCTAGCTGCAAGTCTACTCCGCCTCACGTTCTTTTTAATGGGGAAACCAATTTGAATTAGTTTCCTAAGATCAGCTAAGTCTAAAGCATGTTTGTTTGAGATGTCACAAGCTGTGACAAGGGTATCTGCCAGGAAAAGATAGTACCCAGCCATATAAATGAAAAAGAGAAAAATGTTTGGTGTGTCAGGTTCTGATTTGCCACAGAGAAAAATATTCATGCTCAGTTTGAATCAATCAAAACTCCTTCTCACAAACAAAACTCCACCGGCTTTCTTCAGCCCCACCTACAACACAAGTAGTAAAAGACTGGGTCGGGGGAGACCTGCGCAGTCAAGGCCAAAGAACAGAAGTCCTCCTGCCTACTTCTTAATCACACAATGAGCTGCTTAGAGAATAAACAGAAAATAAAGCTTACTTCCTTTGAAGGATTTGACCCCTTACCTTCCCCATGAAACTGGACCCTTGTTGGGTGTCATTATCCAATTAATGGTTTGCAACTACAATTGTGGTCACAAATAATTGATACATTACTCTGTGATTTGGGAGGAGGAAGGGGACGCTACTTTAACATCCCTCCACCTTTCGAATCCTACTGAATCGAAAGTGAGTTGGAATACCATTTTCACCCAAAAATGTCCCTTAGTACACTTAGTCTTGCTTTTTTGAGCTTGGAAACCCCATAAATGTACAAAGTGTTGGTTTTGCAAATGCAAAAAAGCTTTGTATACCAAGCACTGTATAACTTTCGAGAAGACTTATGAACAGATTCAGCAACAAGGAGATTTCAAACTAATCAGAGAGACTATTTAGGTCAAGGTATGTTGGACGGTGTTTGCACAAAATATCAGGAAAACACTATTTTGTGGACAAAAAATTGTGTCAAGAATACCGAGAACAAGAAAATCATGAAGTTAAGTTTCTATGGGTGAGCAAACTTTAACTATACTTAACTCACATATATGTACATTGACGATATATATATCTTCAAGGTAGGTAGGTGTGCAGTTAAGGATAGTAAACCTATATTTACTTCATTACATTTATTTTATCAATATTTTGGTCCTCGATATTTTTGACACAATATTCTTTCTACATGATATTTGTTTCCTCAATATTCTGTCAGACACCCTTGTTGGGCTGCCTGGATCTGGCACCTCAGCTGAAACTATTCACAACTGTGATATCAAGTCAAAGGGCCAAACTCTGGGCACACCCAGGCTTTCTCATCTTGTTACTTTCAAAATAACTTTATTGTAGTTTAAAAAGAATCATATTTCTCAATTGCATAGGATACACCCTGTGGTAGGTTCACCAAAAGCAGATGGGGATTCAAGCAGAGAGGTATACAAGGCCGGACTGAGGAACCAAAAGCAGCCTGGCAAAAATGCTCGAACCAGCCCAGCTCCGTTCATCTCCGGGCGCAAGCTCATTTTCCATCCATGGATTCTCTCTCCTTCTCTCCTCTCCAGCTGTGATCACTTTCTCTCTACCATCTCCCCTCCTTGCTCCCTCTCTTTCACTTTGTCTTCTGTATTTAACCTCGGGGAGCTGGGAAAAGTGACAAAGGCACTAGGAGCGGCCCTGGGCTTTCAAGCCTCCTTCAATGTCTCCAGCCCACTGGGGAAATGCCCTGTGGAATAAAAGTCCTGTCCAGCCCTGGAGGTCCGACTCCTGCACTTCTTTTCATGCGATGAAGCATCTTTCCTCGTTGTCTAAGTGGTAAATCTAATAACACAATGACTTCCCATTGATACTGTGGGGATAATCTGTTATTTGCATGTATTGATTGGGCTTCATAAAACTACTTTCACAAAACAGAACATGAAACTGGCAGGAAAAGTCATCTTACCATCGTTGTTGGTCCCTTCATTGTTGGTCCCAGCATCACTGGTCCCGGCATCATTGGTCCCGGCATCATTGGTCCCGGCATCATTGGTCCCGGCATCGTTAGTACCAGCGTCATTGGTCCCGGCGTCATCCTTGGCACAGACAGGGATGTTGCAGGTCATAGGTGTGATACTACTGCCCCTCTCAATGTAACACCAGGGCCTACTCCGACCACCAGGGTTCCTGGAAAAGACAGGTCCATTTTACTCAATTGCATAATATTGCTTATGACTGAAGTTTAGAGAGTCTCTGTGGGGAGGTCTGCATGGAAAACACGAAGAGGGTCTGGACAGATGGCATTTGGTGCTTTATTTGGTGGCCAACCATTTTCCTGTATCAAATGTTGAACAAGCAGACGTAGTTGCACCGTAACATGACAGACTTTCCAGGGATTCTCTGTTTAGGCTGACCTTCCAGGAGGTTGGGCTTATAAAATCCCTGCACTGCCTTCATTTGAGCATCATCAGCTGGGGACCTAAAATCCAAATTTCTTACTAATGCAAGCCTTCCTCAAAGGTTTTATTTATTCACATTAAAAAGCATGTATTGGACCCAGAATTAAAAAAACAGTGTGCTACAGAGAACACGTAACAACGCAGAACCACTTGTCAACAGTAGACTAACACTCACAGGTGTGAAATCAGTGGTATGAGATCACAGAAATCTGGACAGGTGTGTCTTCTATGGTGGGGCAGGAAGAAGACAGCTCGTCTTCACACCTCTTGGGGTTGTCCGTTTCTGTGTTTACAGCGTGTGAGTCTTCTCTTTCTGCTCTTTGCATGAGGGTGATGCATCGTAGCAGGTGGTGTGTGAGAGCGTGCCCGCATGTGTGTGAGTGTGTGCGTGAGCTAGGTCTTTGGGATAGGGCGAAGGGCTCTATCAGCGCTTCGTGGGCTGTAGCCATGTGGGTATAGGAGAGAAGGGCTCGGGTAGAGGCGGAGCTCAGTGGTGCAGCAGGTGCAGTGGCACCATGCCCAGGAGTGTGAGGGGCCCTTTGCATTTGAGATATGGCTGTCGTTAACTACTTGACTCACGATAAAAGATCCATGGCACCTGTGCTATGCCACTGGCCAGGGGACAGCGTGAGGGACCGGCAAATGTGTGAGGGAGCTGTAAATGTGTGAGTAAGATGTTATTGTGTTTGTACAATGTGAGTGGGACATAACACTGTCACTCTGATCTGGCAGTGCAACAGTGCACATAGTGAGCTCATTAGTGTGCTGGAACTGTTGCAGGGTTTGCAGTGTGACTTATCTGTGGCCGTGTGTGTGTGTCTGTGTTTCTGTGCACACTTGTGTAAATACAGCACATCCCTGCGTTTTGATAATGTCAGAGTTCGGTGTTGCCAAATTTGGCATTACACTGCGTCACAAAGGGTGAGTGGACCCTAGCAGCGTGAGTGAGAATGCAGGGGCCCCAGCACAATACCCTTTACATCACCATTCTCACCTGCAGTAGTTGTGTTTCCCCAGCCCGAGCTGTAGAGCATCGCTTCTGAGGTCGTTGAAGGGATACGGAGCCAGCCTGGCCGAGTTCCACGCCATGCACTGCCTCCCAATCCTGGACTGGTTCACGGTCCCTCTGTAGTCCTTGCCCTGGTCTTGGTAACACTGGACGCGGGTATCTGTAATAAACACGAGTGCACTGATCAATGTGGGTTGAAGAGCACGGATAATTAGGCACTAGTGTCTAGTTAAGTGCACTAGTGTCTGGCCCAGTGTACTAGTGAGTAAGCAGTCACACACTCTTGTCAATAATACAATTTTTTCACAGAGTTTGATGCCACATTTTAGCCCTCTCTAAGTGTTGTAAATAAGAGGTGCTACTATTATCCAATGTAATACTCTGTTTACCGACCTGGGAAGGATAGAAGGCTATGTTGATCTTGTTGATATTTCAAATTGTGATCTGCAGGTTAGAGCAGATGCCTGTATGCAGGCTATTTCTTTGGGATATGGATGAAAAGCTTCACTGTTCAACAGGAAATGAGGTGCTCTGGTCTGAGGGCGGCTACGCACACTGTGCAGAGGCTGGCATGCTCAGTAGATAATGTCCAATGCTCAGCAGGCAGCAAAATGAACTGGTCAGTAGGCAGTTACATACACTGGTCAGCAGGCAGTTATCTACACTGGTCAGCAGGCGGTTATGTACACTGGTCAGCAGGCAGTTATCTACACTGCTTAGCAGGCGGTTATCTACACTGGTCAGCAAGCGGTTACGTACACTGGTCAGCAGGCAGTTATCTACACTGGTTAGCAAGCAGATATCTACACTGGTTAGCAAGTAGTCTACACTAGTCAGCAGGCAGTTACGTAAACTGGTCAGCAGGCAGTTATCTACACTGGTTAGCAAGCAGTCTACACTAGTCAGCAGGCAGTTACGTAAACTGGTCAGCAGGCAGTTATCTACATTGGTCAGCAGGCAGTTACGTATACTGGTCAGCAGGCAGTTACGTAAACTGGTCAGCGGGCAGTTTTCTACACTGGTCAGCAGGCAGTTATGTACACTGGTCAGCAAGCTGTTACATATACAGGTCAGCAGGCAGTTATCTACAATGGTTAGCAGGCAGTCAGCTGTCAACTCCCCAGCAATCACTGGTCAGGAGGCAGGGAAATGTCCTGGTCAGTGAGTACAAACAGACCTTTCACGGATTTCTCTGCACGCCATCCCTTTTAGGAGGGCAGGCCTACAATCACTCCCCACAGAGCAGGGGCCGCCCGCAGAAAACCCCATTTTAACTATGACTTCTAGGCAGAGATTGCTAAAGAGAGACAATGTCATTTGTGGTGGTATGTGGTGATATATGCAGTTGTAGCCTGCCCAGGGCACCGAGCTGTCAGTCCCCAGCAGTAAAGCAAGGCAGAGACACAGCTGCACCCTCAAAAACATTCAGTAGCATATCATACTGTTTTTTTTTTTGTTTAAATCTGTTTTATTATTTTTGTTAAAGAAGCATGCATATGGTTAGAGGGTCGATAGGTCAGGACCCGAGACATTGCCATCTATACATCAACATCACATGTAGCACAAAAGGAGGCTGCATAAGAGCACAAAGTTTGTTGCACAGAAAAGTGTCACATGCAGTAATAAGCAGGCATAAAGTCACATTAAGAGGTATAAAGCCATGGGTGTCTCAATGCATGGGGGACCTTACAGAGCACTCGTGGTAAAGTAGCATATCCTACTGTACCATAGCATAACATGACATAGTATTTCAGATCATATCATAACGTGACAGTAGAATGGTTTTTCTGGTACCTATTTCACAAAGCTCTCCAGAGTACCCCAGGGGGCAGCTGCAGCGACTGAAACGACTGGACTGGCAGATTCCTCCATTCAAACAGCTGCATCCTAGGGAGGGGATCAAAAGCATGCTTCCTTATTACTTTACATTCAAGCACCCTCGAGCATCAATTAGCTTTAAAGGCACTGCTGCTTACTGCACTTGCAAGCTCAATGCTGCGCACTTGATCTATTAGCATGCTGCTGCTCACTTTACCCCTAATCCCACTGCTGATTTCACTTCCAAGCTCAATGCTGCGCACTTTATCTGTTAGTGCACTCCGGCGCACTTTATCTATTAGTGCACTGCTGTGCACTTTATCCACTAGTGCGCCGCCGCACACATTACCTACTAGTGCTGCTACACACTTTACCTACTAGCGCTGCTGCACACTTTACCTACTAGCGCACTGCAGCAAACTAACTATCAGCGAGCTACTGCACACTTGACCTACTAGCACGCTGATGCACACTTTACCTATCAGCATGCTGCTGCACACTTTACCTGTCAGAACGCTGCTGCACACTTCAACTACTAGCGCGCTGCTGCACACTCTACCTACTAGCGTGCTGCTGCACACTACCTACCAGAGCACTGCTGCACACTTTCCCTATTAGCTCAATGCTGCACTCTTTATCTATTAGTGTGCTGATGCACTATTTACCTACCAGCAAACTGTTGCACTCTTTACCTACTAGCGTGCTGATGCACAGTTTACCTACTTGCGTGGTGCTGCACTCTTTACCACACTGCTGCACCACTTATCCTACAAGCACTCTGTTGCATCACTACTCGGCAGGGATACTGCTGCATCACATTTACCTCCACGACAATTGCCACACCTCTGTCGCGACTTGGCGTGCTAGAAATCACGTGACTCCAGTAGAAAGCATGGCAATTTGTGAGTCCTTTCTTGGGCTCACAGAAAAAGACTGATTCCCTGAATTACTTAGGGACCATTGGGGTAGTATTTTGCTGTTTCTTTCTCCTCTGTTATTCTATACTCTGGCCAAAAGGGGACAAGGGTTTTAGTTTGGCACCCTTGCTGGCAGAACCGTTATCGGCCACCATTACACATTGCTGCTTGTGGCAGTTCCCTTTCTAAGCTCCCTTTGTAGAGATCATGCTTCCCGCTTCAGCTGCCTTTAGGCAGAGGGCTCGATGGTTTGAGGTTAGTGTGCTTCTCAGCTGCAGTTCCTAATTTTGGCTACTTGGTGCAGCTGTAGTTCCTACTTTTGGCCACTTGGTGCAGCTGCAGTTCCTACTTTTGACCACTTGGTGCAGTGTTTCTCTTCACAGCTGCAATTGTGTATTATGTACTTTAGGGGCAGTGTTTCGCTTGACACCTGCTGTTCTGTGCTTTGCCAAGTAGGGGCAGTGTTCGCCCTTTCAGGTGAACTTGGTGCAGAAGCCACAATATGCAGTGTAGATTCTAGTCACAGCTGTGGTTCTTGTCTTTAAACAACAGAGCCTTTTTAAAATTCTCTTAGTCCAATCTCTCACCTTTAGTCATTTCAGTGTGGCCAATTTATCTGGCCCAGGTACTCCTGTGCACCACTCAGGGAGCAGGGTGCCCACATGACCATACACCAAATACCACTGGAATACCATGCAAGACACTCATATCGCTACAAAGGAATGCCCATGATATGCCAGCAGGCTTACCTTCATCTTTAGCCACATCGTTTGTCTTGTCCGTTGACGAGTACCCAGATTTCTGGAAAGAGAAACAAATACAAAAGAATTGTTGTTTTTTATGTTTGCAAAAAAACACTAATGAAAACAGAATTAAGTTACCCTAAACTGATCACATGAACAAGGCTCTCATTTATGGGGACCCAGGAAGGTAAAAAACATTAAGTTAAATCTGTGGTGAATGGTTTTCCGCACATTTACCACACTTTTATAATTTAAAGTCATGTGACATTACTTCATCAAAAATGACGACAGCATCTCAGCGGAGAAATATCCTGCTGCATTGCGAAAAGACATGGGGAACTTCAGGTTCCTCACATGGTTTCCCAATTAATGCTAATTTTACAGTAATATCACAATTACCAGCTTGGGGTAAGGCAATTACAGAATTGTGGTATTTTCTGTGCACACGCCGGCCTCCTCTGGGGGGTGGGGGCCAAGTGTGACATTCCATCTGAGACCCAACACCTCCCCAACCTGTCTGAAGAATATGTGCTCATCCTTAGATTACTGTTAGTTCTCTGGTGGTTTATAGAGATTTTGTCACCAACCGGAAACCCCACTGCTGTCTGACCGTGTTCCTGGCACACACTCTGATGTACTGTTGCATACTAGATATTCACTGTTTTTGTGCAGTTTTTTATAGCGCAAACTCGACCTGAAGGTATTGAAGCGCTTTACATGAGCACCAGTTACATTACAGAAGGACACATTTTTTTTTGGTAGGCACGGGAGATTAAGTGATTTGCCCAGAATCACATGATGTTGAGCCGATGCCGAGACTCGAACCTGGTTCCCCAGTTCCAAGGTCGGCACCTCTGGCCGTTAAGCCACATCCCATCTCTCCCCTCTTTCACATTTTTCCAAGTCACTTTAGCAGCACCTATAATCTGCGTCAGCAACTCTGTCAGCGGGGTTCTGTAGCAGGGACTTTCTGTCTATTCGTCACCCCCTTGCAGGCTTTACTTCCTCTTGTCTCTGACTGCTTCAAGCGTGTTGCTCAATCCCCCCTTTTCTCTTTACTGTCAGTGCCATTGTCACACTGAGGCCAGGCTGAGACTGCCATATATGGGCTGAGATTGTCCATGCATTGGAGGAGGCGGATGCAAGCTGTCATGGTCACTTCCAGAAAGAGGCTGACACTGCCTGCGATGGAAGAGGAAGTCTCTGTGACTTCATGGTGCGGCAGCTCGGGGGCCAGTGGTTCGGGGGACGGGGTGCCCCTGCAGCAGACAGGCTAGGTAGGGAGTGCCCTTTCAGCTGCAGACCGAAGTTGTGCGCCTTTACTGAAGCATGGGGCTCTCTTGGTCCACAGCTGGAGGACCAACGCTGATTTGCATATGGTTGGTCTCTGTATGTAGTGGCACAGTGAGCATAAAACAATGGACTGGAATGAAGCCCACAATAATTAGCAGTGGTGGAGGCAATTTCAATCATATTACCTATCATTTTTTCTCACTGAGACCAGTGCTTAATTTGTAAAAAAAAAAAAAAAAAGTAAGTGCCAGTGCCCTGTAGCTTGCACCACCTGCTGCCCCTACCAATGCTGTCAATGCTGTCAATGTCAGTGCAAGCACAACTACCAACCATCACACTCCTACACATGTGACAATTCAGACTATTCCAGGCACCCAAAGTGATAAGAATGGCTTGGACTGCAGGTAATAGTCATTTTATACGTATTTAATTACTAAACAATGTTTTTTGTGCTCATACCTTAATTAGACAAACAGCACCACCATGTGGCAGACTGTCATAAGTGCCGGTGTTGACAATTAAGTGATGGTGCTGAGCATTGGAAACCACCGGCTCAAATTAAGCACTGAGTGAGACATCCTAAGTGTGACAGCTATGACCAACGTTGGTCACTCTCATGACTCCAGCTGCACCTCACTGATGATGCCCACAGAGCCGGAACCGGTCTTGGATTGCCCATCAGTGGCCTGGCAGTTCTCACTAGACTGATCCTACATGAGAAGGGCCAAGGCGGATTTGCAAGTTGCTGGCCCCCGTCTGCAGTGGCATAGTGATTGAAAAAATATGGAGCGGGATAGGGACTAGAGCGATGAAGAGTAGATGAGATTAACTTAAGTGTTCCGCCCATATCTTTGTCCCCACATTCTGCTGCCACACACAAGGTGCCATGTCCAAGAGCTACATTATTTTAGATCACTCACTACCTTAATGGCTGCCACTGAATAAAAGGGTGTATGTCCTTCAGACTTCAATTACAAAGGGGCGTCTGCCCGGACACAGCCGTTTTGCTCATGGTGTTGAGACTCAGAAGCTACTCTAGAATTCTGTAGAATTTTAATGGCAAGAGTCCAGTCCTAGTGCGTGTCAGCCATCTTGTTTGAGCAGGTACTATGCAAAAGGCAGGAGACTACAAGAAAGGTACAGGGTGGGGCATAGGTTAATTGTTGAGTTTGATTTAGGACACTGTCCATCTGCAGGATTGATCAGGGTGTGTCGCCGCTCTTGGCAGAGACCTATCAGCGCCAAGTGCACTTGAGAAACCACATGGGCAGCCAGCGTCGGTGGCGCTATGAAGGGAAGTGGCCCAGCCCTTCCCTTGGGACACTTACCTTCAATAAATCAATCATGGGATTTATAGAGCGCACTACATACCCGCGAGGGTCTCAAGGCGCTAGGGAGAGGGGGGGGGGGCGCCGCTACTGGTCGAACAGCCAGGTCTTGAGAAGCCTCCTGAAGGTCAGCAGGTCTTGGGTCTGTCGTAGGTTGAGTGGGAGGGAGTTCCAGGTTTTAGCGGCGAGGTGGGAGAAGGATCTGCCGCCGGCGGTGGTTCTTCGGATGCGGGGGACGGTGGCGAGTGCGAGGTCGGCGGAGCGGAGCTGGCAGGTGGGGATGTAGAAGGAGAGTCGTCTGTTGAGGTAAGCTGGGTCGGTCTTGTGGAGAGCCTTGTGTGCGTGGATGAGGAGTTTGAAGGAGATCCTTTTGTTGACGGGGAGCCAGTGCAGGTTTCTCAGGTGGGGGGTGATGTGGCTGTGTCGTGGTATGTCGAGGATCAGGCGTGCGGAGGCGTTTTGAATGCGTTGCAGTCGTTTGATGAGCTTGGCGGGGGCTCCTGCGTAGAGGGCGTTTCCGTAGTCTAGTCTGCTACTGACGAGGGCCTGGGTGACCGTTCTTCTTGTGTCTGATGGGATCCATCAGTAGATCTTGCGGAGCATGCGGAGGGTGTTGAAGCAGGAGGAGGAGACTGTGTTGACTTGCTTGGTCATGGAGAGCGTTGAGTCGAGGATGACTCCCAGGTTGCGTGCGTGGTCGGTGGGTGTCGGCGGTGCTCCCAGTGTCGTAGGCCACCAGGAGTCGTCCCAGGCTGAGGGGTTGGGGCCGAGGATGAGGACCTCCGTCTTGTCCGTGTTCAGCTTCAGTCGGCTGATCTTCATCCATTCGGCGACGGCCTTCATTCCTTCGTGGAGGTTCGATTTGGCGGTGTGGGGGTCCTTGGTGAGGGAGAGGATCAGTTGGGTGTCGTCGGCGTAGGAGATTATGTTGAGGTCGTGCTGTCGGGCGATGCGGGCGATGCGTGCGAGCGGGGTCATGTAGATGTTGAACAGTGTCGGGCTGAGGGAAGATCCCTGGGGTACGCCGCAGATGATCTTGGAGGCTTCGGAGCGGAAAGGGGGGAGGTGTACGCTCTGGGTTCTGCCGGAGAGGAAGGAGGTGGTCCAGTCCAGGGCCTTGTCTCGTACCCCTGCGTCGTGGAGGCGTGTGCGTAGTGTGCGGTGACAGACAGTATCGAAGGCGGCGGAGAGGTCCAGGAGGATGAGGGCCGCTGTTTCACCGTTGTCCAGCAGGTTCCTGATGTCGTCGGTGGCGGCGATGAGGGCAGTCTCGGTGCTGTGGTTGCTGCGGAACCCGGATTGGGATGGGTCCAGGATGTTGTTTTCTTCGAGGTATCGGGTTAGCTGTTTGTTGACGATCTTCTCGATTACCTTGGCTGGGAACGTGAGCAGGGAGATGGGCCTTCACCCATGCACCTGCATCAGCAGGGATGTAGAATCAATAGTGCGGCAGGTGGTGTTAGGGGCTCACTGCACCGAAACTACGGCTGCATTTTACTATTAAATCAGTAGATAGAGTGGGGGCATTTCCTTGCTTGCACCAGGGCCCGTGGCATCGCTGCTATTTCATTCAGAGCCAACTATTCGAATATCCCCAAAGTGGCCATGTCATTGCTTCATACAAGCAGGTTAGGGGTCTTTAAACTCCAAGAAATCTGCAGGTGCCAGAACAATTGGGAAACAAGTCCCTTCTAGGCGCTGTGAACGCTACCTCATCTCCCTGGCGACCAAGCAGGATTTTAGAAACCCAGTTTGCTTGTATACTTTCATCTGAAGTTTGTTCTTGAGTCTCACATCTACTTAGTAGACCTGATTCACCCTTGATTTCTATTTACTAGAATTCAGTATCCCCAAATGGTGCTTAGGTGACAAACAGCAAGGTTCCTCTTTAAAGAACACCACATCATGATGCAGTACCAGCTGTATAGCGCTCCACTGCACTGCGGCAAGGTTGGCGCTCTACAACTACCTCATACGTAAATAATATTTTTTCTTCACATGGTACGCTCCATTCTTCCAAAGGCGTTTTTAAGTTTACGCCGCATGTCTCACTTAATTAGCCCTTTCCACGAACCACCAGAAATAACTTATTTTATTTCTGACCCTGTGAAACTTGTAATAAATAAAGTGAGCAAGGTTTTAGAATGACAAGATTTCTGTCTGCCCAGAAGGGGGCGCATTCGACAGCTTGGCTGCCTTAAAGGGGAGCTTGTTATCAATGTTGTACGAGGACGTCACGTCGACCCTCTAATGAAGGAGCCATACCAGACAACCCCACTCGCCCCGACCCTCCTTTTAGGAATCTAGTCTGCCATAAATATCCAGTCACAAAGGTCACCCCCACCCGCTCCAAAGATCACGCCCCCATCATAGAACACTGTGCGGCTGACGGCGCGGTCAGCTATGAGTTTTGTAAAACAGTCAAATTAAATAATTAATTACGACTGGTAGACACGGGGCTGTGCCTCTTGCAGGTGCTGCTTGGGGACTCATGCAGTCATTCGCTTTTACTCTGGGTGACGCTGTCGCTTTACAAATCGCAGCCGCACCATACTCACCGGATCAAGCCCCTTGGTAAGAATGTAAAACACCGCCCAGAAGGTAACGACGAAGTTCATGATGTCCTACTGTTCTCGGAGCAGAGCTTCTTTCTGTGTATGAGAAAATAAAAGGAGAGAGTGAAGGGATAGCAAAAAGAGAACCGGAGAGACAGCGAAACAAAAGAACGGGTCTTTATGGGTGAATTACAGATTAAAGAGAGCAAATGTATGGAATAATGTGTTGGGACTCGCGAGTACACAGTAACACGGCTAATCCCAGTAGTCAACAATATTCAATAACCACTGCATTAACCTCTAGCCCAGGGTTCCGGAGTAGTGACGTGCTACTCGCCGTACAGTGCTTCAATACCTCGTCAGAGGTAGCACGCACTACATAAACCCAATTACAAATAATTCAATAGAGGGAGATATTAATTACATCAACGCATAACCACCTTCTAACTCCAAACCCTTCACAGGCAGTTAAACTGTGCCTCCAGGGGTCAGAATCAGAGTTGTTCCTCCATTTCCAGCTCAACACACAACAGATGTGTTCTAGGCGCTGTGATTCCGATAGAAAGAAGGGGGAGGGGGGTAGTGCAGCTTTCGTTGAGACACCCAACCAATAGGTTCAGGGCGCTATGGCTGCGGGGGAAGTTCTTTTTTTGTTGCACTTTTACAGAATGTGCGTGCCTCCCGCCAGACCCGAACCTGTCACTCAGCTGCAAAGTCGGCCGCTCTATCCGTTAAGCCACACCCTCTCCCTATTCATACACCCAGCACTTGGTTTCAGGGTTGCAGTATAACCGTGGATGCTACTTTTCTTCTTAAACCGAGATATTGCCTTCTGAGCGCTACAGTGGCTGTCGAAGCCGTCCGGCGGAGCTGCCCCAGATGGACTGGTGCCTGCAGACCGCTGCACTGTTGACGCTAACGAGCAGTGCCAGCTCACAGCCGGCCTGTCAAGCTCGGGCCCCACGCAAACACCATCATTGTACCTACTGTTCAAAGCGATCCTCGCTGTTCTGTCATCCGCGAGCAGCAGCAGTGCCCTGAAGAATTTCGCACACTATGTAGTGATTTTTCCAATTTGCTTCAAACAATATATGTGAGGTATACATTAGATGTTTTTGCCTAAATATGCGAATATTTTACGGGTTGATCGATCTAATTTTCTTTAAACGCGAAGTGCTTGAAAAAGCAAATATCTATCACTCTGGGTTTAGTAGTGCATTGTGGTTATATAATATAGTGCTTGGTGCCACAGTTTCTACCTTTGCGGCACTTTAAATAACGGACTTTATTATTCACCATCACGGTGGTACTCTTCGTTCAACTTCAGAAGCATAAAAGGATGAGCCCAGGGCTTTAAGTGGGATGAAAAAACTGGGGGGGGGAGGTGGGGGGGGGGGGTCTCTCAAAGGGGCGTGGCTAATGTAATTAAGGGCGTGGCTTAAAAACACGTAAGCTAAAAATCTGTGCTGAGCATAGTGTGCCGCCCGACTTGTATTTTGCTGTTTCTGTCATTGCAGCCAGATATATGATTCAACAAGTAATATCATACCTACAACAAGCAAGAACTATTGGCTTTGGCAATGGTTGTTAGTTGCATACGATAAATAAGCAGCAACTATGGCTTGTTGTATATAATATTGAAAAAGCTTCCACTTAAAGCCCTGGTGACACCAAGACAATGTTGCTGCTCCTGAGTTTCAAAAAGAGAAGGGAAATCCAGAGAGAAAATGACTCTAAAGGATTTCCCTTCCCCTACAAGGCTCACCTGGCATGACGTCATGCCGTACTTCTCCACTAGTGAGAAGTGAGCAGTGTGAACAGCGCACATGATGTGGCTGCTGTCACTGCAGTCCAGAAAAAAAACGGACCGCCAGGGCACAAAACAGAGCCCGATAGAGACCCGTTTCGAGACCTCCTTTAAAAAACTGCCCGTGCTCAGCACCGGTGAGACCCGGCCCACTTAAAGCCCTGAATGAGCCGCTTTACTCGCAGACCTCAGCAGCCGCAGAGGGCCGACTCTGCAACCGGAGCATTAACCCCCTCGTGCCTTTTACCGGCATGCATAATAGATTTATGAGACGCGCTGACAGAGCAGAGATGGCTGGAGCTGGGTCTGTGCCAGGGGTGGGTGGGCGCAGTGCTGACAGCTCACGCGCCTTCCTCTGCGGTGTCTGCAGTACTGACAAGATGGCGACATCCCTCTGGCCTCCCCTGAGGAACCGGCCTCGCCCTTGGTTCCATCCTCCACGGTACTGGCCTGAACTGGTGACTAGCACCGGCTTGGAAGCCGCCTCCCTGGTACCAGACTCAGCTCTTGGTACCAGCATCTTTGCTATCGGCTTGACCCTGACATCGGCCTCCGACGAACCAGCCTTCAACCTCGGAGGAAAACCGCTCAGTGGTTAATTTGTCGAAATAGAAGTTCTCCTGTTACCGCCGCCTAAAAACAGAACCAACAACTAACCATGAAAGTGGGGCGAGGATGTGGCGTAATGGTCAGAGCTGCCCACTTTGGAGCAGGGGAATCAGGTTCGAGTCTCAGCGTCCGCTCAACATCTTTGATTCTGGGCAAATCCCTTAATCTCCTCGTAAATGAATGTGTCCTTAACTGGTGCTCAGGAAAAGCGCTGGTATTGATGATTAAGTGCCTGTGCTGAGCACCGGAAACCACCGGCTCAAATTAAGCACTGAAACCGCTCCAGACTACAGTGTAGAGTGAGAGTCTAGAGACCTCGCCGCAAGCACTGGCCTCGGCATTCGCTCCCCTCAGCATTCAAGACCTCCCCCTTGATGCCAATCAAATAAAGGTCACAGTTCAAGATCCCGTGCATAGTACAGAATTACTTAGCATATATGTTATTGTATGGCTGCACGCCGGAATTCGCTTGGTCCTTAAACTGTTTCTCTACCTGGACCTTTAATACTTAAAACGTATTGAACAAAAGGGAGCCAGTCAATTGGACCACAGACAGTCTATGCAGAAGCGTGCTATCCGTCGGCCAAAGCGCTTCGACGACTCCTCCCGGTTATGAAGCGCTATATACATGCAACCACAAAACTGAATTCAGTTATTTAGGGTCATCCAGCAGGATTTTCATGTTTAGAGAATAAAGATGAATTGATGTTTAAAAAGGAAATCAGAATCACAGCCTTGTTTTCTAGGCCTCTAATTGGCTGAAATCCCGAATTCACCTTAATCAGAATTGTAATATGTGGTTGTACATTTTTGCCAGGGATTATGGTTTACTGAACCAATGCTGTTTTTGTGCACCAAGAGTAGCAATACAACTACACTAATGAACCAATTCCTTCCCCCTAGCTGTTTTAATTTCCCTTCTGGCTTGTGGTAGGTTACCAGGTACACACGTGTATGTATAGGCGAAGGGAGTATGTAACATGTAGATGCGTTTATAGCACAAAAGCAGTGATACAAAACCCGTATTCAAGGCCTGTGAAATATGGAAACTATTTCCACAGACACTGTGAAATTTGAAAAATATTTCACGGGTTCTTGAGAAATATGGGTTCGTCATCATCATGCCAGCACCCAAACTACTCTACACACCTTTACCATTCTCCGTTGTTTAATTAACATTCCATACATGCGAGGGAAACAAAACCAGAATTGATAGCTCACCTTGCGACCTACAGCTTCAACCACAGGACATATACACAGGATCTTTTTATCAAACAAAGGGTGTTTTCAAAGATTCTAGATTTTTAACTTTTCGAAAAAATACATATGCACACACGTAAAATCATTCATTCGTACATGAAGCACATCATTCCCCAAGCTGTCTTCTTTTTGATGTAGTAAGCTGGGCCATAACTGGTAGCGCCAACATTATTTAATTTGGAACGCTAGGAAAGATATGTAAGGAAGAAACGGCAGGGAACGCCCCGAACTGTCTTTGCCCATCTGCTGACAGCGTGTACCTGCCAGTCCAAATATTTGTATTCCTTGTGACTCCCAGTGTAAATACGTAGATGCTCGGCAATTATGTATATAAACTAGGATTTGTTTGTACAATGTATGGTTAAAAAGCCCATTTCTATTCTCTGTGCTGCATTTCTTGAGCTTCGATCCTAGTGTGAAAGCCCACAGTAAAGGAATTTCATGGTTGTGAGGACCGGGGTTGTCTGCTGTTGTGGGGTTAGTATTCGCTACTGCGCCGAGACATGGTCCCAATCAACCATACAGGCACAAAGCGCTATATAGCTGCACACATTCTCTCACTTTGCAGTGTGAATTTGCCTTAAAATGAGCCACATTGAAACAAGCTGGCCTTTTCTTTCAGACTAACATTCGAGCTCTCCTAAAATAAAACAATTGTACATTAAAACCAGGAACCATGCGGTTATCTGTTTAACATCATATGAGCAAAGCCATAATGCGGACACTTAGTTTCTACTTCTGCTCAAACCGTATGACATATGTTGAAGTCCAGCGCTAGGAAACGCCCGTGGGTAACAATGCGCTCTACACAACTTCCTTCTTTCAAATCAGCTGCACAGCAATGATAGAATTCGGTGGAGTAGGGGTAAGTAGTGATTTGAACCCACTTTGACGTCATCGTATAATGTATATGGTGTGCCGTTTGTGAATAGCTCCCAGAGGCTGTTATTCTGAGGCAACACTTGACGCTTAATTGAGTAAGTAACAGAAACAAAACAAACGTTCAACGATCTGCTGTCGCCAACCAGCGGCTACGTCATACTCCTACCAGACGTCTAACAGTATCTAACATCTTTTCTACATTTATAAAACATTCTCAATCTTCTTTCTCCTCCCACAAGAGCTAACACCAGAATGTAATTCCAAGGGGTCAGAGGCAGCAGACAAGAACTCACTCCCAGAGCGGTCACTCACCGACTCCTAATGTGTGTAGGATTGAGAGTCCAGTATAGACGGTTCCTTTGCAGCTACCAAGGGACCCTTGCACCCCTCCAGGCAGTGGTTTTTCCCTTCTGTGGAGATGTGCAGGTCTTTTTCCGCAGGGCTCCCCTCTACAGATGGTCTGGTCCCTCAGTAGCTTCAGGTAAAGTTTAGGAACCCTTCTTATTATACTCCGGCTCAGTGGTTGCTGAATTTTTCTCTGAAGAGATGCGGCTTCGCTTTTCTTATAAATCTTGCTTCTGGCTCTGATTGGTCGGCTGCTCTGTGCTGTGATTGGTCGGCTGCTTTTTGCTGTGATTGGCCGGTTGCCACCCTCGGCACTGGAGCATACCTGCTTCCTGACAAGCATCACTGAGCTCACGTTCAGCCCACAGCATCATCCGGAGCATCAGGAGGAGGGTGGAGGCGGGACAGGGAAGCATTTAATCAGCCAGAGGAAACCCGAGAGGCGTTCAGTGCGGGGAATGCAG
This sequence comes from Calotriton arnoldi, assembly GCA_963921515.1. Classification (NCBI taxonomy): domain Eukaryota; kingdom Metazoa; phylum Chordata; class Amphibia; order Caudata; family Salamandridae; genus Calotriton; species Calotriton arnoldi. The sequence goes on from CAWUFW010000669.1 coordinate 625,762, forward strand.
CAGTATCACCGGAAGGGAGCTTTGTGATTCTTGAAAAGCACATTTCTCATCAATCACTCACCGCCTGGCCCACGCCATCCCTTCTCCAGAAATAAATAACAGAGAATGACCCAGCGATTCCGGGTACACGGTTACACGGTCACATGCTCGCAATAAAGTTGTTGTACTAGCTGCCCAAATGCGACTGGGAGACCACATTGTTTTCCACATATTAATGGATTTTCCGCATTTGCCAAATAAGCCGCCATCTGCTGAAAAGTGTGTGTTGGGATTGGGATGACAAACTAGTAAACTATTACTGCCACATAAGTAACCATATATCGCCTTTTAATTTGTCTGTTTGCAGCACAATGTATGCAACCCTGCAGCGCAAATTCGCCCCCAAATAGTTCCAGTGGCCCTGCTCTAAGTGCATACTATGACCAATCGACTCGGAATTTCAGTTCCTGAAAGTGCTTGTCGGAAGAAAAAGTGCCATGGCCGAATATGGGAGGTATTTTACCTTGTTGACTTTTAACGTAAGAGCTGCAGATGGACTCGGTAATTTAACATATGGCCTGGTAAAGGACAAAGACAAAGATTTAGTTTAAACAACACGACCTCTGTCTTGGCTATATTGAGTTTCATGCTTATATGTTATAAATGCTTATGTTTCATTAAAAAGTGCCATATAAACATTAAGAAAACAACATACACAATCAAACAATGGTTTCTCGAGTTCAAAAGGAGACCTTTCCAGATCCACACAAAAGGACTCATTGACGGGGAATGCACTGTGATGCCATACAGGGGCGCACACCTCTAATGTATTTTCTGCTAAGTTTTTTGGTTTAGGTGCTTTCAGTCGGTTATGACTAAGTGTCTGTCGGATTTCACAAGGAATTTGTGCATGCACAGACAACAAGCATTTGCAATGCAATAGGTCTCGCATTTACGAGAGTTTGAGCTATTGGCGTTGTAAATGACAATGCCTTTTTTATGTGTTGTTTTCAAAACAGATAAATAAAAGGCATTGACATTTAGAATGCCAATAGCTTAAACTCTCACAAATGTGAGACCTATTGCATTGCAAATGCGTTCGCCCCCGTGCTATAAAGATGAACAAAAAAAAAAGCGTTAGCAGAGAGCGTGTCCTGCCTGCTGTTGCAGGCAGGACAAAGCTATTTGAGAAAATAGTGCTCGGATGCTGCAATTAAAGCCTACTGAGTAACAACACATGTAACAGCGGTTGTCCTCATGGGAGGTTACAAAATGAGACAAGCGGTACTAAGGAGGGACTACTAAGCCTATTGACCAATGAAAAGCCACAGTTTACAGTGGCCAATGACAAAAGCCAATGAAAAATATGGGCGGAGCTTCAAGTCCATACCTGAATACAACATGCCTCGCAGAGCAGCGCATGCGCTGCCCAGGCTCGACCTGAAAACGTGCACTCTATCCCTCCCTCCCTCTATTTAAGGCCCTCAAAAATGTTGTTTATTTTACAAAATATGGTGTTTTCTCTCACTTTGTACTCCTATCAATCCGCATTCCTCTCCCTTTCCACTGCCCCTTAAACCCCTCTCACGCGTCCTGCTTGTCATATAATGTATTTTAACAATATATGCCAGCGTGAATGTTGGGAAAATCTGAAGCTGGTACCCCTCCCCCATTCTTACTGATCAAGCTACGCCCCTGATGCCATAACAATAGTGATTGGCACTATACATATCCAAAATAACACAACATAACGTCATGACATCCAAAGATTGCTGTAGCCCCACAAACCAGTAATCTAATATGGACGGCATCGCAGGACATATGTTAGATGTGTGGCTACCAAGCCTCGGAGTAATGAATTCATTTTTTCTTCATGACCAAATCCATGCCTGCCTTACATGGCCATAAAAGCAACAGGTACAAGCAGCCATCCATACTGCCATGCTTTAAATACTCTGTTTGTATATCATTTCTTTGAGACTTGCAACCCATTGCTGACCCTAAGCTACACCTAAGTGTGTCTATAGAGAAGTTCAATGACTTGGCAAGGGGTTAGCAGAATTCTCAATGCTGCCAGCCTGTGCATTATAATAGACTACCAACACCCGCAAGGGCACCTGACTATTCAATGGAACACTTTTATAATGAATTACCTTATGTGCTATCAAGACTAGCCTAAAAAGGTTACCCGATAATTCACACCCAGTTTGAAAGCCTGCGACACCTGGGGAAGATGAGTTTGGTCCAGAGGATAAATTGCCAACAGTACTAATCCCAGCTTGAGGCCTTGACTGACATTGTGTGGTTCTGAGCCAATCACTTAATCTCCCTTTGTCTAAAAAACGGTAAATATGTGAACTGTAATGGATGACTCAAAATGTGTATCATACCCAATTCATGTACAGGACCCTGTATCATCTCTCAACCCCCTTTTACTAGGCATTGCTTTGTTGCTGTCCTGTAGATTCAACCTGCATGACATATAAATTCATAGATCCAGGGCGCCATTTGATAGCGACATTGAAGCGCTTAGTTGCCCTTTTTGAATATCATGTGCAAGACTGAATCTATCCACGAGGCAAACATGGTTTATAATGCTGAAAACAAAGGCTCAAAAATAAGATTTGCTTTTTTTTAGAGTCATTGGGTACCACTCCGCTCCGGTGTCTTAGATGGCCTTGAGGCTTTGTAAAATTGACCAATTCTTAACCCACTATACCATGGGCCTGATTCACAAAGCCTATTACACCCCTAAACCTGTGTTTACAGCTGAAAATGGCTCAATTATGCCTTTCATGTATTCACAAAAGCAGACCTTGCAGGCGTAAACTGCTTTAATACTGTCTAATTGTACACCACAACTGCGTACAATTATGCATTAGTAATCCCCACGCGTGGAGTGAGAGTGGGCAGATCAAGGCACAGCTTGCCTTGATAGTGCATGAACGTCCACAAACTTGTGACTTTGTGTGTATTCACAAATTCCTCTCCGACTCTTTCACACTCTGGAAATGTCTAATGCAGTCTTCTCCAACTAGTACCTCGTGAGCCACTGGCAGCTTTCCACCTACATGTGAGCAGCTCTCCTGTGTGCAGCTCAGCCTACTAAATTAGACGCTTTTACCTGATTGCATTAATATATGTGTAACAAAATTGAGTGTGTGCATTTGAGATAAAAATGCGCGTATTTTCAGAACTCATTAGCTGATGCTTCGTGAAAAAATGCTCAATTTTCTAAACATATTTAAAGCTGATATTTGAGTGATAAATCCTGTGGGTTTGAGAAGACTTATTACAAATATCACAAACCTTGGTGCCAGGGGCATTCCAGCTATCGCTGCTATGTAATACCCATACTGAGACATTCTAAATTGATAAACGCCTTTTTTACGTTACTGTTGGCAATCTCGCCTGATTTACTCCGATGATCACTGCTAGTAATCTTGAATATGGTGGCCACTAATGCAATTGTGTCTGGTTTGGCCACTATTAAAACAAAAATAATAGTAGTAGCTCCGGATGATTTACATTGAACATAAGTAGCTCTTGTTACGTTAAAGTTTCGAGGCCCCTGGTCTAATGATTAGAGCTGGAGCAACTCCACTTGTTGGATGAGAACTGGAAGGGAACACTCTCAAACCTGAGGGCAATTTGGGTCAGGGATTTCTCCACAGTGAAAAATGGTTTCCCCACTGAGAAACAAAATAAAAAATGTTCATTTACGCTTTGTGCTGTATTTTCCCTTTGCAGAGTTCTACCCTATGCACAGCTCCGCACTGGGGCAATAGCAGATGCCACATGACATTTCCGGTGGCGCACTTGGAGAGCTGCAGCTGGCTTTGCTTACCAGATGTGCTACTGGAAATGTGTGAATTCCGAAAAGCCAGACTCACAGGCACATCTGGTGCCTTGGTTTCGTGAGGTGTTACATTGTATTTTTTTTTAGATAAAACAAGATTATATGCTGCTCCTAATCATAAATAGAGACAAAATGATCCTACCCTTTCCTCTTGACTCTAGACAAAAACGTAAAGCAAAGGAAAAGTAGCATTGGCAAAGCCAATAGGTCTCATCTTTGAGGCTATTGCCTCTGGCATTGCCTTTTGTTCCGGCTGTACAGCGTGGGCATTGTCGACTCGGTCAATGATTTGTAGCCGTGCTGTATAGCAGCATGATGAAAAATAATAATAAAAATGAACTATGATGCACTTTTAATTAAAAATAAGCACATTAGCCCTGGATGTCTCATAGAGCTTTTTAAAATTAGTTTTCGCCACACTGCAAAGTATCTGCACTGCTGTACAGCATGGCTACAAAGCATTGCCAAAGACAATAGCTCCCACTGACAAGACCTACTGGCAAAGCCAATAGGTCTTGCCTATGTGAGATCTATAGGCTTTGTTGTCATGGAGTGGCATTTTGTGGTGTGGAGGAGTGGCATTCTGAGGAGTGGAGCAGACTGGCAGTGTATGGTGTAGAGTGGCATTGTGTGTAGTAGAGTAGAGTGACAGTGTGGCATGTAGTAGTGTGGAGTGGAAAAATATGGCATGGTGTGGAATTATGTGGCATGGTGTGGAATTATGGGGTATGGAGTAGAATTATGTGGTGTGGAGTGGAATTGTGTGGCATTGAGTGGAGGGGAATTATGTGGCGTGGAGTGGAATTATGTGGCGTGGGATTATGTGGAGTGTGAGGAGTAGAATTATGTAGAGTGGAATTATAGTGGTGTGAAATTATGTGTCGTGGAGTGGAATTATGTTCATTGAATTGTGCTTCATGGCATGGAATTGTGTGGAATTGTGAGGTGTGGAATTGAGTGGCGTGAAGTGCAATACTGTGGCATGGAGTGCAATTGTGTGGTGTGGAGCTCAATTGTGTGGTGTGGAGCGCAAATATGTGGAGATGAATCATGTGACAGGGAGTGGAATTATGTTGTGTGGAATTGAATTATGTGGCATTGAATTCAGTGGCATTATGCAGTTTGGCCTGGAATTGTGCGGGTTGGCATGTAACTGTGTTGTGCTGAGTGGAGTGAAATTATGTGTCATAGAGTGGATTGGAACTATGTGACCTGGAGTGGAAATATGTGCATGGAGTTGAATTCTGTGGCACAAAGTGGAATTATGTGGAGGGGAGTGGATTTATGTGTAGTGGAGTGGATTTATGTGTAGTTGTGTGGAATTATGTGGGCTGGAGTGAAGTGGATATACGTGGCATGGAATTGCATGGCTTGGAAGGGAATTATGTGGCCTGGCATTATTTGGCATGGAATTGCGAGGCTGGCATTGAATTGTGTGGTACGGAATTGTGTGAGATTGAGTACAATTGTGTGATGTGGGATTCTGTGGCGTGGAGTGGAGTGGAATTATGTGATGTGGCGCTTATTTATGTGGTGTGGTGTGGCATGGCATAGAAGTATGTGGCATGGAGTAGAATCATGTGGCATGGAATTGTGTTTGGTTGAGTGAACTGGTATTATGTAGTGTGGAATGGAGTGGAATTATGTGTAGTGAAATTATGAGGCACAGAGTGTAGTGGAATTATCTGGCATGCAGTGGAATAATGTGGCATGGTGTGGAATTATGTGGCATGGCGTGGAATTATGTAGTGTGGTGTGGAATTATGCTATGTGTATTGGAATTATGTGGCATGAAATTGTGTGGCGTTGATGGAGTGGAATTATGTGGTGTGCAGTTGAATTATGAGGCGTGGGGTGGACATATGTGCAGTGGAATTATGTGACATTGAGTGGAATTATGTGGCATGGAATTATGTGGTGTGGAGCAAAATGATGTGAGTTGAATTATGTGGCATGGAATTGTGTTGTGTGGCATGGAATTGTGTGGTGTGGAATAGTGAGGCTTGACATTGTGTGGCCTGGAGTGCAATTGTGTGGAAAGGAATTATGTGGCATAGAGTGGAATGATGTGGTGTGGTGCAGAATTGTGCAGTGTGGTATGGAATTGTATGGCATGGAATTGTGTGACGTAGAACTGTATTGTATTGAATGGAGTGGAATTATGTGGCACAGAGTGGAATTATGTGGAGAGGATTTATGTGTGGTGGAGTGAAATTATGTGGTGTGGAAATACGTGCTGTGTAGTGGAATAATGTGGTGCGGAATTATTTGGCGGTGAATTGCATAGAGTAGCATGGAATTGTGTGGCATGGAATTTTGTGGCATTGAGTAGAATTGCAAGATGTGGAAGTGCATGGTGTGGAGTGAAATTGTGTGACGTGGAGTGCTATTGTGTGACGTGGAGGGCCATCATGTGGAGAGGAATTATGTGGAGTGGAATATTATGGTGTGGCCTGGAATTAAGTGGCATGGAGTGAAATTTTTAGCATGGAGTAGAATTATATGATGTGAAATAGTGAGACATGGAATTGTGTGGCGTGTAATTGTGGGATGTGGTGTGAAAATGTTTAGAGAGAAATTGTGTGGAGTTGTGTGGTGGGGAATAGTATGGCATGGAATGGCGTGGAGAGGAATGGTGTGGAGTGGAATTGTGTGCAGATCGAATGACAGAAAACAAAGAACAAGGGGATGGTTTTGAAAACACTATAAGGGAAGCAAGACGAGGAAAGTGAGAATGAGGGCAACAAATGTAAGTGGTGAAAAGAAGAGTGTTTATAAAGAAAACATGTTTGTGGAAAAGCAGACTGAGTCATTGACAGAGGACGTCTGAAGCTCGTAACAATGACTGGAGGCATGATCTGAAATGAATGTGTCTGTGATGAAATGTGGCTTCAACATCTTGGGAGCACATACATGTGGCACATGTCCTGTGAAATATGCTTGCGTGTGTTAAGTAAATAAAAGAAGGCGTGGGTTTAAATAAAGGTATTTTGGCTATTACAAATGAGAAGAGAGGAATATTAAAACCTTTATGCTTTCAAAATATGTCCATTGTATATAGCTGGGAAATTACATTGTTTTTAAAATAGGGTAACATGTTGCTTTTTAAGTTTAAAGTGGCCGTGCAAGTACGTTTATTACAACCGGGTAACCGTTGTAGAAATGAGAAACAGATCAGTTGTAAATGCGCGTGCTAATGTTTAAAGTAAAGATGGGGAGGGTGTGGTGGGGGACAGGGGGCAACAACCGGGAAAAGCGGTGGGTGGGAGGGGGTAGAAGAAATAGTACCTGAATGACAGAGCGAGCGGCGGACGCATTCTAATTAAAATGAATCAATGTGTGCTTGGTCCATGCACCACACAAAGGAAAGGAAATGAAAACCTCTGGCCAGCTAAGGAGCAGCAAAAAAGTGGCAATAAAGTCAATGAATGGTACGCAATGGGCCGCCTGCAGCAGTGGCGGTGCGTCCATTGGGGGCGCTGGGGCGTTGCCCCACCAATGCCACGGCCCCATTCAAATTCTTCATTCTACTTCTCCGACGCTATTAATTCCAATCAGGACTCCTGATTGGAATTAGCGTCGGAGAAGTAGAACGAGGGACGCTGAAGGGGGTGGGAGGGGGTGGGGACGGGGCTGCGGCAGCACTCAGGGAGTTGAGTGACAGCACTGCACTAAACAACTGTCACAGCAATAGTGTGCATGTTCGTTTTTGGGCTTGTAATTTCTACGATCAGCCCGAACATGCGCACTAGCCTTCCCCTTAAGAGACCGAGGGTTGTTTCATGCCGCAGCCCCCGGTCTCCTAATGGGCAGGGAGTATCCCTGCCCTCAGCCAATCCTGGCGCTGCTGGAGCAGCGTCAGTAGAGGGGTTGGCAGTGACGTCGCGGCTGTTCCTGTTCGAAGAGTTCGGGACCCCGGCCCAGGAGCAGTGACTGTGACCGTCCAGGTGTGGAGGCTGCGCGGTACCCGGCAGTAAGGTACTGTACATTTTATTTTTATTTTTATTTCTTTATTCCCCAAATCCCCCCCCCCCGCGAGCATAGAAGCGCGGTGTATTCGTTACTAGTCCGGGCTTCTGCTAGACTGTTGTGCACACGTGACATGGGATGAGGCCGTCTCTCTCTTTCTTCTTTTCTTGCGCCATGAGAAACCCATGAGGAAAGTCGGTGCCCGCAACTAAACCCAATGCTCTAGTATCGGCCCGATGCAGGAAAAACCCAAGCAGCCCAAGATCGACCCTTCAAAGGTGGTGGTGGTAAGTGAGGCAAGTGGGAGCTTGATCAGTATGGAAACGCTGTGGACTTTCGGTGAAAAATGCATTGTATTCAAGATTCATATTCTAGAAGTTGCAGTCCGTCAAAGTATTTGTCGTGTGCCTCACAAACGAATGCCTGTCGGTTGCATGCCATGTGCGTACTAGATTTTTGGGGACTAAAATGCGCTGCTGTGTTATTTTTTGGCAGGTTATTTTGGGTTGGTATGTCATAAAAAAAAGTACAATGGAGCGAGGAATAGATTCTCTGTAATTGTAGCCGAGTTTCTTTACTTTCCATAGGGTTATATAACTGCTGAGTTGGGCCTGTCACTTTCGCCTTTTACTCTAAACACGGAGCCTGGGGTGGTCATTAATTCACGAATTCGGCACCTCCGGAAAACGGAGCTGCTATGTTTGACGTGCTTATCTGGAAGAGGGCGGCTTCCATGCGCTCTGCAGACATGTGAAAAGTCTCTTTTACCGCCACATTGGGTAGCTCTGCACCAAAGCTAAACAATATTCAGAAGCAGTGTGCATATAATACTGGCTGCTGTTCACACCTGCAAAGGAAAGCTGCTTCAGTGAATTGGAAATACGTGCATACTTGCTTTAAAGAAGCAGTGCAAAATGACTATTAAAAGAACGAACGAGAAGCATTAGGTAAGGCCTTATTCTAGGATTCCTGTTCCATTCATGGGGAGAAATCCACGTTTGACATGTGTGAAACCTTACACCAACTACTTTCCCACACTCACAGTCACAGATAGGAACGCAGTTGTTCTGGAACAGTTTTCCAGTGTTGCATCACTGAAGTCATAGGAATTGTGAAAAAGCATCACACAAACAGCAAGGACAGCAGTTGTATTCAGTGGACAGTGGTAAGGTTGTAGTTAGCATGTAGCTTATGCTGGAGTTTGGAGCACACTGTTGAAAATATATTACTAAAGCGTCATGCGGTAGCACACCGTCATTTACAGAAGGCACATCTTCCGTTGAGGTGGCCACCGGATTTGCGCAGGCACAGGTGTGCTGATGGGATTATGAAACACACAAATGATAATGTCTGGAAATGGGGATTTATTGAAAATGTATTCTGTGCATCATAAAGTAAAATGACTTTATTTGTTTTGATCCAATTGGAGTCTCTGCTTCCTTCGCATTTCAGAATTATGGAGATGTGCTTACATTTGCGCTTTCCTAACTGCTTGTGCATTCTGGGATGTTTGTACAGTTCATTTGCAGCAGGGTTTTGAATTCTGATTTTGTGACAAAAATGGCATCCTACAATCTTTCCTTTTTTGTACCCAGCAAAATCGTCTTATTTCACTTTACAAAATTCTCTCACTGCAATCAGAGAAAGAAAATTAAATACCAATCTCCCTTTTAAAACAATAGGCAGCAATTTGTCAAATGACTGAGTCTGACATTGGACCTCTTTGAACGCACAGAAAATGTGAAAGGATAAAAACAAAATTTGAAGGCATCTTTATTGCTCCTTCATCTTCTAAACTCCAGCATTGTTATTTTGGACATGTTGCAGCACCCCTGCAGCCTTACTTCCAGCGAGCGCCTCTGCCAAAGCGCAAAGATTCAATAGAGTAGGCATAGAAATAAACTAAATGGTATATTTTGCACCTACATTCTCAGTGAATTTGGTCATCCACCTATCCATCTCCATTCTTCCTACTCTCCATCCACCTTTCCTCACTTCATGCACCTATCCATCCTTCTCTACCCCCATTTAATGATCCTTCTTAAATCTATTCATTTCTCAATCCATCCACCCATCTCTCCAACAATCTCTCTTCCTTCGTTCCATTCATCCATCCATCCATCTTTCTCCTGGTCAGAACTCCCAGTCCATCCATCTTTCTCTCCTTCCATTCTTTGCTCCACCCTTCTCTCCCTTTCTTCCTTTTGTGTTGTCCTGTTGCATTTGTTCCCTAATCCACAGTTTCATCATACTATTCTCTTGCAGTGCTATTTATGATGGCCTTCCATCAAAGTCACTGAAGTCATAAACAACATGTGAAAGGTTTTTATCTTACACACTTCCCAGAGGCACCCTGCCCACTTACGCTGCTAAAGTGTGGGAAGGAGGGTTATGCCACCCTACCGAGTTAATGCGCCTCCGCTAGGTCCTGTATGGAAACAGGCCTATATATCAGCATCTGGCATAAAACTGTAGTTATTAAGGGCACCCAATACCTAATCACCCTTCCTTGTTTACTAAATAGATAACACCTTCATACCAGAGGTTCTCACGTGTTGTAAAGGACAAACCTGTGAAACAATCTCTTAACTAGAGATGGAAAAAACATAGACCTCAAAGGGTCAGTTATCTCCTCTGGCCTGGGCAACACAGCTGAAAACCTGTCAAGTAATGAAAGTGCAGGTATCTGCCCCCCTACCCTCTGATCTAGGTCCCTGGCATTGTGATTGGCGATAAGCTAATATTGTTTGAAATGCCGCACTTGATAGCACCTCTTGGTGGTTACCGACTTTTTGATTTAATTCAGCGTTTGTGTGATTTCTTTGAAGATCTGCCCTATTGTCAAATCTGTTGGTAATTTGTCGCATACTGTGCACCTAGCTCTAAAAACAAGGAAGTAAGCTGAGCATCTGAATAGTAACCTTTCCTGTGTCCCCTGGCTGGACAGAAAGTCCAATATAGGCTTTAAGTTTTCCAGAATATTTAAAGAACCAGTAAAATGGTTCAGCTGGATGAGGCAGTGGTTGTGAAACTACTGAAAGGAAGATGGACCAAAGGTCCCAGCCTCACTGTCGATAATACTGCAAAGTTGCTCTACCAGTCTTTGCCTATCTGTTCCTCTTAGCTTAAGCTTTCCCATTTGTCTACCTATATAATTATCATATGAAATCTCTTTATTGATTCATAACTACAACTTCACAATTGCTTTATTAACCTTCTGGCTTTCTCAAAATTGCTTGGAAATGCACCATTTGCCCACTCTTTGTTCAAAACTTTCTCAGTGGAAGAAATCCCCCCCCGGAACCCAACTTTTGACGGTCGGACTCGCTCGCCACCGGCGATGGGACTCATCACAAACCTTTACGCCCCACCACTTTGAAATGTCACCAGCCGCCACTGCCCTGCAGGCCTGTTGTACACAAAAGTCTCAAAGAGACAGCGCATGGGCTGTCTAGCGGAGATCTAAAAACCATGGTCACTGGGTGCTGGGGTCTGTCTCTTCTTATGTGATCGATGTCACTTGGCAGTTTTTGTGCCATTCACTGTCCCTAGGGTCAGAAAAGAGATGGCTGTGGTCCTTGTGTGCCTCAGTGGCATTATGGGTCGGTCGCAGCGGACGCCCCTTCACTGTTCCACAATACCAAGGTCAGGCAGGACCAAACGCCTGGCCTTGCGATCATACTTAATATCAAGGTCAGGCAGCACCGGGCTTCCATTTCTTGTGTCTTACGTCATAAGGTGACTCCATTTCATAAGAGATAACATGTTTCAGTCCGATGCATTGTGGGAACTGTAGTCTGGTTCACCTCCAGACAGATGGACTAATAGTCTAAATTACAATGGAAGGAAAAACTGGACTGGAATGTGGTGTCCCAGATGACGTGGAGTCATGCGGTAACCTTCTCTGTGCTCTAACCTGGCACCAGGGCCGTGCAGGAGCTTTGCAATAGCCAGGTGCCCAGCCTTGGCGTTTGGATTGTGCAGGAGCTGATGACTGGTCTATGCGTCCCTTGTGCCAGTAAGGACTGGTTGTAGATGGCGACCCTTCTCAGTGCCCCTCCTTAGCACTAGGATCAGGCAGGAGGCTTCCCTCGCAGGAGGTTGAAGAATGGTCAGTGTCGGGGCAAGGGGGTGGGGGGTAGTTGTCAAAAGTGCAGCAGGTGCAGCGGCACCGGGGGCTGAGGATGTGAGGGGCCCAGTGCACCCCACTCAGCTGCTGTGTTTATCTTAAGACCAAACCAGGGGGTGTCAGCCCCGTTTTCCATCCTTGAAGTAAGGTCCATGCTCCGCCGCTGCATGAGTCTCCGCCCCCCTCTGACTCACGGGTTAGATTGTACCCGCGGCCCCCTCTCTGTACTCTCCCTGGCACTAGGGCGAGGCAGGAGCAGCTACCGATATTTCTCGGTGCCCCTCCCTAACACCGTCACATGCTGTGCTCAGGAACAATGATTCACGGCCCTTTCACCCCATATTACCTGTTCTTTGTGTTGGGTGATTTCATTTCCTCTTAACGGATCTCAGGTGTTCGGGAATTTTATACTTTCTAAATATACATTCGCTCTAGATTTTTTGGCAGGTTCGTCCTTTTGACTAAAACCGGCTTCGTGAATCGTGATAAGGAATGCGATCGGTGCGATTCTACCTGCGCTCTACGACACTTCCTGCAGCTTATTACAGCTCTTCCTGCAGCATATTACTCCCCCACAGACCTACCTCCAGTTTATTACTCCCCTCACAGCTCTCCCTGCAGCTTATTACTCCCACACAGCCCTACCTCGAGCGTATTACTTCCCTCGCATCTGTCCTGCTGGTTATTACTCCCTCAAGCCCTACCTCCATTTTATTAATTCTCTCACACCCCTTCCTGCACCTTATTACCCCCTCACATCTCTTCCTTCAGCTTATTACTCCCTCACAGCCTACCTCAAGCGTATTACTTCCCTCGCATCTCTTCCTGCAGCGTTTTACTCCCTCACAGCCCTACCTCCAGCTTATTACTCCCCTCACATCTCATCCTGCAGCGTATTACTCCCTCACAGACCTACCTCCAGCTTATTACACCCTCACAACTCTTCATGCAGTGTATTACTCCCTCACAGCCCTACCTCCATTTTATTAATTCTCGCACATCACTTCCTGCAGCTTATTATCCCCTCACATCTCTTCCATCAGCTTATTACTCCCCTCAGATCCCTTCCTGCATCGTATTACTCCCTCACAGCCCTACCTCAAGCGTATTACTTCCCTCGCATCTCCTCTGCAGCTTATTACTCCCACACGGATCTACCTCCAGCTTATTACTCCCTCACAACTCTTCCTGCAGCTTATTACTCCCTCAGTGCCCTACATCCCTCTTATTACTCCCCTCATATCTCTTCCTGCAGCTTTTTACTCCCTCACAGCCCTACCTCCATCTTATTAATTCTCTCACATCACTTCCTGCAGCTTATTACTACCTCACAACTCTTCCTGCAGCTTATTATTCCATCATAGCCCTACCTCCAGCTTATTACTCCCCTCACAGCTCTTCCTGCAGCTTATTACTCCCTCACAGCCCTACCTCCAGCTTATTACTCCCTCACATCTCTTCCTGCAGCTTATTGCTCCCTCACAGCCCTACCTCCAGCTTATTACTCCCTCACATCTCTTCCTGCAGCTTATTACTCCCTCGTAGACCTACCTCCAGCTCGTTACTCCCCTCACATCTCTTCCTGCAGCTTATTACTCCCGCACAGCCCTACCTCCAGTTTATTACTTCCCTCACATCTCTTCCTGCAGCTTATTACTCCCGCACAGCCCTACCTCCAGCTCGTTACTTCCCTCACACCTCTTCCTGCAGCTTATTGCTGCCTCACAGACCACCCTGCAGCTTCTTATTTCCCTCCCTGCTTTTACTGCAGTTCATTCCCCTGAAGCCCCAACCTGCAGCTCACATCTCCCCTCGAGGTCGTTCCACGCTTGATTGCTCCCTTCACAGCCTTCTCCTGCTCCTTATTGCTCCTCCCACCCACCCTGCAGCTTACTTATTCCCTCACTGTCCTCAATACATTTAAGTCCCCTTACAGCACAACCTGCGGCTTATTACTTCCCTCACAGCCTTTCCTGTAGGTTATTATTCCCCTTAAAACATTCTCCTCTGCTTGTTACTTCCACCATATCACAACCAGAGGCTTACGTCTCCCCTCACAGCCCTTTCTGCAGCTTGTTAGCCCCCCAGAGTGCCCCACATACAGGTGTTGAGTTTCCTCTTCACAACTCCCCCGCTTGTATTTTGTGAGGCATATTACAAAGAAATGGTATGCAGCCCCCCTCCACCGTGTGTTCGCCCCCTTCACTCGCAGTGGCTGCTCCACAGAACAAGCAGCTGTCCCTGCGTGCCCCCAATAGCAGCTGCTCCTTTCACCCCAGTCAGCAGCAGCCCCTTACATTCCACTCAGAGGGTGTCACCTACACCCCCACCAGCAGCACCAGCAAAAAGATCAAAAACTCATCAGTGAAAATCACTCCTGCTGAGCAGTTTAGCGATTTTTTCCATATTGTAATATCCGTGTTTTTCATTGTGTTGGGTGAAAGTTGATCCATTATCTTGTATTTAGCCATATGCCTTTTTGTTGTTCATGTTCTCTCCACAGTACAGTTTCCACAGGATTCTTCTTTTAGCCCTGGTCCCAGTCCTAAGGAAGATTTTGTAAAGAAAGTCAAACAGAAGTCTGACAATGCTTATTAACAAAAGAGAATCTATCTGTGAGTCACAGAAACAAAAGCCAAGGGAATCCCCCAGCACCCCAAATGAGCACAAGCTGCAGAAGCAAATGATATGTTTATAGGGTTTTGTATGCAGAGCCCCAATGCATATCATGTGATGAGACTCAAACAAAGGAATTACTCAGGTGCAGGACACTGAAGTCATGAGAAAGTACACAGATGACCTTCAAATAGATGCAGAAACTGTGGCGGCTCCTCTACTATGGCGGAGGAGCATCGCCCCTCCCCCCACCCGTCAGCATCCTCAAAATGTTAAAAAAAGATAAACAATAATAAAACAGGTTTATGATCGTTTAATTTTTGCTCTCGAAGCCCAGGCTTGGGAGCGGAGCCATCATGGGGGGCACTGTTATCAGTGCGCATGACAGTTTGGCCCACCGTCTCAGGCCGGCCACACCGTCATTCACACTAAAGCAGTCTCCAATCCGAGATGCGTTGCCAGGTTGGAGACAGCAGGCACAGGCTTCCAGTCTCCATGGGAGTGCAAATCGAGGGCGCTCAGGCCAATCCTGACACTGCTCTCATATATGAGAGCAGCGTCAGGACTGGCTGCAGAGGTGTCTGGGAGCCTGTGCTGCCTGCAGTGGAGCCTGAAGAGCGGCAATGCGGCAGGTAAGTTCTTATTTGTATTTCTTTTTTTATTTTTGTCGTCCTCCGTTGTCTGTTGTCCAAACTCTCCCCCTCACCCCGCCTCTCTACCCTGACACCAGCCGCCACTGTACAGAAATGTAAACTCTTGCCACTGAGCAAGCTAATCAAAGTTTCTGGCTTCAAGAGCCAAGCATGGAATTGAGTATTTACATGTTACAGATCTGTACAACTTGATGGCATTTGTAGAACACGCAGAAAGATGGCTGTAGCCGTTACAGTTACACTAAAGAAAACATTAAACTCTCACAATCCTGTCTAAAGACATCTGTTTGTAGAAAACAAAACGCTATTTAAACATAACTATTATTGTGGCTAGTGTGCATACTGCAATAATAATTAATGTATTACACCACACTCTGAGCAGCGGCAGATTGGGACAGCAGTCAGATATGAGGGGCTGAAAGAAATAGGTGGAAAGTCTGGAGATGTTTATCTCCTCTACTGAATTGCCTTGATAATAGCAGTCAAAATCCGTTACATTCTGAATCATTAACATATAGGGCCCGATTTAGAGTTTGGTGGCAGAGTAAAGGCAGTGAGGGTGGTGGAGGACTTTACGTCCACCACCCCTGCCTTTACTCCGCCCACCAAATTTAAAGTTCACTACCGGTCTTGAGGTGACCTCTCAGGGTTTGTAGGAACTGTAGGCACAGCAGTTCACTCAAAGCCATTTAAAAGTATGGTGTGCATCCTTCTTTGCTCACGGATGCTTACACCAAACTTAAAAAAGTTTTTGCTTATTTTAAAAACAAACTTCCAAAGCTGGAGGTTGTTTTTGGAAAAGTTAAAATGAAAGGCCCCAACACCGTGGGAGATTTCTACCATGGTGTCAGGGTCACTTTTTGTTTTTACTTTCCCTCACCGCTAGGATATTCCTGGAGGTGAAGGACCCTAAAAAAAAAGCCATTCAACAACCCATTCTACATAGGGCCAACAATTGGATGACATACCTCCGACAGCCCGTGTTCCCTTGGGCTGTTGAAGTACGGTTTACACAGATGGAGCAAATTTTACTCTGTCAGCATAAACCTGGCAGTCTGCCTGACAGACCAAGAGTTTGGTAGCCAGGGTACTCTGTCGCTCTTGCGACAGAGTACCCTGTCTGCCAAACTCTAAATGCACCCATTAGTCTTCAGGTAGAATCATTAAGGGTTGTATGACAGAGGCGTGCATGGCTAAACAATCCGTGCCTCTACAACGCAGCCCTAACAACGAACGCGTCTGAACAACGCATTCCTTTACCCCGCATGCCTTTACCACTCAATTTTGTGGTAAACGCAAAAAGACAAAGGTGACAGGGACTTTACAGTTAGGCTCAGAGTCCACACGTACAAAACCATAGAAATTCAGCAGTTACAGTTAACTGAGCTAACTATAAGTGACACCCCACAATGCACTGCTTATGACCTCACATATTGCATCACTCATGACATGATCAGTGACATTACTCATGACATCACTGATAACATCTCAAATGACATCACTGATGGCATAATACAGTGACTGTAAGTGTTTCGTAAACGTTTCTGAGAATTTGAGATACATACTAAGCTGCTGCATACGTTTAATTACTACTCTTTCTGTACTACTGAGTGATATTATATCTAACATATGTCATCTGAGTGGCTGTGTTACTGTCTGTATTCAAGTGTGAGTGGCTGTCTAAGTGGCTGTATGGGTGTGTGAGTGGTTGTATGCGTGAATACGTGGGTGTGTGAGTAGCATTATGGGTGAGTGAGTGGATGTGTGAGTGGCTGTATTGGTGAGTAAGTGGCTGTATGGGTGGGTGAGTGGCTGTGTGAGTGGCTCTATGAGTGGGTGACTAGGTGTGTAAGTGGGTGTATGAGTGAGTGAGTGGCTGCTTGAGTGAGTGTATGGGTAAATGAGTGGATGTGTGAGTGGCTGTATTGCAAAGTCAGGGCCTCATTTATGAGTCCCCTTGCGCCGCCAGAACGTCACATTTTGTGACGTACTGTGGCGCAGGAGCCTGCTCCATATTTACGAGGCAGCACGAAGACACTTTTTTGTCTAAATTCTGCCTCATACATATGGTTCCCTTTAGCGGAGTTTTCTGCGTTATTGGGGCATGCCGTATGTGTTGCTAGGGGCGTTCCCAGGAACATCCATGGCTTTTTGACACTGCCCCAGATTTAAGAGAAATCGTAAATCTGAGGCAGCGCCCAAAACTTACGCCTCCCCAGGGGAGGCGTAAGGAAGGCACAACAAGGAGAAATATCTTTATTTCTCCTAATTTTTTCTTTTTCTATATGTGCTGCTTTCTAAAGCACACATAGAAAAAGGAAAAAGCATCTTGTGATTGTTTTTGTGCAGGAAGGTTTACCTTCCTGCACAAAAACAATCATCCCCTCAATGCAAGCACCCTTGCACAACGGTGCAAAGGTGCCTGCGTCGACACACGGCAGCCCATTGTGTGCCAGTGCAGGGGAAATGGACAGGAATGCACGGTATCTCATAGATACACAAAAGACACACAGTTGATGGACGGAACGCAGAACAAATCAAAACATTCACCCCCAGTCAAGAGATCTGGGTTAAATCCATTATTCTTTTGCTCACCATGCCACCCAGTTTAGACCTGGCCATATGCAAATCAGTTTTTACCCTGTGCCTCATGCGAACAGTCCAACCCGAACTGCCAAGCCAGGTCCTCCCTGGACCGGAAACAAGCATCCTAGGACCGAATTCGGGGTTTCACTCCTCATCAGCCAGGATTGCTTAAATCCAGTGGCACAGTGAGCCCAGGACCCACGTCTGGGCATACCCGGCGCACTTAGGGCGAGAAAGCAAAAGGCGCACAGTTGATGGACGGAATGCAGAACAAATCAAAACATTCACCCCCAGTCAAGAGATATGGGTTAAATCCATCATTCTTTTGCTCACCATGCCACCCCAGTTTAGACCTGGCCATGCAAATCAGTCTTGACCCTGTGCCTCATGGGAACAGTCCAGCCTGAGCTTCCAAGCCAGGTCCTCCCTGGACCGGAAACAAGCATCCCAGGACCGGTTTCGGGGTTTCACCCCTCATCAGCCAGGATAGCTTGAATCCAGTGGCACACTGAGCCCGGGACCCACGTCTGGGCATACACGGTGCACTTAGGGCATGAAAGCAAAAGACACACAGTTGATAGACAGAATGCAGAACAAATCAAAACATTCACCCCCAGTCAAGAAATCTGAGTTAAATCCATCATTCTTTTGCTCACCATGCGGCCCCAGTTTAGACCTGGCTATATCGAAATCAGTCTTGACCCTGTGCCTCATGGGTACAGTCCAGCCCGAACTGCCAAGCCAGGTCCTCTCTGTACCAGAAACAAGCATCCTAGGACCGGTTTCGGGATTTTACCCCTCATCAGCCAGGATAGCTTGAATCCAGTGGCACAGTGAGCCTGGGACCACGTCTGGGCATTCCCGGCGCACTTAGGGCGTGAAAGCAAAAGACACACAGTTGATGGACGGAATGCAGAACAAATCAAAACATTCACCCCCAGTCAAGAGATATCAGTTAAATACATCATTCTTTTGCTCACCATGCGACCCCAGTTTAGACCTGGCCATATGCAAATCAGTTTTGACCCTGTGCCTCATGGGAGCAGTCCAGCCCGAACTGCCAAGCCAGGACCTCCCTGGACCGGAAACAAGCAACCTAGGACCGGTTTCGGGGTTTCACCCCTCATCAGCCAGGATAGCTTGAATCCAGTGGCACAGTGAGCCCGGGACCCACGTTTGGGCATACCCAGCGCACTTAGGGCGTGAAAGCAAAAGACACACAGTTGATAGACAGAATGCAGAACAAATCAAAACATTCACCCCCAGTCAAGAAATCTGAGTTAATTCCATCATTCTTTTGCTCACCATGCGGCCCCAGTTTAGACCTGGCTATATCGAAATCAGTCTTGACCCTGTGCCTCATGGGTACAGTCCAGCCCGAACTGCCAAGCCAGGTCCTCTCTGTACCAGAAACAAGCATCCTAGGACCGGTTTCGGGATTTTACCCCTCATCAGCCAGGATAGCTTGAATCCAGTGGCACAGTGAGCCTGGGACCCACGTCTGGGCATTCCCGGCGCACTTAGGGCGTGAAAGCAAAAGACACACAGTTGATGGACGGAATGCAGAACAAATCAAAACATTCACCCCCAGTCAAGAGATATCAGTTAAATCCATCATTCTATTGCTCACCATGCGACCCCAGTTTAGACCTGGCCATATGCAAATCAGTTTTGACCCTGTGCCTCATGGGAGTAGTCCAGCCCGAACTGCCAAGCCAGGACCTCCCTGGACCGGAAACAAGCAACCTAGGACCGGTTTCGGGGTTTCACCCCTCATCAGCCAGGATAGCTTGAATCCAGTGGCACAGTGAGCCCGGGACCCACGTTTGGGCATACCCAGCGCACTTAGGGCGTGAAAGCAAAAGACACACAGTTGATGGACGGAATGCAGAACAAATCAAAACATTCACCCCCAGTCAAGAGATCTGGGTTAAATTCATCATTCTTTTGCTCACCATACGACCCCAGTTTAGACCTGGCCATATGCAAATCAGTCTTGACCCTGTGCCTCATGGGAACAGTTCAGCCCGAACTGCCAAGCCAGGTCCTCCCTGGACCAGAAACAAGCATCCTAGGTCGGTTTCGGAGTTTCACCCCTCATCAGCCAGGATATCTTGAATCCAGTGGCACAGTGAGCCCGGGACCCACGTCTGGGCCTACCCGGTGCACTTAGGGCGAGAAAGCAAAAGGCACACAGTTGATGGATGGATTGCAGAACAAATCAAAACATTCACCCCCAGTCAAGAGATCTGGGTTAAATCCATCATTCTTTTGCTCACCATACGACCCCAGTTTAGACCTGGCCATGTGCAAATCAGTTTTGACCCTGTGCCTCATGGGAACAGTCCAGCCCGAACTGCCAATCCAGGTCCTCCATGGACCAGAAACAAGCATGTAAGTAAGTAAATGGGTCTGTGAGTGATTCTGTAGATGATGTCAGCAGTGATGTCATTGGTAATGTCACTTGAGATATGATCAGTGATGTCACTGACCATGTCATGAGTGATGTAATATGTGAGGTCATAAGCAGTGCATTGCGGGGCGTAAGCTATAGCTAGCTAAGGTAACTATAACTGCTGAATTTCTATGGTTTTGTACATGTGAAATCTGAGCCTAACTATAACTCCCAGTAACCTTTGGCTTTTGAGTGAATTTCTAAGGTTTTTTTAATTCTATTTCCTAACTATAATGTCCCTATAACCTTTGATTTGTTCAATGAATTTCTATGGTGTTTTAAATGTTTTTTTCCTAACTATAACGCCCTTGTAATCTTTGTTTTTTTAGTGAATTTCGAAGGATTTTCTAATTTGAATTCAACTATAACTGGTGAATTTCAGTGGGTTTAAAAAGTTATGTTTTAACTGACATTTTCGCCTAACAATAACATCCTTTAAACTTTAGTTTTTTAAGGAAATATATATACATACATGTGGAGTTAAATATAGTAAGCCTATGCTTACCTATATATACTTCCATTCATGATATTTTGTATTTTGGTAACAGATATTTTTCTATATTGACATATTTGTCCAAGACATTCTGACATGCAACCCCTGGTGTGGGCTTAAAAAGTACGCAAATCAACCTTTTTTCCAGCCTGAAGCTATCAGGGTTCTTAACTCACCGGGGATAAAACATTGCCACTCAGTTTCAGTGACCATAGCAGTTCAAGTCAGCTTCTGTCACTTCCACAACTCCAGGAAGAAGCCAAAGGCTTCATGCCTAGAGAGGAGGCAAAGATTCAATCATGTTACGTTTTGTTCCACTTGTGGCTATCAGACTGCGGACCCCTCTCTTATGTAGTTTATAGTATGGCACTGAGTACTTATAAAACGCACATTGTCATGGGCAACTATAAATAAAATATTGCAGTGTATTTCAGGCTTGACCCATAAGTGATTCATACATTCAATCCCCTGAGCCATCACCAAAATCTACCACACCCCTCTTAAACCTGGGCTCTTTAGAAGGAGAAAATGAGCTTTCCCAATAAAAGTCCACCCTCCACAAGCTCAGTCTTTCAAGTCACACCTCTGGTAAACATATGATTACTTTGTAGAATTCCCTCAGTCTAAAGTAAGTCAAAGAAACAGGTCCTCCACTTCCACCGCATGAAGAATGCAGCTGCCTGGCTACTTTCAGACAATAAATTTTCGGGGTCACCCTACACCCACTTTTAGGCAATGTATTCACTTCCATTGACGAAGAAGCAAATTTCCAAGAACCTGTGTCTTGTTTACCAGCTGCCTCGTGGAAAGAAGCCCTTCTATATAAAATAGAAAACATGGTGGCCATGTCTACTGAGATAAATGAGAAACCACTTACAAACAGAAGAACGCAGAGTCACCTGATTCGTGGGGAGTCAGAATGTCAATATTTGAATAACTATCTGCAACAATATGGAATCCATAATGTCGACTAACACTATATTTTCTAAGTCTGGGTGGTGAACTTTGCTCCGCTCGCAGAGTTTGCGGAGTTTTCCGCACTCCGCGTTACGCATAGCGGAGCAGAGTTTTTTTCCTCACTCGCGTTCATCAATGTCAAGTTGGCGAGGAAAATCCACCTCCCGGCGAGATTTTTCTTTGTTCGCGATTGTCAACATCAAGTTGGGGAGCTCGAGCGTGGAAAATCAACCTCCCGGCGAGATTTCTCAGCTCGGGCGGTCAGATTTCTCATTGCGAGTGGTCACGTATGCTCGCGACCGCTCGTATTGAGAAACCGTTTGTTCGCGTTGAGAAAGCTGCCGCTCGAGTAAAAAATCTACTCGAGCGGCAGAAAGGAAGCAGCGCCCGCTTGCACTGTGCAAGGTGCCGTTCGCGATGATTGCACAGTGCGGACAAGCACCTGGAACTGAAAATCACAGTGAACCGCATTTATCTAACGCATTCCGCCGCTTCCGGAGCTCCGCATAGAGCGGCGGAGTTTTTTTTGCACTTTGTTGAGTTCCGCGAACTCTGCGAACTCCTCCCAGGCTTAATAGTGTCAATCTAACTAGATGTGGAGTTAGAATAGTAAATTCACACTTCCCTTTATACACCTGCCTGATGATTTAGTGATAGTGAATATCACAAAGTCAATATTTGTCCCTGTTTATATTTTTGTCCTTGATATTGTGACATACAAACAGTGGTGAAAGATGTCTCTCATTGGGTCATCCATAATTTGTATCTAAGATTGTGAGTGACCCACCAAGAACCCACCTGATACCTTTAAAGTGTTAAGGCTCAGTTGTCCTGGACATATAGAGGGGATGAGCTTAAAAACAAAATATGTCTGCTCAGGCATTACACACTCAGTGCCAAAATCAACCTTGCCAGAGACAGCGAATGTCTTACAGGCCAACTTGTGATATGGTCATGAAGCCATGGAGTAGTTTGGAGTAACCTAAATATATGTTCTGAATAATTATTACAGTGCTAACTGCTCCTCACCACTGCAGGGGTGCATCTGTGTGCTGAGTGCAAGCAACATATAGCCTGATAGATACAACATGCTAACACAGAGCCCTTCAGCTGACGAAATGTTTCACTGCAAAGCAGTGCAAAGTATAAATAGTATTTTCCTTGTTTCAGGGTGTTATGTATCCGATGAAGTACCACAAGCTTCCATTTTATCTTCTGATACTTGTTCCCATACACATCCCAGCATGCCTTCTTTTTTATCTTCCCTTTTTTCTTTGCAGTGCTGACTCACTGTGACTTCATCCTTTATTTTACACTCTCTCCCCATCTTTGAGCTCTCAACTTGAGCTCTGTACTGCTTCACATGAAGTTTGTGCCTTGAATGCACGACTTTGCTCTTGACTACTTTGAAGCAAGCATCTGTATTTGACCACTTTCCGCATTTTTCTACATTGTGCCTTGTGTTTCTATAGTCTCGGGGTATTCTCCATCTGCCAACCATACCTACAAGTTCTAATCCAATAATCAATGCCCTGAAAAGGACCTTACTGAGAACTCGTCTCAATTACATGCCATTTGTCACATCCTATACCTAAGAATAGATTCCTTGGCCAGCAGTCTCTGCCTCCTGTGACTCGTAGTCCCTAATCCAGGCCATTGTTAGCCACCTCTGCCCTGGATATGGACGGGTTCATTGATTTTGAGTCATCCCAGTTGGAGTAGGTTTCATTTTTCAAGTTTTTCTGCACAATTAACCTGTGATCCACCCAACAATTCAAGAGGGCATTTTTTGTATTCAAGATTGTTTGGGCACTGTGTAGCACCATAATGATATTTTACGGTACATGGAGCCAAATGTCTCTAATGGAACTAAAAGCAAAATATTTCGTTTCAGTTGGGCATCACCCTTTTCTGAAATACACAACTGTGTCTGAAACGATTTATTCTGATGGGCCAGTTTCTCCAGCGGTGACCCAAGTTCACATGAGAAGGGTCAGACTCCGGAAGGATGTTCGGAGCTCGCTTCAGAAAGGTCAAGCTCTTCAACTAAGGCCTGTGCTCTCTTCAGAAGTGCCAGCTCTAAAGTCAAGGGCTGTGCTCACTTCTGAAAGGGCAGGCTCTCCCGTGGAGCTCCCAGCTCACTTCAGAAGGGTCAGACCCGCCAGCGATGTTTGGAGCTCTCTTCCGAAGGGCAAGTCTCTTCAGCTACGGCCTGAGCTCTCTTCAAAAGAGCCAGCTCTCCAGTGAAGGTCTGCCCTCACTTCAGAAAGGACAAGCTCTCCAGTGGTGCTCCGGAGTCACTTCAGAAGAGTCAGACTCCCTAGGGGTGATTGGACCACACTTTAGAAGGGTCAAGTTCTCCAGTGAAGTCCGGGCTTACTTCAGAAGGGTCAGACTCCGCAGCGTTGTTCGGAGCAGTCTTCAGAAGGGCCAGGCTCTTCCACAGTGACATGAGCTCTCTTCAGAAGAGCCAGCTCTCTTTAAACAGGCAAGCTCTACAATGAAGGTCTGTGCTCACTTCAGAAAGAGAGGACACACCCTCCATGGGGACACCGGGATCATGTCAGAAGAGTCAGACTCCCCAGTGATGGTCAAAGCACCATTCAGAAGGGTCAGGCTCTTCAGCGAAGCCCAGACTTACTTCAGTAAGGCCTGGCTCTCCAACGATGGCTCTTTTAGCTGGTGCCTCATCCTTTTATCTAATATAGTATTGACCATACTCAGCAGTCTTCCAGGTGTGAAGACCATAGCACACGGGTTGCAGGTGTTTTCATTTATTGTTTCAACATGAACACTTATTGTCTCAGGTAAACCTTAACTGGCATACGTCTTATAGTCCTACATCCATAGCATCCCACAAATACCTATGTCAAAGACTCCGTCCTGGAGAAGTGTGGGGGTCAGGACTATTGTCGCATCTAGATAAAAAATGTTACTCCATGTCTTTCTTTCCAACAGGAATTAGCATAGCAAGTTCACACTCATATTTGCATCTGTCTTTACCCCTGTGTTCTTTTTATTATCCAATCTAATTTTTCCTCAGAACAGGGAAAAGGGACAGAGCAGGTAGGGTCCAGGTGCCAAGATGTCCCAGTCAATGCGCTGTGTGCTCAGTGTGCACAGGCAAACTAAATATCCTGTCTTGGAGGAGAGCGGCTCAGTTTGAATTGCCCAGTAGAGGTGCTTTCCATCATAGCTCAAGTCACTCACATACTCAATAGGCTACTCTGCCTCATAGCTGCCCGCTTTAGGCGATAACAAACATCTCAGACCAAAAGGATTCAAGGATCGCAGAATGAAAAGAAGTTTACTTACATACAGGTAGAGGAAAGTGTGCACTTGGGAGCTGTGCACCATAAAAATCATAATTTGAGCCAAGTGAGACCAGACCCAACACCCTTTGCATACAATCATGTCCTGCTATTAACACCAGCAACCGGAATTTTTAATATTTTATTTAAACAAATTTTGTTTTCATTTTCCATTTTACAAAAATGTCTTGTTACTGTTGTATGCAAAAGATGACCACACAAACACACACACATATATATATATATGTATATATATATATATATATATTATCTACTGGCGGTCGCCAGTAGATAGTTATAGTTAGGACCTATTATCCATAGGAAATCCGCGACATTCTATTTGAAATAACGTTGGCGCCGGTTGACGAATCTTCGCGAAAGTTTCCAACTTGTTGGGGTGCTCCGCTCCGCTCCTTCCCTGAAAGTCTCGGGTTGATTCGTCAAGCGGGGGCCGAGAAAAAAGGGGGGTCCCAAAACGTGTTTTCCCCATTCATTTTTCCATAGGAACCTTTAGTCGCAGCTACAGACCGAACTGCAGAACGGAATTACACCAAATTTGGCAAAGAGGTAGCCCTTGCTTCAGTGTCGTGCCATTTGCTTAAATGGTGTAAATCCGTTCAGTAGTTTCTGAGAAAATCACAAATAAAATCACATATATATCTATGGACGAGTAGGGTCCGCGCACCCTGAGCGCACCCTGCGCGCACCGTCCCGATCACGAGCTGCATGCTAATTGGCTGTCAGCTGGCTGTCAACATTCCGATTCAGGAAGTGTTGGCAGCCATTTTGTCCCTCGGTAGAACCGAGGCACAGAAACAAGTGCGCAAACGCACAAAGGGGGCAGGGTAGAAACACCCTGACCTCCTAGGTCTGCTCAGGGGTCCCACAAGGACCCCTGGGTAGAAAAAGCATTTAAAAAAAAATCGGCGGGATGCGCTTAGGGTGCGCGGATCCCGCCGATAATAAAAAAAAACAAGTGCGCAAACGCACAAAGGGGGCAGGGTAGAAACACCCTGACCCCTAGGCCTGCTCAGGGGTCCCACAAGGACCCCTGGGCAGAAAAAGCATTATTTTTTTTTAAATCGGCAGGATGCGCTCAGGGTGTGTGGATCCTGCCGAAAAAAAATCGAAGCGCGGTCTCCGCGCTTGATGTTTATTTGCCCCGGGTGGGCCAAGTCCCGGGGGCATGGTGGGGGTTTAAATTTAATGTGGGGGCCTCTAAGGCCCCCAAGCCCGGGGACCGCCACCCCGGGGCTTTCAAAAATAATGGTGCGGGAGGGCTCTTGGCCTCCCGCAGCCCCGGGGACCGCCACCCCCCGGGCTTCTTTTTAAAAAAACTTTTGACCTGTGTGGGGGCTCCAGCCCCCACACGCCCGGGACCGCCACCTCCCCGGGGCACTAAAGATTTGAATATGGGGGTCCGTTACGGACCCCCAAAGCCCGGGGACCACCACCTCCCGGGGCTGTGAAATGGTTGGGAGGGGGCTGCGCGGCCCCCTCCTGGAGCCCTTGATGGCCCTGGGGACCGCCACCCCCAGGGCCGGCTCCTGCAGTGTCCCGGGTGCCTACCCCGGGACACTGTAGTTTGCTATGACAGGACGGGAGCCTCGCGGCTCCCGTCCTGTCATAGCTAAACTAGTTTGCATTTTGAAAGAGAGAGCAGGAAACCTGCTCTCTCTTTCAAAATGCAAACTCAATTAGCTTTCCACATGGGGAGCAGCATGTTAGCTGCTCCCCATGTGGAAAAGCAATGCCGGCTCCCGTAGGACGCGGGGAGTGATGTCATCTGTGATGTCACTGACCATGTCATGAGTGATGTAATATGTGACGTCATCAGCAGTGCATTGCGGGCGCGAGTTATAGTTAGCTGAACTAACTATAACGGGGAATTTCACGGGTTTTGTACGAGTGCAATGTCCAACTAACTATAACTTTCCCTAAAACCTATGGTTTTTTCAGTGAATTTCAAAGGTTTTTTAAATGCTAAACCCTAACTATAACAGGCCTGAAACCTATGGTTTTTTCAGTGAATTTCAAAGGTTTTTAAAATGCTAATTCCTAACTATAACAAGCCTGAAACCTATGGTTTTTTCAGTGAATTTCAAAGGTTTTTAAATGCTAATTCCTAACTATAACATGTCTGAAACCTATGGTTTTTTTCAGTGAATATATATATGTATATATATATATATGTATATATATATGTATATATATATATATATATATATATATATATGTTTTTTTTTTTACTAAACCAAAAGCAACAGCAGAACGTTTCCCCCCAGAAATGAGCATTCTGACTGGAACTGATATTGAGACCCTAAAATTACTATGAGAATTAGAGACAGAGGGAAACATCTTGAGCCAAATGGATACAATTGGGATTCTCGAAGAAGTAGGAGTAACGCAAGTAGGGGCTGCCAGCAACCTAAAGATCAAATCGCATGTTATCCCTCAGACTGCACATGATGCTATTGACACTTTCCACGATCTGACCATAAGTGACCTAAAGAAATTACAAGCTAAAGGCCCCAATCTTACAAAGGAGAATATCTCTAAAAACCAATAGAGAGCAATTATGAGTTTGAAAAATGACGATGACCTAATCATAAAACCCTCGGACAAAGGGGGGAACGTGGTGCTAATGGACAAAAAACAGTATCAGAAGGAAGCTTGGAGGCAATTATCAAACAAAGATTGCTACACAATAGTCACACGAACTATGTATGAGACCAGCATCAACGAGTTCCATGAAATCCTGAATAAATGGCGGAGTAAGGGGATACTAGGAGATGTGGACTTTAAATTTATTTACTGCGAAACACCGGAACTACCAACATTTTACCACCTGCCCAAGGTGCACAAATGTACAAACAATCCACCAGGGATACCAATTGTGTCCTCAGTGAATAGTCTGCTGGAGAATGCCTCTCTCTACATTGACTGCTTTTTAAATCCGCTGGTCAAAGACTTGAGCTCCTATATAAAGGACACTAAGGACTTTTTACGTATTATTTCCAATATTGAATGGGAATGTGACATGTTGTTAATAACATTAGACGCAACATGTCTATATACAAGCATAGAACATGACAAAGGGCTTAGGGCGGTTGAGTTCTTTTTACAGAAAAGAAATGTGAAATTCTATTAACACAATCTGATGCTTCTAGAGCTGACATCTTTGTGCCTTAGGAACAATATTTTCCTTTTTTCAGGAGAGTTGTATCATCAAGAGAAGGGGACTGCGATGGGCACGTGCTTCGCCCCCAGCTACGCGAATTTATTTGTGGGCTGGTGGGAGAAGCACGTTGCCTGGGCAGGAGACAATGAGCAGTGGCTGGAAAACATTGTTTTGTGGGCTCGCTATATAGATGACCTCTTCATTATCTGGAAGGGGTCAAAGGAAGAAGCCCAAATCTATATAGCAGCCCTCAATCATAATACCTGCAATTTGAAATTTACAGAATGTATCAGCGATACGCAAGTACCATACTTAGACTTGCTAGTCTATATAGAGGAAAATACTATACAAACTACACTGTACCGGAAGCCCATGGCTGGAAACAGTACCTTACATGCGGGTAGCTTCCACCCTGAAAGTGTAATCAGTGGGGTCCCCTATGGGGAACTAGTAAGACTAAAACGAAACTGCTCTACAGAGAATGAGTTTCTTAAATCTAAAACTGACACATTCAACAGACTAAGAATACGAGGATACAAAGAGAGGGTACTGAAAGAGGCAGATAAAAAAGCAGAAAAACTAGAAAGAAAGAATTTGTTGTTGGTAGAAAAAGAAACTTCAGAACAGAAACAGGAAAAGAAAGGAGAGATAAGAATGATAACAGAATATACGGCTCAGTCTTCTGAAGTTTTCCAAATCTTCCGAAAAAATTGGAGGATTTTGAAAACAGATAATGTTATAGGGCCACATATCCCGGAGAACCCCCTTATAACCTATAGGAGAGGTTCGGCTCTGAAGGATCAACTGGTAAGGAGCCATTTCTCAAAAAATCCAAAAAAGAAAGCCATCATAACAGGATTCTATCCCTGCATGAACTGCAAAGCGTGCAAGAACAGCAAAAAAGTAAAGGAATTCTCTATAGGACAACTAAAAGAAAGATCAACAAACTAATGAACTGCAACACTGATTTTACAGTGTATTGCCTGACTTGCCCATGTGATTTAAATTACGTAGGGAGCACCATCCACCCTACCAAGAAACGGGTTCTGGAGCACATGCATGCCATAAAAAACCGGGATGTTACATATCCCGTGGCACGCCATTTTCAGGAACATCACAAATCTAATCAGAATCTCCTGAAGTTTTTCTGTATTGACCAGATCCCCAAAGATGAGAGGGGAGGGGACAGAGTTAGGAAACTCAGAAGATTAGAGTCTAGGTATATAATTGAGTTACAAACGAAAAGTCCGTCAGGCCTCAACAATGAGGAAGAATTGTGGATACACATTCCATAATGGTATGAACATGTTTGCACTTAAAATGGAAGTTTGTTATGCAAAGGGTTTTGAAGCTTTGAGAAATATATAGAAAAATACAGGATTGTGCCCTAAGGACATGTATGAAATTTTATGCAACTATATGAACCACTGTACACTTGAATAGTAATTAATGCAACACAGAAATTCTCTGCTCGAAGTGATTGATGATATTGCCCATTCAGGGCACGATTGAACGAAACACAAAACACTTGAGGGAAGAGGCATATACATACACACAGGAACTGTGTCTTGGAAAGCCCATTCAGGGCTGTATGAGAGGAATCAATACACAAATAGGATTCCATATGACAATGCATGGCATGAACTATGAGGAATAGTAAGGTGTACAGAATGGAGAATATTAATAAATATCTCAGGGAACCAAGGTCCGATAGGCAGTATGGGGCAATCACAGTAAATGTCATAGACACACTAATGAAAAGCATAGTGTAAATAGTATTCCAATATGGCCGCCATGAAAACTGTGATGTCTGTTTTGACCTTTATGCAACCCCTTTTTACTTTCGATGCACAGTTTGAATGAATTGCTTTCCCTTCTCTATGTTTATGCATTACTTTAAAAATGATGATTTGCGGTTTCCCCCCCCGACATTGACGAAGGCGTGTAGCCAAAACATGTCTGTTGGGTGTTTTTTTGCTATGTGGCTGAAATAAACCTACGAAACACACATCTCTCAGTGTGTACCTCATCTATGGCTCAGAAGCGGGGGCCGTCGCATGGAAATATATATATATAAAAACAAAGGACACAACTACAAGCGTAGCCAAAGACGAAAGTACAGTAAACCAGGGGAAGCAAACTACCAAAAAACAAACGAGGGGAAGATGGAATCGCCAACAGAAGTAAAACAAAATCTAGACGCCAATTCAGTAGTAAATCTGACTGATCTTAATCTTTCAATGGCGGAGAAACGAATATTGGGTTTGGGACTGTCTTACAGTCCGGCTAGCAGCTTTAATTTCGCGGACACTCGAATGGATGTTTTTAGATTCGTGAGGAAATTAAAGCTTAACAAATTCCATATGCTACAATCAAAGAATAAGGTCACTGTAACAGAGACATCAATAAACAGCCCTTCGCTCCTTACGGCAGGAGACATGAACCTGTTTCAGGAACTTTGGTCATTGCAAAATGATCTGTCAATTGATACCGCTACCTCAAACCTAGATCTTACAGACTTTAACGGCACGATAAAAACTCCATTCAAGCCTAAGTCTATCTTTCAACCTACCATGCTGCATGATAACTTGGACGTTTATCATGAATTAGTGACAAAGGAACTCAAACAACTCTATACAACAACTAGCAAGGCCCGCCATGGGATGGACAAACAAAACATATGTTATATACAGTTGATGAAAAAATTGCAGAACGACAATAATATAATTGTGAGACAATCAGATAAGGGCGTCAATGTTGCTCTGTGGCCGCGCAAACTGTATATGGAAGAGGCATTGCAGCAACTGTTGGATACAGAGTGCTATAGGAAAAGTAATATTCACATTATCAAAGCGGCATGGAATGACTATTATTTGAAATTATTGGCTTGGAAGAGCGGGGGGCTGATAAGTGAGGATGAATATCGCTTTTTAAAAAATGAACACCCAGTCATCCCCGCTCTGTACCTGATTCCTAAAATTCACAAGTGTGCTAGCAAACCCACAGGTAGACCAATAATTTCTGCCATTAACAGCATTATGGAGAACACATACAAGTATGTGGATTTCTTTTTGCAAGACTGGGTCAGGGGTCTATCGTCGTTTATACAAGACACATCGGACTTTCTTAGAAAAATTGACCACATCGCATGGAGTCCGGATCTGCTTTTAATAACATTAGACGTTACATCACTTTATACGTCTATCCGGCATTGTGATGGACTCAAAGCTATTGAGTATTATTTGAACTTAAGACCAATGTACCTCTCCATGCACAACAAAATGTTAATTTCTATGATATCTACATGTTTGGAGCAAAATTTCTTTATGTTTGATAATCAAATCTATCAGCAGATTAGAGGTGTTGCCATGGGGGCCTGTTTTTCCCCCAGCTATTTGTTTGCATATGGGGCTGTGGGAGGAGCAGGTCCTCAGGGGACAGCACAAAGACACAATAGACCAGCATGTAGTGATCTGGTTACGATATATAGATGATTTGTTTTTAATTTGGAAAGGATCTGAAACCAGTGCATTGCAATTTATAGATCAAATTAACAACAATTGTCTCAATCTCCACTTCACATCAACTATTAGTAAGCCTTCAGTGTATTTTTTGGATGTGGAGGTATTCTTGGATCAGGACACTATTGCTACCAGATTATTCAGGAAACCCACCTCAGGCAACACAGTGCTGCATGCCAGTAGTCATCATCCACGCCACCTGATACAAAGCATCCCCTATGGGGAGATGCTACGCATCAAGCGTATTTGCAGCACAGAAAAAGATTGTGAGGTAGCCCAGAATTTGAGCAGACAGAGATTTCAAGCAAGAGGGTATGCCTCCGACATCATAGGCAGGGCGATCAATAAAACCAAAACTCTGTCTAGATGTGAGGCCCTTGCATCCAAACCTAGTCAGGTAGAAACCAGCCCAGATAAGTCAGAGCTGCAACCCAGGATCATACTTACCTATAATAGGCAGCACCAGGCTCTTAGAAAGATTTTAAATCGAAACTGGAGTCTGGTGCAGAGTGACCCTATCCTTGGCAAACATCTACCTGCAAAGCCTGTTCTGACCTTTAGAAAATCTAGGTCAATGAGCAATAGTTTGGTCAGGAGTAGTCCGGAACTTAAAACACCCACTAACTGGCTTACAACGTATAAAGGCTTTAAAAAATGTCCAAACTGCAAAGCAGTCAAATTTGCATGCAACAAGACTCATTATAATAGTCCTTTCAAGCCAGATCCTATAATCATTAGCAAAAGACTGACTTGTAAAACAGAATTTGCAGTTTATGTGCTGGAGTGTCCCTGTGGGCTGAAGTATATTGGCAGCACTAAGCTGCCAGCCCATAAGCCGATACTCCAGCACATAAGGGCAATTAACAACAATGACCAAGCCTACCCTGTAGCCAGACATTTTGAGGAATGTCATGAGAGCAACCCTGTACATCTAAAATATTTTGTAATAGATACAGTCCTGCCCCTTAAAAGAGGAGGAAACCGAGAGGCTAAGTTGCGCCTCTTGGAGACGAGATATATATTAGAGCTTGATACTAAGACACCATCAGGGTTGAATGCCAGAGAAGATTTTTATACGTCTATGAAGTATTTCCAGAGATAGTAGGTAATATACTTAGTGGTTAAAATCAGTCCCATCTTATTTAAATTTTAATATGAGAATATTTTTTGAAACAGAACCTCCCCTCGCATATTTACATTATTTTAATTATTTAAATTCACATTTTGCACTATTTTTTGCACTAATTGGTGGTCAACAGGGTGATTCACGTATACTGATTAAGTATTAAGATCAAGGTGACTATAATGTTAGAATGCTTTGTCTCAGCCCACTTGGGCTTGATTTCGACTAAGTACAGGAGCAAGGAGTGAAACATCATGACACGCCGAGATTGTACTAATATTCCTGTTCACGAAGTTGAACTTGTATAATGTTTTTAATACAATAGTGCAATAATTTTGATGGTGTTTGATTTTCTGATGCAATTTGGTAATGATAATCTTGGCATTTTTTAGCTTTTACAAATCCAATTTTGGTATGTTTTAATAGATTTTAAATTGCCATTTTTATTCCAATGCTATGAATTTTAACGCCATGATTTTAGTATGTATGCATTTTTTTATCATTATATTCATACATTCATGTATTTATTGTGATATTTATTTTAATGCATATTTGCACGTAGTGAACCTCTTGCTAAGTGGAACTGAGTAACTCTTCAGTTTCAATGCATTACTCACCTTAGCTGATCATGTTACTTCCTGCACTGTCACTTTAAATGTTGATCAGTTTCAAAGCAAGGCGTCATGTGATCAAGGCCCGAGTGGGGGTCGAAACGCGTTATGGCGGATATGCTGGGCATTTAATAAACACTTATTGAATTGCACCAAGAACTTTGGGTCCACTCTTCGTCTTTCTACAGTGGAATTGGAGCAGCTGAGTAGCTTTGCTGAGGCGAATCCTGTGATTGATATATATATATATATATATATATATATATATATATATATATATGATGACCACAGTCCTGTGGTAGGTTCCTTACTCCAGCAACCAAACAGGTACGGACCACTGAGTGGAAATTACCAAATCCTTTTTATTTGCAGTTTACAAGTACATAAAATGAATCAAGCAAGTGCCCAGCCTGACGCGTTTCGACCGCGTTTCCACGGTCTATATATATATGAACATGCACTTCAGCTTCCCCAGCAAAACTACAGAAGAAGGCATGGACTCGAGGCTGCTCAGGATACGGCAACATTTATTGTCTCAAGTCACCCTCAACCCCGAGGTAAGAGAGAGACGCGTTTCGGCTTACTATTTCCCAGAAAAAAAATTAGGCTCAGATTTCACTCGTAAAAAACCAGTGAAATTCATCAGTTATAGTTAGCTCAGGACGCTCAAAACCAATCACAACGCTGCATTGCAGCGTTGTGATTGGTCAGGGGAACCTGGCTGTTCTTCCTGGCTTCCTGTTCCTTGAGTGCCACGAGGAGAGCAGGAGCAAAGACGCGGGACCCGGCGGCAAGGTAAGTATATATATATCAGATTCCTGGATTAGCCCTTGCCGTCTCCGTTGCGACGGTCCCGAACAGAGCACAAACTCCTCTTATCTTGCAATAATAATTATTTATTTACCCTTGCCAGAACATCATTACGCGTTTCGGTCACCAAGTGACCTTGCTCACATAACGAAACGCTATACAATGCCACTATTTAAACATAACATGTGATCTCCTCATGTGACATACTGGAGCATAGGCATAGTAAACAGACTATTAAATGGCATGATCTCGATTTTGCAAGACAAGGAGACTGTCCATCTACTAATGAAAAAAACAATAATATGTATTTGTATATATGTTTTTCCATAGGACAAAGCACACTAAATGTATAGATATATGAATAAATACATGTATGTGCATAAAATATCCATTTTGTACCTAATAGTAGTCATAATGAATTCAGCAATTTGAACAATTTGCAACAACATAATTCTTTGACTGAGGGTTGGATCTAGTAATTCAACATTATATATATATATATATATATATATATATATATATATATCACTGAAAAAACCATAGGTTTTAGGGACAGTTATAGTTAGTTGGACATTGCACTCGTACAAAACCCGTGAAATTCCCCTGTTATAGTTAGTTCAGCTAACTATAACTCGCGCCCGCAATGCACTGCTGATGACATCACATATTACATCACTCATGACATGGTCAGTGACATCACTGATGACATCACTGATGACATCTCAAATGACATCACTGATGACATCATCCAGTGACTGTGTGTTTCTGTAAAGTTTAAATATTTTTAAAATATATAGGAAAAGACGTATTGAAGAATGAGTGGGTGTGTAAGTGTCTGTATGGATGATTTAGTAGGTGCGTGACTGACTCTATAAGTGAGTGATTTAACGTATCTTACTGAATGCATGGGTTAGTGACTAAACTGGGTGTATGTCTGTATCCGTCTGTCTGTTGCTGTGTAAGTGGCTGCATGTGTTTGTGAATAGCTAAATGAGTGTCTATATGAGTTATTGAATGCTTGTCTGAGTATCTGTATGGGTGCCTGAGTGTTTGTGTGGGAGGGGTGTGTGCAACTCTGTGCATAGATGTGTGAGTGGGTGATTCACTGGGTGGATGGTTTCAAGAGTGCATCTGTGATAGACTGTATGGGTGGGTAAGTGTGTGTAAGAGTGTGTTAGTGAGTGAATGTATGTCCCAGTGGTACATGTGTGAGTAACTACATATGTGAAAGGCAGTATATATGTGTGTTGGAGTATATAAATAGCTATAAGCAAGAGTGAGTGATTGTGATAGTGGCTGTATGGATGATTGTGTGCTTGTATCAGTGATTGTATAAGAGCGTAACAATGTGCTACTATTTGTATGAGTAAGTGAGCTGGTGTGTGTATAACTGTATAGGTGAGTAAATGGCAGTGTGTTTAATTATTTGCATGACTGACTAGGTGTGTGAGTATCTCTATGGATGAGTGGCGTTGTTTGAGTGTCTATATAGGAGTAAGAGTGCATATGATAGTCCTGTACTGAGTGACCGTAAGTATGAGTGACTGTACGGGTGAGTGAGTGGATGTGTGTGTGTAGACCTAAGAATCAGTGAGTGGGTATGTAGTTATTGGTGTTGGAGTGTCTATGGTTTTGCGAATGGCAGTCTGTAATTTAGAGTGGGTGTATCAAAGGTTATATTAGGGTGTGAGGAGGTGCATCAGATTATCACGTGGATGATGTCATCAGTGATGTCATTTGAGATGTCATCAGTGATGTCATCAGTGATGTCACTGACCATGTCATGAGTGATGAAATATGTGACGTCATCAGCAGTGCATTGAGGGGCGCGAGTTATAGTTAGCTGAACTAACTATAACGGGGGAATTTCACGGGTTTTGTACGAGTGCAATGTCCAAGTAACTATAACTGTCCCTAAAACCTATGGTTTTTTCAGTGAATTTCAAAGGTTTTTTAAATGCTAATTTGTAACTATAACGTGTCTGAAACCTATGGTTTTTTCAGTGAATTTCAAAGGTTTTTTAAATGCTAATTTGTAACTATAACGTGTCTGAAACCTATGGTTTTTTCAGTGAATTTCAAAGGTTTTTTAAATGCTAATTTCTAACTATAACGTGCCTGAAACCTACGTTTTTTTAGTGAATTTCAAAGGTTTTGTAAATGACAATTTTTAAATGTATTAATTGTTATATTAATTTTTTCATACTGATTTAGTACATTTTTAAAACAATTTTTTTACATATTTTATTTTTTAAATTACATTGTAATTACATTATACATTACATTACAAAAAATACTTTCTCTTAATGAATTACTTTAGTTTAAATACTTTGCAGATAGGCAATAGACTTTTAAGTACAGTAGTTACAGTTGTTGCAATGGGCAACACATTTTCAAACACAATGCAACATTCAGCTCAATGTGAATTTCTAGTTAAATGCAATTAGTTACTTTATGGATTACTTTTCTAACCACAGGACTGGATCCTAGATTCAGTCCTGGTACATCTCCTGTAAACAGTTGAGTAAAAGCGTTTTGGTTACAGTCGTGATTTTTAAGGAATATTATTGTATTTTAAAAGTTGACACTTGGAAACTTTTTCTCATAGAATCACCAATGTTATCCTATGGAAGGAAATTCACTTAGCAGGTAAAAACTGTTATCGTTACTTTTTCTTACTCAGTGTTGGATCCTGGATCCAGCACTGGTGCATCTCCTGTAAACAGTTGAATGAATGCGTTTAAGTCATACAGGCGAATTTTAAGGAATATTTGTAGTTTGTGAAAATCGACACTTTGAAAGTTTTCTGCTGAAAACCAGACAATGGATTCCTATGGAAGAAAATATAAGTTACTGGTAAGTACGGTTAAAATTACTTTTCAGGACCAGTACTGGGCTGAAAGATGCAGCACTGAGGTCTCTCCTGATAACAGGTGAGTAAATCAGAATTCGGATTTCGGCTGATTTTAGAGGAATATTTGTATGTTTCAAAAATCAACACTTAGAAGAATTTCCAAGTGAAACCAGTCAATGTTAGCCTATGAAGGAAATTCAAGTTACCGGTAAGTACGGTTAAAATTACTTTTCAGGATCAGTACTGGGCTGAAAGATGCAGCACTGAGGTCTCTCCTGATAACAGGTGAGTAAATCGGAATTCGTATTTCGGCTGATTTTAGAGGAATATTTTAAAGTTCCAAAACTCCACACTTAGAAGAATTTCCAAGTGAAACCAGTCAATGTTAGCCTATGAAGGAAATTCAAGTTACCGGTAAGTACGGTTAAAATTACTTTTCAGGATCAGTACTGGGCTGAAAGATGCAGCACTGAGGTCTCTCCTGATAACAGGTGAGTAAATCGGAATTCCTATTTCGGCTGATTTTAGAGGAATATTTGCACAATGGTGAAGGGAGGGGCGGGGCCTGAGGTGACATCTTTGCAAACGCGCCTCGTGGCGCGTTTTAAGTTGGGGGATTAAGTCCCCTTGAATCCTGAGGGTCCCTAGGGGCCAACTAGACCACCAGGAACCTCCAATATGCGCCAGGGGCTGCGTTGCAGAGACGTGTAGAGAGGCCACACCCCTTTTTACACCTCTCTGCAACGCAGCTCTGTGGCGCATTCTGGATGTACCTGTTGGTAAAATGGCAGCCATTTTGTCCCTCGGTAGAACCGAGGGACAGAAACAAGTGCGCAAAGCGCACAAAGGGGGCAGGGTAGAAACACCCTGACCCCTAGGTTTGCTCAGGGGTCCCACAAGGACCCCTGGGCAAAAATAAATAAATTTTTTTAAAAATCGGCAGGTTGCGCTCAGGGTGCGCGAATCCTGCCGAAAAAATCGAAGCACGGTCTCCGCGCTTCGATAGTTAATTGGCCCCGGGTGGGCCAAGTCCCGGGGGCATGCTGGGGGGTTAATTTATGTGTGGGGGCCTCTAGGGCCTCCCAAGCCCCGGGGACCACCACCCCCGGGGCTTTATGTATAATGGTGCGGGAGGGCTCTGAGCCCTCCCGCAGCCCCGAGGACCACCACCTCCCGGGGCTTCTTTTTAAATTAAGAACCTGTGTGGGGGCTCCAGCCCCCACACACCCCGGGACCACCACCTCCCGGGGCACTAAGAAAAATTAAAATGGGGGTCCGTTTTGGACCCCAAGCCCCGGGGACCACCATCTCCCGGGGCTTTCAAATGTAGGAGGGGGGCCGCGCGGCCCCCTCCTGGAGCCTGTGGTGGCTCCTGGGGACCGCCACCCCCAGGGCCGGCTCCTGCAGTGTCCCGGGTGCCTACCCCCGGGACACTGCTGTTTGCAATGACAGGACGGAGCCTCGCGGCTCCCGTCCTGTCATTGCAAACTCAGCTTTGGATATTGGAAGAGAGAGCAGGAAACCTGCTCTCTCTTCCAATATCCAAGCCGACTGCTTTCCACATGGGGAGCAGCATGTTAGCTGCTCCCCATGTGTAAAGCAATGCCGGCTCCCGTAGGACACGGGGAGCCGGCGGGACTGTGGGGGCTTGGGGACCCCCACAGTCCCCAACGGAGGCCAGGCCCCGGGGGATGGGGTCCCCGGGGCCATAAGTGGCCATGGAGGGGGCCACGCAGCCCCTCCCCAAAGTAAAAAAGGAAAAAAATAAAAAAAGTGCAAGGCCGGCCCGGGGATGGGGTCCCCGGGCCTTAAATGGCCTGAGGAGGGGGCCACGCAGCCCCCTCCAAATAAAAAAAAGAGGCCATGCCCCGGGGATGGGGTCCCCGGGGCCAATACAGGCCCAGGGAAGGGGGGCCACGCGGCCCCCTTCCCGTTTTTTTTAATTTATTTTAATTTTAAAAAGGGGTAAGGCCCTGGGGATGGGGTTTCCAGGGCCTAAAAATAGGAAAAAGGAAGGGGGCTACACAGCCCCCCTTCAAAGGGGGAAAAAAACAAAAACAAAAACGATCGGGCCCGTAGGCCCCGCCCCTTCCTTCACCACTCTGCAAACGCGCCCTGGCGCGTTTGCAGAGGGGAACGAGTCCCTTGAATACTGGGGTCCCTGGGGCCAACTAGCCCACCAGGAACCTCCAGTATGCGCCAGGGGCTGCCTTGCAGAGAGGTGTACAGAGGCCACGCCCCTTTTACACCTCTCTGCAACGCAGCTCTATGGCGCTTTTGGAGGTATATGGTGGGCTAGTTGCACCCCAGGGACCCTCAGGATTCAAGGGAGTTAATCCCTCGACTTAAAACGCGCCACGGGCGCGTTTGCACAGTGGTGAAGGGAGGGCGGGGCTTCAGGTGACATGTGTGCAAACAGGCCCGTGGCGCGTTTTAAGATGGGGAATTAAATCCTCTTCAATCCTGAGGGTCTCTGGGGCCAACTAGCCCAACAGGTACATCCAGAAAGCGCCACAGAGCTGCGTTGCAGAGAGGTGTAAAAGGGGTGTGGCCTCTGTACATGTCTCTGCAACGCAGCCCCTGGCGCATACTGGAGGTTCCTGGTGGGCTAGTTGGCCCGTAGGGACCCTCATGATTCAAGGGGACTTAATCCCCCAACTTAAAACGCGCCACGGGGCGCGTTTGCACAGATGTCACCTCAGGCCCCGCCCCTCCCTTCACCATTGTGCAAATATTCCTCTAAAATCAGCCGAAATACGAATTCTGATTTACTCACCTGTTATCAGGAGAGACCTCAGTGCTGCATCTTTCAGCCCAGTACTAATCCTGAAAAGTAATTTTAACCGTACTTACCAGTAACTTGAATTTCCTTCCATAGGCTAACATTGACTGGTTTCACTTGGAAATTCTTCTAAGTGTGGAGTTTTGGAACTTTAAAATATTCCTCTAAAATCAGCCGAAATACGAATTCCGATTTACTCACCTGCTATCAGGAGAGACCTCAGTGCTGCATCTTTCAGCCCAGTACTGGTCCTGAAAAGTAATTTTAACCGTACTTACCGGTAACTTGAATTTCCTTCATAGGCTAACATTGACTGGTTTCACTTGGAAATTCTTCTAAGTGTGGAGTTTTGGAACTTTAAAATATTCCTCTAAAATCAGCCGAAATACGAATTCCGATTTACTCACCTGTTATCAGGAGAGACCTCAGTGCTGCATCTTTCAGCCCAGTACTGATCCTGAAAAGTAATTTTAACCGTACTTACCGGTAACTTGAATTTCCTTCATAGGCTAACATTGACTGGTTTCACTTGGAAATTCTTCTAAGTGTGGAGTTTTGGAACTTTAAAATATTCCTCTAAAATCAGCCGAAATACGAATTCCGATTTACTCACCTGTTATCAGGAGAGACCTCAGTGCTGCATCTTTCAGCCCAGTACTGATCCTCAAAAGTAATTTTAACCGTACTTACCAGTAACTTGAATTTCCTTCCATAGGATATCATTGCCTGCTTTTTGCTGAAAAAGTTTCTAAGTGTTGATTTTTGAAACATACAAATATTCCTCTAAAATCAGCCGAAATAGGAATTCGATTTACTCACCTGTTATCAGGAGAGACCTCAGTGCTGCATCTTTCAGCCCAGTACTGGTCCTGAAAAGTAATTTTAACCGTACTTACCAGTAACTTGAATTTCCTTCCATAGGCTAACATTGTCTGGTTTTCAGCAGAAAAGTTTCAAAGTGTCGATTTTCACAAACTACAAATATTCCTTAAAAATCGCTTGTATGACTTAAACGCATTCTTTCAACTGTTTACAGGAGATGCACCAGTGCTGGATCCAGGATCCAACACTGAGTAAGAAAAAGTAACGATAACACTTTTTACCTGCTAAGTGAATTTCCTCCCATAGGATAACATAGGTGATTCTATGTGAAAAAGTTTCTAAGTGTCAACTTTTAAAATACAATAATATTCCTTACAAATCACTACTGTAACCAAAAAGCTTTTACTCAACTGTTTACAGGAGATGTCCCAGGACTAAATCTAGGATCCAGTCCTGTGGTTAGAAAAGTAATCCATAAAGTAACTAATTGCATTTAACTAGAAATTCACATTGAGCTGAATGTTGCATTGTGTTTGAAATTGTGTTGCACATTGCAACAACTGTAACTACTGTACTTAAAACTCTATTGCCTATTTGCAAACTATTTAAACTAAAGTAATTCATTCTGAGAAAGTATATTTTGTAATGTAATGTATAATGTAATTACAATGTAATTTAATAA
The DNA here is from genome assembly GCA_963921515.1 of Calotriton arnoldi. Lineage (NCBI taxonomy): Eukaryota > Metazoa > Chordata > Amphibia > Caudata > Salamandridae > Calotriton > Calotriton arnoldi. The sequence goes on from CAWUFW010000669.1 coordinate 667,155, forward strand.
ATAAAATATCTAAAAATAAATAGTTTTAAAAATGTAGTAAATCAGTATCAAAAAATAAATATAACAATTAATACATTTAAAAATTGTCATTTTCCAAACCTTTGAAATTCACTGAAAAAAACATAGGTTTTAGGGGCGTTATAGTTAGAAATTAGCATTTAAAAACCTTTGAAATTCACTGAAAAAACCATAGGTTTCAGGCACGTTATAGTTAGAAATTAGCATTTAAAAAACCTTTGAAATTCACTGAAAAAACCATAGGTTTCAGACACGTTATAGTTAGAAATTAGCATTTAAAAAACCTTTGAAATTCACTGAAAAAACCATAGGTTTTAGGGACAGTTATAGTTACTTGGACATTTCACTCGTACAAAACCCGTGAAATTCCCCGTTATAGTTAGTTCAGCTAACTATAACTCGCGCCCCGCAATGCACTGCTGATGACGTCACATATTACATCACTCATGACATGGTCAGTGACATCACTGATGACATCACTGATGACATCTCAAATGACATCACTGATGACATCACTGATGACATCATCCACGTGATAATCTGATGCACCTCCTCACACCCTAATATAACCTTTAATACACCCACTCTAAATTACAGACTGCCTTTCGCAAAATCAGACACTCCAACACCAATAACTACATACCCACTCACTGATTCTTAGGTCTACACACACACATCCACTCACTCACCCGTACAGTCACTCATACTTATGGTCACTCAGTACAGGACTATCATATGCACTCTTACTCCTATATAGACACTCAAACACCGCCACTCATCCATAGAGGTACTCACACACCTAGTCAGTCATGCAAATAATTAAACACACTGCCATTTACTCACCTATACAGTTATACACACACCAGCTCACTTAATCATACAAATACTAGCACATTGTTACGCTCTTATACAATCACTGATACAAGCACACACTCATCCATACAGCCACTATCACAATCACTCACTCTCGCTTATAGCTATTTATATACTCCAACACACATATATACTGCCTTTCACATATGTAGTTAGTCACAAATGTACCACTGGGACATACATTCACTCACTAACACACTCTTACACACACTTACCCACCCAAACAGTCTATCACAGATGCACTCTTGAAACTATCCACCCAGTGAATCACCCACTCACACATCTATGCACAGAGTCGCACACACCCCTCCCTCACAAACACTCAGGCACCCATACAGATACTCAGACAACCATTCAATAACTCATATAGACACTCATGTAGCTATTCACAAACACATGCAGCCACTTACACAGCAACAGACAGACGGATACAGACATTCACCCAGTTTAGTCACTAACCCATGCATTCAGTAAGATACGTTAAATCACTCACTTATAGAGTCAGTCACGCACCTACTAAATCATCCATACAGACACTTATACACCCACTCATTCTTCAATACGTCTTTTCCTATATATATTAAAAATATTTAAACTTTACAGAAACACAGTCACTGCATGATGTCATCAGTGATGTCATTTGAGATGTCATCAGTGATGTCATCAGTGATGTCACTGACCATGTCATGAGTGATGTAATATGTGACGTCATCAGCAGTGCATTGCGGGCGCGAGTTATAGTTAGCTGAACTAACTATAACGGGGGAATTTCACGGGTTTTGTACGAGTGAAATGTCCAACTAACTATAACTGTCCCTAAAACCTATGGTTTTTTCAGTGAATATATATATATCCACAACGCCGTTCCTTCTCACTTCCCTTCCTCCGGGAAAAACGGACTGCGAGACCACAATTTCGTGCTAGATTTGATTTATTTTGCCACCAATTTCGCCATGACGCGTTTCGGCCTCACTCGGCCTTGATCACATGACGCGCTGTGGAGTTGACCCGCTATTTTTAAAGTGCCAGTATACACACACGTGATGATTGAACTGCATGGAAATAAACAACATACTATTCATGTTCAGTAAATTCTGTGCAATCTACAAGTAAATGTGCAAACCATTGCCATAAATAGGATTTCATCAATTATATAAAACCAATTTTAAATTATATACTTAATTATTATAGATGTTAAGGTAAAATACCAACGTCATTATTATTAAAACGTTAATATATCTTTTAAAACACACGTCACATAAAATAAAATCCTAATTGGGTCCACATTGTTTCAAATAGGAAAATACCTAAAACAAAGTAAAATAACATTTGCAAAATAATATATTATATATGTTACAAATTTCTTCCACTTTACATTATATTTCCTTGCAGACTGTACATACTATATGTCTAATCTGCTAGTAGTAATACTACATGGACTTACTATTTATACGTGTTGTTGTTTCTCTGGTTTTATCAACATTCCTATTTATGATTTACTATGCACATTAATACAAATTACTATATTTGAACACTGATTACATTTGCTGTATGCGCTAAATTCCCATTCTAAAGTGCAAGTGCGAAAATGAATAAAAAAAGGAAGGTGCTACCATTAAAATTAGTTAATTCATAAAAGACGTGTGTTATTAAAATATCTGTATTAATTTCATTATGACAAAGTGTCTTAGCGGCGATGTGTTTGAAGGACCTTTCATATTTTTTTCTCTCTTTTCTCTATTCTCTGTCCTTATTTGATTCATAAGCATGTATGGAAATCTTCACTGGAGTTGTGTCCATTCGGAGTCTTAGTGTCAAGTTCTAAAATATATTTTGTCTCAAGGAGACGAAGTTTAGCCTCACGATTACCTCCTCTTCTAGATACTGGAATGGAATCAATTAAAAAGTATGTCAGCATGTCCAAGTTGTTATCATGTTTCTCTTTAAAATGTCTTGCCATTGGATACGTGGGGTCACTGTTGGTAATTGCCCTCATGTGCTGCAGTATTCGTTTGTGGGCCTGCAACTTAGTACTGCCCACATACTGCATCCCACAAGGGCAACCCAACACGTAAACCACATACTCCGTCCGGCATGTTAGAAACTTGGATATCTTGATGGGATGCTGTGAAAAAGGGGTGTTATACATGATTTTATTGAGCCCACATTTGCATGCTCGGCAATTATTGCATTTCACAAATCCTCTGCGTGCAGTTAACCAGTTGGATGACGATTTAATTTCAGGGCTACTGCTGACAATTGAGTCTTTCATGGATAGTGATTTCCTATAGGTAATACTGGGATATTTTGGCATCATTTTTCCAATTACCGGATCACTGCGCACTAAAGACCAATTCTTATTCACAATTTTGCGCAATGCATTGTGTTGTTGGCTGTATGTTACTATTAATCTAGTTTCATTGCTGGTACTCTCATCATGATCCTTTCTTACTTTTGCTTTTTAGTTAGAAGTACTTGTCTGTCTAGTCGATTTGCTTTCTCCCTTGCTAAATCAATGATATTGGTTTTGTAGCCTCTTTCAATAAATCGCTCTTTACTGAGCTGTTGAGCCTCCCTAAGATCTTTTTCTGTACTGCATACTCTTCTTATCCTCAGCATTTCTCCATATGGTATACTGTGGATCAAATGCTGAGGGTGATGACTAGTAGCATGTAGGAGACTATTGCCAGCTGTTGGCTTCCGATAGAGGCGGGTTTCAATCTTCTGATTTTTTATGTATATTTCCAAATCAAGGAAATATACTGAACAGTCACTTATAGTAGCAGTAAATTTTAAGTTCAACTCATTTTGATTAATGTTATGAACAAACTCATCTGCAGTTTCTCTTGTTCCCCGCCATATGACAAATAGATCATCTATATAGCGTAGCCATAATCTTATATGGCTATCCACAACTTGTTTGTGTTGTTTATTCAAAACCATTTCCTCCCACCAACCCATGTGGAGGCAGGAGTAGCTAGGGGAAAAACATGCCCCCATAGCTACTCCTCTTATTTGTTGTAGGATTTGATTTTGAAACAGAAAGTAATTGTTATTCAGACAGTACAAAATCATTGTGATTAGCATCTTATTATGTTGAGCCAGATGTAAGGGTCTAGAATTTAAATAATGTTCAGTTGCCCTTATCCCATCTTTATGATATATGCTTGTATATAAAGATGTTACATCTAAACATATTAATAAATCATCAGCTTGCCAAACATAGTCATTAATATGCCTTAAAAATCACTCGTGTCTTGAACAAATGAGGGTAACCTTTGACATAGTCTTGTAAAAGAAGTCATTGTACTTAGAAGTATTGTCAAGTAGACTGCCCTTCGCAGAGATTATTGGACGCCCTGGAGGTGTGTTAACATTTTTATGCAGTTTTGGAATAAAATATATGACGGGCATAATAGGATGTTCATTTTTAAAAATTTGAACTCATCCATACTGAGTAACCCCGCACTTCGCCAACCGTTCAATTTGGAATAGTATTCGTTCCATGCTGCCCGAACTACTAGTACATTGCTTTTTTGTAGCAGTTTTTATCCTCCAGTTGTGAATTTGCTTCTGCCATATACATGTCTTTTGGCCATAGGACCAAATTGCCTCCTTTGTCCGAGTTTCTAATAATTATTTGATCATTAGATTGCAATTTTTTCATTAGTCTATTGTATGCAATTTGTTGGAAATTGTGCTTCTTGACAGTTCTGTTGGAGTGAATCTTGAGATCTTTAATTTCACTTGTTATTGATTCACTAAAAATATCAAGGGCGTCTCTTGTTGTTAACGGTTGGAACTTTGATTTCTGTTTAAATTTAGTAGTCACTGTTGCATATGATATAGGAGTGATGTAATATGTGACGTCATCAGCAGTGCATTGCGGGGGCGCGAGTTATAGTTAGCTGAACTAACTATAACGGGGGAATTTCACGGGTTTTGTACGAGTGAAATGTCCAACTAACTATAACTGTCCCTAAAACCTATGGTTTTTTCAGTGAATATATATATATATATATATATATGTGATCAAGGCCGCAGGACGGCGGCCGAAACGCGTCATATGGACATACAATAAAACAATAAAGAAGCACGTTATTACGGAGTCTGTGCCCAACCTGTTTTTCTCGACTGCAAAATCGGGATGAATTGGATATAGATATATATAAATAATATATATTTTTTCCACTGGGCAACCCCGAACACCCCACCACCCGCGGGTCATGCTGGCCGCCACTGCCTGTACAACTGCCAATTCACTTCTCTCTGTCACTCCACAAGAGAGAAGTGCACTCTGGTGTAGCTGTATAAATGTATCTTCTTTATTTTGCTTTATCATATAGATTAAAGGCACTGTGCAGATTAATGAAAGCACCCGATGCGTTTCTGCGTTCCTGACGCCTTGGTCACAGGTGAACAGTCTTTACTCAATAGCACACATAAATCCCTTTGGTGTGACTAACATAAAAGAAGGGCTAAAGAACTGACATTAGCATCCTAATGTGTTGTCCATCTTGCAATATGTCATCCTACATCCTGGCTGATGTCGAATAACTTGAAATTCTCTCGTAAATGTCCTCGGCATGGCACTGTTTCCACCAATCACCTTCAATTACACAAATTACCTACTTATTACACTTGATGTTAATAGCCTATACACGAGCATCAGGCATGAGGATGGTATCAATGCTAGCAGACACTTCTTGAAGGTTAGGTCATTAACTTTATATTTCCAAACTGAAATGATCCTAGACATGATTGGGCTTTGTTGGAATTTTTTTTTCCTGTTTGATGAGAAGTTTTACGGACAGATCAAGGGGACGGCGATGGGCACCTGCTTTGCTCCCAGCTATGCCAATCTATTTACGGGATAGTGGGAGGAGAAGGTGGCCGGAGCCCTGAATGAGTTTAACACCCATGTGATCCTATGGATCTAATATATTGATGATCTGTTTGTAATATGGAAAGGTAACAGTGAGGAAGTATTGAGATTTATCAGTATACTAAATAAGAACCAGCTGAACTTAGAATTAACGAGTCACATGAGCACAAGTGAAATTGAATTTCTTGACATCAAAGTGAAAGTGATTAATAACAAATTGACCTCTAAACTACAAAGGAAAGTTACAGCTGGTAACACCTTGTTACACGCACACAGCAACCATCCCAAGGCCCTGATAGAGAGGATCCCTTTTGGTGAACTCCTACATGCATGTAGAAATTGCAGCACAGACGAGGCTTACCAACTTGAATGTATCAACATGGTGAAGAGATTCAGAGAGAGGAGTTATCTTCAATCCACATTGGAAACAGCTTTACAAAAGGTTCGGATAGTACATAGGGAGGAACTCCTCATTCCCAAGATACTAAAGTATAGTGGGTCAACAGCCAAGTTAGGTTCATTACCACTTTTAATCACAAGGCAAGAGAGATGAGAAATATTTTGGGAAAACACTGGTGAATACTGTTAACTGAAAGCAGTCTGACAGAGGTCTTGGACACCTACCCGAGGAGTACATACAGGAAAGGGGGACTCTTAAAAATAGACTGAGCAAGAATGATATTGCTAGAGTTCCGTCTACTTCTGAGAAGAGCAGAAAGGGGTTCTTCAGTTGCAACAAATGCAAAGCATGAAAAATTAGCTAAAATGTTGCAAAGTTTTATTCTTCCCTACTAGGGGTGAAAAGATCTATTAATCAACTTCTCACCTGCACCTCAGACGTTAGTGTCAATGTGTTAAATTGCTCCTGTGGGAAAAGATAGGTAGTACTACCCACCCTGTGAAGAAACGCATTGTGGAACACATGACGGCCATTAAACATGTTGACAAAGTACCCAGTGTCACGTAATTTCTCAACGCATCATAAAGTGGACAATACACTTCTGAGATTCTTTGCCATTGATAGAGTTCTGCAAACCAAGAGAGGGGGCAGTAGAACATGAGTCCTTAGACAGTTGGAATCCAGAGCTATTTTAGAATTGGATACCAAAGCCTTATGGGGTTAAACATTGATGAATATACACACATCTGGGTTAACTGTAGTGGTACATACAACATTCATAGAGGGAGGATAGCGCAGTTAGGAATTACACAGCTTTGATATGTTGTTTTTCTGTTTCTCACCTTCCTTTGTACTTAACTTGTTTCTAACTGATTTTGTTTTACTTTTTCTTTTTCTTCTCGCACAGGGCTTTGGACTTTATAGAAAATGTGTATTGTGTCAGCATTTGAGCTAAGAAAATCTTGATTTTTTTTTACATTTTTGCCCACTTTGCCATCATTGGTTTGATGTTGCTCACATGCAGATTATTCTGTCTTATATTTCATGAAGTTGATGCACATAAGGTGTTGTGTCAGGAATTTGGGATGGACTATGGCATTGTATAGATTGCTCACTGCAATTATGCACTATACAAATGAGAAAGAGCTATTTCAGTTGAGAGTGTTGATTGGATGACCGGTGTGTAAGTTAGTACAGGCAAACCAACTTGGTTTCAATATATTTAAATCTAATTGTATGTGACTTGCCTCATTATAATTACATGATTTTGTTGTTGAATGGGATGTGGAGGCATGACCAGGTCATGTATTTTTAATTGGCTATATATTGTTTTGTTCACAGTGCAGCTATGTAATTTATTTGGCGTGGTTTTTGCAATATTGTTTTTGTAATAGAAGGTGATTGGCAGATGCAGTGCCATGCCAAGGACATTCATGTGAGAATTTCAAGTTATTCAACACCAGCCAGGTTGTCGATTGAAATATTGAAAGATGGCTAACACATTAGTATGTTAATGTTAGTTCTTTAGCCCTTTTTTATGTTAGTCATCCCAAAGGGATTTATGTGTGCTATTGGGTAAACACTGTTCACCTGTGACCAAGGTGTCAGGAACGCCAAAACGTGTTGGGTGCTTTTGTTAATCTGCACAGTGCCTTTAATCTATATGGTAAAGTAAAATAAAGAAGATGCATTTATACAGCAACACCAGAGTGTGCGTCTCTCTTGTGGAGTAAGAACTAAATGGGTCCGGATAGAGGGTGAAAGGCATAGACTATCATGAGGGTGTCAGAGGAAGGTGCTGGTTGGAACTCCCTCTCTATACATTTAACAAATTAAATAAACATACTTGGCATAAAAAAGTAAGAAAGAAAGGGATCATGAGTTTGGAATAACTGAGTACCTAAAAGGGGGGAGTGCAGAGATGGACTAAAAAGTGTATGGGTTTGTGGGGTTCCCCCAGATTTTTATATGTCGGTGTGTCACAATATCACAGCCAGAATATCATTTGACAAGCATGTGGTAAATGTTTGCGGATTTGGGCCCATTATTTCTCCCTACATGGGGATGCACATGCTGAATTTGACCCAGTATTTCCAGGTCTGCATGTTATTTGGCATTCTGAAAGCCTGTAATACCCATGTCTCACGCGGTGATACCACCTAGTATTGTTAAATCCGGCCCTGTGTCTCCTGCAGGGATAACGGGAACTCGGAATGAGGCTCAGAGTGTCCGTCCCGTTGTTGCTAATAGTTCAGGCATTATGGTATGAATGTTAGGGGTTTAGGCACTATGGAATGAAGTGATATGGGTCCAAGAGCTGAGGTGTGAGGTGTTAAGAGGTCAAACACTGTAATATAAGTCAGTGACAGCATTTATATAGCACTTACCATCTTGAACGGGTTTCATGTATGTGCCTACAAAGTGCTAGGGGTTCAAGCGCTGTTTCATGAAGTGCTAGGGCTTCAGGCCCAGTGTTATAAAGTAGTAGGGGTTAATAGACAGACTTGTGAGGTGAGGTGGTAGGCATTCACCCCTTGCCTTATGAAGTGCTAGAATTTCAAGGATTGTATTATGTGGAGTTTAAGGCAATGTGTTACAAGCAAGATCCCCGGAATTATGTGAGAACGGAGGACCAAATTATGCTGTAAAATGACCTAAATTATGCAGCATGCACAGGTAAATTGTGAGGCTGAATGTAGCACATGTTGTGGCAGTAATATTTCTTTTATTACTTTTACTTTAACACACAATACTATCTGGGCAAATATTTCACCACATTTGTACAAGTGTAAACCTGAATATAGCAATCAGCAATTAAAAGGTGATCAGTTAACCTTTGCAAATAGTCTTGATCTAGAGACTTTTTTATTGAAATCTCATATCGTGCAACTCAAGGTGGATTATATGGCAAGTGTGGTGAATTCCTAATTGTGCAGAAAATGCCTACTGCCACAGAAACATAAAATTCCAGCGGCCCTGGTTAAATGGTAAAAGGAGTCAAGGCAAGGCTTTACGCTGTGCAAACAGTCCAAAAAGGTGCAGCTTGTAGCAAGAACATGATGTGACAGTGGGCTAGGAGTCCAATCTGGTCATAGTGGGTGCTGGTGGTGTTCCAAAGACCCTGTGGGCTCGAATGTTAGCAATGGAATTGTGCCCCATAGCCTGGTTTGTAGTAATAAAACACAGCCATTCATTGGGGTGAAGTAGGCCTCTCATCCCCTGGGCCCCAGTGCCACTGTGCCTGCTGCACTTTTGACAGCTGGTATGTGCAATGAATTATGGGGGATATACACTGTGCTGAAGTTTCTCTACGGCCAGTATCCCAGAATCACAGGGAGTCACACGCCACACTACTTCTGGTGCACGCAAAGGATTCATGGACATATCGTGCCGCGCTTTACTAAAAGTTACACAGAGTTATCAGGTTTTGTGCACTCAAAGTATAGACTCCCATCTAGCTAATGCATCCCCTCTCTGTCTCTGTTACTGTGTCTCCAGTGTTGTACAAGAGCTGTCACTGCAGTCCAGGACGTTTTTCCTCAGAAGCGGGCCCCTCTCGCTCAAGATGCATGCCTCAGAGGCAGCCTGGAATGCCTAATGAAAAAGCAAACAGGAGGGTTACGGGCTAAGCCCGAAGATTAATCTTCAGTGTAAATGAATTCCATCCTTTGCCGCTTGACTGGTCCTCCCTGCCTTCAGGCGTCACACTTTAGTTAGAAGCTTTGGAGCACAGAACTGGCACGCGTTGCGTTCTGTGAGCGGGGCAGGTGCTGAGGCGAAGCGAGCATGACCGGGCACGTCAGCCGAGGGAGCACCGGGTCCAGGCAGACCCACCCCCGGCTGAGCGGCTCTGGGGTTTCGTACTCTACTCTGTCAGAAAATACGCGGGCGTTTCTCTGGTGGGCCGGTTTTAGATCCCTGGGGTCCGTTTTTGTAATCGGGTCCGTTTTTGCAGCGTATATCGGCCCCCAGCAACAAAAGCGGCACAAAGCCAGCCTCGACCCCCCCCGCCACTGGGTCGGCCGAGCTCCTTGCCATGGCCGGTTTCGGTTCCCAGTCCGGCCCTGCCTAAGAGTGTGTGACCTCAAACCAGAAAGCATATGATTTAGACATGGACGTCTTTGAAAATTGCTCCTGCATGGTTGCTTCCACGTTTAAATCAACTTTACGACTTTCTGGGAATTCACAAAGATCTCCAGGAACAGATCTGAAAATCTGCGACCTGTAGAACAAGCTTTGGCAAAGTCAATAGGCATGTCCTTGGCTGTCAGCCTTTTGAATTTGTCAATGCTTATTTTGTTTTGTCTGGTTTTTGTAAGACTTTATCATTGTGCGGGCTGCCATTACCTGGTCAATATAAAAGAAAAAAGCCCCCAAAATATTTTTGGATTTTAAATAAAGCACACGTTGCCATAGCAGTCTTGTGTAAAGATGTGCTCTTTGTAAAAGGACAGAATGCTGTCACTCATAGTGAAGTCAGCCAATGACTGAAGTGGGCTGGCCCACTGTCTTGTGCTGCATGCTGTAGCCCCTGAAAAAAAACGTGAAAGATACAACAACAGACTAATGGATGACGTGGGCCGGCTGAAACCCCTATAAATAAATATTTTATGTATATCATTTATGTAAAATCAAAAGTTCTTGGCTAACACCAGACCTACAAATGTACCAACTCTATATTTTTATAGGAGAAAATCTAATACATCAGTGCGTGTACACTATTTAACAAATTCTTATTTGTTTCTCTACTGGGAAAAACTTTCCCCGTGTGAAGACACTCATTCTTCTACACTTCTGGGGATCTTTGGTCCCCTTTTTCCATCCTGAAAACAGGACAGGATTGGAGGAAATCTGCAGCCTTATTTGGACTGGGAAACTAACAGCAAAGGGTTTCTGAAAACGTATAATTTTGCACGTTTCCGGACGTTCCCCACATTTTGAAGGTTATTCCACCCCAAAATGCCCATTAACTGCCACACATTGTCTTAATTTAAGTCCATTTCCGGTGGTGGAAGGGTGGCCACTCAGAATGCCTCACTTATGTTACGTTAAATATATTTGTAAATCACAACGTTTCTTGGCACTAATGGAAAGCAACTTAACGGTTATAAAATGAAGGAAAGAGAGAAGTTAAAACAGCTAGGTTTTGATAACTTTCCTGAATTTAGTAGAGGTGCGTTCGGAACAAATAGAAGTGGGGAAAGGGTTTCCCAGTTGAACTGTTCCTGATGAAAATACTCAGTCCTGTACCAAGAACTGATTAGCCGAGCGTAGGGTCTTGTTAGCTTGATAAAGATGGAACTCGGATGTATGAAACTGAGGGGTGTGATGGTCTACAATTCTCTGAATTTCACAAGCTATTCTTGAATGAATAGGGAGTGAGTGCAAGGAACTCAGTATGGGACAGGAAAACATGCCATGTCTTCAGATGCCCTTAAAATGGCAAAGTGTAGCATTTTTAACCATTTCTAGGTGGTGGAGCATCTTTTCCAGAGCTGCCAAGTAGATGGCATTGGCATAGTCTAGTTTCTATTGTATCAAGGCATTTACCACTGGTATTGTCAGCTCTTATCAATGAAGGGAGTAGTTTTTTTAGGATTGGAAGTTGTCCATAGCATGTCTCCAATACTTTCGTCACCTGTGCATCAACTGTTAGGTTTGAGTCGTGGATAATGCCCAAATTACGGGCAGTTTTGACAGAAGGCAATGGGAGTTGCACAACTGTGGTGTAGAGAGGCAGAGGAGTGTTTTAGGCAAGCAAAACACTGTGTGTAGACATCCACCAGTGTGTTGCAGTTGAGCAGTTGGTCAGGGAGGTGGCCTTAAACTCCATGCGCTGGCTGTCCTTAATATTTGACAAACCAAATACAATATGGCGGTCATCAGCAGAAGTATAAAAACAAACCTCTAAACATTGGAGAATTGCAGCCAGAGGTTGCGTATAAATGCAACAGCACTGGATACAGGACAGAACCTTGCGGGACGCCATAGCACAAATGTCTGGTGGTGAAAGAGAACAGAGGTAAAGAGGTAATCTGTTCTCGGGTAGACAGAAAGGAAGTGAGCTAGTTGAATTACAGTGCTTATGAGACCGGCTCTAGTCATTTTATTATGATGGAGTTGTCAATGGTGTCAAAAGCTTCTGAGAGATCTAATAATACCAGAGTTCCAACAGTCCCATTGTCTATCAGGCGACGCAAATCGTCGAGAAGTAATAGAACCCCTAGTTCTGTACTGTGGCATGTGAAGCCTGCTTGAAAAGGATCTAACATCGTATTTCCTTCCACAAATTATTGAAGTTGTTTGAAGACCAGTTTTCCCATTGCCTTTCCCAGGAAAGGCAGAAGGGAAATTGATCTTATGTTTTTGAAATCTTGTGGATCTAAGAAGGTTTTCTTAAAAGAATCCAATTTTTCAGCGAGCAGCTGAGCAGAGCTGATAACTGAGCCTTGAAAATAGGATATGACAGTTTCAAGGATCACGAAGGGAACCAGTAGAGTGGCAGCGGATCATGATGGAGTCAAGCGTTGCTGAATCTATGAGTGTAAAAGCGGTGAAAATAGCCCTAGGATTAGTAAGATAAAGAAATGGAAATTGATTGTTAGGAGTGAGAACGCTTTCTGTTTTAGGGCTCTATTACGAGTCTGTGGTCCACGGACTGCCAGACACGTGGGGGCATGGCGGTGGGGTCTTCTTACTGCCCTATAATGACCAGGGTGGTCGAACCGCCCTGGGACCACTGCGATCACCAGGGATCAGAGATCCCTGGCGGTGGTGCTGCTGTCTTGAGGCCGCAATATGCTTGGCGGGGCCGCTGCGGCCCCGCCAAGCATATTACGAGTTTTCTCATCACCACACTTTTCATGGCGGTGCGACCGACATGAAAAGTGTGACGTGAGGAATCTGCAGGGACCCCTTGTGCCTCTGCGCCATGTGGATGCACACAGGGGCGCACAAGATGTGCCCCCCTGTGTGCATGCACACCAGTACCTGCACGAAATGGACTGCAGCAGTCCATGCCTTGCATGTACAGCTTTTGAAGTTCCCATTGGGGTGCCTATAGGCACCGCCGTGGGAACACCAAAGAACCACCCACCAGACAGGAGAAAACTCCTAAACTGGTGGGCGGTTCAAACATGGGTTTGGCGGTGCGGGAGCGGAGCGGTCCGCACTGCCAAACTCTTAATAAGCCCCTTAATATTTTCACAGATTGTGGTGATTTTATTGTGGAAAAAGACAGCAAAGTCGCTGAGAGTGCTGAAATGTAACTCAGGATGATATTGGAAATTGCAGTTCTGATAGCATGTGGAATAGTTCTTTAGCAAGATTTAGTGCTTGAGAGACGTGGGCCGAAAGGTAATTTTTTTTGGGCTGCTCTGATTTTAAATTTATGAATAGTCACTCAAGTTCAAGTACTACAGTTGAATTTCTGATTAGGGCAATAATCTTTTTTGCCGGCGTCGGTCAGCTCCCAATTTAAAGATTTCTGATTGTCTGGGAAGCAAGGGGTCTCTTTTTCTCTGAGTTGACGTTTAGCACTTGTTCTAGATTTCTAAAAACGTAAGGTTTGGTCAAGTGCAAGGAATCGACTTGTTAAAATTGTCTAAAAGCTGATCAGGGCTGGGATGACCTGCTTTTGTAGGAGGTTTAGACAGATGGCCTATAGGGGTCCCAGTGAGGGTATCCACAGGCAGGTGGCTGCTGTTGCAAGCAGGAGCCTTGATAGTATGGGCAGAGGAATCCTAGAAGGAATCCCAAATGGGCTGCCCATGAAATAGGGACAGTATGTGTTGGTTTAATATTCAGCAGGGGTTGGTTGAGGGTAAATAAATCATTTAGGGTTTTGCATACTATACCATCTGAACAGTCAATACATATGTTAAAATCTTCTAACATCACCAAATCTTCTTTTTGGAATGTTAACAAGAGGTCTTCTATCAGAGGTGGCTGACGAAAAATTGGCAGGGGTATAAACAAGGAGAAAGCTAATTTTGATATTAATTTTGGTATTGGCTCCTGGGCTCCTCATTTTGAATTGGCCTGGAGCAGGCTGGTGGTGCTGAGGTTGCAGCCAGAAATATCCCTTGCAGCTGCATTTCAACAGCAATGGCAGGGCTGCCGGGTCTGGGGACGTGCCCGCCCATGGGGCTGGAAAATGATCCATGCACTGTGTCCAGTAGTTGGACTGAAAACTCCTCTGCTTGTAGGGTCACTTCATTGGATGTATTGAAGATCTAACTGAGCCTCTGGCTTCATGGATGCGCAAGAAATACTAGGGCTCAGGGTGATTCTACTAGGTACTTGAAAGGAAGGGCTAACTGAGTGTCCCACACTGAAGGTTGGATTCAGGTGGTCCGATGACATCATGTAAGACTGCTCTGGCCTTGGAGGGAGCTCCCACACTCTGGGGTGAGGATCCAGGTGTGCCTAATGGTGCTTTCTGTGACAGGAAATGCATGTTCCCACAGGGATTGGTTGAAACATTGTCAGTCACTCCTGGAGAACAGTAACAATATGAGGATCCTAAAATGTCCGTTTCTGTCAGTCAGTCATAGAGGGGGACATCTGAGTTGCTGATGCAATGTCTGTGAGGTCTCGCGAGGCATTCAATGAGTATCTGACCCTGTCAATCTACTTGTTTTGAGGATTGTCTCCTGATGAAAAGGTCTCTGAGGATAGTGCGCTTCAGTGTGCCCTGCACTCCCTCATCAAAGCTGAAGCCCAGAAACTGATGGACTCATCACTTCCTCAGTGACCTGCTGCATTCGAAAGTTAGGTTAGTACATCTTTGATGCCAGGGAGGGCAATGGTGATTTGGTCAAATACTTGGTTTACCCACTCACCTAACTGCTAGACGGCGTGGATCTAGTTGCCCATCCCTTTCTTCATGATCACTCCTTTTTGCAACTTATTTACTCTACTTTTATAGAGTGTGTACAGATCTATTTTTGCCCATACAAAACTTGCCACCTCGGCTGGCCCTCATTTGACACTCCTCTGACGCCTATCTTGGAAACACTTCTAGCTTACCAAGGGTCCCAACGTGTGTTCATCAACAAGCTTGAAGAATTTGGAAAAATGAGTGCTCTCCAGGGGGTGTGGGGAGGGGGGGGATCCAAGCTGTGGCAAGGACACAGGGTTTTTTGTATATATAGTAGCAGTTTATGCTTTCATTATATACCTAACAATTTATTAATTTCTTTCTCGAGCAATAAAGCCCAGTTAGTTTTTTTGTGTAATGTGCTGGTTATTCTTTCACTTCCAAGCGTTTGTAGTGGTAGGTGTTGTCTCTTTGTAGGATCCTGCTGCCCATCTCTAGTATCTTCCTATGCTAAAGCACGAGGAAAAGTACTTTTTTTAAATTAAACTTGAAAAAACAGTACAAATATGTTTATGTTAAATATTAATGTAAATTAATTTGATACATTTATTTTAAATGTAGTACAAAATAAAAAATACTCAGCACTATTAACTTAATTTTGAATTAAAAATGTAATCAACTTGAATATGTTAAATTAAATAAAAAATAATTTTATGGGAACTGGAAAGTCCTCTGGTGGTGTAGGAAGACAGCAGGTCTATACCCTTTAATATACACAGTATTTACATGGCAAAATGGTTGTAAAGGATAGCATCAAAGACCAGGTCCTCTCGTTTTTGTCATGGAATATATATGGCTTAAGGTTTAAGAGAAAGCAACATCTGATACTAGAATACCTGCTGGAAAATGGTGCTCAGGTGATAAGTTTTCAGAAAACACCTCTACTTAGAAACAAGGCCCTTATGGAAAAGCATAAATGGATCCAACAAGTTATCTGCAAAGACTAGCTACATTATATAAACTCCAGAGAAGAGGTATTGAAATTTAAGGCAGTTGAGGGTGGATGATTGTTGCCTGCTAAAATTAAAATCCAACAGAATGTCTTTATATGAGCTGTTTTTTATGGCCTGAATATCGATGACCCTGAACCTCTGAGTAGTCTGTTTTCCAGTCTCTTGGTACACAATTCCCCCATCATTGTAGCGATTGATTTCAACATTACTCTGGATAATGATCAAGATAGATCACACATATAAACTCCCCTAAAAGACACTTGTACCTTCTTTCTATGATGCAACATACAGGCTTATTCAATGTCTGGCGCATGCGAGTTGGCACCCAAACAGATTACACCTTACATAGTAGAAAGTATAGCCACTGTTCCAGGCGTCATTATGTCATAATCAATCCAACAGCGAGATGTCTTAAAAGGAATTTCAGTGGTGGCTAGCATAGGGCGAGCTGCTGGGCGGTGAGGCGGGGTGGGGGAGGGGCAGGGTGGGGGGGTAGTAAACTAGGACATATGACGGAACGGAGGAACGTAATAATTACTTTCCTCCGTTCCGTCGTATGTCCGAGTTTACTATCCCCCCACCCTGCCCCTCCCCCGCCCACCGCCCCTCAGCACGCCCTATGCGAGCCGCCACTGAGGAATTTATTCATTTAGGATGATACAGAGACGGCACTGCAGCCCACATTTAACAACCTGATAGCTAACTGATTTCTTTGCATTCAAATCCTACACATCAACATTCTACGAACTGAACATTACATCAGAAAGAATCATGACATCAAATAGAATACTACCGTTATTTTCCCCTCAGCAAATGTAGCACAACTTAAAACTGATTTTAAATAATAGATAACAACTAATTGACTAATTCTTTAGTAAAATTTGATAAAATAAATAAAATGACATACATCGTAATATAAATAACCCTTAAATAGTATGAACACAGCGTCAATATAATACATATGAAAAAAATGAAATTAACAGTATAAAATTAAGTTAATGGAACCCGATGGGAAAATTCCTCTTGCAAGTACTTTTACAAAGAACAGGAATTACATCATCATCTTCTTTCTTCTGAGAAACCATCCCAGGTATTTCACCATCATCCTCCCTTCTTTTAAAGACAGCATCCATATTCTGTGCTTTCACCGCTTTCTCAACATTCCTCCATTTGTGTCTGTTAACTCTTACAGTATTTCCACACACTTTGTCAATGGCCATTGGCTCACCAAATTTCATTTCACCTTTCTTACTGTGAACAGGAACTTTGATCTGCACAACATCCCACACTTTAAAAGAATGGCTTTTCATGCTTTTTCTTGCATCCAAAAAATATTGTGTTTAATGTGTACTTCATCTACATTTTCCAGATTAAGCTATCAATTTTATTCAATACTCCCTGCTGAACTTACATTGACATCCATCCTGGGCAAATTTTAGAAGATGGCATACGTCCTCTCAATAATTCAAATGGGAAAGCCTTGGTAGTGGAATGAGGGTTGTGGGATAAAACCATAACATAGAATGCACCGCAATGTTTACTGCACATCTGTTTGTTATAGTCCATTGAACACATTCAACCAAGACACGATTCATGCGTTCCACTAAGCTATAAGTTTAAGGGTAATAAAGTGACCTTTTAAGATGTTTGACATACCCCAGCTTCACAAACAACTGAAACTCCTCACTCACAAACTGGACGACATTATCAGAAACCTAAAAGATATAAACCTTCTGTTAAGAAAGCATCCTGCAGAAAATCAATTACACTTTTAGAATTTTGTTTTCACAAGAAGCTAATTTCAGGCCACTTTGAGTAGTAATCAGTGACAACCAAAGAAACATGTAAGTGCCTCAGTAGGGAACTGAAAGGCCCAACAAGATCAATGCCTACTTTGTGCCAGGGTTTGAATGGAAGTTCAATAGCTTGCAATGTTGAATTTCTAATTTTCATTCCCTTCTCACAACTGTTACATATTACTCA
Source organism: Calotriton arnoldi (assembly GCA_963921515.1). Classification (NCBI taxonomy): domain Eukaryota; kingdom Metazoa; phylum Chordata; class Amphibia; order Caudata; family Salamandridae; genus Calotriton; species Calotriton arnoldi. The sequence goes on from CAWUFW010000669.1 coordinate 685,148, forward strand.
GTCATTCGCATGTTCATCAACATGTCAATCCATTCAAGGCCACCAGAATACTTCACCTAGCCTACGCCTAGTGAGTGTCCTACCAAGATAACCTTCATGGGCACCATTGATAATTCTGTGCCGCAAACATTTCAGGGGTACGAATTTCTCTTTCCTGATTAGAATGCCATCTTCAACTGAAAGTTCAGATGACGTTTTCACACCAGGTTGACAAGAATACGCACACTTTTCTCCCTCGGCCAGCCATTTATGACAGAACCTATGACTTGCAATAACAACAAATCTATGTGTAACTCTTCCCTCCATTCACTCTTGCTTATAGTGCACATATTCTCCAAATTGATGGGAGCAATGGAACAGTTTTCATACTCCTCATCATCCACAACTTCTCCACCCAGATTACTGGATGGAAACCTTGACAAATAAGCAGCTCTGACATTCCTACCTCCTGGTAAATAAGAAATGTAAACATTTTAATGTAACAGTTTTGTGGAAAACCGAGCAGTACAAGGTGTGTTGTCTCTGATTTTCCTCACCTGACAGAATGGTAACTAAAGGATTATGATCAGTTGTTATCATAAACCTGTTACCCCACACATACGGATGACATGTCCTTATGGCCCACCAACATGCTAGCAACTACTCAATGGCAGAGGAATTGATCCCAGCACCCCTCGAAACGTGTGTAGCATACCCCAATGTTTCTCAACTCCTTTCTTGATTTGTATCAAAAGTGTACCTAGACATACATTGCTAGAAAGCATCAACAGTGATGGTGCATTGTAATTGTGGATCATAGATAGCCATTGGAATAATGCGGCAGGGAAGACCAAATTATGTGGCAGGGTTAACTAAATATGCGGCAAGAAAAGGCAAATTATGCACCCAATGCAGCACTTTTTTTCACAGTATTCCTTCATTATTTTGTTATTTTTACTCATGGGAACACAGTCTGGCCAAAGACTTCACCTCATTAATACTTTTTTAACAACTAAATGCAGAAATAGGCAACTGTAAGATGACTAATAAACTTTTGCGAAGGGCTTGCCACTGCACAGGAAAACTTGTTGCCCACTTTTTAGTAACTTTTGATCTGTTTGAGCTAGAAACATTTCTTTGTTAAAATATGCAAATTGGGGGCGTGGCCAAGATGGCGATCGTGTAGGACGTGCCTACCCGTCGCTCCGGCCCTGGTTCTAGGCCCGAGACCCTTAGCACTGCCGGAGCCGCTGCAAATGGGCATCCGGCAGCATCATCTTTCCCCCTGCACGGCCTGAGACCTCCGGTGCCGCGGATGCTGAGCGGGACGGAGCGGGGAGCCGGTTTGAGCCGTGACATACGGTGAGGAGCGGCAAAGCCGGTGCGCCGCGTCTCTTGCCGCGCGGGGTGCGGCAGCGGCCTGCCCTTTCATCGGCTGCCCGGGGAGAGCAGAGACGCCTGCGGCCTGGACGGCAGACGCGTGGGTGGAGGCCTGACCCCCGTGTAACACTCCGGACGGGAGCCTCTCCGGCGACCCGCATTCCGGTGCGGCCGGCCTGGACCTTCCCGCCCGGTCCTTCATCGGCTGTGGCGCGGCCCCCGGAGGCCTGGAGTGGTGAACAGCGGTGTGTGCCGGTCCCCGGCCGGCGTGAGGAGCGAAGTTTGAGCCCCGAGTTGCGCCCTTGGCTGGAGCCTCCCTGACGACACGGGCCTTGGTGTGGGCCGATCGGACCCTTCATCTTGATCTGGACTGCCTGCTGTTCTCCATCGGCGCCGAGCGGCCTGGTGAGTCGCGCAGAGGCGGAAGCCTGTCCCGCGCTATAGGTGGCGGCCGAGAGGAGGAGGCCTGGCCCCGGTGAGGATGTGAGCTAGGACCCTGAGGTTGGTGGTGAAGGGGAATACGGCGAGACCTGCCGGTCGGGGCCTTCCGGCCGCCATTACCTGACTGTGACCAGGACCCTCCCTGGCACCCCTCAGAGTGACCTTTCCCCTGTGCGCGATACACCGCCTGGTAGCCACTGCGCCGAGAGGGCCCCCGCTTATCCTCACCTGCCCTCCCGAGCAAAGATCCGGGTACAGGTGGAGGGCTTGCCTGCGCCTGGCTCGCTCCCTGAGGGCCGGACAGTGGCCCCGGGCCCACCATGTGGAAGGGATACACAGACCGGACACTAGGATTTTAGCGGCTGGGAGCCACGGAGGCGGACTTGGGCGGCCAGCGGTCGAGGAACTCCGGGCTGCTGACACACGTGGACCTACTCCCTGGCGACAAGATGGCAGCTGCCGCCAAGTAGCGGAAAGAGAGGTCCGTAAAAGACTTACTTCTAAAACCAGGAGCAGGAGGGTCTGTATCCCCTAAGGAGAAGGGGAGTCCCTCGGGGACTCAGAGCCAGGGAGATGCGGACGGACCAGTCACGAGGGGTGTCCTTGAATCCCTGTTTGCAAATCTCACCGAGGAATTCCATACCATGAGGAAGGAGCTGGCTGCTGACCTCCGGGACCTCCGCAAGGACATTGATACAGTGGGGGAGCGCGTGGATGATCTGGAAACGCAACTAGTGGCGAGGGATGACGAAGTGACCCAGCTCCAGCAAGAGGTGCTACGACTCCGGGAACAGCATCTAGACCTCCAGGCCCACACTGAAGACCTCGAAAACCGCTCCCGGCGGAATAACATACGCATCCGGGCGGTCCCACAGGGGCTGGAGGGCGAGGACATTGAGGGCTTCGTTGAAGACCTATTCCGACACATCCTGGGGGCCTCTGCGGAACGCCGGATCAAGCTGGAACCCACGCACCGCGTTGGGCCCAGACGCCCGGCCACGGCTCCTCCTCCGGACATCCTGACCTGTGTCCACAACTTCCAACTCAAGGAACAGATACTACGTGAGGCCCGGGCTAAACATCCTTTGGAGTTCCGCTCCTGCAAGCCTCTCCTTTTCCAAGATCTGGCTGCCTCCACGCTGCAGAAGAGGCGGGAGTTCCGACCCGTCACGGAGTTCCTTCGCTCCAAAGAGATCGCCTACTCATGGGGGCACCCATTCCGGCTGGTCTTCAAGTGGGAGGGCCGCCTGCACCAGGTGCGCTCTCTACGGGAGGCGACATCCCTCTTATCGCTGCCGGGAGAGGCTGAGGAGAACACAGGGAGTGGTACATCCCAGCGCAACCGGAACACCGTGGTAAGGTGGCGGCGGGTGGGGGTGCCCTCGCCTCGCGCCCGTCCCGGCCCGGAGGCGATGGCAACGGAACGCTGGGCTGTCCTTGACTCTCTCTCAGGGGACTCCCGCCCCGCCGCCTGAGACGGACCTGGCCATGCCTCACCTGCTAATCGTTGGGAAGTGACTTACTTGTTGTCTTGGGTCTGGGGGGGGCCGGGGTGGCGGGTGGCTCCTGCAGTCCGTCTATCGTTCCTCCATGGGGCTGATCGCTCTGGACAGTGACCACTCTCAGGACAATGGTACACCGTTACTGTTTTTGTTCCTTGTTCCATGTTTGGAGTTGTTCTCTTGGGGTACCCCTCATTCTTCCTCATGCTCTTCCAGCGGGATCCTTGGTGCGCTGGGTTCCTCCTTTTCACCCTCGGGTGCCAGTGGGTGGTTGACGGGTACTGTGGTAGCTATTGGGTTTCCTCGAGATGGGTGCGGTTAAAATTTTATCCTTGAATGTCAAAGGCCTCAATAATCCCGTCAAGCGGCGAGCTGTCTTGCCATACTTAGAGAACTCAGATGCTCACATCTGTCTCCTGCAGGAGACGCATCTCTTACCCACTGACACACACCGCCTACGCTCGCGGTCCTTCCCTCATCAGGTCTTCTCTTCCCGAGCCGTAAAGACCGCAGGAGTAGCCATTTTGGTCTCTAGTAAATTTCCTGGCCGTATAGGCGACAAGCTAGCAGAGATAAAGGGCCGGCTGCTAGCATATTCCTTCACACTGGGCGCTTCTAGTTTTACAGTCGCCACGATCTACGTCCCCAACGAGAGCCAGGAGGGTTTTCTACGGGAGGCCGGCCAGGATCTGTCCGGCTCAATAGATAGGTCGATTGTCCTGGGAGGGGATTTCAACCTGGCCTTCGACGACTCACTCGATCGCTCAATACAGCGCTGGGGCCAAACAGGGGCGTTGTCCACTTCTGGGAGACGTCTCCTGCATGAGGCGGGCTTTACGGACTCCTGGAGGCACACACACCCCCACTCCCGGGAATATACATTTTACTCACACCCCCATAAGTCCTACGCCCGGATTGACTACATCCTCACGTCGGATACCTTGACCCAACGGCTGCGGGCAGCCGACATCACCCCGTGCCCGTTATCGGACCATTCCGCAGTCTCTATAGCACTAACTCTCCCCACTGCCCGCCCTACTCGCCGCTTCTGGCGCCTGAGGGAACCCATGCTTCAACGCCCCACAGTGGTCCAGCAGATTGAATCTTGCATTACTAACTATCTTACCTTGAATGACACCCCTGATATACGAGTGTCGACTCTCAGGGCAGCTCTGAAGGCGGTGGTTCGGGGAGAGTTTCTGGGTATCGCGGCTGCGGATAATAAGACTCGCCGGGAGAAACGGGACCGACTTACTAGGGAAGTGACTGAATTGGAACGCATTCATCAACGGACTGGGGCGCCTCGAATCTGGAGGCAGCTCAAGACGGCCCGGGCACAGTTAGCGGGCCTGGATGTTGACAGGGCCGAGTACGCCGCCCTTCGGCTGAAACATGCTTTTTATGTGGGGGGAAACAGATCTGGCAGACTGCTGGCTATTAAATTACGGGCGCAGAGGCAACTATCCAGAGTTACTGGGATTTTAGACAGGCAGGGTCGGGAGCTCGACACTGACTGCGACATAGCGGATACGTTTCGCTCCTTCTACGAGGACCTGTATGCAGCACAGTCACTGCCAGTCGACGGCCCGACGCAGTATCTCGCGGGAGCTCAGACGGCGAAACTTGCACAGTGCCATGCTGACGCCCTGGGTGCACCCATCAGACCTGAGGAAGTCATTGCGGCCATCTCCCGCTTGAAGCTCCTCAAATCCCCCGGACCGGACGGCTTTTCCTCAGCTTTTTATAAGAAATTTTGCCCCGCCCTGGTCCCCATTCTCGTCAGGCTTTTCAACTCCATAGGGCCTGACGCGCCGTTACCTCCCGCTATGCTGGAGGCCTTGATCACGGTCATACCGAAGCCTGGTAAGGACCGGCATCACTGCGCCTCCTTTCGGCCTATCTCGCTCCTCAACGTTGACCTGAAGATCTTCACCGGGATTCTGGCCCAGCGGCTTTCTGCCCATCTCCCCGGGCTGATCGACTCCGACCAGTCGGGGTTCGTGCCCGGCCGCCAATGCTCTGATAATACTAAGCGTCTTCTCCACCTGGTGGACCGATCGGAGCGCTTCCCAGCGGAGCATATGATTTTCTCGGTCGACGCCGAGAAGGCGTTCGACAGGGTCCACTGGCCCTATCTCCGCACCACCCTGTCGCACTTTGGCCTCCCCGACCGATTTATTCAGTGGGTGTTTAGCAGTTATGAACACCCGGTCGCCACGGTGCGGGTGAATGGGACCGCTTCGAGCACCTTCCCCATTTGCAGGGGGACGCAACAGGGTTGCCCCCTGTCGCCGCTCCTCTTCGCTCTCTACATGGAGCCTATGGCCCAAAGAGTACGTGCGGACCCTGTCATAAGGGGTGCACAATTTGGTGGCATGGAACATAAACTGAGCCTATACGCGGACGATGTCGTGGCCACGCTGGAGCGCCCCAGGGAGTCTCTTCCGGCCTTTTTAGCAGAGCTTGACAGATTTGCTTCTGCTTCGGGATTTAAGATCAATGTGAATAAATCCCAGGCATTAGCTCTTGCAATGACGCCGGACACGCTCCAGCTTCTGCAACGCTCCTACCCTGTCCAGTGGGCTCGGGAGTCCCTCCCATACTTGGAGATGCAAATCGCTGCGGACATCACCTCCACTAAAACGCTGAATTACACAGCTCTGCTCGGACGGGTGCGGGACTGTCTCCGGAACTGGAAGCCGCATGCACTATCATGGCTCGGTTGCATCGCGGCGGTCAAAATGGTCATCCTGCCCAAAATTCTCTACACATTCCATACGCTACCTCTAGTTCCTCCAACTGGAGTTTTGCGCTCTTTACAGCGGGATATGGAACGCTTCATCTGGCGCGATCAGAGAGCCCGCATGAGTAAAGAATTAGCCTGTCGCAGTCCCGACGAGGGAGGCCTAGGGATTCCCGACCTAGTGGCTTACTGGAGGGCAACCCAACTGCGGGCCCTGGTGGAATGGTCTCGCCCAGAGTCCGAAAAGCATTGGCTTTTCATGGACCGCTCCCTCGCTGGTCGCTCCCTCTGGAGCATCCCCTTTCTCACTCGGCCTGGGAGGCCCCGCAATTTGTACCTCTCGGAGGTGACTCGCCCCACCCTTCTGGCCTGGGATAGGGTGGCCGTTGATCGTGGGCTCACTACCTTCCCCGCCCCCCTTACACCTATAGTCCGCAATCCTGATTTTACACCGTGGCTGGATGAGGTCGGATTCCAGCATTGGACGGGAGAAGCAAACAGATCCATTGGCCACCTCTTTGATCTTGATGGCCTCCGACCGTTTGCAGACCTTCGCAGGGACCTGGGCATACCCGAAACTGAACGGTACAGGTACCTCCAGATCCGTCATTGGGTACTCCAGAGGGACATTCGCGCAGGCGCGGAGCGTCGTCTCACCCCTTTCGAGAAATGGCTCCTCACCCGCCATTCGGACGCTCGACTTACCTCGGACCTATATAAGTTTATGTGCCCTATACCCCGGGAGGGGAGGACCCCGGGACAGCTTCGCTGGGAAAAAGAGCTGGGCAGGGAACTGACATGGAAAGAATGGTCATCAATCTACTACAGGGCCCGACACACGGCTCGCAACATGGCCTCCATTGAGACAGCCACCAAGGTGGCTACTTATTGGTACTTGACCCCTGAACGTTTACACCGCGGCAATCCTTCTCGCAGTCCCCTCTGTTGGAGAAAATGTGGCTCTCTAGGTACCCTCACTCACCTTCTCTGGGAATGCCCACTACTGGAGGATTATTGGCGACAGACTCTTAATGACATCGACTCTCACTTTGACACACAGATACCTCGTTTCCCTGCGTACGTTTTGCTAGGCCTCCCAAACGCTCTCACATTCCCCCTTAAATCCCGACGAGGCAAACAGATGGCCCTGGCGCTAGGCGCAGTAATCCAAAACATTCTTACACACTGGGGCACTACGACGACACCGACACGCCTTGGCTGGCTCCATAGGTTGTGGGGGATCCTGGGAATGGCGAGGATTTCACTTACAGTAGCCCACCCGACGGCGTCCTTTCATGACCTTTGGGAGCCTGTCCTCAACCTGCTTACCTCCGAGTTCACAGAGCTCACCTGCCCCAAATATCTCCAGCTCCTGCGCCTCGCAGACCCGCCTCGTCCGCCGCCCGCCACCACCGCTTGAGGGCCCCGCACTCTCACTCTACTCTCACGACATCCACCCGAACTTGCCTTACCTAGACACAATTCGCTGAGGAAGGGGGAGGGGGGGAAGGGGGGTGGTTTGTTGTCTTTTTCTCTTTTTGTTGACTTTGTGAGCCAGATAGGTGGATTTCAAGCCAGATTATACTCCGATGAATATAAGGCATTTACTGGCCTATTGTACTTAATGTTGAAAAGCAATAAAAGAAATTTAAACAATAAAATATGCAAATTATTCAGTAGATGATGGATTATGTGGCAAGTGGGGCAAATCCTTAATTATGTGAAAAAGCTGCAGCCGCAGAATCACATTATTCCAGTGGACCTGATAATAGGGTTCATGGATTCTTGATCCCACCAATTGCGCAAAAGCTTCTTGACAAACTTTGTTCCAATTAAAAACAACATTTTTCTTAAGCAAATTTGTTAACGGTTTCTCATGTGAAGCATAATTGGGAATAAACCTTGAGTAAAACTCACAGAGACCAAAGAACAATTTAAGTCCTGCTTTATCAGAAGATGAAGAGGCATCAATGATAGTGTTGACTAACCCAGGTCTCGGGCATACTCTATTTTCAGACACGACATGTCCGAAATATTCAACCTTGTCCTTTAAGAATTACAATTTTTCTACCCTCAACACAATGCCTTGTTCTTGTATAGTTCTGAAAGCTCTCTAAGAACAGAGCCACGTTTTTTTCTCTAGTGTCAGCATAAACCAGGACGTCATCTTAAAAACTGTTACCCCTTTGAATCCTCTAAACATATGGACCATGATCCTCTGGAAACAATGCGTCTGCTGAATCTAACCCAAATGGCATTCTGCTGTACTGAAATGCACCAACTGGGGACACAAATGCTGTGAGGGGTCTAGACTTGGGATCAAACACAACCTGGTGGTAAGCTGCAGCCAAATCAAGCTTAGAAAACAACTTTGAGCCCCCTAATGTGGTTAATAGCTCAGTAATCTTTGGAAGAGGACGGGAATCACACTTTATATGTTTATTTAAATTTTGGAGATCCACACACTCTCTCAGTTCACTGTTTGCGTACAACCACCAATGGTCACATCCACAAAGAAGATTCTATTGGTTTAATACTTCCCTTTTCACAAAAAACCATGGGGCAGATTTACAAGAAACTGACACATCTCTGCATAACGGCAAGATATGCGTCAGTTTCCTTGCGCCATGCAAAAAAACCCCTTGCGCCACCATGGATGCGTGGCATTTACAATGGGGCGCACCATGGCGCAAGGATTGACAGATGAGTCACACATCTGTTGGCACAAAGGTCACGCATTGCTGGAGTCGTGTTGCAAGCACGACGCAACTCCAGCAATGCTCAGGAAGGCCTATACCTATTGTGCTGCGTCACTCCTTATGCCTGCTTCAAGTAGGCGTAAAGGTTTGACGCAGTGGCGTTGTAGAAGTGGCGCAGTGAAATCTTGTAGATTTCACTGCGTCACTTTTACGAGGCTTTCCTGCGTCGGAACGCCCACCCTGCATACATTGTACCTGATGCAGGTATAATGTGGCGCAGGGCTTTACAACGTGACGCATCTCCCTAGATGCGTCACGTTGTAAATGTGTCACAACGTGGTGCATTGTTTACGCTGCGTCACAAAAGTGACGCAATGGCAGCGCAAAAGTGCCCCAAGGGGCTTGTAAATCTGCCCCATGAGTTATTTTTCTATGTTTTTCCTGACACTGAACTGTACACTCCTCAACTTGTGTCTAACTCGTATAGTTCCTTCTTTTACTCTAATCTTGTGAGTGAAACCTTTGATGGTACCTAGAGTTTTAGAGAACACTGAGGGTTATTGTTAACTAGGGCTTCTACAAAGTTGTTTTGGTAAACAACTGAAATTTTATCATTAGTACAAGGTCTCAACACCATCTGGAACACTCCCTGATGGAACCATCTAAGAATACACTGTCCCTTAATCACAACATAAATTTTCCCTGAATTCTAGTATGTCCTCAAAATACCCAGCCAACTCAATTTTACGTCCTTTATGGGAGACGTGATCTTTCGGGTGGTTCCAGAGATCTGTCATCCCTATGTACCTTTAAATTATTCCTGAGTGATCATTGTGATCCTAACTCCAGAATCAACTATTAATCCAAGTTTGTTGTCCCCACTCCAAGGTCAATGCAAGAATCAACACACTCTGTGTGATGACCACTCACAACAATACTCTCAATAATAACCATGACCATGTCTTTGAGATCATCTTGAATCTTGTCAAGATAATTTTCCCCATAATCCAATTCAGAGACATTTGCCACATCACCACCACCACATTTGCTGTTCTAGCAAATTTTGGCAAAATGACCAGCCTTGTTACATAACATGTGCATAACATTTTTAACTGGACAATTTCTGTTGCATTTCAAATGCATATTGTTGCACATCTGAAACACATAGTAGGCAGTTTAAAAAACAGTTTGACTTCTCTACTTTTTGTTTATATATGCTTATCCGTAAGGCTGGAGATTTCAGGCCAGTTGGTGATAACATTATCAATGTGTAGATTCTTAGCGGAAGTGGCCTCTGTTGTTCTTGGACATCTGGTTGCCAGTAATTAGTTGTAATCAATCCAAGACCTGAACGTCTTAAAAGGAATTTACTCTTATAAGATAATAGAGACCGCATTGCAGTCTTCACAGTTAACAGGCATCCAACTGATTTCTTTGTATTCAAATCCCACACATCAACATTCTAAGAACTGAACATTACATTAGAATGACTCATGACATCGCATAAAATACTACAGATTACTTTCTAATGGAAAGGAAGGTAGCTGACAATGTTAAAAAATTGTAACACTTATATATACTTTTTTCTGATCACTCTGCAGTCTACCTGGAGATCAATTTACTACATCAAAAAATCAATCTAAGATGGGCAATGGATAGAAAGATTCTTCTAGATCAGGAACTGCACAAATCAGCATGGTATGGGCCTCATATAACGCATTTCTAAGCAGGGGTCATATTTCCGGACATCTGAGTAAAAAAGTGAAAAACAAATGTTTTCAGCTGTAGAGGGAGATTTTTGATATTGAAACAACACTGAAAATGTTAGAGACAAATAATAGTGCAAACACTACTGGGACTTGAAAATGTATTCAAAGCACAGCTGGAAGAAAAAGTACATAAAAATGGTAGATGGTTGTCTTGCCCCACCTGTTATATTTCTTTCAAAATATTCCTATTCAGCTCAACCTCAAATACTTCGACCAGTTGAATTCTCCTATGGGCAAGGCTAGCATGGGTTAAGAGCCTAGAATAAGCTGGAAGACCATGCAGTTGCCCTATAGGGTGGAGAGATTTGCGGCACCTAACTTTGAAGTGTAATATTTAGTAGCACAGACTCAATTTGCTCAACACTGGTTTCATAATATCCAACAGGCCCCTTATTACAATTTTGTAAAGGGACTGGTAGCCCCACTCCACTATATTTAGCAATGACGAAAAGTCCGGTGTAGGCAAAGGGTGAAATACACACAGTAGATTGCCCAATATGGGCGCATTCGAGGCTGGCAGGAATGTGTGATGTAGATCCACCTTACTCACCACTAATACCACTAGCAAATAACCCACACATTGATTTGACATATGAGCTGGTAGCTCTGAAACGTTTCGAGCAACAACAGCTAAACTCAATGTGGGATATGTATAACACAGTGATGGCAGATATAATGCATGATGTATGCTGAACCAAGGCCACAGACAAGTGGTCCCTGGAGTTGGGACAGGCAATACCAGGCGAGCAGTGGATGTACTGCTGCCACCAAACCAAAAATATGTCTCCTAATGGCAGACACAGACTCATCCATTATAAATCCGTGCCTAGGGTGTACTAGACTGAATTATTAGCTCAGTATTTAAGAGATGTGCCGCTGCTGGAGAAAGTTTTCTACATTTCGTGTGGGAATGCCCAGTCATTCTGTTATATTGGGAACGTTTATTTAATGTTTTGATTGATATGATGGAACACCCACTGCATCTATTCCCACTGATTGCTTTGTTTAGATATGTGAAGGGGGTTCCTTTGACATATTTTTGACATAGATAATTCTGCCTAAATTGCGATTATTGGCACTGTTGCACAGCCAGGTATAACCCATACTGTAACCTGACGTTGTGATACCATAGATGAAATACTTACTTTTCATGTAATTACTACTAAAATGTTAAATAAAGTTTTTTAAAAAGAAGTAGGGAACACATGAAAGCCAAGCAGGAAAACAGGAGCTCGACAAATCCACAAAAGCAAGATCACAAAGTCAGGACCCTAAGGCCAAATAAGAAAGCGATAGACTCAAGCATCCAGCGAGCGAAGATAAACACACAAGAAGCAGGCAGAAAATGATCTTTCCTGCCGGTAAGTGGTCACCCAACAGTGCCTTAGCCACAATCCTGCAAAGATATTCTCTTGCTGAGTGTCAGTCAATCAAAACAGTGTTTTTCAATAGAAAGCATGCGTATAAGCTGTTTGTGGGACTGCCCCCCAATCCACCAAGAAATCTGGACTTTGTACCCCAAGCTTAACATCAAGTAAAACCACCCAGAACCCCACATCCCCAGTGACTGGCAGTCCCTAACCTCACAGGATAACCAATTGGTCGCCATATGTGCCAAGCAATCGGCACCTGCAACACACCATGTAATGATAGATTCCTATGGAGCCTTTAAAACACGATGGTGGAGGAGAGAAAAGATTGAGTCCTACAATCTTGGGGTAGAGATGGGGATTATGAACCATGATGTAACATCCTGTGGTTCATGGAAGGTGGGCCACTGAACTTCAAGGAAGAATAGTTCTTTGCTCAAAAGAAAAAGTGAGAGATGGGTAGGGTGATTTGCAAAGCACTGATGAAGGCTGATAAAGGACCTTACTGCAGGCAAAAAATAAAATATTGAGGCAAAAGACCACTTTGTCCAAACAAAACGCCAGGTGCAAAAGCTTGGTAGAGAACCTCTAGGTGTCATTGGCCCTCTTTGTATAAGTAGTAGCCACGTGAAACACAGACAAACACAGACATATTCATATACAGGTTACAAGCAAGCCATAGGAACAATTCAACAGGTTAATTTACACTAAAAGGAATCGTTATTTCAGTTCATCAATATTTACACAAAACACCTAATTTTACCTAAAAAAACTAAAATAAAATGTTTACCCTTAACTTAATGTGGGTTAAACCATCACAGCAGATCCTTTAATGTATACATTTATCCTTGCCAATTCCTCTACTAAAATGGTGCAGTCACAGAACGTCTAATTTAAATAACTGCCAGACAATCAGCTAACACATATTTAGATTGTCTTGGGCTCTTTCGTTTGATCTACCTCTACATTTAAGTTTTTCATCCAGTGTTCATTTGATTTCCTCATGGGTTAAAGATTTCTTAAATGGCCAAACCGAAATCTTGTCCTATCAATGAGTCACCTCAGGGTGCCCTTTTATTTGGACCCACGAGAAAGATTCACAAATACCCTATGACTGGAACTGTAGCCCAGAAGATCATAGAAGAAGGTGGGGGAATCGAAGATTGAAAGGGTCCGGGACTGCAATTGGGTATTTGTATTTCCTTTTTTTTTTTTTTTTTAAGAATTTAGCGCCCTGAACCCTGACTTTTGGATATTACAAAAAATAGGAGGTTTGATAGAGCGTGCAAGTGCCGCTGACTGATTCCCAAAATCCTGTAACTGTTACAGAATTTCGATTTGAAGTTCTGGTACAGTTTAGACATGTTTTGCCTTTATTTACAGAACTATTCATTTTTTCTGCTACTTTAGAAGTCTCCTGCTTGAGGGGACATGCTTCGCATACCTTGTTGGAAAAGGGTTTTATTGTTTGTGTTTTGAAAACCCCACCAAAATATTACAGTGAAAGTATTTCTGCCTGGGCATGATCTGCTTGGCTCGAGTCCCTCTTGTTCCAGCTTGCTGTGCCTCCCAGCTTCTCTCCTAAGCACATCCCATGCAGGCATTCTTCTTCGTCATTGCTTCTTTCTGATGCCCCTGGCTGGTTGGCCAGGTCTTTACAACTCCCTCGCTCCCTCGCTGGACATAGATGCCTTGACTCCCATTTCATGTAGATTTGACCTGTGGTACTGCCCTATTTGTATTGAAAAGATCCAAGTTAGTTGAGAGAGAGTAAGACACACCTGCAAATGAGAGGGATGGTGTGTGGCAGGATGGGGTCAGTGTAATTCCCATGATGGTGGCTCAGTAGGCTAAGGGCCTTATTATGAGTCTGGCGGTCCGCGGACCGCCAGACTCACGGTAGCAGTCTGTCAACCTCCCTGTTACGACTATGGCGGTCGGGCCGCCCTGGGACCTCCACAACCGCCAGGGAACCACTGTTGCCGCTGCGGCCCCCCAAGCATATTTCGAGTTTCCTCACCGCCATGAAAAGTGTGGCGGTGAGGAAACAAAGGAGGCCCTACAGGGCAACCTGGTACCTCACGCCATGTGGATGCACACAGGGGGGCACAGCATGTGACCCCCTGTGTGCATGCACACCAGTACCTGCACGACATGGTCTGCAGCAGTGCATGCCGTGCAGGTGCTGCCTTTGACGCTCCCATTGCGGTGCCTATTTAATAGGCACCACCCTGGGAATGCCAAAGAACTGCCCACAAGACCAGGAGATTAACTCCTGATCTGGCGGGCGGTTCCTACACAGGTTTGGCGGTGCGGAAGCAAGGCGGTCCTGCTCCCGCACCGCCAGACTCATAATAAGGCCTTATGGCAGTTGAAGATCTGTGTTGTGTTGTGTTAGTGTCAGTAATTAACAAAGTAAAGGCCTGATTTGTACTTTGGCAGAATATTGTTGTTGAAAATAAAAAAAGTGATGACCCCCTCACCATGGGAGTTTTCTCCCATGGCATGGGGGGTCATTTTGCAGTTTTCACTGCCCCTTACTGGTGACGTATAGTGAAATTTTGCCATTTGTCTGCCCACTCTAAATTGGGCGGCTAGACAAATGGCAAAACATCTGCTGGACCTTAAACTATCGCACTGACTGAGGTGCATGTTGGTGGCATAGACAAAGTAGTCTTTACAGTCAATATACTGAAGGTCTGCCTGAATCAAAAGGAGATGGGTAGACCTTCAGTTTCGTGGAGAGGGTACTGCGTCAAGGTTGCAACAGAGTATGCTGTCCACCAAACTTTAAGTCTGGCCCTAAGTTCAGTATCGTTCCCTTTTGGAAAAATAAATTGAGTGCCAGTTCTTTTGCGTGATAACAATGTCAGTGTTATAACACTTCATAGGTAGGGGGAGCCACTATATTAAATGCAATATATCCCATGACAAAAACACTGTATCCACAATATCAACCACGACTGCATGATCACAGTAAGTAGATGTGGAGTTAAAGATAGTACATCTATCCTTTCCAATATATGGTCATCTTCAGGATACTGTGGAAGGTGACACAGTGGCTGAAATATTTTTGTAGTTCGATATTGTTGCCCTCGATATAGTGACTTGCTATCAGTTCTTTAGCACATTGATAAGCATATATGTCCCCAGCTACTTCTGCTCCACTAGTAAAAATCCTATTTGTTCCCTTCCGGAGGGCATTGGATGGTTTCTTAAATTCTAGCCATATCGCCTGTCTGCTGAGGGATATTCTGAGGAAGAATGGAGGCTGTATAAGAATAAATGTGATAAGTGTAATCCTATTCGACTCCTTCAGACACTAGATAGCCTTTGCTCTAAAACTAGAATATATTGTCACTTATGTCATCACTCCAATCCACTTGATTCCTGCCCCAGGAATGCTATGCACCCAAACAAGCTTGTCGCCAAATGTTCTACAACCTGATCACTTCAGAGATGGCAAGGATCTCATGTGCCTAGAACCTGAGCCCCACCTGAACCGGTACAGAGATGAAAGTCATTGAGGTGATTCCTCAGACTGATGGCCAGGATTTAACAGACATGAAGAATGGACATCCTCCCTTCGCTTAGAGGGCGTGTCTCCAGACAGATAGGAGTCCTTTGCCATGCATAGAAACTAAACACTCTTCTGTCCCCTAGTGGTGAACCCTCCAACGTGTTTGACTAATCATTGACGTGTCCTGGTAAGTGCCACTGATACCTCCACCATTGAGAGGCCTACCACAAAACCAGAATTATGACAAAGATGTTACAGACGACCAATTTTAAAATCTAAATTACCCAATCCTTTTCTTTTAGAGAATGGTGATTGGATTAATCTATGCCTGAGTATAGGACGTTGGTTCACAGGCACCAAAATCTTTAAATATGGACTGTTGAGCAAGCGCTATAGATTACAAGGGACTTTAGACTGTTCACCTACAGGATATTACACACCTCCTTTCTGTTATTAGACAAAAGCAAGGCTTAATTTGTAAAAGAATGAGTGCCGGTGACTGAAGCTCTGCTTAGAAGCCGGATACCAAGGCCGGAATTTACCTAATTCCCCTTTAATCAGCTACACAACACTCCCTGTCCATTTATCTCACTCTTGCAGGTTCCTGCTTTCTCCGTGTGTGACAGTTTTCCATCTTTCTCTTACTCCTTCATTCTTCTTTGTTTCTTTTTCGCTCTCTGGAATGTGTGATGAAAAATAATTGCCTTCCCCCAAAAAAGAGTGTTGATGGACCCCACCGGCAAACACAGGCTCAAAATAAGCACTGAAGGAAAGAAACAAAAGGCAGACACATTACACATAAAGCTCAGGAATTTGGCCATATCACAAAACGGTGCAAGCATATATCATACGTACCAACAACAAACACCCTAAACACCCCTCCCCCATAAATCCACTGCAGTAAAAAAAAAGACAATGGTGACCATGATCTACCCTAAACAGTTTTGACACAAAGTACGTAGTTCGTACACCTATTCCAATTCTCAACAGAGAAACCACAACAGGGTTTTCATGTCGGAAAGGCCAGCATGGAAACCCTGCTGGAAAACCGTGCATCGTAATCCCAAAAGCAGAAAGGCCGCCCTTTGGGATTACGGGCCGGCCTCCGACTGGCCGACGGAATGACTGGCCGGTTTCAATTCCGACTGGCTGATTCATAATCAGCCGGTCAGAATTGAAACCGACGTTGGCAGTTGGAAAGCTTCCGACCGAAGGTCGCTGGCTTTCCGACCGCCATCGTAATAAGTCCCTCCGTGTGAAACTTATCAGTAGTCAATGATGAAAGAAATAAACATTCTCCACCAAGGATGGACAGTACAGCCAAGACAAACGCTAAGCCATCCGGTATCCTCATACAGTGTGCAAATGAAGGTAACACATCCATAACATACCCATTGTAAAACCCATAACACCACACTCCCCAAACATAAGACTGCCAACTGTAACTGCACTACCCATGAGATGAGTGCTCTCTGTAAATACCGAGCCAGGCTTTGCGTTCGCTGTAAATGCACAACTAGTGCCCTGTACCTGCACAACAGATGCACGCCCATACAGGTCTGTGTTCTGGTAAGTACTTACGTCATGTGTCTTGATTTTGTCTTGGTGTTTCCTTTTGTCTCCTTGATATATTAAAAGGAGGGCGAAGTGTAACGCATAGTTTTTTGCGCAGTATGTTTACAACCAGGCACCTCCAGGTCTCACGTGTCTCCCTGTCTCTGGGGTGCTTTTCAGATCTCTGTATTTGTTGGGATGGACAGGGATTCAATGAACCCTCCTAGCTGGTCGGGAAAGCACTGAGATTTTACCTTACACCTGGTCTATAAGTTCAAACTACGATCAATCTACATGTGAGTCTTAAAACCTGTGATCTTCGTTATTTACGCCTGCATTGTGGCTACAGTACGGCTAAGGTGCCTAGATCACATGATATGATTAGGTGTAGGATCTAGGCTCTAGGCCCTTCCAGGCCCCAGAAGGCCTAATCATACATCCATGTGGTTCTTCATACACTCATTCATCCACGCGAATAGCCATACAGGCCCCATTCATTTAACCAATCATCAACCATTTGTTTGTTAAAATTGGGGGCATACTTATGAACATTCCAAAATCCCGCTAAAGAGTTTCCGGTACAATAACAGTGGTACCCACACTGAATATTAGTATCATTTCTTACCCATAATTCCATGGAATAACTGAAGATGGCGTGCTTACATTTAAGTGTTGAATATTTAACCTGGCATTATCAAAACTTCTTTATACTGACACATGTGTCTAAACGAAGTTACTTATTCATGTGTCTCGATATCGAGCAGGGTCGTTGGAATTATGCGATTTTGCAGCCACAGCGTTTTCCGCATTATTATGGATGAGCCGCATTTGCCACATAGTCCATCACTTTCTACAAAATCGCCAGATTTTAACCCACATTTTTTTCTAGCTCAAACAGATCAGAAGTTACTAAAAATACGGCAACACTTGTTGATGCGGAGTGACTGGTCCTTTCCAAAGTTGATTGGTCAACTTTCTATTGCTTCCTGTTGTATTTTTTTCATTATTATTTATTTATGGAAGTTTTCAGACTAAAACAGTAAATGGTACAGAGACACCCCAAGTAGATAGAAGTTAGACCCCAGAAAATGGCATTGCAAAGATGTGACAACATCCACACTTACAAGAGCAAGTAATGGAACAGGCAGACGTCACATCAGCAATTGGTAACAAAATGAGCATTAAATCACTCACAGTGATCCTATATTGGCTCAGCACCACCCATGCCCATATGTCCCCTAGGATAACTCACTATGCTATCATACTGGTGCAGTAGGAAATTTAACAATGATTGAGGTAGTATTGAGGAAACCATGTAGTGGGGACCAAATGTCTTTAGACTGAGTTGTAGGGGCTTCATAGAATATTAGGATTCCAGGTGTTCATTGCAATAAATGTAACTGTCGGCGAATGGTTTCTTCCACATTTACATGCCACTCTTCTTTTAGCCAATAGGGTTGCCACAGAAGCTAGGTGCCAGACTCCTGTAGGGAGAAGGGATGTGTACTCTAAGAACGCCATCAGCGGCAGCAGTCATACTTTTCTATATCCAGCATTGAAGACACACGATTGAACATTTTAACCCAGGAAGCTTGTACCACAGGGCAATACCATGCAAGATGTACAAAGTCTGCAATAGGATTTTGGCATCTAAAGCAGGCCGGCTCCTCCACCAACCCACTCTGCAGAAGCACAGGGGTACTATATAGCTGATGCAGAAACTTGCAAGGAAGGAAACACAATCTATACTTTGGAGCCATTGACCCAATGTGTGCACAGCAATAAGGCCATATCTTAGCTTATAGGGAAATCTGGAGCTTCTGTTCCCATTTCTCCCTTGCACAGGGGGCTGATATTGGGGTCTGAGTTTGCACAGACCTATAAAGCTTAGTGATGATTTGTTGATTAGAAGTTAGGGTAAGGAGTAACAAAAGCATTTTGCATGACTTCGGTTCCTGTGGGAAGGACTAAATTACTGCCTTGACATTGTTCATGGTCTGTCGTAATGAAAATATGAAATCTATCCATGGCTGTATCAACACCCAGTAAGGGGGTACCGTCTAGCAATAAATTGGGGAGAGGATATGGCCTAACAGCTAGGGCGGTCGATCTCAAATCTGGGGAACTGGGTTCGAGTCTCAGCAATGATGCTCCACATCCTGTGATTCTGGGCAAATCGCTTAATCTCCCCGTGCCTAACAAAAATGAATGTCTCCATGTGTAATGCAACTGGTGCTGGTGTAAAGCGCTCTGATACCCGATACCTTCGGGTCAAGTTCACGCTATATAAAACTCCCCTCCCCCGCCCCCCTCCCCCCAAAAAGTCAGCCAGGGTTATCAGGGTCCATTGGTTACATTTATCACAGATCACCCTGTCCTTGGTGAGCGAGTAAAGAGGGTAGTGTAACATGGACTGCTCAGGGGCGTCCAGCATGTGGAAGGTAGCTCTCTTGCGGATTTTGTCCCACGCCAAATGGGTACTGGCTGAGGAATTGATCTCCATGTGATTACGAGATGAGCACTGGCTCACTAGTGGCAAGGGGGCCCATGTATAATGTTCAGTGGCGACATGGGCCATGAAGGGGGTGGATGTAATCAGCAAAACACAAATTGTGTTCGAGCACAAAAATAATATAACTCGAAGTCAGGCGACACAAGAGCACCCTGGTCATGTGGCAGTGTTTACACTTCCCATTTAAGCCTGGGCAGAGCGACCGGGCACGCAATTCAATCTTGAGTGAGCGAAACTGCTTGAAGAAGAGCTGACTCAATGGGATAGGAATATTGAGGAATTTGTAAAGCAGTTGTAGTAAAATAACCATTTTCATGAGAGATGTTCTACTGGATAGTGATAGAGGCAACGAACGCCAATGTTTGATCTGCAGCACATGTAGAAAGAGGAAAATACCTCTAAGGATTGTTTTTGTAGGGGACGGTGTCACTTTCTGCACAAAAACAATCCTGCCCGTAGTGCAGGCACCCTTCACATGGTACAAGGGTGACTGTGTTTGCGCTAGACATCACACAGTGCTGTGCACCTGTGCAAGGAGAGAGCACAAATTAGCCATATCTTTGTAAATATGAAGCATTTCTGCTCTCTCCCTTTTACGCAAACCAGAGCAGCAACTTTGCTTGCTCCACTGCGTTGTGTGAAACATTAGTAAATGTGCCCCATTGTGAAGTCGCCTGCGTTGGTTGATTCCGGGATCCCAATTAGGCGCAGGTTGCTGTGGCAGACTGGGCTTCCAAATGCTCATTCTTTGCCCTATTCACATTAAGGACCTTTTCAATGTTGAGTAGTTTCTCAGGTGTATGAAATGAGTCGACCTCAAGAGTGGAAATGCGTTTCTCTGCAGTTGACAGGCGCCCATCCTGAGAGTCCAGGGTAGTTTCCATCTAGTTCACCCAATCCTTTAGGGAATCAAGTTTAGTGTCAACCAGGAGCAAACATTTTTGCATCATAAGGAGAAGCGCTTTTACAGATGAATCCTTGATAGTCACCATCTCTGCCTGAGCTGCTTCGCCCTCCGACTGAGAAGGCAGTTTTGGGGTGCATTTGGAGTCAAAGGCAATTTTAGATTGCCGAGGGTCATGCTTCCCCCATGATTTGCCCTCAATGTTGATCACTTGTCCCCAACGCAGCAATCCTGCCTCAGGAAGGGGATGCAGAAGACCCACCAGCACTAGTTGCAAGGAGGAAAGAGTAGCGTAGTAATCAAGACCCCCACACAAGGGGCTACACAATGAGCAGGTCACTAGGCTTAACCACAAACCACTGCCTCTCAAGGGTAAGCCCCAAAAGTGACCTCAACAGGAGCCGGTCTGGCCTCAAAGCCTGTCCTTAAGCACACTCCGAAGGGGGTGCCAGTGATGTTCCTCAATAAGCAGGCACAGGATGGAGATGCAGGCCTAGAAGTCCATTTAATATTGTTGGGACAGGGACACAGAACATTTTCTGCAAGTGGATCCACAGGCCGGCGGTGTCCAGAGCCCGGCATGCCCCACCACCGACACCAATGAGAAGCCGGAGGCCAAACCACATAGTGTACAAACCCCAGACTCCACTCACCTCCGCTGGTGCAAGGGGCAGCCGCCGAGCATAAGCACAGGATCGAGACATGTCACGACTGCAAACAATTAGGCACAGCCCGCAGGCGGCACTCCCGGGCTAGCGCTGACGGAGTCAGGCGATGATCAGCAGCCATGCAGGAGCACTGCAGACAGCAGCCGGCCACTGCCCAAGCCCGGAAGTGCCGCATGGCAGGTCGCATCCCCAGAAGCACACGTGGGTCCAGCGTGTCATCCAGGGTACATGTCCTAAAAAAGAAGTGGGGGGACTAACCAAGTTTGGCAGTATGCAAGTGACATCATGGCATGTGACTTTACAGTATGTGGCAGCGTCCGTGGCTTCACTAGAGTTGACATAGAACGTGGCTTCACAGGATGTGACATCACAGGCAATGACATCACAACCCATGACCTCACAGGAAGTGACATCACAAGAAGTGACATCAAATTTTAAGACCTTATACATATGCTTAGGTGGTCTTTCATGAGTATATTTGAGTGTGTTACAAAATTTAGCCAATGAGATTTTGTGTCAGGGTTGTGCCAAAAAAGTAATGCAACTCCGACGCAAAATCTGGAGCTCAACGTATACATTTTTTTAAAAACTCTGCCACAAAGAAATTGCCAACAAGGTGAAATGTGGCAATTAATCTATTCTGCTCAATTGTTTAAAAAGTCAGCCTTTTAAAATATCTCAAGGAGTTAAGGCACCTGTGGTAGAGATCTTTGTGTGCCCAGAAAATCTCAGGAAATAATAATAATGGAAAGATAAATCTGGAGGTTCAAGCATTTGCTGGAGAGATCTCTGTTATATCTGGTCCCAGTTTTGAATCAAAGAGGCATAGAGGGTTAATATGTTTCTTGCAAAGCATATCATGTAATATGCGGGGTTAGTTAGTGAAGTGTAGCTAGGTAAGTGGGTTACTGCTTTTAAAGCCAGTGGCGGCTGGCACGGATCGGGGTGGTGAGGAAAAGGGGGTTTAAAATACGAAAAAAACGTTACCTCATCGCCGTGTCTGCCATCCGTCTCTCCTCCACGTCTCTCACCTGGGGCCGGAACAGGAAGCACCCAGGCTCCCTGAGCCAATCACAATGCTGCAATGCAGCGCTGTGATTGGCCTGAGCGCGGTGGTTCGGCGCTCAGCCAGGGAATAGAAACCTGGGCATGTTCTCGACGCAGCCTGTAATGCAGCCTGCGTGGAGAACATGCAAAGTGTGCATGACGGTTTGGCCGGCTCAAGAGGGCCGGCCAAACATTCAAGCGCACTTGGAGCGGGCAAACCACTCCTCCCCGCTCCTCTGTCATCTGAGCAGCCCCACCCAACCTGCAATCCTGCCACAGCAGCAAAACATAAAATGATAATAACCTCGAGTTATTATCATTTTATGTTTCTTTATTTCACTCCTGCAAAGCAGTGGGGCGACGTTCCTCCATCTTAGTGGAGGAGCCGCCACTGTTTAAAGCAGAGATCCTTTTGCTACTTACAGTATAAATTGTAATCCTTCTAATATAGCACAATGATCTATGAAAGACATGTGACTCCTACACATTATAACCCTCACTGTCTAATGTAACACATCCTGAACATTGATCTACACACTTGCATGATTTATTATCAATGCATAATGTTTACGTGTGATGTAAAGAGCTCTGACACCTTGCATCCGTATAATAAGCACTATAAAGGAAATAAAACAAAATTGTGGTATTTAAATTGTTATTTGTGTAAATACTGTAACAAACCAGCACATCTGACATTCTTATAGTGCATGCATATATCTCTTATGTACTGGGACTGAGCAAAGTCACAAACATACCACTCTTAAGTACTTTTTGAAGTAATAACAAGCTGTATGCCTTTGCTTCTCCGCCACTGTGTTTATATATAGGTGTGAAGTTCCAGATAGCTCCCAGCCAGGATACTCCAACAAAAGGAGGCCTTATGGCCCCATAATTTCGGCCTTTGTTTTGGGCCCAGCTGGAATTAATAACAAAGCAAAGCCCCCTCCCCGCCTGCACGTTGCTCCTCCGAACGAAAGGAGAAAATGTACAGGCGCCGCTGAATGTGTCCTGGTGTCTGAAAATGACACCTGGACGAGTTCAGCATATTTCTGTGAGGGCCAACTTCTTGGCAGGATAGATGGCGTCCACCCTGTCCACCCCCATGTACCCTCGACTCGTGCCCTGAATTATCACCCCAAACCAAGCACGCCAGCAGGGCTAAATGCAAGGCTACACAGCAGGCCCACTGTCAGCACCCTGCTATTTGCTGCCTGCAGGCAGGTAAACCAGGAAGTGTTGGTGTCCTTCGAATGCTGCCAATATCGCCTCTGTAATTACCCGCTTCAGTTTTTGGGGTAGGTCTGAAAAAGCAGATGTCCGATTTCGTGCCCCGGCACAAGGAGTCTCACAGGAGTGGGGCCACCTTGGAATCTGGCACCCCGTTTCTTGCTGTATTTGAGTGTCAAAATGGTACTAAATGAGGTGAAACCTGTGCCCAAATAGTGCCAACATGTGTAAACATAAAATAACGAGGCAATACAATTACAAAATGTGATGCGTTATGTGACATAATTGACCTTTTCTTGCAGCATAATTCAGGCAACCATGACACATAGGGCCTCATTATGACGTTGGTTGGAGTTGCTTCCGACCAACACCGTCTCAGTGTGTGAACCGCCCGACCATAGGTCGGCGGTTCCGCAGACCGAATTAGGATGCGACTGCTCATGGTGCAGTTGCAAACTCCCATTTCTCTATGGGAGCTTGTGCGCGGGCGGAAACCGCCTGCAGCACAAACTCCCATTGAGAAACAGGAGTTTGTGAAAATCCCTGCACTGTTTGGCAGGCACCATAGGGCCACAACCGGAGGGCCAGGGGGCCCTGGTAGGGGCTCCCAAAGTCGCTTTCAACAGTCTTTCCATGTCGGAAAGGCCAACATGTAAAGGCTGTTGGAAACCGTCATCATAATCCCGACTGAGGAAATGCCGTCCTTAAGGGATTATGAGCCCATTCCGGTACCCAGTCGGTTTCCCTAGCCAGTTTACACTCCGACCCCAGACACTGTAATTCGGCAGTCTGAGTGTAAACCTACCATGTCGGGTGGAAAGTCTCCGACCAGCGGTTGGAGACTTTCCGACCGACTATCGTAATAAGGCCCATAAACTGGTCCTCTCCTGCTTCCTGTAGATTCCAGTGGCCCTGACACATAGTAAACTGATTCATAAACTTGTCCATAACCACCGATTGTTGTCTTTTCATAGTCACTCATTCGTGTGTGCACCTACACCATGTCACTTATCTATGTGCCTATTCAGTCACTCATCCTCGTGACTAACGTCAGTCACTTGTGTATGTGGTTCTCTATAGTCGCTCAACCATGTGCCATCATTACATCACTGTGCCTGGGCGCATTCACTCACTGCTGTGCTGGTCATAGTCACTCCTCCATAAGTCTACACACAGTTCACAAATTCCTGTGTTAATTTACACAATCACTCTCATTTCAGTGCTTATCATATTCCTTTGGTTACTCGCTCGCCACTGTTAAAGTTACTAAGAGAAAACAAACATTAGCAAAATCAGTAAGTCTCCCCTTTGAGAACTATTGGCTCTGACAATGCCTTTTGTTCATGCTGCATAGCATGAACAAAAAGGGGAGGGGTGGAGAAGACCCGTCATTTTGTAGGTGTGGCCACAGCATTTTGTAGATGTTTGCATGCATGATTACGCCTGAGTGCGACATGAGCGACACTATTTTTTATTTACTAATTTGAAATGGATCAGTAAAGAACATAAAAATAATAATGAAAAGTGAGTAACATGAAAGTTCTTCTATTTATAAAGCAGAAAGCTGGAAGCAAGTATTGCCCGGCTCTCCAAAAAAGCTAAAATAGGACTTAGCGGTGGGGCTAGACAGAGCAACGGAGGGGCAGGTCAGGGTAGTGGGTGGGGGGAGGAGGTAGGGGAGGGGAAGGGGGAGAAGCACACAAGAGAAAGAGAAACAAGAAGACCGAGTGAAAGAAAAACACAGGGGGAAGGGAGATGCACACAGGTGAGAGCAACACAGGGCTTGTGAGGGAGAGAAGCACATGGGTGAGGGTGAGCAACCTTGAGCGCGGGAAGAGAAATATGCGGATGAGAGAGAGCAGCACAGAGTCGGGGAAGAAGCACATGAGGGAGACAGCTGGAAAACATGTTCGCTCTCATGGAGTCCATAAACAAAAAGAAAAAGTAGCTCCCTAAAACTGAGGAAAAGAAGGACTGACGGAAAGAGGATATGCTCCAGTGGAAATACAAGCACAAGATCGACAACGTAATCGATCAATTAAGAAGCAAGAAATTGAGAGTGACAATAAAGCTGACCAATGGTAAGCAACGGGTGGGCTTTAACCCCAGCTGACAGTAGGTCTTTTCAAACAAGAAAGCTTACATTGTCTGGTAGGCTCGACCTAAAAATGGCAGAAAAACAGAAGTCAGGTCATTGATTTCGAGAACATATCTGCTTACATGGCAGGGCTCTCTGGATTCCATAAGCAGGTTCCAACAGCCTTCAAGCTGGCAAGATGCCACAACAAACTCCTGGATAAAAACACAAAAAGTGGAAAACGCCTTGGGGCAGCAGATGCAGGTGTTTACATAAGTTAAAAGCATTCATCGCTTCAGGCTCAGGCCGATTACCTGGTACGCGAAGACAAAGAAAAACAAAAAGCTGCTATGCCTCCTGAAAATGAAAAGCGTTGGCGACGGCCCTTGGCAGCGCTCTATGTGCTGACAGAGGTGACAGGTTGGTAGGAAGAACAGGGGTGCGGGGACGATTCCTGTCCAATACTTCGACACCAAAATCACGTGACACCTAGGTGTGCAAACAGTAAGCGCAGGCAGTTAGCCAGGCTGCTGTGAAAAGGCGTCCCTGAAGCATGAGTCAGGTTCACAAAATTATTAGTGTGGCCTGGGACACATAACTATATTTTGAATATAAATTGTGAGAAATTTCTAGTGGTACTGGAGTGTAAGGGCTTATCTACTTGAAAAATATATTCAATTTGAATCTTTTTTCATATAGAATAATGGGTATACAGTCTAAATATCGAGTTTTTAATATCGATATGACAAAATATCGAGTTTTAAATATCGAGTGGACAGAATATCGACTGTCAAAAATATAGTGGTACAGAATATCGAAATGCAGGTAAGAAATATCGATTGTCATAATATCGAAGTTAGTAATATTGTCAGTCATAATATCGTTGTTAAAAATATCGATTTTATTTTTAGTGTTGTAAATGTTAGTATATGTGTTAAAAGTATATATTATTTTTGTAATGTATGTTTGAATTTTTAAAAGTAATTTTATGTTAAATTATTTTTGCGTATTTTAGTTCTGTAGCGGATTGTGGGTTTACAGGGGAATAGGGTGGGAAGTAATTTAATTATAACATATTAATTAAGAATTTTTTTGAATTAATTAATTATATGTTAATTAATTTGTGCGTAATTTTATTCTGTAGCGGGTTGTGGGTTGATTTGCCCTCAATGTTGATCACTTGTCCCCAACGCAGCAATCCTGCCTCAGGAAGGGGATGCAGAAGACCCACCAGCACTAGTTGCAAGGAGGAAAGAGTAGCGTAGTAATCAAGACCCCCACACAAGGGGCTACACAATGAGCAGGTCACTAGGCTTAACCACAAACCACTGCCTCTCAAGGGTAAGCCCCAAAAGTGACCTCAACAGGAGCCGGTCTGGCCTCAAAGCCTGTCCTTAAGCACACTCCGAAGGGGTGCCAGTGATGTTCCTCAATAAGCAGGCACAGGATGGAGATGCAGGCCTAGAAGTCCATTTAATATTGTTGGGACAGGGACACAGAACATTTTCTGCAAGTGGATCCACAGGCCGGCGGTGTCCAGAGCCCGGCATGCCCCACCACCGACACCAATGAGAAGCCGGAGGCCAAACCACATAGTGTACAAACCCCAGACTCCACTCACCTCCGCTGGTGCAAGGGGCAGCCGCCGAGCATAAGCACAGGATCGAGACATGTCACGACTGCAAACAATTAGGCACAGCCCGCAGGCGGCACTCCCGGGCTAGCGCTGACGGAGTCAGGCGATGATCAGCAGCCATGCAGGAGCACTGCAGACAGCAGCCGGCCACTGCCCAAGCCCGGAAGTGCCGCATGGCAGGTCGCATCCCCAGAAGCACACGTGGGTCCAGCGTGTCATCCAGGGTACATGTCCTAAAAAAGAAGTGGGGGGACTAACCAAGTTTGGCAGTATGCAAGTGACATCATGGCATGTGACTTTACAGTTTGTGGCAGCGTCCGTGGCTTCACTAGAGTTGACATAGAACGTGGCTTCACAGGATGTGACATCACAGGCAATGACATCACAACCCATGACCTCACAGGAAGTGACATCACAAGAAGTGACATCAAATTTTAAGACCTTATACATATGCTTAGGTGGTCTTTCATGAGTATATTTGAGTGTG
Organism: Calotriton arnoldi; assembly: GCA_963921515.1. Taxonomy (NCBI): domain Eukaryota; kingdom Metazoa; phylum Chordata; class Amphibia; order Caudata; family Salamandridae; genus Calotriton; species Calotriton arnoldi. Next base: position 712,663 of record CAWUFW010000669.1, read on the forward strand.
TTACAAAATTTAGCCAATGAGATTTTGTGTCAGGGTTGTGCCAAAAAGTAATGCAACTCCGACGCAAAATCTGGAGCTCAACGTATACATTTTTTTAAAAACTCTGCCACAAAGAAATTGCCAACAAGGTGAAATGTGGCAATTAATCTATTCTGCTCAATTGTTTAAAAAGTCAGCCTTTTAAAATATCTCAAGGAGTTAAGGCACCTGTGGTAGAGATCTTTGTGTGCCCAGAAAATCTCAGGAAATAATAATAATGGAAAGATAAATCTGGAGGTTCAAGCATTTGCTGGAGAGATCTCTGTTATATCTGGTCCCAGTTTTGAATCAAAGAGGCATAGAGGGTTAATATGTTTCTTGCAAAGCATATCATGTAATATGCGGGGTTAGTTAGTGAAGTGTAGCTAGGTAAGTGGGTTACTGCTTTTAAAGCCAGTGGCGGCTGGCACGGATCGGGGGTGGTGAGGAAAAGGGGGTTTAAAATACGAAAAAAAACGTTACCTCATCGCCGTGTCTGCCATCCGTCTCTCCTCCACGTCTCTCATCTGGGGCCGGAACAGGAAGCACCCAGGCTCCCCTGAGCCAATCACAATGCTGCAATGCAGCGCTGTGATTGGCCTGAGCGCGGTGGTTCGGCGCTCAGCCAGGGAATAGAAACCTGGGCATGTTCTCGACGCAGCCTGTAATGCAGCCTGCGTGGAGAACATGCAAAGTGTGCATGACGGTTTGGCCGGCTCAAGAGGGCCGGCCAAACATTCAAGCGCACTTGGAGCGGGCAAACCACTCCTCCCCCGCTCCTCTGTCATCTGAGCAGCCCCACCCAACCTGCAATCCTGCCACAGCAGCAAAACATAAAATGATAATAACCTCGAGTTATTATCATTTTATGTTTCTTTTATTTCACTCCTGCAAAGCAGTGGGGCGACGTTCCTCCATCTTAGTGGAGGAGCCGCCACTGTTTAAAGCAGAGATCCTTTTGCTACTTACAGTATAAATTGTAATCCTTCTAATATAGCACAATGATCTATGAAAGACATGTGACTCCTACACATTATAACCCTCACTGTCTAATGTAACACATCCTGAACATTGATCTACACACTTGCATGATTTATTATCAATGCATAATGTTTACGTGTGATGTAAAGAGCTCTGACACCTTGCATCCGTATAATAAGCACTATAAAGGAAATAAAACAAAATTGTGGTATTTAAATTGTTATTTGTGTAAATACTGTAACAAACCAGCACATCTGACATTCTTATAGTGCATGCATATATCTCTTATGTACTGGGACTGAGCAAAGTCACAAACATACCACTCTTAAGTACTTTTTGAAGTAATAACAAGCTGTATGCCTTTGCTTCTCCGCCACTGTGTTTATATATAGGTGTGAAGTTCCAGATAGCTCCCAGCCAGGATACTCCAACAAAAGGAGGCCTTATGGCCCCATAATTTCGGCCTTTGTTTTGGGCCCAGCTGGAATTAATAACAAAGCAAAGCCTCCTCCCGCCTGCACGTTGCTCCTCCGAACGAAAGGAGAAAATGTACAGGCGCCGCTGAATGTGTCCTGGTGTCTGAAAATGACACCTGGACGAGTTCAGCATATTTCTGTGAGGGCCAACTTCTTGGCAGGATAGATGGCGTCCACCCTGTCCACCCCCATGTACCCTCGACTCGTGCCCTGAATTATCACCCCAAACCAAGCACGCCAGCAGGGCTAAATGCAAGGCTACACAGCAGGCCCACTGTCAGCACCCTGCTATTTGCTGCCTGCAGGCAGGTAAACCAGGAAGTGTTGGTGTCCTTCGAATGCTGCCAATATCGCCTCTGTAATTACCCGCTTCAGTTTTTGGGGTAGGTCTGAAAAAGCAGATGTCCGATTTCGTGCCCCGGCACAAGGAGTCTCACAGGAGTGGGGCCACCTTGGAATCTGGCACCCCGTTTCTTGCTGTATTTGAGTGTCAAAATGGTACTAAATGAGGTGAAACCTGTGCCCAAATAGTGCCAACATGTGTAAACATAAAATAACGAGGCAATACAATTACAAAATGTGATGCGTTATGTGACATAATTGACCTTTTCTTGCAGCATAATTCAGGCAACCATGACACATAGGGCCTCATTATGACGTTGGTTGGAGTTGCTTCCGACCAACACCGTCTCAGTGTGTGAACCGCCCGACCATAGGTCGGCGGTTCCGCAGACCGAATTAGGATGCGACTGCTCATGGTGCAGTTGCAAACTCCCATTTCTCTATGGGAGCTTGTGCGCGGGCGGAAACCGCCTGCAGCACAAACTCCCATTGAGAAACAGGAGTTTGTGAAAATCCCTGCACTGTTTGGCAGGCACCATAGGGCCACAACCGGAGGGCCAGGGGGCCCTGGTAGGGGCTCCCAAAGTCGCTTCCAACAGTCTTTCCATGTCGGAAAGGCCAACATGTAAAGGCTGTTGGAAACCGTCATCATAATCCCGACTGAGGAAATGCCGTCCTTAAGGGATTATGAGCCCATTCCGGTACCCAGTCGGTTTCCCTAGCCAGTTTACACTCCGACCCCAGACACTGTAATTCGGCAGTCTGAGTGTAAACCTACCATGTCGGGTGGAAAGTCTCCGACCAGCGGTTGGAGACTTTCCGACCGACTATCGTAATAAGGCCCATAAACTGGTCCTCTCCTGCTTCCTGTAGATTCCAGTGGCCCTGACACATAGTAAACTGATTCATAAACTTGTCCATAACCACCGATTGTTGTCTTTTCATAGTCACTCATTCGTGTGTGCACCTACACCATGTCACTTATCTATGTGCCTATTCAGTCACTCATCCTCGTGACTAACGTCAGTCACTTGTGTATGTGGTTCTCTATAGTCGCTCAACCATGTGCCATCATTACATCACTGTGCCTGGGCGCATTCACTCACTGCTGTGCTGGTCATAGTCACTCCTCCATAAGTCTACACACAGTTCACAAATTCCTGTGTTAATTTACACAATCACTCTCATTTCAGTGCTTATCATATTCCTTTGGTTACTCGCTCGCCACTGTTAAAGTTACTAAGAGAAAACAAACATTAGCAAAATCAGTAAGTCTCCCCTTTGAGAACTATTGGCTCTGACAATGCCTTTTGTTCATGCTGCATAGCATGAACAAAAAGGGAGAGGTGGAGAAGACCCGTCATTTTGTAGGTGTGGCCACAGCATTTTGTAGATGTTTGCATGCATGATTACGCCTGAGTGCGACATGAGCGACACTATTTTTTATTTACTAATTTGAAATGGATCAGTAAAGAACATAAAAATAATAATGAAAAGTGAGTAACATGAAAGTTCTTCTATTTATAAAGCAGAAAGCTGGAAGCAAGTATTGCCCGGCTCTCCAAAAAAGCTAAAATAGGACTTAGCGGTGGGGCTAGACAGAGCAACGGAGGGGCAGGTCAGGGTAGTGGGTGGGGGGGAGGAGGTAGGGGAGGGGGAAGGGGGGAGAAGCACACAAGAGAAAGAGAAACAAGAAGACCGAGTGAAAGAAAAACACAGGGGGGAAGGGAGATGCACACAGGTGAGAGCAACACAGGGCTTGTGAGGGAGAGAAGCACATGGGTGAGGGTGAGCAACCTTGAGCGCGGGAAGAGAAATATGCGGATGAGAGAGAGCAGCACAGAGTCGGGGAAGAAGCACATGAGGGAGACAGCTGGAAAACATGTTCGCTCTCATGGAGTCCATAAACAAAAAGAAAAAAGTAGCTCCCTAAAACTGAGGAAAAGAAGGACTGACGGAAAGAGGATATGCTCCAGTGGAAATACAAGCACAAGATCGACAACGTAATCGATCAATTAAGAAGCAAGAAATTGAGAGTGACAATAAAGCTGACCAATGGTAAGCAACGGGTGGGCTTTAACCCCAGCTGACAGTAGGTCTTTTCAAACAAGAAAGCTTACATTGTCTGGTAGGCTCGACCTAAAAATGGCAGAAAAACAGAAGTCAGGTCATTGATTTCGAGAACATATCTGCTTACATGGCAGGGCTCTCTGGATTCCATAAGCAGGTTCCAACAGCCTTCAAGCTGGCAAGATGCCACAACAAACTCCTGGATAAAAACACAAAAAAGTGGAAAACGCCTTGGGGCAGCAGATGCAGGTGTTTACATAAGTTAAAAGCATTCATCGCTTCAGGCTCAGGCCGATTACCTGGTACGCGAAGACAAAGAAAAACAAAAAGCTGCTATGCCTCCTGAAAATGAAAAGCGTTGGCGACGGCCCTTGGCAGCGCTCTATGTGCTGACAGAGGTGACAGGTTGGTAGGAAGAACAGGGGTGCGGGGACGATTCCTGTCCAATACTTCGACACCAAAATCACGTGACACCTAGGTGTGCAAACAGTAAGCGCAGGCAGTTAGCCAGGCTGCTGTGAAAAGGCGTCCCTGAAGCATGAGTCAGGTTCACAAAATTATTAGTGTGGCCTGGGACACATAACTATATTTTGAATATAAATTGTGAGAAATTTCTAGTGGTACTGGAGTGTAAGGGCTTATCTACTTGAAAAATATATTCAATTTGAATCTTTTTTCATATAGAATAATGGGTATACAGTCTAAATATCGAGTTTTTAATATCGATATGACAAAATATCGAGTTTTAAATATCGAGTGGACAGAATATCGACTGTCAAAAATATAGTGGTACAGAATATCGAAATGCAGGTAAGAAATATCGATTGTCATAATATCGAAGTTAGTAATATTGTCAGTCATAATATCGTTGTTAAAAATATCGATTTTATTTTTAGTGTTGTAAATGTTAGTATATGTGTTAAAAGTATATATTATTTTTGTAATGTATGTTTGAATTTTTAAAAAGTAATGAATTTTATGTTAAATTATTTTTGCGTATTTTAGTTCTGTAGCGGATTGTGGGTTTACAGGGGAATAGGGTGGGAAGTAATTTAATTATAACATATTAATTAAGAATTTTTTTGAATTAATTAATTATATGTTAATTAATTTGTGCGTAATTTTATTCTGTAGCGGGTTGTGGGTTTATAGGGGAATAGGGTGGGAAGTAATTTAATTTAAATTAATGAATTAATAAATTAATTAATTAATATTTTTGTATTTAATAATTTATATTGGTAATTCAATTAATTAATTATTGATTAATTATAAATGTATTAATAATAATTAATAATTTATTGGTAAATATGTTAGTTGTGTTAAAAAAGTTAATAATTAGTTCTTAATTTGATATTAATTATTAATAATTAATTTGTTAATATGTTAATTGTGTACTTTTTTTAGGAGTGGGTTGATTGTTGATAGGGAGTAGGGTGGGAAGTAATTTAATTTTTATTACAATTTTTAATATTTTTTATATAATATTTTTTAAGGTTATTTTATAGAGTTAATTGTGTGAATTAATTTATATTTGATGGAAATTAATTTTATCGTTAATTGTTATTAGTTAATTAATTAATTGATAATTAATTATGTTAATTTATTAATTTTTACAATATTGGTGGTGACGTTTATAGGGGAATATGGTGGGAGGTAATTTTTTTTTTAATTAATTAATTAATTGTTAATTAATGTTAATTATACTGCAGGAGTGGGAATACTAAATTAATCCCCTACGCTATCCAACACTTTCCCTACTGTTATACTTGGTGGAGTGGGAATAGTAAATTATTCCCACCCGCTATCCAACACTTTCCCTACTGTTGCACTAGCTGGAGTGGGAATAGTAATTTTTACCCACCCGCTATCCAACATTTTCCCTACTGTTACACTCGTTGGAGTGGGAATAGTAATTTTTACCCTCTTGCTATCCAACACTTTCCCTACTGTTGCACTCACTGGAGTGGGAATAGTAATTTTTACCCTCCCGCTATCCAACACTTTCCCTACTGTTGCACTCACTGGAGTGGGAATAGTAAATTATTCCCACACGCTATGCAACACTTTCCCTACTGTTGCACTTGCTGCAGTGGGAATAGTAATTTTTACCCACCCGCTATCCAACACTTTCCCTACTGTTGCACTCACTGGAGTGGGAATAGTAATTTTTACACTCCCGCTATCCAACGCTTTCCCGACTGTTACACTTGTTGGAGTGGGAATAGTAATTTTATCCCCTACGCTATGCAATGTTTTCCCTACTGTTATAATTAATGTAGTGTGAAATATTATTTAGATATATATATGTAATTATAATTTAAATGATGTTTTTAACATTTTATAATTAAATTTAATAATTATTTATTAATATTATTAAGCTAATATACATATATAAAAAATAATTATGCATGTTTATTATTTTTTTACATTACATTTATTATTTATTAATTTTAACATTTTGTAAATAATTCTAACTATGTTTTATTTAATTATATTTATAATTTAATTAATTTTATATTATTTTTAAGACTAAAAAAATCGATATTTTTGTATAACTATATTTTTAACAACGATATTTTGGTTTCGATATTTTGGTACTTACCTTTATGGAGATAGGAAGTCGATATTTTGACCATCGATATTTTGGCGACGATATTCTGGTACCTCGATATTTTGATTGACGATATTATGTCAGTGATCCAGAATAATGCTGTTAATGTTATTGTCAAATCACTGTTGGGCCATCTCTGCATTTACTTTGGCTCTACTGTGCTTCCTACTCACTCTGCTCTTTAAATGACCCATCTGCTCTCTGCCCTCTCTGAACTCTCACTGTCCTCTCTGCTCCCTGCCCTTTTTGCTCACACACTACCATCTGTTCCCTGCCCCATCTGAACATACACTGCCCTCTCTGCTCCCTGTCCCTTCTGCTCACACACTGACCTTCACCCACTGCCCCTATGAGCACTCACTGCCCTCTCTGATCACTCACTCGCTTCTGCTGACCACTGCCCCTTCTGCTCCCTGCCTCCTCCTAACACTAACTGCTCTCTCTGCTCCCTGTCCCCTCTGCTCCTATACTGCACTCTCTTTGCTTCCTGTCCCATCTCGTCACACACTGCCTCTCCGCTCCCTTCCTTCTGCTCACATACTGCCCCGCACTGCTCTTTGACCCTCTGAACTCTCACTCCCAAACCTGTATCCTGGGAACCAAAAGCAGCCATAGCAAAAATGCTCAAACCGGCCCGCTCCCTTAGTCTCCTCATACAGTCTCTCTCTTTCCATCCGTCCATTCTCTCTCCTTCTCCTCCCTGCCACTTCCAGTCAAACCCTGCTAGCTCCGCCCATACACTGCCTTCTGTGCTTGCTTGCTGTTCTGATAACACAGTGCTGCCTGCTCTCTCTGCTGCCAAACTGCCTCCCATGAGCACACTGTGGCCTTCTGCTCACAACGAAATTCGTTTTATTTATTTAAATGTTCACTTACCTGTATTCGGCCTTAATCCGTAGTTTACTAACCCCCACCCTGCCCCTCCCCCGCCCCACATCACCGCCCGACCGGCACTCCTACCACGGGCCGCGCCTGCAGTATGATCATGGTTAGGTCGCATTGGCAAATCAAAAACAGCTTCGTACCAATTAAATCATCTTAACACTAACCGATTTCTTAAGGATAAGAGAAATCTTCTGCTTGCTTCCTCAGCAACTGCGTTTCGAAGATGTACAACATAATATGAAACATTTCTCAAACAATGGCTTCTAGAAATATGTTCTCTGCATGCCTGCATTAGATCTTCCAGTGGAAATCCTTCAAAAATGATACATTAGGTACACAATGGAAAGTGTCATTCACAATACATGCTTTCTAAGACAACTGTCCTTTTACCTCATAGCACTCTGCCCTCCTTGGATACTGTGGGGATAAAAGCAGGGCCGGACTGGCTGTAGCGGGCATCGGGTGTTTTCCTGGGAGGCTGGAAGGGTGGGGGCCGGTTTTGCAGCAGTGGGGTCTGTTTTCCTGTTACTGGGGGGCGGTTTTGCAGCGGTGCTGCAATATCGGCCCCCAGTCACAAAAGCAGCAGTGTTTCACACTTGCACCTCCCCAAACGCCCTCCCCCACACCTCCTCTTGGGAGCTGGTCTTTCAAAATTGCCAGAGCTGCTTTGGGTTCCCAGTCCGACTCTGGCACTGATTGGGGGGAAATGAGCAGGAGTAAGATGATCAGACCACCAGACACTGCATCCATTTTAAAATAACGTTGTCTCGCACGAAAATCTGGCATAACTATACTACATTATTAATCATTCTTCTAAGCATAATAATCAAATCATATTAAGTGCAACATCATTAGTTCATCAGTTACAACCATATGCATCATTAAAATCACTAATTCGCACAAATAATTTGTCACCAAAAATTGCACATTTCAAAAAACTTCAACGCATGTACAAGCTGGGCCTACCCTCAGGGTACCCACCTCCAGAGAAGAGCAGGTGCTTTCTGCGTAAGCCTCTCTCCGACCTGGGTCCAAAGAAAAGTGTGCCTACAGGGGCGGAGGAACGTCGCCCCACTGCTTTCTTGCAGTGCGAGAAGCAGTAACATAAAATGGTATAAATACCATTTTATTTTACTGCTTCTTGCACTGCGAGAAAGCAGAAGGGTTTGGTTGGGGGCGGGCGGGTGGGTGGTCCTAAAAGAGGGCAGGGGAGGAGTGGCTAGCCCAATGTTACGGGCCCTGACTGTTTGGTCGGCCCTCTGGGGCCGACCAAACCAGTAATGCTCACTCTGCCATTTTCTCCATGTAGGCTGCATGCAGCCTACATGGAGAAAATGGCTTCCCCATAGGCGCCAGGTTGGGCGCCGTCCCCACCAATCACAACGCTGCCATTGCAGTGTTGTGATTGGCTTAGGGGAGGGGAGGGAGGCTGCCTACTTCCTGCGAGGAGCAGAGAAGCAGAGACGACGAGACGACGAGGGACCGGAGCGGGCCAACTAAGGTAAGTTATTTTTTTTATTTAATTAAAAGTAAACCTCACCCCCTGCCCCCTCACCCACGAGTTATGCCGGCTGCGACTGGGTGCCTAAGCACTATTTCTGAATAGTGCTGTTACCCGTGTGCACATTTGGTCTTTTTTCATTTCATGATGCCCCCTAATTATGCCCTACTCACCTTACTCTCCCTCCTCCCAAATGTTAACATGTAGACAAGCAGGAGGGGGGCGCCAAACTTAGTTTTACCCGGGTGCCATCTGAGCAAAGGCCAGCTCTTTAAATGCGTTGTAACTACATGGGAACAGGCCAAGCATTTCTAAACTTCTACCCAAAGCCAAATCTAATAAAGCAGCATGAACTGGCATTGCGTGGAGCTGTAGTGCCAAATAATACCAGGTACAAACAATAAGCAAGCGAATAGTGTTGTGCCCTTGCACACATGTAGACACATGTAGCCATGTAGAATTTGAAGAGTTCTTTATTGGTTACAGGTAATAAGTACATCAGTCCATTTCAGCTCTATTTCAGCTCTACATCAGCCCTGTTACCAGCCCCACCAGGAGCAGTCCCGCTGCTGCTCAGCCCATCTCCAACTGTCACCACACATCCACACAGGCACCCAGGCATTCCATTCATCACATTCACACCAACATTCCGTTACCATCTCTCACTCTGGCTGAGCAGCAGGAGACAGCTAGGCTGGGTAGTATTAAATAACACAGTGAGGATATAACAAATAGTGTGTGATGTTTTTAGGTGTAATGGTTAATATCTGCTAAATGAATCCTTTTAAGTAGCATTCCCTTGGGCGCATGTCTGCACTTGGAAATTTGTGCTGGAACATGTGCCTCAAGGACAAATCTCACACAAGACAGCACTTGCTCACTTTGATGCTGTGAAGTGGTGACACAGTTTTAATAAAAACGCATACATTTATTAACACATAGGGATTAGAACATTGAATTTGAAAATTTTACTGAGAAACTGTGTTTATTTTAACATGAGTAATTTAGGTCTAGATTTCAAGATGGGTACTGCTGCCTGTCGCCACCACATTCTCGCACGCAGTCATCATTCTGTCCTTGTCCTCACCTTTCATTCAGTGTACAGTAGATATTTTATACGCAATGTTTGGAACACAATGTCATTTTCTCATGTACATGATGCTTCGCTCTCAAGCTTCATTCTCATGCTGTGTTAGCAAAGTGGATGCTTTCTCAAGGCCTCTCCTATTGGGACAGCGATAAGATTTCACATAAGAACTTAATCTTGACTGTAACAGAAATTGTACTAACTATAAGGTTTCAAAGGAGCACCGGCAGGGGCGGCCGGCACGGCTCGCGGGTGGGGGGCGGGGTGCAGGGGCCGCAGGGGTCACGGGGGTTGTCGCGCGGGGGAAGCGGAGTTTGAAATAAAAATTTAAAAAACTTACAGCGAGGCCGGGTCCTGCGTCTTCTGTGCTCCTGCTCTCCTGAGTCTGCTTCTAGGAACAGGAAGCAGGCAGCCAGGCTCCCTCCCCTAAGCCAATCACAACACGGCAGTGCAGAGTTGTGATTGGTCTGAGCGCCGTGATATGGCGCTCAGCCAGGGGCTGTAGGGGTGGGCATGTTCTCCATGCAGGCTGTAATACAGCCTCCAAAGCAAAACCAAAGGGGATGATGGACGGAGTGTTGAACATTGCAAGCACTCACCCCCAGTCAACTGATCTGGGTTTAATCCATCATCACCGGAAACAAGCATCCTGGGACCGGTTTCTGGCTTACAGCCATCCATCATCCCCTTTGGTTTTGCTATGTTCGCCCTAAGTTGGCAGGGTATGCCCAGACGTGGGTCCCTTACTCACTTTGCCACTGGATTCAAGATAGCCTGGCTGATGACGGCTGTAAGCCAGAAACCGGTCCCAGGATGCTTGTTTCCGGTCCAGGGAAGACATGGCTTGGCAGTTCGGGCTGGACTGTTCCCATGAGGCACAGGGTCAGACTGATTTGCATATGGCCATGTCTGAACTGGGGTAGCGGAGTGAGCTAAAGAATGATGATGGATTAAACCCAGATCAGTTGACTGGGGGTGAGTGCTTGCAATGTTCAACACTCCGTCCATCATCCCCTTTGGTTTTGCTATGTTCGCCCTAAGTTGGCAGGGTATGCCCAGACGTGGGTCCCTTGCTCACTTTGCCACTGGATTCAAGATAGCCTGGCTGATGATGGCTGTAAGCCAGAAACCGGTCCCAGGATGCTTGTTTCCGGTCCAGGGAAGACATGGCGTGGCAGTTCAGGCTGGACTGTTCCCATGAGGCACAGGGTCAGACTGATTTGCATATGGCCATGTCTGAACTGGGGTGGCGGAGTGAGCTAAAGAATGATGATGGATTAAACCCAGATCAGTTGACTGGGGGTGAGTGCTTGCAATGTTCAACACTCCGTCCATCATCCCCTTTGGTTTTGCTATGTAATACAGCCTCCATGCAGGCTGTAATACAGCCTGCATGGAGAACAGGGAAGTGCGCATGACTGTTTTGGGCAGCCCGAGAGGGCCGACCAAACAGTCATTGCGCACTTGAGTGGGCAAACCACTCCGCCCCTGCCCTGCTCCGTGAGCAGAGCAGCCCCGCCCACCCTCCCGCCCACAAAGGAAACATAACATGATAATAACTGAAAGTTATTATCATGTTATGTTTCCTCTTCTCGCACTGCTTGAAAGCAGGTAAGGCGACGCTCCTCCACCATAGCGGAGGAACTGCCATTGAGCACCAGGGATAGGAACCATAATCTAAAGGTTTGTGGGACAGTGCTAACAAATGTGATTTCAATCATTCTTTCAGCATTGGGATATAGGATTCCCAATGCACCAAAATCGAAAGGGAATTCACATCCAAATATATGATTGGGATATATAAACCTTTTGCATGCTCACACTAAATGTATGCGTTCTAATGTATTTTACCCTATAAAATGAGCTTCACCCAGAGGGTGTTGGCTTCACTTTTCCCTTTAGGTTTTTAGCAGGTGACACTCTGTCGGACTGATTTCTGATTATGGCCTATTTAATGAGCTTGATTATACTCTGTTCTGCTATTTATTCTGAGCTTCATGCTTTTACATGACAAATGGTTACCTTACTGCATCTACTGCAGGGGCCTGTGTTCGACCTCATGGTCACAGGTTCAAATCCCGGCGGGTCCACTCAGCCTTTCATCCATTTGAGGTCGATAAAATGAGTACCATTGAGTTGGGTAACAATAAACATCTGTTATTCAGCGCCAAGATGCCCCGTTGCTGGGGTGAACGTGCGCTTTACAAATACACATGTTATGTTATGTTATTTGCATTGATTGTGCTTTCTATAATGCCTTTAACTTTTATTAAACCTTAATAGTTTGCATTTAAATACTTGTCAATCTTCATTGTGAAGCCTAATGTGCTTTACATTTAATTCTGAAATGTTATTTGATATTGAATTTACATGTGGAGAAAAGTCTGATACTGAGCACCAAAATTGAAAGGGAATTATCTGCTTCTGGTTCATTAGAAGCGATTTAGTATGGAAACCAGAGTAAAAGCACTAAATCAGAAGTGATGCCTTTGTCTCTCATTAATACAGCATTTTTAGCTTCACTGTGAGTACATCATCAGTGAGCGAGGTCGCTTGCGAAGCGCAGAGCCGTGTATTTTCATGCAGCGCTGCACTATTTTTAGTAAATCTGAGCCTTGCTATTTAATCTGTGCCTAAGGTCAAAAGTGATCAGTTCAATTAATTGTCAGGAGAGGGTTTTGATGAGTTCACCTGCCAGTGCACAGAATACCTCATATCTAGGGTTGCCACCTGGCCGGTTTTATACCATCACCACTGGTATTTTAATGTCCCGGTCAGTATGAAAATAAGCAAAATCACATAGGGCCAAGTCATGCACTGCGTGACAGGGAGGAATGTGCGGTATTTAAGTCAATATGGTGCATTCCTGCATTTTCCCTTGTGCTGGCGCCCTTTTGAGCTGCCTTGTGCCAACACCATGGTGCAAGGTTGCCTGTGGTGAAAGGAGGATTTGTTTTTGTGCAGGAAGGGACACCTTCCTCCACAAAAACAATCCCCTGAGGCTTTTTCCTCTTTCTATGTGTGCTGCAGAAAGCAGCACACATAGAAAGACAAAAAAAACGAGGAGAAATAAAGAAATTTCTCCTTGTTACGCCTCACTTGGGGAGGCATAGGTTTTTGGCGCATTCCCAGCTCTACCACTTCTGGTAAATCTGGGAATGTGTCACAATCCGTGGGAACACCCGCGCAGCACCCATGGAAACAACTCCCTGGCGCAGAGTAATGCAACACAGTGATTGCATTACTCGAAATTTATGGACCCACTCGGGGCCACGCAAGGTGGCCTTGTGCGTCTCCATAAATCTAATTGTTAATTGGCGTCGCTCTTGCTCCATGAAAGGGGCTTGTAAATATTCCCCCGACTGCAGGCATTGTTAGCCCTTGTCTGTACATACTTCAAAAAGCAAATATAAATAGAAAGCGCTTTTAAATGTGTTCCAGGGCTGTGTTAACGATCCCTGACTAATAATTAAAGTAAACAAAGACAGAAAGGTCATGTTACAAATAAATGCATTCGATTTTGTTTAAAGCCCTATTTAGTCTCATGTCCGGGCCTTTGAAGACTCTTAAAACAACAAGTGGCAGTATTTTTGTTCTTGGAAAGGTGGCAAACCTAGTCATATCACCTTTGGCGGATGAATGGATCGGCACAACCCTTCACAGATAAGCCCGCCCACCGCACCAACACAGAATGTTAAAAATACACTATTCCAAGTTTTGGGCATGATACTGTGCCCTTCATGTCTCTTGGTTGGTTGCAGTGTCGGTCACGCCTGAACTAACCCAGCAAAGGTAAAATGCCTTTTATCCTATAAAGGAAGAAATAATAAAAGTAACTCAGATTTCATGTTTTGCTCACCTCTTCCACTTGACACCCCTATCCCTTCATAGTTCAAATGTCTATTCCTGTGCAGACAGGAAGGAATTGTGGTCTTTAATGGAACAGGCGGGCGTGGATTCTTTGTTGCTGGACCTTCTTAAGTGTCCATCATTTGTTGCAGTTACAATGGGATACAACCATTAAAATGTGTTATGCACTGCTAGGGAAGACTACAAAACCTATAAGGGTGAGTAGAGGAGTGAGGCAGGGAGGGATCCTGGTTCCATTTTTGTTTTTATTTGCTATTATCTCCCTTGACATTTATTTAGAGGCCGTAACAAAGACATCCCGCGAATCGGCTCTTATGTAGTCCCGGTTCTTTTGTATGTGGACAAGCAGTTCTCTTGGGGTTAACTGCCAATGGCCTTCAAAGTCTTTTAAATGGTTTTAGCGATTTTATGAGTAAACTTAATCTTAAGGTAAATCATCAAAAATCATTTATAATGACCCATTGCCCTAAAAGTACAAAGACTAAGCGGCCTATTACGATGGCGGTCGGAAAACCTCCCCGACCGCCATGGCAGCGGGAAAAGACCGCCGCATGGTCCGCGACATCACCACCAGTCGAATTACGATGACCCGCGGTCGAAATCCGACCGCGGCGGTCTGATCGCGGGCCTTAACATTGCGGCGGTTGCTGCTGCCCGCAGCACCGCCGCGATGCCGAAAGGAGCATGTCCTGCATTTCCCTGCACTGCGTGGCAGGCACTGCACAGTGCCTGCCACCTGGTACAGGGAAATGTAGGGGGGGACCATGGGTACCCCCCAGTGCACCCCCCCAACACATTGGGGGCCCGCAACGGGCCCCTGGAAGACAATCTCTGCATGCCTTTCCATGGCGGTTTGACCGCTGAGGAAAGGCTGGCTACCGCCGGCATTATAATCCTGCCGGTGGAGCCTGCTCTGCACCGCCACCATTATCCCGGTCCTGCTCCATCTGCCAGGCAGGAGTGCGGATGGCAACCGGCGGAAACGCGGCGGGCGGAATTTCCCACCGCCGCGGTCACCACCGCCATCCTAATTTGACTGGCGGTTTTCTTGGTTGCGATCGCGGGCAGATGTCCACCGCCGGTCCGGCGGGCACCATAGCTGGCCCGGCGGTGGACATCCGACCGCCATCGTAATAGACCCCTAAGTGTTTTAATATTGGAGGGATACCATTAGAAAAGTATCTTCTTTTAATTATGTAGTCCTCCTGATTGACACTAACGGGTCTTGGGAAAGTTCAATTAGTCGGAGATCGCAAAAGATGGGGGTAGTTGCTGAAGTGATTTTGAGGTTTGCAAAAGAACTGGGGCACAAACCAATCAGGGAGATGATCCAGTTGCACAGAAGTAAGTGCCTATCTCTTGGCTCTTACGGGGCAGGAGTGTTTGGTTATACAGTCCAGGAAAATTACAGATAGTAGAAAAGAAGTTTTTATGTAGACTTTTAGCACACTACCCAAATCTACCCCAAGTTTTATCACACATGCAGTATTAGGGATGGGATTTCTGGAAGATGTTATTGATATAGCCCCTTTATTATTATGGGTAAAATTATGGAGCATGCCCAGGGCAGACTTCTCTAGGGAAGTTCTGAAGAACTGTTTGAATCTTGATAAAATGACTGCAATCCCATAGCTGGCTTATGTTAAAAGTTTTTTTATAACTTAGATCTAAGTGTCCTTTTCAATTCTCCAGAAGGCATAGGCTCCCAGACAAAAGAAAGGGTCAAAGAGATTTTTGCCACTTATAGAGACCAGAATTGAAAAGTCTGTCACTTCAAGCGCAACAATTAATTGTATGCATTATTTTAACGCCCCTGGAACAGAATCTTATTTCATCTGGTTGGATAACCCGCAGCACAGATTCTATTTGACAAGGCAAAGATTAAATTAATTCATCATTTAGTTGTCTTTCCCCAGGCTGGTTCTTGGGTTGCCTTAGGTTCGAAGTGTCTGCTGCTCCCACTCAATCTACTGAGCACTTTATGCTGTTTTGCACATTGTATCGCTCGATAAGGGTTTGTTTTCCATGCCCTATCCTTTTGCATAGGCATTTCATTTCATATAAAGAGGGATTAGGATATTTACAAACCTTGGCCTCCCCAGAAATATGTTATACAATACTCAGTTACATCATAGCTGCTTTGAAACTTAGGAAATCTTATGCAATGTAAAATCTTTATTGCTCAAAACGTGGTACCCTCGATGTTTTACCCACCACGTCCGTTTACCACCACTATCCCTTCATAGTTCAAATGTCTACTCCTGTGAATACTCATCCGTGTCACTCATTGGAGAGCCTACACATCATCTGTGTCACTCATTGGTCAGCCTGAGCATCATCCGTGTCACCCATTGGTGAGCCTACGCATCATCCGTGTCACCCATTGGTGAGCCTACGCATCATCCGTGTCACTCATTGGTGAGCCTACGCAACATGCAGCTGAGTCATCATATGTCGTGTTGTATTACCAGCATTTGTATAGCACACTTCTGTCATTTGTATGGCCACATGGAGTTGCCGGCAGTCTTGTACAGGGGCGTAGCTATCAATGGACCAGCAAGTGCAGTAGCACTGGGGCCATTTCAAGAATTGTTGTGTGGTGGTAGGAAGAAGGGGGAGAGGATGCGGCGTAACGACTAGAGCGGCCGACTTTGAAGCTGGGGAGTCAGGCTCGAGTCTGGCGGGGGGCTCAAACATCCTGTTAATCTGGGCAATTCACTTAATCTCCCCGTGCCTAAAAATGAATGTGTCCATCTGTAGTGCAACTGATGCTCATGTAAAGCGCTCTGATATCTTCAGGTCCAGTTCGCGCTATATAAAACTGCAAAAAAATAAAAAGGGGGGCAATACGCGCTGTACTTTGTGCTATGTTGTGTAGCAAGTGAGTGTTGGAAGCTGATAACCTAGCCCAGTTGACACAATCAGGTATGGATATGTAAGATGATGTTAGTGCTCTGCCAACAAATGGTTTTGGTGTGTGGAATTGGTGAGAGATTTTTGATTGATGATTGTTAAAGGAGAGATACCTTCGGGTCAAGTTCGCGCTATATAAAACTCAGTAAAATAAATAAATAAGTGTGTGAGGAGGGTGATGTCATGTTGGGGCAGCAATGCTTGGCCAGCTACATGACTTTGATGCCATTCTGTGTATATCAAGGTGCAACAAGGATAGTATACTGTGCTCGGTCAGATCCAAGTGCTTTGTATGTGTGCACTGACGTCAAGGCACAATCAATTAATTCTAGTATGTTTACTCTTTAATAAGTACCAATACATTGTATGCTATTTGGTAACTGTAGGTCATGCAATGCCATGCAATATGTTACAATATGTTATCAGTGGAAGCATTATATTACTGAATGTTAGTGCCATGCATTCTAATTCATTTCATACATTGAAAGCCTTTTCACACGAGGCAAGTGCAAATCATAAAAAGCTTTTACATGTTCGTGTCACCTGTGACTCTTCCCACAAGCACCTGCATCACCTAGTACAAGAGAAAGGCATAATGTAACGAAACGCAACAAAAAAATACTCCTGCCAGAATTAGGTTTTTTCAAAGCAATGACAACAAATCTGTAAGTGTAGGTGTTTAGAGAGGATTAGGTATCTTTGGGCCAGATGTACGACCATGACAATTTGCGACTCGCAAATTGCGTTCGATTGCAACTCGCAATTTCGAGTCGCAAAATGCCATGTACAACAGTGTCTGAGACACTGTTTGCGATTCCCAATGGGGTCGCAAATTGCATGCCTCATGAATATTCATGAGGCACTCGCAATTGCGACCCCATTGGGAATGGCTGGCCCTCCCAGGGATGGTGGCCTGCTGGGCTCAGCAGACCTCCATGTCTGGGACTGCTTTTAAATAAAGCAGTTTTTTTTAAAAATGCAGCCCGTTTTCCTCAAAGGAAAACGGGATGCATTTAAAAAAAGAAAATGAAACGTTTTCGTTTCATTTTTTAAGGGCAGGTAGTGGTCCCCTGGGACCACTGCCTGCCCCTAAAAAATATTTTCCCCTGCATTTGCAAAGGGGAAGGGGTCCCCTGGGGACCCCTTCCCATTTCTGGGTGCATTACCACCCTCTTGAAGAGGGCGGTAAATTGCGAGTGTTTTGCGACCGCAATTGCGGTTGCAAAACATTCATACATGGGGTAGAGAGTCGCTATTAGGAAGGGACACCCTTGAAACGCCTCTTCCTAATAGCGAGTCGCAATTCCTATTTAGCGAGTCGCAAATAAATTGCGACTCGCTAATTAGGAATTGTACATGGCCCTATTCGTTTTTGCATGCGCAAGCGGGTCGCTAACCGGTTTGCGCATGCAATTTAGGGTGGAACATCTGGCCCCAAGTGTACAATAGCAATATTTAAACATATTAACCCCATAGGTATAGAGGACACACTCACCACGCCTATTGCTCCTTTTCTGTGCTCAAATCTTCTAAGCACTTTAGTCTTGCATCATTGATCATGACACACATCATACTCAAGCAGCTGTGGACACCTTTGGAATAATCTTTTGTTTCGTAATTTCTGGATAACTCTTAGGCAATTATTTTCATAATTCAGCAGCAGCTGTTGCAGAGCAGAGACGTGTTTCAAAGGCAAATTAGTTCAAGCTGCAGTTAGCATCGAACACTTCAGCACGGCTGAGGGTTACTAGTAACTTGCTAAAGTGCAAAAAACAGCAGCACGTTTCCTGGAAAGGTTTATGTATAAGGCGGAGTACGTGCAGGGCACAGCAGCAAATTGACTCAGGAGCCTTCCTTCTAAACTGAGGCTATAACAGGGCACAGCAGCATATTTATAGTAAGCTGCAGTTAGTGCGAATCTGAGCAGCCATTTTGGTCAGGAGATTCATCTATATCATGGGCACTCACAAACATTTTCCCAGGGTCCACAAACTATGGTCTGTGGTGTGACTGAGGGCCGCACTGATACCAGCCAGGTGGTGGGATCAGGCTATGGGGTTTGTAAGGTGGGTGTAGGGAAAGTAAAGCATGTACATGTAGTGGCTGAACTGCACAATGCGAAACCAGAAAACCTGGGCTCAATTCCGGCTTCCCCACTTGACCAAATTGTGTGATCCTAGGCAATTGTTTTTTTTTCACTTTGCCTCCTTTTCCTTCTCTTGTGTTTGATTTAATAAACTATGCTGTTGTCCATTTATAATAGCAACCCAGACCACCCAGAGGGTGCACATGACAACTGACTTGCCTTTTAGTTCACAATTGGCATCGTTGGTGGAAGCATGAATGTTTCTAAATTCATGTTTGAAACTATTATTAAAAAAAGAGAAAAAACCTCTCAATGCAGTGATATCATTGGATGTACTATGGTAAAAAGGTTCTGCATGTTAACGAAATGCATATTTTTGAATTTTGAAGAGACTTTATCGTATTTTTACATGTTTGTTGTAAATTGTCTTTAAAAAAGGAAGGTGCTGGGGGCGTGGCTTGAGCCGCCGCAAGATGGCCGCGACTCCGTGAGGCTCCGCGCATCGGCCGGGATCTTTTCCTTTACGGAGCGGCAGCATCTCTTCCCGGACTCCATGAACTGGCGAATTTAATAGTACAGACGCGGGTGAGCAGGTAGCTGTCATTTTTTAATATCTATGTGCCGTTTCTTGCTCCTGTTTCTCCCGCGCCGCGTTCCCCTCAGGGGAAACGGTTGCAGCCGCCATTTTGTCTGCTGCGGGCCGCGGCGGTGAGTGGCTGCCGTTCTTATTGTCTTGGTCCCTGTATCTGCATTGGACAATAGGATGGCAGTTTCTATTCTCCTGGAAGTGGTGCACTGGCCAATTTGTCCCTCTTATTGTTGTCAATGAGGCCTTTCTGCTGTGGAAGGTTACCAGTGGCTTCTCTCCACAGACTTTCTCTGACCTTCTCTGCTTTCCACTAGCTGTCAACAAAGTAGGGGGGGAAGAGAATAAGTAAGGAACAATACAGGATTCCTTCCAAGCTCGGCTCTTCGCTGCACATTATAAGCTCTGCTAATTTACCAACATTGGTGGTATTTCCTCTTTTGCATATATATGGAACCTCCTTCCTCCTTCAGTTAAAAGGGTGCTTCTGCTACTATGTCTTCCCTACGTAAAGACTCCACCTCGGCTGCGTCAAAACGGCAAAAGAAAGAGCCGGGCTCTCCCACAAAATCTCCATTACCTATAACACTAGATGATCTCATGGAGGGGATAAAACTTTTGAAACCATTTGTTATTGATACCAACGCTACCCTTCAGAGGCTAGAGGAGAAATGGACCAATTTAGAGTCAAGGGTTATGGTGGTGGAGCAGAAGATTAGTGATACTCAGGATGTGATCCCTAAAGTGGATGCTATGTCCAGAGAAATAGCTCTTCTCAAACAATAAACGGAGGACCTGGAAAATCGCAATAGGCACAACTATCTTAGAATTTATGGTATTCCTGAGGGAGAGGAGGGATCTGACATGATCGCCTTTCTTAAACTCCATATTCCTAAGCTAGTTGGCCTTAAGGAAGGTACTATTCTCAACTTACAACGTGCGCACCGTATTGGTCCTGAACTTGGGGGCTCCCCCTCCACATCGTCAGTCAGTCGCCCCAGAGGGATAATTGTTCTTTTCTTGGAATATACTGAACTGTTAATGGTTTTGTCTGCAGCAAAACAAAGAAAGCAGATGCTATGGTCCGGACACAGAGCTTTTCTCTCACAGGATGTGGCTCGCGCCACTGCCGCCCGTCATAAGGAGTTACTTTCCTTTCGCCCTGCTCTCCGTTCCATGAACACCAGATATGGTCTTGTTCATCCTTGTTTTTTTAAAGTCACCTATAAGGAACGGACTCATTCATTTGACCGCCCTGAGGATTTAAAACAATTCATCTCTTGTCACAAAGGAGAAGAAATGGGCCTTGGGAAAACATGAATACTGACTTTTCTAACATGTTTTGTTTCCCATTTGCTTAATTATTCTCAATTTACAGGTTCAGATCCTTTTTTTTTGGTCTTTATTCGTTTGTTTATTCCGTGATTGTTGTATGTTTACCCTCTCAAGGTACTATCTTCTAATGATCTTGTGGTTTTTCTTTCGCAGATATACCTTGTCTTGTACGGACACCCCTCCTTGATGTTTCTCTCCTCATTGTGCCTCCCCTTCCACTCCTAATGTTTATAGTTCTTCACTTATTGGTAAGTGTTTCTCCTTCCTTAAAGTATGCACGTTCCTTATGCTTGTTCTTATAATATTTCTCTCTTTAAGATATTCTTGCCTACCACATTTCTCTGGCTGCTGCTCCTTATTATATTCTTTTTCTTTTAATTATCTAGTGGTCTTTGTCAATTCTCTTTGACCTCGTCGACTCTTGTCTGTCTTCCCTTCGCGGTTCCCCGCCTCCATATGTTGCTCTCTTCATTCTGGAAATATGTTCTGGTTACCTTGACTGAAGTCTCCTGGCTTCTTGTGAACTTCTCTCTCTCTATCATTTATATCTTC
This sequence comes from Calotriton arnoldi, assembly GCA_963921515.1. NCBI lineage: Eukaryota > Metazoa > Chordata > Amphibia > Caudata > Salamandridae > Calotriton > Calotriton arnoldi. The sequence continues at coordinate 733,976 of CAWUFW010000669.1, forward strand.
TTCTGTTTTCTTTCTCTCTCTTTCCTTCTTCTTTTTTTTTCTTTTGTCTTCCTCTATATTCTTTGAATTTCCCCAATATATCATCTCTGATCATTTTCATCTCTTTCTCCTTTCTTGTTCTTTACTCTTTTAACATCCTTTTCCTTTATTTGCTCTTATTGCTCTTTTTCTTGCTTGTTGGTTCAAAATTTCTGCATGTTCAACTCTCAGTTTTACCAATTTTAGGATGCTCATGGTGTTGCTTAATGTTTTTCCCTTCTCATTTTGACTGATAGTGTTCGCATAGTATCCTGGAATGTGAAGGGTTTGCGTAGTTCCATCAAGAAACAAAGGGTACTTACCCATTTATCTAGATTACATTGTAAAATTGCTATGCTACAAGAGACACATCTTAATGAAAACGATATTAGTTCTCTTAAAAAGCAATGGGTGGGCCATGTGTATTGTTCCCCAGCTAAAGACAGAAAAAATGGAGTGGTGACATTATTTCATAAGTCCCTTTCTCTTACTATAGAAAAGGAGGAGAAAGATGCTGATGGCAGATGGCTTCTTCTTCATCTAGTTATAAATGGTTCCCCTATCTCTCTCCTTAACATTTATGGTCCCACTGGTGTTGATTCACAGTTTTGGCAGTCCATGTCACATACTCTCAACACCTGTCCTGATTCTAACCTCTTGGTGGGTGGGGACTGCAATCAGGTCATGGATCCCTTCACTGACAGGAAATCCACCTCTAGATATATCCCTAATAAAATGCAAAAAACCTTTACGAACACTATTCGTTCGAGAGGTTTGGTGGATGCTTGGAGGATATATAATCCGGACAGCTTGGAATTCACTTTTTATTCTCCCACACACAATTCTACATCTAGAATTGACTACATCTTTTTGAGTCCTAACCTCCTCCCCAATCTAATCCACGCTGAAATTGGATCCATACTTATTTCAGATCACGCTCCTGTCTTTATTAATTTAGATCTCCCTTCTGAGCCCTCCAAACCCCGTAGATGGCGCTTTAATAACTATCTACTCAAAGATCCTACTTTTATTGGGCGCTTCAAGGATTTTTAGTCAGAATTTTTTCTCATTAATGCTAGTCCAGACATTCCCTTCCACACCATCTGGGACGCTTTTAAGGTGACAGCCAGAGGATTTATCATCGATTATGTAGCTGTCAAGAAGAAACAACTTCTCAAGGAATCAGCTTCCTTACTATCTTCCATTAAGCAACTTGAGCATACCTACTTCTCTTCTAATAATGAAGATACTCTTAAGAAATTAGTCCAAGCTAAATTAAATTTTAATAGGAAATCGACGGAGGAAGCCTCCGGGATGTTACTAAAAATTAATTCCAAATTCTACGGTGGTCGTAATAGAGCCGGTAAATCGCTCGCAAACTATTTGAAAGTCAAATCTCAAAGATCCAAAATAGTTAATATCATTGATGATAACGGTGTTAATCACTTCAAGGATGAGGAGATATTAAAATGTTTTATGGATTTCTATAAGACCTTATACACTCCCGAATCTTCTCCTTCTGACACTGCTTTGGAGACTTTTTTTGAATCGTTGCCTCCTCGCTCCTCCTCCTCCCCTGATTGCTCTTTATTAGAGAAAGATCTGTCCCTTTCTGAACTTAAGTAAGCCTTAGCTCAGTTACCTAAAGATAAGGCCCCCGGCCCAGATGGTTTTACCGCTGAATTCTATTCCTGTTTCTCACAGACCCTTCTCCCGTATCTTCTATCTCTCTTTCAGCACTTTATTTCTCACAATGAGGTGCGTGGCTCCTTTCTCGAAGCCATGATCTGTTTAATTCCAAAGAAGGATAAAGATCCCTCATCTTGTGCCAATTACCGCCCTATCTCTTTAATCAACTTAGATTGCAAAATGTTTGCTAAGGTGCTGGCCCTTCGTATCAATCAGGTAATTCCTGATTTGATTGGCTTTGAACAGACAGGTTTTGTTAAAGGCAGAATGCTGGCTGATAATTCAAGAACTTTTTAAAATATCATTCATCTTGCATCTAAGAGTTCCTCCCCTGTTGCAGCCATCACCCTGGACGCTGAGAAAGCCTTTGATCGCATTCACTTGCTTTTTATGATGTGCGCACTCAAGTGGCATGGTTTTGGTCCCGTTATTTTATCTCTTATAAGTTTGTTATATTCCTCCCCAACCACTTCGGTTTTTGTTAATGGATTTAAATCTCATTATTATACCCTCCAACGTGGCACTTGTCAAGGCTGCCCTCTTTCACCTTTGCTCTTTATCTTATCTCTTGAACCTTTTCTTCATTCTTTACGACATTCTTCTGCATTTCGGGGTTTTACACACAAGTCAATTGAAATCAAGTTCACTGCTTACGCAGATGACATTCTGTTATATATTTCCGATCCTTCTATCTCTTTGCCTGCTTTCACGAACCTCTTATCTTCATATGCCGCTCTGTCAGGATATAAATTACATTTTTCTAAATCCGAAGTGCTTCCATTAAACAAGTATTGCTTAAGAAGTATGTTCAAAGGAACGGATTTCAAATGGAACACTAATTACATTACATGCCTGGGAATAAAATACTCTGCTTCAATTGTTAGAACGGTTCCGCTTAATTTGGAGGATGTTCTATTAAAGGTATCTGGCATGGCAGAGAAATGGTCTCCCTTATTTTTGTCATGGTGGGGCAGGTTGGACACAATCAAAATGATGATGCTCCCTGTTATTAACTTTTACCTGTCCATGCTACCAGTGAGGCTTCCTTTAAAAATTTTTAAAACTCTTAATGGTGTTTTAAGTAAATTTCTCTGGAATAGCCGGAAAGCTCGTATATCTTTATCTTCCTTGTCTGCTCCTAAGGATAGGGGAGGTGTCAATTTTCCCAACTTTCGCCAATACCACTCCTCCTTTTTAATTTGTCAGGTTTTACCTTATCTGTCTTCTTCGGACGAACCCCTCGTATCGGTATGGCATAGATTGGAGGAATCCGTGATTCACCCGTTTCCCTTCTCCTCGTTAGCCAATTTTACTCATCTTCCTCGCCCATTTAAGTCCCCTACCATCTCACAATTTATATTGACCTTTAACCCGGTCCTTAAAAAATCCCTTTCATCTTTGCAAATATTCCTGGATTCCCCTAATCCATTAAACTTTTCAACCGTACTATTTTTTGGAGAGACTGGGCGGCCAAAGGGATCATCCAGGTTAAACACTTAGTACACAGTACGCATTTTCTATCTCCTCAGGAAGTACAATCTAAATTTTGTCTGCCTGCCACTTCCCTTTTTAAGTACAATTCTTTAAGATTGGTCTTAACTCAACTACTTTCTCTTATCTCTGGAACACCCTCCTCTCCGTCTGACCCCCCCATTAGAGCCATTATCTACTTCCCTTTCCGTTCGGGCCACCCATATAAATAAATATCTTCATTTCTCTCTTCCCACTCGACCCAAGAGTAAAACTGAAATTTCATGGGAAACAGATTTGCAGCGTACCCTCCCTGTACACACATGGTATTCTCTCTGGACATGAATACACCACACGTCCTGTAATGCTAGCACCACTCAAACTCTTTATTACTTTTATCAGAGGTTGTTTTTAACCCCATTATCTATCTCCAAATTCAGCTCCGACTTATCCCCCAACTGTTGGTCCTGTAAAAACACTCCTGGCACATATTTACACTCCTTTTTCCTCTGCCCTAACATTTCTTTTTTTGGACAAAGGTATGTAAATTAATTACCTCCATTTGCTCCATCAATTGTCCTTTTGATATCTACTCCATATTTTTGGGCAGTAACTCTGTACATTGGTTTGGTGCTCACAAGATGGGCACTTTTGTGGATTTGTTACTTGCTATTGCCTTTCAGGTTATTACTTCCAACTGGAAGGATGCCACTAAGGTCACTTTTTCTGCTTGGTGGAATCTTCTCTGCTATCATCATAGGCTATATAGAGCCTCTGCAACTACCTCTCAGCAACTCCTTCGAAAAGAAGCCTTTTGGTCTCCACTCGCTAACTATTTATCCTCTTCTGCATTACGTAACAAGGACAGTACCTTTGTCTTTCAGCCGCCATGAATATTGTGATAAATCTTTCTCATACTGTTCATATATGATTGTTACTACTTTGTCACCTAAAAGTGTATAGTGCTCATTATTGGATATTCCTACTTAATATATTTGGTAAGGATGTTGATTTTCTGATGTTTTCTTTTTCTTTTTCTCTCTCTCTATCTTTTCTTTCTTTTCCTATAAAACTTAAAATGCTAATTTGCTATGGTACATAACTCCTTAATATTGCTCTTAACTCTGGCTTTAATTTTTGACAAAGTTAGTTGTATTAAGTTTTCACCTTTCCTTTCATATATACATTCTACGATATCTTTTGTAATTCTTCTATAATCGTTGATATAATACTGTACCTTGGTCTTTATTTGCTTCAATAAAGCTCTTTAAACTTAAAAAAAGGAAGGTGCTGCTAAAGTTAAGTGGTGCAGGACTTCCATTCTGAATGTTAGCGCTGAGTCAAGGTAAACAGCATACCGGTGCTGCTGGTCACCAAGGAGCCTCATGGAAAGGTTAGGAGGGCTGCAAGTGGCCCCCAGGGCCTTACTTTGAGTGTCACTGATCTAAACACTGCAGATAGTGCACATGTTGCACAGCAGCCCACGCTGCTTTGTAACATATCTAAAAACATTAAGAAAGCCAAAAATATCTGCAAGAGCATTTTTAAAGTTTTTTGTTGGTGGACAGGAGGGTCAGAGGAGGCATGGGGGTTCTGGACAGCAGGAGGGGGAGTAGGGCCACACAGGCAAGCAACATGAGGGAATGGGGGAGGGAGTTGCTGAAAGGCAAGGAACGGAGGCAGGAGGGCACAAAGAAAATAGACAGCAGAGTGGTGAGACTTAAGCAACACGAGGGGGATGGTGGAGGAAAGTTCAGGCAAGACCACTGACGGCGGGACGCGGGATGGTGTCAGGAAAAGCACAGACAGCTGGAAAGGGCAGACGGACTGCAGACACATGCATTTTTAGAGAGTGCATGTCTAAAAGTAAAACAAAAACCTCAGGAAGCATGCGGCCCATGGAAGGACACGGGCCACAGACAGGAAACTGTAGTTGGTCTATGCTCCTCTGCAGGGAAAGAAACTCTAAGCCCAGGAGGAAGCAGGAAGCCCAGGAACCAGATGACCAATAAGAAGCAAGGAAATGAGGGCTACATGCAAGCCAACTAATGGTTAGTAATGGTAGGTAAAGGGCGGGCTCTCAGCCCCATTTAAGCTTTTTTTCTTTAGAAGAGGTTTTGCAAGGCCAACACATGCTCTGCATGCACTTTTCAAGTGAAATATAAAAATGAATAAGTAAGTGTTAGAATGTAAAGGGAAACACTTGCCAAGGCCTAATTTACTTTCCACAGTATTTAGCCATTTGGTCTTGTGCAGTTGCCAAGGGAGCAGATGTGTTGGTCCCCAGGAGAAGTGTCATGCTAAGTACACTTTCTGACTCAGATACTAACTGAGTGAGTGCAGCAGATGGCCCTTCCAACAGTGCCTTAAAACCTTTGTGTGCCAAAGCTTGTGCTTCCATTCAATATGTGGAATGTAGGAGATAAAATAACATCAGCCCTTTTTGAAGTCTGCTCTTTAGCCATAGTCCAGCAAACATATGGCTGTTGCTGTGCTATTACAGACAAGCCACCGGGTATGGGGAGCAACACAGGATGGGGGAGGGGGACTTTTGGAGGGGGAAACAGCATGGGAGGGAGAGAGCTAAAACACACTGTCATAGAGCGAATGAAAAAGAAATAAGCAGTTCCCTAATATGAGCAGTGGAGAGATACAAATAAGCCAATCAAAAGGATAATAAGAGGCTGTGGTCCAGGGGAGAGACAACACAAGAAGGGGAAGGAAAGTGATCGGATAAGAAACTAAGAAATTAGTGTAACCATAAAGTCCCTCAATGTAAGTAAGCCTGTAAGTTCACAACAGGTCTTTTCACAACTAGACAGCTTAAAACTCATCCCATTCTATGTGGGAGTATAAAGAATCATCTCTACCCTAAAATCTCATGTTTTTGTGTGTTTGCCCCAGGAGGCTGTTGCTCTGACTCCCTTTCTCTGGATAGGAATTCCTGGTTACAATTTAGCTCATGTTTGGGCCTTTTATTTTAGCTAGCAGCAGTCTCTTTCTTCTGTGGCTTGCCCCCTTTCCTGTCTTGTTCACTCTCGTTTGATTAAAGTGTGCCCCTACCTCTCTGCTGGGCACGTACTCCGCCTTATACATAAACCTTGCCAGGAACCGTGCTGCTGTTTTTTGCACTGAGAGCAAGTTACTGGTAACCCTTAACCGTGCTGATATGTTCTGTCTTAACTGCAGCTTGAACTAATTTTCCTTTGAAACACAAGTCTCTGCTCTGCAACAGCTGCTGCTGAATTATGAAAATGATTGCCTAAGAGTTATCCAGAAATTACGAAACAAAAGATTATTCCAAAGGTATCCACAGCTGCTTGAGTATGATGTGTGTCATGATCAATGATGCAAGACTAAAGTGCTTGGAAGATTTGAGCACAGGAAAGGTACTGTTCTAGAGATTGACCTGTCCTTAATTTGCACCCTGATGGCCTTGGGGCTTGTAGAAGGTTTGCACTTCTTGACAACACTGCTGACTTCTTTCAATGAATGTGAAAACCTTGTTCTCAAACTAGTGTGCTGGCTGTACCTCCCCCACTCCCCAAAGTGCTCCCTGCTGGGCTTGGGCTGCAGTGTACTTCCTTTGTTTCATGGCACTGGGGCCACTTTCTTGGAGAGTAGGTGAGTGCAGCTCCTTTGTCTGTTGTGTGGATGGTTTGGGCTTCCGATTGTACTTTCTGCTAATGCTAGTGCCAGTGGGATGTGTGTCCTGTCTCCCTGCTACATAGCTTCTTCTGAAGGATGGGATATTTGCCGTACCTGGGCTTCCAGTTGGGGTTAGGACCTGTTGGATGTGTGACTTGATTCTGTTTCTGACTGTCCAGGTAGTCCGACCATCCCTACCCCCTTTTGTTTATGGGGTTTGGCATGGGGCTGTCCTTCGCAGCGGCAGCTCCTCTGTTATGGCGGAGGAGCATGGTCCAGCCTGCTGTGAGTGCAGATGGCACACACATTAATACATGGTAATAAATACCAGTTAATGTAGTGCGATGACAGGTGGCCGGGCTGATTGGTGCAATTGCACTATTAATGCAGCCCCCTGCCAGTGCGTAGGTCAGATTGGTTCTGTCTAGAGCTGGCCAATATGACCTGCGCACCTCAGAGCCTTCAATCCCAAGGCTGAGAAACCGCTGAGGGATTGCAGCCGCAGGCCCCCAGCCTCAAAATGAGCGCTGGGTTAGCCTGCTCCAACCAATCCTGGAGTTTGATTGGTTGGTTTTGCGTTGTACAAGGGAGGAAGTCTTTCCCTTTCTGCCTGAGTCAGCGCAGAGGAGAGCGCCAGGAGGAAGAAGGAGCCCGTATCCAGAGCCTGCGCTGTAGCGAAGACACAGAAAAGTGCGTCGGGCGGCAGGCCGAAGGTAAGTTCTTTTAAAAATGTTTATTTGTTGTGCGTTTCCCCTCTCTCCTCCCCGTCAACCCCCCTTAACCACCCCACCCACCACTCCATACGCACACCAGCCACTACTGGCCCTTAGGGCTCTGCCAGGCTTGGTCTTGCCTGCTCTGCATACTTTGCTGGGTGACTGGGTGCTTATAGGACGGGGCTTTTTTGGCTCTCTGTGCTATCCTATGACCCATTTTGATCTGTCCCCTTCTTATTTGATCTTGATTTGCAGTGGGTTGTCACCAGTGCTCCTTGTATGCATGAACTGCATTCGACCTGCTTTTTGTTGATGGGGAAGGGGTTTGGTGTGTCTTTCCCCTGTGCTGAGGATGCTTATGAGGCTTTGCAAGGAAATGCCTCTTTTTGGAAAGTGCACTGAGGCCTGCTAACCGGATCTCAGTGCCAGTGTTCTAACCCATTACAAAATGTATGTTGAATTGGCCACCCCCAATTGGCATAAGCTGACTTACGTCTAAGTCCCTAGTATATGGTACCACAGGTACCCAGGGCATGTAAGATAGTGGCCCCCAGGGCTCCAGCACTGGTAGTGCCACCTTCTGTTTGACAAAGTACAAAATGGCTCCCAGCCTGCTACTGCAGCCTGGAAGAGCAGTTTAAAACTGCTATTTTGTCTTTGTCTTGTAAACCAAGGGCAAAGCCCACACTTCCTGTAACAATATATATAAGTCTCCCCTAAGAAAGGCCTATCGAGCCCTAGGGGAGAGAGCTGCATGTTATTAAATGGGACACATATTTTCTTATGTCCTAGCAGTAAAAATCCCCAAATTGTTGTTTTTACTGTTGAAAGGCCAGTAGCCCAATAGGCCACTACAGAGTTACAGGCTGAAAACTCCGTCCTTCTAACTTCTGAATGGGACTACTAAAACTGGTACTTCAGGGTATCAAATTAATTGTGGCATTAAACCCGACTTGGGGGCACATGCATCAAAGGTTTTTGCGATCGCAAACGGTGCGATTCGCAAAAATCGGCCGTTTGCGATCGCAAAATTACCTTTTGCGATGCATCAAGGGTCAAGGCCCTCGCAATTTGAGAATTCGCAATTAATTGCGAATTCTCAAATTGCGATTGCATTTAAGGAATCGCAAATTGAGATTCCTTAAATGCAATGCATTAAAGTAAAAAAATTAGCGATTTCGCTACTAGGGCGCAATTTACCATGAAGTTGAACTTCATGGTAAATTGCAAAAACTTTAAAAAATGCACTAAAATCCATTTTTTAAAGTTTTAGGTTACACACACACATGCCCTTGGGGCATGTGTGTGCGCAACATGGGTGCACATCATAATTTCAGGGGTGCAACAGGGTGTCATTTTGACACCCTTGCACCCTGAAATTGCATGAGCAATTTGCGAGTACCTACTGGTACTCGCAAATTGCTCATGCAATCTCCAATTCATTCCTATGGGCCTGTAGGCCCATAGGAATGAATGGGCCGGCATTCCTTAATTGCGACTCGCAATTTGCGAGTCGCAATTAAGGAATGTTTAGGAATCACTATTTTTATAGCGATTCCTACATGCATAGGCTTTTGCGATTCCTTAATTGCGATTCCTTAATAATCGCAATTAAGGAATCGCAAAAGCCTACCTTGATGCATGTGCCAGTTGATGCCTTAGTGGAACTTAATGTCACTTTTAAGGAAAGGCAACTTTCAAAATGTTGCAACTCTGTTGCCCTAGTTTTCCGGTGGCCATTCACAGCTGCTGGTCACCAGACAGCCTTCTGCCCTCCTGAGGGGGAGTGTAAATGACTCCCAAGTACAGGAACAATAGAGGCCTGCCGCAGATGGAGGTGTTACCTCCCCTCCCAGGAAGCCACACAGGGTTTTGGCCCAAAAGGCGAGCTTCAAAGGAGAAGCCACCTTTGATGGGCAAATGGCAACCACACTCGAGAGGGGCTGCTCCTTTATTCAAGTAGACCGGCTGGCTGCAAGAACAGAGAGGGAGAACCAGTGGCCATACTGTTTTTCCATGGGTGTGTAGCCCACAGGTAGCCACACATCTAGGGTGGGCTACCAAGCTCCCCACACCGAAAGAGGGGCTCAAACAGCTTGGGAGGGGGCAGAATAGTGCACTCTGGGTTTACTAAGATGCCACACATGGCCGGAAGTTGTCATAATGGGGGAGGGAACCTGATAGCCATTGGCTAGTGACTGCTTCATCCCCCAAGGCACTTTCTGGGCATAAATATGGCACCCTGAACCTCAGATCACATCTAGACTGAAGAGAGGATAGAAAAAGGACTGCCCTGCTGACCCCTGGACCTGGCAAGACAGGCTGCACCAACCGCTGGACTGCGCTCAAAAGTTGCACTGAGTGTGTTGTATACGGGAGAGTTGCCAGAGTGCAGATTGGTTGCAAAAGATGGACACTAGCCCTCACCACTGGGTATCACTCCTTGACCTGCTGTGATCAGGGACCAGTAGCCCAGCTGTAGTCAGATTTCTGCTGGCTCAAAGAAGACTTCGAGGGACCTGAACACATGTGGCCCATGTCTCCCCACTTCACCTGTGGACTGAGGAATAAACCCAAGAAGGCCCCCCTCGACCACACAGCACCCGGAGCATCTTTTCAGCATCCTCAGCATTCTGTATCCTCAGTATCAGGAACGCTCCATTGAAGTTTATGGCGTTCCTTAAGTAAAGTATGGAACTGGACTCAAGAATTCTTTGGTGACCAAGTACTTGTCCAAATACTCCCTATTGCCCCCCCTGACCTTCTCCCTTCCCTGTCACAATTGGTCGCCCAGTCTGGGCCGGAGTAGTCAAACACAGTGCTTTAAAATGTTTCAAACGTTTTCAAATGGTACAGTTACCAATGCTTGTTTGTGCTTTAGATTAAAAAGCTGAGGTTTACGTTTTACTTAAAAATATATATCTCCAGAGCCCTCTAGTTGATTTTGTTCATATTGGTGTCTAAAAATGTATAAATTGGCATTGGAACTCTCTGTGTTGTGTGTCTTTTTTATTCTGTTGTTTGGTGCATCTAAATGCTTTCCACTAGTTCCGTTGTTTAAGCCTTGCGCTCAAAGCCATAGCTACCCAGAGTTGAGCATGTAGTTTTACAAACGAGCCTGACTGGACCAAGATGGTTTTGTGAATATATTACACGGTGAGGTTTCACAACCACACCATATAATACACCACAGTCCTCACAGTTCACCCTGCGGACCTTCCTGTGATAGTGGCAGACAAGAATGAAACTCAACGGTACTCATCCTATTAACCTTGTAGAGGTGAAAGGATCAATCCTCCCAAACCTGTGACCATAGGATCAAAAAAATATGCCAGCAGTGGATGGGTAAGTCCAGTGTGTCACCGGCCCTCGCGCCCGTGCCTTCACTTTAAGATCACTGCTAAACAAACTTTAGATTGTAGTCTGTGTGAGTGTGTTATTAGTATGTCTCATAAATCCAAACCATGTCACAAACCTGATTGGTGTAAACATAGCCAGCCAGGTGTAAATATTACATATACGAGATTGAAATATTCCACATGTCCTAATAAGTACTGTAGAGGTCCAGTTAGCTGAATATTCACAGAACACATCCTACAAAATACAGTACTATGGACATACATGCCGACAGAACTGATTCAGGTGGGAGACCTCGAATTTTAAAGCCAAAAATGGCTTTGTTTTAAGTGTCTCCCCGCCTAAAATTGCTTTTGCTTCAATGAATGTTAATGGGGAAAATGAAGTCCCCTGAATTTTTTTCAAAATCTCTCTCTTCCTAGTTTTAAAATGCTAACATGTATGTCTGGATTCTAAGAGTATCCAATCCTAGACCTATCAACTTGAAAAAAGTTATCTTGTGAGAGGAGGAGGCGGGCCTGATGAGGCAACGGGTCTCGAGCCTGTTAATGTGTGACCAGTTGTGGAGGGTCTATGGAGGAGTGTGGCTCTGTGCCAGCACTGGTCAAGGGTCACACAAAGTCCCCCCAACCCTAACAAACAAAAAAGTAAACATGCTTTTGATGCTGCCGCCGTTGTCCTGGGGAGGTTGCAAAAAATCCAGTGGACATGGCTGTGCAGATCCTTCTCACACGAGCTGGAAATCAATAGTCCTAGCTGCTTGAAATACCTCTGTAAAAAATTTGTTGTCCAGAGATTTTCATTTTGATTTGTGTTTTTGTATCATTAAAGAAGTACTTTAGCTTGAGTAGACATTGCTAATCCGGGCCGAAATTTTCTGTACGACATTTTTAAAAATGGCAGATGTGTGGCAGTGATGATGTAATATTTCAGGAACCATGAGACCTATATACTTCATTTTGGTGTCAAAACATAGGTTTTGGGGGTCAAGTACTCTTATAGAGAAAGCAAAATAACTCCTCAGAGCAACCCTTCTGCCATTTTCCAAAATGACGGCTCTATAATGATGTGTTTTAGCCATCATATTGGTAAATTATTTCAATATTGTTTTTGTTTTAGGTTTTCCGTTGATTCAAATTCGTAAACATGAGCAAAGCAGGTGGTGGCAGAAGATCTTTACCTCCTGACAGAGTGTTGCTAACTACAAAATCTGAGGACTCCTTAAACAAAGAAAAATGTGTCATATGCCAAACTAATTCGAAAGAAAAGCAAACATCAACTTCGGCTGGACAGAGCAGAGTTCGAGATGCTGCAGAAATACGGCAAGACGAAGTTCACAAAAGTTTGAAACTGATGGGTGAAGAGAATCAAATGTGTATCATTGTAACAACAAGTGCTACAAATCGTATACAATGAAAAAAACCGGAAAAAAAATAATCAAAAGATAGCAGGAACCAGTGAATTACAACAAGAATCCGATTCTTCTGAGAAAGTGACGACAACCAAACCCAATGCCCATCCACTTAGAAGATGGATGGCTACCCCTCGTCCACATCCAACAAATGATCAGAAAGCAGAAGATTTTCAATGTGTTATCTGTGGTTTAGCCAGAACAAGGGCCAAAGGGTTTGACGAAAGAACAAAATACAGAGTATGTGAGTGTCAAAGGGCAAACATGTATTTATCTACAGCTAGTTTCTTCCAGATGACGTTTTTAGCCGAGTAGCTGATCTAAACAGTGAGGTGAATGTATTTGCATCGTATTTGTATGTCCACCCGAACTGCATGCGTGCATACATTTGAAAATATGAACATACAGTGAGCTCCCAGTAGCAACGTAACCACCAGCCTTCAGTCAAGTTTGTACTCTTTGATAAAGCAAATTAAGTTTTAAAGCCAATCTTGAGTGCTGGCTACAGGTTCACACTCAGTGAGATCAGAGAAATAATGGTCAACATTGGTTAAACTGTATTGATCCATAATAATGAAATTAAGATTTTTCTGGTGAGAATGTACAATGACTGAATTCATTTTAATCAGTCCAACAAAAAGAATGAGCCACTTATAGTGTTCTCAGCTGATTTGACCCCTGAAGTTTCTGCTGCCAAAATAAGCTCACAGGATGCAGTAAAATCAGCAGGAATCACTTTAAGAAACATCCTGAAAGATTTAGATTTTGCACTTAATAACAAATTTTGTGATGCCCCAGAGCTCCACAAATTATGGGAGTCAACAAGAATGCCTGCTGTTGTCTTAACATTTTTTACATCATTGTTTAATATCAGCAAAGCAAAACTGTTACAAACTAAAGTTCTTGAGTTGGGAACAGAAGCCGACAACATTGATGATGACTTTGAAGATATAAACAAAGAAGTGGAAGACAATCCCATGAACCGACAGGCTTATGCTGTGCAAATGAACTGTCTTTCCCAAATCATGTTTTATGAATTACATCACGGCGAAAAGAAAACTCTGCTACACATGATGACTGCCCACTCAATCTATGACAAGTGCAAAGGTAGGGAGCTAATCACTTCAATGAATAGGATTGGTGTATCAACAAGTTATAATGACATAGTACAGAGCAGGAATTTGTTAGCAGCTCATGCTGTAAAATCTTGTTATTCCAATAGCACACCACTTCCAAGTCACTTCACCGGTAAAGGATTTACAATTGCTGCTCTTGATAATTTTGATTTTGAAGACAGCTCTTCTTTGTCTGGAACATCCAGTACACATGATACTGCCATGGTGCTTTTTCAAGACTGTACCAATGAAGTGGCTGCTGGAAAAAGAAGGGGTGTGAGCTGTAGGCATAAACAAACGAAGCTGCAAACTTGTAACCCACCTGCCTTGCCAACATGTGCAAAATCACTACAAGCCAACAACACGTCCCAGTCTACCAGAAAGTTTCAAAGTGGCTGAGGACATGGATCGTCTTCTACCTGATGATGCAGTCCACAAAGCTGATTTAACTGAATTTATCGTATCACTTATTTGGTGCGGACTAAAGGATGAAGAAAAGCCAGTTCCTCTGTGGGTTGGAACTTATGCTCTGATCTCCCAGAATACCGTCCCACTGAAGGAGGTTGGGATTTTACCAGCAATTCCATTTCCAGTCACAAACTAAGCAACAGTATACACGCCTCTAAAACATTTCCAAAATGTGTGTGCTCAGCTTGAAGACCAGCCTAGCCTGCCAATTTTCTGCGATGAAGGGGTTTTCCGTATTGTAGCTGACATTTTTATGAGCAATCCAGAAGAATTTGATGATCTGTATCCAATGATGGGCGTTTTCCACATGACAAAAGTTGTGTTGCGGTGTCCATGAAGTTATCTCAGTGGATGTGGCATAGGCGATGCACTGATTGAGGCTAAAATCTTTTGAAACAAAACTGTCTAGTCAGTATTGAGCGGAACTCATTATGTTCGTACATTACAAGGTATGCTCATCATATCTGAGGCTATAGAAACATTGTGTTGGAATGCTTTCTGGAACAAGAATGACAAATTAGGTTTTGCATATCTTATCTCAGAAGTGAACAAGGTACAGGGTGCACTTAATTCAAAAGACATAATGCAAAGCCAGGTAATCTTCAAAACACTCAGTTCAAAAACAGAAAATCTGAAAACTAAGTTCGTAGAGCTTGTCAAATAATGTGAAGAAAAACAGAACTTTACAAGTACTTGGGTAATGTTTTACACATGATAGCTCTAGTAAAAAACTTGGTACATGCTGATCGGGAAGGTGATTGGGAGCTGCACGTAAAGACTGTGGAGTCACTGAATACTGTGTTTTGCAAATTCCACTGAATACACTACCTGAGATATGGGTCCTGGTATTTGGAAAGAGTGAAGAAGCTAGAGGTGGAAAACCCATACCTCTACAGAAAATTCATCCAAAGGCATTTTGTGGTGAGAAACAGAAAGGGAAGTTTCAGTGCTGTGGTTCCAGATATGAAACAGGAACAGATGATACAAAGATCACAGAAAAGCTCCATGGGAATTGTTGGTCAGACATGTAAAAGTGAATATGTTGCTCAATGGCATCTAGTTTACCATGAAGTCCTTTCTATTTGCAATGTTTTCAGAGAGATGACACATTCAAAATTAATGGACCTTCGTGAAATTGTTCCTCACCACGAATTTGTGGGAAAGAGAGGGGAATGTTTTAATAAACATTTTGACAGCCTTCTTCATTTCATGCAGCAGCAAGGAAACCCCTTTGAAATGACTGAGCCTGTGTGACTACACACCTTTGTGACCAAACAATATGTGGTTAATGCTATAAAGACACGTCTACTAGATGTCCTGGAACATGGATTGAAACTATACGGAGAACTGAAGCAGGAGAGATTTGAATTGAAAGAGAAAAAGCCGTTTGACATAATCACTAAAGCTAAACTTCCACGCTTTAATTGCCATAATAAGAGTTTTGTCCAACCAGCCACTACAAAATAGGTTACAAAAAAACAACTTTCGCAAGCACATAAAGAGATGGATGTAGCAAAAGAAAGGGGTGAATTTATCAAGGACATTCTGTTGCATGATCTTCTTCCAACAAACGCATTATTTGATGGAGATGCTGCAACCAAGCCAGTGAAGCACAAACTCGTACAAGAGCTAGAAAAAAACCTTTTACTTGAAGAATTTCAATTGAAAAAGGGGTCCTCATTGAAAATTGCTGTTGTTGGGGACTATATGTCGCAATCATGAATGGTCAAGATTTCATCCATGCAAATCTTTGGAGAGGTCATTCAGACTGTTCTACAGATATCAAAGTCAGTGTGCACCTTGCAAGAACTGCACATTGTCTTTGATAGTTATCTTGAACTATCTGTCAAAGAATGTGAGAGAATCAGAAGAATGTCTACAAGTGGAACAATTGACCTTGCCTGCATCAAAAATTCAACACCTATACCTACCTGTGCAACTAGATAAATTCTGGTCATCATGGAAATGTTAACTTGCCAAAACATTGCTGATGCTTCAGTGAACACTGAATTTCCAATTATTGCAAGTGGAATTATTGTCAATGAGGAGTTGTTGCCTACAGAGATATATTCAAAAGGTATGGGCCATATTGTTCAAGAACTTAACAGCAAATTAGAGGAATCTGACCTTCGTGTTGTGCCACATGTTGAGTGGGCTGTTCAAAATGGTTCCATTTGAGTCATTGTACTGTCAAATGGCACATATTGTATTATTGTGCTACTTAGATTTGTTACAATGGTCATAAGTCAAGCGTTGTCAGAGTTATAGATACGTTATGGAACAGATGAGAATAGACAGTTAATCCTGCTTCATATTCTGTACAAGAAACGTGACACAGAGATGCCCAGTGTTCTTATCAAGGCACACATTCTTACGGATGATAACACTATTAGCAAAATTGGAACAAAGCTTGGAGCTTTAACTGCTGTACCTGTGAAGTTTCAAAAAGGATTGGGGGGCGTGGCCACGCAAGCGTCCAAGATGGCCGCTTGCTACTGAAGCTCCGCCGGTCCGGACATCCTTTCCGGCATTATCCACATCATGCCCCGGAGACATCCCTAAGTAACCGGCAGCGCTGTGCGGTGGAACTACACCTGATGCCGACGAGCCGCATTTTGGGGATCAGAGACGCCCTACGGCCCTGTTTCTGGCACTGAGGTTCCCGGGCTGAGAGAAGAGACGAGCACGGCCACCTGGGCCCTGTCGAGGCCGCGAGACGACCGGAGCGCCACCCGGGCGGGAGGTGAGCGGGGGCCAGTGGCTGCTTGGATTTGGCCGGTCGCGGGCCAATTGTGGTGACTCCCCCCTCCTGATGCGCCGCAAATAGGTTGTTTGGTCGACCGTGCCGGCCGCGCCTGCTTCACGCTGACCGCGCTCGCCTTTGCCGAGGGGCTGCTGGTGAGATAGGGACTATTGCGCGCCTCATTCGGCGGCAGGCGAGTGCGGAGGCGCATGAGATGGCGGGGGGATCCCCTTCTGGTGCCTACCCCCACGCACGTAGCGACAGGCCTTGCGGCCCTCCTGGTCCTCCCCTCCCCCCCCTTAGAGCCTACTTGACACCATTTGGGCCTCTGATGCCTGGGCCCACTCAAACATACCCCCAGACCTGCCTGAGGCCCGCTCTCGAATGAAGTCCTGAAATGGGATATGCTCCGCAGAGTACCCCCCAGTCCTGGAGGCTCTACTAAATGGGGTTTCCCCCCTGGCGAACAGTCCCAAGGCGCCCCTTTACAATTTGGATACACTTAATGCAGACAGAATCTAGTGCTCGCGTGGCCCAATCGACCTCTGGTGGTCCCAATGCTGCGTTTCACTGCTGTTTTATTGATCCACATGATTGAGTCCTCCTAGCGCTCACTCCAGGAACGCAGCGACAGCAGAAGACCCACATTTTTGAAACCTTTGGTTCTGGGTGCCCGTCTGCGCATTCTGCACGCGATCCCCAAGGCTCCCTCTGGTGCCTTAAGTCTGCGGTAACCTGCGCCAAGATCACAGATTCCTCCTATCTCTGCCACAGAATTCACTCTGCCTGACTCCTAGAGGAGGTCCGGCCCCATTGTTTGAGCCAGAGTCCTAATCGTCACTCTGCCTCCATATTATACCGCTACGCCGCGGCATGGGCCGCAAAGACCCTAAGCAAAGGACCTTGCCCTTTGAGAAACTAGCAGACGGAACTACAGACGAGGCCCCCTCCATGGCGGAGAGCGCCCAGAGTGCGGACCGTGTAGATGACCACCCGTCATTGTCTGCATCGATGCTCCAAGAGATGAGGGCGGGTTTCAAGGCCCTAGATGGGAGATTCGACGCATTAGACAAAAGTCTGGCAGACATGGGGGCAAAAGTCCAAGCCCATGACCGACGCCTTGATGTCGCAGAAGCCCGCGTCTCGGACATTGAAGACAGCACGGCGCAGTCACTGAAACGACTGGACAGAGTGGAACGAATCCTCAAAGAGGTCGTAATTAAGAATGAGGACTTAGAGGCGCGCAGCCGGCGTAACAACGTGCACATTTTGGGCGTTCCGGAGACCGCTACTGCGGGGAAGATGGATCTCTTCGTGGAACAATTGCTGTCTGATTTGTTTGGCAGGGAGGCCTTCACCCCAGGTTTTATCATAGAACGTGCACACCGGTCTCTTGGCCCCAGGCCTAATCCTGGCCTCCCACCAAGGCCCATCATATCGAGGATCATGAATTTCCGAGATCGAGATTCGGTCCTCCGCCTAGCCAGGGAACGTGGAGACAACACTTGGCAGGGCTCCAAACTTTCCTTCTTTCCAGACTTCACTATAATGGTTCAAGATGCCCGCCGCAAGTTCAACGGGGTGAAGGCCACCCTTAGAAACCTGGGACTGAAATATGGCATGCTTTACCCTGCACGGCTAAAAGTGGATGTGGGAGGCCGCTCTCGCATTTTTGACACTCCGACAGAGGCACAGGAATTTTGCCAATCCTACAAGAAAAGCAATGTTGGGGCCGGGATTGGTGCGGGTGGCCCCTCTCCTCCGCACAGCGGACCTGACGCCAGCATGGAACTTTTCTCCAATTCAGGGACTGGTTGATGGGGCATGCTTAGTCTCTTATGTTGATTCTGCTGCCATTTTGGATAATGCACTCCATTCATCTGTTTTGTCATAAATTAGTTGTCCGACCGACGTGGCGTTGCCACCCCTCAAGGTGTACACTTTGTTTTTGTTTTTGTTGCAGTTTATGCGAAAGTGCCCTTTAGGAGATCCTTCGGACAGATGTACAACTAGTTGGTTCTTTCAGCTGAATGTTTGGTTATGGTATTGCCTTACTTGGGTTGGGGTGAGGCTGGGTGGTGGGAGGCGGGAGGGAAATTTGCATTGTTCACTTGTTTTCAATCACTCTAGACAAAGATCACAGTCACACGATATTTCTTTTATTAGCAAATTGTTCACGTATTTCTTGATGGACATCCACTATGGCACAGCTCGGTAATCTTGCTGGACCCTCTGGATTGTCCCTTATGACCTGGAATGTACGGGGCCTCAATAATACTCGCAAGCGACGCCAGGTGCTCAATTACTTATTGCTTTGAAAACACAACAAGTGTTTGAACGCAACCTTTTAACTAGAATAAACCCTGCATGTGTATCTACAGGATTTAGTGTTTTTATTTCACCATTTACTTTTTCATTTTGAATTTTTTTTAGTAAATTAAATTGAGTTCATATCAAAAAACATATAGACACACAATAAGATTTACAATACATAATCTCATAAATGCAATGAACTTGACATTTCATGGATATACAACACTGAACAACAAATACATAACAATAGATGACCAGTCCTTCATTTGCAAAACAAGAAAAAAAGTAACGGTGTAGACTTGCTTTATGATATTGTCATGCTACAACCTATTACAACACAACCAGACAGTGCTCTAACCTTCACTGAACAGTTGGATCCTTTGTGAATCGTTTAACCGGCCACCCAGAAACTCTTAGGAGACGGTGAATAGGCGTTCCAACGACACCGTGTGGACCCACAAACATTTAAAAACTCCGTCAAACTAAGGAACAACGAGTTCCGGAGCTAATACATCATTCAACGAGCACAGCGTAAGCAGGCTCCATGATTCCTCATTTTAAAGGATATAAGATAAGAATATTGATAAGTTCTACCATCTTTTAATTGAAGACCCATCTGCCCTTGTATTTAGTTCTTCCACATTAAAGAACTCGACCTAGTCCTGGTCCTGAAGAGAACCCCCAAACAAATATAGGGTTCAGAAACGCGTCGACCATATACAGCCAGCAGTAATAACTGCGAGTTAATTTAATTGCTACATTGTACAAATAAGGCATGTGGCCTGTTGTCTTTAGAGCACTGTCTGGTTGTGTTGTAATAGGTTGTAGCATGACAATATCATAAAGCAAGTCTACACCGTTACTTTTTTTCTTGTTTTGCAAATGAAGGACTGGTCATCTATTGTTATGTATTTGTTGTTCAGTGTTGTATATCCATGAAATGTCAAGTTCATTGCATTTATGAGATTATGTATTGTAAATCTTATTGTGTGTCTATATGTTTTTTGATATGAACTCAATTTAATTTACTAAAAACAAATTCAAAATGAAAAAGTAAATGGTGAAATAAAAACACTAAATCCTGTAGATACACATGCAGGGTTTATTCTAGTTAAAAGGTTGCGTTCAAACACTTGTTGTGTTTTCAAAGTATCAGTGGTCTAGTTTGAACGCGAAAACAGACCCTACCCCTATTTTTTTGAACAATTACTTATTGCGGCATAAGGTCGATATTGCCTGTATTCAGGAAACACATTTACCCAAAATAGACACTACCCGCTTGGCTACCAGTTGGGGAGCACACAGATATTTCGCTAATTACAGTAGCTACGCTAGGGGAGTTGCCCTCCTGATTCACAAGAGAGTTCCCTTTAGCCCTGGCACAGTGGTAGAAGATGGTGACGGCCGATTCCTGATTGTTACTGGCACACTCATGGGACACTTTGTGGCTCTGATAGGCGTTTATGGCCCGAACGTTGACACTCCCGACTTTTTCCACTCCCTACATGTACACTTATTGAAATTAGCATCTAACCTAATTATAATGGGAGGGGACTTCAACTTATTGTTAGATCCCAGTTTGGACAGTACCTCTTCCTCTCCAGACACTAAGCCACGCTCCCGTCGCGCTCTACAGGACATATGCAGACAGTTTTCATTAATAGACATTGGGCGGAAACATAATCCTACCTGCACAACTTATACACATTACTCTGGTTACCATAATACATGGACCAGGATAGATTATTGGCTGGTTTCTCCGGGACTAGCTGGCTGGTTCCGAGCTCTGGAGACCTTACCACGCACATATTCTGACCACTCACCGGTGGTGCTTCGGCTGGGTGTCCCTCGCGCCGAAGGCTTTGAGCGGCAGTGGCGATTCCCTGGTAGTGCACTGCAAGATGAGGTCTTTACTGCTGAGGTGCGGGAAGCCATTGAGGATTATTTCACCATTAACACTGGATCGGTGGACACCTGGGCGGTCTTGTGGGAGGGTTTTAAGACATACATAAGGGGTGTCTGTATTGCTAAGAGTGCTGGTGTGTTAAAAGACCTGCGTACCACACTGGCTCGAATTGAACGGGACATATCGGCTCTAGACATTGAGTCGCTCCACACTGCCTCAGCTGAGTCCGAAGTACAACGTTTAGCCCTTTTAGTGGAATTTCGCGAAGCTGCGGACAGGGAACTTTTATATCTAGGCAAATATCACACCGCTAGAAGATATGGAGAGGGCGAGAGGCCGGGCAGAGTGCTGGCACAAATGCTCCACCCCCCATACAGTAGGACGTACATCACTGAGTTAAGCACTCCCTCGGGTCAGCCGATATTCTCCACCCCGGAGATCCGTGACACATTTCTAGATTATTTTAAGACTTTATACAGTTCTACGATTGGCAGTGATCTCACTGATCAGGAAGATTACTTGTCTGAAATTGCGCTGGTATATCTGGAAAAATGTATGTTGGATTTCCTAGCAGAGCCCATATCTGAAGCGGATGTGTTGGGCGCGATAAAGACACTCCGGGACACCTCGGCCCCTGGCTTGGATGGCTTCACCGGTGCCTTCTATAAGGCATACAAAGATATCCTGGCGCCTCAATTGATTGAGGTCTACGCAGAGGCACTTGAACGACAGATTCTTCCCCCCACCCTGCGAGAAGCAGTTATTATTCTCCTTCCCAAACCTGGCAAGGACCCCTCCCTATGCAGTTCTTATAGACCCCTTTCACTCTTGAACCTAGACTATAAAATATTGGCTAAGATAATCGCTAACCGACTATCTCAACTAATGGAATTTATTATATCCCCAGCACAGTCCGGATTTGTCCCGCCCCGTTCCACTTCACTTAATTTGCGGACTCTATTCGCAGTCATACACAGAATAGACCCCAAAGTCCCGGCCGCAGCCATATTGTTAGATGCCGAAAAGGCCTTCGATTCTTTAGAATGGCCCTTTTTTCTATCGGTGATGCGTCGCATGGAGATGCCGGCGGGCTTCGTGGCCACCACTGCTCTGTTGTATGGAAAACCCATGGCTAGGCTCCGCATCAATGGCACACTATCACACCCCTTTTCACTGACACGTGGCACGCGACAAGGTTGCCCGCTCTCCCCCCTTTTATTTATATTAGCCATGGACCCACTGATCAGACATTTTCAGGAGCGGCATCTTCACCGGGGTTTACAATTCAATACTGGACCCTTATTAGTTTCGCTTTATGCAGACAACACCATTCTATATGTGCGACACCCACAAGACAATCTCAAACCCATTATCAGGGAAATACTGCGATTTGGCCGCATCTCGGGGCTAGTTATCAACTGGCACAAATCTGTAATTTTTCCATTGACGGAGAGCACGACTCCGTGGGATTGTGGATTCCCCCTTGAATGGTGCAATGAGTCCGTCAAATATCTGGGTATCCACGTACACCTAGACACTGCTAGTATTATCAGCTTGAATTATGGACGGGCTATAAGTAATTTGGAAACTTAGATTGAGCGATGGCTGCGCCTTCCGTTATCGATAGCAGGCAGGGTCGCTATACTCAAAATGATAGTGCTTCCCAAATTTCTGTATTTATTTAATAATATTCCCATCCCCCTCACTAAGAAATTCTTCTTACAAGTACGCACACACCTTATTCGATTGGTTTGGGGGGGCAAGCGGCCTCGCGTTAGTTGTCAAGTACTTATTCTCCCATGTGACAGGGGAGGTTACGGAGTTCCTGATCTTCACTTATATTACCTAGTGGCTCAGTGTAGTTATGTATTTGCATGGTATCATCCAGATGCACGAATTCCCTTTTTGAGGCCAGAAGCAGACTTTGTGCTACCACGGAAGTTATCCACTGTGCTGCCGAAAGGCGTCCCTAGAGACCCGTATGACATACAAACCGTATCCACTACTAGTTGGGCATGGGATAGACTGAGGAGATTGCTAGGGGCTACCACGCTGTATTCACCGGCCCTACCTCTCCCAAACCCTGCATGGCTCCCCATTACGGACGAAATGCTTGTGCAACGCACATTAGCTAAATTTAACATCACGACGATAGGGGATTTATATCCAGAAGATCACATTTTTTCGGTCACTGAAGATGTTCGATTCCAAGACAGATCCTTTATGGACAATTTTGTAATGCTACGTATCCGCTCGGCATTACGTGCCACGTTGCCAACTTACCCGATTGCACCACCACCTATAGCCTCACTAACATTGATAATTGAGAGTGAAAGAGGCTCTCACCTCATTTCCAAATTATATAAGTCCTGTTCTGAGGTACGGCCGGTGAAAGATGATAAGATACGCACTGCATGGGAACAAGATCTTGGCCGTCCCATTACAGACGACCAATGGGAAAAGTGCTGCAGGGTAACAAGGGAAATTTCTCTCAACAGTAGACATAAACTTATTCATTTTAAGTTCCTCCGCCGGCTTTATCACACCCCAGCCTTGGCACACAAGATTGACCCATCCAGACCTCATCACTGTTTGAAATGCTCCACGCCACACGCTGACTTTGCCCATCTTACATGGACTTGCCCCAAAATACAGACATACTGGGAACAAATTCACACTACGCTGGGAGACATGACAGCGCTGATACTTATCCCTACACCAGAAATTGCACTCTTGGGGTACACAGTTAATTTTCCCAAAAAGATTAGAAGATTTTCTGCCCTTGGGCTCCTGCTTGCTAAACGTGAGATTGCAATGCAGTGGGGACGACAAACTTCACCTACCTTGCAAGGATGGCTCCGTAGCCTGGCATATTGTAATGTAAACTGTGAACTATACGCTAGCCTCATGCCCAGTTCTTTGCGCCCCAAAGACATATGGGGCCCATATAAGACGTACATTGAACGTGAACGTCAGAAGTCCACCTCACAAGTAGAAAATGGCATAGTGCCTGAGGGTGTGGGTGATGGAGCAGGACGGAATATATGTTACTATCTTGTTGCTTGATACACATCCACATTATTCAGTATACGAGATGGTGGTGATTGTTACATAACTAATGTTAGATAATGTGATCTGGAAATATGGAGCTTCTGCAGTTCTGGGAGGAGGGACGGACAGACCGGAGGGACGGACACGTACAAGTTCCATTACTATGAATAACATATCTACTGATGTGCCTACGCTTAATTTTATGCTATTGTATATTTGTGACAAGTGTTTCATGTCGTGATCCTAGAAAGTATATACCCATGAATCATATTTGTTTATTATTGTATGAAAACTTTGAAAAATAAAGATTTAAAAAAAAAAAAGTTTCAAAAAGGATTTGCTGAGACAGAAAAAGAATGTGACTTTAAAGATGTAGAAACATACCTTGTGCATGTGTCGAAAACAAGTTCTGACTGTCACACATTTGACGATCTTCGGTACAGTGAGTTCAAGAGATCAGTCCTGCTAAGTGACCTTCCACCGACGTAATATTCTGTGCGTGGACACATTAAAAGAGTGTTGTACTTGATCAGAAGATGTGCAAATGTTTTGGATCATGCATATGTAGTGAAAGATCAGTGTGAATTTGGTTGGGAAGATATTGATGGGGTGCTAAAACCCACGAAATTTCTAAAGCCTCTACCCACAGAGCTTACATGTACATGTACTAGCAAAACCTGTGCTACAAAAAGATGTCCCTGTCGATATGCTCTTCAGAAATGTTCAACATTCTGCAAATGTACCATGAGCGATTGCTGGAACAAATAAATAAAGTGAACCATGAAAATGTGCCTAAAACATGGGTGATAATCATCATTTTTTTCATATTCACATCATAAACATTGTTTGGTGTATACATAAAAGGATTAAAAACCATTATTATTTGTTTCATTTCTATATATGTCTGTTCTTCCTCTATTATAGCCTCCATTTTGGAAAATGGCCGAAGGGTTGCTCTGAGGAGTTATTTTCTGTCTCTATAAGACTACTTCACCCCCAAAACCTATGTTTTGACACCAAAATGAAGTATGTAGGTCTCATGGTTCCTGAAATATTACATAATCACTGCAACACATCTGCCATTTTTAAAAATGGCGTCCAGAAAAATTCGGCCTGAATTAGCAATGTCTACCCAAGCTAAATTACTACTCTAATGATCCAAAAGCACAAATCAAAATTGAAAATATCTGGACAACATTTTTTTTACATAGGCATATCAGGGGGCCGGGATTACGACTCCTCGTGTAGGTTTCCTGTTCACTTTGTCTCCCACCGTGTGATATAATTTCCCACCTTGGTGACCGTGTGAAGGGAGCTGATATCACTGTGTGAGTTGGCAGGTCTGCATTTCCCAAGGCTCTCATATGCAAAATGACAAACTGAAAAGAGAAGTATATGCATCTAAACTTCAAAGGAAGTGAACAGCTTATGTTGTCGCAAACATTTCCTGTTACTGTGCATTTCTTTATCACTGAAGTACGTCTGTGTTCGCACGTGGATGACCTAACGCTCTGAATCAGTGAGATGCTTCTGTTTTTCACAGAGGATTTATGAGGGCTACTCAGGATGACAGGAAGTGTGGAAAACACACCACCTGCACTGTACACATGATTGTCTGGAAGAGGCAAGTCCGTGTGTATTTGTGTGGATGATTCTCCATGTCAGCTTCTTATGTATGATTCCACTGAAAACTATTCTGCAGTTTAGGCTTTTGAGGGAAGGTAACAGCTGTTTTGCAGGTTTGTCTCTGCCTTTCATATCTTGAGGCAACGGCTTATTTTTGTTCTAAAATTCTCCCAAATAATTGAGCAATGTTTATTACAGAAGCGTGTATGTTGCACTTACTCTGCGTCACAGAGGCGCTCCATTGGAGCTGCGGTGGGTGTTCCCACGCAACACCCATGGATTTTGACGCATTCCCAGAATTACAAGGACTCGTAAACCTGGGAATGCGTCAAAAACCTATGCCTCACCGGGGGAGGCGTAACGAGGAGAAGTATGTTTATTTCGCCTAATTTTTTCCTCTTTCTTTGTGTGCTTCATTCTGCAGCACACATAGGAGGAGGACAATGCCTCCATTGATTGTTTTTGTGCAGGAAGGTGTCCCTTCCTGCACAAAAACTATCACTCTGACAACATAGACACCCTTGCACCATGGTGCAAGGGTGCCTGCGTTGGCACAAGGCAGCCAAAATGGCGGCAGCGCAGTGGGAAAGGACAGGAATGCGCCGTATATCATAAACACAATGCATTCCTGCCCTTTCCTTTTGACAGAGGGCAGAGCAGCAAAGTGACTTACTGCGCTGCCCTGCGTCAAAAACTTGTAAATGAGGCCCTACGTTCTTAGAAATTAAGTTGATTGTTTAAAGTTATAGAAAGTGAAATTTGAGTATATTTAAGGTGTAGATTTAAGAAGCCCTACCCATCTTCTCCTGTATCTTGCCCGTCGGCCAAACATTTTCTCTCTTCTGTTGCTCATATCTCTCTTCTTTCCACTTTTATTTTGCAGAAAGACATCCCCGCTTTGGAGGTTTGGTGCTGCAAAACAACAAATAATGCCACAAACAGCTGCCATAAAGTATTCAAGTTCCAGCACTCTATTGGCAGGAGTACTTTCCTTAAATGATCTGCACTGACAGATCTGGCCAGGGAAAATCAACTATGGGCCCTGCATGCAAGCAGAAACCTCCTGGGTTCTCAGAACCACACCCCCATTAGGGGTTGGCTCTGTGAATAAGAGAAAAATGCAGAGCAGGCAGCAACTATATGGTGACCATCCCAACATTAAGCTTGGCTGAAAGTGGTTCTGCTGCGGCTTTGAAGCAGCTGCTCTGTATTTGACTGAATGCGCTGCCTGTTGGGGACAGTGCATTATGCATAATAGGGCGCACTTTCCCTGTTTGTGCCCAGCTCACCTTTTGAAAGGTGCGCTGTGGCGCAAACAGGAAAGGTGCGCGTATTTATAATACAGCTCCTGGTTTTAGCATACTGAAGGAACTGGGATAGGTGCATCTCAAAAGCTAGGGAGACACAACCTCCCTCCATCCAGCACTTCACCATTATGTCCTGAGTTATCTGCCTGAAAGGCTCCATCCATCAAAGGTCCTGCTCATATGAAAACAGTGGCTGCAATAGGACCCTCCCCACCACGGTGCCCCACGCCCAGCCTCACAGGATAGGAGCAGGCCAAGGACACTGCCTCCCCCATCATCAGCAGCACCAAAAGGGCCGAACACTACAATAATCTTTTTTCACAGTTATCATCTGGGGATCACCATTTTGTCACATGCTGAAACTGGCTTGCTAGATAACATAATTCTATGTCAAGGACAGCCAGACCACCATCCTCCCATTCTAACTTAAGTGCGCCTAGCTTAACTCTGCTCCGTTTACCAGTCCTCACTAGGGGTGAAATCAGCTTGGCAAGCTCCCTGGAGGTGTCTCTGGGAATAGGGCACATAGAATTCTGAATCACATACAGGAACCTGGGTAGGGACACCATCTTATGAAGAGCAATACATCTCAGAACTGTGAGAGGGAGAAAAGTCCAGAATCTGACCGACATACTCAGGCCCAGTTAATGGAATTTTTTATTTTCCAATCAGTGACCCAAGAGGGAAAAATCAGCCAAGGGTCCGCCCAGCAATACTCACTGTGGGAATATTACAGATTTAACCCCGTTAGTGCCTACACCCAACACCCTCTTATACTTTTCAAGCTCCGAAAGGAGCAGTGGGACGGTATGATATGGGTGCGTAACATAAATCAGGGTGTCGTCCGCATACATTGACACAATATGCGCCACCCTAGCTGTCGTGATTCCCCCTCCTTGCAGACTGTTTCTAAGCGCTATTGCCAGAGGTTGTGTGGTGTCTTGGGGGATGCCTGTCCACTGACCCATCTAGAATGCAATTAAAGTCCCCAGATCAAATATAAATAAGGAGCTCCCATATACAATGTGAACCAGAAAAATGCCTTGTCACCCTGATTTGGGGCATATGTATTCAAGAGGCATATTATCTCCTTTACATCCAGGAGGGCATATACCAGTACATAGCTCCCTTCGTGGTGAGCACTGGAGTATCGATGTTGGTAGGGTACATCTGGGGCCACCCAAGTCGAGACTTCCCGTGCATAGGCTGAATACATAGATAAAAACAGTTGTCCCCTTAATTTTTCCCTCCTCAATGGTAGTGAGATGTGTCTCCTGGAGGTTTGCCATCATAATAAGCTTTATATCGGCAATTGCCATAAAAGCAAACACAACAACTTAAAACTATAAAATCATGTATAAAACCACTAAAAACATAGCATATATAAAAAAGAGAAAAGTAGTTAAAATATTTCTAATAACCCACAGTTAATGCTAGCAGCATATAGGAGGAGCATAATATATAAAATATTAAATAGTTAAAAAATATAAAATTGTTAATTATTGGAGGTACGCTTTTCCCACAGTGTAATGTCGTAAGTATTTGAAGATTGTAATGTTTAACTAACTTTTACAGAATTATTTAGCCCACTGACGTTCCTGGTGAGATAGTTGATAGTTTTGGCAATTTTTGACTAATGAAGATGGAACCATTCTGCATGTGCATGCCTGGTGACAAAATCTGTGCATTGATGCTGTGTGTCTTAAACCATGTTGTGTCTTCTGAGACAGTGAAAACTCTCCCCTAGGTTAAGCATTCTGTGCCCAAATTCTCGATCGAATGTCCATTTGAAGAACACTGAGTCAAACAGTCATTTAGAACTGTATCAAATCAACATTTTATTGACAACTATTGTACTCAGAACGTATTTCCCCTACTAACACTATTGACGCTGAGGAATAGTACCCATGCGTCCCCATCGGTCCCTCTGTAGGTTAAGCAGCCTGAAAGCCATGGGGCGGTCCCAGCACTCCTATATCACAAGGAGGGGTAGCATGCCCCCTCAGGGTCGACAGACAACTGCTAACAATAGGGAAAGAACGATTCCTGTGAAAGCCCACACTCCTATGCAATACACCCTTCCTTTTCTAAAACAGTTTTAGACTTTTCCCTTAATAAAATCACAGCCTATCTAGAGACTTCATAACTGATATCAAAGCCAAAGGGGCAAGAAATACACCACAGTATGAGTATGTGTGCACCACACATAAGACATTTTGGGCCATAGGTACCACATTTCCATTTTCCATTTCCTATATAGCGAATGTACAAAAATAGAGATTTCCTAATGGTGATTCCCACAGTAGGAATCGCTATTAAGAAATCATATATTAGGAAATGCAAAACCAAGGGTGCATATGCACCTAAGGCCCATCTTGATGCACCCTAAAAAAAAGTGGTACACATGTAAAGCGCAAAATTGCCCTTAGGGCGTGACCGCACCACATAGCACTTTTAAAAATGCTCATGGTTACCATTGATGGAGCAGGGTTTTCGCGAAATAAAACCTGCTCGAATTGAACCCTCAGTAACATTTACTAACTGTGTGCGGTGAAAAACTAATGTGGAAAAGAGCCTAACATGAGGAAAAATGCTACTGCGCAAGCGCGTACTAAAGCACTGAAGTAGGCCGCAAATGCTTTCGACAAACGAAAGTTAAAAGACTAATGCTGCTTTTCTGCACATTAATAACGTTTGCTAGAAAAAAATAATATTAACATGGGTTGCGCATGGATAGATGCAACATGGGGTGGATGCGTAATGAAAAGCATTATAAGTGATTAATAATGCCTGTGTTTGTTTTTCTTAGAAGCATGGTTTTCTGTTCTGCGGGAAACACGGGGTTAATGAAAATAAATAAATTCTGCAAATAAAACTGAGCAAGACGATGGCAGTAGAAGACAAGTGTCCTTCGCCAGTCCTGTGTGCCTGCCAAGAGACAGCTGATAGAAGCGAAATTTTCCTTGAGTGAAAGAACATTTCCTCTTCGTGCGGCATGAACTGATAAATGCGACACATCATTTGCTACATGACTGGGATGGACGAAATGAATGGTATGACAGAGGCTCGAATTTGTATTTCCTGGGGTGGAAGTAGATTTGCAGAATAAAATAAACAATAAGACATTAAGTAAGATGGACATGACGAGAGTGGTGTGACAGTACACCCCCTTCCTTAACCAATCATGTGTAGAGAAATCCTCTGTTCTGACACAAGTGTGGGTTGGACATTTGGGTTTTAGGGTATAATTGAGGTTCCTGGTGGGAGGGGTTAAGTTAGTTGGTGGTTAGTTGGTGGCTTGCTTTCCTACCTGCGTGACGAGAGGCCTTCCTTGCTGTCTCCTATACTTGGGATGGCTGTTCCTGTCTGCTGATTCCTGACTTAATCTTTGCCTCTTCAACTCTTCTTGAGGGGCCTTACTGCTCTCATGGCCAGGGAGTAGATTTCCTATTCAATTGGGTTAGTATAGACAGAAAACTGAATTTGCATAATCATTTGCAAATGTATTTTGTCTCTGAACCTTTTGTCTCTTCGCCTTTCCACTCCTTTATGTGCTGACAATGTTGAGATGTGTTTTTATTCACTATTACTTTGATTGTTGCTCTGTGATGATCTATGATTTGTACTGTATTTTGGTAATGATGAGCATTTATTTCACATTATTTTAGATAAACATTATAAATATACAAATGTGTCTGTCTTTATTAGAGGTGTTTTTCTAGTTCATGATTACTCCAGAAACTAGTATTGGTTTGCCAAACCCTGTCAACTATATACAGAACGCATCGCCGCAATTGGTATAAAAGGAATGAAGACACAAATTGGATTTTGGTAATTTTGGTAATTTGTTTGGTAAATACACTAACCCAGCGTGAAGGGGCTTGTGGGTAATGAAATTGGGCCTAGTCTGTGGAAAAATTATTAGTCCCAGATCGCTGGATCAGTTTTGGTAGCAGCCTGATGGTTTATGTTGATTATTTTGGCAAATTAATGGTTGAATTATTGATTTTGGTTACTAATATGAAAAGTTAGCGCCTTTGTTTTATGTAGTCTGGAAGAACAGGTACGGAGTTACCTAAGATCCCGGGATGTGTATGTAGCCTCAGGGGCAGGGGAAGAGTGTGGAAAAGTATCACACTGCAGAAGTACTTTGTCTGTGGTTGTAATATCGAACAGTGAAAGGCTGTTGATATTATCTTAAGGGACCTATTCTAAAGTATGTTAGTAAGCTGGATGTTATAGTGAAGTCCTCTTCCAAAACTTTAGAAAGTACACCTAAAGGAGTACCAAGACCTCCTTTCACTTGATTGTGAGTAGAGGGACGCTGGTCGTTATTCTGCTGGTTGTAAAAGGTTCCCTTAAACGACTGAACATTCTTTCATTTAGTGGAGCAGACAAAGTAGCAGCGTTTTGTGTCGTTTCTAATAAGAATTTATTTAGAAAGACTTTGTAGGACATTGCCGTATTATTTTGTAAAGGGAGGGTCAGTCGCAGGAGTTATACTGACGTCACAAAAAGCCGCGCTGGCATTGGTCAGATGGCGGGCGTGTATTGTGCTGTGGTTGGTTGGTTGGTGTGAGTCGCGCTGGTATTGGACGAGTGTGAGCCAATACAGTGAGTGGAATTACGGAAGGATTTCCTTGATTTTTAAAGCATTTTGCGAAAAAAGAGAATTGAAAATGAAGTTGATAAAGATGATACAAGATTTGTTTAAAAAAGACAAGCCAATAGTAACTAGAGAGGGACTTCCTGTACCTCCTGCAAGATCGCCTGCTTCTTTTATGATGATAGAGCGTGGATATCATACGTGTACGTGGTTAGAGAATTGGGTGAGTTATACGGAGGATGATGGAGTTTTAGCTTTCCCAGAGCATGGCACTTTCAATGTAAAAGTTTTAGAGAATTTGAGAAGACGAATGAATTCATTAAAACCAAATCCTAGACCTATGCAGTATGAGGCGCTTGAGGAATGGGAACATGAGGCGTACAGAAGGGAGAGGGATAGGAATGGGATGAAATATAGGGATACAATGAGATGGTATTCAGAGGCTAAATGGGATGCGCAGTTGAAAACGTGGAGGAGAGATGTAATGATAGATGGATTATATCCAGTAATGGTTGCTGAGGGACAAGCTAGTGGAAAGTGCAAGGAGAAAAAGAATAATGTAGAGACCTCAGAACTAGACATCGATCCGAATGAAATTGATGATGAGTTATTAGATGAGATGTTATTGAAGAGTCCTCCACCCTATCAGGAGAGTCCGGATGGGATTACTCCAAGTGCACCATTAATTGAGATAGAAGTTCCACAAGTTCCGCAGGTTACACAAACTTCACAAGTTCCATTAGTTTTACCGTCTTCATCAGCTACTCGAGCTTCACAGGAGAGAGAGATTGAAATGCTCAATAGAGCAAAAGAAGAATTGACTCAGAAAATTAGTCAGATGAGTTTGACTGCAGAAGCATTATGCAGAAGCAGTACAAGAATATGGAGTGGACATTGAAAAATCAAAAGCTTTACAAAAGACATATAGGTTGGATTTTAGTGACAAGGATCTAGAGAGTTTGAATGCATCTGGTAAACGTTTGCAAATAAAAGAGTTGATTAATACTTTGAAAAAATGGGGTGATTTGGAACGATGGAAAGGTAGATGGGCGAGAAAGAAAGAAGAAACGCTTGCAAGTAAAGGTGTGACTGCAGCTTCTTTGCTTCCGTCAAAAGAGGCAGAACCTGCTGAAATGATATGGGCTAATATTCTCAGACAATGGTCCCTGGGCAGCTCATTTGGCGCACAGCAGGAGTAAATTCTTAAAGGCCATTAACTCAATTTTGTGTCTCCCGCAACCAAAAAGAACTGAGGTAGTGCTATCTATAATTAAAATCTACAAAACACAGTGCATACCTACGGCAACATATGGTGCTGAAGTTTGGGGTTTCACAAAATGTTGCATCATTCAGGGAGAAGAAAATAGATTTTGTCGAAAACTTCTGGGGGCCCCAATTTCTTCTTCAAATTTTATTTGCCACAAGGAATTACAACTGTCTTATATTGAAGACTATATCAGGTCTCGCCCGGCTATATTTTGGCTAAAAGTTTGGCAAAATCCGGCATCGACGCTAACTAGAGAAATCATAACGGACTGCCTCAAATGTGATAAGGGTGGGGACATACCGTGGCTTGCCGCTGTTAGAAACAGTCTGATCAGTGTGAATCTTGATCATATTTTCTTAACTCCAAGTAATATAGAGGGCATAACTAAGAAGACCCTTCAGGAGGCCCTATATGATCAATACAACGACTCAAGACATGCAACAGAACTCTTGAAGTCGTCAGTTACAAGGTATATGTCTCTAGTGCCCATTAATTGCCCCCCATCACATTTGCCATCCAGCTATCTCTTAAAGAACTTATGTCGCTGGGAGAGAAGCTTGCTCTTTCGCCTTAGGGCAGGCACCTTAAAATATCTACTGTGCTTCCCTATTGGCTTTAACATCAACCTTGAGCAAACGCCCTGTCCCTGTGGCAATCAGAGCAACCAATCAATGTTACATTTTTTATTCTTTTGTAACTTTTATTTAAAATATACTAAACAATTCTTAATTCCTTTTTTCAAGGCAACTGCCACTGTTGACTACAGAATAGCCTATATGGAAATTCTTAATCTTAAGAGGGCAGATTTGATTTTTAGTGTAAGTTCTTTTCTGAAGGCGGCAGTTCGTTCACGAGCTTCAATGAGTACCTTATAAACACATTT
Source organism: Calotriton arnoldi (assembly GCA_963921515.1). NCBI lineage: Eukaryota > Metazoa > Chordata > Amphibia > Caudata > Salamandridae > Calotriton > Calotriton arnoldi. The sequence goes on from CAWUFW010000669.1 coordinate 767,570, forward strand.
GATTTCACTTAACTACATCTAGCTGCTATTTGTTGTGAATCATAAGCATATATGTTGGGCGGTGCTCTGTAGAAACTGTTGCCTTGTATATTAAGTTTATATTTGATTGCACTTTAATACACTATGCTGCTATTCGTTTAGATTTGATTGCACTTGAACATACCATGCTGTTATTTGTTTATAATTGATCGTCCCTTTATTAATTTAAGTTGCTATTTGTTAACTGCCTAATTGTATTTTATTATATTATGCTGCTACCTGTTATGGACAATTTAGCCATAAGATTTGAAGAAGTGGTTGCTTACATATTTAGTTTTTTCTATAATATGTGTATTTATATTGCTGACCATGCCACATATTACAAGTCCCTGTTTATTAATTGTTTTTATTGTGTAACGTTTTATTGTGTAACGTTTTTAATGTAAGTATTTCTGCTGGTATTTTGATTTGTGTTTTTATGGATATTTTATATCCGAATAAAGATTTATTGAATTGAATTGAATTGATATATCCAATGAGAGAAGTTCCGGGTGGTGGATATGTTCATATTCCTTGGTCAAGACAGGACATATTGTCTTTTACGAATGATTTCCCAAGGTTGAGAGAAAATACTGTCGAGTGGTACAAACAGGTAGAAAGGTTTGTAAAGGTCTCAAAAGTCCTGTTGAAAGATTTGGATGGTTTGTTTGACATTGTAGTTCCAGCTGATTTATGGACTGAGTGTAAGATTGCAATTGACTGGCCGAAAGAGGAATATCCTAGAGATGTTAAAACTGGAGCGCATTCAGAAGAGGTGATGAAGAAATATAATCAAGTGATTACTTATTTGAAGAGTAAGATTTCCCCAAAGGAAACAGATTGGGTTAAGATTGACAGGACGACACAGGAGTCAAAAGAAACAGAACATGCCTATTACGAGAGACTTTTACAGGTGTTTAAACAGTATAGTGGTTTTGAAAGCATAACTGACAAGGATATGGGACATTTTGTGTATAAGTTTGTGTTTGGATTGAAACCTGAAATTAGTAATATGATTCAGCAGCATTTGATTTGTTGGCAGAACAAAACAGTGGATGAAATACTGAGGTATGCAAAGTATTGTAGTGATGATATTGAATCTAGGCATAAGAAATTGAAAGAAAAATGATGTGGGCGCAAGTGAAAGCGGCACAGCAGAAAAATGGGAATTTTGTTGATTATTCTCAAACAGGTTTCCAGATGAAAGGACAGAATCAGAATTTTCAAAATGGTCAGGTATCTGGTTTGAGTATTGTACCAAATGGTGGTGTTCAAGTGCAATTACCGGGAAAAGGTAGAGGTAGAAATAATAAAGAAGAGATGAAGAGAAAATTCCCTTGTCATGCGTGCGGCAGGTTAGGACATTGGAAGAACGAGTGTAAGTTCTTGTTAGAAAATAATGGAATGGTTCAAAATTCTAATCCACAGATGCAGATTGAGGTGGTTGTGAATCAACAACAGCTGCAACAGCAACAGGTAGTTACACCACAGGTACAACATGTACAAGTGCCTCAAGCTCCTATGCCAAATAATGTGAATGCTCAGGTACAGAGATACAGTGCGAATGCTGGATTTCACACGAGTGAACAAATTGGTAAGAAACAAAATGGACAGATGGTTTCGCAATATTGGTTGCAGTGTCCTGAGAGTGATTCAGATTCATCTCAATGACGGTGCCTGAGGGGGGAGGAAGAGTGCGTGCTTGGCGCATCTGTAGAGGTAGATCAATCAGGTCCTTTTGTGGATGGGAAAGTGGAAGGTAATGATATTACATTCCTTGTGGACACTGGTGCTACCCGTTCTACTGTGAGAGCAGCAGAAATTCCAAACCTACCCCTCTCGGGAGAAACTATCCAAGTTGTAGGAGTTTCAAATAAGTATATTAGAACTCCAGTGACCAAACCAATGGAGGTTCATATTGGAGATTTTAGAGATTTGCATCAGTTTGTGGTGTGTGATACGAGTCCGGTGGGGATTTGTTGTGCAAGATGAATTTTACCATCTATTGTACTCCAGATGGTATTGCTTTTCAAACACCAGAAGAGGATGTTGCTTTCAAAGTGATGTTAGCAAGGCAAGGGACAGAAGTGAATGATTTGTATCCTTTATTTACAGCAAAGGATTTGCCTGTTGAATTGAGAGATACTGTGACGACTGATGTGTGGGATTTTTCAGGGAAAGACATCGGATTGATGAAGGGTGTTGATCCAATTCAAATTTTGTTCAAACAAGGTGCAAAATTTCCGAAAACACCACAGTATAAAATGAGTCCTGAGACCATTGAAGGAGTTACTCCTATAATTGAGCAAATGATTCAACAAGGTATTCTGAGAGAACTACTAGGGAGTCCTTGTAATTCACCTATTATGGGAATTAAAAAACCGAGCGGCAAGTATAGAATTGTGCAAAATTTGAGAAAAATTAATAAGATTGTAGTACCTTGTTGTCCGATAGTGCCAAACCCAGCAGTGATTCCTTACCAAATTCCCTGTGACGCGGAATGGTTCACAGTGATTGATTTGTGCCAAGCCTTTTTCTTGATACCCTTGCATCAAGATAGCCAGTATCTTTTTGCTTTTCGGTTCGGAGACCGTGTCTTGGCATGGCGGCGAGTTCCTCAAGGATATACAAAGAGTCCTTCAATTTTTAATCAGATTTTGAAAAAGTGTCTGGAGTCATTGGTTATGCCAGAAGACTCAGTATTGGTGCAATACATTGATGATCTATTGGTGGCATCAAAGACACGAGAAGCATGTGTGACAGGTACAATTGTTCTACTGAACCATTTGACAGTAGGTGGGCATAAAGTATCACCAGCAAAATTGCAGTTTTATCAAAAAGAGGTTCAATATTTGGGACACAAAATTGAGAAAGGAGTCAGGAAAGTATCACAAGATCGAATTGCTGTGATCTTGCAAATGGGTCCTCCCAGAACACAGAAAGAAGTATGAATGTTTCTGGGCATGGTTGGATACTGCAGACAGTGGATCAGTGGTTTCTCACTGATAGCCAAGCCATTAGAGAGATTGACTCACAAAGATGTAGTCGATCCGATCAGACTAGATTAAGAAAGCATGAAGGCTTTTGTTGAGTTGCGAGATAGTCTTTGTCGAGCACCTGCATTGGGAATGCCAGATTATTCTAAAGAATTTGCATTGTTCTGTTGTGAGAAGGATGGATGTGCAGTTTCAGTTTTGACGCAGGCACATGGAATGGTGCGTCATCCAGTGGCATATTTCTCTGCTACTTTGGACTCAGTGACTGCAGCATTGCCAGGTTGTTTGAAAGCAGTGGCTGCTACATGTGTGAGCCTGGAGCAGAGTGAATCAATTGTGATGGGACATCCGTTGAGAGTGTATGTGCCACATTCTGTTGAGATTTTGCTAACAAGGACGAGGACACAGCACATGACAAGTAGTCGTTTTACTAGATATGAAAGAGTGATTTTGGGTGCTGAGAATGTGACAGTAACAAGATGCACGACACTGAACCCAGCGACTTTGTTGCCGAATTCGAGTTGTGAAGAAGTAAAAGATGAAGCAGATCATGATTGTCTGGATGTGACAGAGTTGTGTACAAAACCAAGGCCTGACATAAAAGATACGCCATTGCCAGAATCAGATGGTGTGATGTTCGTAGATGGTTCGTGTCTGAGAGATGAGAAGGGTGCATTGAGTGCTTCATATGCAGTATGTACAGTGGCTATGGTTCTTGAAGCATCTTGTTTAAGAGGAATAAACTCACCTCAAATTTCTGAATTGGTCGCTTTGACCAGGGCTTGTATAATTGGCAAAAATTTGAGGATAACCATATTTGCGGATAGTCAATATGGTTTCGGGGTGGTGCACGATTTTGGTCAATTATGGATGCAACGTGGATTTCTGACATCTTCAGGATCCCCGATTAGAAACAGTAAAAATGTGAAAGATTTGCTGAATGCATTACAATTGCCTAAAGAAATTGCAGTGGTCAAATGCCAAGCACATAAATCACGAAATGATTATGTGACTAGTGGCAACAGATACGCAGACCAAGTGGCTCGTTTCTGTGCACAAAATTCGGTTTCGATTAATAAAGAAGCAGAAAAAAATAATACAAATTGTCACTTGATGTTCTCTTCTGTAGAAACATGGGATGAAGTTAGACAATTTCAAGAAGAAGCTAGTGAAGAAGAGAAAGAAATTTGGATTAAAGCAGGATGTACAAAGAGACCTGAAGATGAAATATGGGTGCACATTGACGATAGACCAGTAATGCCAGACTGTTTACTTTCACAATTTGCAAGGATGTACCATGGAGTGACTCATGTGGGAAGAGATGCTATGATTAGGCTCTTCAAACAGTCATGGTACAATCCAAAGTTCAGGGTTATTGCAGAGAGTCTTTGCCAGAGATGTATAGTGTGCCAGCAGCAAAATCCAGGTAGAAAGACTGTTGTCAGTTGGGGGCGGATTGGAAAAGCAGCAGGTCCTTTTACTAGATTACAGGCAGATTTCATAGAGTTACCTGCTTGTAATGGACTGAAATATGTCTTGGTTGTGGTTTGTCTGTTTTCTCGTTGGGTAGAAGCATATCCAACAAGAAGAAATGATACTTTTACAGTTGCTAAATTGCTTTTGAGAGAGATCATTCCTATATTTGGATTTCCAGTCTCTTTAGAAATGGATAGAGGTACTCATTTTAATAATGAAATAATTCGGATGATTTGCGCAGCATTACAAATTGAACAAAAGCTGCATTGTGCCTATCAACCAGAAGCCTCAGGTGTGGTCGAGCAAATTAATGGCACTATTAAATCAAGGCTGTCAAAAGTGTGTGCATCCACAGCACTGAAATGGCCAGATGCTTTACCCTTGGTATTAATGAGTCTGAGAAGCATTCCTGATAAAAAGACTGGATTATCCCCTCATGAAGTTATAATGGGGAGAACAATGAGACAGCCGATTGTACCAGCAAATCAACTGATGAATATAACTGATGATTTGGTGCTTGACTATTGCAAAGGATTGGCTGATGTGGTGCGTTCTGTGTCTCATCAGGTTGGAGGAAGTGCAACCACAACACAGCAAGAACAAGCACATGATTTAAGTCCAGGAGAGTGGATCATGATGAAGAAACATGTGAGAAAGTCGTGTCTGGAACCTAGATGGCATGGCCCATACCAGGTAATACTGGTGACAACGACAGCAGTGAAGTGTGGAGGCTTGCCGAATTGGATACACGCAAGTCACACAAGGAGAGTCCCAAGTCCACTTGAAAGACAGGAAGAAGAAGAGCAGAGACTGGCAGAGAGTCAAGAAGAGCCAGAAGCTGTAGAACATGAAACTATACAGTCTGAAGCTACAGATTCTGAGAGTGTTGAACACGTGGATGATCGAGAACAAAGTCGAATAAAGTGGGCACAAGCTACTGGGTCTCGTGAGACTGCTGTTGAAAGTAATGATGGAGGAGTGTTAAGTGAAAATCAAGAGCAAGTGGAACAAAGGAAAGAACAGAATAAAAAAACTTGCGAACTTAACACTGAAGCAGAGGGAAGTGTGCAAGTTAAGAGAGCAAGAAAAGGTGATGTGTGGCCAAAAGGAGTGAAAAGACTGAAATACACTCTGAAAAAGAAAATACCAGACACAATAGTTGAAGTACCAAACAAAACAGAACAAAGTGAGTCAGAAGAAGAATTAGTTTGGAAAACAAAGAGAGTAAGAGTTCCGAACAGGAAATACATAGCTCCAGAATGGACATATGTGGTATTGGAAGAAATTGAGCATACAGATCAGATCAAAGAAGACACTGGTACAAAACAGAGTGAAGCAAACGGTTTTGAACCACCCTAAAAGAATTGTGTAAACTAAAGGGTGCAGAAAATTAAAGAATTCATTCAGAGAAGAAAAGAGAACTAAAGTAGAAATTGAATCAAAGGCTGTAAAGAAATAAAAACAATAAAAAAAGAAAAAGAGGGGGTGAAGAAAGAAGAAGAAGGCTTGAAGTGTTTGGATACACTACTTAGATAGTTTTTCTAGTTTTTTTCTTTTTTCTTTTTGGATTGATATACATTTTTTCCTTAAAATGGCAAAAATAACAGAGACTGGATATCAAAATCATAGGTTTAAACGTAGATGTATTAATGCTTGCTTATTTAGTATTTTGTTACTAATATTGGTGTGGTTAACACTAATTGTTATTTTGCCTGTCTTAATGGTAACTAACCATAAAAATAATACTAATGGTGTGATGAGTGAGAAAGTAGATTCTAAAAGTCTTAAAGAAATCTCACATACTAATATAGAAAATATGGAAGGTGATAGCATTTACCATCAAGATAAATCAATTAATGACTTTTCGTTAAATGTTTTTACTAAGTTGTTGTATGAGTATGTTGATACGATGGATGCGAGAGATTGTTAAGTGTGCATGCAATTACCATCGTCTGTCTCAGAGGGGATGACTTATCATCACCTACATTTAACATATGGTTTGTCTTGTAGTGTACTCACGAGTCTATTTTACGAGAGAGGTAGTTTACAATATTATTATTCTAACATGGATTTAGTGTTCTCAGAAATTCCTATTAGAAAGAATATGAATAGAGTAAGCAGTGCTGAAAATGTAGAATATATGGGGGAATCTTTCCATCCAACAAAAACAATTGATATAGTATATGCTCATAGACATAACTTAACAAGTAGACTGCAGTTTGAAGAAATATAATTCATTAACATGGTAGAGGATAGAAGGCAGGATTTTAAGAGAAAAGCTGCTGAGCAAAAATCTCATGTACCTCCATGGGCTTTCAGAGAAGGAGATTACAAAAAGGGTGAGACATACGCTGCCATGACCCTGGACTGGCATCATAGAGGGAAGCTTTGCTTGCTTAGACTAAAATCTGATTACAATAATTATTTCATTGGTTCTAGTGAGTGTGATCATACTTTCCTAATTACGGGAGGATGGGGAATAAAAGGAGGAACTGATCCTGTCTTTCCAGGAATCTATTATGTGTGTGGTAAGAATGCCTACTATAGGTTGCCTGCACATTGGTATGGATGTTGCTATATTGGCATGGTATTTCCTAAGGTGTACCACTTGGATAAAAATGATAGAATCAATGAAATAAAGAATGGATTAATACGTAATACAAGAGGAGCGAGTTTTTCAGAAATAGTGGGAGAATATTTTTGGACATTGATACCTTCAGTTGGAGTCGTATTAAACTCGCATAAAATTGGAAAATTGTCCACAGTGGTTGATCGTTTATCAACAGACACTGCAGGTGGTTTCTTGATGATTGATACTGAAATGGTTGCGATTAGATCAATGGTTTTACAAAATCGACTTGCCCTTGATGTATTATTGGCCAAAGAGGGTGGAGTCTGTAATATGTTAAAGATTCAACAATGTTGTACTTATATACCTAACAAGAGTAAGAGTTTAGAGGGGTATATTAAGAGCATTACGAATCTTCGAGAAGATTTGGCTGAACTAAAGGTTGACGGTGCTTGGGAGAAACTTAGTAAGAGTTTTTCCTCCTTGGGTTTGCTACTTTTGGGAATAGTGTATTAGGGAGAATACTAACGCCTAATATTGCAGTAGCTACTGCAATACTAATGATTTTTCTGATTTATAAATGCTGTAGATGCAGAAAGGAGACATCTGACGTGAAACGAAGAGAAAGAAAAAGAAAGAGAGAAGAGATAGAATTAGAGGACAAGAAAGGGAATTATTATGAAATAATGAAGGATTTAGATGGAATAATGATAAAGCGAGAGAGAACAACTGCTTTCTAAAAGTGATAATTTGTATTGGTGGGTATTTTAGTGATGGCTCAAAACGCCATCAAAGAGGGGATTGATGGAGTAGGGTTTTCGCGAAATAAAACCTGCTCGAATTGAACCCTCAGTAACATTTACTAACCGTGTGCGGTGAAAAACTAATGTGGAAAAGAGCCTAACATGAGGGAAAATGCTACTGAGCAAGCGCGTACTAAAGCACTGAAGTAGGCCGCAAATGCTTTTGACAAACCAAAAATAAAAGACTAATGCTGCTTTTGTGCACATTAATAACGTTTGGTAGAAAAAAATAATATTAACATGGGTTGCGCATGGATAGATGCAGCATGGGGTGGGTGCGTAATGAAAAGCATTATAAGTGATTAATAATGCCTGTGTTTGTTTTTCATAGAAGCATGGTTTTCTGTTCTGCGGGAAACACGGGGTTAATGAAAATAAATAAATTCTGCACATAAAATTGAGCAAGACGATAGCAGTAGAAGACAAGTGTCCTTCACCAGTCCTGTGTGCCTGCCAAGAGACAGCTGATAGAAACAACATTTTCCTTGAGTGAAAGAACATTTCCTCTTCGTGCGACACGAACGGATAAATGCGACACATAATTTGCTACATGACTGGGATGGAGGAAACGAATGCTATGACAGAGGCTCGAATTTGTATTTCCTGGGGTGGATGTAGATATGCAGGATAAAATAAACAATAAGACATTGAGTGAGATGGACATGACGAGAGTGGTGTGACAGTACACCCCCTTCCTTAACCAATCATGTGTAGAGAAATCCTCTGTTCTGACACAAGTGTGGGTTGGACATTTGGGTTTTAGGGTATAATTGAGGTTCCTGGTGGGAGGGGTTAAGTTAGTTGGTGGTTAGTTGGTGGCTTGCTTTCCTACCTGCGTGAGGAGAGGCCTTCCTTGCTGTCTCCGATACTTGGGCTGGCTGTTCCTGTCTGCTGATTCCTGACTTAATCTTTGCCTCTTCAACTCTTCTTGAGGGGCCTTACTGCTCTCATGGCCAGGGAGTAGATTTCCTATTCAATTGGGTTAGTATAGACAGAAAACTGAATTTGCATAATCATTTGCAAATGTATTTTGTCTCTGAACCTTTTGTCTCTTCGCCTTTCCACTCCTTTACGTGCTGACAATGTTGAGATGTGTTTTTATTCACTATTACTTTGATATTGTTGCTCTGTGATGATCTATGATTTGTACTGTATTTTGGTAATGATGAGCATTTATTTCACATTATTTTAGATAAAAATTATAAATATACAAATGTGTCTGTCTTTATTAGAGGTGTTTTTCCTGTTCATGATTACTCTAGAAACTAGTATTGGTTTGCCAAACCCTGTCAACTATATACAGAACGCATCGCCGCAATTGGTATAAAAGAAATGAAGACACAAATTGGATTTTAGTAATTTTGGTAATTTGTTTGGTAAATACACTAACCCAGCGTGAAGGGGCTTGTGGGTAATGAAATTGGGCCTAGTCTGTGGAAAAATTATTAGTCCCAGATCGCTGGATCACCATCGACTTGGAGTCGATGGTAAAGGCATTTCTTAAATGCCCATTTCGCATTTAGGAAATACTTTGTACATGTGGTTAGAAAATTGCAAATAGGAAATCCCTATTTGTGATTTCCTATTTAGGGAATAGCAAAATGCGATTTCTACCTGGTAGAAATCGCATTTTGCGATTCCCTATCTGCCTTTGTACATGTGGAAGGGCAATTTAGCAATTCTTAACAGACTGAAATTAAGATTCGTTCCGTTAATAAATGCTAAATCCTTTCGTACATATGACCCTTAATCTTACAGTTAGATTCAGGCTGTTGATAAGATTTCCATAGTTTCTGTGCGTGTGGGAGTGGCACTTGATACGTGGTCATGGCGGCCATCCCCCATAGGGGTGAGGTCTCCAGACCCCCCCCCCTCTGGTTCCTGATCCAGCGTGCCATCGTCTCTTAACACTACTCTAGGTTCCTGAGTTGGAGATCAAGCTTTGCTAGCAGACCTCACAGTGCATTCCAGGCAGCCAGAGCCTCAGCCTCCGGCGCGAAGGGGCCTCTCCTTGTCCTGTTGGCCAATTCCAACCAGATCCAGACCTTATCTGGCGAAGTGAAGACGTGAGAACGACCATCATGTATGACACAGAGCTTTGCCAGGAATAGCAACATGTTTATAACATTCATGGCTCCTAATTTTTGTTTCACATCCTCAAAGGTTTTTCTGAGCTTTTGGACCATTTGTGTGTAGTCAGAGAACACTGCAATTGTCTTGTCATCAAACTCCGCTTCTCCTCTTCTCCTGGCATGTTGAAGGATAAGGTCTTTGTCCCTACTGTTCAGGACTTTATTAATATTTGCCTTAGGAAATGCATGGGGTGGCGTAGGGGGACCTAGGGCTCTCTGTGATGAAACACAAGGAGAGACCCTCCGGTTTAATGTTATCTTTAATCCAGAGTTCTAGAAAGGGGGTGGGGAGTGGGAGTCCACAGAACGGCCCAGGCCAGACAATTTGTCCGAGAACTGATAGTCGGAAAGGGCATGTACCAGGCCTCTTACTCCAATCCGGGACAGGGACTGCTCATTCGTCAATGCTCAGCCTCCGTGAGCTGTGAGCAGGTGGTGGCAGTGGCGGCTCCTCCACTAAGGTGGAGGAGAGTGGCCCCACTGCCTCGAAGCAGCAAAACAAAGGAAAAAAAAAATGATAATAACTAATGTTATTATCATTTTATTTTGTCCTCCTGCTGCGGCAGCTTGCGTGAGGGGCTGGGACAGGGCTAAAGAGCAGGGGAGGAGTGGTATACCCCTCCTAAGTGCGCAATGACTGTTTGGTCGGTCCTCTCGGGCCGCCCAAAACAATCATGCGCACTTTCCCTGTTCTCCATGCAGGCTGCATTACAGCCTGCATGGAGAACATGTCAACCTGTACAGCCCCTGGCTGAGCACCGTATCACGGCGCTCAGACCAATCACAACCTTGCATTGCAGCATTGTGATTGGCTGGGGGAAGGTTGGGAGCCCTGGTGCTTACTGTTTCTCACAAGAAGCCAGGAAGAGGATGCAGGAGAGGCGATGGCAGCTGCCAGCCAGCCGGCCGGGCGGTAAGTGATTTTTTTTTAAAGTTATATCCCCCCCGGCCCCTCCACCCCACCAACCCCACTGCTGCTTCCAGGCAGCAGCCGCGACTGGTGGCCGGTCGCATCTCAATCCACCTGCAAATTTGCAGCCTCTCACCTTTATTTTATCGCAATGCATAGAGGCAAGCTGAACAACACATTATTCAGAAGGGGCAAAAGGAGCCAGGGATAGAGTCAAATTAAAATCCCATCCGGCTCCAGAATGCTGATCTCGGCAACATCCAGCACCCTGGTGGACTCTGCGGTCTCCTGCAGTCACTTAGGCTGGGGCTTCAGGCCACATAATCCCCAGCATAGCAGGATGTGTCACTTTTAATGTTCAGAAAAGGCCCTGGGCTGTGTCCCCTTCCTCACAGGCCTCTCCCAAGCAGCGTGCCTAGACCTTAGTGTGGGTCCTACAGCGAAACTCCTTGGTGAAGAGGTGGAGGGGCAGGGGGGGATATAACTTTTTTTTTAAATCACTCACCGCCCGGCCGGCTGGCTGGCAGCTGCCATCGCCTCTCCTGCATCCTCTTCCTGGCTTCTTGTGAGAAACAGGAAGCACCAGGGCTCCCACGCTTCCCCCAGCCAATCACAACGCTGCAATGCAGCGCTGTAATTGGTCTGAGCGCCGTGAAACGGCGCTCAACCAGGGGCTGTAAAGGTGGGCATGTTCTCCATGCAGGCTGTAATGCAGCCTTCATGGAGAACAGGGAAAGTGCACATGGCTGTTTTGGGCTGCCCGAGAGGGCCGACCAAACAGTTGTTGCGAAATAGGAGGGTTGTACCACTCCTCCCCTGCTCTTTAGCCCACCCTGCCCCCTCACGCAAGCTGCCACAGCAGGAGTACAAAATAAAATGATAATAACATTAGTTATTATCATTTTATTTTTTCCTTTCTTTTGCTGCTTTGAGGCAGTGAGGCGACGACTTAGCGGAGGAGCCGCCACTGCTAAAATTAAGAATTAAAAAAGAACTAAAAAAGGAGAAAGGGAGGAGAAGTTAAATTGGTTATTATGATAAAGAGCTTGATATATTCAGGAAGTGCACATGACGGGGCTCCTCCTTTATGGGTCACACAACAGGAAGTCTGTGTGAGCCATTTTAGAGGGGTACTTGAGTACCTTTTTTATTTACATGGATGAAATCTGTACCGTAAAGACAGAGGGCTCATTATGTGAGAACTGTGACAAGGAAGACTATAACTTGGAGTAATGAAAATTGCCAGTAAGTAATCGAAGCATTACAATTAGCACAGAGAAGTAGCCATCCCACATTGCTCGGGGCACTTCCGTACGGTGAAGCCCATGCCTCACTCCCCTCAGAGCGCAGGTAAGGTGACACTCCTACATAGGTTTCATGTGAGGAATTCAGGCAATCCTCATCTCAATGCTCAACTGGTGTGTCTCCTTGCACCCCAGTACATGTGGGGTGTCCCAAGGAATGTCTTTTTCAGACCAAGGGAGCAGGATGATGGAGGATTTTGATGGGCCGCATCTTGAGATTCAGTTCAGTCCATCCCTACGGCCATAATGTTAGTCCTTATTACAATATGTTTACAACCAGTTTCCATGTCTTAACCATTTACATGTTGTATATCAATCTATATCAATCTCAATAAGAACCGAAGTGATAAAAATGTGTTATTTTTACTGATGCATACAGGTGCATGCATCATTTGTAACACTAGCAGTCAGGCATTGCATGTTCTGTTTCTTAAGCTTAACAACAAAACTGATGTGAGGCAATGGACTACTTTTCGTGTTATATTCAATAGGTATGTACATGTGTGAGCCCTATCTAGGATACTGCCCTATGATGTTTTCCACCACTGAGGGAGATGTAACCTTAGACTGGCTTCTACATAAAAGTATGTTGTGTTTATTTCTTAAAGTGTGCACAGTGTTTGTTCCAGATTAGGAGCTGTGTTTTCTACCTCCTTGCTAATATGCAATACCACCACCTTAGATCATCCGTAAGTACATGAGTACAGCAGTGGAATAGGGGATGCATTACAGGCAGATACTCTGGTAAGTCTGGCCAGGCACCTTTATGCTCTTATATGCAGGAACACTCAGGAGTCTACTAGGGCTACTCACTGGATGCACACCCATGTTGAGACCTCCCACATTGCTCCCTGGCCACCCAGCTACCTAACAAGCAAGGGCGTTGTGAACCCCCCACTTTAGCAGCTACAGCAGGGGTGGAGTTGTTGATGGGCCTCTCTTATCTGCACCTCGGCAGACAAGCGCTTATAAATAACGTGAAAGGGCGGGTGGGTAGGTGACTGAGTAAAAAAGGATGGATTGATGGGTGTGTTATATGGTTCCTACTTATTAAGTAGGACTGAGTATCAGGTCAACATAAACTTCAGAATATAGTGACTTGATCCACAGATATCATCAGGAAATGTTGACACAATTCCTAGCTGGTTAATAGTGCCCCATCGGAACCTCTAACCTTACCAGGGTACCAGATGGTATCACCAACCTCAAACATGACCATTCTTATTCCCAAGGAAATCGTAAAAACAGATCTACTCTTTCGTTGTTACTCTTGCATGCCCAAGGTAAACACAAGAAAGATACGAAAATATCTTTTTAAACATTTATTGAAGCAATCATATTCTTGTATAAAAAGCATGAGCTGTTATTATTAGGCAAATGAAACAAAGCATAGTAACCAGCATTATGAGAATGGTGAAAAAGATAAACAGTTTAACCATGATAACATTACAATGTGATTATACTCCTATGTATTACTACCTACACTACAAGAGCATAGTGGGTGTGCCCTCTGCCAGATCCATTGGGATAGCCTAACCCCCATACCTGAATATGATGTGTCAGGAGGCCGGTCTGATGTAGAACAGGCTATTGTCCTTTGCAGGATAAAGGTGAGAGTCCGCAGGGCTGCAGCTCAGTCACAGTGCACCGCGTTCCAGGATAATCCCAGCAGAAGTGTTTCTCTGCCAAATGTAGTACAGAGGCTGTTTACATAATAAAAGCAACTTTCATATCGCGCTGTGTCAAAGTTGCAGAGCTGATACAATGGTTTGTCTAGAGTCTTAGAGCTGTCTCCAGCCGGGCAACCAAATGCAATGGCATCGCGTTCTATGTTCTTAGCCTTGGATAGAGTCTATGAACACCATAATTGCAATACTTACTAGGAAAGAAGCTGCGTGTACTGTAACTTCTCAGCACATTATCGTATTAGTGTAAAACATGCAAAAAGTCACCATTAGAAAAAGATGTCACGCTAAAACGTGAAACTAAAATGGAGATTCAGCACGGGCCCTAATGTACATGTTACAATAGGTGTGTGAGTGAAAGTGTGGATGGATGGGTGAGTAAAAAGGTGGATGGGTAGATAGATGGATGAATGAGTAAAAGGATGGATGTAAGGATGGATTTGTGAAAAAATGGATGGATAAGTAAAAGGTGGGATGGATGGATGAAAGAATGGATAGATGAATGAAAGGAAGGTGGCTGGATGGATTAAAGAGTGGATGAATGAGTGAAAGGGTGGATGGATGATAAGAGGAAAGTTGGATGGCTGAGTGAGTGAAAGTATGGATGGCTGAGATAAAGGTAGGATGGATGGATGGATGGAATGATGAGTGGAGTGAAAGCATTGATGGCTGGATGAAGTGAAAGGGGGATAGATGGATGAGCAAAAGGATGGATGGATGAGTGAAAGGATGGATGCTGGGACGGTGTGAACCCCCAACTTTATCAGCTACAGTGAGGGCAGAGTTCTTTATGGGTCTCTTCTGTCTGCAACTTGGCAGACAAAGGTGAATAAGTGAGTGAAAAGATTGATGGATGTGTGAGTGAGTGAGTGAAAGGGTGGATGGATGGGTGAGTGAAAGGATGAATGGGTAGATGGATGGATGAATGAGTAAATGGATGGATGTAAGAATGGATGAGTGAAAGAATGGATGCATGAGTGAAATGGAGGGTGGCCGGATGGATGAAAGAACCGATGATGGGTCTCTTCTGTCTGCAACTTGGCAGACAAAGGTGGGTCAGTGAGTGAAAGGATGAATGGATGGATGGATGGATGTGTGAGTGAAAGGGCGGCTGGATGGGTGAGTGAAAGTATGGATGAGTAGATGGATGGATGAATGAGTGTAGATGGATGTAAGGATGGAAACAATGGATGGGTGAGTGAAACGAGGATGGATGGATGGAAGGGTGGATGGATGAACGAGTGAAAGAATGGATGTATGAGTGAAAGGGCAGCTGGATGGGTGAGTGAAAGTATGGATGAGTAGATAGATGGATGAATGAGTGTAGATGGATGTAAGGCTGGAAAGAATGGATGGGTGAGTGAAACCAGGATGAATCGATGATAGGGTGGATGGATGAAGTGAAAAGGTGGATGTATGGATGACTGATGGATGGATGGAGTGAAAAAGTGGCTGGATGGATGACTGAAAGGATGTATGGATGAGTGAAAGGGAGGGTGGATGGATGAAGGATGAAAGAGTGGATGGATGGGTGGATGAGTGAAATAATAGATGGATGAGTGAAAGGGAGGGTGGATGGATGGATGAAAGGATGGATGGATGGATGAGTGAAAGAATGGATGGGTGAGTGGCTGGATGGAAAATAAGTGAATAAAGAAATGAATGAAAGGGTGAATGGAGAGATGGAGGTGTGAAAGGGCGAATAGATGGATAGATAGATAGACAGACAGACAGACAGACAGACAGACAGACAGATAGATAGATAGATAGATAGATAGATAGCTTTGGAAATGTATAGGCGGATGGACGCTAAAAGACTGGATGATGGATCAAAGAATGAATGGGTGACAGAATGTAAGAGTGAAATGGTGGATATTAGCAGATGGATGGAAGGATGAATGGATAGATGCTTGGATGGAAGAGCCAAGCGAGGTTTATGGAGAGGGTCATGATGACTTGCTTCATTTGCTTTGTGCCATAATAGCTTTGGTTCAAAGTGGGGGGTATTTTAAATTTCTGGCTCCTGCCTTGCTCACAAGCCCCTTCATTACCTCCCTTGCCTGTCTTCCTCATTCCAGTTCTCACATAATAATGAGCCTTCTGTCTCTGTGGTACAAATTTCATCCACATAAGTACAAAAATACTCAAGTGCCCCTCCTAACATGGCTGACACAAATGTCCTGTTGTGTGACACATAAAGGAGGAGCCACATCATATGCACATCCTAAAATGCGCTTTTTCTTTTTATAAGTTTCTGGAAACAGTTGTTCTGGTGTGCAACTGTCTCAAGGAGCATGGATTTGTTTCTAAACTTAAATAAACCCAGCCTACAACCAGTCCAAAATCAGCAATTTATAGGGGCACTGTTCAGAACCTATTTGGGCAGAGTCTAACTCCCACCAGCACAGTGCAGGGTCCATGATCAACCACAGAACACAAGTCCTCTTCCAATTGGCAGAAGATAGCAGCAATTCATAAGGCCCTGTTATCTTCCCTTGTTTCTCAGGGATCAAACTGTTCAGATACGAACAGATGATCAAATCACAAACGCTTACATCAATGATCCAGGGAGCACAAGAGTCCCTCGTTTAGCCTGTCTAGCAGAGCAGATTGGGATTTGAGCTGAAGGGAATCTTCTTTCAATGGCAGTGATTTATCTTCCAGGGAAGGAGAATGAGCATGCAGACATTCTGAGTCATAAAGTCCCTTCCTCAGTATCCATGACCCTTTTCCAGGAGATTCTGAAGAGTTTCAATGTGCCATAGTTAGACCTTTTTGCTACTCCAAAGAATGCCCTCATTACCAGATTTTGTTCTCCTCTACCATGTCAGGGTGCTTGGGTGGTGGATGCAATGAGTTCCCAGTGGCCCAAGGGTCTTCTTTTTGCCTTTCCCCCCTTTGCACTTCTCAGCAAGATTTTATGCACGAACAGGGAGGAGCGAGTGGAGGTTCTTTTGATGGCACATTACTGGAACCATTGTTCTAGGTTCCTGTTGCTGCTTCAGCTAGCAGGCAAGCTACCATGTGTCTTCCCAGTTGCTCCTTCTCCTCTGAGATTTCCACAGGTATCAGTGAGGACTTTATGACGTCTCTCCCTAGGGGGCTGGGGAATGATAGGCAGTGATTTAAATCCGTGGGTTAGTTCCTCTGATATTTCTGTTTCTATTCAAAAGTCTATGAAACAGAGAAAATTAAAGGTCTACGAAAGGCACTGAAAGAATTTCTTAGTTTGGTGTAGTTCTAAAAACCCAGGGGCATATTAGCAAGACCGGCGATAAAATTATCGCCGTTTTAGCGGCAGGAAACTGCCGCTAAAGCGGCGATAATGGGCTTGCTAATATGCGTTATAGAATTCCAATAGAAGCCCAGGTTAGATGTGCAGGACATCTAACCTGGGCTTCTATTGGAATTCTATAACGCATATTAGCAAGCCCATTATCGCCGTTTTAGCTGCAGTTTCCTGCCGCTAAAACGGCGATACTTTTATCGCCGGTCTTGCTAATATGCCCCCCAGTTCCATCTACATGTGAAGATGGAGACATTCTAGAATTCAGTAGTGATGGTTTCCTTCTGGGTTGGTTTCTCTACATCATGCAGCCAGTAGGCAGCCATCGGAGCAACTAGAGGCCCTCTCTTTCCCATTTTGATATCCTAGCAGCCTGTCTTCTTGGGACTAATCAATTGCGGAGACAAATCATTCATACAGTGGTTCATTCCTGGGATTTGCCTCTGGTCCTTAATGTGCCACAGGGACCTATATTGGAACGACTCCAAACAATATATTTAACAGTTTTGACTCAGAAAGGTTTTTTTCCTTTGGCAATTTTCGCCAGGCCAGAGATTGGGGGAAATTGGAGCCTTTTTTTTTGTCATGAACCCTTTATTAAGTTCTTTGATGATGAGGTGGTGTTAGGACTGGATCCTTTTTTATGCCCAAAGATTTCTTCATTGTTTCATTCATTTATTCATTCATTCAAAACGCTATATTTCGGTCAAAGACCTTAAAAGCACCGCATAAACAATTGACAGTTCTAAACAGGACACGTACACATGTAATTTCAACCTGCACATAAACACAATATGCCAAGAGTCAGAAAGTCGTAGTTCACATTTGCCAATTTATATATATAAATAAATAAAATATTCATGTGACCTATAAAGTGCATAAGTTGTGCATGATAAAAAACTTTGATATATACAATCATGCTAACAATACTAAGAGTAAATCTAAGAACGCCCATGAAAAAAAGTGATGTAAGAGAGCAAGAAGCAACCTTTCTTCCCCATAGAATCTTAGCACAATATGCCAATTAGTGCCGCTTGTCAGATTATATGTATATGTAGGAAGGTAGGATCCTTCTGCATGGTTACCCCCACTTTTTGCCTGGTGCTAAGCTGTTTTTGACTAGTCTGACTAGGATCCTGCTAATCAGGACCCCAGTCTATCTGCTTTCTCCCTTAAATTGGTATGTTAAGTACTTAGGTACAGCCCATATTGCATTTTGGGGTACCCTTATCAGTACCTAGTATATGGTACTAAGGTACCCAGGGCATAGGTACCCCAGAGATCCCCCATGGGCTGAAACATGCATTATGCCACCCATGGGAGACCCTTCAAAATGGAACTACAGGCCTGCCATTGCAGCCTGTGTAAGCTTACTACAGATATATGTTTCCTATATCTGGGGTCACTGCACTTAAAACCTCTAAGTCACCTCTATAGCAGGCCTTATCAATCCTGAAGGCAGGGTGCTTGGTTCTAAGTGTGAGTGTGCCCCTGCATGAGCAGGACACCCCTATAGCCTACGGAGTCCATTCTCCCGGGTTGTAAGTAAAGCAGCCATATACTATATAGAGGGGCACCGCGTAATTATGCGATGACCATCTCGAAACTGGCTGCAACGAATCCAATCATGTTTGGTATCAAACATATTGGAATCATACCCCCACACCGTAAACGGTGTGGGAGGTATGATTGCAAGCACTGGAAGCGCCCTCCGTTAGGCTCTCAGTGCTCCCGGTACCCACCTTCTTGACCCAGACAGCACAAAATGGTTGCTGCCGACCAGAGACACCATTGTGCCCTCCTGCTGCTGAGCCAAGCTTGAGATGGGGAAGGCAGAACAATAGGCATCCTGTCACAGGGAGGTGTGACCACCTCCCAGACTTAGTGTATTGGGGCAGGGTGGGTGCGCTTGCCAGCACCACTCAGTCTGCTTGAGGGGCACATTTGGTGTCCCCATGCATAGTCCAGTTCAAACCAGCTCTGGGAGCCGTTGGCTCCCGTTCTGGCGCGAAACCTCCCCCCTGTCCAGACCCTCCCCTGGGAGGGTCGCCTGAATCATCCCAACCCTTTCCTTAGCGTACTTAACAGCTTACCTGTGGGTGGATCCCTAGATTCATCGTGGGACAAGATTCAGATCAGACACCAGTTCTTCTTCTACCGTCGAGGCACTCTGGACTTCGCTGGACTTGGTTTGGGCTCGACTCGGTCTCCCTTCCAGTCTGCTGCATCGTCTGTGCACCATACACAAACCTTCCAAGGCCTGTGGGCATCAAAGACACATGAAGGAATCTCCCTTGGAGTGAAGGAGTCACTCCCCTGCATTCGCAGGCACCGTAACTAAGTTGACCGGTCTGCTGATCCTGAGCCCCTCCGGACTCCGTAAGGTTCTGCAACATAGGTGGTAGTTTTCCACAGCTCCCGAGGCCTGCCCTGCCCTTTCACCAAGTTTAAGGCCAGTATCCCTCGTGGTGGTTGCAATAACCAAACCCCTGTGCACCGCATCAACTTGCAGTTGCAAAAGCTTGTAGGCTTCCTTCCAAGAAGATTTTCAGACTCCAAGTAGCCCCACCCTCCAGCACCTCCAGTGACCAGAATCTTCAGCCACACCACATTGTGTGCATCGTGGCCTTCATCTTTTGGTGAGCTGCTTGGGGTCCTCTCGCGACTCCAGTGCCTCCAGCCTGTGGGTCCAATTGAGGGTCACCTTTGTTTCTTTTGGGTGCACCTGATTGCTCGGGCCTGCCCTGACTCTCCTGCTTGTGGTGGGTCTCCTGGACTTTGCTGGTTCTGCCATTGCACCTTCTTCGACTTCTGCATTGGTTGCATTTGCCAAGGCTTGCTGGCGCTCCCGCCGGACACCGACCCCTCAGCACTCGACATCCGACGTGGGACAGCTCGTGCACAGCTCCTGGCCTTCCTCAGCATCGCCTGGTCCTCACAGCTGCAGAGTTAAGGTCATTGTCATCCATCCTGCAACACCCGACATCGGAGGGCATTCGTCTTCCAAGTCTCCTGGTCACTCCTGAGTGACATAGACTCTGTCCCAGGTACCTCTCATCTCCAATCCACCGCACGGCACACACCATGTGGCAAGTTCCAAGAAATATATGCCTGTACTTTATTTATAACGCAGGAATCAATGACCGGATGGATACCCATCTTCAAAGTGCAAGCTTCCCTATCCCTTGTGAAACTTGTATTCCAAGTGCCCTGTTTCAGAGTGGCCCTTAATTGATACGGTGATAAAGTAAAGAGCAGGGACTGATCTAATTGCAGCAAATCAATCGCAGTCCTAAAATTTCAAAAAATGAATGACTGTTCTTTTAGACATTCTAAAATTTCTTTCCGAAGTAAAGATCTTAGTGTGCCATAATCACTCTTTACCAGACCTAAAACCCAACACACTATCCCCGCGAGACCCTGTGCCCAGGTACTTCTCAATCCAAATTCTAACCTGAGGGCGGCCGCGAAACATACCGAATTAACTGAGGCTAAACTTCTTAAAATTCGTACTTCCAATTCATTTAGAAATCCCCATTTCTCTACATCGATCAATTCCATACTATACAGCAGGGAGGTGTTGATTTTTGCACGAAATACCTCCAATAAAAGGTCATCGTCATCCATCCTGCAACACCCGACCTCAGAGGGCATTCGTCTTCCAAGTCTCCTGGTCACTTCTAAGTGACATAGACTCTGTCCCAGGTACCTCTTATCTCGAATCCACCTTCGGATTCCACCGGACACTTTCTCCTTCTTCAGCAGCGGCACTTTCCTGAAGTCCTCCAATGGGTTAGATGGCGGTTTCCGACACCACTTAACACCTATGCACCTGGCTTCCCCGGTGTAGGTAACGTGGATACTAGGGTATCCACAGGTGGGGTGGCTCTTCAACCTTCTGTCTTCCACTGGGTTTCTTCAGGGTCCACTGGGAAGGGTCCTTAATCTTTAAAAATCCACCTGCGACTTACCCGTAGAGTTGTACAGAGCACGCCGTCATGTTCCCACACTGCACACGCTCTCTGTGGGGTCCCTATCTACTCACCTTGGGTGGTTCCTTGGGTCCCCAGCACTTCTACGTCCTCTCGACACTGTCTTGACCCGAGTTATGGTTCGTATACCACTTTCTTAGTATATGGTTTGGTCCCCCCTGGGGTCCACTGTGTATTCTGTGCTATTTACTGAGTATCTTTGCAAAGTATTGTGTGCATTGTGATTATCTCCGGGTAGGAGATATCTAAACGTGTTAGAGAGCATATTATAATAAATACATATTTTTATAAATACCTTGTGTGGTTCTTTTTCACTTAATCTATACTATAAGATTGCATTCTGGTAAAACAAGCTGCTTTACACTTCTTCTGGACTAAGCCTGAAGCTGCTCTCCACAGCTACCACTTAGAGAGCTTTTTAAGGTTGTTTAAGACCTCTTAAATCACAATAAGGGTTGTCTGGACTGCTGCAAGGTGCCCACTTACATTAGTGGACATCATATACCAGGCCAGCTTCTCACAGTATAAATAAATAGATCTTTCATTTAACCAATAAATTAGGCAAATTATGCGTGCTGAAACTTTGATATGTACAAACATGCTAACAATACTAGGAGGATAAATCTAGGAACGCCTTTAGAAGGAGGTATTGTGAAGGGATGAATTTTAGTCCTTTTTCCCCATAGGGTCATAGTACGATCTCAAAGCTGGAGTGCTTAGATAGAGCGTTCATAGATGAGCAGAATGAAATTAATACAACTGTTACAATATTAATATGATTCCTCTACCAGTATTCATGGTTAGGTTGTTTTGATTAAGTTGTTTAAAAGCGTCTATCACAGTGGATCCAGGGTGGGCATTAGGGACAGGATCCTATCTCGGATGGGGCAGATACACTCTTAGTATTTGGCTATAGAGAATATTACATAAGGTGTGGTGTCTGACCTACAGATTCTTAGTGCAATCTGGTGTTGACGAGTACCCAGGGTACGGCAGAAGGGGGGCAAACCAGTGTTTACACAGGCCAGAATATGTCACACAGAGAATAGAAGGTGCTCTTCAGTTTCATCTGGTTCACTGCACACTGGTCATAGCTTATTCCCATACTTTATTGGGTATAGCTTTAACAGAGCGCTCGACGCTCTTAAAATTGTAGGGGTGCATTATATTCATGTACGAACTGCACTCACATATTAAAATGAAGTTTATATATCATTATATCAAAATCTGTAGAATGAAATTGTGATGTTATTTAGGATTGATTAGCATTTTGTACGTATTTAGAGAAATGATGTAATAGTGCACGTACATAATGATTAGTAGGTAAAAGAAACGTAGTCATTGTAATAGGATTCATATAAGGCCTGTGTAACAAGTGCACAGTGAAAAAAACGTTCTTAGGTTAGCCACAAATGTAGGCCTAACTTTTGTTTTTCTAAAAGGTTTCATTTCTCGTCGTTTGCTCTTAGATCAGGAGCTAATTAAAATATATGTGTGTAGAAAGTTTTCTTTTCACCCCTACTGCAGGTGCAGGAATTTGACCTCGTTATTTTAGATTTAAGAAGATACATAAGAGGAAAGGAATGCCTTTGAAGAGCTCGGACAGAGAGAAGGGAGGACACCTTCCGTGCCTGGTAAAACTTGGAAACCAAGGTCGACAGACAGAATTGTAAAAATTAATTGGACTTTGTGGAAAGTTACTCAAGAAGGTGTTCATGGAATAATGTACCATGTGACCCGTTAGGGGTGTAACTTTGTCTTTTTGTATTAGGCACAGGGACAGATTTGGGGGACTTCTGCTTTTGACTGAGGAGGGAGAGCATCTTACATCGAGCTCTGTAGCTTTATGCTACTTCACCCATTTAACGTGAGTGCACTTCTTAGGAAGTCAACACGTGCTGACACTTTTTGGGAAATTCTTCTGGGAAATTAGGAAGGGATGCCACTTTAGAAGTAGAGTAGGGACAGATTATTCTTCAATTCGGAAATACAAATGAAAAGGGATCTGGACGCAGTGTCTATACTCAGCTGGGTTCTGATTTTGGAATTTATTGCTCTATGCCTATTGTGCCGTATGAACTATATTCGTAGATTGGGCTCTGTATTAGTATTCATGTATCTTTACACCTTGATCTTGAGGTGTGTCTATATTCTGTTGTTTCTGGCTTTGTAATAAACCAACAAAAACTGAATTTGGAGTCCGTAGTCATTTAGTTGGACGGGAGGGGAAATGTATAGCTGGTAAATTGTTTTCTTCCCTCCACACTTCCTAGCAGGCAACAAAGACCATCGGCCAGATATTCCTGAGTAAATTTAGTATATGGAATTCGGCCCCATCAGCTTATTCCTATGGCAATTTCGTCAGGCCAGAGATTGGGGGAAATTGGAGCACTTTTTTTTATCATGAACCCTTTATTAAGTTCTTTGATGACAAGGTAGTGTTAGGACTGGATCCTTCTTTTATGCCCAAGATTTCTTCATTGTTTCATCTTTCCCAGGGCTTAATCCTTTCAGTTTTTCCCTTCTCCTTCGACAGAACAAGAAATTCTTTGGCATTCTCTGGACCCTCATAGGGCCCCTTTTATCTATCTTCAAAGAACGGCTTTCTTTAGAAAAAAATATTTTTTCTCCTTTGGTCTAGCTAACAATGGTCATTATTTTTCCTCTTCAACCTTAAGTAGGTGAGCTAGGATGATCGTTTCCCTAGTTTCCTAAAGGGTGGGTATCCCTTTGTCTGCAATTATTAAAGGTTGGTCCTCTTCTTGGGCCACATTTAACCATGCCTCATAAAAGGATATTTGTACAGCAGCTGCTTGTGCCTCTCCACATACCTTGATTACATACTATAGGGTACAGATGGGGAAAGTAGATATCTCTTCCCTTGGTCCAGCAGCTCTATCAGCAGTCCAATTATCTGTTTGGATTTAATCACTTTGTAAATATTAAACCCATTGTTTGTGTTGCATTTCATACAGTACTATGATTCTTAATAGCAATTTTAAAATAAGCCTGGATATAAATTAACATGTGAGGGGTGGGACGAGGCAGACGGGTGAGGAAGGTAATGCTTCGATTACCAACTGATAATCTTCATTTCCCCGAGTCATAGTCTTCCTCATCACAGTCCTACTTTCCCTACCCCCTCCTGGTAATAACATAATACTAAAATCAACAGTTAAAAAAGAAATAAAAAAGGAGAAAGGGAGGAAAGTTAAAATGGTTATTATGATGAAGATCTTGGTATGTCCAGGAAGTGCACATCACAGGGCTCATCTGTCAACAATGCACATCTGCCCCAAGTGGCCGGGCAAAAACATTTGCATGACAGCATGCATTTTCATCCATACTGCCAGAGGTTTTGTTGTACTTCCACATCTTGTTCATAATGTATGTGTGTAGTCACTGCCTCAATGGCTGTCAAATTTCCCTCTCTGTGGTGTGGTGTGACTCATCTAGTGCCGCCTACTCCTGCTGAGTCCTTCCCACTGCTTCCTCGTTTTGGTCACGTTTTGGTCACGTAGCTCATGCTGGCCAGTTTGTGATAGCAACCATTAGTCACAGATCCTTTGTTGTGTGTGTAGTTGTATGTATGTATATAGTATTTCTATAGCACAATTCTAGCCAAAAGGCAGCAGAGCACTGTGCATGGTCAAAGAGAAGCATAAGATCAACAAGTAGTATGAGCTGCAGCTGGTTTGTGGACGGCTCTCCTGCTTAGAAGTAAGAAGGTTGAATTGAGATGATGGCAGTGGCGTAGCTAGACCATTTGCCGCCCGTGGTGGTCCCTACGTTTGCCGCCCTGCTGCAGCCACGTGTAACAGTGGCGGGGAGAGGGTGCTGGCGATTCCTGTGTTTGCCGCCCCGCGATGGCCGCAGGTAAGATCGGGGGGCAGCCGCCGCCCCCAAAACTCGTGCCACCTGGAGCGGACCGCCCCTCCCCACACCCCCTCCTTGCTACACCACTAGAGGATGGGTTGCAGTTGGAGGTCTGCGATTGAGGGGCCATATTGCTGTACTACCCTCTTTGCTCTGTATATGTATGTGTGTGTTTCTTTCTTTGATGGAAGCACTGGTATTTGGTATTCTACGCATTAGGGATGTTTTCTGTTTCTTTGCTTTCTATGAAAGCATTTTGCCATTTGTAGTTCTCTATTGTAGTTTGTTTCATGCTGGATGTCGTCATGTTTGTTGGGCGATGCTGATATATAGTTGGAGGTGCATGGGCATGGCGCTGGCTGTGCCTCGACTTTGTAGTGCTTTGGTGGTCTTCGACCATGGTACGTTTTGTCTCCCATGTGTTTGTTTGATTGAAGCAAGCATGCTTTTCTGCTTTGGCAACTCTTTGGTGAAATGTATCTTCACAGTCTCTTCATGGTGGCAAACACTCTCACTTGGCCTAGCTTGGTATGAACCATAACATAGAAACATTCTCACTGTGACAGAGTAAAATATGTATATTATATCAAGTGTCTTTACCAAGGCCCACCTGTTATAAGGCGTACTATATCCTTTTGGGAGATAAATGAACAAGTTACTTACCTTCGGTAAGGATGTATCTGTAAGAGACATATGTTAGTTATAGATTCTATATCACTACTGTGCCTGTCGAAAAAAATCGAAAAAGAATAAGTAAGGGAGTCTAGTGTGGTTTGTTCAGCATGATCTTATATTGTGCATCACATATATATTTTATAATTCATTTCAAAGTATTATACGTTTTAAAAGTATTTACAATCTCTATCCTGTAAAGCAGTGGTTCTTAATCTTTTGAGCTCTTTGGACCCCCACTTAATCATGGGTAACAGCCATTACAATGCGGCTGTTACCACTCATGCCTTTACCACGCATGCGTTACAGCACATGCACTTCTATCACTCATAGCCTCTACCTCAAATTTTTTTACAATGCATATGACTTTACAACGCATGCATTTACAACGAAATAACGTTGTACAGGTATGCATGGGGAGGGATTATGCCTGGTACTGGTGGTAAGGGCATATGCGTGGTAAAGGTGCTGGCGTTTGGTAAGGCCATATGCATGGTAAAGCTGCCAGCGTGGTTAAGGCTATCGGCAACGTTAGAGGAAGCAGAGAGACCCTTCTGCTTCCTATTTATGACCTGCTCCGCACTTGAAGAGATGCCTCGTCATTGGTGTGAGTGAGGCAAGGGGGATTGGGCCTGGGGGAGGGTGGTTTTAGGGCTTTAGAGGCGGGGGGTACTGTTTTAGGGTTTAAGGGTATTTTTTAAAAAGGGCTAGGGAGTCCTGTTTTAGGGTTCAGGGCAGGGGACGGGTATTTATAAAAAGTGGGGGGCCAGGGGAGGGGGTCGCCGGGGTACTGTTTTAGTGCTTAGGGCAGGTGTGGGTATTATTTAGAAGGGCTGGGGGCTGGGGGCTGGGGGGGGTTGCGCTGGGGTCCACCTTTAGGGCTCAGGGCAGGGGTCAGGTATTTGTAAATAGGGCTGGTTGCCACAGGGGATAGCCACGGGGACCGGTTTTAGGGCACAGGGCAGGGGTCAGGGAAAGCCTTTACCACGCATATGTCTTTAACATTCATGATTTTACAACAAAATTTGTTGTAAAAGCATGCATGGTAAAGGCATATTCGTTGTTAGAAAATGCGTGGTAAAGGTTATCCGTGGTAAAGGCATCACATTGTAAAGCACACGTGGTAAAGACACGTGTTGCAACGGAATGCGTTGTTCCATCATACAATCCTTAATCATTACTGGAACCCAGGGGCCACTACTGAGGCGTTACTGGAAGCTTGGGACCTCGGTCAAGCATTTTTGATGATTTGAACCACAAACAATACACAAAAACACAGAAACAAGCATTCATCAAACAAATACACAAATGATTATATATTGTAATTAATTCACAAACAAATATAAAAAAATCAAAATTGTAATTTTAATGTGAGAGTTCGAGCTTTTCTAAATTCAGTTGAGGCCACTCATCATCCATACTAAATTCTGTTTGGTGCCCTTGTTCTGCTCCCACAAATCAATCTGAGGAAGCTATCTAAATTTTAGCCTCTAAATTCAAATACCTTCACATTTACAGAATGTTTTAAAATTTTCAATTTTACATTTTGCTTCTTTATTTATATACACTTTATTAATCGATTAATGTTATTTAATTTTCTAAGCAGCCACAGACCACCTGAGTAAGCTTCACGGACCCCAGGGGTACCAGGGCAACAGCTTAAGAACCACTGCTGTAAAACAGGGGGGCATATTAGCAAGACCGGCGATAAAATTATCGCCGTTTTAGCGGCAGGAAACTGCCGCTAAAACGGCGATAATGGGCTTGCTAATATGCGTTATAGAATTCCAATAGAAGCCCAGGTTAGATGTCCTGCACATCTAACATGAGCTTCTATTGGAATTCTATAACGCATATTAGCAAGCCCATTATCGCCGTTTAAGCGGCAGTTTCCTGCCGCTAAAATGGCGATAATTTTATCGCCGGTCTTGCTAATATGCCCCAGGGTTTTAAGTCCAAATGTATAAAGAAGCTCAATTGATGACAACAATGTTTTATTAATTTTCAGACTAACAAACTCATTTGTTCATCATCATCTCCTTTTTCTATTTTGAAGATCTAATCCATATTATCTATGCCATGAAACCATAAGAAATAAACTTAGGGACTGTCTTAGATATTGGAGTAATTGCACTCGAGATTTAGGGTTGTGTGTCGCCCCAAAGAATATCTCTTCCATTGGCATAAATCGCCATCATGACAGGAGCGTAAAAAAGGCTCCTCCAGACCCTGAGGAGCAGGGGGGCCCCCCAAACCTGATTCGGCCCCGTTCAGCCAAGGCCAATGAATATCTATGAGAAATGGGAGACTCAGGGACCCCATTTCATATTCTGCAGGGGGGGGGCATCATTTTGGGTCATGCCACTGCTTCATGATGGTTCCTGTCAATGCATTGAAAATGTGCTGTGCAGCACCATCAACATGCCGGTGCCTTATCGCACACTTTCAATATCTTTTTTTTTTACAAAAACAAAATCCCAAAGCAGCATTTTATTTTTGAAAATAAAAAATGCAATCACCTCCTTGCCATGGGAATTTTTTCCCATGGTGAAGGTGTCATTAAAATGTCTTTACTTTCACTTACCGACACGTTTTGGATGCCAATGTATGAAAGCAAAAACTGGCCATTTGTTCACCCACTCTTAATAGGGCAGCCAGACAAATGGAGTAAGGTCAGCGGTGGAGTCTCCATTGCTGACATACTTAAGTTCCACCAGACTCAAAATGAGGCGTAGGGGGTACTCCATTACTGTTGCGATTGAGTCCCCTCGCCCCCAAACTC
Source organism: Calotriton arnoldi (assembly GCA_963921515.1). Classification (NCBI taxonomy): domain Eukaryota; kingdom Metazoa; phylum Chordata; class Amphibia; order Caudata; family Salamandridae; genus Calotriton; species Calotriton arnoldi. The sequence goes on from CAWUFW010000669.1 coordinate 796,071, forward strand.
TAAATCAGGCCCTTAGTGTGTTTCACATCTCAACCAGAACTGAACAAGAGCCCTTTCCCATATATTGTTAATTGTACTGAAGAATACCTAAACACATCATTAAACAATATTTTGAAATCAGACAGTGCCTTTTACACTTTATTCCATTCTCAAAGTCCAATCTTAGTATGTGGCGCATCCAAGGGCGGTGTGACCACGAAGCTGCTTTAAAACGTTGATTCATTGTGGATGGTTTGGAAGAGAGGTTCATGACTTTCTATCAGTCACGGCTGAACTCGCAAATCAGTGGTGGGGCGAGGGGTACGGGGGTGGAGAAAAAAAAATCACTTACCTGTCGGCCGGCTGGCCGGCCTCCGCCTCTTTTCCGTCCTCTTCCAGGCTTCGACTGGAACAAGAAGCAGAAAGCAGGATAGGCTCCCTTGAGCCAATCACAACGCTGCAATGCAGCGTTGTGATTGGTAAGCACCCAGGCTCCCCTAAGCAAATCTCAACGCTGCAATGCAGCGTTGTGTTTGGTCTGAGCGCTGTGGTTTGACGCTCAGATGGGAAATGGAAGCCTGGGCATGTTCTCCACCCAGGCTGTAATGCAGCCTGGGTGGAGAACATGCTAACTGCGCATGAATGTTTGGCTTGCCCCAGAGGGCCGGCCAAACATTCATGCGCACTTATGAGGGTGTCACCACTCCTCCTCCTGCACAGCCCAGCCCCGCTCCGCGCCACAAAACTACCCCAGCACAGAAAAATTAAATGATGATAACATCTTGTTATTATAATTTTATTTTTCCTTTTTTGCCGTGCTGAAAGGCATTGGGGCGACGCTCCTCCACCTTAGCGGAGGAGCCGTCCCTGCTCCCAGTAGCTTCTAGATCCAGTGGAAGTGGTGGGAGGGGCGGCATACTTCCCTCTGATATCTAAAGACAGAGCGTAGATGGAGGGGATATCATGACTGGTTTCTGTAGACCATATTTCCAATAAGGGCTCGTGGTGGCTTTCTGCCATCCAGATGTAGCCCAGCTGTTGCTGGTTAACTATACTGTGCCAGAGAAAATAGACATCATAATCAGCGTGCTGGTAGTTGAATGAGACACAAACGTGTTGGCTTACATTACTGCTATTAAATGCATGTTGAAAACGCTGCCAAACTGTGTTCTACTTCTCAAGTGGAAGCTTTTGCTACCTGGGGCTGCTGGATGGTTCATGACTACGTTTTGTGTGGGAATCTTGGCAGGATCGGACTGTGACAGACAAAATGCCACCACACCAAATAAAAGTGGCTCCCTAATACTAAATCATTTAGCTATAAAAGTGGCCCACATTTGCCAACCTCAGCAGTTTTGAAATTTAGGTGTTTTGCAAGGTTTAGGAGATTGCATGCATTTGTACTTGGTGCAGGCAGTGAATGTTTTAACATCGGGGACATCAACAGTAAACACCGGCCCACCAGGCCATAAAACCGGCCCACAAGCATCCAAAACAAGCATTTGCAATGCAAAAGGTCTTGCATTACTGATAGTTTGAGGTATTGGCGTTGCAAATAATAATGCAACACCAATTGCTCATACTTTAAGTAATGCGAGACCTAGTGCAGTGCAAATGCTTGCGTAGTGAGCCAGGAACCAGCAGTGTATGTCTCAGTGCAGTACTGCAAGCTGCTCCTAGAGGTCCCTAGTGAGCAAGGCACCAGCGCTGCATGTCTAGGTGCAGTACCGCAAGCTGCTCCTAGAGGTCCCTAGTGAGCAAGGCACCAGCACTGCATGTCTCGGTGCAGTACCACAAGCTGCTCCTAGAGGTCCCTAGTGAGCAAGGCACCAGCACTGCATGTCTAGGTGCAGTACCGCAAGCTGCTCCTAAAGGTCTCTGGTGAGCAAGGCACCAGCACTGTATGTCTAGGTGAAGTACCACAAGCTGCTCCTAGAGGTTCCTAGTGAGCAAGGCACCAGCACTGCATGTCTACAAAGTTGGAGTTATTGTCATTATAAATGGCAATGTTTTTTACCTAGCCATTTTGCAGTGTGCAGTACCATATGTGGCCAAAAGGGGACCGATTTTTGTCACAAATGGTACTGCACCCTGCAGAAGATATGGTAAATCCACCCTACCCATAATGCATTGCATACAAGACAGTACTACAAGTACATTCAAATAGCTATGTGCATATATACAATTAGTAGCTTTGAAATGTGACTAGGGAGTAACAACACATGTAACAGGGGGTGTCCTCATGGTAGGTTACAAGAAGAGACAAGGCGGTACTAAGGAGGGACTACTAAGCCTATTGACCAATGAAAAGCCACCATTTACAAAGGACAGGGACAGTAGCCAATTAAAAAGATGGGCGGAAAGTGGGCGGAGCTTTATGCCCATATCCTGAATACAGCATTTCTCAAAGAGACAGCGCAAGCGCTGCCTAGGCAAGACCTAAAAATGGCCAATACACTGACCTGTCAGACCAGCCCTTCTGTCATTGCCAGATTGCCAGTACAGACAAGTCCAACCCTGATGCTTGGTGGCCAGGGCATTATGCAGGGTTTTGGAATGCAGGTGCCCCTGCCCCACTCTCGGGAGTCTCCCTTCTATGCAAGGGTTTTGTCGGTCTGTGAGTTGGCTTGGATAAGTGAAATGTTTGAATGCCCCAAGGCCAGGATTTACTAAGATTTTTCATCAGGGTTGCGTCACTTTATTGGTGCAGCCCTGACGCAAAATCTATTTTGGGATTTGAAAAGCCATGCAAATCACAATTTTTGTGTGGCTTTGAAAAAACAGTAATGCAACACAGTGCATAGTGCTGCCTTGTGTTACCCTGTGTCAGGTACACATTACATGGGTGATGCTTGGACGTTTCCAAGCATCCATCCATCTAAGAATAGATTTTGTGCAGAAAGGTATCCCTTCCTGACTAAAAAACTATTCTGACCACAACACAGGCACCCTTGCATTGTGACGCAAGGGTGCCTGCGTTGGCGCAAGGCTACCCAAGTGCACCAGTGCAAAGAGAGAGCACAAGTGCGCCATATCTTAATGAATATGGCGCATGTCTGCTCTCTGCTTTTCACGCAACGTAGTGCAGCAAGTTCCCTTCCTGCGTTGCATGAACATTTAAAAAATCTGGGCCCAAATTTTGGATGCTTTCACAACATTTTGTGTTACACCACTGCCTGATGGGAGTTGGCCATTTCTATTTATGGATACTGTAGAATGGAAATTAAGCATGGGCCCAATGATGATATAGAACGGGAGCACATGGCAAAACAAAGATTGGAACTCAATGTAGCCGTAGCAAGAAATATTTTGCATCCCAGAGATGTCAGGGGGGGCGGCTATTTTTTGACCTATCAACATGATGCCCATATGTCAAGCTGAATCAGCATTCTTTACATGGACACATGTAAAAGACCGAAGGCCTGGTCTAGAGTTTGGCGAACAGGTTACTCAGCCACAAATGTAATAGATAACCTGTCCACCTTATTTCAGGTGCCACCGGATATGAAGCACTTGGGGAATAGCTGGTGGTTGGGAAGTTCTTCTTCTGGGATCGTTTCCTGCCATACCTATCTGGGCTGTTCTCCAAATTAAGTGATTATGGGTTTTACAGACTTCATAGGACACTCGCTGCCAGACTTCACGACGCGGGAATACAGGGAGCCGCCCTTGACTGGATCCGATCCTTCCTCTCCGACAGGACCCAGAGGATCCGACTCCCGCCCTTCCTCTCCAAACCCACGGAAATCAGCTGCGGAGTACCCCAGGGATCATCTCTCAGCCCCACGCTCTTCAACATCTACATGGCCCCCCTCGCCGCCATCGTCAGACAGCATGGGCTCAACATCGTATCCTACGCCGACGACACCCAACTCATCCTCTCGCTCACGAAGAATCCCGAAGACACCAGACTCTGCTTCCAGGAAGGAATGAAGAACGTGGCAGCCTGGATGAAGGACAGCTGCCTGAAGCTTAACTCAGAGAAAACCGAGATCCTCATCCTCGGACCCTGCACCACCGCCTGGGACAACACCTGGTGGCCACCCGCCTTCGGGAGCCCACCCACCCCTACAGACCACGCTCGAAACCTCAGCATCATCCTTGACTCCTCCCTCTCCATGAACCGCCAGATCAACGCCGTCGCCTCCACCAGCTTCAACTGCCTTCGCATCCTCCGCAAAACCTTCAAATGGATCCCCCCCGACTGCAGAAGGACCGTCACCCACGCGCTCATAACCAGCAGACTGGACTACGGCAACGCCCTCTACGCCGGAATCAACAAAACTCTTCTACGCAAACTACAAACCATCCAGAACGCCGCAGCCAGACTCATCCTCGGGACACCACGCCATGAGCACATGACCCAACACCTACGTGGCCTCCACTGGCTCCCCGTCGAGAAGAGAGTCACTTTCAAACTCCCCACCCACGCCTACAAATCCCTCAACAACATCGGATCCAACTACCTCAACGAGAGACTTTCGTTCCTCCGCCGACCTCGCCCTGGCAGAGGTCCCCCGCATCCGCAGAAAGAGAACCGGCGGGAGAGCTTTCTCCTACATCGCAGCAAAAACCTGGAACGAGCTCCCTGTGACCATCAGACGCTCCCCAACCCTGCACACGTTCAGGAAGGACCTCAAGACCTGGCTCTTCGACTGACCCGGAGCCACCGCCCCCCCCCCCGTCCTCCCCCCCAGCGCCTTGAGACCCTCACGGGTGAGTAGCGCGCTATATAAACCCCTGATTGATTGAAAGTCTGCCCCTCTGGCCACAGAAAAAGCTTCACACTCTGATTTGATTGTGAGAATACAAGGGACCTCCTGTCTACTCTGTATCACACAATCAATACTGGGGGGAGCAAAGCTGTAACCATTACAAATTTCCTCCACAATTAGCAGAACACTGGGGGAAACAGTGAATAGAAATGCACCCAAATAAAGTGCTCTGTTAAGTTCATAAATTAAACGTGCACGTTTAGGGCCTCATTTATGAGGTTTTGCTGTAGGGCAGCGCCGAAGGCATTCCTGCAACACCCATGCAGTTTTCTGAGTGAAAAGGGCACATATTTATAAGGCCATGAAAAGCCACATAAAGTGGCTTTACATGGCCTTATATATATGCCGTGGCACACTGCGCCACCGGAACGTCAAAAAAAGTGATGTTCTGGTGGCACAATCGTGCTGGTAGGGCCTATAAGGCCCGTAGGGTCTCATTTATGAGGTTTTACCGTAGGGCAGTGCCCCAGGCCTTCCTGATGCGCTGCCCTGCGGTAAAAGAAAAGGGCAGGAATGCGCCGTATCTATCAGATACAGTGCATTCCTGTCCTTTTCCCCTGCAGCTGCGCACAATAGGTTGCCGTGCTCCAACGCAGGCACCTCTGCACCATGCAGTGTCAAAAAGCCATGGATGTTGCTGGGAACGCCCCCAGCAATACCCATGGAACGCCTCTTTCACGCAGTTCTCTGAGTGAAAGGGGCACATATTTATAAGGCCCTGAAAAGCCACGTAAAGGGGCTTTACTTGGCCTTATAAATATGCTGGGGCACATCGCGCCACCGGAACGTCAAAAAAGTGCCGGTAGCGTCTATGAGGCCCTCAGTGTTTTACACCCCTAATGAAATACGTGGCATGTCAGATCTCTGGTAGCTGCCAGTAAAAAGTGCTGATATGTTATGAAGTTCTCCCTAACTTACAGTAAAGCAGAGTACTTGGCAGTTCATTAGTAAAGCGCTTCTTACAAAAGTGAAATATTCTGTGTGTCCAGTTACTGTTACTATCAGATGCACATTTTTTCTGATTGGCACGTACTTTCATAAGAGGTTTATTAGACAGTACGTTCATATAAACAGAGAACATTTCATACCTTTAAGGAAAATGTCAGGTTCTCTTTAGAGGCATTTAAAACAATATTTTATAACGCATTCTGAATAGTCCTCAAAACCTTCTCCACATGTAAAGTTACAGGAAGAGATTCTAACTGAGCTAGCAAGGCGAAAGCACCAGCACTCACTGAATTACTTAGTCGCATCCAATCAGCAAAAGAAAGTCTTTGCTTATGTACAAACAAGTAGAAGATCAGCACATGTTACAGAGTGTCAATTTGAGGCACACCACAGTTAGACATCAATCAGAAATCAACCTACTTTTTGTGATTATTTTTAAGAATCAGGCCCAATTGCATCTTCAGTAGAAGACGACTCTAATTTGTATCCCAGAAGAAACTTAGCAGATATTATCCACCCCAAATCATGGTACCAAATAAACTCAAATTACTCTTTCCTCTCGATGTACGTCATACCATATGAAATTGACAGGCCACCTTCATCTTCTGACTCAGTTTGATTTATCATAACCGGGTCTCATAATACAACAAGGGACATAGTCAATTTAATTTAATTTAATTAAAATGTAAATTAATTTTTTTTACAACTGTTTCATCCAACCTGATCTTCAAAGCCAAAATTCTACAAAACAGGAGCCATTGGTAACTCAAGGCATTCAGATTATGAACAATACATTTTAGACCCAGGAATTCACTTATACATCTTGTAGAGAGCTCAGGTCTAACCACAAAGTCTCAAGCCTACTTCCTTCAGGAAGTGATAAAGCATTGGGTAGGGATTGCGTTGGAAGCAAGACATATCAAGAGACATGGTGTGCTATTGTAGCGAAAGAATTGCTCCTTGGTACAGTGTCAGTCTGACGTTTTAGAATATTACATAAGGCTCCTTGAAGAACTGCCTGTAAGACCTGAGGCTTTGTAGATTGCACCATTGGATCCCAATAATAAACTCATGTTCTTGGTAGAGAGAATCACTCCAGGAATCCTCATCACCTAAGTCTATGGACAGGATGAAGTGCAGATTTGTTACTTTAGGATCAAAGGGAAGGAGGTGTTATCAGAGGAGAGTTATGATAACGTGAGGTTGGGAGCAGTAGGAGAACACGAGTCCGCCGTTTTGTCTGAAGGAGATTATATTGATCTTGTCGGAATTTTGCTCAAGTCAGTTGATTTCCTCTAGGTGACAGAGGGAATACACATTGTTGGAAACCCATGCACAGATCGTCACAGCATCATGAGTCATTTTTGGCAAACAGATTCAGGGTTTGAAGAGAGACTGGGATTCAGGACCAAGGGCGCAGGGAGAGGGATTACGGTCCACTTCTGACTTCCAAAGAGAGGGTGGAGGCCTTATTCATTGTTTCTGAGCTCCAAAGAGAGGGCGGAGGCCTCATTCGTTGTTTTTGAGATCTAGATTCAAATTGTGTGGCTCGTGAAGCCTTTCTCTTTCTTTTTACCCATTAAAAGCAAAGAAGTTCATTGAAGAATTCGAAGGTGTGAATAAAAGTCAACTACAATGCATAACTTCAAAAGCTCTCATTCTCTCCTACTCGGTGTCTTCCTTCCCTCTAGGAAAGTGCTTTCCTGGTTTCCTGCACCTGAGAGCGTCACAATCTGGTTCCTTCAGTGAAATTGTTTGGGTTCAGCAATGCCCACCTCCCTTCCCGTAAGCCCTGCATCGACAAACTTGTCCATTGCAGCTCTCCCTTATCAAGAAAATGTAGTCTTCGTTATTACACTATGGTTCAGAGTTGACATTGATTCTACTTTATAGTCGGGCCTCAAAGCTGCATGCATTTCTATTAGGATGTATTACGGTCTGTTTCCTGCCAAGCAAGTGGAGCCCTGGAGTCCAAAAGTTTGATTTTATCTCTCAATTTATGTGTGATCCTCACTTGTTGGTCTTTCGCTTCCGGATCCAGGTCAAGTTGTGCTGGACTTCAGCATTGTGGCTCGAACAAGGTTGATGTAACTTAGAAGCTTCAGATGTGCAACAGCCCCTGGCAGAAAGACCTCGATATCCCTAAATTTTAAAGGGCAAATTTTCCAATCAAGTCTTTCCTCTCCTAATTTTTTTTCTTTCAGAGTTGCTGTGATTTTCAAGATAACTCATCAGACTGCTAAATGAAAAAGGGAATAATTTGTAATCTTTATTTTTTATTTGTAGTTGTATTCTTTTTTCCCTAATCCTACCCCTGTGAATTTGATTTTTACTTCAATGTGTGTTTGTTATTGATGCCTGCATCTACAAACCTGCACATAAATAATACATACACGTACTTCATCGCAGTACTTAACAGTTAGAACTAAGGTATATGGAGTGATCTATAAAAATCCTTTAAATAAATACATAAACATAAATTTGTAAGATCTGGTGGGATGTCACATTTGTATTATGCATTGTTTAAAAAGAATAAAAAATTCAGTGAGATAATGTGCAACTATAAAAAGAATACTTGTATACATTGATCTTAACATACCGTCATCTTGTCCCGATTCACCCATATTTCCTGTGACTAAAAAAGGTGTGTTTTCAGCCCCAGCAAAAAAAGCTGGGTCGGTACATTGCAATAGAGTCTTTATGCTGAATCAGCGTTTGTTTTTACGTCAGAAGAACATGACAGTGTAGTTTTCAAAAGTTGAAGGCTTGGTGACAAGGGGTTCCATGTGTGGCCAAAATTCTTTCTTGACATCAAGATTAACAAGCATTTGCAATGCAATCGGTCTCGCCTTTGGGACCTTATATGTATTTAGCTATGCAGCATATTAGCCAGGGTGATGAAACATCTACTCTTCTTTAACATGGAGGGAAAGTAATCATCAAACTGCGTGACACGCCAGGTATGGGAACACATGGAGAGAAATATTGCCTACCAGCGGGAAATGGTATAGTCCAAAGCTCTGTTTTTAATATAAAATCAGGGCCTTCGGGGGTCATATCACTGAAAATACAAGATTTGAAAAAAATATTATTGTCTACGGGTGCTCGTGGAAGACAATTTCTATGGACCCGAATCTAGAGAATGCTTATGTGATTTTGGTATTTTACTGACCTCTGCTGGTCGTTTTCTATCAAGAAAGTTAAATAGAGGAAGTTGCCAGAAAAAGAAAAAAATAAAGTCCCTCAGCAGAAAGCAATTCTTGTATTTTACTGACCTCTGCTGGTCGTTTTCTATAAAGACAGTTAAATAGAGGCAGTTGAACAGAAAAAAAAGTCCCTAAGCGGAAGCAGACAAGTCCTAGGGCTGATCTCCAGAGCCCACAAAGTACATACACATATAAGTATATAATAAGTATTTACTAAAGTATATACAAGAGGTCTCGAATGCTCGACCTAATAATGTGGCAGCGAGGAAGGGGGGCTCATGACACATTAATGGCGGCCAGATTAAGCATGGTCAAGGGGTGTTTATGATGTTTCAGGCATTTGTCGTCTTCGGTATTCCTCCATTGCTTCAAGAGGATTCATATTTGAATCCCTCCCTCCATGGGGAATGACGAGTAGCGCTCAATCTATGCGTGCAGCGCATATGGCGAGGTGTAAACAGTTTATATTTACCTCCCCACGAATTACTGTGCAGAGATGACTCAGAGATGTTGTTTATCCACAGTTAAGAGTTCAGCCATTTTGGAAAGTAAATTGTTTATAGCTGAAATCCACGTGCGCCCTATGTGTGACGGCTGTTAGTGCTAAACCTGTGTATACTGTATAGATTAACGGACTAGTGTTCCGTGCGTCACACACTGCTGGTGTGTCTTCTACAGGATCCGGGCCAGGAGATCTTTACTCCTGAATGAATTCTTCCTGGAAAGGCCCAACTGAATAGCCGGATAACCTTTGATATTTGGCGTAGACAGTATTGTTTATTGGGGTGGTCGATAAACAATCACTCCAAAATGGCCTCAGTTCGGCCAAGTGCAAGATTTGCTAACTACCCCAGTTTCCTAACTACTCAAGCTCCATAACATGCACACCCGGAGGTTTAGGTTTCCATCTCTAACAAACCTACTCTGGACACATGTCTCATTTATTAAACTTTTGAAGTTATTTTTTTTAAATTGTTTTTTATTTGGGGATTTTTTTTAACCTACTTTTCTTATGTAATTTCCAGTGATCTGAGGCTGCAGCCAATGCAAGGGCGCAGACCACAATATGGAAGGCAGCAGCCTTTATTTATTCCCAGGGCACCAGAAACCTTTGCACAGCCGCTGAGTATCTTGTTAACCTCTTAGAGATTTGTGGATTTGGGCCTGAAATGTTTTTGCCCTGCTGCCTGCTCAAAATAACTTTGCCTACCAGTGACTGGTTCCCGTCCTCACTCATCATGGGGATTATTAGCTTATTCCCTGAAGGCAAATATTTTGCGACTGTGTAAGATGTTTTGTACGTAACTAAGCTCTTCAGAATTTTTTTTTCAGTCTAACTGTGTTTGTGGAACGTGTCTCTGCTGGGGCGGAATCGTTATTTTAAAAAAAATCTAATTATTGGTGTTAAATTCAGGTGACAGGCTGCTTCATGTCGTTTTGTGCTTTTAACAGTTTAGAAAAGTACATTTCTCTGAGTCAGAGTTTACTGAGTTGAATCAGAGGGTAATTTTATTAAACGTTTTGGTATGTACAAGTCTTAGCGTGAGGTGTGGGTGCACCACAGTTCCTAGGGTCGATTTACATCAACACACTTTACTATTTTCACCTTTTGGGACTAAATCCGTACGCCTAAAGGAGGGTGGACCTTCTAAAAAAGAATAAGAAATATCTGCTTACCTGACAGGAGGCTTAAAAAGGAGGGGCTCGGTCTCCCCTTCTGTCAGGGCACCTCTCTCTCATTAACTGAGTCAGAATAAAATGTAAAGTGCCATGCCTACAAGTGGCTCCATGGTAAAGCATACGTTTGTGGTCAGTTGAGGTATTGTGGTGAGGTGTGATGTTGTATGTTGAGCTGTTATGTGGTCGTATTAAATGGTGCCTGTATGCTATTGATTGTTTGGTGTAGTGTAGTGTGATGTACTGTTGGTTGGTGTGATGTAGTATTGTTGTATGGTCTGTTTGCATATGTTAAATAAATAACCCAGTATTTGTAAAGCGCAAACTAATCAACCCTAAGGGTCTCAAGGCATTGGGGGGCGTCGGGAAGATTAAGCGAGCTATTGCCCAGAGTCACATGGTGGTAGGCTGAGCTGCCGCCGGCGATCGAACCGTGAGCCCCGTGCTCTGGAATCAGCCGCCCTGGCCGCTGTGCCACACCTCTCCCTATGTTCTGCATGGCGTAACTCAATATGACGTGTCGCCCTCCACAATGGGATGACGGTCCCCTGTGTCTCCTATATCTTATAGATATTCATTGGCCTTCGGCTCAATACAGGGGCCCCTAACGGACTGGGGTCGCTCGGGAGGTTTGGGGCCTCCGTGCTACAGGGGCTGCATGGGTCTGTGTTACGTCCCCGTCCGTGGTGAGTAGAGGTCTTGTATGGTAGAGTAGTAGATTGATGAGGTGAGTTATGTTGCTTGGTTGAGGGTGTGAATTGAAGGAGTAGAAAGGCTGAGTTGTATCATAGGTTGTACTGTAGCTTTGTATCTTGTGCAGAGTAGTCAGGTGTTCTATGGACGAGGGTGTGATGTGGTAGCATATGTTGTGTAGTGAGGGTGGGGGCTTTTGAATAGTGTAGGAGAGGGCACGATTCAATTTGGTGGAGGTTTGGTGGTGTATACTTTATGGTAAGGAGGTGGTGTATTTTGGTGTGATGGAGATATAATGTAGGCAGATGCAGTGTTATGTTAGGTGGGTGGTGTGGCCATGTGTCTTTTGGTTGCTCTGGTATGCTGTGGTATATGTAGTGGTGTATGGTTCGATGAGGTCAATGAGGTACCTAATATAGACAGAAATAATGGATAATTTGTTAACAACAAGTCAAACAAATTGTAGGCAAGCGTATGGGACATTTCATTTAGTCATTCATAGTTCTAAATCAATAGGTACCATATCAAGCTTGCCATACAAAGCCAAGCTGAGGGGCGGAGCCTTGAGTGTTGTGCAGATTAACTCCATGGCTTCTGCTGCCATTACTGAGGGCGTCTGACCTGTGCACTGCTCTCATCATGGGGTGATCCAGTATGCCCCACAATCACAACTGTAGTCAGAGGAGTGGTGCCCCTGTTCCTCCAGGGAGAACCACAGTGGCGGGGCGGAACACCGATGGTTAAGGAAGTGACTAATTGAAGGACTGGGCAGACGAGCCTCCAAAACAGAATTAAAGCAGTGGTATTGTAAGTTCAGTCAGGGTTGTGTAACTGGACTGTATCAGGCAGAGGAGGGGGTCACCGTGAACTTCAGTGGTGATACGAGGGAGGATAGCCAGAAACACGTGTGTGATGAAAGCATGCTCAGCCAGCACCTTTGCAGGAGGCTGGAGAATACACCCCTGAAACCAGAAGACTTCATAGAAGTAACTGCTTAGCAACCACAGCCGTTCCTTTGTGGACATAAATTAAAGCACTCACTGGCTGCCAAGGCCTCTCTCTGTGCAGAATTACCCCCACCCACACTTATTATCCGGCCTTCAAACTAGGGACGGACGATAAATCCCGCTCTGCCGGCAGAGTTGGTGGAGTTTTGGCCAGTCTGCGTTACGCATGTAATGCAGAGTTCTGACCAAATTCCGCCAACCACTGATTGGTGGAGCTTTCCCAATAGTAAGTTGGCAAGAGTGTGCGAGAGCTGGCGTCCTCTAGTGTGATTTTCGGTTGCTAGAACGGCACTCGCCAAGATTTTTCCAATGTGGGCAGTCGCAGCCATTCGCGGTGAGAATGAAAATCTACTCGAGCGGCAGCAAAACCAACTAGAGGTACAACTCCCTCTGGTGCACCACATGGTGCCATTTGTGCTGATTTTTCAGCACGGAACCAGCTCCCAGAGCTAAAAATCAGCACAACGTGCTTATTTCCACCTGTTCTCAGAACTCCGAGGAATCTTGCAGTTTTTATGTAGCTCTGTGGAATTCCACAGAGTAAAAATCCACGAGTTCCGCCCACCCCTACTAGAAGCCATGAAGAAAGAGGAAAGACCTAGGGGAGGACACTGCTGTCTCTCTAGACAGTGAGCTCTTTAGACTGTGACCACCCATAGTAGAGTGGCCCTGCAGATACCACTTTCAAAATGTGTGAAGGACCTGTCCCACTCCACCCCATACACCACAGCAATAGGAGAAGCCATGCAGCCGTTCAGTCGGGGATGACTTCAGGTGTGGATGAAATGAGTCCATGCTTCAGTACCACGTGCACACTCCCTTTGTGTCCCACCATGAATGGAGCACAGATCCAGGGAGTTCTCAGCTCCTATCACTCTGGTCTCTGTTGCTCTCCTTAGCATGGGACAGGCCAACTGAAGGCAAAATGAATGTAATGCCTCTCAGAGCAGCTGCCCGCCAGAACTGTGGGAGGATGCGCAGGATGATGATTCTGGAGTAAAGACATGAGACATCCAGCTGAAGGTGTCACTAAATATCTTTAGACCTGGCCCACACAGATAGCTTATACTATGAGAAGTTACTTTATGACTGCTTCTTGCAACATAACACGATAAATAATAGATTGTGACTGATTTTATAGCTTTATGCCTTTCAGGGTGCGATCCCTACCCACGCTGGAGCGCCTCTCACTGGCCAAGTTTCGGGGTTACTTCGCGCACCCTACGAACTGTCAAGTCTTACTGAGGCTCCTTCCAGTTTAAATTCTTGTGCATTCGTCTTTATTCGTCTTTTATGTTAACGCAGGCTGTTTCAATGTTTGTTAATTTTTTCTGGATTTTCTCCAATGAGAACGTCATGATGACCATTTCGGCATCGAGTCACTTCCTAGAGATAAAAATAAATAGAGGATCATTATCACTTTTTACAGGAAGAACGGGATAAAAAAATTGCGCTTAATCACATCAAACAAATTGTTGTTTTTTTTTCCTTGAGTTTTTAGCAACAATAGACAAGTCCAGGGAATGGGGAGTTAAACTTCTAATAGATCAATTCATCGTCCTGAAACAGGATTAGATAAGATAAGAAAGAGCCAGGAAATTGGGCCTTCCAATCTGTTTTTTCAAACCCATAAATATCAATTATTGGTTGCAGGGGTACATGTGCTATCCCTGGCTTGCCCTTTGGGTACCCATGACTCAGCCCTCACTACTCCTCTTGTGAGGGGACATGGAGTAAGCAGCAGGAACTAAACATGGCTGTACGCAGGTTGTATGTCAAAAGATCACTGACAAAAATATAGTCTCAGTTAAATTTCATGCCCTAAATATCTATTACATAAATATTGTCCTACTGGATGTTGATATTCTGTTATTAACTTCAATGGGTGGTATTTTAATAAGCTATGTGTACTGTAGCATATTTTTGTCAGAAGATATTTAATCAATTATATTTTGTTACCACACCCTGAAGGACCCCTCCAGATTCCATTCTGGGTCCTTCAGCAGCAAACAGGTGGCAGTAGAGTTGATAAGACTACTGCAAGGGGTCAAGACTTTGATGTAACATAGGGTCAAAAGGTGCATTGTGCCACTGCCACTACATCTGACATTTTTCGAATCAGCATCTATGTCCACAGGATGCCACAAGGAGGGCCGGTTTTAGGACAGTGCAACTGGTGACCCGCAATGGGTGCTGATCTGGAGGGGGGCACTGACCTCACATGGGGGCGCTTTGTTTAGCAATAACTTACGCGTCCAGATTCCAGGCAGCAATAAAAATGTCAAGACAACTCTTGTGATTAATGTTCCGACTAGCGAGAGAGAGCAGAGTTTTGTTTTGACACGCCATAAAGCAGCACAGATGGTTCATATACCTGCCACATAGAAAAGATCTGTATTTAAAGTGGATAACTGAGTGGATAGTAAAGCCAACCTTTACCAGCGCTTTAAAACAAATGAAATGTATGTGAGAGACAGGCTATGGAGAGATGAGGGACACTTTTGCCAGGTGGTAGTGAGTGAATCTGAGGATTGGATGGATTGGGGAGGCGCTAAAAAAAGATTGTCACACCAAGCGCCACTAGCTCTAAAGCCGGCCTTGGCCACAAGTGGCCGGGAGCATGATTTGTAGAGAATTCCAGATAATTCTGGCAATTTTAGAGAAAGTGTGTTGTTTTGTGGAAGGAAGGACTATCTATGTGTCGTATTGAATTGCTTTTTGTGGCCAGCTTAACTTCCAATATATAGTGCTTCCAGCTTGAAAGGCTGCCTCAGGTGGAAGCCTTAGTGGCAAAGGTAGGTTATTTTGAAGAGAATCTAGAAATTGAGATTTAGATGATGGGCAAGATAAGGATGATTGTGATGTGTGTAGACTGTTTGCTAGTGGTGTAGTGTGTGGCTGCATTTAGTGTGACTTTGAGAAGAGTATAGCAGCCCTTGAAAATTGGAGAGAACAGTTTTTTGGCATCAATGGTTTCACATGAAAATAAGGTTGAATCGCTTGACTTTTCTTAGGTTGTGGTATTAGTCTTTTTTTGCGGTTTTTTACAGTAGTGAGTGATAAAGTCCGATTTGGGACCTAATGTGGAGCTGAGGGATTTTACATGCATATGGCAGGTGGGGTTGTCCATTCATGGGGAGGCTTATAAGGATATATCTCATGGAAGATTGTAGGTTTCTGGTAATAATAAAGAATTCCATCCTTTTGTGATTAATCATTAGATGTTACAGCTGCATGTGGACTTTGATGGTGGACAAGCTGATTCTGGGGTGGTGGTTGCCCTATAAAGAATACTTAAGTTTATCTCGACATCTTTAGCATGAGGTGATCTCTGCTTTATGTGCCAGATCTTCTACCAGCTTAATTCAAAGCTTGGATAGACATGAAGGATTTACTTAATGCATTTGCAAGCCCCAAAAATGCCATGAAGAGGAACCAGGCTAAAAACTATCCATCTGAACAAACTGATTTTAGTTTAAAGAACTTGTTTAGTAACGTTCCATCAAGGCCAGTATGTGTGGTTGCACCTGGAGATTGATTGTGTTCAATGCAGCTGAAAAATCAATGGAACAGGAAAGCAAACCTCAAAGGACAGTACAATCCAATGAAACTACTGCAAGACTACCTTGCAGCCTGTGCACTGCTTAAACTGAAATTCTTATGAGTTACTACACTCATACTACAAATGGTGCATTGTTTTGGATTGCAGTTCCTATATTGTCTCTTTCTAATCAATCCTTGGCCACGATTTAGATTCTGGTGGCTGGGTACTCTGCCACAAAAGTGACGGATATCCCATCCAATTTATTACAAATGTACTACGGTATACTGCACTTGTATTAAGGCGGACGCGATATCCATCACTTTTATGATGGAGTACCCGTCCATCAGACTGTGAATCAGACCCTCAGACTTTAATATAGGGGTTCCTTAAACTTGGCAGTGAAACACCCCGATATTCCACCCACCTCCTTAACTACAAATACCACTGGTGTTGGTAGTTCCGGGGATGCAGGGGCAAACTGAAGGAGTACAAGTGCGACCCCAAAAGTCCCTTGGCAGATGAGTATTTACCAGGGGAATCAGTAATACAGTACCCCGTTCCCAAGGTGATTCCCCATTTTCCCTATTCTATCACCCGGAAGTTTCACTGCTTTTAACAAGTGAAGTGTCTGAGCGAAAAGTTACGACCCACGGAATAAATGTGGACTTTCTACTACTGATGGGGCTAGGAAACTTTCATTACCACATTTCAAGGATTTCGTTAATAGTCGTAATGAGGCCCTATCAGAGTGGTCTCCTCCCTGGATGCAAGCAACTGCTTTGCCACCCTATTAAAATTTTATTTTTAGCTTTGCCTTTATGGCAACATACAGACATGTTGCTCCTTCCACTTCATGATCAAAAGCAAGCCATGGAAGAAGGACAAACGAGGAGACTGGTGGGCAGGGTGCAGTACTGGGATGAGGAAGATCTTGACTTGAAGTACTGAGAATTCTGGTAAGTAATGACGATTTCCGGTAATCGCTGGCAAGCTCTGGCTCTCAAATGTGGCTGGTCATCCTTCAACTTAAGCCAAAATTCATCCTTAGTGCTGTGTAATCATACCCCAAATTTAGGGTGAAAGAGAAGAACACACCAGATTTGCACTCTCCCCTTTACTCTGGACCCTGATGAAAATGTGTTCACCTGCATGTGTGCCTGTAATGTAAAAAGACTTTCTGTCTCAAGTGCCTAAAAATGATTTTTAATACTTTCTAAGATAATTTTTTTTACTGTTAATTAATTAATAAGGATACTCCTATTTATTTAAGATTTCTGTGACGCTTTTAATAGGGCTTTATACAAGAGAAGTACGCTACCCTGAAATCAATGTGGGTATCCTACTAAAAAAACACGTTTGAATATTTACAGTTAAAAGATTTTTCAGGGTTGAAATGGTATTAAATTGTTTTACTTACAGTCTAGATTCGCATTGGTAGTTTCTCAATGATCTTATCTCTTGAAAGACTTTTTGTCCATAAACAAATCACATGTCAACCCCATAGCACATTCAGGACACCCAAAGGGGACGCCATCTTGCATCAGGCCCATGGGCACCGTTGCAGGATTCTTTCAGGAGCCATCATTTCCAACTCTGAAACTGGGCCCCATTGCATCACATTCACTGACAGGACCCTGATTACCACGTGGGACCACAAAAGGGGCATTCATCCCCAGCTAGGGTCTCAGGAACTGCATGGGACCCCTACAGGGGCCTACTCTCCTGATAGTAGATTGAGGATTGTTTTAACTCAAATGAGTTAATATTTTGTAGACTTTTTCATGACACAATATTCTGGTACCACACCAGATGTAACATTATAAACGACCCCAGCAAAGGCCACAATATCCCACCGGGGATTTTACCTAAACCCCTATCTCCCAGCACGCCTCTGAGCCCGTTTCAGGATTCTGTAAAGGCCTAGCTATAACTGTGTCCCTCAGCAACGTTCAGGAGCCCTACAAGGACCCCATGTCCCACCAGGACTGACAGCGCCATGCAGGACATATTCAGGAACCCCCATTCCCTCTTCCAGGAATTTGAATTTCATTAAGTCTTCTCCAGAAGTGACCATGTCCCATCGGGACACTGATCTCCATGTGTAATCCCCCAGCCCCCCTTACCTCAGGGACTCCCATCTCATGCAGTGCTCTGGAACACTTTACCAGAAACTAGATGAAACCATATTCTGATATTACCATGATCATCATAGAGAAAGATGAGGTCTCTTGGGTTTCATCACTCACTAGGCCACTAAGCTAATGCCGGACTCCTACAGTGTACGCCATGCCTCACTAGTGTTCGGTACACCAGTGCTGACCACCAACAGTGCCCTATCTTCCATCCGCCTGAATCAGAACACACCTACTATGATCTCCCTAATCCCTTTCTAGAGACTCTTCCCTCCTCCATCTCTCCTTTTATTCATCCAAACATCATCTTAATACTATGATCTCCCAAATAACACTTTCTAGACTCTTCCCTTTTCTATCCCTCCATTATCCTATTCAATCCAACTAACAGACTTGAATGTCCACCACTCAAATTAACAACTTAGATTTCCCTATACTAACCCACCACTAATCCACTTTGGGATCCGCAGTAGCGTGCTACTCGCCAAAAAGCGCTTCAACGCCTCGTGAAGGGTAGTAAGCGCTATATAAATACAATTACAATTAAATTACAGTTACAATCCCCAAAGATCTCTGCTGTGCGTGTGAGAGCGCTACTGGAACCAACCCGACATGCACGATATCACCAACATTTGACAAAATATATGAAAACCTTGTATACGAATGCAGAAACCCCTCCATAAAATCTATACACAGCTGCAACTTTGGAAGAGTGTTTCAATCGTACATTTTGAAGTTTGGTCCAGTTAGGAATTTATCTGCCAACTCGTTTACGTAGTTATTGAGGAATTTTAGTCAGATGCTAGGGTTTCTCCAATGTTGATACCACAGTTTAATAAATAAATAAAATAGCACCATATGCTGACACACGTGGCGTTGTGGCTCAGTGCCTTGGAACGGATTTTTATTTTTATTCACGTTTATCCTGACTTCGCCATGGATTCTTCGAATGATGGCGCATGAAAAAGTTTCCAGCCTGCTGCAACCATAGAGCTGAGCAGTTAACCGACGGGCGGACGTCGTTAAAGTGTACAAACCGCCAACATCCGCCATGTCAGTAATGTGATGACCTGGGAAGCCGCCTGTGACGTCTTTGTTGTTGCTGCGAGAAACATATGGCTTCTTTGGAGTAGCCGATAACTTCCGGCACCCGCAGCAGGTATGGACCTGACTTGGAATCTCCACGCGGCCTTCATTCCGACACGGGTCTGTCAGACCCGTGAATATATTACTCAGTGAATTCATGGTAAAACGTTTGGAGATGTGGTGTTTCAACATATGCGTGCAGGCCTGTTCGTATCAACCTCTCGTATGTTATGCGCCAGAGGTTGTTGTGATTGTAGGGTCCAAGGTAACTTATTGTGTGTGCGCACCATGTGCTCACAAACGAAATAGAACTCGAGGAAATTTGAAAACTACCAAAGAGCCACCTATCTAAACATAATGCACTTAGGTGTGATTTAAAGCACCTAGATTAATAGAAACACAATGAAGAGGGTGAACAAGAAAGGGAGACACAGCGGACAAAGAGAGAGATGGAGAGAGGATGACAGAGACACCAAGTGGGGCAGAAACAGGGAGGGTGAGGGACAAAGAGGGACAGATAGGTATAGATAGGTAAAGATAGTAGGTATAGATAGGTTATTATAGATAGGAAATTAGATAAATAGGTGTAAATAGATTCATGCATAGATATAGACGTACAAATAGATGAAGATAGTTATGCATAGATAAGTATACATAGATAGGTATAGCACCATATAGCTAGATAGGCATTGATAGGTAGTTATAGATAGATACGCATAGAGAGATAGCGTTAAATTGAATTATGGATGTAGGTAGGTATAGTCTCTGTATGTGTGTGTGTGTGTGTATAAATATATATATATATATATATAGCTATAAGTTGGTTAAATAAGTACAGGTAAATACTTATAGGTACATACAGATAGGAATAGATAGCCATAGATAGGTATAGGTAGATAGATGTGGATAGATAAGTATGATCCAGATTCATATATATATATACGATACTGCGCATTTGAATTAAACAGGTGGGGAGGTGTGCGCTTGCAGTCTTTTTCCCTCTGTATCAACATAGTGGGCAAAGACAATAAGCACTGACATTTGAATAAAATAGTACTCACCATGTCCGCCGCAGCGCTTAGGGATCACGAGTCGGCAGCGGAGGAAATGTTTTCGGACACTCCCTCGCAGGGACAGCGGCAAAATGAAGACAACGGCATTGAAACGTCAGGAAATACCAAAAGCTTAAAGGATACTTATCGCATTTTGGAAAAATATATGTGGCAAGAAACAGCTAAGTGGTTGGAAGCAAAATCCCTCCAAAAGTACTTAGACGTGGGAAGAATCCCCAGGGGGCTGCGGATCATGTTAGCCCCCAGTTACGACACACCTAACCCTCGTATGATGGCTGAGTGGGCGGAATGTAACCTCGAGTCCTCGCGCAAACTTGTCCAAATCTTGGTCAAATATGCAGAGTCAGACCGGGTTGAGCTCCAGGCCAAGATAGACGCCCTCAATGAGGAGGTTAAAACACAAGGTGAGCCACAACAGAGGAAAAAACTTCATGATGAAATGATTGCAAGACTAAACAAAGAAGAAGAAAAAATAAAACAAAGAAAGACATACAAATTCAAAAGAGACAAGGATGACTATACAAATGATCAAATATTTACATTTGCCCGGAAGTATGATTCAATCAGAAATGCAATGACAAAAACCAAAATGTTCGCACCACAAAGAAATGAGGAGCAAGGAGGGGCTACATCGGCATAATCATCTGACCTTAGCTCGACTGTTGAAAGTGAATCAGAGGTGGAAATAGCAACTGACAGACCTGATCAAAGAGCTATAAAGTTATCACTGGGAGAGGAGTTGGACTATCTAAGGAGAAGCCGAAGGGAGACCCTTAGACCCAGAGCCAACAAACCGGCAAAAAACGACGGGCAGAGAGTTGGCGGCAACGAACACAGGCGACCAGAAAACGGGGGCAACAGTGGCAATCCAAAACCGACGAGAGGACGGGGCCAATGGAGACGCAAATAATAACGTCTCGTAGTTCCCCAAAACCAACTTCCAAGGACAATACTATTATTAATTTAACTAATGTGAATTTGGATGCAGCAGAACAACAACTACTTGCTCTAGGACTGTCCTTTTGTCCCGAAACCAACTTTGATTATACAAACACAAGGGCGGACATTTACAAATTCATAAGAAAATTAAAACTAAAGAAGTTTCACCAGTTGCAGACTAAACAAATTGAGCAAAGGGGGACACAGACACCCCACATGTAACATCGATTATGCCAATGGTACAAAATCTCACTGTAGCAGATTTGGCTATACTCAAGGACCTCCACAAGCTGGAACAAAATCAAGAAGATGGGGGGGAATTCTGCATAAATCAACAACTGGATACGAACACACAAGATCTTATGTCTCCACCCTATACAACGTGTATCAAACCAATGACTTCATTCAAAGTAAAATCCAAATTTGTCCCCATTATGCTGAGAGACTCCTTAGACCTATTTAATGAACATGTGGTGGCGCAAGTGAAAAAACTATATATGGATACTAACAAAACTAAAAGAAAGATTACCAACCAAGAAAGACAAAATCATCAACTGATAGAAAAATTAAAGAAAGCAAAAGAAGTAGTAGTCAGGAATGCAGACAAGGGGGGAAACATAGTGCTGTGGCCCCTCAAGGACTATATAGAGGAAGCAACTCTGCAACTAAATGATGCTGACTGCTACCGAAGAAGTTCTATGCAAAAATTCAAAAGTGCACAAGACAATTTTTTCAAAAAACTCTTGGCATGGAAAAGCCTGGGCCTCCTGAACTTAGAGGAATACAAGTATTTGAAAAAGGAAAATCCAATGATTCCAGTAATTTATTTTGTTCCTAAGGTTCACAAATGTTTAAACAAACCGCCAGGGAGGCCCATCATTTCGGCCTGTGATGGGCCATTGGAAAATATGTCTATCTATATTGACTCATTCCTACAAGAACATGTTAAAAAACTTAAATCGTATGTGCAGGACACTAGTGATTTCATAAGGAAAATTGATACAAACAAGTGGAAAGCTGGCTACCACTTGATAGCACTAGATGTATCTGCACTATATACATGCATCAGGAATAAAGATGGCATCAAGGCGGTAGACCATTTCTTAGCCAATAGGCCCATGAAGTTTGCTAAACACAATCAAATGCTGATCGATATGTTATTATTTTGTCTGGAAAACAATTTATTTATGTATAAAAATCAGTTGTATCAGCAAATACAGGGTGTAGCAATACAGGGGCCAGCTTCTCCCCCAGCTATGCCTGTTTGTTTATGGGCTGGTGGGAGGAGCTGGTCCTTATGAAACAATATGAACGCACCTACAATGAAAAGGTAATATCATGGCTAAGGTTCATAGACGATTTATTTATTGTATGGAATGGCTCTGAGCAGAGTGCTCGAGATTTTATAGCACAAATCAACAAAAATAAAGTGAATTTGAATTTTACTTTTTCTATCAGCTGTGAAAATATAACGTTTTTGGATACTCAAGTGTACATAATGACTAACAAACTAGCAACTTCTCTCTTTCGAAAACAAACGGCTGGCAATGCAGTATTGCATGCATCAAGCTCCCACCCTCCTCATCTGATACAAAGCATCCCCTACGGGGAGATGTTGAGAATAAGGCGCATCTGCAGTGAGGAAAACGACACACAAGAAAAACAAAGGGAATGTAAAAATAGATTTCTTCAAAGGGGTCACAGGTCTAAAACCATAGATGCAGCAATTTCAAAATCAAAAAGCCAAGCCAGACATGACTTACTCAAGTATAGAGCGCAAACTCTATGTGCAAAAGACAATACACTAAAAGAACCTACACGGTTAATACTCTCATATTCAAGACAGGAAGGACAGATAAGATCTATTATAAGACGCAATTGGCCTATAATATTGGGACACCCAATAATTGGAGGTTTACTTCCCAAAAAGCCATCAATAACATACAGAAGAACTGCGTCAATGGGCAATGCTTTGGTTAAAAATAGCCCAGAAGATCTAGAAACAGGTTCTTGGTTAACTGCTAGGAAGGGTTTTTACAAGTGTTCGAGATGTAAAGCTTGCCAGTTCGGAATAAATAAGATCTCGTATAAAACAGCTTTTAGTGATCGTACCCAAATGATTAGCCAACATCTGCCCTGTAAAACTGAATATGTGGTTTATGCACTAGTTTGTAGCTGTAATTTGTATTACATAGGCAGCACAAAATTGTCAGTGCAATAAAGGATATTACAGCACACTAGAGCCATTGTGAATAACGACCCTAGTTATCCTGTTGCCAGGCATTTTAAAGAAATACATAAAAGCAGTCTGAAACATTTTAATTACTTTGTTTTAGACGCAGTACCACCGCACAAAAGAGGAGGCAACAGGGAAGCAAAACTAAGGCGCCTTGAAACGAGATATATACTTGAGATGGATACAAAACATCCGGGGGGGCTCAACACGAGCGAGGATATGTACACTTATTTATAGTAGTCCATAAGGTGACATTGACCCATAGCACCCGAATCTCTAATTTGTATAAATATTGAAAATCAATTTCTTCGTCTATAATTTTTAGAAGGTGGGGGGAATTTTACAATTAAACAAATTCTCCAACCAACTCTCAATCAACTTTCAAATATTTTTCTATCATGTTTCTTAAATTACCTGATTTTAGCCATTTTTACTAATTTATCTGTTTTATTCGGTTGAAATGATTTTATATAATATATAATATTGTATATCCTCATTTGTGGGAATCAACTATATATAACGGATAGGTACTACCAATTAATGGCATTGGATTTCTTTTCCTGCCGTGACAACAATCTAAAGGGTACTATATAGGACCAATATAGTTGCATTAGTCAAACATATAAGAGAAAATTGCTGCTATACCCTTCGAATATTAGTTTTGCACACAATTATGCACATTTGCACATATATAGTTTTAAAGACTTGCACTTAGATAGGTGGTACTCACGCACTAAGCACTTTACTTTAACAATAGCATTGCATATGTATGAACGATGATTACATAACTAGTCAATAGGGTAATTAATTACTTTTTGTATTTATACAGATATTATTACACAATTAAGTGATTTTAACCATGTTGACTTAATAATGTTTTAATTAAAATATTATAGTATGTTTTTATTGAACAACATTAATGCATTTAAGCATACATTGCAGAAAACAGTATAGTATGTCTTCTATGTTTATCATTGCTGCTATTTTGCACTGTCACTTTAAAAGGGGAGCCTTCACCCCCAGGCGCTGTCATGTGATCAAGGCCGGTAATCAGCCGAAACACGTCATGGCGGCATGGTGTTGTACTAAATAAACACTAATTGCACTGAAATCGGGTCTACTCTCCTTCTTCGAGCAAGAAGCATTGGGGAGCTTTTCTGGATATATATATCTATGTATATATATATATATATATATATATATATATATATATATATATATATACATACATACATATATGCAAACCTTTTGCCTTTTCTATACCTCCACTATCCTTCTGAATCCAAATAACTGACTAACATATCCACCACTCAAATTACTTTAATATTTCACTATACTAAATCACCACTAATCCTTTATGGGTTCAGGAGTAGCATGCTACTCGCCAAAAAAGCACTTCAACGCCTCGTTGGGGGTAGTAAGTGCTATATAAATGCAATTACAATACTATATCTATCTATCTATCTATCTATATATCTATCTATCTATCTATATATATATCTATATATCTATCTATCTATCTATCTATATATATATATATATATATATATATATATATATATATATATATATATATATATATATGAAGAAATCCACGCTCCTGTATTGCCACCGTCACAGCAAGAATCAGGTACGGACCACAGCGTGCTTTGGTTGCTTAAAGTGCGTTTATTGCAAGGTTATCAGCTTTCATACATTGTGGCAAGTGCCCAGCATTACGCGTTTCGACAGTGAAATATATATATACATATACTTAGATAGGTATTGATAGGTTTAGAGACGTGGAGTATTTACATCCAAACTGAAAGGCTTCACTACGTCACTGTTCCATTTTCGTAGCTATTATATTTGTTTGATGCAGGTGCTTCCACGCCTGCCTGGTGCTGGTCATGCTCTTTGTGACTGCACCTTTCTAGTTTCCTACGGCCCATGGTCCGTTCTGCCTGTCCCCTTGGGCCTCGGTGCCACTGCACCAGCTGCACCTCTGAGAGCTATGCCTTTTCTTGAGCAATAGTGAATATTTCAAGTGGAGCACCACAAGTGTGGGTCACTCCTTTTTAACCAGCTGGAAATAAGCCGAAACCAAGTTCTAACACTGAGGGCCCGATTCACAAAGGGCCTCTGCACTCGTCGAGAGGGCCCGCAGCCGTGGTGGGCGCCTCCGCACTCGTGGTGGGGGCCCTGCACTCGTGGAGACAGCCCTGCACTCATGGTGGGGGCCCGCACTTGTGGTGGGGGCCCGCACTCGTGGTGGAACCTCCACATTGAAGTTTCTTTCTCATTGCAGAGGTCCTGCCACAAGTGCGGGCCCCCCGCCACGACTGGGGGGCCTCCACCACGAGTGCGGAAGCCCTTTGTGAATTGGGATGTGAATCTTTAGCTGGAATCTGTTCTGCCTTAGGGGATTACATACAAATTGTGGGAGATTCTGGGAGTGTTGATTCCAGGCTTTTGGGAAAAAACTGATGTTGCAAGCTCAAAGTGATCTGATAATAAAGGAGCATTTTATACTCCCTATTAAAAGTAAGGTGATTTTTATGACATTGGCCTTAGATACAACTCACTGCCGACTCAAAAAATTGACAACTTAGACGTCTGGCCTTAAAGTTCTGGGCAGAAGATAGTATCAAGCAAGCTCCCAAGGCTGTGAAACGAAGTAGGAGAGAAGCTTTCTCAGCCACTACAAACCTATGGCATTTTTCCAAAGTACTTGGCAAAATCTGCTATAAAAAGGAAAACTGAACATCATTGCAATGCCTGAAATTTTAAATATGTAAATGTGAGAAATGTGTTTCAGTACCTTGTCTTTCAATTTACTATTAGTTTCATATACTGCGTTTATTATGCAGGCAGATACAACACAGAACCTTTTCCAGAAAGATAAACTACTAAGGTCTTTCTGTGTTTTATAGGGCATTTATTGATATGTGCTAAATAGAAGAACACCTTCTGAATATTAAACTAAGGGCTTGATTTAGAGTTTGGCAGAGAGGTAACAGATTACTCAGTCGCAAATGCAACAGAGTACCCTGTATGCTAAACCCTCCGATCACCCGTCACATTTACAGACAGGTAGACTTCTAGTACTCCATCGATAGTGCCCCTGTTGGTTCCGTTGACGGAATACTTTTTCTGACAGCCTGACGGAGTAGCAGTTGTGGGTGGAATTACATTACACATTCACCCTATTTATGGTGGCAGTGTAATATCTTTTTTTTCCTGTCCATCACATCACCGCAAGGAAAAACCTGGCAGCAGGGGTCAAGAAAAAAACAATATTGACGAAAACCTCTAAGGCTCTGGGGTTCGTTAGTTTTTTGTTTTTAAAAAATAAACTCCCACTTTAGGATTTCTAAAAACAAAAAAACAGTTAAAAGTTTGGTGGACGGCGATCAAAACAGACGGTGACCGTCCACAAGACATTTTGTACAGTGAAAGGGACAACTGTGTTGGTAGTCCGCTTCAATGTACAGAGATGACCATTGGGCTCGTGGTCATCTCTAAATTTGGCAGGCGGTAGTCCATCAGGGTGGTGAAGGTAAAGTCCTCCGCCACCCTGACAGACTGTACTCCACTTGCCAAACTCTAAATCAGTCTCTAGGTCTATATCAATATTCTCATGTTTATTTTAATGTTTTAGCTTGCAATAGTTGTGAGGTTATATTATACTGTGATATTTGGGGTTTGGGGCTGCTAAACTTTAATACGCAAAATATGCCTGGCAGGTTTAAAGACCACAGTCTAGACTGATGTACAGCTTCGTTTAATGAACAAATAGTTGAGTGAGTTTTGTGTGGACATCAAGGGGTGTCAGCGGTTCAATACGTCAGTACACTAAAGTTTCATCGCTGGAGATTGTTCTGACTTCCCAGAGTAACCACATGCTTTGAACTTTTGAGAATTCCTCTAGAGAGAATTTGAAAAGATAATGAATATATTAAAAGGAATTAACTGAAATAACCAGAATTAGCCCACTTACCATTAAACTAGCAAACCACAGGTGCAGTTCAATGCTTCTTCAAATAGCTATTTTACTCTCTCTAGTCTTGTTTTGCATTATAGACCATTTTTTTATGTATATTACAGTTAATATTCCTCATTTTGTCAATAATCAGTCTGTAGCTAAGAGGTCCATCCCACTGTGTTATAGTCATTGCAGTATATTATTTAACAATACTGTTTCATTCAAGGGTCTCCAACCATTTCTTTACAAAAAGCTAAATGCTGAGCTACTAATATTATCAGTGTTATACAGGGCCGGACTGGGAACCAAAACCGGCCCTGGCAAAGTGCTCGGCCGGCCCCCCTGGGGGTTGGGGTTGGGGGAGCGGCCGAGCTGATTGCCAGGGCCGGTTTCGGCCGATTTTGTTACAGGGGCCGATATTGCAGCTATGTTGCAAAAACGGCCCTTTAACAAAAACGGCCCCCCAGGGGCCCAAAACCGGCCCCCACCCTGACGGCCCACCGGGGAAATGCCCGGTGCCCACTACGGCCAGTCCGGCCCTGGTGTTATAATAGTGACCACATCGGAGAAGATTACATTAGTGGCCATGCTACGCAAGATTATCACCAGTGGTCACCTCATGGCATCAGGCAGGGTTGCCATCAGGTATTCAAAAAGGATTTGTCAATTTTGAATTCCTTTACATGGGTAATGCATAACAGTCTTAACTGTAAAACCCCTGACACCAAGGTAATATTAGCAATAAGTCTCCAAAATAATTGATAACTCAAATATTAGCTTTAAATATATATTGAAAATTCTGCCTTTTTTTCTTCAAACATTAACTTATGGAGTTCTGAAAATGCACACATTTTTTTCTCAAATACCCCTTTTCAAATTAAGTATACATATATAAATTCAGCCAAGCAAGAACCTCTAATTTAGAAAGCTGGCCCACACACAGGATACCAATTTACAGATAGCCGGAGAGCTGCCAGTAGCTAACGAGTCACTCCTTGGAGAAGCCTGGTTTAGGTCAACCCCTGAAACATAGCTCCCTGTAATTAATGTGTTTGCAGAGCACCAATTGCTGACACTGGCTTTGCTCTGGGACTAGTCCCTCAAATGGGGTTAAATCTCTCCTTACAGTGAGTTCACCGAGTAAATCATTTTCATTTTCTTCACCAATAAATTTAGTGCAACCTTTGAATAATCATATAAGTCAGTGGCCTCCTCTGTCACTGTTCAAATTCTAGACATCTGGGGAAGGCATGTGCGGTGAGGTGCCCTGTTCCTTGAAATGTCCCAACCACAGACTGCTTGGTATGAACATCATAAGCGGTTTCGCAAACCTGCATTTCTTGCATGTCTGTATTATTCATTTGAATGTTACATTTTGAGCGTGGTGTTTCAGTAACAAGCTGTGTTGTAAATTCCTCTTGCAACATACGCTCTGAAACAGCTTTAGCTGCAATGACTGCAACACAAATCCCATAGAACAAACCTGCCATTGTCCTGTCAGTGTATATCAGTAACGTATGCAACGAATGTATGTCAAATGTCAATAGCATAATGTATCAAAATATAACAACGGATACTACTTTGTAATCGAAAACAAAGAGTATTTCAAGAAACACCTTCCCAGGAGAGAGCTTTGTATTCGAATAAGGAAACTAGCTATACACAAAAGCATACAAACATCCAATAATAGTCCCCTAATCTTCCCAGGGCTAACAATTGTTTTTGCAAAATGTATCTCATGGCTGTGAGTACAAGACATTCTCAAAACAAGCACTGCACAAAAGTGTTATACTTTAGCTTTATTGAGTGATCTCACCAGTGCTTAATTTGTAAAAAAAAAAAAAAAAAGATTAAAAAAAAAAATCAAGTGGGGGGTCCAAAGTTTTTCTAATGAGGCCACTGGCACCCCGGTTTGCTGACTGCAAAGGATTCTGAATTTGGATTCCACCTCATGCCAATTTCTTCCACCTCCTTCCATTCCCTGTCTCTTCAGCTCGCTCTTGTAGGTTCTTTTTCATATCTGCTTTCTACCTTTGTCACTGTTTATGTATCTATACGTTCCTCCCTTTCTCTCCCATTTCTTCCTTTTTCTCTTTTGCACCAGAAGAAAATCATATAACGAAAAATAGATCTGGGTCTCAAAAAATGAATACGGGTGCCACCACGTGCAACCACTGACACAAATTAAACACTGGATATATATACACGATACCGTTAGAAGAAAGGATCAATATTTTGGACATTCAAGCTTGCCTTAAGCAGCCTTCTTCAGGACATCACTTATTTGGCACTTGCTTACATCAAATTAATCCTGTTGGGAACAGAACCTTTCCTGCCGCCATCTTTGCAGTGTTGGCTGTTTCACCAACGTTTGCCACAGAAGATTCCCGTTTGGGGCCTCAAACGTTACGACCATGAAAAATATGGTGCATCAGTTGCCTAAATCGTGTGAAGGCGAGCCCGCTTACCCCTAGTATTAAAGCTGCCCCACAACTCGCCTCGCAGGTCTGGACTGGCTCCCCCTACTTTGACTCCACTGCAGCGGGTCCCGTCCCATACATGCGCCTTTGAAGGATCACACTGGCCCCCTGAGTTCACGTTATGGCCGGGGGTCTTTTC
The DNA here is from genome assembly GCA_963921515.1 of Calotriton arnoldi. Classification (NCBI taxonomy): domain Eukaryota; kingdom Metazoa; phylum Chordata; class Amphibia; order Caudata; family Salamandridae; genus Calotriton; species Calotriton arnoldi. Next base: position 825,949 of record CAWUFW010000669.1, read on the forward strand.
TCTACTTTACAGAGCCCTCTCTCCCGACGAGCTCCATCATACTACTCTCAACCGACCTTCGGTGAAGAGGGTGGTCTGCCATGAATCCCAGATGCCTGGTGCAACTCGGGGCAAGATATCTACAACCTGGCTTTATTCCCCCCATGAAGCGTGAGATCTACCTGCAGACTACTGCACGCCACCTTCACCCACCACCACCCAGCCTTGTAACCCTAAGGCCATCACCAGCTCGGGGATCCCTCCAGGGCCAAGATCACCACCCGTGAGTGCAACAGCACCCCGAAGGCCTAGCTGAATGAGCACCGCAAGAACCCCAGTAATGGCGAGAAGTTCATGCTCTGTAAATATGTAATATATATTTGTCCAAACCTAATCGCTTTAACTTTTCTTAAAATGTAATCTTGAGTGAATTTGCAACTTGTATATATGTAACTCTAACCACAAGTATCTGAAGTAGACATATGTACTTACTACCATTCTTTTTGAGTTTAGAGTTTATCTGTTTCGTATCTTTTATGTAATTCATGTACTCTGAAGTCCTTATGTAATGTAACTGGTTCTATATTAAAGAGCTCTGACACCTTCAGGTAAAGTTTGCGCTATATAAAAATGCATAAATAAATAAATAAGGTATAATCAAGAGAAGTGGGTGCTAGTTTTAGTTGCTTGCCTGTGCATGACACTCATATTTGTCCATGCTTTATAATCCTTTGGGGTTTTCTGCTTTTTTTGTCCCAAAAATGGCAGTCTAAATAATAGTCTGGAACATTTTTGGTAAAATATTGGGCTTTTTGTTGGAAAGACTGAGTGTTCAGGATACTTATTTGATGAGTTTTATATAGCGCTGGCTAGACCCGGAGGTATCAGAGCGCTTAACAGAGTATCAGCACGAAGCAAGTTACACAAGGTTACAAAACAATTACACAATGTTACACAGTAGAAAGAAAAAAAAAAAAAAAATCTACTGTACATTGGGGTGCATGAAAATAATAACCAATGTCATGGATTTAAAACATTTTTTTTTAGGATGGCGGATAGTCTGGGGAAATGTAAAAGTACTGATGAAGGTTATAAGGGGGTGCAGTAATGAATGTAGGATCATTCTGAGAATGTCCAAGACAGAGCAGGGGCTTTAATAAGGAGATCAAATTAAGGCTTTCAGATGATACTAGATAATTCCCTGTGAAGGCCTTGTTGCAGTGGACGGGACTTCACACATTGGGGCTGATTAGGATGTCGGTCGGACTTGCCTCTGACCGACATCCCTACGGTTTCAAAACCGATGACCTCGGGTCGGCGGTCCGAAACCGCAATTACGATGCAACCGCAAACTCCCATTTCTCTATGGGAGCTTGGGCTACAGTCGGAAACCGGCCGCAGCCCAAGCTCCCATAGAGAAATGGGAGTTACTGTAAATCCCTGCACCGTGTGTCAGCCCCCTCACAGTGCCGGCTACATGGTTCAGGGATTTACAGGGCGGCACCATAGGTGTCCCCCCGGCCCACAACCGTAGGCCTCGTAGAGAAGGGGGCCCTGGCTTTCCATGTCAGAAAGCCCGACATGGAAAGCCTGTCGGAAACCAACATCATAATCCCGACGGCAGAAACGCCATCCCTAAGGGATTATGTGGCGGTTATGGCTGGCCAACGAGCTCCTTGAGCCCATCGGAACACAACCGGATTGACCGGCCGGTTTGGATTCTGACCGCCGTAATCGTAATACAGGTGTCGAACTTCAAACCTAGGATGTCTGTCAGTAAGCCTCTGACGAGCGGTCAGAGGTTTACCGACCGACATTCTAATTAGGCCCATTGTTTGTGGATTGTTGCTCATGCACCACAATGGAAAACCTCTGATACACGTCAACTATAAGCAGTCCATAGGCGGACAGACTAACTCTTATGAATGATAAATGGAAGGATAGACGAAGGTTGTGTTTTCATGGATAAAGTGGTAACATGCATGACATTAAAAATTGTAGACAAGATTGTGTACAGCAAACTCTACTGCCCCACGTTTCTTATTTCTCTGTATGCACATGATAGACAACAATAGCAGAACGGACAGAATTAAATATAGATGTGTAGCTGGTCACTGGGTACAGAAACCACTTGCAAGCAGGCCATGTGGAGAACAGTTGGGAGTTTTTCAGATACACTCATGTTCTGGGACAGAAAAGGGGACATGCATAGAGAGCTGGAAGATGCTCAGGGTGTACAATTTGGATAAGGAGAGTTGGTCCAGCGACTAATTGATAAGTTACTAAGAGGGGGGTGGTTTTGTCCATGCTACATGGTTATGTCCTAGGCCACTGCACTCATGCAGTAGAGGAGGACAAAATTATGGGGTAGAGTTGACTAAATTATGTAACAAAAAAGGCAAATTATGCAGCAAGTAAGTACAAGTTATGCCTCTTCTAAACCAATATTCCACACGGGGAATTCATTTAACAAATAATTATAATTCACATATTTCCGTGGTGTCTCTTCGGAAACGTCTTCAATTATTAAGTTAAAGAAAGTCACATGAGGCCTGTGTTCGTGTGGTACCCGCCATTTATTTTAGACAGATTTATACCAAGCTATAATTATTTAACGTTATATAAAAGAGTGATACTTTAGCTCATAAGAAAATGATGATGGCACAAAAAATTGTCAAAAAGTGCAGGGGATTCAGCGAACAGGTGAATACGTGTGGAGCGAGCATTAAAATATAGACAAGGGAAAGCTCTGTGCTTTTTGAAAGAACAGGACAGTTCAAATATACGAGTCCTTTTCATAACATTAATCTTTCTGATTACAATTATGGAAATTTCTACCCTGGACGAGGTAATGTTCATGACAGGTAGATGGAGCTGCCACCATTTTATTTGGTACACAAAAATATATATGTAGGGCCAACTTTGAGTATAGGTTGTAACATTAAGTTTGTCTGCAAATATACTTTATATACAGCACTACAATATACCAAGTTAAGAGGTATATCAAAGCAGACATGCAAAGCTACCAAGGTGGCCACACGTATACAAGTAGGTGCATTAAATGACAAACGGAAAACACCATGCAATGGATTGTGTCACACAAGGAATTCTGCATAAGCAATTTGCGATTTGTGATTCACAATGCTTAATCACCCCGAGGATACCAAATTGGACCATGAAATGAGGGTTAAATTCATGAAAAACATACTCTTGCGAATATAAGATATCAGCCTAGGTGTCTTTAAATGAAAGGTGTCATACAAAAAAAACACCATGCTGCACCATGCTGGAAAAAATACTTACAACAAGAATCCTACACGACCGGTGTCTTCACTAAAGCGTCAGTACCAAACAGGTAAAGAAATCGACCAGATTGAACAAAAGGAGCTGGTTCACAAGATAATCAGAAGCTTCATACCCTTTCAAGCCGAAAACATACCGTAGCTGTCCCCTATGTGGCCAGGAGTTCAAAATGTATTCTACCTCCTACTCTGCGGTTCGAGCCACTGAGGAAGGAGGGTGCTAGAAATTAAAGAATATGCCTTCTTAACTTAAGAAATATGGAACACAGAATATATCCTTCAATGACTGGAAAGCCCCAACCTAACAGCTGCTGGTCCAATGATCTTAATAATGGGAAACAGACTTGCAAATATAAGAGCTAACTTTGCATACACACCAAGAATAGTACGAAAGAAGGTAGACAACCAAACCTATTCCCCTACACCCAAGGTTAGACCTTGCTTTGTTATCTTGCTTTGTTATGTGTCAATTGATTTAGGGCTGGCCTTTGGATCTCTTGTAAGTCTTACAGGAGGGTCAGAACTGAAGGGACAGTAGAGGGTGAAGATTCAGGAGGTTAAATGCTGGGGTTGAAACCGGAGGAACAGAGAATGGGGAGTAGCCTAAAGATGTATGGCAGGTGTTGTTTTATGAGAATTCTGCTGTAGATATCCATTGTGCCCACAGGTCTGCATGATTCATCAAGAAACATCTCAAGTACTATTCCAATTACTGATTAAACCTCTCTGTTTGGTTGTAGCTGACGGCCATATAATACATGACCCTCAACTGTTGCAGCAAAGTTCTCCACAATTTGGTGATTAGCTGGGATCCCCTGTTTGTTATGATGACTGCTGGTAACTAGTGTCACCTCACTACTTCCTTTAAGAAAAGGATCGCCAAGGAATGGTCTGTAGGCATTTTGGAAATGGGAACAAAGTGTGCACTCTTTGTTAGGTAATCTACGTACGACACCCTATAGTACTGTTTTGCCCTTCAAGAAAGGTAGGTCAGTGAAAAAGTCCATCGAAACTTGGGGCCATGGTTGCGATAGTGTGGGTAATGGTTGTAATAGTTCTTGAGATTTGTTTCTTGGAACTTTAACTTGGGCGCACATTGTTGCACATGCTGCTCAATGTCTCTTCTCATCCGAGGCCACCAAAATTGATGTGTTATGAGATCTCTTGTCTTTTTCATTCCTGGACATCCTGCTACGGGGAAATCATGCTCCTTTTCAGACTCGTCCAAAGTTCTATGGAAAGTATAGTTTAAGTTATAGTTTAAGTTTAGTTAAGTTATAGTTTAAGTTTAGTCAAGTTATAGTTTAAGTTTAGTTAGTTATAGTTTAAGTTTGGTTAAGTTATAGTCAGTAGCAGTTGGTGTTAGGGTTGAGTGGCGGGGCAGGCGTGGGAGCAGAGGTGAGGCGGGGAGGGGGGACCGAGGAAGAAAGAAGAAAAAGAAGGGAAAAAAAGAACTTACTTGCCGCCTGCAGCCCACTGCATCGGTGTCTTCTGCTCCTCTTGTGGCTCCACTGCAGGCAGAGGCTCCCAGCCTCCCGTGCGGCCAATCCTGATGCTGTTATCATGCATTAGAGCAGCTTCAGGATTGGCCTGAGTGCTCTCGATTTGCGCTCCCAGGGAGACTGGGAGCCTGTGCCTGGTGTCTCCATCCCGGCAACCCAGCTCGGGTTGGAGACAGCTTAGTGTGCATGTGGGTTTGGCCGGCCTGAGACGACCGGCTAAACCCACATGCGCACTGATAGCAGTGCCTACCACTTCCCCTTGTGACTGCCCCAGTGATGGCCCCGCCCCCAGGACTCGGCACGTAGCAGTTGAAAAATAAAACGATAATAAACCTGTTTTAATATTGTTTTATTTTTCAACTTTTGAAGCTGCTGGCAGGGAGGGGGGGCGCTCCTTGCCATAGCAGAGGAACCTCCGTTAGTCATAGTTTAAGTCTAGTTAAGGTTAAAGTTGGTTACGTTTAAGTTCAATTAAGTTTAAGTTCAGTTGCGTGAGTTTGTATTGTGGGCATTTTACCCGGGAGGGCACTCTGGCACCTAAAGTAGGATGGTCCAGCCCTGGATTCGACCTATTGGAATAGCCATGTTTTCAGCTTTTTGTGGAATTCAAGGACTGAGTTAGCTGCTCGGATGTGAAAGGGGAGGTTGCTCCTGGCATTGGGTGCCAGGTACGAGTAAGAGTGCCTGCCAGCTCTGATTCTTTGGAAGCAGAAGACGTGGGCATGCAGGAGGTCGGCTGGCTGGAGGTTTCTGGTCGAGGTGTGGAATTTGATGCAACTGTTCAGGTAAGTGGGGTTGTGTAGGGCTTTGTATGTGTGTGTGAGGAACTTGAAGAATGCCTGTTTGTAAAGTAGAAACCAGTGGAACTCTTTTAGGTGTGTGGAGATGTGAGTGCGTGGTGGAAGTTTGAGCGTGAGTCTGGCTGCAGAGTTTTGAATAACCTGGAGTCTCTTGGTGAGATGTATGGTGATGCTAACGCCGACACGGTCCCATTGGTGACTCCTGAAAGATTTCATGGAGTTAGCACAAAAGTTTCAATGTTCATGACCAGTGTCATCTCCAGTACATATGTCGGTCAGCTGCCCTCCCAGATGACGCCTCTAAGATTGCGTTTACACTTTCATATTTGGCAGGAAATGCAGCACTTCGGTATACCCTACTTGACTAAAGGGCCGATCCTTTGTTATATGGTTTTACGGCCTTTAAGGAGACCATGAAAAACTGTTTGAACAACCACATTTTACATACAGGCTAAGGATAACAAGTTGTTGAGCCTTAAGCTAGGCAATCATCACCTTCTAACGTACATCACCACGTTCAGTCATCTGGTGGCAGAAACCATGTGGCCTTAGGCTAAACAAACCTCATTGGTTTATCAGGATCTCAGGGCTAACCTCAAGGATGACCTAGAACAAATTGTGGAACTTCTGGAAACTGTTCAGAGTGTATAGATTTTGTAGTTAAATTTGACCATCAGCTAGGAGAATGGTATTAGATAGTCACTCCCGAACCGTTAAGGAAACAGAAGCCATGCAAATAATCAACCTTTGGAGTCCTCTTTCTAAAGAAGATAAGGACAAAAGGAGGCATATAAATTTGTTTTTACTGTGGGAAATCGGGACATTCTGCAAAAGAGTGCTTAATAAAACCAAAAAACCGAAAGAAAGCCGCTGGTGCTATATTAGCGGAGAGTCCAGAAGCTTCAGAATGCTTGATGGAAAAAGGGATCATTCTATCAGGCGCAGTGATTGGTACTACTCCACTAAAAACCATCATAAGCACTTATCTTTTCCCTTAATATTTCTGTTCCCCTCCCTGTGAATATTCGTCTAGATTATGGGACTACAGGGAAATTCCTTGATTTACTGTTGCCCAAAAACTAGATCTCCCAATGATTTAAGAAGGTAAACCCAAGCCTGTTCGATGGAACTGAGTTGTTGATGTTTTGTGATAATTGACACATATGTATTACGTTTGACTTAATAGACATCCCTCTGTTTGAGGCTATCTTGGGTATTTTTTGTAGGGCCTGCATAATCCTAAAATAGATTGGTGGTTGTCACACACTATTTTAGACTCACCATACTTCTAATCCTCCTGTAATAAGGAATCTCCTAATTTGATACAACCTTTAACTTATGCTTTCATACTCTCTGAAGAAGTCCAATCCCCTTCACCCAATCCATACGTTGATTTCGAAGATGTTTTTGACAAAGTCCAAGCCAGTACCTTGCTTCTACTTTGGAGCTTCGACTGGCGCACAGAGTTGAAGCCAGGGGCTGCCTTGCAGTTGCTTTTGTACATTAACTGAGCCATAGAATGAGCACTTGAAGGCATATTTAGATGAACTACTGTCTGCAGAATTTATCCAGCACTGAATTTCTCCAGTGTTGCCCTCCCTTATTTTTTGTGTCTAGAAAGAGTTGGAATTTGTGGGCATGCATTGATTATACAGCAGTCAATAAGGCACCAATAAAAAATCGGTACTCCTTGCCAATTATCCTGGTTCTCTTGGACCAAGTTCGTCATAGTACCATTTATAACACTTATCAGAGTTTGAGATGGAGATAAGTGGAAGACCCCATTTCACACAAAACACGATCCCCACGAGTACTCTGTTATGCCTTTCAAACTTTGCAATGCTCTGGTGGCATTCCAATTTTTTTATAACTGAGATACTCAGGGACTTTCTTGAAATCAATGGCATTGCATATACCAATAGCATTTTCATTTCATTCAAAATTAGAAAAGAGCGTGTGTAGGAAGGTGGAATCTGACTATATGGTTGCCCCCACTTTTTTCATGGTGTTTTGCTGGTTTATGACTTAGTTGGACTGGGACCCTGCTATTCAGGGCCCCAGTCTATCTGCTCTCTCTAAACGACATGGAGTGCACTCTAGGTGCACTAGTGATTGGATACTGTGGTGCCTTATGAGTCCCTAGTATATGGTACCTTAGGTGCCAAGGGCATAGGTACTTCACAGGCCTACCAGGGGCTGCAGCATGTGTTATGCCACCCCTGGGAAGCAGTCTAAATCTGACACCACAGGCCTGCTACTGCAGCCTGGGTGAGGTGGTGCTAGCACCCCTCACTGAGATATAGGTTTCCTATATCTCTCCTGCACACACATATAAACCTATCAGTCACCCCTAAGGCAGGCCCTATCAATCCTGAGGGCAGGGTGCTTGGCTTCTATGTGAGGGGGTGCCTCTGCATGAGCAGGGCCCCTCTGCAGTTCTCAGAGTCCATTCTCTGGTGCTGTTTGTGGATGCGGTTAAACCATATACTCTTAAGTGCATTATATCCTCGCGGTAAATGCTAACTTTGGAATGGCTGCATCAAAACATGTCGTGTTTGGTGTCAAACATCTTGGAATACTACCCCCCGCCCATCTTGGCGGCGGGGGTAGCATTCCACCCTTCTAGAGGGATAAGACATGTACCTGCTGTGGACAAACGCGGTAGAATCCTAAAGAGCCCTGGCATCACAAAATGGATGCCACCAGTCACAGACACTGGGCTGCCCTCCTGCTGATGACCGAAACTCACAGTGGAGGAAGCCCAACAATAGGCATCCTGTCACAGGGAGGTGTAACCACCTTCCAGACAGGGTTTAGTGTATTGGGGCTGGGTGGGTGCACTCTTAGAGTGCTTTGAAGTCCTGCACTGGGGGAGCAGAAGGCTCCTCTGTGCATATGCCAGTTCAAACCAGCTCAGGGGCTACCTGCCCCTGCTCTGGCGCGAAACTGGACAAAGGGAAGTGGGTGTAGCCACCCCTCCCTTGACCCTCCCATAGGTGGGGTCATAGAGCTAGTCCATCCCCTCTTTTTAGTATAAGAGGGGGAACCTTGCCATTGCAAAGCAGATAACCCCTGGACGACGCTCTACAGAAGAATCCTGGCCCTTCGACGTTCCACTACCTTTGGAAGACAGAAGAATCTCCCTTGGAGTCAAGGAGTGACTCCCCTGCTTGGCAGGCACCAAAAACGACAACGACGGTCGCAAACTACGCCGCTCCCGCCGGAGTCCGAAGTCCCTGCAGCCCAAGAAGTGGATTTCCTGACTTCTCCCAGGCCATCGTGAGTCCCCAGCGAAGCTGAGGCAAGTGGACCCCCGAGTAACGAGGAACCGCGACCCCTGGGTACCGTGCACTATTGTCGAGTGCAACCCCTTCACAACGTTCTACGAACTTGTGCTTTGGACCACGTGTGGTCCCGACCTCCAGCAGGAATCCCTCCGAAGATCAGAGGCCTACACCGTCCCGAGTGACCGTGGGCCCCTGTTGAGTGATTCCGCCCGAGGTGTCTTCGCGATCCCTTGCCCGCTGGCTTGTGGGTCCCCAGAAGACTTCCTAAAGAAACCAAAGGGCTCCCCTGGTTGCTCCAGGCCTGCCCTGACTTACCCTCGCTGGGTGAGTCCCTCAGACCTTGCTGGTCTGCGCCATCGACTTTTCTTCATCTCCCCGAGACTTGCGGCTGCCAAGGCTTGTTGGCTCCGATCGAGTTGCCGACACCGCAGTCAGCTGCAGACGTCGAGGGACACACCGAATCCAGCTCCTGGTCGTCGTCGACGCCTCCTGGACCACGTGGCTGAAGAGTCAAGGCACCTGCAACCGACCTGAAGCGACCGACGACGGTGGGCATCCATCTTCCTTGCCCCGGGTCACTACCAAGTGACTTTGAACACTGTCCCCTCTGCTTTCAGGTCATCCTTCTTCAGAATCCAGGCTTGGATTCCACCGGACACTTCTTCAGCTCCCGCAAGCAGCAAGTCTTCTTTGTTCGCCATTGAAAACGACGCCGCGACCCGACACCAAAGGACACCTGTGCACCCGGCTTCCCTGGGTGAGGTAACTCCAGCACTACGGTGCTCCTGTGGGTGTGGGCCCTAGAACTACTTACCCTGTAAGTGACTTGCTTGTAGGTTCTCCCGAAGTATCCTAAAACTCTTTATTTCCAACCGCGACTTGCCCCATTGAAGTTAACGGCGATTCGCGCCTGTGTATCCACACTGCACGCGTCCCCCGTGGGTCCTTTACTTACCTGCCTTGGGTGGTTTCGTGAGGCCCCAGCACTTCTGAAGGCCTTAGGCCTTGTCTCCTTGCAAGTCGTTGTTTCTAAGTCTCTTACTTAGTATATGGTCTGGTACGCCCCTAGGGCCCCAGCCATATTTTGTGCTTAACTTATTGTGAAACGTTGATTTGTGCATATGTTTGTCTTCTAATCTCATAAAGAGATTAGTAGAGAGTTATTTAGAAATAAATACATATATATTTGATATATATACCTGTGTGGTGTCTTTTCATTTGGTGATTCAAGAGATTATATGGTAAAACAAGCTGCTTTACATTCCTCCGAGACTTAGCCTGAAGGCTGCTCTCCACAGCTACCACTAGGATAGCTTTCTTTAAAAGGTTGTCTTAAACCTATCTACCATAAGAGTCGATTTGCCCTGGTGCAAGGTGTCCACTTTAATTAGTGGACAGCATATGCCAGGCCAACTTCTCACATTGGTGGGCAGCGTGTGGGATTCCAGCTTGCCATTGTTTTACCAGAAAATCTCTATTTGAATTACTAACTGAAAACCATTATAGGTACTCAAGGTACATATAAAGTCAAGCTTAGTATCAATAAGTTCTACTGAACTTAGAGCTGTGTTCAAAGGGATAGCACACCCTTTCCACAGCTCAAGCTAGGATCAGTAGGCCACAAACTAGTGTAGGTAGTACAACACTGCACAACACTAGAATGTCCTTGAAGGGTGGACCCAGTGGATCCACTCAGCCTCAGTATAAGGACATGGCTTTCTCTGACTTGAGAGCCATGTGTGTTGACAGACACCTGAGACTAGGACAGAGTCCCTCAACCCTGCACCTGATAGATCTGCTAACAGCAGATGACCTTAGATTGGCTCTAGGAGCTAAAGGGTTTGAATCAGTGGGTGGGTCAGTCATAGTATCTGGGTCAGATGATGAAAATCAGAATGACCAAGACTCTGTGGTTGAAGGGCCAGGCTTCAAGGAGCCTGAACAGGACAGAGGAATTCTCCCTAAGAGAACTGGCAGAGTGGATGAGAGGCACAGATCCCCTTCCAGGGAATCTGAGCACTCTTATCACTCTGGCAGAGAATTTGTCCAAGAGAGGAGCTCATACTTTAACTTAAGAGAGACCTCCTCTGAGAGAAGGTGCAAACTGCTCCAGTATGAGGAAGCCAAAGTGGCCCTCAGAACCAAGCAGTTGGCACTGGATAGAGAAGCCCTGGAGATCCAGAGAGCTTCCAGAAGGGAGGGTTTAGAACCCCCTGGTGGCAGCAACAGTGTCCCTAGAAGCAGAGAATATGTCCCTGACCATAGGAACCTGAGCAAGGTTGTTCCTCCCTACCAGAGTGGGGATGATATCCACAAATGGATAACTGCTATGGAGAGGGCCTGTAGAGTACAGCAGGTCCCCCAAAAGCAGTGGGCAGCAATCTTGTGGCTCTCCTTTTCAGATAAAGGAAGAGACAAGCTCCTCACTGTTAGAGAAGAGGATGCTGACGATTATGAGGTCCTGAAGAGTGCACTGATAGATGGGTTTGGCTTAACCACTGAAGAGTACAGGTTGAAGTTCAGAGATACCCAGAAGGCACAGACTCAGGACTGGACAGACTTTGTAGATTGTGCATCCAAGGCTCTGGAGGGTTGGCTGGTTGGCAGTAGGGTTACTGATTTCAAAGGATTTTATAATCTAATGATGAGAGAACAGATCCTTAATAATTGTCAAAACCAGCTTTTACACCAGTACCTGGTGGACTCTGATCTGACCTCTCCCCAAGAATTGGGAAAGAAGGCAGACAAATGGGTCAGAACCAGAGTAAGGCCTAAGAATCAGGGTGGTGACCACAAGAAAGATTCTACCAAGTCCCAAGAGAAAGGTGGGGATAAATCCAAGGATAAGTCCACTACAGGGCCCCAAAATTCCTCTTCTGGGGGTGGGTCCCAAACTCCTTCCTCTCCTGAAAAGAAACCCTATTGCCATGTCTGTAAAAAGCCTGGGCACTGGAAATCTGATCCCAGTTGTCCCAGGAATGGCAATAAAGAAAATGTTCCTCCAACAACTACTACCACCCCTCCTGGTACTACCAGTAGTAATCCTCCAGTTGGGAGTAGTGCACCCAAAAAGTTAGGTGCTTTTGCAAGAGGAACAGAGGTGGGCCCTAGTTTAGACAGGACCCCCTCAACAGACTCCTCAGATTCTGATGGTGGTGTAGGATATGCCACCTTTACCATGGGTCCCATAGCATTGGGCAGGTACAGACTGGAGCCAATAATTAATGGTCAGAAAGCTGTGGCATTTAGGGACACAGGGGCTAGTGTCACCATGGTGGCAGGGAAACTAGTCCCCCTCACCAGCTTTTACCTGAGTTTAAATACCAGGTGACCAACATTGATGGTGTCAGAACAGATCACCCCATGGCCATAGTCAATCTCAGCTGGGAGGGGGTCACAGGCCCAAAGAGAGTGGCAGTGTCCCCAACCTTACCTGTAGATTGCCTGATGGGCAATGATCTGGAAATTTCAGCCTGGGCTGAAATTGAACACCAAACCCATCTGAAGATGTTGGGTGTCCCTGTAAAGGTTAGTGGGGCTGTGATGGCCACAGCCCCAGCCCAAGATTTTGGAGAGATGGAGCCTGGAAGAATGGCCCACTCTCCCCCAGAAGAGAGCACAAGGGTTGAAGAAAAGTCTTCTTCCCTCCAGACAGTAGGTAAGGGTCAGCCTCCTCAGGGAACTGACCCTACCCCTAGTGAAGGAACTGCCACAGAGGTAGTCAGGCCTGGCCTGGCCACCCCCTGATGGCAGAGGACCCTTACAAGGTGGTACCCAGTCTGGAGCAGGTAACCTGCCCCTCTCTACCCTGCCTCAGTCAGCCCAGGGCTGCAGAGGTCAGGGAGGTCAGTGGACCCCCCAGGGCCCCCTGTCCAGAGGAACCCCCCATCAGCAGATTAGGGGCACCCAGGCTAGTAGCCCTAGCCAGGTAGAAATTCCTCAACCCACTGAGGGATCCCCCATACCTTTATGTAGGGACCTCCCCCAGAAGGACTCTGTTAGGCAAGGGCAAACCTGGGACCAAAAGGTTCCAAACATGCCATGTCCCTCCAGTGTTCCACCCAAAGGGACCCAACCCCCGGCTGTAGGCAGTCAAAGGTTGACCCTTAGAGCAGAGTACCACTCAGTCATGGAAAGACAGGCATACATGGTGACCAGTGAGCTGAGAAAGCTGAGGCCAACATTCCTAGGGCCACACTTCCCTACTCAGACACCTCACCAGCCTGGTACTTTACCAAAGCACACCACAGGTAGTGATTCCCCATGGTGGAGACCCTCTCATACCCTTAGGGTGAGGGATTGCTTAGTGGACCATAAGACAGGGGGCAACCATGCTAGTGCAGGTGCTTCCTTATATGGCCACTTAGTCAATAAAGGCTCAACTGGCCAAGGTTAGCCTTATCTCCTTTCGTTTGGGGGGGGTTATGTAGGAAGGTGGAATCTGACTATATGGTTGCCCCCACTTTTTTCCTGGTGTTTTGCTGGTTTATGACTTAGTTGGACTGGGACCCTGCTATTCAGGGCCCCAGTCTATCTGCTCTCTCTAAACGACATGGAGTGCACTCTAGGTGCACTAGTGATTGGATACTGTGGTGCCTTATGAGTCCCTAGTATATGGTACCTTAGGTGCCAAGGGCATAGGTACTTCACAGGCCTACCAGGGGCTGCAGCATGTGTTATGCCACCCCTGGGAAGCAGTCTAAATCTGACACCACAGGCCTGCTACTGCAGCCTGGGTGAGGTGGTGCTAGCACCCCTCACTGAGATATAGGTTTCCTATATCTCTCCTGCACACACATATAAACCTATCAGTCACCCCTAAGGCAGGCCCTATCAATCCTGAGGGCAGGGTGCTTGGCTTCTATGTGAGGGGGTGCCTCTGCATGAGCAGGGCCCCTCTGCAGTTCTCAGAGTCCATTCTCTGGTGCTGTTTGTGGATGCGGTTAAACCATATACTCTTAAGTGCATTATATCCTCGCGGTAAATGCTAACTTTGGAATGGCTGCATCAAAACATGTCGTGTTTGGTGTCAAACATCTTGGAATACTACCCCCCGCCCATCTTGGCGGCGGGGGTAGCATTCCACCCTTCTAGAGGGATAAGACATGTACCTGCTGTGGACAAACGCGGTAGAATCCTAAAGAGCCCTGGCATCACAAAATGGATGCCACCAGTCACAGACACTGGGCTGCCCTCCTGCTGATGACCGAAACTCACAGTGGAGGAAGCCCAACAATAGGCATCCTGTCACAGGGAGGTGTAACCACCTTCCAGACAGGGTTTAGTGTATTGGGGCTGGGTGGGTGCACTCTTAGAGTGCTTTGAAGTCCTGCACTGGGGGAGCAGAAGGCTCCTCTGTGCATATGCCAGTTCAAACCAGCTCAGGGGCTACCTGCCCCTGCTCTGGCGCGAAACTGGACAAAGGGAAGTGGGTGTAGCCACCCCCTCCCTTGACCCTCCCATAGGTGGGGTCATAGAGCTAGTCCATCCCCTCTTTTTAGTATAAGAGGGGGAACCTTGCCATTGCAAAGCAGATAACCCCTGGACGACGCTCTACAGAAGAATCCTGGCCCTTCGACGTTCCACTACCTTTGGAAGACAGAAGAATCTCCCTTGGAGTCAAGGAGTGACTCCCCTGCTTGGCAGGCACCAAAAACGACAACGACGGTCGCAAACTATGCCGCTCCCGCCGGAGTCCGAAGTCCCTGCAGCCCAAGAAGTGGATTTCCTGACTTCTCCTAGGCCATCGTGAGTCCCCAGCGAAGCTGAGGCAAGTGGACCCCCGAGTAACGAGGAACCGCGACCCCTGGGTACCGTGCACTATTGTCGAGTGCAACCCCTTCACAACGTTCTACGAACTTGTGCTTTGGACCACGTGTGGTCCCGACCTCCAGCAGGAATCCCTCCGAAGATCAGAGGCCTACACCGTCCCGAGTGACCGTGGGCCCCTGTTGAGTGATTCCGCCCGAGGTGTCTTCGCGATCCCTTGCCCGCTGGCTTGTGGGTCCCCAGAAGACTTCCTAAAGAAACCAAAGGGCTCCCCTGGTTGCTCCAGGCCTGCCCTGACTTACCCTCGCTGGGTGAGTCCCTCAGACCTTGCTGGTCTGCGCCATCGACTTTTCTTCATCTCCCCGAGACTTGCGGCTGCCAAGGCTTGTTGGCTCCGATCGAGTTGCCGACACCGCAGTCAGCTGCAGACGTCGAGGGACACACCGAATCCAGCTCCTGGTCGTCGTCGACGCCTCCTGGACCACGTGGCTGAAGAGTCAAGGCACCTGCAACCGACCTGAAGCGACCGACGACGGTGGGCATCCATCTTCCTTGCCCCGGGTCACTACCAAGTGACTTTGAACACTGTCCCCTCTGCTTTCAGGTCATCCTTCTTCAGAATCCAGGCTTGGATTCCACCGGACACTTCTTCAGCTCCCGCAAGCAGCAAGTCTTCTTTGTTCGCCATTGAAAACGACGCCGCGACCCGACACCAAAGGACACCTGTGCACCCGGCTTCCCTGGGTGAGGTAACTCCAGCACTACGGTGCTCCTGTGGGTGTGGGCCCTAGAACTACTTACCCTGTAAGTGACTTGCTTGTAGGTTCTCCCGAAGTATCCTAAAACTCTTTATTTCCAACCGCGACTTGCCCCATTGAAGTTAACGGCGATTCGCGCCTGTGTATCCACACTGCACGCGTCCCCCGTGGGTCCTTTACTTACCTGCCTTGGGTGGTTTCGTGAGGCCCCAGCACTTCTGAAGGCCTTAGGCCTTGTCTCCTTGCAAGTCGTTGTTTCTAAGTCTCTTACTTAGTATATGGTCTGGTACGCCCCTAGGGCCCCAGCCATATTTTGTGCTTAACTTATTGTGAAACGTTGATTTGTGCATATGTTTGTCTTCTAATCTCATAAAGAGATTAGTAGAGAGTTATTTAGAAATAAATACATATATATTTGATATATATACCTGTGTGGTGTCTTTTCATTTGGTGATTCAAGAGATTATATGGTAAAACAAGCTGCTTTACATTCCTCCGAGACTTAGCCTGAAGGCTGCTCTCCACAGCTACCACTAGGATAGCTTTCTTTAAAAGGTTGTCTTAAACCTATCTACCATAAGAGTCGATTTGCCCTGGTGCAAGGTGTCCACTTTAATTAGTGGACAGCATATGCCAGGCCAACTTCTCACAGCGTGTTAATCATGTTTGAGCAGTTTTATACAAGCTTAAGGAAAATCACTGATTTAAAAAAAAAAAATTCATGTACAGTCTGTTGAATTTCCTAGGTTTTGGAATCTCCTCTGATGGGATTTAGATGGACAGCAAAAAAGTAGAGGCGATCCTCAACTGGCCTACTCCCACAGGAGTTAAAGACGTAGAAAAGTTTTTGGGGTTTGCAAATGGAAATAGATGTTTTATCCCTAGATTTTCTGATGTGGTATCACCTACCATAAGACTACTTTGAAAAGGAGCCACATTTAAATGAACAGGTCAAGAAAATCAGACTTTTCAGTCATTGAAAGATAGCCTCACTTCAGTTCCAGTGTTGTGCCAACCAGATCCCACATTACCCTTTGCTGTGGAAGCAGATGCCTCACTAATTGCAGGAGGAGGAGTTCTGTCACAGCGGTATCTATAGTCTGGTCAATTACATCTAGTTGGCAATAAAGAATATTTTCCAGTCATGGAGCCATTACCTCCTGGGAGCCCGTCACACAATTACCATTTACTCATACCTTCGGAATCTAACATTTCTCCAGTCTGCAAGGGCACTGACCCCACACAAAAAGTTCATTTGATATTATTTTTTAGTGATTATTAATTTATCATAACTTTTCATGCAGAAAAAAACAATGCTCAAGCGGATTCCTCTTCCCAGGAAGGATAGTCTGTGACAGACTCCCAACAACTTCCATGTATTTTACCAGAGGGTTCAGTAATTGGACTGTTGTATACAAATGAGTCACCAGTGTTTTTAGAGGCCTTGATGAAGAGTGATTAATAGTTCGATGAATAAAAATGGTTACAAGGTCGACAAATACCATTAAAAGGGGCTTGTGTTATTAAGATCAATCGGTGTGTGTTCCAAATCCCTCTTTTCAAGTTCAGATTCTGCAGTGGAGTCATTCTGCTCCTTTTCCGTCTACCCAGGTAAAAGTAAGACTCTGCTTTTAGAAATGTGATGGTTTTGGGGGGGACAACACGTCTTGAGACGTACATGACTTTGTATAAACTTGCCATACCTGGCCACAGAATAAATTTTCCAATGACAAACTAGCTGGTAAATTGGTCCCACTAGCCATCCCTCTATCTACATGGCACACCTTGTCAATGGATTGTGTTACAGATATTGCACATCTCCAAGAATACATTACCATCTTAGTTGTGGTAGACTTCCTTTCCAAGATACCCCACTTTATAACATTCAAATGTATGTCAACAGCCAACGAATTGGCATCAGTTTTCATTCATCACATAGTAAATTTACATGGATTCCCCTCGGTTATTGTAGGAAGGAAGGATGCTTCTGCATGGTTACCCCCACTTTTTGCCTGGTGCTAAGCTGTTTTTGACTAGTCTGACTGGGATCCTGCTAATCAGGACCCCAGTCTCTCTGCTTTCTCCCTTAAATTGTTATGTTCAGTACTTAGGTACATCCCAGATTGGATACTGGGGTACCCTTATCAGTCCCTACTATATGGTACCAAAATACCCAGGGCATAGGTACCCCAACGGCCCCCCATGGGCTGTAGCATATATTATGCCACCCATGGGAGACCCTTCAATCTGTAACTACAGGCCTGCCATTGCAGCCTGTGTAAGCTGGTGCTAGCACCTCTTACGAAAGATATAGGTTTCCTATATCTAGGGTCACTGCACTTAAAACCTATAAGTCACCCCTATAGCAGGCCTTATCAATCCTGAAGGCAGGGTGCTTGGTTCTAAGTGTGAGGGTGCCCCTGCATGAGCAGGACACCTCTACAGCCTACGGAGTCCATTCTCTTGGGTTGTAAGTGAAGCAGCCATATACCATATAGAGGGGCACTGCATAATTACGCGATTACCATCTCGAAACTGGCTACATTGAATCCTATCATGTTTGGTATCAAACATGTTGGAATCATACACCCCACACCGTAAACATTGTGGGAGGTATGATTCCAAGCACTGGAAGAGCCCTCCATTAGGCTCTCAGTGCTCCCGGTGCCAGTCTCCTAGACCCGGACAGCACAACATGGCTGCTACTCACCAGAGACACGATTCTGCCCTCCTGCTGCTGAGCAGGGAAAGGCAGAACAATAGGTATCCTGTCACAGGGAGGTGTGACCACCTCCCAGACAGGATTTAGTGTATTGGGGCCGGGTGGGTGCGCTTGCCAGCGCCACTCAGTCTGCATGAGGGGCACATTTGGTGTCCCTCCTGTCCAAACCCTCCCCTGGGAGGGTCCCCTAAATCATCCCAGCCCTTTCCTGAGGGTACTTAAGGGCTTACCTGAGGGTGGGTCCCTAGATTCGTCATGGGACACGATTCAATTCAGACACCACTTCCACTTCTACCGTCTGGGCACTCTGGACTTTGTTGGACTTCGTTTGGGCTCGACTTCATCCCCCTTTCAGTCTGCTGCATCGTCTGTGCCTGTGCACCATACAGGAACCTTCCAACGCCTGTGGGCATCCAAGACACCTGAAGGCATCTCACTTGAAGTGAAGGAGTCACTTCCCCACATCTGCAGGCACCACAAGTAAGCTGATTGGTCTGCTGATCCTGAGCACCTACGGACTCCGAAAAGCACAGCAACACAGGTGGGGGTTCTCCACAGCACTTGAGGCCTGCCCTACCCTCTCGCCAAGTTTGAAGCCAGTATCCCTCGTGGGAGCCGCAGGAACCGAACCCCTGTGCACCGCATTGACTTGCCGTTGCAAAAGCTTGTTGGCTTCCTTCCACCAAGATCTTTGGGCTCCAAGGAGCCCCAACCTCAAGCATCTCCAGTGACCAAAGACTTTGTCCACATCGCATCGTTTGCACTGTGGCCTGCATCTTTTGGTGAGCTGCTCGAGGTCCTCTTGCGACTCCAGTGCCTCCGGCCTGTGGGTCCTGTTGAGGGTCACCTTTGTTTCTTTTGGGCTCCCCTGATTGCTCGGGGCCTGCCCTGACTCCCCTGCTTGTGGTGAGTCCTCTGGACCTTGCTGGTCCCAACATTGCACATTCTTCTACATTGTTTGCAGTTGCCAAGGCTTGTTGGTGCTCCCGACGGACACTGACCCCTCAACTCCCGACATCCAATGTGGGACACCTCATGCATGGCTCCTGGCCTTCCTCAGCATCGTCTGGTTCTCACAGCTGCAGAGTCAAGGTCGCCATCAACTCTCCTGCAACACCCGACATCAGTGGGCATTCGTCTTCCAGATCTATCTCCTGGTCACTCCTGAGTGACATAGACTCTGTCCCCTCTGCTTGCAGGTACTTCTCATCCTGAATCCACCTTTGGATTCCACGGACACTTTCTGCTTCTCCAGCAGCTGCACTTTTCTGAGGTCCTCCATTGGGTTCGACTGCGGTTTCCGACACCACTTCACACCTATGCACCCGGCTTCCCTGGTGTAGGTAACGTGGGTACTAGGGTATCCACGGGTGGGGTGGCTCTCCAACCTTCTGTCTTCCACAGGATTTCTTCAGGGTCCACTGGGAAGGGTCCTCAATCTTTAAAATTCCAACCGCGACTTACACATTGATTTGTACGGAGAACGCAGTCGTGTTCCCACATTGCACACGATCTCCGTGGGGCTCCTAGTCTCTCACCTTGGGTGGTTCCTTGGGTCTCCAGCACTTCTACATCATCTTGACATTGTCTTGACCCGAGTCGTGATTCTTATACCACTTTCTTAGTATATGGTTTGGTCCCCCCCTGGGTTCCACTGTGTATTTTGTGCTATTTACGTGATTTCTATGCAAAGTATTGTGTGCATTGTGTATATCTCCTGGAAGGAGCTATTTGTATGTGTTAGAGAGTATTATCTAATAAATACATATTTTTATAAATACCTTGTGTGGTTCTTTTTCACTTAATCTATACATATAAGATTGCATTCTGGTAATGCAAGCTGCTTTACACTCCTTCTGGACTAAGCCTGAAGGCTGCTCTCCACAGCTACCAATAAAAGAGCTTTCTAAGGTTGTCTAAGACCTCTTAAATCACTGTAAGGGTTGTCTGGACTGGGGCAGGGTGCCCACTTACATAAGTGGACATCATATACCAGGTCAGCTTCTCACAGTTATAATTTTAGATTACAATTTATTTCCAGATTTTAGATTTTGTTATGTACTTCTCCAGACATTGACACTCAACTCTTTCTGGCCTCCCATCGACAAGCTGATGGGCATACTGAAAGGGTGAATCAGGTAATGGAACAGTTATTCCTTTGCTTGATGTGTACAATATTGGATAATTGGGTAGACATACTAAGGGGTATATTCACAAGAACGTGCGATCTACCACAAGAGTAGCGTAACGCAACTTTCAATATTGCAGCCTATCGCGGGAAAATAACCCTGTGTCAACGTGGAATTCACAAGGTGGTAGCAAGCGATAGTCTGCCGAAACCGCGGACAATGTCCGCGATACAACCACCACGATGGAGATAAAAACACAAACCACAACACCAAAAAACACGCGATGGGCCAAAGCGAGATAAGGAAATCAGCGACAAGCAGCTCCAGGCCTGCAACACACACCTGACAGGCGTCAAAAATCACCATAAAAGTAGAAAAATCACCCAAACACAAACTGACCAACACCCAAGCACCATGGAGGCAGCTGGAGCAGGCGCAGAGGACGAGCGCAACCCCACAAGCACCCCTGACGACCAGCCTGGGTCCTCGGGGACAGGGAAGGGCACGGACAAGAAGACGAGGAAGACCAAGTTCAGTCTGCAGGCGAACAGGATCATAGTCACGGAGGTGATGGAACACCATCAACAACTCTTCGTCACCTCCAACGTGTCATTGGGCACCAAAACTGGAATATGGCGGGACATCGTCGACAAGGTGAATGCCGTCGGAGAGCACAAGCGGACAATGGACGAGGTCAAGAGGCGATGGAATGACATCAAGCGGAAGACCAAGGAGAAACTCACCGCCAACCAGAAGGCAGCAACGCCGACCGGAGGTGGGGGCCCAGCGCCACAGCTGGAGCTGGATGACATGGAGGAGCTGGTGTCGACAGTCATCAGTGTGGAGACTGTGGCTGGAGTCGGGGACCGGACACTGCTCGACAGGACACAACACAACCGCAACAGGGTGAGTGACCACCAGGTACTGGGGGACGGGTGGAGATGGCCACAATGGCACACATGCACAAGCAAGCAGGGCACAGTGCACACCCACAATGACCCTGGGTCCTCGCCCAGACCCACACACTGTCACAATGTACAATGCCATGCTGTCTGAATGTCAACCTGTACCATGCGGCTACATACATGTGGACACATTGTAATACACCATCTCCCCTTCACATCGCAGGGGCATCGTCAACACCTCCTGCAGAGCAGTCACAGCCACTCTTCACTGATGACGAGGAGGACAACACCAGCATCGTCACCCAAACCATCCAAGACATCATTGACCTCATCCGCCACTCACCTACAGGATCAGGGCAGCCCAGCCACATCGATGAGACCCCACCCACCACCCAAACCACCCAGCAGGAGGCACCCACAGCCCCGGCATTCTCCCAAGACCCCCAGGAACAACACATGGCCTTCCAACGCCGTGTGCTGGAGGGCCAGAGGGAGACGGCTGAGCAGGTGTGGGTGGGGTTCGACCTCATGGCTACCAAACTGGACGCCATCCATGGGTGTCTACATCCACCCCATGGTCTCCAACCAGCCCTGACTGACATTGCTGGAGTC
The DNA here is from genome assembly GCA_963921515.1 of Calotriton arnoldi. NCBI lineage: Eukaryota > Metazoa > Chordata > Amphibia > Caudata > Salamandridae > Calotriton > Calotriton arnoldi. The sequence continues at coordinate 847,714 of CAWUFW010000669.1, forward strand.
ATGACGCGGAGAGAAGAACACCTGTCCGCTCAGAGTGGCTCCAGCGATGCCAGCCGTGAGCTGGCACACATGCGGAGGCTCATGGAGGACATGGTGCGGATGGAGGCGGAAAGGATGGCAGCCACCGCTGCACACCATCGAAATGTAGCAGGGATCTACCATGCCCTGCAGTACTTCATCATGGCATTGCTGCCACAAGGCGTGTCGCTGATGAAGGCGGCTGCCCCCACACCATCCACATCTCCGCCCCCTGGTGTCTCAGTGCCTCCCAGTATGGCAGACGTATCCACTCAGGCCCCTGATGTGTCAGTGGCACACAGTGCCGCAGCCGGTACTGCAACACCCACAGGTGGGGCAGAGCACACATCCGAGGACGAGGACGTGGATGGGTTGGCTCTCAGAAGGAGGCACTAGCATACATTTTCGCCACCTGGCCTGTTTCCGCTTGGTCCCGCACATGGCCTCATGACCTTCCACTGACCCCCGATACACTCCGATGCACTCACCTTGGACAGCGACTTGGACTGCCACATCCTGTTTGACGACCAATGACACGGCGACCAGACTGCGGACTGTACCCATCCTCTTCCGCAGTACATGTCATCCCCGTATGGACTCTGGCTGGCCCTCCACGTGCCCATATTGTGTAGTGTGCTCGGCATTGCCCTGTACCGCTCCAGCTGCATAACTGCACTGGATGTGCAATAAACATCCAGTGACGCACTGCTATGTCATGTCTTTCATCATTCATGTGTGAATGTGTGGATGAATGTAGGGACAGTGACTTCCCTTGCGTCAATGATGTTCATCCTGTGGGATGCCAGTCAGAGGGTGCTACATTGCATTTTGTGTACCGGGTCCCGTGAACACTACAACAGGGACACACGCATCAGTCACTTCCTTGTCCGGACATGGACTGAACCACGCCCAGAGCCCACAAGTCATTGTTGCAAGCCCTGCGCCGGTCCGGCGTACGGCAGGCCAGACCACTCCGCTAACGCTCCGAGGGGGGGCCCTCATTGCTACCCGTCGCAGGCGTACTCGCTGGTGGTGTGCAGGTCTCTGGTCTAGTTGTCAGCATGTCACAGCCACTCCCTGAGGGCAGGTTTGCACGCACACCACACCCATCCGGCACAGGCGTCACAGGCCATGTGACTCCGCCAACATAAGGGGCCGACGACGACACATTCCCCTCTGCCGGTGGTGACTGGATGACAGACGCTCCACGGTTCTCAATCATTAAGGGCCCATGAGTTTTTGCGCACAGGGTTAGTGGCACACGAGGCCTTGTGGACGGCACGGGCCTACCACCACGTGGCGCAGACTGGGGTTGCACAGGGTTAGTGGCACACGGGGCCTTGCGGACGGCACAAGCACCCCGCCACGGGACGGTGACTTTGGGTGCACTGAGTCAGTGGCACCTTAAGCTGCTGAGCGGGTGTGCAGCCTGCGATGATGCCCCGTCCCGGCGGTCCGGACAGCTCAGGTTTTGTGTGCCCTGCTGGACCGCAGTGTAGGCCAGAGCCAGCGGGCAGCACGGGCCTACCGCCACGTGGCGTCGCTTCCGGGATCCCAGAGTTGGTGGCACCCATTGGGCTGAGCGGGTGTGCAGCCTGCGATGGTGCCGGGTGCACTGGTATGTCCTATGCCATGGAGTAATCAAGACCCAGCACCAAACGTGAGACCTGGTGGCCTGCGGAGCGGGGCTGCATGATGTGGAGGGTGCCATGTCCGCGGGCCCCAGGCTTGTGGCTTGCAGCGGCACGTGGTAGGACCTCCTGTCTACGCGCCGGTGGCGGAAGGTGAGCATTGAGGCCTGGGTGTGCATGGGCGGGCATGCTCCGATGGGCGGCGGGAGGGGTTGTGGTGCCTCTGCCTGGGTGTGCATGGGCGAGCAGGCGATGTTGTCTTGTGCAAGTGTGTGTACTGTGCCAGTCATGTATCTGGACTCTTTCAGCTGACGGCTCTGACTCAGATGTGTGACCTGGTGTCCTGCTATACATACCGGCACGTGGTTGGAGACACACCGGTGGCAGCAGGTGAGCAGTGTGGCCTGGGTGCGCAGGGGCGGCACTCTCTCTCTCTCCCTCTCTTCCTCTCTCTCTCCTCTTCTCTCTCTCTCTCTCTCTCCCTCTCTCTCTCCCACTCTTCCTCTCTCTCTCCACTTCTCTCTCTCTCTCTCTCTCCCTCTCTTCCTCTCTCTCTCTCTCCCTCTCTTCCTCTCTCTCTCCTCTTCTCTCTCTCTCTCTCTCCCTCTCTTCCTCTCTCTCCCTCCCCCCCTCTCTTCCTCTCTCCTTCGCTCTATCTCTGTCCTCTGATGTGCGCAGGACACACCTTCTCATCATGTTTTTTGTCTTACAGGCTGTGACCTACGTATTGTCCCGAGGGGAGCGGCCATGTGTCTTCATTTCATTTCGGTGTTAATTTTAATAAAGTTTCATTTGTTGCTTCGTAAGTGAATGTGTGCTGCTCATTTCTGTGACGACACATGCATGTCACCAGTTGTGATTGTGCGACATCAAGCAGAATATTTTGTACATGTTTAGGTGTGGCTGATGTGGCATGTCTTTGGTCGGGGGGGTGCCAGGGAGGAGTGGTCCTGGGGGTGGTGGCGGTGGGTGTTGTGGCCCTCTTGGGTGTCCGGGCCGCATGATGGGTGGCTCCATGGCATCTGTTGCCCTTCCGATGTAGCCCTGGGCTGTGCTCCCTTTTGATTTGCAGGCTGCCGTCCGATTTTACACCAGGTCAGAGCAGGTGTAGATTTCCTGGTGCTAACACGCCTTATCGCCTGTTTTGTGTTTTTATCGCCGATGTGGCTGGTCGTTGAGAATGTTGAGGTGTGATGCTGTCGCGCCTTTTGGCACGGGAACGCCCACTCTGCATCTCATTAGCGATAGTTGCGCGGGTCCACTGTGGCGATGTTTTTTGCGGCTGCTATCGCGGGTAAACTGGTGCTGTGGGCTGTTTACACCAGCTTGTGAATGGGGAGGTATATTTATCACGACTTTGGCTGCGATAAAGTGCCGTTAGTTCGGCGATAGCTCCTTGTGAATATGCCCCTAAGTTGGACTGAATTTGTGTATAACAATGGTCCACACTCAGCTACTGGTTTATTAACTTTTTTTGTATGCCTTCCACTCAAAAACCTTGCCATTAAAGACACCAAATAGATAAAGGCAGTGGCAAAAGAACTCTTATTATGGGCAAAAGCTGGGTACACGTAAGAAGCAGATAAAAATGTCAATCTGAGTCTGGGTACCAAGTAGGCGATCAAGTGTGGCTTGCTAACATTAATATCCAATTGCAAGGTCCAAATAAACTTCAGCCTCAAAATTTGGGTCCCTACTCGATTGAGCAAATCATTAACTTAGTAGTCATAGGAGTGAAATTGCCGCCCAAAACTACTGATTCATTCTGCATTCCATGTATCCCTCTTAAAGCAGTACAGCCTTCAGAGTCGTCCAGAACCACCGCTACTGCCTGTCATGGTGGATGGCCAATCAAAGATTCTAAAAGAATCAAGGGTTCCACTATCTCATACATTGGAAAGGTTTTGGCCCAGGAAATTATTCATGCCAACCTGTCATGAATGTTAGTACCACAAAAGTGGTGCATTCTTTTGGTGCTTGCCATCCTGAAAAGTCTCGTCTGGTAGGGCGATGTTTGGTGGTGAGGGCGGATAAGCTGTCACATCTTGCACTAATCAATGAACCTTCCTTCATGTCCTTGGTCTTGCCTCTGCCATCCCCGGTCTAGCCCTTGTCCTTCCTTAATGTCCCTGGTCTTATCTCTGGTTCCCACCCAGACTCTGGTAGCACCAAGAAATTCAAAGCACTGGCTTCTTGGCGCCACATTATTTGTACCATAACCCATGCATCTTGGCTGTATCGCTTTTGGACTGCATATATAAATATTTTCTAGAGTCTGTTCATAGTGAGGACCATGCCTTTACTGTTATTTATTTGGTCACTAGAAACTCGTACTGTTGTTTTGGGAGTTTCACAAACTATCACAAGATCTTGCAAATGTAAAGGGCCATTTGGGTGAGGCTCTTTATCAACCACACCCAAGGCCTGAGGATTGCTCAGTTTACAGCTCCTTGGCTCGATAGAGGGGTATTGACTGCATTTCCGGTGATCCGGCACAAGAATGGATTCTTCAGCGCCACCGAGTCTTCTGAGGAACCTTCATTGGTGTACATCTTGATTTAGAGCCTGAAAACCTCATTGTTTGGTGAGTTCCGGAGGAAAGAAAATAAGACAACCAAAGATCAGTGAGAAACAGTACATGCACGGCTGTGCATGGTAATAAAATCCGGACACTGCCCTTTTGTGCAAATTCTGGGACATTCAGCGAATAAAATAAAAAATAATAAAAAGAAGTTAAATAAATGTACAATGGATTAGTGGGATACAATTACATAAATACAATAGGAGTGGTACATTGAAGATCTATGTTAACATATCACTTTATAAAGGCATACGGGTTAACCAAGGTGGGTCCTTCAAGTTTTTTATTCAGACTGTGGGAGACAATTTCTAAAGTATATTTCAAATTATGTCTTTCAGTAACAGTAATCTAGAAATGTCTCCAGTTCCGGGTGCTGCTGAGACTTTCTCTATTATTGTTCATTTCAGCTTTAGTGCTGTGTGGCCTTTCCCTATATAGTGTTGAACTAATACTGCATTTTCAACATCACATCTACTTTTGTGTTTGGAAATAAATTTTTTAGTGTATGTCCAACATAAAGTAAAACACATGGGCATTTGAGTGGGTAGATCATGTTAGATGTATTGCAGTTTATCATGGTAGGCAACATTTGTGTTTATCATGTTTAAAAACTTCGGTATTAGTAGGTTTTGCACAGGCAATCAATGCAATTGCAAAGGCCCTGATTGCTGGGAGTCCCAAAACTGTTGTCACTCTGTTGAAGGGTGTGAGAAATGGGGTTGTTGGATGAAGTGGGTGTGAGCCCTTCTCAAACAACAGCTACAATCCTTGTCATGGTGAACCACAAAAAGTTACTAAACTGACCTGTGCTTAATCCTCTGGTATCTTGCCACAAAAGCATACAGGTTTAATTTAGAGGCAATGTGTGAAGTATTTATCACTGCCAAGATATAAATCTGCCCCTTAGTGTCTTTTCTGGAAGTCGAAAAACTCCAGGAGGACAAAGCTGCAGGCTGTATCTGACGAGGGTTCCAGAAGGACCGATACCCTTCTTTTTTTTATTTTTTTTTATTTGTTTTTATTGATTTTACAAAACCAGAAGCCAATCATCTTCATATAATCAGAGAACATATAATCACTCTGTACAGTATTACATTATTACAACCACCGCAGGTCAGTATATATCCATTGTGTCGAGTATCCTTGAGTGTCTACGACTGGTAGTATATAACGGCCCAGTATCCTAGCAAGGTCTCTAGCGGTATGTCAATACAGCACATTCTTGACATTCTTATTCTCCACTTATCTTTAGTTAGACAATAGATGATTTGTTAAAACTAACAATATTCAATACAATTAAAACAATTTAACTAAACAATTTCCCAACCCCCCTCCCCTCCCCGCATGCTCAGCCCTCAATATCTATCAATCGCATGAACGTATCAACCACAGCTATAGGTGTATGTGTCTTGGTTCCAAAGTCTGTCATAAGTGAACCCTACAGTACTGCCAGCTCATCCAGCGTAGTACACAAGCACTGTGAGGCGATCAAGTGTCTCATATCCTCAGGACAGATCCTTGTATGGTAAATCCAGCGTACTCTAGTAGGACAAAATATCTATCTTAGTGTATTCCTCTAGCATTGCATACCAACTTAATGAAATCGGTGTCTTTCGCAGTCCTCTGTATTCCTCTCTCTGCAGTTCCGTACCCTCCGCTTTACCCCATCTTAACATTTCTGTGTGCCATTCCTGTAAGGACGGGGCTCTAGTAGCCTTCCATCGTGTGGTTATGGCTCTTTTGGCTAGTAGGAGTGCAAGGTTAGCGAATCGGGAGGTAGAGCTACCCTTCTTTTCACGGGGTCCCAGACCTAGTATGCAGTATTCCAGTGTGTCATTTGGGCGTATCGGAGCCACTGCCGTCAGTATGTTACATACCGTCGCCCAGTAATGTCCCAGGCTAGGGCAGGCCCATATCATGTGTACCAACCCTGCGTCAGGTGCGGTGCAGCGTGGGCATTCATCAGTTGCCCCCGGAAACATAGCGCTGAGCCTGTGTGGGGTTAAGTACGCTCTGTGTAACAACATCAATTGGATAAATTTAAATTTGGGGTTACGAGAGACTTTTTTGGGGAACCCCACTATAATGTCCCATTCCTTGTCTGTAAGTGCACGACCCATGTCCCCCTCCCATTTGTCGCGTAGTGGCTGTAATGAGATCGCTTTCTCCGTACGGATCCCAGTAGTGAGCCATTTTGTCAAACGGGCCCCATTCCCCATTAGGTATTGCATGGTGAGCAGTGTATTCGTGGGCGGTTCTGTATCATCGGGTGACCATGTGTTGCGAATATATCTGGAAATATGTGCGTGTAATAGAAACAACGCCTCGGGGGCTCCGTGCACGCGTACAAACGTCACATGTGACATCAGTACTCCCTCTGTGAAAAAGTCTCCTAACGTGGTAATGCCCGCCTCTGACCACGCCTTTAGGGTACGGCCACAAGTTAGCCCTGCTCGTGTGGGTATACCTAGCAAAGGAATGGTGGGAGCATATGGTGTCCTCTGGCCCGTGTACCGTATCGCACTCCGCCAGTATGCAATAGCCAATTTCAGTAAGAGGGGTGTCGATGTCAGTAGGGGGGCCTGTGGTAATAAGAGTCTGTGGATGGTCCCCTTGTCCCTATCTCTTGATGTCATATCGAGCTCGTGTAAATTGCGTCCTGCAAGCCAGCAAGCCAGCCACTGCAACTGGCCCGCATAGCAATACGCGCGCAGATCCGGTACTCCCATCCCTCCCCGCTGTGCGGGGAGTTGCAATTTTGCCAGGCTAACACGTCTACGCCCCGCACCCCATATTAGGTCCGTCACTAGAGAGTTCAACACTTTAAAGGTGCTCATGGGGACAAGTAACGGTAGATTGGTGAAGAAGTAAAGGAGCCGCGGCAAGATCACCATTTTCGTGATGGCCACTCTGCCCGCCACCGACAGGGGCAGTGAGACCCAGAACTGAGTTTGGGACCTGAGAGCCGCGATTGCACGCCCTAGGTTGCCGCCTAGCAGGTCCGGGGTATTGCGGTAGATCTGTATTCCGAGATATTTAAAGGTATCAGGCGCTATTTGGAAGGACCAGGGACCGGACCGAAAGTGTCCGCTCCTCTCCGCGCCGACAAAGAAATACGCGTACGACTTGGCAGCATTGATGGCCAGGCCAGAGAGACCCTGAAATGACTCAAAAATGGAGGGCATTGGGTGTAGATCAGCGCTCATATCCTTAATATATAATATAAGATCATCCGCATATGCCGAAACAATGTGAGACGTACGACCGCGTGTTATACCCTGGCAAACTGCGAAAGCCCGGAGTCTGTGTAGAAGTGGTTCCAACGCCAGAATGAACAATAATGGTGACAAGGGGCAGCCCTGTCTTGTTCCTTGAGCCACCGCATATTGCCCTGAGATGTGTCGACCCGTGCGTGCCCGTGCCGTAGGGTTCGTGTATAATAAGCGCACCCATGCTATGTATTCTGCAGGTATGCCAAAGCGTGCGAGAGCATAGAACATGTAATCCCAGCGTAAGGTGTCAAACGCCTGTCGTAGATCAAGGGATATGCAGCCTTCCAGACGTCCCATGTCGTGTGTGCCTAACATTACCTGGTGTAGCCGCCTGATGTTAAGTGCTGTGCTCCGACCAGGTACAAATCCACACTGATCTGAATGTATTAACGCGGGGATAAACTGGTTAAGGCGAGTGGCCAACAACTTACTCAGGATTTTATAATCCGTGTTGAGGAGTGATAAGGGTCTGTAGCTCGAGATAAGCAAAGCATCCCTCCCGGGTTTTAATAGTGAAACCACCAACGCTTGCAATGTAGTAGCGGGGAGCCCGCCTCCCTCCAACGATTCGTGATAGAGACACTGCAAATGAGGTGTTAGCAGGTCAGCATACCTTGCATAAAATTCTGCCGGTAGGCCATCGTTCCCTGGTGTTTTATTACGTGGTAAAGCCTTAATCGCCTGCCGTATTTCCGCCCCTGTGATTGGTCATAGTAGATCGTCGCGTTGGTGTTGTGTAAGTTGGGGAATGCACAGGCCATTAAAGAATGATTCAAAGTCAGTGTCCAGCAGAGCGGGCAGTGGACCATAAAGATGTTCATAATAGTCCCGGAATGCAGTATTAATGTCTAATTGCGTGTTGACCACTACGTCTATATTATTCCGAATTTCCAATATGGGTGTAGGTAAGGGCGCGTCTCGAACCAACCGTGCCAGCAGTGGTCCTGACCTGTCAGCTTGTGTGTGTTGCCTTTGCATATATAACCGGCACGGTATATAATAGTCCACGACACGTAGCTCTTCAAGGAGCTCCGCGTACTGAATATTAGTCTCTCGCAGTTGTGTCAATTGTTCATTCGTCCCTGCAGCCTCCCCCTTCAGCGCGGCTAGTCTACCTTCTACTTCCGTAAGTCGCTCAATAAGGTCGAGTCGCACTCCTGTCTTAGCGCTGATGGCCACACCCCTGATGACCGTCTTGAAGGCATCCCATTCTATCTGGCGGGAGCTAGCAGACCCCGTATTTTTTGAGAAATAATGAACTATCGTCTCTGAAAGTGCATTGCGAAAGACTGAATCCTCTAGCATCTCAGGTTGTAGTTTCCACGTCGGTATCGGAGTTGGGACCCTGCCCCATTGTACCATCAATTCTACTGGGTTATGATCTGACAGGGTTTTCCCCATATGAAGCACCGAAGTAATGGACCCTAACAGGGTGCCAGAACACAGGAACCGATCTATTCGAGTGTGTAATCTGTGTGGAGGCGAATAAAAGGAGTATTCTCTATGCCCATTGTGTTTCGCCCGCCACGCGTCATGTAGTTCCCATCCCTCTGCCCAGCCCCTGAGAGCCTCTGCTTGTTTTTTGCTTTCAGCAGCGTGTAACGGGGGATGAGACCTGTCTAAGTCAATATCTAGCACAGCGTTAAAGTCGCCCCCTAGCACCCAGGGGTATGCATCCCATTCTGTCAAAGCTGCACCCAGTGTAGACAGGTATTTATCCTGGTCAGTGTTCGGTGCATATATGCAGCCCAATACCACATGTGTCCCATCCAGTAAGCCATGGAGTAATACATATCTACCGTTAACATCTATCTTCTGCTCTAAGAGCTTAAAAGGGACAGAGTTCCGCATCCACACCGCCGCCCCCCTGGAAAAAGCTGAATAAGTTGTAGCGAACAGTTGCCCCTTCCATTTTCTCTGCAGTTTAGCTGCCTCACTAGCATTGAGATGAGTTTCTTGTAAGTAGGCTATAGCAACCTTCCTCCTAGTAAGTTGTGCCAGAACCCGGTGTCTTTTATGAATTGAGCCTAATCCCCTCACATTCCACGTGCAGTGGGTGTATGTATTATGTAATGCCATCGCGGAGCAGGAAACGTAGGCGTATTGTGACCTGTGGAGACCGAAACTCTGTAGATAGAAGCTGTGAAAAAACCGAGCATGTCGTCACATAATAACTCCCCAATACTAGGTCCCCCAGAAAACAGCAGAGGACCAAACAAAGAACAATAGCCCAACATGGACTACAAATAAGAAATGCGTCAACGCAGTCGCTTGGGGGTATAGGCCAGAACTGCGTCAGTTCGTGAAATCAACATGACTCACACTCGAGTATGTCTTTGTTACATTAACTCACTACCCTATAAAGCATATGTATCCTGGAACCACAAAGCAGTCATTAGCAGCAATACACACAGTGCAGATCTCTTGTATACATTACCACCCCCGAGCATTCCGGATCACAATATCAGAAGTCTCTTGCCACCTGGGCCGTAATCGAGGGAAACAGTGTCATGCTAGTGTCAGATTCAGAGCGCACCGTGCCAGCATCCGACGTGTGGTCCGAGGGCGCCGCAGTCTGGGCATCATGAGCCGCCAGAGCCGCCGCTGTGAGAAGTGCATCTTTCTGGCTGGTCGTAATCTGTTCCGAGGTTGGGCCAGAGTTCACAGTAACCATGGGATTGCCATGACCCGATCGGGGTAGTCCAGTCGTTCGTATCGGGGAGGCTCTGCGCAGTTGTCCCGATGGCAACGGAGTCTGAGACGTTTCTGATGTAAAATTAATTTCAAGCCAGTCCGCCACCTCTTCAGGGCTCTCAAAAGGTACGATTTCTGACCAGAGACAACTTTCAGTCGAGCTGGAAAGAGCAGTGCGTATTTCAAATTGCGGTCACGCAAGCTTTTCTTCACTCCTAGAAACGTTGCTCTGGCTTTCTGGACTGCTGGCGTAAAATCCGGGTAAAGCGAGATTGTCCGGTTCTCAAAACGCACAGGAGCGTTCTCTCTTGCAGCCCGCAGGATAGTGTCGCGATCCTTGTAATGCAAAATGCGCGCTATCAACGGGCGTGGCGGTGCGCCCGGCTGAGGAGGTCTAGAAGGCACCCGGTGCGCCCTTTCCACACTATACAAGGGTGTTAGGCCTTCTTTCGCTACATGGTCTCTCAACCAGTCCTCCACAAACTGCATAGGGTTGGATCCCTCACTGCGTTCCGGTATGCCAAGTATGCGAACGTTATTGCGGCGGGACCTTCCTTCCGCGTCGTCCACCCTGTCCTGCAGGCCCTTCAATTGGTGCTGGAAGTGTTCAAGTTGGGTGGAGTGCATGGACTGCTGGGATATAAGATCATCTAACGCCAGTTTATTCGATTTGACCTTGTCAGCCAGCTTTTTGTGATCCGCTTGTAATAAGCTAAGATTAGTGGACATCGTACCAATATGTGATTCCAGCGCCGTTCGTGAGTCTCGAATTTCCTTTAATATTAAGTCCAGTTTGGCCTCGTGGGGGTCCGCACCAGTAGGAGGTATCACGTCATTATCTGAAGCGTTAGAGGGATCACTGCCAAGTGTAAATTGCGTTGCACCATCCGCAGCGGCGTCCGCCTGCTTGTTTCGGGTGCGGCCCATCGTGCCTCTGCGTCCCCCCGTCCTCCTCTGCTCCGGGATGGTCTCTTGGGGGGTCTCGGGGTCAATATCCCACATTACTTATTCCACCAGCAAAGTACAGATCATTGGCTCGCCTAGCTTATTTATAGAGACTCAGGTTCCATAGGCCATAAGTATTCAGCCTCTCTTGGTCTGGGCCGCACACCCTCGGTGGACACCAACAGGGACGTCAGACCCCACAACTCAGGAACCAGCAGGACAGCCCCCGCTGCAATGTCATATCGCGCCTACCACAGAATCATGTAACACATTCCGCATCCAAAGCCGGTTCCAGGCGGGGATCGTCGCCGCACACAGGTCGCGCGGTCACTCAACAGGGCGGGCAAGGACGCAGACGCCACCAGGCCCACCAGGCGATAGCCGCACCCTCAGATCGTCAATAATGGAGTATGCCTCTCCGGCGCGTGCCAGCGTAAGGAAGTCGCCCCAGCTCGACGCTCTGCAGGGAGTCCGTCACCACACACGGCAGGGAGCAGCGATGGGCAGCATCGTGCAAGGAGTACTCCCCCTCCAGCCGCAATATCGCGCCTTATAGCACGCAGTCGCTCCCCGGTGCGTCCACCACTCAAAAAGGGGGGGGAAGGGGGCGAGAAGTGACCGCAGTCCCCCGCTCACCTCCGCACCAGTGGGTAGTGTCTGCGCTCGTTCCTCACCAGAGCGCCATCTGTCTCTGTCTACTCCCGCGGATAGCCCGGGCCCAGCCGGCCGCCGCCGCCATCTTGCCTGTAGTGTCCATAGTTGTGGCGCAGTAAAGTGGAGAGTCCAATGCCTATCTTCCCCGCCGCTTTAGTCACCTCCGTATAGGCGTCGTCGCTGCAGTCTCTTATCGGCTTTATTTCCGCAGCGTTGGAAACATCAGGTATGTTGTTAGGGCCGCCTAGACAGCCATGGAACTTGCGTGACTCCACCCCTCGCCACCGGTCGTCCAGAATCAGCACCAAGTCCGGCAGATCCCAGCAGGCACCCAGGAGACAAACTACGGCTACAGGCTCCCAAGGGGTTCAGCAGCGCCAGGGTAGTCAACCTAGCTCCGTAGGTCCAGTAAATAGCAGGATATTCAGCTATTTGTCAGGGTAGGAGACAGAGCTCTTTCAGCCCACGTCCTTCATGCTCCGCAGTTGGCCACGCCCCCGGACCGATACCCTTCTATGGAGGAGCCTCTGAACACAATTTGCTGCTGCAAAGAAGAATGTAGCGAGAGCTATCACACAGTCAGGTCAACCAGTGATGCACCTAGGACAGATCAAAGAGCAGTTAGGTCCCGATCTCCTCTCAGTTCTCAAAGCATGTTTTGGCTGAAAATGTTCCAAGTCCCAAGTTTTGGATTTTGGCTAGTTGGTCACCTTTAGCACCACCTCCCAGGGTCCAGGACTGGGGGCCACCACTTGGAGGGTCAGGACTTACTTCAGGTTGGTTCAAGGTGCACTTTAAAAGTTGTTGGAGCTTTTGTGTCCCTGTAGCTCCGGACAGGAGGCCAGCAAACTAGTCATTTGAGCGCCTCTGGTGGTCTTGTGTGCAAGCAGGAAAGCAGGTCTCAAGCAGCAGGGCAGACCTCTGAGGGAACAGGACAGGCTTCAGGCAGCAGAGCAGTCCTCCTGAGTAGCTGGGCAGTCCTCTGAAGTACACAGCAGGCCTCAGACAGCAGGACAGTCCTCCTAGAGTCTTTCGCAGGTCCAGAAGTGAACTGAAGAGTGGGTGTGAGGGTCCTAATTTTATACCTAGTGCCAGCTTTGAAGTGAAAGAAACTTCTAGAGTTTTCCCCCCACAGATGGCCCTGGAATTTCCTGCCTCCCTGCCCAGGCTCCACTTGATCTGGAGTCACAAACGTCTAGTGTGAAGTTCTTTGTGTGTGTGCTGAGGCAACTCCTTTGAAATGTAAATGAGGCTGTGTAACAGCTCTGCCCCCTCTCCCATCCTGTCTGGATGACCCATCCTACCAAAACCTAGCTCTCTTCTGTGTTACTGTCTGGGAGGAACACAAAAAGGCCATCTGCCAACTACACCTAGTCCTGTGACGCAGTAAACAGGCTGCAGGCACCAAATGGTTAGGATAAGAAAATGTCAGCTTTCTAAAAGTGGCATTTTCATAATAGTGACTTAAAATACGACTTTACTATTAAAGAAGGTTTTAAATTACAATTCCTTAAACACCAAACATGACATTTCTACCTGTTCCCAAACAAATGTTATCACTTAGTAAATGTAATAAGGTAACCAAATGTCATCCTATAGGAGTGGTAGCCCTCACAGTAGTGAAAAAGGAAGTTGGGAGTTTTTCACTACCAGGGCATGTAAAACTTAAAAGTACATGTTCCTCTTTTTAATTGCAATGCACTCTGCCCTGTAGGCTGTTTAGAACCTACCCTAGGTGTGACATATTAAAAAGGGAGTTTTCAATGGCAGGTCTGAGACATGTTTTAAGTGGGTGGCACAATAAGTGCTGCAGGCTCACTGGTAGCATTTTATTTACTGGCCCTGGATATATGGTATACCACATTTACTATACGTAAATTAAATAAGCCAATCAAGTAAGCCAATTTTACTATGTTTTAGGGAGTGAGCACAAGCACTTTACCAGTGGTTAACAGTGGTAAAGCACACAGAGTTGTAAGGGCAACAAAAACTAATTCAGCAAAACAGGAGAGGAGAAGACAAAAGATTTGGGGAAAGACTACCCTGAATGGTTATGTTCATACACATGAGCACAAACTACATAATCTGCATAAATCCTTAATTGCGTTGTTGCTTTTTTAATACAAAAAGAGGTTTTTCATAGTGTAAGCCGTTGGCTGACAGGATATGTCAATCAACTTCTTATTTGTTTACTCAGTGAAGAAATTATATATAGAGACACATACAAGTCTAATGTCAGTGGAATCATGGAATTTAGGGGTTAGTTAAATGTCTCTTTGGTAAAATCAGACATATTTACGTTCTAGCTTTACTACACGTCAGAGGTAGCCTCTGTCTTTAAGACGATCACAGAGTACTTCAGATTCAGTACAATAATCAGTTTTAAGTTTGCGATCAATCCTGAGTCATACAAATTGTCTGTCTACAAGGTAAGTTATCTCAAAACATAAGTGGATGAAATCTACTGTATTTTAGGAGTGACTTATAGCTCAGTAGTAAACAAGGTTTGGTATATGGGTGTGGTATATAGTTTCCCCATCAAAGCGTCTTCTGTTTGGGCCTGTTAGTGGCACACAGGCATGGGTATTTCCTGTTTGGGCCTGTGGACCAGACACAACCTTGTGCCAGACCCCCTTCACTATTGCAACCTACAAGATGCCTCACCCAGGACACCACACTGCCAAGCCCAGCAATCGCATCTAGACCTAGAACACACAAAAATGTACATGGTATCCTCAAAATTCATTGCTAACAGCAAATACATCATCCACAGACAGGAAAGAAAATGGAAGAAAAACAAAAACCCCAATAACCTCTTGCTACTGAAGTTCCTATGCATAACATGCAGACACCTCATCGCATCAGCCAAAGCTAAGCATTATACCAAAACCAACATTAAAGCTTCAAATAGAAGCAAAGCAATTTTACAGTGATCAAGAACTGCTTTCCCCCCTCGACATAACCCTCCCATCCTACACTACATAGACAAGTGCAATGCAATCAACCACTTCTTCAATGAAAAATTCTGATGATCCAACAGCATATTGACAATACTAAACCTGCCCTTTGCTGATATCCAATCTTTTCTGCTGCATCAGCCAGTGGTCATACTGCAAACCACTGTCTCACAAAGGTCTTGCTGACAACCTCAACATTTTCAAAGCCACCACCTATTAAGATGGTGTCTTACCATCAACGTTCACCAAAGTCCTTTTTAGAAGATCTCTCAGCCCTACTCATCATCGTGATTGCCTCACTCACTCAAAGCATTGTCTCTGATGCTCTCAAGGCAGACAAGATCTTCCCACTCCTGAAGAAACCCACACTAGACCCCACCAACCTTGCCAAATAGCTGTTGAGAAAGCTCTGAGACTTTCTATGCAATGTTCTTTTCTGGTCGGTGAATCTTGTAGTTGCATGAGAGGTAAGAGGGAGTTAGCCTAAATCTATAATCACATTAACAGTGTAACAAATTTGTCACACAATAAGGCCAGGAATACTAAATAAAGTTAAAAGGTTTTATTACAGACTCAGAAACAAGCTGATATATATGAGCCTCAAAAGAATACTGTAAAACTATAAAAGGACCAACATAAATCAGGATCTCCTAATGAAATTCAGTCTAAACAACAAGAAACATACAAGAAACGCCATTGCTGTGATGCAAAAGATGAGAAAAAGGATCTGAAGATCAAATTTCAGAATTTGATCCTCTTGCCTAATTATTAGTATTTCTCAAATAATCTAACGAACCATACTCTGTACTAAATTTGGGAAAAACCCTAATTAATCTAAGGAAAGCATGGAACAAGTGTCAGCATAGTGGAGTATTTCGTAAAAGTACTCCAAGTCTGAAGAGTGTGCAGCATGAAGCCACATAGTGAGAGGAATAGCAAAGAGGTCTGTGCCTCGTGAAATCCTAATGGTCTCTGCTCTCTGAGTAGCAATTCAACACCAATTAACACATAAGGTATTCAAGGCATCATATCCAGTACATTTCCAACTCTCACAGTAGCAACTGGCAACTTTCTGTGTGTCTCCCACACTTCCAAGTGGGAACATTCAATCAACCTTGCGCTTCTCCTCTGCCATGAGACCGCGTTTCCAACTTCGTTAGTGCGTATTTTTGGTGCCAAAAGTATCCTCCCTTACCTTACTATTGCTACAATACACAATGCTTTTTTCACTAACTAATGAAGCCTTGGTCTGCACCCGTAGAGGAGAGAAATATGAAAGAAAGCAATTCACACGTCAACAGTTAGACATTGAAATCCCAAGAGCTTAGGGTCTTTGGTCATGCTAAGTTAACAGAACAGTTAATGTGCACTCGACAATAGGATATATGGGCACGCATGGTCACAAATCAATACAGCAATATGAATGCACTTTATATGAGTAATCTTAGTTACATATGTATCAACTTTTGACTAAGTGATACACCTTAAAGCATTTGTGTAGCTATAGGTGAGAACTACAATTTCATGAGAAATCTTAAACATTAGTATGCATACGTTATATATTTCTCTTATTCTATCATGGGACATTTGAAACTTCTTTATTAATATTAATAGATCACACTGAGTATACAGAGTGCTAACTGCACATTGCCATTATAAGTCTGTGACATATAAGGGTGGAGCCAAAATTAAGCTGCTCCACTGCTATCACTCATCTACTTTTTATTGGCAAGATTATCAACAAACATTCTATAAACAAATTCAAGATCACATCAACACAAGCATCGCATTCAAAACTGTCAATCCCACTTCATATTATGCTTATGCAGGTAGACAGGTACGCTACCTCACAAATCATAAATGACGCCCTCCACCAAGACAGAATTCCTGCTGTTCATCAAGATCAATAGGCAACAACTAGCCCTAACCTGGCTCAACATGAATCTGGATGGATTTGAACCCCAACATTCCCCAATGCCAAGTCTGTTGGATTAATTTGGGACACCAATCTCTACCTCAGGGAACACATGCCAAGAAAACTTTGACTACCTAGTATCAGTTAAAGAAAGTGAAACCATCCTCCCAAAAAGTGACTTCAAAACTGTTGTTCATGCCCTTGTACTCTTGGATGGGGTAATATCCTGCTTCCCCACCTTCCACCTTCCACACTGGCCCTCTTTGAGGAAATCCTACATGCAGTATCGTGCCTCAACAAAGACCCGAAGAACTATGACCACATTGCTCCCATATGCCAACCCGGACCACCTTCAAAACAAGCTGAAAAGTCTACAAAGTCATCACAAGTCACGACCAGCAACCCTGCAAATCTGGCTGAGAAGCTGACCAACACCCACAGCCAGGTCACCATCAGAGTGCAGACTAAGAAGTGCAAAAAAGAAAATAACAAGGCAACAGCCTTTTCCATCTATGCACTTAGGATCTGCAACAATATCCCTAGATCCATCAAGACAATCCCAACCCAGCCCCATTTAGGAAAGCACGGAAGAAGCACCTCTTTAAAGAACGCTAGTTTGTGATGCAGTAACAGGTCACGTTTACCTTTTAGAAATCAGCTACTCCTCCTGTCACACATTGCCAGTGTCTTTGTCTTGTTCTCTGTATTGTGTTCCTCTACCTTGCAGCTTTGTTTACGCTATGTAAATACCACACACATTTATCAGTTTAGACCTCTAAATCTAAGTTAAGAACCTTGGTGTTCCTATTTTCTGAGATAAATTGTCGATGAGGACTACAGTTGATTAGTCAGCATATTATTCTATTAAAGGCAAATTATTAAATATATCACGAGGAATTTTTATCTACTGTTATAACATTTGAACACACAAATACAAGGGAATTCAAGTGCCATAAAATACATTTGGTACTTAAGAAAGTAAACTATACATATTTAGCAGACCCTTTTGAAAAAGTTGTTCACCAACATTCACCAAATGTTGCACACTACAGAAAACAAACCCAGTGTACACTTCCTGCAATAAAAGGTGTGCCCCAATTATTCAGCTCAAACCAGTTATGTCCTTAAACATGTCTTAAGTTTGGGTTTTTCCTGTGTTTGCACTATACGACTTCCATGAGCACCTTTTCCATTCAGAATCGGCCATGCAGAACAGTTTAGTACATTCATATTTATTATGTATGTGTTTCACTAGGAAATACATTAGGATTCAAGATCTTAGACCTTAGACCTTAAAAATTGCTGTCTCGAAATGGAGCTGTGAATAGTAAATCTATACTTCCTATCTAGATACACCTTCATGATATTGTGTAATCGGTATTATAGATACCAGATTTTGTCCCTCAATAGAGTGACATACATCAGAGTGGTCACTGCTATAATCCTGTAAAATGTTGTCACTATTGTGGTCATATCTGATGTGGTCACCACTACAACAATGATCAAATCCATTAGTAACTTTTCATTTTCCATGCTGTCTGGGAAAATATCACCTCTTTAAAAACCTGAATACTGCAATCAGTAGAAAACTGCAAGGTACATTTTGCAAAATGCCTGGTGCAGCATTGCACCCTATGCACAGCAATTTTAATAACTTTCGACCCTTTTCAGTTTGATGCATTATGTAGCGGGTGCAGCAAATTCGTTTTCACATGAGCAAGTGTGGCCACATAATCACATTTTTAAAAGGGCATGGTTGCCACTGCTAATGAATATGATGAATGGATTGGGGTTGGCCATGCTTTCCAGAGGTCTGAAGATTCAGGATGGATAGTTTGTCTAGTCCACGTTTCGTATTTGAATTCTTGCTCTTGTAGCCCTGACGTGGAATGCGTGACCTGCGTGCAACCCGGAAACGCGAGTGCTCTTGGCATTCTGGCAGAGAACATAGATAGAAAGAATCACCGAGCTGCTGCCCAGGGGAGCTCGGAGTGGAGCTCTTAAGCTGGCAGTGCATGACTGGGCTCTGAAGAAAATAAGTATGGAGATGAGGTCACTCATTTTGCTGGAAGGAGGGGGTTGAATGGTTCATGTGGGGATTAGGCGCGAGAACTTCGTATTGGTCATGGAGGGCAGGCTGCATTTATCATTAACGAGCAATACACTCTATTTAAAGGGAGAAAGAGGGGTTGGTGTGTTTATGGTCAGAACAAATGATTTCAGCAAGTTGTGCAGTAAAACTATGTAAGAAGACGATTTTTTTCTGTGTAAGATTTTGTTTTCTGACTTACTGTTAGTTGCTTTTATTTCAATCAGGGACGTCATAGGTTGATCTGGACAGGCCACCACCGGATATTGGGAGCAAGTGAGCTTGTACATGATGGAGCGGGACCAGTCGGTCCAGGACGGGGTCCAGTAGGTCCATGACGCGGACCAGTAGCTCCAAGCTGGGGACCAATAAGCTCAGGAAGAGAACTAAACTAGTGTGATTAGCACAAGAACTAGCAGGTGTAGGTCGCGGCAAAGGAAGACCAATAGGTTCAGGAAGGAGTTGGTGAGCAGTAGGTCCAATGGTTGGATCAATGATCGACCATCATCTCCATGAAGAGGAGGACAGGTAGGTCCAGGATCGATTGTGTGTGTGGTTGAATTAAGGGTGAAATAGGTCTGTGATCTACTATGTATTAGTCCAGGGTCAGACTGGGACAAAAATAGACCCGGGCACCAGAGTAAAAGTGTCACCCATTAACGAACAAGATAGCAGAAAAAAAAGTGGCCCACGTTTGCAAATCCTGCCAGTTTTGAACTGTGTGTTTGCTGCAGGCAATGCTTGTGGCAATATCAGATCTGCCAACTCAGACGGTGCCATAGTGTGTCACACGATTTCGGTTTTCTTCACACGGTCACCGGTGAGGAGCCGAAATCACATGGTGGCAGGCAATGCATATGGTGGATTTCAAGCTCGTCTTTAGTGGCTGTAAGCAGCCGATGTCCATTAAGAGGTGTGAAAACACCCAGGACATGAGTGAGGTGGGGAGAGGGGTGGTGGCAGACTGCCTTTAAGGTAGCTCTCAGCACGAGGCCCCTCCGCTTCCATGGCTCCATCCCCTCCTCACACAGTGATATTTGTTTACAAGTTGGCAGGTCTGCAATATCAGTGAAATCTACAGGAAAAAAAGGCCCACCTGGCTATAAAAGAGGCCAACAAACTTCTAAAAAACAGGCTCATACACTGATCTGTGAGAACAGCCCATTGAGCACTGCCTGATTTCCCTATAGGCCAGTCGGACTCAGGTCTAATATCTGGAGTTAGCTTAGTGTGACGATGGGACACTTGCAGCAAGTCTATAAGCGCTAGCCTTGTCACATTAAAGAGGCCTTTCACAGACCGGCTAAACACTATCACTCTTGATCTCGCTCAGTTTGAACTCCAAGCCTTAGTTACTTAAGCATATGTAAACAGAATGCTCCTGGTTTTGGATTTCAATCAGAACCCCTTAAGGCATGGCCACTGGAGTTATGCGGCAGAGGAAGGTCAAACTATGTGGCAGGGTTGAGAAAAATATGTGGCAAGAAAAGGCAAATTATGCAGCTTAATCAGGGCGACTGGAATTATGCAGCAGGGGAGGGCCAAAATCATGCAGCAAGAAAAGGCAAATTATGCAGCATTATGCAGTACATTTTGGGGTAGTATTACTTCATTATTTTGTCATTTTTAGGTCGAGCCTGGGCAGCGCATGCACTGCTGCGAGGCATGCAGTATTGGAGTATGGCGTTGAAGCCCCGCCCACTCTCCGCCCATATATTTAATTGGCTTGTGTCATTGTCCTTTGGAAATGCTGGCTTCTGAGTCATTATTAGGCTTGTTAGTCCCTCCTTAGTACCGCCTTGTCTTCATTTGTAAACTCCCATGGCCACTGGCCCTTTTACTTCTGTTGCGACACAGTGGGGGATATGTACAAGGAAGTGGCAGAGCGTGGCGTTAGCCTCCTTGGCTTAACGCCCCGCTCCACCACTTCTGAAACGCGAGGCTGCATCATATTTACAAGAATGTGGTGCAGCATTTCGTTTCCCCCTGCGATGGCGCTAAGTTTAGCAACTTAGCGCCAACGCAGGCACCCTTGCACCATCCTGAAATCGCCACCACAACGTCAGTAAAAGTGACGTTGTGGTGGCGATAGGGGCTTGTACATATGCACCGGTATGTCTTATTTAGTCTGTAAGCACTATTTTCCTTAATGAGTTTCTCCTACTGCAGGCACAACGTGCTTTCCTTACATTCTGCATGCCATGCGCGCTTTCACTTTCAAGCAGCTCCGGACAATGGCGGCTGATTCTTTGAAGTGAAATAGGTCTCGCATTAACAAGAGTTTGAGTGATTGCCATTGCAAATGGCAATAGCTTAAACTCTTGTAAATGCAAGACCTATTTCATTGCAAATGCTTGTTAAACTTGTTAACACTGTCGGGCATTAGTTGCACCTCATCAGTACCAGTTTAACACCTAAACATAGCAATAAGCTACAGAAAGGTGATCAGTCAACCTTTGCAAAGAACCTTCCAATGCGGGGAAACACGTGTCGATGCATTTTTTGGTAGCTTTGAACATTTTGAGCTAGAATCAATTCTTTTTTTTTTTAAATCTGCAGATTATGCCGCAGACACTAGATTAGGTGACAAATGTGATGAATCTAAATTAGTGCGAAAATCACCACTGCCGCATAATTGCATAATTCCAGTGGCCCAGGTCATAATGCGGCTCGTTTTCTAATACTATTACTTAATTATATCGTCATTTTTAAACTTGGTAACACTGTATGGGAATTGTTTGCACCTCATTAGTACCAGTTTAACACCCAAATATAGCTTTAAGAAACCGAAAGGTGATCAGTCCAGCTGTGCAAAGGGCCTTCCGGTGCACGGCAACACTTGTTGCTGCATTTTTATTAACTTTTGAACCATTTGAGCTAGAAACAAATGTTTTTTTGTTAAAATCTGCAGATTTAGTGGCAAATGATGGATTATGTGGCAAATGCAACAAATCTATATTAACGCAAAAATCGCCACGGCTGCACAATCACATAATTCCAGTGGCTCTGCCTTAAGGTAATACTTACAGATGCAAGATCCAACACGGCGTGGGTGTGGTCTGGCATGTAGGGAAATTCAGAGCACAGTATGTGCCTCTGAAATACCGGTAGGGCAGACCCTGGGTCAGCGACATGTCCAGCAGAGCATGACGTACCTGACCCTTCCTTAACAATCCCGGCCTTCAGATGAGAGCTGAACATGTGACTAACTTTAACATCCCTAGCAGCCTTTCGAGGGTAACACATGCAGGGGGAGATTTACAAAAAATTCATGCAGCGCAGCCCCCCGCGAGGCTGCGCTGTGTTGCGCGATAGGGAGGGAGCAGGAGAGCGCCATATCTTCAAAGATATGGCTCTCCTCCCCTTTCCCTTGCGCCGGCGCTGATTACAGCTGACGTGCGCCATAGCGCTAGGGTGTGTGCATTAGTCTAGCTTAGGTTTTGTACAGGAAGGTTACCCTTCCTGTACAAAATACGATGCCCAGACACATGCAAAGTTTTTCCCACTTTGTATGCGTGCTGCACAGTGTAGCACGCATGCAAAGTTGGAAAAGGAAGGAGAAATGAAAGCATTTCTCTTTTCGTGCGCCTACTTGAAAAGGGCGCAGTTTTCTCACGCTAAACCCAATCTACTTTATTTAGTAAATTTGTTTTAGCGTGAGAAACCTTGGGTAATTTATGGGAACGCTTAAGCTCCACCCTTGGTATGCCCCCTTGGTGCAAAGTAATGCGAAGTTCCAAGTGTACATTCAACATTTTGATTTACAGTTTTGATTAACGTGTAAGTCTGGAATGTCCAATGTTGGTCCAGGAGGGCCGGATGTTTGCCAGATTTTTCAAATAACCCCTGACAAGATTAATTAGTTCCAGTGAATTTCAGTGTATGCAAATCTATTTTATGTGAATATCCTGAAAATCTTGGTCTGTCATGAACCTATGTTGGACACTCCTGGTCTAGGGACAACATCAGCCATTGGCTATCTTGGACTGGTACCAATTTTAGGCAGAGCTGTATGCCATCTGCTTATTGGTAGATGGCAAAGTCCTAATTGGTAAGGCAAGGGCAACAACCCCATGGTTCACAGTGGAGATTAAGGTAATTAGGGAATGTGGCACCGAGGGGGAGCCTTTAGGAAGCGTGGGAGGAAGTAGTCCTGAAGTCTCCATCTGAACATCAGTTGTTTCCTGGAGAGGAAGAAGAAAACAGTTTGAGGATTATGTCTCCCATGTCCATGTGAGACAACAAGGTGGTCAAAAGACCCTGGTATAATCCTTTGTCATAAGGCTCTGAAAGTCGACAAAGTCCAAAAAGCACAGGTTTCCCGAGCTGGAGATCCAAAGGACACTGTCAGCTATTTGAATGGAGGCAGCCTGGTGCTGTTTGGCAGCACCAAAGCTTGTCAGTCAAGCAGTAGATCCAGCTGGTTAATTTAGGCGCAGCTGGAATGCGATACCTCTTTCTATGATATCGTCAAGGAAGGAGAGGTGAGTGATTGGATGGTAGTTGAGATCTACGTGTAACATTTTCAGACTAGAATGGTTCTTGGGTTGATGGAAGACTTAGGTATGTGGAGGAAGGAAGGGCATATGGTGGGGCTCCATTGAAGAGGGAGAATGGTATGGTAGCATACATGAAGGAGTAGCTTTTACAGAGCTAATAATGTTAACAAGTTGATGTATAGACTGGGGTTTGAATGGGGGTATGTCAGTGTTAATTGGTTGGTGCTGAGTTCTTTTTATGAGGTCTATGTTGTGTAAGATGGTGTTGATCTTGTTGATGAAATAGCAGTTTTTGTTTGTGATTTTGCTAATAGAAGTCCGATGGAAGGAACTGACAGATGGGTAATGCCACATTTCATGGTCTTCAAGTGTGTTTTAATGTCATTGCTGGTTTGTGTAATTGCATTTTATTAGAAGTAATCTGTAACCTAGGAGGTTCGGTGTTTGCAGATACTGCCTGCTGTTTTAGTGAGGCAAGTGTTTTGACTGTTTGACTTTTTTTCTTTTTCCAGTGTGCAGATTTCTCTCTCAGTGCTCAGATTCCATGTGAAAGAAGTGGTTGGGTTTTTCTTGTTGGTCGGTGGTGCATGAAAGTCTGTTGCATGTCTTTGTATGTTTTATTAGTGAGTCACTTCCTTGTGATAGTGGGACTGGTACAAGATGAATGCTTGCTGCTGTTCATCGACGGGGACCTTTTTGCATGGTCTGCTTTTGATCTTTGTGGCTTGACTTGGCCCTTGCTTGGTGGCTTGTGATGTGAGATGCTGAATGGCATGGAACTGTGTTTGATCAATCCATGTGTGAGGCTGATAACAGGTGAGAGTGAGGAAGGAGGAGTTGATAAGGGCTACACCTACTGCCATCTTGAAGTCTCTGAGGTAGGTGCTGATATATGTGATTGTAAAGGTGGATCTTGTCCGCCCTTTATAGAGGGCCTGGAATGTACAAAGAGGGGCCTTGACCACATGTCCTATCTGCAGTTGCATGAGATGAGAGTGTCACCTGATGGACTTTGGGTTTGTTGGTTTTGTACAAAGGAATTACTCTATGCACCTCATTATTAGCAGCACAACACCCGTCATTGTCTTGGGTTTCTCGAGGTGCAGATTTCCAGCCTCATAGAGCGTAAATAATTTCCAAACTAAAGAGCTCTAGATCACGTGGCCTGGTCACTTTGGTCTACTGTAGAAGGTGAGATGGTGGCCCAGAGGGCTTTGGGGTTGTTTTATTCATTACCTTCTGGGCCTCGTTTTAAGCAGCATTCCCCACTGTGATGGCTAGTGTCCTTATAGTGCAGGGGGCCAAAAATAGTCTAGGTGGGAGTCAGATGTCCACGTAAATGTGCATAAAGTAAATCTGAATGGATATAATTTACATAGTCAGACCCAGCATGAGAAAGTTTTTCGGCTGTGTGAATTCCCATAGTGTGTGTGAAAGTCTGGGCAGTGCGCATCTGGGGCCCTGTTACAGGGCAAACTTTTCCTGTTTGCGCCACGCCACTCCTTAAAGCGGGTGCGCCGGGTGCAAACACGAGAAGGGTGTCCTATTAGGAAGAATGTGCTGCCCTCAGGGCAGGCGCGAACTTGCGCTGACCTGGAAGAAATACAGAGTAACTGTTTAAAAGTGTTTCTCTGTACAGGGGCAACCCGCCTGCACTTTCAAGAGGGGAGAGAGATCCACTGGCAGGCGGATGCATTGAGTGACTTCACCCGCCTCCAAGGGGATGTCTTTCTCCCCTCCAGAGGGCTGCCTTTACGAGGCACACTGACAGTGCACCGCCTTTTTGTGGCGCACATTCAGTGCGCCTCCTAAAGGCATCTTTGCCTTTGCGCCAACGTCAGTAATACGGCTCTCGCGCAACTGCAAAGTGATTCCCTCATTTGCATGAGGCCACGCCCCCATAATGAGGGAAAAACCTCTGAAGATGGCGTTGGCATTACATGTGCGTCAGTGCTATCTGTATTATAGAAGGGGCAGTGCAAGCATCTGCGGCCCCTTCTGTAATACCAAAGTGCCCCGGGGGCACACAAGGCAGGCACAAATGCCTGTTGCACTCCGGTGCACTTCTGTAATATGGGCCCTGGTGTTATCAGAGGTGACATAGCACACACGCTCTTAGGTATGTGCCCATTGCACATAGAACTCATGGCTGTGTGCAGAGCAGAGTCAGACCCTGTGTGGGCACAGGACTCTTGTATTGCACATCGCGGCACACATGCATGTCTGAGAGTTGTGAACTCCGAAAACTGACTGACAAAATGTGCCTTTTCATATTATATTATTTGTGTTTTACACAACAGCTGGGTGAGTAGAGTCACACTTTCTTTCCTTTGAGGTACTTTAAGAGCTAAGCCACACAAATGTATGCATCTTACATTCAGGAACGTCTTTGGTATGCATAAAAAATTTTTTTCTTGACTGCAAATACCCTTGAACAACCCAATCAAGTCTGTTTGCAGTTTTGAGTAAACTACATCATATGAGGAATATGTACACAAACGAGCTTTTCTCACTTGACCCATAATTTTATAAAGATCAATATGTGAATGTATTATTGTTTGTGCATATACATGCATTTCCATATTATACGTGTCTACAGATAAATACACCTGATTCCCCACGTCTGTGTGATTGTATGAACCAAGGGAGACAACAAATATGAATGCAAATATATGCAGTTCTATAACCAAATGTGTGACGTTCCGAAATATTCCACTCCTACATTGAGTAAGCGGAATCAATTGATAATTTTTTGTCTTGTCCACTGATGCTAAGGGTACTAATTGTCAGGATGCAAGAGTCCTCACCCACCCAGGTGGCATGCTTCATTATCAGGCTCTGATCCACGTTAGGCGGGCTGTGCAATTCACAGTGGGACCCTCTTGTGGGGGCACTTTAGTGGAGATCTTTTTTATGCCCAATTTGCATGCAGTGAAGAAGATAGTAGGTTTTGTGGGAATATGTTAAAATTGCCTGTAGAAAACACTAAATGTAAACTTTAATAAATCATTTAGTGTTCTACGACAAGGTTAAAACAAAGGGACCAATTGAACATTAGTTGTTCTCTGATCCACAAATGGTCTATGGGTTTCATGCCTATCTGGCTATGAAGGTCATTTGGCGTTTCTTCAGGACCAGCTCAAAAAATGCCCTACTATCTAGATGTGGGGCAAAGTGTTATTAATTTACTCAGAAAATTGAAACCTAAAATAACATGTGTGTTTCACCCTAGGCGAGTCTCAGAAGTTTGTGGAACTAACGTTTTCTCATGATTTTGTAGCCCTAGTGTGATCCTATGAAGTCCCCATGGGATACAAGAACACTTACAGCAATGCATTTGTTCCCACTCTGCACAATACTGTTAGTAACCGCAGCCCCGCACACAGGGATTACATAAGGTCTGTTCCGCTACCCCCACCTGAGCCCTGCTTTAGACACTGGGGCCCCACGGGATGCGAGAACACTGCACCTGTATGGTTCATTGATTGATCAACCAGACAACAATGGTTGTGTGGAAGACAGCATACACTACATATGAATTTATTACAGCTTTTTTTGATTACTAGTCAAACAAAACATTCATTTCCAATCTTTATAAACTTAATCGAGATAATCAATGTGTACTTTTTATTGATAATTTTAACAATTTCTTAGAATTTCTTTTCAAACAAAATACAAATTGGCATAAATAATGCCTTAATTATCAAAATAATATGACAATCCAAAGCAATTTTTTTGTATAAAACTCGCCCAATGCATTTCTGAATCTGACGATCCCTTCTTCAGGGACAACTCGAAACAAAGTGAGGAGACAGGGGAAATACATTCAGTATTTGACGCATTCTTATGCATATAACAATGTCATCAAGAAGTGGCAATGAGAAAGTAAAGCATGTAATATTTAGCGTAAGAAACCCAGAAGAGGCCCACCATCCAAAAAAGTGTTCAGTTGAGAGAACAGATTGGGAAAAGAGATGTACACCGTCAATAAGACGTGCAGAGCTAATGATAATATTGGTGAACTTCAGATGCGAAGACTATGCAACCGATGTGTCATACGAGGTGCTATAAAGAGTAATGTGCAGATACTATCCACCTATGTACCGTGATCCAATTGCTTATGACACTCACGTGAAAGAGTGACCGAAGATCCAAACAGAAGAAGTTAAGCAATTTTTTGTTTGAAAGGTATTCCTCACTTGCTAATAATTCTATCCTAAAACATAAATGAAGGTAATTAATAACATTATGTAGGATAATAGAAGTCTATTTGGTTCGTATGATGTGCATAAGGCAGACCTTGAGATTATCGGGAGAACAGCATAACAAGTTATGCTCCAGGAACCGTGCCACTTATTAACTCGCTCCTGCAACATTAGAAACGTGCGTTCAGAATTGATTGAAAGTTAGACTATGTTATGCTATTGATGTAAGCGGCCAAGTTTATTACAGTGTGTTTGGAAATCCCGACCACAGTCTGGTTTCTTATAGACAGATATCAATCACTGGCGATACAAACAACACCTGACTTTCTCCTTTTCAAACTTATACGTGACGCCGACGGGAGACCTGAAACTCGAGTTACTAATCACAAAAAAGGACTACACAACAGTGATGGACAGCTGGTGTACTAGATAGATTCTGCCAAATTGAAAGGTGCCAAAATGTATTCAAGATGACTAAAAGAAGAATAAACTCCAAGCCAGGTTGGATAGTGCATCCAACATTGCGCCAAGATAAGCTAAAGACCATTCTGATTGTATATGCTTCTGTGCGTTTAACAAAAATAAAAGAAACTTAGCCCAAAGTGTAGATGTGCGGAAAACTGAAATACAAACCAAAGGGTGTGAGAGAACCAAAGTTTGAAAGGAAATTAGATAAAGAAGGGGTTAACCTAACTTTTATATTTACAAGACAGACCATGTGATATGTCATTATTCACAATCTCAGTTATGCCATAATAACAGACTATGTCATTTGTATAGAAAGATACTGTTCATATGACCATATGATGTGTCATTATCCACAAACTCAACTATACCATCATGACACACTGTATCATTTATAAAGAAAGATTCTGTTTGTATGAGTTATGATATGGTGAACATTCTGTGTGTTGTATTACTGTTGTATGTAACTGGTCATGCAAAGCAAATCCATGCAGTCAGGCCCTCGGATATTAACATGTTGGTGAACATTGTGTATGTTATTGTGTATGCAAATGATCCTAGGAAACAACTGAATTCTATTTTGTCATTCAGACCTTTGGGTGTAAGAGTATTGAATCGTTTAATTCAATCT
This sequence comes from Calotriton arnoldi, assembly GCA_963921515.1. Lineage (NCBI taxonomy): Eukaryota > Metazoa > Chordata > Amphibia > Caudata > Salamandridae > Calotriton > Calotriton arnoldi. The sequence goes on from CAWUFW010000669.1 coordinate 876,270, forward strand.
GTTTCTCTTTGAGCTAATATTCTTGAGTTATTTAACACAGGAAGAACTACAAGAGAGGAAAATAAGAAAGTTTAAGAGGGACACCAAAGATTATAAACTTAATGAAGTTTATACATGAGAAGAAGTTTATGCCCAAAGAAGACCATTCAAGAAACAAGAAGCATCTTCAGAAGAAAGTGTGATGTCAGACAAAGATATAGCTTCCACACGTTTACCGTTATCCCAGAGAGACTAAAATCAAGGATTGACATCAGATAAGACCCCATCTTCTAACGCATCCGCATCAACTATGACTTTTTTATCCACCAGTCTGGATGTAGCTCACTCACCAGAACCAACAACACAGAAATCACAAACTTTATTCACAAAGTCCTGAGAGGAAAGAGAAAAGGAAAAAGTCAGGAAAAATTGAAGGAGTCAACAAAAAGTCTAGTCATGAATCTTTTATCAATAACACTGGCAAGCAAACAACAATCAGTCTTGGAGAAAGGGACATCTTTTGTCCCGACTTATAACACCAATTTACCTGAAAGTGAAATATCAATTTACAAATTCCTGAGAACTTTACGTTTACGTCATTTTTTTGAGAATGTTGTAACTCCGACTCTTCCGAAAGCGGAACCTAGGTATCTGGAATTAAAACTCAAGAGTACGTTTGTTGCTCCAGTTTCTCACAAAACTCTGGATACCTTTTAAATTCTTATTAAAAAAGAAATCCAATCTATCAAATTTCGATCACAAAAATGTTCAAATTTATCTAAAACAGAGCTCAACACCTTGAGGTCACTATCACAAAATCCAAACTTGGTATTTCAACCAGCGGACAAAGGAGGTGCTCTGGCAGTAATGGACATCAGTTACTATGTGTCTAAAGTCAACGGACATGTTTCGGATGACACTATGTATCTACCATTGGAAACTGACCCTACACACAAGATCATGAAGATTTTATTGAAGACACTAGATAAAGCGGTAGAGCTGGATTGGATAAGCACTACAACCAAGTATTTTTTATCAACGGAATTCCCCAGAAGGCCACGATTATATATGCTACCAAAAATATAATCTCGGGGTGTGGTTCATTGCATGAACCCCTGGGGAGACACCTGGACTTTTTCTTACAATCTTTTGTGCAACAATGAAAGTCATATGTACAGGATACTATGCATTTCCTAAAACGTCTAAAGGAACTCCCACAAAATGAATCCACCTACATTTGCATTCACCAGAACTAAAAATCTGAAGGAAATATTAACAGGACCAAAAAAGACTTCCACACAAAAGTGGAATGTTATATGTTAATGTTATAATGGGCAAAACAATAACTCATCCATCAACAGGACAAATAATCAAACTTAAACACTCATCAGACTGCAATACAAGCCATGTGATTTACTCTATTAAATGTAAATGTGGACTTATGTATATCGGCAAAACTGGGAGAAAATTTACAATTCGAATTACAGAACACAAGAGTCTGATTTGGAATAAGAATCCTAATTCCAATCTAGCAACTCACTGCCTGGAACACAACCACAATTTGGCACAAGTTCTAGATGTCTTTGAAATTATTCCTGGGTTAAATAACTCAAGAATATTAGCTCCAAGAGAAACATATTGGATTAAACAATTCAATACTCTTACACCCAAAGGTCTGAATGACAAAATAGAATTCAGTTGTTTCCTAGGATCATCTACATACACAATAACATACACACTGTTCACCAACATTTTAATATCCGAGGCCTGACTACATGGAGCTGCTTTGCATAACCATTTACATACAACAGAAATACCACGCACAGAATGTTCACCATATCATAACTCATACAAACAGTATCTTTCTTTATAAATGATACAGTCTGTCATGATGGTGTAATTGAGTTTGTGGATAATTACACATCATATGGTCATATAAACTGTATCTTTCTATACAAATGACATAGTCTGTTATGATGGCATGACTTGAGATTGTGAATAATGACATATAACATGATCTGTCTTGTGAATATAAAAGTTAGGTTAACCCATTCTTCATCTAATTTCCTTTCAAACTTTGGTTCTCTCACACCATTTGGTTTTTATTTCCGTTTTCCGCACATCTACACTTTGGGCTAAGTTTCTTTTATTTTTGTTACACGCACTGAAGCATATACAATCAGAATGCTCTTTGGCTTATCTTGGCGCGATGTTGGATGCACTATCCAACCAGGCTTGGAGTTTATTCTTCTTTTAGTCATCTTGAATACATTCTGGGACCTTTCAATATGGTGGAATCTATCTAGTACACCAGCCGTTCCTCACTCTCGTGTAGTCCTTTTTTTGTGATTAGTAACTCGAGTTTCAGGTCTCGCGTTGGAGTCGCGGATAGTTTGAAAAGGAGAAAGCCAGGTGTTGTTTGTAGCGCCGATGGATTGATACCTGTCTATACGGAACCAGACTGTGCTCGGGATTTCCAAACCCTCGGTAAGAAACTTGGCCGCTTACATCAATAACATAAAATCGTCTAACTTTCAATCTATTCTGAACGCACGTTTATAACATTGCAGGATCGAGTTAATAAGTGGCGCGGTTGCTGGAGCATAACTTGGTACGTTGTTCTCCCGATAATCTCAAGGTCTTCCTTATGCACATCATACGAACCAAATAGATTTCTATCATCCTACATAATGTTATTAATTGCCTTCATTTATGTCTTAGGATAGAATTATTAGCAAGTGAGGAATACCTTTCAAACAAAATATTGCTTAACTTCTTCCGTTTGGATCTTCGGTCACTCTTTCATGTGAGTATCATAAGCACTTGGATCACGGTACATAGGTGGATAGTATCTGCATATTACTCTTTATAGCACCTCGTATGACACGTCGGTTTCATAGTCTTCACATCTGAAGTTCACCAATATTATCATTAGCGCTACACATGAGTATATTGACGGCGTAGGTCTCTTTCAGAATCTGTTCCCTCAATTGAACACCTATTTGGATGGTGGGTCTCTTCTGGGTTTCTTACGCTATATATTACATGCCTTACTTTCTCATTGTCACTTCTTGATGACATTGTTTTATTGATAGGAATGCGTCAAATACTGAATGTATTTTCCCTGTCTCCTCATTTTGTTTCCAGTTGCACTTGAAGAAGGGATCGTCAGATTCCGAAATGCATTGGGCGCGTTTTATACAAAGAAAGTTGCTTTGGATTGTCATATTATTTTGCAAATGAAGGCATTATTTATGCCAATTTGTATTTTGTTTGAAAAATAATTCTAAGAAATTGTTGAAATTAGCAATAAAAAATACACATTGATTATCTCGATTAATGTTTTGTTTGACTAGTAATCAAAAAAGCTGTGATAAATTAATTTGTACTGTATGCTGTCTTCCACACAACTATTGTTGTCTGGTTCATTAGAAACATTACATACGTGTAGCAGACTGAACACGTTCCAGCATAGTACACGATAACATGATTACCATTTTAACACTGAAATTGTTTTAACTTAACGGAGTCCATCATACACTTATCTCCAAGGTTTTCATTGATTGATCAGCCGCAGTGGCCAGCACCTACCCTTAGGAATGTCCCAAAGCTCTCCCTGAAATTGGGAAAAGCATACAGCTGTGGAGGACACAGCGGGACTGGAAGGTTGGCAAGATGGAAAGCCATCAAACAATGCCCCTGTGTTGGGCATGCACCACCAGATTGTCAATTCTACTATGCCTGCCCAGTGCCATGGGAGATCTTGCGGCAGCAGGAGGTGACAATGGGCATGGCCAAAGTGCAGCACTATCATGAGGTGCTGCGAGGTAGAGCGCAAACTCTTTTTTGCAAGAAGCGCTGCCTCCCGACGTTGCTGGACACACCTGTGATCAGGAGCCACTGCGGGAGGGATTGTTAGGTCGAGGCTAGGCAGCGCATGCATTGCTCTGCGAGGCACGCTGTATTCAGAATATGTACTTAAAGCACCTCCCATCTTTTCTACTGGCTCCTGGTAAGGCCCATCCTAAATGCCTGCTTTTGTCTGGTGGATGTGCATAATTAGTCCCACCTTTTGGTATTTCAGACCCTCCCAGCACTCATTACGTGTGGTCTTACTCTTTTTTTTCTGTATGTTCCTTTCTGCGCACTCTTTTTTTTGGCTTTCCCTCGGCTCATGTATTAGCACGGTGCCCGCTTCACGGATGCTGTCCTTCATGTTTTCGACTGTAACACAATTCTGTGCTTAGCTGACGGCATTAGGTTTGCTTCTCGGCTCGTGCATCAGTGTGGCACCCGCTTCACGGGCGCCACACTTCATGTTTTGGACGGTAACTCGATTCCGTGCTTAGCTGACAGCATTAGGTTTGCTTCTCGGCTCGTCTTTGGGCAACTCGTAATAAATCCAACTGATCACATGGATTTAGCTGCCTCACCACGGTGTAGGGGCACCCTTCTGGATATGATGAACCCCACCCCCTCACCACACTCATCTTACACCACCCACCTCTCTACTGTGTTCACTTCTACTGCTCTGATGCTGGCTGCTGCCCCCCTCTTTTTCTTCCTCTTCCTCTTATTCCCTCTCTTTCTGTCTTAGTCTCCTCCTCACTTGCTGAAAACCATGACTTCAACAAACAGCTCTTACGCTTTCTCTCCTTTATTTGTTCCCCTGTAAAAAGGATCAAAAAAGAAAGGAAACTTTGGCTGCAAATGTCAACTTTTCTGACATTTTTGTATTCCAAAGTGCAGCCTCAGGACAAAGAGGAAAAAAAAGGTTCAAAACACGAAAATAAATAAAGCAACAGAGAGTGGTCGCAAAGTGTCCAAATTGGTTTTTTTCACAACCACACACATTAGCGCCACTTTACAGAGTTTGCCAGTGAAGCACTACTTTCGTTTTCTCGTCTTTCTTTGAAGAACATGTGGGGAATGCACCATTCCTGGAGGTACTGAAATACCTGGTTGATGCATAGAGTGGAAAACATTTAAGTTTGCTCCTCGGCTTGTTTTTGGTCCACTTGCAATAAATCCAACCAATCACATGGATATATCTGACTCACCACAGTTTAGGGGCCCCCTTCTGAATATGATGATAACCCCTCACCCTCACCCACTCGTCTCACACCACCCACCTCCCTGCAGTGTTCACTTCTCCTGCTCTGCTGCTGGCAGCTGCTCCTGCCCTTTCTCTCTCTGTCTTTCTCTTCTTATTCCCTTTCTTTCTGTCTCTGTCTCACTCCTCCTCAATTACTGAAAACCATGACTTCAGCAAACAGCTCTTACCCTATCTTTCCTCTCCTCTCTTTCCTTTATTTGTTCCCATGTGAAATGGATCCAAAAAATAAACAATTTGGCTGCAAATGTGGTCTTTTTCTGACATTTTTCTATTCCAAAGTGCAGCCTCTGGACAGAGAGAAAAAAAAAGTTCAAAATACGAAAATAATATATAAAGCAAGACAGAGTGATCGCAAAATGTCCAAATTGGTTTTATTCACAATCACACACATTAGCGCCACTTTACAGAGTTTGCCAGTGAAGCTCTACTTTCGTTTTTTTCGTCTTTGTTTCAACAACATTGTTTTCCCATTGAGGGAAGTGCACCATTCCTGGAGGTACTGCAATACCTGGTTGATGTGTAGAGTGGAAAACCGTTAATGTGATCCTTATCAGTTGTGTTCCTTATTTTAGTTTATAAAATGTTTACTGCTGCTCTGTGTTCAAGGAGGTGGTCTTTTTAAACCATACTGCTTATGTTTTGTAAGGATATAAGCAATGGACATTGAAACAGGTCCCTTCCGGGCCCTGTAGTCATGTCTTTAACTTTTCAGGCAAAAACACTCATTGATATCTGAATAAAAAGTGTAAAAGCATTAAGGTAACCATGTTGTTTCCGCTTACATTTCACATGCATTACTTAAACTTGCATTCCCTATGAGTGTTTGCTTTTTCCAGGATGTTGTTACTTTTTAGGTCGAGCCTCGAGTAGCGCGCAAGCGCTGCTTAGAGGCGAAGACTTAATGTAAGTGAGTTTTCAAAGCAGTCCAAGAAACGCTCGTGCGTCGTGGCTGGCCTTTTTGAGATGGGTACGCGCGGCAAACATGTGTTTCCAATTATCGTGCCCAGACGCGGGCGCGATAAGTGGAAACACATGTCTGCCGCGCGTACTCATCCAAAGGCCAGCCACGACGCACGAGCGTTTTGGGACTGCTTTGCAGGCTGCCGCGCTCGCTCGCCCCCGCTCCTCCGTTTCGATTCCGTGCTTTTTTTTTTTTTACAGCTCTCACGCCTGGCCTCCCTTCCCTATCCCTTCTCGGCTCTCAGCACAAAGCTGGTCGTCGGCAACAAGGACTCAAGCCCTGCATGCCCTCCCTTCCCTATCCACTGTCATCTCTCAGGACCACCAGCGGCTGCATCAGGCTACAACCCACCCCCACTCACGATTGTGGGAGAACACTTTTTTTGTTTTAATTGATGCTTTCTGCCGCCGCACACTGTCCCATCTCAGCCCACAGCAGGAGGCGCGCGCCCTGTTTTGTTTAATAAAACGGCGCCCGGCGCGTTTTAATATTTTTTTTTTTAACATGAGCACAGGTCTTAACAACTCTCCTGCCTGGCCTTCCTTCCCTATCCCATCTCGGCTCTCGGCTCTCAGCCCAAAGCTGGTCGTCGGCAACAAGGACTCCGGCCCTGAACGCCCTCCCCTCCCTATCCCATGTGATCTCTCCAGATCACCAACTGCTGCATTAGGCTACCACCCAGCCCCACTCACAATTTATGGATGACATGCTAGCAGTAAATCTCTGCCCGGATTTGCGTTCCAACTGCAATCATTTTTGTTTAAATTGGGAGTGTCGAGGTGCATTTACAGTGAACATGGAGGAGAGACCGAATGAAGAAAACAGTACGCAGAGGGGTGAACTTTCTTTCCTCGGCAGCAGCAGCACTTCCTCCTCGGGCATAATCTGGCAGAGGCTCATCTTTGTCATTTCGGGGAAGGTTGCAGACTGAATCTGATTAATGATGTATAAGAATCATGCTCCTGAACTTTTGTCACGGAGAGACAACTCTATCTGCAACTATTAGCTGCAACATACACATAAATAACGTGGCATTCACCGAGTCTTCCTAGACGGCAGAGCTGACCAGTAAAGTAGGTGTGGTCTTGGGAGGTGGGGGTGCATCGTTGGGGGCACTTGGGACCATTAAGAATTTGAAAGCAGATTTTTTTAAATGACCCGACGTGCAGCTAAAACGAGTACCGATTGAAAGTACTGCGGAGGAGCAGGTACGGTAATTGCCTGTCAGTGTTACTTACTTACACGGGTCATCCGTGAATTAACCTCGGATCAGGTTCGTCTTCTGTTGTTGCTCATTTAAAGGATGTCATTTGTCAATAATATTAGCGCTTCCGGATCGCGTTTGTAAGGGAGGCTGCGCGCATTTCTTTTTCTGCACGGCATCTTAAAACTGATTGTCTGTTTCCGTCACCGCTGCGAAACCCCCTGCAGGGGGGCACAAAGGAGCAGGCTGCCTAAAATGGCTTTCACTCACATCCATAGTTTTAATTTCATCAGGAAGACCCCATTATGTAAACTCCCCCTTTCCTGTGCTTTTGTTTTTTACACATTGGTTTCATGCGCTTTATTGTGCATGCTTTATTATGGGCAGCAGCCATGCTTTAGCACACAGCATTGGCCGCTTGGGGAGGCCGCATGCATTTCTTTTTTCTGCACTATACACCTCGGAGCTGAAGGGAACCAGTCTGCACCTGTCGCCACTGCGAAACCCACTGGACGTGTCTGCTGCATGGCTAAACTTATAAGGTCCCAAAGGCGAGACCTATTGGCTATGCCAATGCTTGTTTTTCCAGCCAGCATATTACTCTTGTCTCTACTCTCTCATTACCTATTTCCCATTTTCTGGTTCTCCAGCGCCACGAGGTCATTTGAATGGCAATAGCACTATGTAAATATCATCACTCCACTGCAAACAAAAATAAAAAATATTGTCATTTTCAAAGCCTAGATCTCTAACTTTCACAAATGAGAGACTGATTGCATTGCAAATGGTTGTTGTTTTTCGGATCGACCCTCAGACGGGGACTGGGAGGCTGTGCATGTTCTCAACCCAGGCTGTACAATACAGCTGGTGGAGAACATGCTAAGTGCGCATGACAGTTTGGCTGGCCCAAGACGCCTGGCCAAACCGTCATGCGCACTTGGTGGAGCAGCAACCACTCCTCCTCCTTCTCCGTGTGACAAACCCACCCCAGCCCAAACTGTCTCGCTCATTACAGAAGAAGAAATTGATAATAACGTAACATGATTAACATTGCGTTATTACCATTTTCTTTTTACACTTAGCGGGCAAAGCTCCTCTGTCTTAGCAGAGGAGCCGCCCCTGCCCACAACAATTTTTGGAATGCAGCGGCAAACAAGGTTTACGCATTGGCCATATTTCCACTGCTTTTCTTTGGCTACACACATTTAACGCTCAAGCGTATTGGTGATTACTTGAACTCATAGTCTGTGCTCTGAAGCACTCTGCATTGTTTTCTAGTGTAGTTGTTCCATTGCTGTGGCGATTTTGGTGCTTTGAGGCAGCTGGTGTGGGGCACCAAAAAAGTATTTACTGCTAGAGTCTCTCCTGTTGGGTGGACCCTGGTTGGGGGCTGCTTTTGTTGTACTTTCTTTTGCCATATTAGACATCCCCCCTCCATCGGGTTTGCCTGGCATCTTCAACCCCTCTTCCCACTTGGTTCGCCTAGCATATGCAGAGCCACCTGCTCTTCCCTGACCAAACACCTGGACAAGAGGAGGTAAGGAGAAAGGGGTTGGGAGACTGTTCGTTACTTTTTTATTGTTGGTTAATGCAGTGGAGGCTTCTGAATCCTGCATCAATAAATACTGTGCTGGACATCTGTGAATTTGGGTACTCACATATGCCTCCAAAGTCCAGCATGAGGGCAGCACGTCACTCTGGTAGGGATCGTGATATGGAGGTAGTAATGCGCATACCATGGATGAGTTACTGGCTTTGCTGTGCCAAGTGCTTCTTGCTGGTGGCTGCAGGGGTCAAAGCTCCTGAGTGGAGTGGCAGAGGAGATCTGGGGTCCCCCCCAAGGACCGTTTTCCCCCAGTATCAAAAAAGCCTAGGAAGGGGCAAGTCGGCGAGGAAGGGCACTCCACCCTTACAGTGGTCCCAGAGGCTCAAGCAGGTGGGGGTGGCGGAACAGCCCGCGATGATCCCTGTGGTTGGGGCTGTGGTTACTAACAGTATTGTTCAGAGCGGGAACAAATGCATTGCTGTAAGTGGAGCTGCTCCTATGCCTGGGAGAGGGGGTAGCACAAGGAGACAACAGCAGGGTCCTGCATTGGTGCTGCAGCCTGACCTGGTAGCCTACCTAGCTGGTGCCCTGCCATGGCTGTCCAATATTGTGGGACTGTCCACAGTCCACACAGGGGGTATAGTTTCTGGAGCACCTTGAAAAAGCAGGGAGATTGGTTGCCCAATTTGGGGGTGGTGAAAAGGTGCAGTGGGTGCCAGCCCAAGTGATTAACCAAAGTAGTGCCATACTGGGGACACAAGGTCTGGTACCAGCACCATCTAAGGCCATTCAGCCGGTGTTACCCAGTGCATGGTTTGTGGCCGCGGTCCAGGGACCTTCACCTGGGGCACAGGTGTTTTGTGGTGACATCAGGTCAAGTAGCCATGACCAAGGAGGCTGACCCATCAGTTACTGTTTTACCACTGCCTAGTTTAGGGCTGGGTTCTGTGCTTTCTGAGCAGTATCAACTAGGTATGCATTTATTGGCAGACATAAAGGAAAAGATTAGGAAGGATACATTTGTTGAAATAGTTGATTTGCTATCAGGCACTACGGCAAGGGAGGAAGCTAAACGCAAGTAAAAAATAGATGAAATTCTAATTAATTGGGTGAAGGGGTTTACAATTTTCCACACTGTTATGGCATAGTAGTTCATGTCAGACCTTGCTCTGCTCCCAGACCGATGTAAATGCATGGCTATGCCACAGGACGCGTAAAAAGCCTGAGGCCAGCACCCACCAGCCCTTTCACCCACCGCAGTGAGCTTAGGGAGGTCCGGAGAAAAGGGGACAACAAGAAGACTAGCTGCAGGCTGCCATGGACCTGCAAGTTTAAACACAATTGCTCCTTTTGTGCAATGCCTCCCCCCCAAGAATTCAAATCTTTCAAAAAAGAAAGGGGTAAGGGTCATAAGAAACTATAAGGAGCATTTTCCCTTCGAGTTAACTAATTCCCTGTTGAATTTGTTGATTTTGGTTCCTTGATTTAACAGTTATGGCGGCACATATGCAGCATAAATGCTCTGTGAGGGTTTCAGGTACCATTTTGGGGGTTACCAGCGGAGTATTCAGTGGGGATCCCATTTTGCAAGAATCAGCAATCCCTCCAAGCAAACCAGAAAGTGTCAAGGCAAAAGATCACCAAAGAAAGCAAGTTAGGTAGGATAGCAGGCTCCTTCAGCACTGTGGCATTAGAAGACTTTGGGCCTGATTTAGAGTTTGGCGGATGGGTTACCCCATCACAAATGTGACAGATATCCTGTTCTTTGTATTACAAGTGCCATTGATTATAATGCACTCGTAGTACCGCGGACGGCATATCCATCACATTTGTGACGGAGTAACTCGCCAGTCGAACTCTAAATCAGGCTCTTTGTCTGCTCACCACTTGCGGTGGTACCCAAGAAAGAGCAGGGGGAATTTTACCTGATCCTCAACCTACCTTCTCCTAGAGCAAATTCAGAGAACGAAGCAATCAGTCATGTCTTCTGCTCAGTGAAGTATGATTCTTTTTATCAGGCTATCACCATCATACAGGATGTTGGGCCCAGGCACATGTTTGGCAAAAGGTGGCATTGAGTCAGTGTTCTGGTTGACTGTACACGCAGATGATTTCTACATGCTAGGTTTACAGTTTGAGAGCTAATCCTACATTGATAAATTTATGCCAAAGGGTTGCCCTGTTTCTTGTGCACTTTGAGAAGTTCAGCTCATTCCTGGAAGGGCCGTTTAAGAAAGTATCAGACTCCCCATGGGTATTGCACTACCTAGATGATTTCCTATTCTTGGGGCCTCCAGCATCCTTCCAGTGCAAGGAAGGTCTGTGAGAGAGTGTGAGTGGTTCTCTGGGTCTGGGTGCATGGATAAGTAAGTGGGTGTGCAAGTGTGCAAGTGGTTGTGTGGGTATGTAAGAGAGTGTGTGAGTGGGTCTGTGAGTGGGTGTATGAGCATTTTTAATTGGGTCTGGATCCGTGGATCCACTGCGGATTCACACAGCGGTGTGTGAGTGGCTGTATGGGTGTGTGAGTGGTTGTGTGTGTGATGGGTGGGTGTGTAAGTGGCTGTGTGAGTCTCTGAGTGGTGTGTGAGTGGCTGTATGGGTGTGTGAGTGCGTATGTCAGTGGTTTTGCTGTATGGGTGTTTGAGTGGGTGTGTAAGTGGCTGTGTGGATCTGTGAGTGGGTGTGTAAGTGACTGTATGGGTATGTACCTGGCTGTGTGCATGTGAGTGTGTGTGCATGCCTGTTTGGTTCTATGAGTGGGTGTGTGAGTGGTTCTCTGGGTCTCTGAGTGGATGTATCAGTGACTATATGGGTGTGTGAATGGGTGTATGGATGTATGAGTGGGTATATGAGTGCGTGAGTGGGTCTGTGAGTGGATGCATGTGTTTTTTTAATTAGGGTCTTGATCTGCGGATCTGCCACGGATTCACACGGCTTGGCAGTTCGGGCTGGACTGTTCCCATGAGGCACAGGGTCAGACTGATTTGCATATGGCCATGTCTGAACTGGGGTGGTGGAGTGAGCTAAAGAATGATGATGGATTAAACCCAGATCAGTTGACTGGGGGTGAGTGTTTGATTGGCTCAAACGTTCCGTCCATCATCCCCTTTTGTACGGATTCACACGGGGCGCGATGAGCGCCGCGGTGGATACGCGGATCCTCGTGAAAACATTTTTCTACAATTTCTTCCCCATGAGGGGTCCCTCACAGACCCCTCCATCAGTCCTATGGGGTCAAGATACCTCTATCCTGGCCCCTTATATCCTATTTCTACTTTATTTACCACCCGGGAACTCTGTCCCGATTCACAAAATGGCGGCCCCAACTTTCTCTCAGGTTGCGACCAGCCAATAACGGCATTGCTGTTGCCACATGGATCCTCATCTCTACATATACATGAATCTAGAAAAATCAATAAAAAAGGGGGTACCAAAACATAAAATCCCCATGTCTTTTCTAAAGATTACTTAAGGCAGCGCTACAACAAAAACTGCTGAACACAATTACACCAAATTCGGCATAAAGTTAGATCTTGGTCCGCAGATTGTGCTGTTTGTGATTTGGTGTAATTCTGTTCAGTCATTTTTGAGAAATTAAGGATGAAAAATAATTGTATATTTTGGCAGTTGGGCTTGCAAGAGTCCTGCGAGGCTCCTGTGAGAGCGCAAACTCAAAAATGGAGCTCTGTGATTGGTCGAGAGGTCCATTTTTCCGTGACCCTTCATGCTGTCGCGGGAGCAAGAGGCTCCCATGAGTCCTGTGAGAGCAAGCACTCTGATTGACTGGCTGTTGGAATGTTAGAAATGAAGTGGTCACCATTAGTGTGTAAAAAAGCTATATAAAGGGCAGCAGGACGGCATGCTTTCTCCCTAGATTTAGAGAGGAGGTGATAAGATAATAAATGTATATTGTTTTTAACTAATTTTTACAATCTTGCTGGACTCTTGCGGGATTGCAAATAGTAAAAATGAGTAGATGAGTGCTCAATATACTCTATTTTTAGGAATGCATATTGTGGTTCTTGTTTTTGAGGGGAAGTGTGTAAGAGATAAGTACTGTTATGAGTTAATAGTCAATTTTTATTTTTAATAAATGTTACAATCTCGCAAGACTCTCTCGAGATCATGAAAAGTAGAAAGCAGTAGGTGATCTTTGAATACACTGTAGCATGCACACTTGCTTCTGTAGGAAGGAGTATTACTGGAGATGGTGTTTATCAGAGTCTACTATTTACACCCATCGGCTTAGTTAGAGTTGAGAGTAGAGTACAGTCTCTTCCCACCCCCTAGTATTAACATCTGTTATCATAGAGAGGGGTGTTAGCAGGGAGGACAGTCCCTCTCCACTCACGACTACACACAACCCGTCATCTGAGAGAGAGGTGTCAGCGGAGAGGCACGTCTCTCTCAACACACCCTACTATGCCCACCTGTCATCTGAGAGAGAGGTCTGACAGGAGAGGCAAGTCCCTCCCCACACACTACTACACATTCCCATCATCTGAGAGAGAGGTCTGAAAGGACAGGCCTGTCAGTCTCCACACACTACTAGGCACACCCGTCATTTGGGACAGAGGTCTGAATGGAAAGGCCAGTCAATTCACACACCCTACAATGCACACCCGTCCTTCAAGAGAGGGGTCCCAGCAGAGAGGTCAGTATCTCTCCATACACTCTACCATGCACACCTGTCATCTGAGAGAGAGGTCTGGAAGGAGAGGTCTGTCCCTCTCCATTCTCTACTAGACACACACCCTTCATCTCAGAGAGTGGTCTGAGAGGAAAGGGCTGTCCCTCACAACTCCCTACTATGCACACCTGTCATGTCAGAGACAGGTCTGAGAGGAAAGGGACGTCCCTCTCCATTCACGATTACACACACCCGTCATCTGAAAGAGATGTCTCAGCAGAGAAGCCAGTCTCTCTTCCCACACCCTACTATGCACACCCGTCATCTGAGACAGAAGTCTCAGTGGAGAGGCCAGCCTATGTACACATTGTACTACACACATCTGTCATCTGAGAGAGAGGTCTCAGCGGAGAGGCCAGTCCATGCACGCACCCTACTACGCACATTCGTCATTTGAGAGAGAGGTCTCGGAGGAGAGGCCGCACACCCTACCACACACACCCATCATCTGAGAAAGAGGTCTGAGAGGAAAGGACAGTCCCTCTCCCCTCACTACTACATACACCTGTCATGCCAGAAAGAGGTCTGCATTCCCTACAATGCACACCCGTCATCTGACTGAGATGTCTCAGCAGAGAGGCTATTCTCTATTCTCACACCTTAGTATGCACACCCGTCATCTGAGACAGAGGTCTCAGTGGAGAGGCCAGTCTAAGCATGTATCCTACTGCACACATCCGTCATCTGAGAGAGAGGTCTCAAAGGAGAGGCCAGGTCATGAACACACCCTACTATGCACATTCGTCAATTGAGAGAGAGGTCTCAGCGGAGACGCCAGTCTCTCTCCACACACCCTACCATGCACACCTGTCATCTGAGAGAGAGGCGTGAAAGGACAGGCCTGTTATTCTCCACACACTACTACGCACACCTCTCATCTGAAACAGATGTCTGAAAGGAAAGGCCATCCCATCTAAACACCCTTTTGCGCAGGTCTCAGCAGAGAGGCCAGTCTTTCTCTACACACTCTACCATACACACCCGTCATCTGAAGGAGAGGTCTGAAAGGAGAGGGCAGTCCCTCCCCACACCCTACTACGCACATCCATTATCTGAGAGAGAGGTCTGAAAGGAGAGGCCAGTCCCTACCCACTGACTACTATGCACACCCGCTATCTGAGAGAGAGGCCTGAAAAGAGAGGCCAGTCCCACAACACACCCTACTATGTGCACACATTATGCCAGAGAGGTGCACAGTTTCTTGATAAACAGTATGAGTTTTTCTATTGGCTGATTTTCAAATTTTGGTAGGTTTCCGCAATGGTCTTGCGAGTCATTGACAAGCTTTTGCAGGGAAAGCTTAATATGGAGGACTCGCATGATCGATCCCACAAGACGTTCGTGAGAGTCACATGGAAATTTACAGAGTGACCCTGCCATGTGCTCTTCGCTCGCTCTCGCGAGAGTCTCACAAGATCAATTGTACAAGGGGAGAAAAAAGTATGTATTACTACAGTGCAAGTGCTATTAACTGGTTAAAACAACCATAAAGCAACACAAATAAAGCAGAGGTTGTGAATGTTAATAATTAAGCTAAAATAATAGCTTTAGATAGACCATTAAAGGGGATTATAGTAGATGTAATCATCTTTTATTTGCTACTCGTTTATAGATTAGCATTAAATAATAACTGAAAACATGATAAAGAACCATATACAATAGATGACAATGAAATGTAGAACTTTACGATCTTGTGAATGTCCCGCAAGCATCTCACAATCCTCTCACAAGAGTAATGACACATCAAAAAAAGATTGATGGTGACGTCTTGATATCAGAGTTACAATAAATGAGCAAATAAACAATTGCTATTGAATAGTTATCTGTTTAATACTCACACGCATTTTTCAAAGATTTTGCAAACTGTGAACCAGACTCTGTTTTGTTACAATAACATTTTTTTTTACTAAACTAATGTCTGAACACAACATGTATTATAAAGTCATTCTACCATACAAACACTCACAAAAATAATTAATTTACTTTAAAAAAAAATAGAAATTCACTTAAAAAAACAAGGGTTAAAGTAACGTTATAGCTAGGTGAATTTCTCAGTGACAATGTTAACATTTTATACAAAAAAAGAATTGAAATTCAGCAGTTATAGTTAGCAGCACTAACTATAACCTGCTCTCCTGCAAAGCAGTGCTTATGACCTCACATACAACTTCCCTCATGACATGTTCTATCACATCATTTATGACATCACTGATGAGATCTCAAATGATATAATTGATGACATCACTGAGAACATCATCCAATGAATGTGCTTGTTTGTTTTATAGTTTACATAGTGGCAGGAAGCTGTGATATATAACTTTTCTACCTAATTTTGTAGAGCTTGGATTCAGCTAATGTGTGTAAGTGTTTACAAAATGCATGTGCTCCTAATGCACCATGGCTGTGTAGAGGTATTGAAAATGTTATACATTTTTTTATTCAAGAGTAAATCTGTGTGCAGGTGACAGTTAACTTGTGTTCATTATGCTTCAGCCAAGTTTTTTGGTTCTATAGAAAAAGTTTCCTACAGGAGAAAGATTCTACGTACTAATTACTTTGTTAGCTGTCTTGAGTTATTCAAGAGAATCTTGTCAGCATGATAATTTATACTTAACATTGAAAACTGTGTGTACTAGGAACTAAGATTTTAAATTTTGCTAATAGATGAGCTATCTATAAAGTTTTCACCACAGTGTTAAGGGTGCAGCTAGTACGTCCTTTAGCACCTTCAGATAGTGGTTATTTGTTTTTAGAAAATAGTGTTTTTCTTTACAACTGTTGCATAGAGTGTACACTGTTCTTAGTAGATTGTTTTTAATACTCTGTGGTGCATTTTTCATTAGAGTTTCACTGTCTGCAAACTGTGTGATACAGAGTAAACTCTCCACAGACAAAAAACTGTTTACAATACCTACTTTGCAGCTCATATCAACTTCATTTCCCAGTGTAGGTTCAGTGAGTGTCAAGAGTTTATACAGATAAAAGCTGTCCATAGGAGGGCATTTGTTTTTGAACTGGCATTAATTATTTTGGCTTTCTATCAACAATTGTATAGATATTGAACACTGCAGTTAATGAGTGTTTCTCGTATATCTTAGGTCTCTGGTTAATTTGATCTATGCTACCTGTAAAGTGTATGCTATAGGCTCAATGTTGCATATAAAGCTTGTTTTCAACATCTGAGTGACTTGTTTTTGGGTGGCAGTATAATGGGCCATTTCTCTTGTACTTATAGTCAGGCCTCTAATGTTATACTAATTTATAGAGCAATATGTGTGAAAGTGAAGTTTGGATGATGTTATCAAGGATGTAATTTGAGAAGTCAGCAGTGATGTTATAAACGATATCATAGAACATGTCATGAGTGATGTCATATGTGAGGTCATAAGCAGTGCACGGCGGGGGCACAAATTATAGTTAGTGCTACTAACGATAACTGCTGAATTCCTGTGTTTTTTTTGTTAACATTGTCACTGAGAAATTCACCTAACTATAATGTTACTTTAACATCTGTTTTTTCCAGTGAATATATATATATATATATATATATATATATATATATATATATATATATATATATATATATATATATATATATATATATTGTGAAAAAGCAAAGGTTACTGGGACGTTATAGTTTGGCTCACATTTTACTCGTACAAAACCAGAGAAATTCAGCAGTTATAGTTACCTGAGCTAACTATAACTTACACCCCCACATTGCACTGCTTATGACCTTACATAATACATCACTCATGACATGGTCAGTGACATCACTGATGACATCTCAAATTACATCACAGATGACATCATCCAGTGAGTGTAAGTTTTTTCTAAGAGTTTATGTTTATTAAACATATATAATGAGCTTCTACAAAAGTTAAATTAGTATACTAGGTGTACAACTAATGAGTGATACTATTTCTAATACATATTATGTGCGGGGCTGTGTGACTGTGTGTATCCATGTGTGAGTGGGTGGCTGAGTGGCTGTGTAAGTGTGCGAGTGTCTGTATGTGTGTATAAGTGAGTGTATAAGTAGCTGTGTGGGTGACTGAGTTGCTGTGTGAGTGGCTGTATTGGTGAGTGAGTGGGTGTGTCAGTGGCTGTTTGGATGAGTGAGTGGCTGTGTGTGTGGCTGTAAGGGTAGGTGAGTGGGTGTGTGAGTGACTGTATAGGTGAGTGAGTGGGTGCCTGAATGGCTGTATGAGTGAGTGACTGGGTATGTAAGTGGCTGTATGGGTGAGTGAGTGGCTGTTTGAGTAAGTGTTTGGTTAAGTGAGTTGGTGTGTGAGTGGCTTATTTGAGGGTGTTTCTCTGTGTGAATGGCCGTATGGGTATGTGAGCGGATGTGGGAGTGCTTGTATGGATGTGTGAATGGATATGTAAGTGTTTGTGTGGGTGTGTGAGTGAGTGTGTCTGAGTGCTTGTATGGGTCAGTGAGTTGCTGTGTTGAGAGGCTGTATGGGTGAGTGAGTCGGTGTGTGAGTCACTGAATAGGTGAATACGTGGGTGTGTGAGTGAGTGTGTCTGAGTGCTTGTATGGGTCAGTGAGTGGCTGTGTTGAGAGGCTGTATGGGTGAGTGTGTGGTTATGTGAGTGGCTGTATAGGTGAGTGACTGGCATGAATAGCTGTATGGGTGAGTGAGTGCTTGTGTGAGTGGCTGTTTGAGTGAGTTAGGGGGTGTGGGTGCCTGTATAGCTGAGTGAGTGTGTGTGTGAGTGGCTCTATGGTTGAGCGAGTGGTTGTGTGAGTACTTGTATGAGTCTGTGAATGGGTGTGTGAGTGTTGTGTGGGTCTGTGAATGGGTATGTGAAAGGTTGTATACGGTTGTGAATGGGTGTGTGAGTGGTTGTGTGGATGATGGCAACAGTGGTGTCATTTGAGATATCATCAGTGATGTCACTGACCATGTCATGAGCGATGTAATATGTGAGCTCATAAGCAGTGCATTGAGGGGGTGTAAGATATAGTTAGCTCAGGTAACTATAACTGATTAATTTCTCTGGTTGAGTTGGTCCGTAAGTGCCTGAGTGGGTCTGGGAGTGGGTGTGTGAGTCTCTGAGTGGATCTGTGAGTGGGTGTATGAGTCTCTGAGTGGGTCTGTGAATGGTAACTACGCCTGGGTGCAACATTCCGCTCACTCGCGGAGTTTGCAGAATTCATCAAGTGTGCGTTCCGTGGAGAACACAGAGTTACTCATAAACTTTGCACTCTGAAACTGAGCGGAATTATTTTGTGCCATAGGTGAGCGCAATTGAGCGCAAGTGACCGCAGCTGCAACCTGAAGTGCGCCAAGAGGCCTGAGCCCTTTGCAGAGCTGTTGAGAAAGGGATGGTGCCTCTAACGATGTCTCAACAATCCGGTTGGGGGGAGTTGCTTGTCGCAACAATAGGGGTTTTTGGCCACCAACAACCCTCATTAGCCAAAGGGGCTTCCTCCCCCAATGCCAGGAGGCACCTGTGCAGAGTGGTTGAGAAAGGGGTGGGGCTTCCAACGATGTCTCAGCAATCCCGCTGTGGGGGACTTACTTGTCTCAACAGTAGGGGTTCTCGGGCCCCAACGCCCCTCAGCAGCCAAGGGGACTTCATCCTCCAACCAATAATGCACTATGAGGCCCCTATGGTGAAGGGTTGAGAAAGGCGGCGGGGCCTCCCACCATGTCTCAGCAATCCTGCTGTGGGGACTTACTTGTCACAGCAATACGTGTTCTTGACCCCCAACGACCCTCAGCAGCCAAGGGGACTTCATCCCCAATCAGTAGTGCGCCAGGAGGCCCCTGTGCAGAGTGGTTGAGAAAGGGGGCGGGGCCTCAGATGACTACTCAGCCATATAGCTGTGGGGGACTTGTGGCAATAATAGGGGTTCTTGACCCCCAACGACCCTCAGCAGCCAAGGGGACTTCATCCCCCAACCAGTGGTGTGCCAGGATGCCCCTGTGCAGAGTAGTTGAGAAAGTGGCAGGGCCTCTGACTTCTCAGCAGTCCTGCTGTGGGGGGATTTAGTTGTCACAACAATAGGGGTTCTTGGTCCCCAACGACTCTCAATAGCCAAAGGGACTTCATCCCCCAATGCCAGGAAGCCCCTGTGCACACTGGTTGAGAAAGGGGACGGGGCCTCTAACAAGTCTCAGCAGTCTCGATCTGGGGGACTTACCTGTCACAACAATAGGGGTTCTTGGCCCCAAACAACCCTCAGCAGCCAAGGGGACTTCCTCCCCCAACTAGTAGTACACCAGGAGGCCCCTGTGCAAAGTGGTTGAGAAAGGGGGCAGGCCCTTCGACGACATCTGAGCAATCTGACTGTGGGGGACTTACTTTTGGCAACAATAGGGGTTCTTGGCCCCAAACGACCCTCAGCAGCTAAGGGGACTTCATCCCCCAACCAGTAGTGTGCCAGGAGGCCCCTGTGCAGAGTGGTTGAGAAAGGTGGCGGGCCTCCGACGAGGTCTCATCAATTCTCAGCAAGCTTTATTTTGCCTCTTTCTGCTGGTTTCTGACCTGTATTCTGCCTCTTTCTGCTCGTTCCAGGCTTTCTGGCCTTTATTTTGCCTCTTTCTGCTCATTTCTGTCCTTTATTTGCCTCTTTCTGCTTGTTTCTCACCTTTATCATCCCTCTTTCTGCTAACTTCTGACCACTATTCTACCTCTTTCTGCTTGTCTTTCACCTTTATCTTGCCTCTTTTTGCTCAGTTTCCGACTATTATTTTGCCTCTTTGTGCTCATTTCTCACCTTTAGTTTGCCCCTTTCTGTTAATTTCTCACCTTTATTCATCCTTTCTGCTCATTGCTGACCTTTATTTTGCTTCTTTCTGCTCGTTTCTGACCTTTATTCTCCCTCTTTCTGCTTGTTTCTCAACTTTATCGTGCCTCTTTCTGCTCGTTGCTGAACTTTATTCTGCCTCTTTCTGGTCATTTCTGACTTTCTGCTTCTTGTTTCTCATTTCCGACCTCTGTTCTGCCTTTTTCTGCTGGTATCACACCTTTAGTCTGCCTCTTTATGTTTGTTTCTGACCTTTATTCGGCCTCTTTCTGCTTGTTTCTCACCTTTATTTTGCGTCTTTCTCCTCATTTCTCACCTTTATTTTGCCTCTTTCTGGTCATTTCTGACCTTTATTCTGAATCTTGGTGCTCGTTTCTGATCTCTATTTTGCCTCTTTCTGCTCATTTCTGACCTTTAGTCTGCCTTTTTCTGCATGTTTCTCCCCTTTATTCTTCCTCTTGCTGCTCATTTCTGACCTTTATTCTGCATCTTTCTGCCCATTTCTCACCTTTATCTTGCCTCTTTCTTCTCTTGTCAGGGACCGCAGGGGCAGCCTCGAGGCCTCCGCGCTCCCACCCGGCTCCCGGCCTCCTGTGGGAGCCAGCATTGCTGCTGCACGGAGGGAGCTGCTGGAACGGCAGCTTCCTCCGTGCAGGAGCAATCTGTTTCATCTCTTTCCCTGCTCGACCCCCCTCCTTTCTTGTGACCAGGCCACCACGAGGATGTGTTAGTCCACATATATATATATATAAATAAATATATATATATATATATATATATATATATATACATACATATATATATAGTACAAAATATGCTGCACTCAGTGATTCCTGTATTCTTAATTTAATTCAGAACAGCACTACTCCACCATTAAATTAAGAATACAGGAATCACTGAGTGCAGCGTATTTTGTACTTTGGAAATTGCCCTAAGCTTTAGGGTGAAGCCCTTCGCAAGCACCCGCAGAAAGCACGCCTGGTATTAACCTGCATTGTCATTGTTTGTATATATATATATATATGTATATATATATATAGAGAGAGAGAGAGAGAGAGAGAGAGATAGCTATATTACCTACTTGCAGTTGCCAGTAGGTAGTTATAGAGTTATAGGTTTTTGTTTTTTTGCGATCTTTATTTGTCATTTTGTAGTCATACAAACAGTATAACAGTTATGTATTTCCAGGTACATTGCAGTGCATGCCTTGAAACAGTTGTGATAAAGTGTTACATAGTATCATAGAGTGTGCAATAACATGAAAGTAGTCATTTGGGTATCCGCAACTGTAAACTTACAAAAATTAAAGCACAGATTGCCAGTAGCATTTAAAGATAGCGCCACATTACCCTCCAAGTACTTACGCATGCAAATTCCCCTCCACATCAGTGATCTTACCCCCAGCACAGGTGATCTCAGGATAGGATCAAGGGCGGCTCCACCGCTATGGGGGAGGAGCGTCACCCCACTGCTTTCTCGCAGTGCGAAAAGCAGAAACATAAAATGGTACGGGGCGCTTTGGGTGCAGGCGGGTGGGCAGGGTTGCTCTGCTCTCTGAGCAGGGCAATGGAGGAGTGGTTTGCCCACTCCTGAGTGCACAAAGCCTGTTTGGTCGGCCCTCTCGGGCCGCCCAAACCAGTCATGCGCACTCTGCCCTTCTCCATGCACGCTGCATTGCAGCCTGCATGGAGAACATGCCCACCCCATAAGCCCCTGGCTGGGCGCCGTCCCAACCAATCACAACGCTGCATGCAGCGTTGTGATTGGCTTAAGGCAGGGAGCCTGGCTGCCTGCTTTCTGTTCCTGTTGGAGGCAGGAGAGCAGGACCCGAGAAGACGCGGGACCCGGCCTCTAGGTACGTTTAAAAAAAAAATTAAAACCCCCCTGCACGACCTCCCCATGACCCCCCCTCCCCGCGTGACCCCCACAAACCCCCCCTCCCTGTGCAAACACCCCACTCCCGCCCCCCACCCACGAGCCATGCCGGCCGCGAGTGGATAGGATTTCTTTCTTGTCAATCCTCACGTCATCTGCGATGACAGCTACTCCCCCGTTATCTGTATCCTTGTCCCTTTCTGATGTACTAACCAAATATGACCGGTATGGGTCCCATATATCGCGTGGCTGGCTACCTATTGGCATGAGAGCATTATAAGTGTCTGAGTGTGTATTACAATAGGTCATCATTATGCCACCCTGGCATCGTTGGTAAGGGGCCCTTCATCCACCTCATAGCAATTCTACATCTCGCTAACAATAGACCCAGCGCCACCAGCTGCTGAGTTGCTTTTGACACATCACGGTCATACCCCAGCAGTGCTACTAAGGGCGTCTCAGGCCGTGTGGCACCCACAATATCTCGGACGGCTACAAATACTGCTGCCCAAAAACTTCAAACTCCCAGACAATACCAAGCCAGATGTGCAAAACCAGCCTCCACAATCCCACATCTCTGGCAGCAAGCATGCTCCCGCAACCCATACCGAAACAGACGTGCAGGTGTGTAATATACCTCGTTAAGGTATTTGAAATGTATCAATCTATGACGCCCGTTCAGCGATATAGTCTGAATGACTGAACAGTAATATGTCCACTGCCGCTCAGTTATTTCTATACCCAAGTCATCCTGCCATTCTTGCCTCAGTTTAACATTAGATAAGCCACTGCCTTCTCACGCAAAGGCGTACACTGTTGATATCACTTTCCTGAGGGACTGGGCCTGCACCAGGAACATGAGCAAGACCAGTTCAGTGGGTTTCCAATGCCTCTGCATCTAACAATCTGAGGAGTGAGTGACATGCACAGTAGTAGTGATACTTGGTGAGCAAGGATGCGTCCGGGACTTGTGACTCCACCTGTGCCCATTTAAGAGCTAAAAAAATCCCCTATACAACGGATCCCCAGAGTTTGCAAAACCGTCATTGCAGCCCTGTCTCTAACTAGCAGGAACCAACTGCACCATTTTAATGGGCCACAGGGAATATAGCAGCTTAATCTGTAGCACATCCTCAAATTTCTTTAAAAGGTACCGTGCGACACCCAAAGAGTCAATTGTATGGAACCGTCGTTGCGATCTATCAAGTAGGTACTCAGGGAATGTCAGTGGGTCTGCACCATCGGGCTTCAGATACAGTAGATAGTTATAGTTAGGACGTAGTTTCCATAGGAAGAGGGTTTTTTTATTTTGCCAATAACTTTGGCCCCGCTTGACGAATGTTCTCAAACTTTTCAAAACTTATACTTTATTCAGTTCAGCTGCCGCGTTGAAAGTTTCGGGGTGATGTGTGAAGCAGGAGCCAAGAAAAAGGGGGGTCTCAAAACACGTTTTCCCCATGTTAATTCCTATAGTACCTTTGAACAAGCCTACAGCCCGAACTGCTGGATAGAATTACACCAAATTTGGCAAAAATTTAGATGTGGTTACGCAGATCACACTTTTTTGTGATTTGGTGTAAACCCATTCAGTAGTTTCTGAGATATTAAAGGTAAAAAAATATAGATATATAGGGACGCGGATCCACTGAGGGTTGATTCACAGTTCCATGCACCACAGAAAGAATCTGATTGGCTGGTAGCAACCTGACTGAGAACTTG
This sequence comes from Calotriton arnoldi, assembly GCA_963921515.1. Lineage (NCBI taxonomy): Eukaryota > Metazoa > Chordata > Amphibia > Caudata > Salamandridae > Calotriton > Calotriton arnoldi. The sequence continues at coordinate 900,123 of CAWUFW010000669.1, forward strand.
AGGTCAACATTTTCTTTTATATGGAAATGGTCCCCGGGGTGAAAATTCGGCTGTAATGTTCATGAAGGGGTCAAGATAGAAATTCCCTGACCCCATGAAGGGGATATCAGTGGGCTGTAAGCATAAATTGTTAAGTTAAATAGCATGTACATTTATTTGGGGACATTTTCCGAGATCCGCGGATCCACCCGTGGGGCTCAGCATGGCCCCCGGTGTAAATTTCCTGATCCATAAAAAGAACTGTGGGTCTAGGTAAAAAAATGGAAAAAAAAAATACATCCACTGCATCTGAACCCATGCTGCTGTGCATGCACCAGGGTTGGCCGCTGGGTTGAGCTGTAGGCCAGGCCCTGCGCAGCAAACCACCATCGTGAACGCCAAAGGTGCATGCTAAAAAAAACATTGGCGTTCAAGTAACTTTAACCCGCACCCTAAGGTAACTATAACTCGCGCCCTTGCCATGCACAGCTAATTACTCCACTTATTACATCATTGATAACACCTTATGTGGCATATTATCACTGCAACATTTGGAATAAAATTATTGATGAGAAAACTGTGCAAGGCGTGGGTGTAAGTTATAGTTACCTTTGGGCACAAGTTATAGTTACTTGAGTTAACCATAACTATAACTGCTGAATTTCTATGGTTTTGTGCGAGTAAATTCAGAACCTAACTATTACGTCCTCCTAACCTTTGTTTTTTCAGTGAATTTCTATGTTTTTTTAGCATGCATCTTTGGCCGTGCGTGGCGTGGGTTTGGCCGTAGGCCAGGCCCCAAGTGTACCCAAGACAGAAATACCGGTCCAGTGTCCATTTTCTGTAAAATTGAGAACTAATAAGGCCACTCTATGCAGTCAAAGGCCTTTTTCACATCTAGGGACAGAAAGACCACTTGTTCATGCATCATGTGGCATTTTGTTAGACAAACAGTCTTCTGAGATTGTGGCATGTGGATCGTACAGGCATGAAGCCTGACTGCTCGGGAGTGATAGAGCTCAATTTAGTGCTTCATGTACTTGTGCGTCATTTACACACGCTATAGGATAACCATATTAATTTGTGTGCACTGTATTAATTAAGTATGAGTAGGTGGCTACATGTATTTTAGTAAAAGCCACACATTTTTATCAAATGTAATCACAACATATATACTCATGTTAACTGTACTTGTTTGGAAGCCATCTTTAATGCTAAGTTAGCCTGACTTGTAACCAGGACTAAGTAACATGAATTTCATTTTATAAAAGGCATTGCAAGTGTTTACGTTTTTTCTCCTCTGCAGGTGTCTTATCGTGTGCCTCCTTAGCTAGAATAGGCTTATTGTTTATTTTATTAGACTGATAGGTAGGAGGAGTCTAATGAGAAGTTGGCTTTGGAAATGGAAACTGTGACGGTGGAAGAGATCCTCATGTACCAGGGAGACCTGACCGATGTTACATCCAAGGTCGCACAGATGTGTACAGCATTATCCAGTGAAGGGACACTAGGGAATTTACCTGCTCCCAAAGAATGGTCGCTCTTGATTGGTCCGTTTGGTGGGAACTGATATGTGGAGTCTTCTAGAATCTTCTTTCATGTTTTATCTGTCTGTTCTTCAACAGATCATGTCCTGACCTCACTGAGAGAAGACCACTTCTCATCTCTGTTGATTATCCTTGCCCAAGTGTTGAGCTTCGTGCTTGAGCCCTCAGCAGTCCACTATGTCGCCCCCAGGCATTTATAATATTCCGTAGGAAAGCCGTTAGGCCTTGGAGTATTCCTCTTGTCAAGGTGATAGATCGCCTCCTAAAGTTCCTCCTCCCTAAGTCCAGCAATTCCCTATCCTCTCGAGCTAACGCTGGGGTGGGCACATCCTTAACAAACCTTGACAGGTCCCTAAGAGTCTCACGCCCTGAACTGATTCAAATTGGCTAGGTGGTTCGCAAAGATGTGGGCTATCTCATCCTCCTTGGCTCCCAGTATCCCCTCCAGGTGTCCGCTCTGTAGATTCACACCTGACCCTCCACTCATCTTGCCAAGCCAGCAGGTTACTTACCCTGTTCCCAATTCATAGAGTTTATGGTGTTTTGCTCCGTACTCTATTGTGCTTTTGCCGCTCCCTGTACTAGTCGCTTACATTCGCCCCTGGCTAGGTCTATTTGGTGTGGTAGTTCAGATAGTTCAGGTGTAGGTTTTCCAATACTTTCTTCCTCACATCTGTGCAACTTTCTCTCCAGCTATTTCACCTCCTTGGCCCTTTCTCTTTTTGTTCTTGTTGTATTGGAGATTAAAAGCCCCCTCATGACTGTTTTATATACTTCCCATATTACCACCCAGAACGTTACTAAGTGGGTATTTTCCTGGAAGTATAATTCTGTGTTGGTGATCGGAACTTTCTTGGTATTCCAGCAGTCGGCTGGTAGGTGGACGGTGGTGAAGGGTGCGGGGGAAGCTGGGGGGGGGGGTTAGGAAATAAATAAAAAAGAAAATGTACCTGCTGGTTGCCGGCACCAGCCAACACCTCTCCTTGCAGGAACCAGGACAGAAAGCACCAAGACTTCCAGACTCCCCTTGCCAATCACAACGCTGCTGATAGCAGCGTTGTGATTGGTCTGAGCACCGTGGTTCGGCACTCAGAGAGGGAAAGGGAGGCTGGGCATGTTCTCTGCCTAGGCTGTAATGCAGCCTGGGTGGAGAACATGCAAAGTGCGCATGACTGTTTGGCTGTTTGGCTGGTCCGAGATGGCCGGCCTAACAGTCATGTGCACTCTAGGTCCAGTCCTCCACCCCGACGTCACAGGAGCCCAGCCCCCCCTAAACTGGCGGCAACTGGAATACTAAAAATAAAATGAGAATAACTTCAGTTATTAACTTTTTATTTTTCTCATTCCACTGCTTTAAAGCAGTGGGGCGAAGCTCCTCTGCCTTAGCGGAGGAGCCGCCACTCTATTCCAGTCTGTAAGCTGCCAAGTGTTGAGTTTCCACCCCTCCCCCTTAATGCGGTAGGACATGAAGTGGCATGCAGATCAGGGAATTAATTGAAATTCCTTTGGCTAAATATCATATGTCCTGGATTCAGCCCCCTTGTATCTCTGGGGCCAAGAGGCAGTCCAGCCTCGACATGGAGCCCCTGGAACCAAACACACATGAGTACTGCTTCACATTGGGGTGTTAACTTCTCCAGACATCTATTAAAACCAAAGCTGAGGTCAATGTCTACAGTTGTCTATCTTCCCCCACTGCTCATGCGCCCCAGATGACCCTATCCATCTCACATTCATCATTAAATTAAGGTCATCTCCTAGGAATGTAAGCAAAAAAGGTACTTTCGTAATTCAATCTCTCATCATACCCTATATCCCAGTCCACATACCAAGGGTAAAATACCAAGGGACGACCAAGAGCTTCTCCCATCTCCGTTCACTTGTTACAGCTGCATAACATCTCCTGGGTCAACCCATGCCTTTGTGACTATCAGCAGAAGTGCTATGCATTACTTAGCATCAAGGGGGCGTTACATGGGTGGTACATGGGGGTTCCCATGCAACCACTCATGCTTTTTGACGCAAAACCCTATCTACAAACATTAGTAGACCTGATTTTGCATTCAAAAATAACACCACTTTCAAGCAGGCATTAAAAAGGAGAAATGCTTTTAAATCTTCTAACACTTCCAATTTTGCATGTGTGAGGTACTGTACAGCACACATCAAACATGGGGAATGTTTTAAAGTTAGTCTATGCATAGTATTTTGTACTGGAAGAAGCCTATGCTAGACTCACACACACACACACCTGCACTATGGCACAAAGGTGTGTGCATGGCGCTCGTCACCTGATTGTGCACTGGCGCTAGGGGGAGAGGAGAGTTCTATTTCCCTGTAAATATGGCTCTGTCCTTCTCTCTCCCTTTTTTTGGGTGCTACGCTGCATTGTGTGTACGGTTTGTAATTCTGGGCTGTCATCTCTCTGTTGTTATAGGTTTTTAGCACTGGGTTGGTCTCGAACACAGTGCCAAACCCATGAAGGAAAATCCCTCTGGCAACTTGCCGCGTTGCATTGCATGAAAATTAGAGGGCAGGAATGCACCATATCTATCAAGATATGGTGCATTCCTGTCCTCTCCTTGCACTGGCACATTCAGTGCAGACTAGTGCCCATGCGGGCACCCTTGCTGTGTGGTGCAAGGATGCCTGTGTTACCGGCAGGATCGTTTTTGTGCAAGAAGGGGTACCTTTCTGCATGAAAACAATCCTTAGAGGCATTTTCCTCTTTCTACATGTGCTACAGAATGCAGCACACTTAGATAAAACAAGGAGAAATACAAATATTTCTCCTCATTGCGCCTCTATTGGGAATGCGCACGTACAATTCTGATGCATTCCCAGGTGTTGACTAGCTCTGAACAGATAACTCTTTTATCTTCTTTTTAGGACATAGGGGAGTTTTTTTTAAATAAAACGTCAATATACCACATCCCATACAAGTGTCAAAAGGAAATTTGAAAACCACAAAAATAAGTGACAAAATAAAAAAATGTGAGAAAGGTCAGAAAGTACCTCACGTTAGCATCACCCAGGGAGCTGCTGGTTGGTACTCACCAGTTTGCCCACGTTATCATCATCGGTGACTTTCGTGACCATAAAGAAAAAGGAAAGGTGTGTATTCAAATTTCTCATAGGTGAGAAATCCAAAGAAAGAAAATCAATGAAAAACGTGTGGAGGTGCACTGTAAGTGCTTGTGTCACTCAGTGCCCCCTAATTCCCAATGTGAAACGAGAAATTCAATTCTCAGGATTAAAATGGGGTACAACTCACTTGCAAGACATAATTTTATTAGGTGCCGTGAGCGTCCTCAAGCTAAAAGAATGGCGTATGTTTGGCCATTTTCAGAAACGTAAGGCCAACATGTTTCGTTGCCAACCTATTTACGGCAACTTCATCAGGGCTGATGGGGACACCAGTCTTCACCTCACTTGTAAATCACACCAAACCTGTGGTTATTGACGAGATTAAAAAGAAGAACGTGCCGACCATAAATAAAACCAAACTTCAAAATGCACTCAAACCTTCATTTAAGCCCACTCCTTATACTTGCATAATTACCAAGTGGTTGCTGTCATCCTTTGTACCTGCGAACCACTTCTATGGGGGTCCCGCGCCAAATGGTTGCGTGTCCCAATGATAACTCCAGTCGTCAGTATCAACCTGAAAACACATGCGTGTTAGATGTACCAGGTAATAAATCTAGACATCACACTATTTATATCACACGTGCACATTTCACAAACTAACTCGTATTCAATCCCATAGTTCACAATCAATGACCTCGTGCCCTTTTGTTTAAATAGTTATGCCAGGCACATTCTATACGTGCCATGTCACGAACACTGCCCTCCGTGTAATCCTGTGCCCATTGCGCTGCCTGTATCCGCGTCATGGTGGACTATTCCACCATCACCCGTATATCGGTGCTACTGAACAATTGATCAGTGCAGGGAAAATGGCACTTCCGTACTCGCTCTCTAACAGCGGGAGTGCAGGGGAGATGGCACTTCCGTACTCGCTCTCTAACAGCGAGCACGCCCCCACCCATTGGGTCCCTCTTACCGCGTACGCGGATTTCCACAGCTTGGTGCTCCGACCCGGTGATACCAGGGGGATGCCCGCGTCTGCTTTTTTATGTAGAAGGACCGGCAGAGGAAACACGTGACCCGGAAGACAATTCCCGGTGTCCCTCTATGATCAACTGTCAATCCCCACTAATACGGTGGCCATTTTGCAATGGTGTGGAGTTGCTTACTATATAAGGGGATCCACCCTATTTAATAGAAAACGAGTCATTTTTTAAAAAAAAGGACTTAGGGCGCACTTATTGATTTATATCCCTATTGGAGACACTTAAATGGAACCCAACATGGAAAAAAAAGGATTCTCAAAACATTTTTTAAAAAACTGAAAGAAATTCCACAGTCTAGACTTTGCTAAGAGTATAGTGGAAAGAACCCCCCCTTTTTTAAAAATCATACTGACAATCTCATTTCCTGGGGTCATAACATCGCACTTGTTAATATCAAGACCCGCGGTTCACCCCAGTAATTGAAATACACACACCAGGGGGAACCCACTGGTGCGCATAATCCAGGGGACATCAACACAGCTCACCCGCGGCCTTACTGTTTACCCACTCTGTTCCATTCAATGGAATCATTCAGGCCAATGCGATCAACTTTCTCAGTAAAAATCCACCTTGCCTCTTTCCTAGCTAAGATATCATCAATGTTGTGTGTATCGCCCACCACCCTCTCAAGCACAATCCACTTCAGATCCCTGAAATTGTGTTTTTGTTCCTTAAAGTGCTGAACAAGGCGAGTGGTCAATTTCCCTGCTTTTAAAGTACTCAGGTGCTCTTGTAGGCGCACTTTTACTTTACGTGATGTGAGGCCAATGTAATGTAATCCGCATGTACACGGAAGCCTATAAATTACATGTGTGGTATTACAGTTACTAAATTTATTTAAATACCACACTCTCCCATTTGTGAGATGGATACTCTTGGTAGCTTCAGTAAGATCTCAGACTGAGCAACAACCGCAAGGATAATGCCCTGTTGGCAAGCCTGACTCCTTTTTCTGCTGAGTAGGGCGTGTATGAACCAACCTGTCTTTTAGGTTGGGAGCCCTTCTAAAGGCAAATCTGGGGGGCGGCATCTTTTTCTCCCCAATATCCAGCAGTGACCAATGTTTCCTTATCATTTGTCTGACTTTAGTGGACAGCGGATCAAAGGTGGTGACTACAGGTAAACACGGTTCCTTGTGTTTGATGTTTCTCTCTAGCAGGGCCTCACAGGGTGTGTTCAAGGCACACTTGCGTGCTCTCTTGACCACCTTTGTAGGGTAATGCCTATTTTTCAATTTCGTGACCAACTCTTCCGATTGTTCCATGAATTTTTCCGTAGATGAACAGTTCCTGCGATACCTCAAGAACTGTCCCACAGGAAGGTTGTCACGCAATGCTCTAGGATGAAATGAGCGATAGTGCAGCAGGGAGTTCCTGTCAGTGGGCTTTTGATGGACAGTCGTGGACAATCTATTGTCCATTGCTGTTATATCTACATCTAAATACACCGCGGAATCCCTACTGACGGTCCAAGTAAACCGCAGACAATCATCTGCTTCATTCAGCCATGATAAAAATGGAAGTAACTGGTCCTCCCGTCCAGTCCAAATGCACAGGACATCATCAATAAACCTCTTCCAAAGAGAAATATTCTCCTGGAAGGGGTTGGAGGCATGATGAATCACATGTTCCTCGAACTGGCCCACATAAATGCAGGCCAGACTAGGCGCAAATGTGGCCCCCATAGATATTCCCGACACTTGGAGATATAACTGACTTTTGTATCCAAAGAAATTTTTTGTGAGTGCCAGCTCTATGCACTGCAGAACAAAAGATTGGGGAGTGTCATAAAACCACTCGAGTGCCCCAAGAGCACGCGCTGCTGCCACCAGCGTAGCATCTTGGGGTATACTGGTATACAAAGATTCGATGTCTATAGTAACCAGGAATTGCCTCGTAGGGTCATACTCTACTGTGTCCAAGATGTTAAGGACATCCGTAGTGTCCTGCACAAAAGATGGTTGTGTAATGACTGATTCCCTAAGAAAGAAGTCCGCAAACTGGGATAGCGGCTCCAACACAGACTGGATCCCCGATACAATCGGGCGGCCTGGCGGCGGGCGCTGTGCTTTGTGGATCTTTGGCAGGATGTAAAATGCCGGCACTCTGGGTTTTGAATTCACAAGGAAGTCTGCTTCCTTATGGGTTATCCACTTTTTCTCCTTCGCATCCGCCACCAAGGCCCTGATTGTATCTTGTAATTCTGGTGAGGGATCTCGTGCTAATGGTTGATAATTGGTGCACACTCCAAGGAGCCTCAAGACTTCCATTTCATAGTCCTGTGTATTGAGGACTACCACCGCACCACCTTTATCGGCTTGTTTAATCGTTATCAATGCATTATCTTGTAGTGACTTTACTGCCAGCCAGTCAGTGCTGCTCATGTTGTGAGAATGGGAATGATTCTCTGACTGCTCCAATGCCTCAATATCATGGAGGACTCGCTGTTCAAACACAGCCACCTCAGGGCCCACTGACGAACTTGGGGGGCAAAACCCCGAGGGGCGATGCAAGTTGGTAGCAAAAATAGATGGAGGTTCCATTTCCTTATCTGCAAAGAACTTGTGGATCTTATTTTTTCTCATCAATTCATAGAACTCAACTCTACACTTAAAGGTGTCATGCTTGGGTGTCGGGACAAACCTCAAACCTTTGTTCAGGACCCGTGACTCTTCCAAAGAGAGTGAGTAGTCAGAGAGATTGACAACTATATCCATTGTATCAGGTATAGGGGCAGTCTGCACCTGCTGTAAAATGTTCACAGGGCTAGTTAAAGTGGTGTTCTGCCCCTCCTGCGGGTTATTCGGGGTGAGTATGCCTGCCATGTTGGCTGTTGGTTGAGCCTGCCTCTGCCTCTTCCCCGTTGTACTCCCCCTCCTCTGTTGCCCCTTTGATTCTGGCCTAAAAAAGACCTCAGAAGAGCACCTAAGTCCTCGTTGGCTCTATTCTGTGGTGTAAACCTGACCCTACTCTGATTAGATGTGGACGGTTGTTCTACCACTTCCTCCTCCTCACTACTCGTGTTGTCGAATGTCCAGTTGTAGGGAGTTCTCCTTGTCTGTCTGCGTCCCTCCTCTGGAAATTCTGAAAGTGTGACTGTTCTGTGTTAGTCTGATAGTATTTATCCTCAACGTACGGAAACGCCCATTCGTGTGTAAAGCGCTCTAAATTGCGTTTGAGACCCTTAATTTTTTGGTTCACCATATAGGTTTTATAGTCCGTGAGGTCACTTTAAATACGAGCTAGTTATTTTTTAGCATTAGTGATTGTAGTGTCCCCCTTGATGGTTTCCTCTAACTCGAGGATCTCTTTTAGCAGTTCTTCGCTAAGCCTCTTAGCCGTGTTTATAATTAAAATCAGCCAATCCCGAGTGCACTTGTTAGCTATATAGCTCCAGTCCACTCGGAATTGCTTATCTTCCCCAAAATCTTATGGTTCAATTCTCACAATTAGACTTGGTGGAGCTGCACCAGCACGGAGGTATTCTGTCATTAACTCCCCGTGAAGGGCTACATGGATCTGACGCTTCCTTGTGTTTGTTAATTTATCCCACTCCTCCCTAGCTGTTGTATTGCTAGTTAGTGGGGCATCCGGTAATAATGAGGGGCCTGATAAGATTAGTGCAATTTGTTCGTCAGAGAAGGCTAAACAGTTTCTATCCATATCAATGACAAGATCGACGCCTTAGTACTATCTAGGGTAAGATTACACTAATGTCTAAACCCCAAGCAAATTCCCCTTTGGAGACTCTTTCATTTATAATCGGCACGATCATCTAGTATAAACAACTTTTTCAAATGGTCTCACGGCTGAGCCGCCGTACACAAATCAACTAGAGGCACCGTGCTTGGCCCTGCGTGGCTTGGTAAATCTGGTGTAAGGCAATACAATTCTCTGCCTTCCGTTACACTGCGCTAGGAAGGCGTTACATAGGTGGAGTATGGGTGTTCCCACGCATCCACCCATGTATTCTGATGCATTCCCTGATTTACCAACACTGGTACACCTGGGAATGCAACTACACAAAAGGAGCACAAGGGGGTAAACAGTCAGGTCGCCCCCCACTCAGTAATTTATAAACACAAAAGGACCTGACTAGCTCTGAACGGATAACTCTTTTATCTTCTTTTTAGGACATAGGGGGAGTTTTAAAAAAAAAACATTAAACTTCCCTCACTGCCTTACAAAAGATTTACCAAGCCACGCAGGGCCAAGCAGGGTGCCTCTATATGCCATGGTAAATCTCATTCTAGGTTTTGTGTCACCCTGTTTGGCATTGCGTGGCGCAAGGGCAACACGAAACCTTGATAAATCTGAGCCAAAGTTTCTATAATACGGCTTCTAGCATTAAGAAGTGAGCTGTGTTTCACCAACCCACTCCACAAGGACTTCTGAAGCGATTGTTGCCTATGGAAGGCAGCCCAGTGAGTTATGGCTATTAAACTCCAGGCCCTAGGTTTAACACTTCCGAGTTTCAGCCTTCAAACTCCTGCTTAAATTAGAATTGTTGAATTGAGCACAGATAAACCCTTCAAAAGAGGTGCTTAGAAGTCCAGACCTATTGAGCGCAAGATAGAAGTACTCTGATTGGTTGCAGAACATAGAGAGATTTGAGCACTTACACCACGTCTCAAATCTCCCTGGAGGAGTCATGGTAGTTGGCCCCTCTGCTCAAAGCCAGCTTTAACATTGAGTTGAGTAATAATGATGCAGTAACGGTTGGTGACATTTCAAAGTGGTGGGGCATCAAAGTTGGGACTGAGTTTTACGTAGGGCGGTAGAGCAATCTCAACTATTTTCTTGTTGTTGCAGTTTTATATAGCACGAACTCAACCCGAACGTATCAGAGCGCTTTACATGAGCACCAGTTGCATTACAGATGGACGCATTCATTTCTAGACACAAGAAGATTAAGTGATTTGCCCAGAATCACAGGATGTTTGAGCCTCCCGCCAGAATCGAAACTGGTTCCCCAGCTTCAAGGTTAGCCGCTCTAGCCATTAAGCCACATCCTCTATAAAGAGATGCAAGCGGTAGCAGACCAGACAAGCGTTTCAAGGCCCATTAAATGTCACAGTGACCTACCTTATACACCAGACACAAAGAAATGCATGGATAAACTATCAGGGGCAGATTTACAAGCCCCTTGCGACAACACATTTGCGCCGCCGTTGCGTCACTTCTGTGAACAATGCGTCACGTTACGACATATTTACAACGTGATGCATCTAGGGAGATGCGTCACGTTGTAAAGCCCTGCGCTACATTATACCTGCGTCAGGTATAATGTATGCAGGGTGGGCGTTCCGTCGCAAGAAAGCCTCGTAAAAGTGACGCAGTGAAATCTACAAGATTTCACTGAGTCACTTTAACGACGCCGCTGCGTCAAAACCTTACGCCTGCTTCAAGCAGGCGTAAGAAGTGACGCAGCACAATAAGTATAGGCCGCCCCTGAGCATTGCTGGAGTTGCGTCGCGCTTGCGACACGACTCCAGCAATGCGCTGCCCTTACAACAAAAGATGCAACATGCATCTGTCTATCCTTGCGCCACGGTGCGCCGCATTGTAAATGCGACGCATCCGTGGTGGCGCAAGGGTATTTTTGCGTGTCGCATCTTTACTGGTGCATCCCTGCTAATATGCAGAGATGCGCCAGTCCTTGTAAATCTGCCCCTTAATGCTGAGTGGTTGCAACCATCTCTTATGAGGTGATGTGATCAGGAAGCAGTCAGTGTGCAGTTCTTTTTAGAAGAAGTCACTGAACTTTAAAGACACATTCTGCAGAAGACCCATCCGCTGTTAGATGTCATTATGATAAAAAATAAATTAGCTGTGGTAATGGATTTACTGAATGGGCTTATTAATTAAAACAAAGTTAGGAACGGGGTTCAAATTCAACAATTCAGCACATTTTGATTGCAACATCTCTTCTCTCTGGGTTAATTTAAATAATATATCCATATTCCTTACTGAATAATATTCATGATATGTCTTCCAGGAAATGCGTGCTGTTGCTTCTGAGTTGTAAACACTTTAGGCGTGCAGCGTGCTCCAGCTGAAACTTGCAATCTGTGTGAAAAGTCCCTTTTGCGTCAGAGTGGCAGCTGATGATGATGCATGATCCCAGTGAGGCCAGTGGTCCCTTGAAGGCGTTTTCGAGAAGTGAACGAGGAAGTCAAGTAGACACCTCTCTCACCTCCCTCAGTCAAAGCAGTGCTTGAGTTAATGCTAGGAAGAAAGTTAGTAGCAGTAGGCAGGCCTAGTGGAAGGTCAGGGTGGGATGTGGCGGGATTGCAAAGGAGTGGGAGAGAAGCAACAAAAGTCCCTTCAAAAATGTATTTGCAAGGCATCTTCCCAATACTGATTGTGCAACTGCAGGATGGCTCAGCGAGTAAAATACTTTATTTACTCTGGCCTGCGTGTTACGAGTCGGATAATAGCCAGCGGCGGCTGGCACAGGTAAGCACAGTAAGGCGGGGCGCGGCAGGGGGAGTCGACAGACGACGGAATAGGTGTTATTTATTTATTTAATTATACCTATTTCGTCATCTGTCAACTTCCCCCACCCCACTGCCCCACCCCCACACCACTGCCCCACTGCGCTTACCTGTGACAGCGCCACTGATAACAGCTAAAGCGTGTTTAGAATTTCAACCTTCCATGCTCCATAACCTCGTGCTATTAACACCTCGGGTCATTATTTGCACCGACATACACACACACAACCCACCTAACTCAGACTTGTGCACACACCGATGCAGATGAACACAGCGGACACACGCTGGCAGGATTAACCCAACACACACATACTCACACAGTCAACACAGCACACACATGTACTAACACAGACCACTTAAAACAGTACACACACACATTGACACAGACAACACAACACACAGTAACTTCATAAAATTTTTCCATCTTACCTTGCGCTGTGCAGGCTTCATTCCTGAATTTCAGCCATGCACGAGGCAAAGCCTGCAGCCAACTGGTCACGATCGTCTTTCTGTCAAGAGCCCACGCGCTCCTCTACCTCTGAGGCTGCTGTCTGGTCATGCCAACAGAAACCTAACCAATCCTGCAGCTACTCTCATGCTGTTTTCAGCATGAGAGAAGCATCAGGATTGGATGGAACAGGATAACCCAGCGCTTCTTTTGTGACTGGTGGCCTGTGTCTACAATCCCCTGGCTGTTAACACAGCTGCTGGATTGGTGCAGGCAGAAGCGAGCATGTCGGGCTGGCTATCGCAAGACATGCGCACTTTTGTGTCATCCCTGCTGCTGCCAATCAATCAACAGGAATCACCCCAGGCCACGTCCTCACACTCACCGATGGCACAGCACATGCACATCATAAAAATGGTAATGGAACATTTTATGTAATTCAATCATTGTTGGTTTACTGCTGTACTCGCAGCTGGCAGGGGGATGATCCTCTGCCCCAAAGGAGGAACCGCCGCTGTAATAACGCCTTCTATTTAAAGTGTGAATGTTCATCTAATAAATGATGTTCAGAAGTACAATATCACTTATGTAAGTGTCTCATTTATTAAAAGTATGAGCTCCGGCTCAAACTCTTACCGCTCTCATAACTGCCCCATGTCATGTGAGACATCTTCAGGCAGTCCTGCCTTTCTAATCAACAGGATGTAGTATATTGAGGCCATACGCACTAGGACCCTTGTGGTTATCGGCAGACTCTGAACAGAAACTACGTGATATGTGGGAGAGGTGTTAGAGTTTGGCTCTGTGAAGTATGACGTAATGAGCAGAGTGTCAATGGATGTTGGAGAATAAAAATATGTTTAATGTAGCTCTTACGTGTGCCGTAATCTATCTGCATTTTCCAGGTCTGGGGAAGACGCTACAATTGGCGACGAGTAGGGGATTTTGTGCCCATGGGAAATAAAACTGCTCCACCTGAAAGTTTGTAACGGTACGGCAAACTGCTTGTGCGTGCTGCGAGTCCAGAATCAATGTAAAGCAGTCTATGATCTGCACACGTGGAGTCAAAGCTCTGCTCCAGCCCATGCACGGCTGCAGAAGCAATCAAAGGCGCTGCAGAGGAGCGTATTCAGAACACCCACCAATACCACCGCTGAGGTTGTCGGCAGAGATGCTGTGCTGTGCCCCAAACATAAAGCAACAATGCAGATGAAGCAAGAAAATAGCCATAACACCAACATGGTACAAGAAAAGAGAGCATACTCACACTCAGGGGCGATTAAAGTATACTGCGACACATGCTACTGCATGCGGTTGATGCCTGCAGAAGTTTTCGGAGTCTCCCTGCGCAGTGAAATCAGCTGAACAACACATGCTAGAAAAATGGCGGGAGAAGAGAGCGCAAAATACAATGCAGCTGTGTTCTTGAAGCCACCACCGCTGTTCAACACACCCAAGAAACAGAACATTGGTGCTAGATGGACGACGTGGATTGAAACCTTCCATGACTTCATAGATGCACTAGAGGAGGAAGTTGATAAGAAAATCATTAAATATTTGAAAAACCTTGCAGATGATGGAGTGAAGAAGCGCTAAAGAAAATTTCACAGACTGATGCAATGTCGTACGAAAAGGTGAAAGAAGCGCTGGGAGTCAAGTTCAATCCAATGCCGAATGATGATTATGAAAGGTATATCTTCAGTAAAGCACAACAACAGACCGTTCGAACAATGAATGAGTTTTTATAAAGACTTGACTCACTTATCAACCATTGCAACATCTATGACTTTAGTGATGAGGAAGCCATGCACGTCAGAATCATCGATGGCTCCTTTCAGATTCTTTCAGAAGGTGCATGATGAGAAATACACTCAGTCTAGAGAAAATGTTAATGTCTGCACGAGCAGAAGAATGAGCAGAACGACAAGCTGCTGACATGGAAGCAAGGACAGCGCATAATGAATCAGCGTTGATCATGAAAAGCAAGCACACAACAGATGCATGTAAGTCGATGTCGGCGACGAAAATAAAACTATGCTTCCGATGTGGATTTTCGTTTCCCCATAAAAAAAGACAAATGTCCAGTTCTAGGACAAATCTGTAAGGGTTGTGGGAAAGAGAACCACTTCATAACTGTGTGTCGAGGTAAGGAAAAATCAAGTGCATCACGTCGGAGAGACCAGAAGCACTCTCGCCATGCCCACAAAACCAAAAAAGCAACATCACCTACGACAAGTGGAAACCAAACAAAATCAATCGTCGTCAAGTTCGTTGTACAAAGGTTCCTCAATGTTGCTATCAAGCACCAGCGAAGAAGATGGGTGTGTGATAATGATGTCTACCAAAAGATGGCGTGCACATGTGGGGTTAGCTGCATGTGACGAAAACTACAGTTGAAAAAAGTAACGAAGTATGTGGTAGGGCAGTAGCCATATGCCCGTGACATGGAAGAAGCTCTAATCCCATTTTGGAAATCCGTTAGTGAGTTGACTTTGGTTGGAGATGTTCTTTTTAGGTGTTACAGATTGGTAGTGCCTGGTGCGTTGACGTCTAGAAGTTTGGAATTTGCCCATGAGGGGCACATGGGTATGTGAGCAATGAAAAGGAGAGTTTGTGAAGATTTTTGGTGGCCTGGGATTGACAAGGATGTGGAACGTTATGTGAGGGAAAGTATTGCGTGCATTTTGAGTGGCAAATCACAGGTTGTTGTGCCATTACCCGTACAGGCTGTAGACAGCAATGGTGTGCCTTGGCATAAGTTGGATTTTGATATATCCTGTACTTTCAGAGTCCTTGGAAGTTCACCCAAGAATGCGTTGGTGCTGGTAGACTACATGTCCAAGTGGATTGAGTTGAAATTTGTCAATAGCGTTAATTGAAGTGTAATCATTAATTTCTTTCAGGAGGTATTCGTCAAGGAGGGTTACCCTGAGGAGTTGGTAACGGATAACGGTGTTCAATTGGTCTCCAAAGAGATGGATCAATTTCTCAAATCAAATGGTATTAAACACGTTAGAACATCTTTGTATCACCCTTGCAGCAATGGTCTTGTGGAAAGGGTGAACCGTGTAATCAAAGATTAATTGCAGCTGTCGTTGATAAATGGGTTGGATTGAAAGGAAGTTATTCGGTGGCATGTTATGGGCTATAAGAACGACTCCTCATGTTAGTACGGGTAAGTCTCTGTTTTCATTGTTAAGAGGCAGGGTAGCGTGTACCTGGTTCAACAGGGAGTGGATGGGAAGAAAGACACTGGATTGTGCGAAGGTAGGAAAAGAGTTGGATGTGCGCAAGCATGTGCAGGAAAAATACTGTGCTAAAGGTAGTGGTCATGAAAGAGAAATTGATGTGAAAGTTGGTGATCTGGTCAGGGTTGTCATCCCTCATCATGTGAGGAAGGGCCAATCTAGGTTCTCTCCACCTAGGGTGGTGAGGCAGGTAAAGCATTGCGTGTTGGTGTTAGAGAATGGTAAAGTGTGGAGAAAAAGTATGATTGTGGTGGTACCTGGTTCTAAGGCCGATTTTGTGTGTGAGAAGATGGGTGTGCAAGTGTCAGAGGAGGGTAGGTGCAGGGACATGGGTGGAAATTGCGTTGGCACTCCTAGAAGGAAATGTGTGTCCAAGAGATTTGACGAATATGTTATGTACTAACGCTGAGTGTTTTGTTGTTGTGCCACGCATTTTGGATTTTAGTAATTTTGATGAATTGGTGCCTCATTATTGACACCTCACATCTTTGTTTTATACTTGTGTTATGTTTGCTTCTCTGGTTTAGCAGGAGTTGTTTTAGCTTTATTATTGTAAGGAAAGGGGATATGTGGGGTCCGTGAGATGGCTCAGCTCACGCTGAGGTGTAGCAATGGAATGTGTAACGGAGGCATGGTTCTCCGGTCGTCAGTTGCGGCTGGAGGCTTGGTGCTGTTTACATGTACAATAAACTGCTGTTCCTTACCAGTGGTGTCTTCATTACACTCGTCAAAATTTGAATGTCTCATTGTTCCCCATGTTGACAGTGGAAGACTTACCGTTAGATCTCAGGGATACAGTGAGAGACATAGTTTGGGATATTTCTGGCAAGGACATCGGACTCATAGGGGTTGAGCCAGTCCATATCCAAGTTAAGCCGAAAGCAGAATATCCACAAACACCACCGTATATTCTGACACCTAAACAGTGGCTAGGATTACAACTGTGACTGAGACAATGATTGAACAAGGTATTCTTAAGGAGATTGTGGGAAGTCCATGTAACTCACCCATTATGGGCTTGCAGAAGTCGAGCGGCAAGTACTGCATCGTGCAGGGTCTCAGAAAAATCAATAATATAGTGATACCTTGCTGTCCCATGGTACCGAATCCATCTGTGATATCGTTTCAGATTCAATGTGAGCCTGAATGGTTCACTGTCATAGATCTTTTCCACGCCTTCTTTTCCATTCCCCTCCATTAGGAGAATCTATTTTTGTTTGCTTTCCGGCTGGGCAATTGTGTTTTAACATGGTGTTGTGTCCTACAAGTGTATACGAAGAGTCTTTCTATATTCAATCAGATCTTGAAAAGAAATCGGGAGTCTCTGGTCATGCCTTGTAACTCTGTCCTAGTCCAGTATATCGATGACCTGCCGGTTGCATTGAATACCCGAGAGGCTTGCAAAACTGATACAATAGCTCTACTGAATCATCTGGCTGAGAATGGACATAGAGTATCTCCAAGTAAGTTGTAGTACTGCACGACAGAAGTCCTCTATTTTGGACATCATATTGTGAAATGTGCGAGAAAGGTGTCACAAGAAAGAATCTCGGCGATAATGCAAATGAACATGCCTCGGATGCAAAAATAAGTCAGGATGTTTTTGGGAATGGTGGGCTACTTTCATCAGTGGATACCCAACTTTTCCTTGATAGCCAAGTCTTTGCAGAAGCTAACACACAAAAATGTGTCTGATCTGGTGCCTTAGGACGATGATTGCTTGAACGCATTCCTAGAGCTGAGAGAAAGCCTTTGTCACACTCCGGCACTAGGAATGCCAGATTATAACAAAGCATTTTCGCATTTTTCTTTTTTTAGAGTTTTATATAGCGCGAACTAGACCCGAAGCTATCAGAGCGCTTTACATGAGCACCAGTTTCGTTACAAATGGACACATTCATGTTTGTTAGGCATGGGGAGATTAAGTGATTTGCCCAGAATCACAGGATGTTGAGCGTCATTGCCGAGACTCGAACCCGGTTCCCCTGCTTCGACGTCGACCGCTCTAGCCGTAAGGCTACATCCTCTCCTCCACTTTTGTAATGAATGAGGAGGTTGTGCACTCTCAGTATTAACACAGACTCATGGAACTGCCCATACGCCAGCGCCCTATTTCCCCACTACTTTGGATCCAGTAGCGTCAGCGTTGCCCGGATGTCTCACATCTGTTGCTGCAACAGGTGTCAGCATAGAGAGATGCGAAAGCATCGTGATGTGTCATCCTTTGACTGTCTATGTTCCCCACTCAGTGGAGATTTTTCTAACCAGAACACGCACTCAACACTTAACAAACAGCAGGCTCACTAAATAAGGATTTGCAGAAGTTCATAAAGAATATTATGATTTTGCATAATGAAGTGATTGGATTAGCAGAAGAAGGTGTTTGGGACAAAGTTGGACATGGATTTAGCTTGTTAGGAAGGTGGTTCGCAGATTTGGGGAGTGGTATAGTGGGTTCTGTTTTGAGACAAATATTGATTGTTGCTCTTTGTGCAATATTCTTGATTGTAGGGGTGAAGGTGTACCAGAAGTACAGGAAGCAGAAAGGGATTTCAAGAAAGGGGAAGAATTTGAGACTTGAGAGAAAACAAGATGATTATTATAATGAAATGAAATGGTTAGAGGAGTTCAATAGAACAGCAATTACCATAACAATTGTTGAGCTTGGTAAATCTGATAAGATCAGGAGTTTAGATAAGAGATTTGTGATGGCTTGATTCGCCATCAGAGGGGGATTGATGACGTGTAATCTTGAGCCCATTTGGAGATAATGTAGGAGTGCATCATACTCACGCATAGTCAGCACTCAAATATATTCTGTTGTAACTAATGTACTAAAAGGGGTGGAGCAGTTTATACTCGAGTGTTTGTTTGAAATATGTATTTAGAATGTGATTAATAGTGTTAGGTGACAATTTAAGTATTAACATGACAAGGGAAGAATGACCTAAAATGTCGTATTTTGAAGTACTTAGTTAGGATGCATATAAGTAATGTTTAACGTTTATACGCATAATTTGAATTAATCAAGTGCAGATGCATTTACACTGAGACGTTTATAACTCAGTGCATTTATTCATGCTTTAAGCAGTTGCATTTATTATTCTTGTAGAAAGGTGCACATATCCTGTAATCCTGTGCACTTGTTACTTTAGCAAACTAGGCCTCAAGAAGAAATTGTTCAGTTGCTGCTCACATTACGATTTGGAATTCACGCTTAACCTTCAAGGATGGAACGTACGCTTCTAAGTTGTTTCTATTGCAGGGGTGGATAATCCTCATTATTTAGAATAAAGAGCTTTTTGTTAATAGATAACAAAGCATCAGAACAAAGAATCGGCCAAGGGAATCGTGGTAACATGCAAGGAGAGGAGTTCACATGGGAAAGGAATGGCCAAGGACGAAAAGAGATAAGGTGCTATCTGAATGGCAAGGGGAGCTGAGGTATCCAGTTGTACCAGAGCTATGGAAATTTCCCAAGGAGGAGCCAGATGAGTCGATGATAGATGATATTATGTGCTGTGTTTTAGTTAGGGAAAGTCCATCTGGGGTTTCCTTAGGGAGCGGACGTATGCTATTGCTTGCGTGGCTTATGCTACTCGACCCATCGTCAGAGTTTTTTCTACCAAAGACTCTGATGGATGACACCTTTCTTTTTCCTTATTTTATTCTGTCCTTGCTTAAATACTTTTAGTTTATGGTTGCCCTTATTAAGGTAGTGTAGGGAAAGTTAGGTTACTCATGCAAGAGAATCATCTGATGCAATTTAACTTACATTTCTTCTTTCTGATCACATGCGTAATTTATTTAGAGTTAGTCATTTCCTTTGTACTATATAGAACACATCTCTTAAGGAGATTTGGACTTACTCTGATTTTTTTGTACTTTTATATGATTTTATTGAGAATGATCTACATTGACTTGTTTCTGAATTTATAATTAAACCTACTAAACTCAAATCAAAGAGTCGAGTGGATTAATGTGTAGCTACATTGGTTGCACTGTATTGAAATGATAGACAGTGATTTGATTCCTTTCACTCTACTAGAAAGACCTATCCCCTCTGGAGAGAATTTGTTTAAATGGGTCTGGACTTTAACAGTGTTACTGAGATCTTTGCGGCTTCGGCACTGGGGATATGATTCCTAGATTAAACAAAACTTTTCCAGTCCTGGGCTTCATTTAGCAAAAAGGCGCATTTGGAAGTTGTGGGATTGACTCAGTACGATTGAACCAATTTGTTCAACATGTCAGAATACAATTAATAGTGAATATGAATTCTAGAATTGAATAGCAATGCACAGATGATGCAGATTAACTTGGTCACCCTGCAGAAGGGCGAGAACCCTGCTTGACATAAGTTACAAGTGAGATTTCTACGATTTCTACTAAGAAAAGGTCAGCTAGATACAACTCCCTGAGTTAGTTGCTGGGTTTCTTTGTTACACTATGACGGCAACTATCCATTTGGAGACAGACACCGCTGTTGCCTACTGACTAATTTAGTAAGGATCCCCTCCCTGTGCAGTATATATTGTACTCCCTCCCTGCAATATTCCTGTGTATACCTAAGGAAGTCAGTCAGCTCATGCTCGTTCTTTTACAGTCCCAAAATATGTATGTATGTGAGATTTTGCAGTTGCCTGGAATTAAAAAAGCTGATTACAAGCCGTAGTCCTTTCATTCTCCTGAGGTACAAGGCTTGCTTGCGCTGCAATAGCAACGCATATGTCTTGTCCTAGCTCAGCAAGGTCATCATTGGTGACAAACGGAGATCTGAAGAACATGATGGTACAGGAGCAATCTGTACCTACTTCATCAGTTACCATAGATTGAAACAATGAAGAACCATCTGGTATCCACTGATCGGTGCTGTTGAATTTAGCAGATTTCTGGCCCTCTAGTGTTTTTGTCGTCTGCTCCGATGACATCTACTCCACTATGTCCATCTGACATTGATCTTAAAATGCTGATTACAGGTGAATTCATCTATTAGCAGTGAAACTCTTCTAGAGGCTGAGCAAATGCACAGTCATTTAACTTTCTAGATTCATGATGGACACTGAAGTGGAGTCATTCTTGACATCACCTTTCCCTGCTTTGATGTCAAAAAGGGTATCTGGAGTGCACTGGCATTGGCATCCCAGATCAAACACTGTACCGTACTGGACTTCAACATTGCTTTCATTGTCCCACACATGGATATGGACTTGCCAATAGAACTCTAATGGGCCCTGTGTTGGCTACGTTCAATTTAAATAGTGCCAAGCACCCTGGATGGTGTTTCATACTGAACATGCTACTTTGTTTTTCGAGGATTGACCCTTTTATTGTCCAAACAAATTAGAGGGAACATTTGTTTCTGCTGCGGTTTAATTTAAGTGTGGTGGGAGGTTATCTATTCATTGGGTTCAACCCATCCAACTAGGCAAGTGGTCAGAATGGGGTTAAACCTTAGAGCAAACACAGGGAGTGGCACAGAGACGAAGTGTTGTCCCAGCCCTGGAGTACGCACTGAAGATGGGATGAAACCCTCACTATGCTGCTCACGATTGAAACACCATCAGGGCCACCAGCCAGACTACGCGTGCAATCACACTGTTGAGCATCTCAAACAGTCTCTTACAACACTGGAGGCACCTTCTACCTGATGACCTTCTGATAACCTTGTGACTGAAGAAAAAACACATGACGCATATACCATACTGATGCTTATCTCCACGGATGACCAGCAAAGACCTATTTACAGCAGTACCTGTCCGCAACAGGAATGGGAAATGCAGGCAGGCTGCTTCTAGTGCGTCTCTAGGATCAAGGATACTCCCCAGCAAAGAGGTTCTTAGCAGATTATGGCTTTATTTGGAGTTTGGAGGAAATTGGAAATCCTCCAGTTTCCCAGGAAAACTGTAACACAGTAGAATCCTCCTCCTGATTTCCTCCATTGTAGGGTTAACATTTGGGGGGAAATATAGCTCCAAATATTCTACTCCCTATTTAGAGTATTCTGGAGAATTTTCAGTTCCCTCCAAACTCTAATTGGGGCTCTTCTTAGTTAATGAACAAAAGAGATGCCTGTCTGCTGAGACAAGATGGCTGCCTTCGTTTAATGGGGAATGGGATGAGAAAGAGGGATCCAGTGGTAGTAAATGGGATTAATTGAGACATTGTTTTATGGGTGCTGTCGTCCAGGTGTTGATGAGTATGCTTTTCTTCTCCCTGGGATACACACAGGCATGGCGTTCCCATGAAGCCTGTGACCTTGTAGTTAAATCTTTATCCTTGCTGGTGTTGTTAGGACGATTCTGTGCGAGGCAGAAGTCCAAGCCTTGGTGTGACAGAGCCTCAAGTAATGAATACAGGTACCTGGGCCCACACCACCCCTTTGTGAACGATTCACCTCTGCCGCGCGCCTCCGCAGGTAGCAGAACTATGGCTCTCGTGGCGCGCTGAGTGCTTTGTTCTGTTAAGTAAACAGAGTTGCCCAATTTGCGGATATCAAAATCCTGTTTTCTGGGGAGAGCTTTCACAATAGCCTGAGAAACTGTTTAAAGGTCTTCCTTATTTGTAAGTGATGCCATAAATGTATCAGACCTATTTCAATCATCGTGACTCATTTCCTTCCATTGGTAAACACAGGGCTTGGCATCACAGTGCCATGATAATAAACATTACCTTACCACACGACTATATAAGGCTAATATTCCCTCTGAGCTCCATCTAATTACTCTCGGTGGGCGGGGAAGTTTCATTTCACCAATGCGCGCCAACAAGCTGTGCCAAGCATCCAATGCAGCATTGCCATCTCTACAGTACAGTATCCAATGGAAGTCTTCCATTTCACCAGTACTTGTCAAATAGCCAGTCAGAGGCTCCCATTCCACCAATGAGAGTTAGGGAATCAGTGGAGAGTTTCTATTCCCCACAGATATCTAGTGAGTCAATGCCAATACAAGACTGTCATTGCACCAAAGCCTAATAAATAGTTAACGAATAAGTTTCCTTGTACATATACTTGTAATACAGCCAATCAAAGTCTTCCATCTCATCACTACCACATGGTGAGCTAATAGAAATTTTTCATTTCAACAATACCTGTTCATTTTTTTTAATTTTTTTTTTCCATTTGTAATTGGAAGGCTTCCATTCCATTTATACACGCAGGAGAGCCAGAGAACACTTGCATTTCATAGCCTCCTGTTCATTGGTCAATGCATGACTGCTTCATTATAATACTTGGCGGTGAGTCAATGGAAGGAAAGGATTCCACCAACGCCTGCCCATTAGTCAATTGCGGGATCCAGTTTTATGGACACCTTGAGCTAAACGAAAGAAGGCTTCTTTTATACCCATTTATTTTACAAGCCAATATTATTCTTTTATTTACCAGTACATTTTTATTAGGTTCCTGATAGGTTCCTTTTACATTTTCGCTTTGTTACATTTATTCCTTCTCATTGACAGTCGATTAATTTAATGTCATGGATCCATAATAAGTCAGTGTCGGATTCCATAATACCTCTAAATGCTATCAGCACATTGAATGCTTTTCTAAGTTGATACTCTTCATCGAGTAAATTTATTGAGTAAATCTGAGTAAGTGAGATATTATTGAACGACTACACGCTTCTTCTAGCCAGAGCAAGTCTGGCATTAAAAAATCGAGACAGAGCTTATAATTGCAATATATATCGGTAATTATAGTTATATATTCGTTCCAGATAATATATAGCAACAAGGTAAAGAACATAGCAAGTTAAAGCATGTTTTATAGGATAAGGATCTTCCTTTAGAGCCTTCTAAGCAGTTAGACTCCAGTTCATTAAGGTCCTTTAATATTTAGGAGGTGTTTGAAGCGGTAAACAACGTTTACCACGAAACTTTTTCCCCGCAGGGAATTACAACGCGGTCGTTACAACGACTGCGTTGTAATTCCGCATACCATTACTCCGCAAGTCGGAACAACGACTTGCGGAGGGGGGAGAAGGTGTTGGATTTAAAATCCAACACCTTCCCTACTGTCCGCACCGACTGGAGTTGGAATAGTAAATTATACTATTCCAACATCCAGCGCCCCCCCTCCGCAAGTCGTTGTTACGTCTTGCGAGGTAATGGTATGCGGAATTACAACGCGTTCGTTGTAACGACCGCGTTGTAATTCCCTGCGGGGAAAAAGACTGCGTGATAATGAGGTATATTCGTTTGAAGCTGATGATTCGCTCAGCCTGTCCTTAGGAGTGCCCTAGCGTCTAGTCTGAAAGATGCTATGTGCATTTGAAAAAAGCCAGGCCCTCTGGGGAATGACCAGTGACATTATCACAGGTGGACAAGAACAGTTGGAGTGAAGTTTTGTGGAAAAAGTTGCTAAACTATTGTTCTTTCAGGTGGATTTTTGGTGTAACTTGATGAGCACCACTCTCCATACATTTGTTGTGTGTGGCAAGGCTGCATATGTATTTTTCAATGTTGCAAACAAAGCAGGCCTGGTAGTATGCATACATAGCTAATATATAACAACAATGTAAAGAACATAGCAAGATAAACCATGTTTTATCGGAAAAGGATCTTCCTTTAGATCCTTCTAAGCAGTTAGACTCCAGTTCATTAAGGACCACGTTATCAGGGAGAGGATGTGGTGCAGCAGCCAGAGCTGCAGACTCGGGAGCTAGGGATCTGGGTTCGAGTCTCGGCGTCGGCGCAAAATCGGGTGCTTCTGGGCAAATCACTAAGGGCCTCATTTACAAGGAACTGATGCATCTGCATAGATGCGTCAGTTTCCTTACGCTAGCGCCAAATGTCCTTGCGCCACCATGGATGTGCTGTACTTACAACACAGTGCTCCATGGCGCAAGGATTAACAGATGCATCGGAAATTCTGACGCATCTTTTGGCGCAAAAGTGACGCAACTCCAGCACTGCGCCACAACAGATAGGTGAGTCCCATTCAAAAAGCCCTGAGTCATTCCTTACACCAGGTCTTCGCAGGCGAAGGGATTTTGAAGCAGTGAAGGCGTAGAGTGACGCAGTGAAATGTTGTAATTTTCACTGCGTCAGTATTACATGTTTTTTTGCTTGGGAACACCCACCCTGCATACATTATACCTGACGCAGGTATAACGTGGCGCAGGGCTTTACAACGTGACGCATCTCCCTCCGCATCTCCCTAGATGCGTCACGTTGTAAATGGGCCACAATGTGGCGCATTGTTTACGCTGCCGCTGAGTCACAAAAAGTGATGCAACGGTGGTGCAAAAGTGGCGCAAGTAAATGGCGCAAGTAAATCTGCCCCTTAATCTCCTCGTGCCCATGGACAGCACCTGGATCCCCTCATGGTGATAAACCAAGCGGTATAAATCTACAAACTTTAACCTACTGTTATGCAAGGGTGTGGTAAAAGTATAAAGCCTTGGCAGCAGGCTTGCTCGTCTTCTAAAACAGACGTTTTAATGAAGCAGCTATTTCTATTTCTATCTCCTCATATTTCTAACTCGTCATTGTTTACAAAAACTCCAAAAAGGTGCTAACCATTTGGGTAGATCCTTTGTTACAAACTTCAGTTGGACAAAGAGACACCTTCCCCAATACCGGAGGATCATAAAATACCTCTGGAAAATTCTGGATAAGTCTGTGTGTAACAACGTTTGGTGTTCAGAGCCTTCAAGAACCTTCAAGAGTCAACCAGGCCCAAAACTGAGCGCAATGTCACGTTTCCCTAAATTTATCTAGGTCACACCTGTAGATTTCCAGGCCCTAGGAGGAAACTGGAACCTTTTAGAAGAAATACAAAAAACTGTCAGGTGTCCCTCACTCCTTCCTTCGCTAATGAATGATGCCTGTGCTGGTGAGTCAGACAAAACCTGTCAAAGGGTTTCTTGTTAGCTGGTGCTATATAGAGTCTCTGCACCACAGAATCCGAATGCGCACACATTTGTTGATATCTAATACCTCATGATTATTTTACACTATTTGTCATCAAATCATGTACATTACCATGATTGTAAATCAACTATTATGCATATTAGAGTGTAGGTTAGAAAAACCTCAATCTTTTTTCAGCCCACAAACCTAATCAGTTAGCCAAACCCTACCTAACTTATTTGATGTCTGACAGCATGGTTGTGTTTGCAGTAATATGCCAAATCATGTAATTCCTCCCTGTGTACCTTATTGTGCCATTGAGCTGAAGTCGAAATTCTATGTTTGAGCATCCCTCTAGCAAGACAGAGCAGGGAAGGGTGTAGGGGAGGGAGGTTGTTATTATTGTAGGTTTCACGTACTAACTTTGTTTTGTGTTGCTTTACAAAAAGAAAATTGTACACGGAGACCGTTTGGCTATGACTCCGTGCCTTCTCTGAAACCAGGGATGGCGAATTGAAACTTATAAATGCTGATGGCACTTTCTGCCCCCGTATTGCTATCTGCATCCTTGCACTTCCCCAAAAATATTTTTAAACAAGCATTGGCAAAGCAAACAGGTCTCGCCTATACAAGAGCGGTTGACGTTGGCAATGTGGTTTTGCCATGTTGTACACCAGTGTGGCTGCTGTTCAGCATGGCTAAAAGTTAGTGGCGTAGAGTGACATTGAGTGGAGTGGCAGTGGCGTAACACAGGCCCCAGCAGCGCGGGAGGCCCCAAGCTCCAGGGGACCCCCTCAGCACAATACTCTAGCCGGCGAGCTCCCGATTGTGTCGGGAGAGGGCTCCTCCAAGTACCTTGCAGGGGGACCCCTCAAGTTTCATTACACCAGTGTGCAGTGGGGGAGTAGAATATCGTAGCAGGGTGGCTTTGCGTGGCTTCATAAATCTTTATGAGTGCTTTGCGTACCGCATGGACCACTTCACATGGTGCAAAAGTGACGCTGGGCTCTCATAAATAAGCCCCATAGTTTATGTTGGCTCAATCTGGGCAGAATACTCCAGGTGTGAGCTGAACTATCTCCAAAAGATTAAAAACCAGGCTGCAAGAATGATATTCGGAGTGAAGAAAACGGTCCAAGTGTTTCCAGCACTCTAATCTCGCTAAACAACTCTGGGTGTTTGTGAGGTTCAAGATTGAACTCAGGGCACTATGGCCTAGATTTATCAACATTTGGTGCATCGCAATGCAACTAGACAACTTGCTGCGCTGTGTCAAATGGAGAGAGCAGGAATGCTCCATGTTTACAAACATATGACGCATTCCTGCCCTCTCTGTCTGTGCTTGCGCACTTGTGGCTGCCAAAAGCCAATGCTGGCACCAGGGTGCACAGGTGCTTGGGTTGTAGGCAGGATTGTTGTTTATGCAGGAGGGGACACCCTTTGGCACAAAAACAAAAAAACAATCCTTAGAGGCACTTTCTTCTTTCTATGGGTGCTGCAGAATGCACCACATCCAGATTTAGTAAGCCATGCAGAGACACGCAAGGTGGCTTTGCGTGGCTTAATAAATCTGAATTAATGGCTTGCATTGCCTTATGTCACCTTGCGTGACTCAAGGGCAACGCAAGCCCTTAGTAAATCTGGCCCCAAGTGTGGTTCACCGAGCAGTGTGGCACAAGGAACTGCAGAAAATCACGATCTCATATCCAAATAGAGACCACCATCAATGCTTGTATTCGGCCAGGGACTCACACTGTTGGAATCCAGTAGGACCATCCAATGAGAAAGTCAAAGATTGGCTGTGGAATGACCCCACATGTTGCCATTCAATCGGTCGAAGATAAAAACATGAGAGAAAGCACTTTAAGACCAAACTCTTTAGAAAAGAATAAGGTTTGTTAACATCAAACATCTCTTGTTTCCATGAGATGCTCATAGGCGATGATCATCCCTTGACACAACCACAGGACGTGTAAAACGTTGCAATTAAAGCTGAAATAACACAACTGTCAACGCTAACTGCATTATGTCAATTTTAAGATGTTGATAAACTATTAAACATTCATAATCTGAAAGGATTATAAAATGCACTGCTTTGAGGACATGGACTCCGATTGCAGATGTGAAGTTGTTTCTAAAGATAAAAACATGACTTCACAGTCCTACATGGGCAAAAGTGTGCCATGATTTTTTGAATAAACAAAAACACCAGTTCTGCTTTTAGATGTGGTATTTCTTTAGAAGTTGCATTTTTTGGCCATGGGAATGAGGTAGTGGGTTTTTTGCACCCATGTTCTTCTGGTCACGCTGACAGGATGGTATCACTTCCTCTACGTGAAGGCAGCAGGAAGACACTTCTCCCACTTGGGCGAAAATAGGGGGACTGTGGAGATAGGAAAGAATCAAACAAACAAAAATGACCAAAACATACGGATGCAATACAAATACCACAACAACTATCTGGGGGAAAGCATTCCTCAAACAGAAAAAATGCAAACATGAAAAGTACTTGCAGTGGCTGCTGGCATCAACGGGAAGGGGGGTGGGCGCGTGCTCAAACAAAATAAAATAAATAAATAAATAAACAGGCTCGCGCAAATATAAAATAAAATATATTAAAATGAAACACCTGAAAACAAGACCTCCTTCTTCGGACCACGTCGCTGCAGCCCGACCACCAGGAAACTCCCTTGACCAATCAGGGTGCTGCTCTCAGCTTGACAGCAGCGCCCTGATTGGGGGGAGCTCCTCTCTCGCCGCTCCAGGGGGCCTTGGAGCCCTACACTTACTCTAACCCAGTTGTTTAAAATAGCTGGGTTAGAGGTTTCAAAGTGCGCATGTGTGGCTGCCCATCGCAAGACAGTTGGCCAAAAAGACATGCGCACTTTGAAAAGGGCCGAGGCAACCCACCCTTCTTCCAGTCCCTGCTGCTTTCATTCAGCAGCAGCGCCACCCCTGTCCTGACACTCGTTCAGGACAGGAAGATGCCACGAGGAAAAATAAAATGGTAATGATGAATTACCATTTAATTTTTTATCTCACGGCTCGGGGGCAATTAAGTGGGGCGACGCTCCTCCTTTCCAACGGAGGAGCCGCCCCAGTACTCGGGAAGCAAAATGAAGGCCAATGAAGAGCATGTCTCGACGGTGGTGCAGACAGGAGACTAGCTCCACATGGGCCCTCTGGTAGGGTATCAGCTTTCTCTGGTAGGACAGGTGAGGGGCCCAGCACGCTAACTAGAAATGCTCCACTGGTTCCAAAAAGTCTAGAGAATCACTACGAAAATTCTAAAAGCTTTCCCAAACTTCGGTTTCTTATTAATTTCCCGATGATTTGTGATGCATACCTAGTGGCCTGTAATAAAGAAAAGAAATGACGTAGCTGCTCTACTGTAAAAACTTATTATATTTGAGTTGTGCTGTCACAAAGCCTGCTGCAGGTGACAGCAGTGGAAGTTAAAGGCAAGTCACAGAGCGTAATTAAAGAGGCACTTTAAAAAAACGAAAATTAAATGTGCATTTTCCTTCTTCTCCCCTGTTTTTCTAGATGAACAGCGATAAGCAGAAAGGGGATATTTATGGCAATATCGTTATTTTTTCCACACTTTAGGTAATTATAGGAAAGATACAAACTCTCTGCATATTTCTGCTCATTCTGCGTTACAGCGTTTTTACAAATCTGACCTATTAAAGTGAGTCTAATCTTTTTGCAACAACTATCTTCCTGCTTTTTGGTGTGTTTAATTTTGCACTAGAGATTCTAATTTTATTTTTCATATTTACAAACATCCTATCTCTTTCACATAAAAGAGAACCACACCATGGATTTAAGTGGTTTGTGGGAAGGATGATGTTGGGCTCATGTATTATAAAGAATAAATAACCCCCTGCCGGCCTTTATAAGGATATTGCAATTCACCTTGGAGTTCTATTGCCTTATAGTCAGTCTTCTGCCTCATTCCTTTATATAATCATAAAACTCCTCGGTGGGTTGCACTATCTTTATAATGTACGACAGGGGGCACTTTATCCCATGTATAACACCTACACCAAAGAAAACAAAAATCTTAGGGAACCTAACTTCATTAAATGTCACAGAGGCACTAGTGATATGGCATGTAGTTTTGCAAGTGCATCAAATTAAAGAGATGTGGGTTCATGGATGGATCATTTATGAAGTAACACTTTTACACAAAATACGACTGCTTCAATGGAAGCCCCCTGGGTATTTTTGATGCTTCAGATATTAATATCCGCAGAAGAAGTTATGTTTGTATGTTGGAAGAAGGAAGGAAGAACCTATCACTCCCCCACAACTAAAAGTAGAACTGTGCAAGATTGCAGGATATGAAGATGGCATGACTCACGGTAACAGTACCGAGGCCAAGAATAATGCAAAATTGTCTCTGTCAATAAATATTTGTATTATATTTTAATTTCGTTTATATAGAACTTCTTAAATCTGAAGAGGATCTGAAGCACTTCAGGGGTGGGTAGCATGCTACTACACAGGTGATCCTTGGATACAAGCATGTGTCTGTAGTATGGCCCGCATAGTGCAAAAGCTGTGTGTGAGGACCATATTTGTGATCTTTTCTTGTGCTTGTTGCTGCCTCTATGCATGATTTTCAAGGCAGAATGAGGGTGGGATAGCGTTTGTAGGGTGACCAGATATCACAGATGTTCCGTGACAGTCCTGATTTCCAAAGGACTGTCCCACCGTCCCAAAGCTTTTCTCAAGTTTAAATACATGTCCTGGTTTAAAGTCTGATACAACTCAAGTAATTTATATTTTCATTCAGACACTGTAGGGCGTCCGCTGTATGTGCTCAGCAGAGAGGAGACCAGGGCCATAACTTCCATTGGTGCAGTGGGGTGGGGGAGGAGGGCAGGTAGGCACAATGTAGAGTTCTTGCTGTAGCTAATGTCATGTAAACGTAGTCTAGGAAACGAAGAGTTCAAAAGAACCGTTTCCATGTTTTCGGTGTTTAAAAAGCACTATACTCGCTGTGTGTTACATATATCACTTACTAGATATATATATATATATATATATCCACCACCAAGCTTACTCGTTAATGTAAGCACGAGACACACCGATCCAAGTTTCATAAAGTTGATTTTTATTTCGGGCACAAACGACGCGTTTCGAGCAAAAACAGCTCTTGGCCACATGACCATTGTTCCGAGTTTACATTCTTTATATACAGGTCGCGTCACACATGACGCACAACATAAAAGAAAGACTCTTTGTTTGAACCACCATCCAGACAAATACAGTGCTAAATTCTAAAGTGCAAATAAAACAAATAATAAACCTCATAATGTGCATGTGTAAGAATGTGGCAAAGCAAGATATATCACATTGATATAAGAGAGTATGCAACAATCCCGGGGTTTCCTCATGGCCATAGAGACAGGACTGTAATTGCTTAGTCCCCACAGTATCCATAAGAGTAAATCTCATGCTACATTTTTGGGTATAGTACCCCTTAGTTCACTGTACTGTTAGAAACACTTAAGGGAGTCAGACCGTGTTTTTAATACCTAATGTCATGACATGTGATAAGTGCAACATTAATACTATAATATCCCAGTATAAAGTACCCCTACAGCCATTGGTTGCACTCAAGTCTTAAGCTTTTACCCACTGGTTCTACAAAATACTGTCACGGGTATAGTACCCAATCAATAAATCAAGACCCAATGATGGGGGGCATGTGATCCAACCAACGTGGGGTGTACCTCCGGACTAAATTACCCATGTGATGCTAATAAGGAGAGAGCGGTTGTCGAATAAAAACACCCGGATCTCCGTGCTCATAACTTCTATTCGTAGTGAAGGCACCCCAAGATTCCATGTGGTGAATCTGTAAAAGAGCAAAGAAACAAACAACTTTACTATGTATGAAAATGGTTCATTATAGTCAAAAAGGCATAAGATTCAGCACCATTTACTGAGAATAAATGAGACTTCACTGGTCAGGCTCCTAAATAGTCTGCATGGGGAGAAGAAACTGTTGTCAAATACTATTCTGCCACCCTATAGGCTGATCACAGACAATGCACATTTAAAATTTTAACAGTGAAGGGATACAAAAAGAAAATAAGGGGATGGGTTAAATATTATATACAAATGACATAAAATTCAAAGTTTATACAGAAAACTCTGGTTCTTGAAAAGGTATTAAGGAAACAGTCAATTATAGATGTACATACATCTCTTCATCATTATTCATTCCAATCGGAAAGACACTACCAGCTTGTAGGATAAACCTGGATTCTGACCTGCACAGGGCTTGGATCCGATTCTCCCCCCTCGGATTCTTGGGGATGGTATCGAGTGCGAAATATTTAGCAGTAGTCCAATCACTGTTGTGTACCTGGCTAAAGTGTCTAGCGGTGCTATAACCGAGATCTTTATTTGTGATAGCTCGCCAGTGCTCCAAAATCCTTTTCTTCACAGGAAAGGTAGTGGATCCAATGTACCACTTACCACAAGGGCAAGTGATCACGTAATTAACAAAATCGGTTCCACAACTTATGTTCTTTTTTATAATCCACTGCCTGTTGGTTCTCTGGAGTTTAACTTCCCTCACATTTTCACTGTTACTACAGGCCTTGCACTTTCCACATTTGTGGAATCCCCCAGTTCTCTCTAACCAAGTGGGTTTACGATGTTCCATGTGGCTCCTGACTAGCATGTCCTTAATCGAAGGACCCTTTCTGTAAGTTATCGATGGATGCTGGCCCAATTTATATCTCAGGATCTGATCCTGTGTCAAGATGTCCCATCTCTTTTTGATGATTTGGCTAAATTGGGCAGATTGAGTATTATATGTAGTAATCAATCTAATGAGGGATTCTTTCTCTGTCTGTTTGGCTTTGGGCGCTTTGTAGAGAGCCTCACTTTTCATGATGGAATCTGCTCTTTTCTCACCCATCTTGAGCATTTTGAGGGAATACCCTCTTGCCCGAAATCTGCTCATCATCTGTTTCTTGTTCCTTTGATAGTTGCTCTCTTTTAGCCCGCAAGAACTCACTAAACGGGATGCTCCACCTAAAATTAGGTGGATGGCAACTGGCTGAGTCAAGTACAGAATTCCCTGCTGCTGTTTTTCTAAAAAGGTCTGTCACCAATTTATTGTCCTTGATAGTAAGCCTAATATCAAGGGAGTCCACTGTGTGCTGACTGTGTTGCATGGTAAATTTGAGATTGACAGTATTCTGTTTCAATTCATTGACAAACTGTAGGAGTTCTTCTTCCCTGCCCTCCCACACAAAAAAGACATCATCGATGTACCTTAACCAAATGTTCACTTTGCTGGTCCAATATTCGAGAGACTCGCTCCAGAGCACTTGCTTCTCCCACCAGCCCACCAAAAGGTTGGCATAGCTGGGGGCGAAGCTGGTGCCCATCGAAGTCCCCTGTATCTGTTTCTACAATATCCCATTAAACATGAACACGTTTTCCAACAAACAGATCTCTATCATTTGAAGCAACATATGTGTATGTGCCAATAGATGGATACTCCTGGTTTTAAGAAAGTGTTCGCATGCTTTGAGGTCATCTCTGTGTCTAATGTTTGTGTAAAGGCTTTCCACGTCCAAACATACCAACCAATGCTCTTTGCCCCAGTGTATATTCTCAATTTTTTTTTAAAAAGTCCTTTGTATCTCTCTCATACGATGTTAAATCCTTGACATATCCTGCCAAAAAATGATCTACATAGATCGAAACATTCTCAAACAGACTGTTCTTAGAAGAAACTATTGGGCGACCTGGTGGGTGGAGTGGATTTTTATGCACCTTGGGGAGCAGATAAAAGGTGGGCACTGTGAGTGTGTCATTTTTAAGGAATTGCTGCTCATCCCAATTAAGCAAATTGTCATCTGTCCACCCCTTCAGTAAATCAGTAAATCTAGCCTGTAGTTTAACCAGGTAAGATTTGTCTACTCTGACATAACAGGTAGTATTGTTGAGCTGTCTCATGGCCTCTTGTATGTAATTACCCTTGTCCCTCAGGACAATGTTTCCGCCCTTGTCAGATGGTTTAATTGTAATGCCTTCATCATTCTGTAAGGTCACTATAGCTTCCCTCTGTGCTCTAGTTATGTTGGATCTAATTACTGGTTTTTTGAGAAGATGTCAAATATCCTGATTGACCGCCTCATGGAAAATATCAATGTTGTCTCTGGCGATCTGGGGCATATATTTAGATTTAGCTCTAAAAGAAGTTGCAACAGGTGTTGCTGGGTCAATTGCAAAATTAGCTACTGTGGAAATGTTGGTAGGATCAAAAAGATCCACTGTTTGTGTGCCCTGGACCCCTGGTTCCTCTCCTAATTCCTCAAGTGATCTGAGAATGTTTATATCTTCAATACAAAGGGATGTAGTGGGTCTATTTTCTCGTATGGAGCTCTGCCCTTTCTTTTTAAGGTTATGTATTTTGAACAGTTTCAGCTTGCGTACAAACAAATACAGGTCGATACGAGTCTGTGTGTAGTCTAGGGGTGTATCTGGACAAAAAGTTAAGCCTAATTTAAGCACATCTCCCTCAGTTTTGGTAATATTTCTCTGGGATAAATTGATTACCGTGAGCTCTTGTCCATCCATTATTTCCTCTTCTGATTCTGGTCCCTTGTTCCCATGCCAGTGCTGCTGTTCTTTTCTACGCCGGTCTCGTCGTCTTTTGCTTTTGTTCTTCCTCCTCTTCCTCTGCCCCTTGTTCTCCCTCGTGTCGATTGTTTGTTGATTTCTTGCAAGAGGCGCAGTTCCTCGGAAAAAGAAACAATTTCAGAGGGGTTGGAGTTGCTGCTGTCAATGGACCCAACGTCGGAGCTTAGACTTGTACCGGACTCCCATCTCCCTCTATCTGCTGCTCCCAATGCTCGATCTTTATTGAGATTGGCGCGAAGTTTGTCAAATTTCCTCGCAAACGTTAAAATTCTTCCAGATCTGTAATCCTTTTCGTCTCTTTCAAACTTTCTCTGCTTTCTTTAGATAATTTCTTTTTCAAAGATGACGATTTTGTCATTCACTGCAGCTAGAACTTTCTTTACCTCATTTTGATCTGGATCTTTTGCCATGTCATCGAGTAAATTTTGTATCTGTTCCAGCAGATCTTTGTGCTCATCCCATGCGTTTTTAATCAGGATGTGTAGCATTGTTTTCGAGCAGGCTGTAGTGTTGTCCATCCATGCTTTCAACACTTCCTGCTTTGGATTGTTGAGTGTAGGCACAATGAAAATTCTGAGTCCTCTAGGTATCCGGTCGACGTCCAGGTAATTTTGGAGCGATGTCGCCTCCCACCACCTACTTAATTCTTTTCTCCGTAGTTTCTCCAGAGTGTTGCCCTTTTGTTTAATAGTTGATGCTGGTTGTGGCTGGTTGGTGCCTGTTCCCTCTCGATTGCTCTCAGTTAAAGTTTTCTTGAAAATTAGGCTTGCTGATGTTTCCCGGCCCTTCAAGAACTCCATTGCCCACAATGCAGTTCGATCGTCCGATCGTTTCCACTCGGATCGCGTCTTGCGGACAGCTGTCCTGACGAACCCTGGCTGCTGTCTCTCACTCCTCGGCTCAACCGATACCTCTGAATGAACTGCCGTTTGAAAGGTTTTCACAGAGCCGTCTTCACAACACCAGTAATGCGGTGAGTCACTTATGCTACCAAGGCTCCCACAGCTGCTGGCTGAAAGACGGGACACGGACTCCAGTAAGGTGCTCATTTTCTTATTTTATTTGCTGGTGCAGTACATGGCTGATGACGCGTTTCGCCCACTGACTGGGCTTGATCACATGACGAGCATAGAGTTTGTCATTGTTTTTATACACCTTACACCATGTATGTATCACGTGACACAGTGAGAAATGGAAAACAAACTCCACTTGGACTCTTTATAAAATAGGAATCATTATCGTTTGTAAGGTTAAATGCTTAAAAGTAAATGATCATAACATTAAACAGGTTCGTGGTAGATCAAATGTACGTCCTAAAGTGCACAGTGCAGTTTTCACATTACAGTACAAATACATGTCTCCATGTGCAAAGTTTCGCAAAGATTCTCTTAATGGGCAAACATAATATTGTCGTCCTGCTTAACGTGTCTACTTTATATTGAACTCAGTAGGCTGTAATAATCAGCATGAAATGCAAACCTTAAAATATCATAGACGTAGTGCTATAACATGAATATCTCATAGTGTGAATACATGAATATTGGGCATGAACCCCGTCTATACCATCAAAATAATCAAATTAACCTATATTAGGGATTCTGAAATAATTCCATCGACTGAGCTAATGAAGATAAACTGATAGTGTTGACCTGTGAGATTATAAACCTATTGCGAAGTGCACTGGCTACCGTAATCTTAACGAATTCCTATAGATTAATCCTAAAATCATTTCATTCTGAGGCTCATGACCTATTAAAGCATTCTATCCTCTGTATAGGCAACCTAAATAATAAATGTCACAGTGGGTATCCTTTTTTAAAGTGCTATAAAGTGCTAAAAAAGTGCTAGTGCTGGTTAATGAAGTGAAAATACTTCATGTGGTGCGATTAAAAACAAACTTCAAGCGGTTATCGGCAATCTTATCTTATATTGAAATCTAAAACAATGAAATCAATGATATTCAGTGTATATATACAGAAGCCGGAAAAGCATGAGGGATATAGTAGAGATGCTCTGATGTGGAGGTGAAAACGAATAGTTGATTAAATTCATAACTTAAGACTGGATCACTGTTGTTAAAATAATCCTATACAGGCTAAAATCTCATAAATAGATGTAAACATTTTAGAACAATTATAAATAATCAAATAAATAATCATAAATAATTATAAATAGTTATAAATAATTGTACAATTCTTCCCCATTGTTCAATCCATTGGGGGTTCTAGTGTCAAACTCTAGTATGAATTTCGCCTCCAGTTGTCTCAAAAGTTTCTCCCTATTGCCACCTCTTCTCATAGGGGCACAGCAGCAATGACATAATATTTCGAATCATTCAGGTTATTTTGATGCACTGCTTTAAAATGTCTAGCCACCGGATAGGTCATGTCAGAATTCACTATTGCTCTTAAATGTTGCAGGATGCATACATGGACTTGCAACTTAGTGCTGCCCACGTATTGTAAACCGTATGTGCAGCTCAATACATAGACAGCAAACTCAGTGCGACAATTATATCTATCCTGCAACTTGCTTTTATTGGGGCCAAATACCGTAGTGTATTGGGATGTGTTGATCCCAAACTTGCATGCACGACATGTGTTGCACTTAGTGAATCCATTACGTGGGGCTAACCACATGGTACTAGTTTTAGGTTTGTTGGAGACCAACTCAGGGCTGGACCTAACTAAGGCATTATGCATAGATTTAGACTTTCTGAATGTCAACAGCGGCGGGTTTGGAAACAGTTGGTTTAAAACAGCATCTGTTTGTATAATTGGACAGTGTTTGTTTATTATGGCCCTAATCTTTCTATGCTGACTGTAAAAAGTGGTTATGAATCTCATTTCTGGGGATACCGAATCTATACCAGAGCAGGGGTTTGTATCTCTTTTTGACGGTATCTTTTTGGTACAAAGCATATCATCACGTGATTGAGTTTTTACTTTAGCTAATGCTTGGTTAATGATCTTATCACTATAACCTCTATCTTTGAATCTATTGCTGCTTTCTTGTACACAGCTCTCAAATGCAGTTTCTGTGCTACAAATTCTGCGTAATCTCAGGAATTGCCCGTACGGGATACTCCTGATCAGATGTACAGGATGGAAACTTGACGCATGAAGCATGGAGTTTCCTGCCGTGCTTTTTCTATGAAGAGTGGTCTCTATTTTATTGTTTTCAATATATAGATGTACATCTAAAAAATCGATAGATTCTCTGTTTACTGAGGCTGTGAATTGAAGATTGAGATCATTGGTATTCAAGGACTCAATAAATGTGTTGGCAGTTTCCTTAGTCCCTTTCCAAACAAAAAAGATATCGTCAATGAACCGCATCCAACTAATGATGCGTTCATCCCAAATGTCCCTGAATTTCCCCTTGAGAACCTGCTCCTCCCACCATCCTACATGCAAACACGCATAGCTGGGGGAGAAGCAGGCTCCCATTGCGACTCCTCTGATCTGTTGGTATATGTCCTTATTAAACATAAAGTAGTTATTATGTAGACAAAAAGATATCATATCCAAAATCATTTCCCATGTTGGTACTGTCCTATCGCTCTGTTGTTTTGAAAAAATGGTACTGCATTGATACCATCTGAGTGATTAATACTGGTATATAATGCACATATGTCTAAAGTGACCAGTAGGTAATCTTCTGACCATGGTATACCCCTAATTTTTTCCAAAAATCATTTGTGTCCCTTATATACGAAGGAAGCATTGTTACTAGATCTTGAAGATGGAAGTCCACATATTCAGACATCTTTTCTAGTATACCCCCTCTCGCACTGATAATAGGTCTTCCGGGGACTGGGGTTGTCTTTTTATGTATTTTTGGTATGAAATACATAATAGGAATAACCAGAAATTCTGTCCGCAAGTAAGAAAATTCTTCATTGGTGAGCAGGTTTTCACGTTTCCATTTACTCAAATGTTTTAGGCATAAAGCATTTAATGATAGTAATTGCTGAAAGTTCGATTTTCTGTAACATTCGTCATCATTCAAATGTTTAGCAGCTTCAATTAAGTAATCACTCCTAGGCCATAGGACTATGTTGCCCCCTTTGTCCGATTTGTTTATTATGACCTCATTATGATCTTGAAGTTTTTTGATAAGGTTTTGGTAACTTTTGAATTTGAAATTAGTTCCTCTTCTTCGACCTTTTATCGATAAACGTAATTTTTTTACTTCGTCAACTAACACATCTTGGTATATATCGATGGCATCACGTGGCATGATCGGAACGAAGGTGGATTTAGGTTTAAAGGGGGATTTTACAGTCCTAGATGTAGCTATACCCATTTCTTTTATCAATTCCTGAGTAGAAGGTGTGTTTTCCTCATTGTTTTCTTCTAATAAGGCTCCTAAAGTTCGTAACATAGGGATATCAGAGACTAACAGTGCTGATTGGGGATCTGGACTGGCTATTCCACTGCAGGCTTCAGGCACTGGGGCCTGATTGTTCTTAGAATTTTTGATGACAAAGTATTTTTTTAATTTCATTTTGCGGATACATTTATATATGTCCACTCTTGTTTGTACATAGTTCAAGCTGCTTTCTGGGCAGTAGGATAAACCTAATGCCAGGAGCTGAGTTTCGGCTTGATCTAATTGGACAGAGGATAAATTCACCACTGTGTTGGTTTTGGGTGCTTCTTTTTGTTCCATTTCTTGTTTCGTGGTTGTCTGTTTCTTACATTGCCTGATTTGCCTTTTGGCTTTCCTTCTTTTGTTGCGTCGTGTTCTGGATTTTGTGCGGGCTTCCGTGGTCTGAGCGTCTGGTGCCGCGCCCGCTGTACAAAATCCAGTTCCTCTGCCGGGGTGAGGGTGCCCATGTCTTCTCTCCCTTGGTGTCTTGTTCCTCTGCTATCATCAGAATCAATTTCACTTTGAATAGAACTGGATTCTGATACAGATTCTGATTCTGGCTCTCTGTTAATTCTCCCTTGTTCCCCACTCGGATTGGTCCGCGGTTGCTGTTTCCTTTTTCATGAAGTCATATTTTTTGGCAAATGTAAAAATTTGACCTGTTTCGTAGTCCTGTTTGTCTCGTGAATATTTATATGCCTTTCTTGTTTTAATTATGTTCTCTTGTGTTTTTTAAGCGCATTTGTATTTCATTCTTGGTTTTCATTATAAGATCTTTGTATTCAGATTTTGCCAGCTCTCCATTGATTAGTTCTATCTCCTGGAGGATGGTTTCCCGGTCAATTCTAGCGTACTTGATCAGTATTTGTACCATATGCATAGATGCTTCCAGATTGCTGCTAGCCCATTCCTTGAGCATTTCAGGATTCGGCTTGTCGAAACTCGGAGCTATCATTATCCGCAGCCCTCGTGGTACTCTCCCAACTTCTACATATTTTTCCAATGATTTCTGTTCCCACCATTTTGTAATTTCGGACTTCATAAGCTTTTCCAGTTTTTTTAAAAGTGTCCTGACTTTACTCTCCGGTGAGCTGACAACTTCTTCTCGATTACGTCCGATTTCCGCAACAACTGGCAGGTTCGTAAATAGTTCTAAAGCCGCCGCTTCTCTTTCTTTAATTATCTCGTCTGCCATGTCTGCGACTTGTTATAGCAATATTGTAATGATGAACCTTGGCCTGGCCTCCAATATATGAGGACACGAAGTTACCGGCACTGGAGCCCCAATGACAGTATATCTCGTCGCGTCCTTGAATGGCCGTTAACCAAGTTACTTGGACACCTCCCCACCTGCTAATGTTCCGTATCACAGTGGCTTACCGGTGGTTCCAGCGAGGAATCGCGGGTCCTCCGACTCGCGTATCTTCGTTTCTCCAACCGGGCGGCTCACAAGGTACTTCCGGGTGCAGGGGGTATCCAAACATTAAAGTCGCTCTGACCCAAGCCACTTTGAGACGGTGGTCCGCGGCAGGGTGGCGAGCCTCTATAATTCCAAACAAAGCGCTGTTACTTCCTCTGGTACAACAACATGCCGCGGCCCAAAACTGCTTACAAAGCGTGTTTCTTTATTGACAAGACAACTCCTTGTTTTGTCTTGCCAAATGCATATATATATATATATATATCCAGACAGCAAAGATCGCTCTTACCTGAGCCTCTTGTGACGGCAGTCTCGCGGCATGGTGGCGGGCCCCTACAGATCCAAAACAAGCGTTGCTCACAACTTCCTTACAACAGCATGCCGCAGACTCTTAAATGTTTCCAAAGCGTGCTTTAATGGTGGCACAGAAACTCAACGCGTTTCGGAGCTTACGCTCCTTGCTCACGAGTAACGTTGTTGCAGTGAAAAAACAATTAAGTAACACAACATGTGACATTCAATCACAGATACTGAAAACAGACTTCAAAATTATACATGATACGACCAACTTGTCGATAATTTTATCATTTAAATTATCACCCGATAATTAAAAACATTACACAAGTGGGGGCAATGTGCATTCAGAAAATTCACACATTTGATATGTGTTGATTGATGAAGCTTGCCAGGCTTCGCTGCTGTTGTGCGTACCGATAAAGATTTGAAGCAACTTTATTGGCCAATTCGTGCTCAGAGAAACAACTCTGTCTCTTCCGCTAAGGATTTCTAATATTCGCGGGTTAGGGGATTCACCTCTCTAATCAGGCATGGAGTCAACCACATCGGTGCAGACCATCCGATTATCTACATCATTATTGCCCCAGTGGGCATTGTGACCATCACCATCATTATCGCCCAAGTGGGCTTTGTAATTCCTCAGCCTTCACTGAAAAATCATGGAAATAATTGCGTTAATAACTAGAGTAATAAACCCTCATGGTGGTTAAAGTGATATTCATGGTCGTTAGCCCCCGTCGGCAGCCACTCTCGACAGATAGTGCTGCCTCACTGTTGCTACTGCAACCCTTATGCAAACCCAAGCAATTCCGCCCCAGTGGGCTTAACACCGCTCATGTTACCCTTGCTGTATTTGAAGGTCAATACATCTTGGCCAGTCCAATACCGCTCTCAAGGTTAGTCTACTCTTGCTTAATCTTGGTGCTTCATTCTTGAATTATAGATATATTTAACTCCATTGCCTTCCCCTTGGTTAACAGGTTCAATAGAAGTCTGTAAAACATAAACAGCTTGGATTACCAGTCACATTAAAAACACATGTTTCTACAACCAAAATACATTGTAAAAAACACCTAGTGAGGTTAAAAACAAAATGAATTTACAGCGACAAAATGTAATACATTAAAAACCATATTCTTCAGCAGATTCTTTATGTTCTCATGTTCTCTTATTCATTGGCAGCTCAGCTTATCCTAAATGTACCGATAGTTCCTCATCCCCATTATGGCCAGTGGGAGTCATTGTATGATATTGTATTATAAACTTTGATTCAAGGCTGAACTCTGTCACCCCCCGCCCTCCCCCCCCGTTCACGGACTGGGATAGTGTCAAGCACACAAAAGGAAAGAAGATTACTGTTCTGATTATGGTGGGTTTTGAAATGTCAAGCTATAGGATATTGTCTGTTCTCATTTTTAATAGCCTGAAGATGTTCTAGAATACGTTTCTTCGCCTTGTGTATCGTGCTACCAATGTAGTATTTGTTGCACGGACACTTCAGGGCATACACCAAATATTTGGATGGTCAGCACCGATGTGGTTGACTCCATGCCTGATTAGAGAGGTGAATCCCCTAACCCGCGAATATTACAAATCCTTGAGCGTTGCGTTGCTGTGCCACCATTAAAGCACGCTTTGCAAACATTTAAGAGTCCGCGGCATGCTGTTGTAAGGAAGTCGTGAGCAGCGCGTGTTTTGGATATATATATATATCCAACAAAACCTCTGCTCCACATGGAAAAGAGCACGCACACGAGGGCAACTTGGTTTAAGGCTTTTTTATTGCATATAGCCTCCTCCGACCCGGCAGACAAAAGAGACGCGTTTCGTCTGACACAGCAGCCTTTCTCAATACATATAGTTGAGGCTGAGACTTTTCCACCGCACCTATCACTTAAAGTGGATGAAGTATCAACAGGTGGTGCTCAGATCTGGAGGATCAGCCTCCTAATCCTCCGTATAGGGATATAAATCCCTAAATTATTTTAACAAAAGTGATCAGCACTCCCTATTTATTCCTTTACAAAATGACTGTACATTCCAGATAACCTGAGTCAAGTAATGCACAGACTCTATTCAAATTTGTTTGTTTAAAATCTTTCTTCATAATCCTTTATTTTTGTTCTTTTTTTCACATATTATCCACCATCACTGCCAATGTAGCCAATGTAGCCAACACGTCTCTTCTCTTCCCAGAGACTTCTTCAGGGCTACAAAATATAGGCAATACATATCCTTCCCCTGTTTTGTTTTGTTATTTTGAATATTTTGATTTGAGTTCGGCAGTCTTTCTTTATCGAGGTCGACCAAATGGTGCACCACTTCTTGTGGCAAGGGAAGAAGGCTCGCACAAAGCTCTCTATAATTCAGCTTTCTATTGAAGATGGTGGCTTGACTCTCCCCCACCCGAGGAAGTATTATCAAGCTGCCTTTTTCGACTGGCTTAATCGTGCCGCTTCTGAGAGCAGTCCATCAAATTGCTTTTATTTTGTAATCCATGCTAATGGAGTCCTACTCCAGGTCCCAACTTTTTAAAATATTCCGAAACTCCCAAAGCGCTTTAGTTATAAGTTCCTGCAAGTAGTGGCGAGCAGGTATCTATATCTGTACGAGTCTGTCGCCCTCGCAGCATTCGCTTCGATCTCACAATATACAGAGGGTACATTTGACTTCACTGTTTGGGGTCGGTATAGTCTTCTGGCTCACAAGGCTGTGTCCGATGGGCGAATTTCAAGCAAATGACCCTCTATTCTATGTGGGCACTTTACTGCACCCTACATTGTTTGCAACAAATGTTTCCGGCCTCATCCGCAGAATGTTTCCGATGTGGGTACCCACGAGGCGACTGGTCGCATATTGTGT
Organism: Calotriton arnoldi; assembly: GCA_963921515.1. Lineage (NCBI taxonomy): Eukaryota > Metazoa > Chordata > Amphibia > Caudata > Salamandridae > Calotriton > Calotriton arnoldi. Next base: position 943,464 of record CAWUFW010000669.1, read on the forward strand.
TTTTCTGTTCTACACTATTTACCTTTTGGACCAAAGTTTTTGCTTTTATGAGTGAAAAGGTACACGTCCATATTGAGCCACACCTACAGGTGGCAATATTCAGGATCTCAACCTCGAATCGCCGTTTAAGACTGAGTGAGCAACATTATGTCTATATTGGGTCTTTGGGTGCGAAGTCACTAATTCTCCAAAAGTGGAAGTCCCCGATTTCGGCCTGATTTGAATCCTTAGGAAATTAGAGGAGTTCTATGTTCTAAGGGTGGGTGCATTGAAGAAATTCAAGGGGATTTGGAGCAATGCAAGTGGTGAATCAGACTCTTGCTGTTAGGTTTCTCTTTTTTGACTCCCCTACCAAGGACCACCTCGATGTAGGATTAAGTTTCTGCATTTCCTAATGATTTCTATGTACGGTAATTGAGATTAAATATGATGTAAACTGAAATTGCTTTGATAATGGATTTTTTTGACGCCTGATTATCAATAAAAAGAAACTTTTATATAAGGTGCTAATTTCACATCCCTAGGCCCGGGCCTTAAACAGCAGAGTTGTACATCAAGTTAAACAGATTTTCCAGGCATGGTTCAAATCAGTAGACTATCCCTCAGATTCCATATTTTACACACTCAGCCTTCATACAGCAAAGCTATCTCTCATGTTGCAAAAACAGGGCTAGCTCAGGTCTCAGGCATCAATCATGTTTTCAGAGTTTTATAGGCCAAGGTTTCAGAGGTAGCATTAAGATTACAGCTGCCGCCCGTGCAGGTAAAAGCGGTGGGGCCAGGTTGGGGGTTTTCAACGGACGATGACGTGGGGAAATTAATTATTTAATTTTCCCTCGTCATCGTCTGTCGAAATGCAGAACCACCGAAACGTGCGTTGACTGTTGGGGTGACTGTTGGGGTGTCTAGTCCAGGACCACTATACCAGAAGGAGAGAGGAAAATAGACTCCAACGGTGTATGGCGGATGTTGTATCTTTCGGACTGTTGTATGATAGTTGTTTGGTATGTAGTATGAAAGGTATGTCAGAGAAGATTGTGAAACAGATAGGATAAATGGGGGGTGTGGTTTTATGGAAATCATGTGGTGTTAAATTATGAAAATAAACATACTTCGTTCAACAGCAGATGAAATCTAATGATAAATGGATTATGTAAATGAGTAAATGTGAATAAATATATGTAAACAATTGTAATAGGTGGCTGGAAATAAACTGTTGAAAAGAATAAAAAATGTATGAATAATAAAATAAAAAATAAGAAATATGTCAAACAAAGTATAGAGTGGGATCTGGATTTGTTCTTGTAGGATTTATTCTGACCTTGTTGTTGATTGTGTGTACTATCCCCCCTCCCCCCCCGGTCCCGAGCCTGTTTTATGCACAGTTAAAAATGTGGGGGGCCCTTTTTGTAAATGTTGCTATATTAGTGATTGTTCAACCGCAGGGTAGTTTGTTTCCCTGTGGATCATTGAATGTTGTTTGGTTATCTTGGACATTTCATTTCTCGACACGTAAGTCACAAATTTTTAATGTATTTATTTCTCTGGGGGTGCACATGGTGGTGTATTGATAGAATGGAGACGTTGAAGACATTTGGGTTTTCAGATGAAGAATTTAACAACTTGATAGGCAATACAATCAGTCTTGATAAGAGAGTGGTGGCATCTCAATTGAATAACAGTGACAAGATAAAATTACTCAACATGAAGAAAAAGGCTAAGAGAATGGAGTCCCATGCACAATTTATGTTGGAGTACCTCAGAGCTGGAATAACCCCCCTCAGCATTGAGGGTTAGAAATGTTCCTGCGTTATTTGCTGAACTAAAAAAGTTTTTGGAAAGATGGTCCCAAATTGACAATCTCTGTGTGAGGGATTGGATGATCCTTATTGTAGAGACAGCTAGAGAAGTGGTGATAGTTCTGAATCAGGAGATTGTGGAGTTGGAGCAGAAACTGCGAAGTATGAGTGCACTGGAAGAAGCGAAGACAAAACTGGATGAAATAAACGTAGAACTAACTAGATTTGATGACTACCATATTAAGAATTAAACTGATAGGCTTAAAATGGATATAAGGTGGTGCACGCAAGAGAAAGCTTACCCATACCTGATTCCTAATTACTACCAAGACTGGAATCAGGAACTGAGAGGTCAGGGACAGGATGGAAATATAAGAAGAATAATTTTGACCTTCTCTGACACTCTGATTATGGACTCTGAAGGTGACAATTCAGGGAGGTCGGAACTTTCTTTGAATAACCATCCAAGTGGTAGATCGATTTTTGTTGAAAACTGCAACCAATGCCCTTCTCCTTTTTTACTGTGTGGGAGGGGCAGGGACGGAATCGGTTTTAAAGACAAGACAGAGGGAGATATTACCAACAGGACCCTCAACATCAGTATCTCAAGACGCTGAACAAACAATATTGGAGACTGTAGGAATTACGAAGCTAGATGAGGAGGGCCTATTTTGAAAGGAAAAGGAAAAGAGGAAGCCCAACTGCTGGCCAGAAGGCTATCACTTGTTCCCAGTGTACAGGTCAAACTAAATAAAGAAGTTCATTCCTTCTTCAGGAAAATATGTTTAAGGAAATTCTTCATGCATCGCGGAATTGAAGGTGGAGACACTAATCAATCAGGGTGCAAACCTCCATCTAGATTTACTCCAACTTTGGACATGGTAGGGCAAGAGTTGGCGGTTTTTGAGAAGGCCATACTTAGAGATTGGAAAAAGTCACTAAATTTATATCCCCAGTGAAGCCCAATTTGCTGAAAGAAGAAAGAAAAGGCCCTTCGGAAACTTTAAAATAACCCCAATGTCATAGTTAAACCCAGTGACAAAGGGGGTGGCTTTGTCCTCCTGGATACTGAGGAATATGTCAATAAAGTATTGGCAGTAATAGAGAACATTATCAGAAGACAAACAGACAAGTATTTGTGACCCTCGAGAGGAGCATTCAGCGCATGACAGATCGAGCCTTAGAAAACAGATAAATCTGCAAAAAAAAACAGAAATTTTAAAAGAAAGTAAATCCTGTAATTCTGGTTCTGTATGGAATTCCGAAAACACATCAGAACATTGCTGACCCACTCTGAGACCCATTGTCTCCTCTATTAATGCTTTGACCGAATCACTATCTAAATTTGTGGACACATATTTATGTCCACTAGTGAAAACTTCTCAGTCCTATACTAGAGATACAGGAGACCTGATTGGCAAGATAGAGAACACTCCATATGACAAGAACAGGGAAATCCTAGTAACTCTTGACATTGAGGCACTGTATACTAATGTGCCTCAAAAAGAAGCAATGGAGATGGTTGTGAGATTACTGGAGAGGACCCGGGGCATCAGACCCGATCAATTTATCCTTGAGTGTCTAGAGATAGTTCTCTTTAACAACTGTTTTGAATTTAATGGCGAAATTTATCATCAAGTGAAGGGGACAAGCATGGGGGCATCCTGTGCCCCCAGTATAGCGAATATCAATATGGGCATGTATGAAGAGCAGCACATATTCAATGAGCAAAACGGAAACCTAGGCACACATGAATGTTAAGTTACCACAGTATGTAAAGTAAATACTACAATAAAATAAACATAAAAACGGAAAGGAGATCTCTTCAAGGATGTCGATTAATGTTCAGCCTTTTAATTTTTTCTTGTAATTCAGCGATAGGAAGAAAAACCAGCCTTTCGATTAATGTTCAGCCTTTTAATTTTTTCTTTTAATTTCAGCAATAGGAAGAAAAACCAGCCGACACGTGTTTCGTCGCGTGTGGAAATTACTTCCGCGACTTCCTCAGGGCTGAATACAGATGAAAAGTATTCGGAATGTCGCTCAGCCGGTGATAATTCCAACCCGGCTGGGCTAAAAAACCACCAGTCAGGGATAAGTCAATTTGTTCAAGACGTATCAAAATAGCGGTAATGTCAAAATTCCCGCATAAAATGGGTGATTTGTGACAGTCTCTCTTAGAGATAGGCGATCGTCACATCAGGTCACGGTAGACCAACTGCGTATCGGGATGCCGTGAGGGGGTTGAGAAACTGGAACACGTAATTCCAGCGTTGTGATAGATCTCAAGGCGGGTACGCCCAAGGAGCCCCTCTGGCGGATCACTGTGTTCCGGGTTGTGGACCATATTCAATGAGCTTGCGCCCTTTTATGAGAATGTGAGAAGTTGGTTCAGATTTATAGATTATATCTTCATTATTTGGTTTGGAGAGGAAGAACAACTGGGTGAATTTATTATGTGGCTAAATGCTAGCAATAGGAATTAAAATTTTGGGGAAAAGTACAGTAAACATCAAGTAGAGTTTTTTCGAAATATAGCTTGTGGGAGCGCAAGAACATTCAGAAGTAGCTCTTTATAGAAAACCTACAGCAAAAAATACTCTCCTGCAATTTGGAAGTTTCCACCCTAACTGTCAGAAGTATTTGGTTCCTTTCAGAGAATTTTCAAGGATTCGTAGGAACTGTACTAAAATGGAACACTAGATGTGGAAGAATTGAAAAAGAGATTGATACAACGAGGATACCCTAAGCGACTTATTAGACACTCCTTTAAGACAGCCAAGTATTATAATTCTGATGTGTTTTTTTAAAAACAGCAGAAGAAGAAGAATGAGGAGGAGAGACTAGTTTGTGTCATCAATCACTCCAGCCTTAATTTTAAGGAGATGAAATCTTTTAGAAGAATTGGAACATCTTTTTTTTTTGTCCTCATTCACCTCAGGTATTGGTGACTTTTACCTTTGCCAAAGACCTCTATAACTGGGGAAGACCCCGGGCCCCGCCACAAAATAGTGATAGGGAAAAAAAAAGAGGGAAAGAAGGTGCAGGCCCTAAGAACACCATTCACCTGTTAATGCATCTCTCTCAGACAACATCCGGTTTCCCGGAGGACTGCCTAGAAGAAGACTGTGGGGGGGGACCCCCGCAGCCAGGTCAGAGAGCTCTGTAGGCATAATCATTGGACAGGGGGTACATCTCGTTGCCTTAAATGCTGTACACTAAGCCACTCCCTGGCTACTGTTACCCCCTACCCGGTTATTAAGAATCTCCCAAAACTTTTTCCTCTTTTTGGACCCATCACCCAGTAAATCCATTCTGGACATATAGAACATGGATTCTAGCCATTTTGCGTGCTGTGGCGGTGCTACACTTATCCAATTTCTACAAATCTCCCTTCTAGCTAGCAGCAATGCATAAAACAACAAATTCCTAGATGCACCAGTCACACCCTCCGCAATCCCAAAAATCATTTGTTCAAGGCTTACCTTAATATGTATTCCCAGAATACCTGTAAGTGTCGATTCAACCTCATGCCAGAAGCTTTGAATCTGCGTGCATAGGAAAAACATATGTATATCTGTCGCTTTTTCTAAGCCACACTTTGCACAAGCCGCCAGCTTTCCTTTCCCCATTTTGGACAGCTTCTCTGGAGTGAAGTATGCTCTATGGAGTGAGAAGAAATGGTTCCTTTTCAAAAATGCAGGCTTAACAATAGAATAAAGAGTGCGCATCGATACTTGCCACTTATGTTGTAAATTGCAGCTCGGCAAGCATCTACCCCAGGTGTCTTCTGCCAAGGTGAATTCTCCATCGAAGTTGTCCTGCAGAGCCCAATACCACAGGGATACTTCTTTCACCCCTGGAGGTTTATTAGCCAACATCTCCTCTAGTTCTGTAACAACACCCACTGGTGTTTTTCGTGCCTGCATCCAGCTCTTAAGTTGTATATATTTAAATAAAGACATTTTGCCCTTCATAAGGTCCTTCATCTCACTCCACGGGATTAACTGTCCATCTTGCGTAATCTCGCCCCACACCAAGACACCTGACTCCCTCATTGACCACGCCAGCTTATCCTTAAGGCATTCAGGAGTACCTGGAGAGTCCCATATAGGTGCATGGAATGAATAATAGTCTACTCTAAGCCGCCTACGTATCAAATCCCACATTCTCGAAAAGGCTTGTAACACCTTCAGCTTAACTTTCTTAAAAAATGTTGGGTCCCCAAACTTAAAGAGGAAACCATCATGTCCCCCTCTACTCTCCTTTGTCATTATAGAAAACATATGTCCAATATCCGAATCATCCGAGGTACTAAAAAGCATTCTAGAATTGGAGATTTGAAAAGCCCAAGCATATAGTTGGATATCTGGTAGTGACAAACCCCCTTTTTCCTTCCGTCTCCGCAGCTTTTTCCAAGATATCCGCACACTTTTATATGCCCAGATGAAAGAATTTATAGCCTGTTGGATTTTGTCGATTGTTAGTTTCTCAAAATGAAGTGGTATGGTGCTGAATAGATATGTAATTTTTGGCAGGATCACCATTTTTACCAAATTAACTCGGCCAAAAATCGTGAGGGGAAGATGTACCCAACTCTTCAATAGTTGAACTATTTCCTTATAGATTTTTAGTAGATTAATTTCCGGGATTTTTTTAATGTCTTTAACTATTTTGATCCCCAAGTATTTCATGTCCTTTTTAACCATGTGGTTATCCATCCTCTGATTCCAAACCATGATCTCAGTTTTAGCCTCATTTATCTGGTATCCTGAAATACTGCCAAACCTTTTAGCTAGCTGGAGGACAGGTGTCAATGTAACCTCGAGATCAGAAGTGAAAATAACCAAGTCATCTGCATATAGAGCAACTTTCTTCTCCCAAGAACCCCAACGAAAGGGGGGAATGTTAGTTGCCTTTCTCAATTTCTCAGCAAATGGCTCTATATACAGATTAAACAAAAGGGGTGATAGAGGGCATGCCTGTCTTGTGCCTCTTGTGATATTGAAAGAAGTGGTTAGATTGCCATTTACTAGAACTCTGGCCATGGGGTTTTGATATATTAATTGTATTGCCCTACAGAATCTATCCCCTAATTCTAATCTCTTCAAAACCATAAACAAATATGACCATCTGACCCTGTCAAACGCCTTAGCGGCATCTATCATAATAACCGCAAGGGGGACAGAGTGAGCTGTTGCCACATCAATTGCTCCAATAAGCCCGTAAGTTAGTTCATGGATATGCCTCCCTCTGATAAATCCCTTCTGATCTCTATGGATTATCCCACCAACAGCCTTACTTAATCTCCCTGCCAATATGGAAGTAAAGATTTTATAATCCGCATTCAGAAGGGATATAGGCCTGTATGATTCGCGGTTTGTTGGGTCCTCGCCAGGTTTTAAAATAAGAGAGATCGTCGCTTCATTCCAAGATCTTGGGAGTTGTAACCCATTATCCAAGATCTCGTTAATTATCACTGTCAAATAGGGGATTAAGAATTCCCCCAAAATCTTATATAGTTCCACTGGGATACCATCGGGGCCTGCAGCTTTACCCCCCTTAGATATTTGTACGGCCCTCCTCACTTCTTCCTCCGTTACCTCCTGATTAAGGCTCATTCTTTGATCTTGATCCAAAGGATTTACAGACTCTGTTAGCCAGGCATCTACCTCCTCCTCTGAGACCTCTTCCTCTTCCGAGTAAAGGTCCCGGAAATAGTCAAAAAAGGCCTCTTCCACCTCGGTGCCCCGAGTTAACATTATACCATTCTGGCCCGACTTAATACCATTTATATGATTTCTATTTTGGTCAGACTTAATCTTCCAAGCTAGGAGCTTTCCTGCTCCCTCCCCATACTCAAAGTGAGCAAGTTTGCTTGTTTCCCATCTTTTCTTAATCCTATTCTGCAAAATTTCTTCCAATTGGTTTTTAAGAACTGCCAGTCTTCCCTCCCCAAAGATACTACTACCCGTTGTCATACACCTATCTAGCTCTATTTTCTTTATTTCTGCTTCCAAATTACTAAGCTTTTGTCTATACTGTCTATTTCGATAAGTGAGTACATTTATAACTTTCCCTCTGATAAAGGCTTTCATAGCATCCCACACTATTCCGTTTGAAGCAGATCCTCTATTTACTTTAAGGAATTCCCCTACCTCTACCTTCAGACTCTCCGTTATATCGGCTTCTAAGAAGATAGTGCGGTCCATAGTCCACCTTCTATCCTTATACTGACTCTTCTTCCTAAGTGTTAATAGAACTGCAGAATGGTCAGATAGGTGCACAGGGAGATATTCGATGTCAACCACCTCCTGTTTCAAACTCAATTCTACCAGGAAGTAATCAATTCTCGATCTATGCCCATATTTTTTGTTATGAAATGATACACCCAATCGAGTTCCTACCCTCTCTCTCCATATATCACTAAGAGCATGCTGCTGCATCATAGATTTCAAAAAGCCCGAGATTTCGGGGTAGGTATAGCCCTACTACTACAAGATTTATCCACCTTAGGGTCTAAGATAATATTGAAATCTCCCGACATTATCACTGGGCCTGAGAAATCTAATAAGTTAGTAATATACAGATTTTAGAGGTTCGCAGTCGTCTTGATTCGGGCCATAGTATCCTACTAGAGTAAATGAATGGTCTTCTACTCTTAAATCCACTATGATCCATCTGCCGGACTTATCCATACGGGTATTCACTAACCTCATCCCAGCACCCTGTTTCTTAATAATAATTGCTACTCCTCTTATATTAGCTGTCTGTTTTGTACATTCTACCTGCTGAACCCATCTTAGTTTTTTAAACAGCTGCATACATTCTTCTCTAACCAAGTGTGTTTCCTGTAGAATTAAAATTTGTGCTGGGGAATCTTTAAGATATTGCAAAATCCGGTCCCTTCTACCCCTTGTACGGAGCCCGTTGACGTTCCATGATAAAATCTGTATGATCTTCTACGCTATCTTTCCCGTGTGAAAACTACCATGCTGCAACTTAACTGAGGTCTGTATATTTGAGGTTTCTGAGGATATTTTTATAATTTTTTCCCACATGCTCCCCACCCTGTGCAACCCACCACCCTCCCCCTGGAGAACCCCCCTACTTCCTGCTGGGCCTAGCATAGGCCCCTTTTCTTCCTAGCCCTCGTTACAGTGCTCCGCAACCTATTAACCTAAATTTAAAGCACAACCCCCTGCTAACCTACACCCCCTAAACTAGGTCTCATTGTAAGATCTACGTCATTTTCTCTATACTTCTCTATACTCCCCCCTCCTTCTTAATTACTTCAAGGAGCTCATCAGCTTCATTAACAGTTTTCAAAAAGTACATCTTGTTATTATACATAACTCTGAGGGCGGCAGGGAACTTCAGCTGTGCCGAGGCACCTACTCTTCGAAAATCCTCGAGACGTTTTCCAAGCTCCCACTGTCTATCCAGCGTGACCCGGGCAAGGTCAGACCTGATTTCGAAAGAAAAATCCTTACCCTTTAGGGTTTTCAATTTTAGTGCACTCGATAGAATTTTTTCTTTCAAAGTATACGTTTGAAAATTCAACAAAATTTTCCGTGGTTTTATTCTATTCAGATTTTTTCGAAATGGGTCCCTATGTATTCGCTGAATATCACGTTCAATGTCTGTTTTGCTTTCTTCTATCTGGAGGGAGTCCTTAATTAGGGATGCTACAAATGATTTCAAGTTCTCCCCCTCCTGTCCTTTGGGAACATTTAGTATGCGCAGATTGTTTTTCCTCGAGGTGTTTTCCAAATGTTCTACTTTCTCCTGCAATACCTGTTCCCCTCTCTGCAGGGCTATAATCTCCTTCTTGATATTTAAATCCGCCCTTAATTCCCCAACATTAGTTTCAAGTAGTTGGGTTCTCACTGTCAAAGAGTCGATTTTCTTTTCTAGGACTTCACAGGCACTACGTATCTCACTCTGATTCGCTTCTGATACCACGAATCCCTTTCTTATTTCTCCATACAATGAAGTGAATATATCTTCCATTGAGCCTCCACTAGTCCTAGCAGTAGGAGTATCAGTATCAGGAGTGTCAGTATCCAAACCCCGATCTATGCCCTTATTTGCCTGCTCGGGTAGCCCAGTAGAGGAAGAGGTCCCCTTGTTACTATCAGGCAGCTTATGATCATTGCCGGCTACTATTTTCTCTCTCTCGGGAGGGACTACTGTTTTCTCTCTAGCATCTGTCTCTCTTTTGTCATCTGCCACACTTCCCGACATACCTTCTATTGCTGGCCCTGCTGAGTATGCAGCTGCCCCCTGTTCCCCCTGTTCCGACATCTCACGGTTCATATTTAGTGTAACAACTGGCGGGAGAACCTTAAAAAAGGTCCGTAGGGAAGGGGTTACTTTAAATTTTTTATGTAAAATATCGTCCCTGTTCTTTTTCCACCCCTATGCGCTTTCGGGAGGTCGTACTCCCTTTCTCCCTTAATTCTAGAATCCCGTGTAGTAACTTTGAGGAAAATGGAGGAAATACGACCTTTGTCTAAAATGGGGGGGCTTAATTCCAGTCCCTCGGTGGCAGTACTAACAGACCCTTCCTCTGTCTTCCTGCTTCTCTCTTCTTTTTCCTCTTGCCCCACAGAGTCCGCCAAATCTGAGTTTACCTCCAATCTGGCCTCCTTACTGATGGCCTTACCGGCTATCTTCTTTCTTTCTCGGTTACCTTTCCTGCCCCTCGCTGTAGCCGCTCCTGAAATCACATCCTCCTTCTCGGTAACTGACTCCAAAACAACCGCTGGGGAGGCAGCGCTTGTTCTGACGCTACCCACGCTGTTTCTGTGGAGCCCCGGCGCCGCAGCTCTGCGGCTCTTCCGGAGCTCCAGGGCGGCGCGAAACCAGTGAGTCCCTCCGCTACCCCCGCTCTGACCAGATGGCGAGAAAACCGCCGATCGTGCCCCCGTAATTGAGGCCAAGGCTGACGGCTCTGGGAGGCACATCTAAATGAGGTACGGAGGGGGTGAGGGGGGTTTAATTACATTCCTATGATGCCGGTTGCGGAACACTTCACCCGGACCTAGCAACCGGCATGTGTAACGGCCGCCATGTTCTCCCCAAAATCAAGAATTGGAACATCTTAAATGCAAATAAAGAGGATCAAAGACTGGAAAGGCCCATTTTTGCATGCAGGCGGAATGCGGATCTTAGGGACAAACTAGTGCACTCCAGCTTAAAGCAGAAGGATAGAACACATCAGAGTACCATCATAGGCATAGCTCCCCTAAAAGGTAATCACCGCTGTGGCACTTGCCACGCCTGCTCTACAGCCGTAACAACTGAATTTTGGAGACATAATGACTATCCCATTAAGTTAGATGATATGACAAACTGCAGGAGCAGTAATGTTGTCTACCTTATTTTATGACCTTGTGAGCTTGGAAATATTGGGGAGACGGGGAGAGAATTTAGGACACGTTACGGTGAACATAAATCCCCCATAAGAACGAAAAAGATGCAAGCCCCCATAGTCAAAAACTGAGTGGATGAAAAACATACAGAGAATTACCTAAGGTGGCTTATATTGGAGAAAATAAAACCCAAACCAGGATGCTCTGATATGAAGAAATGCAAAGAGAAAGAAACCTTCTGGATCTTTTCTCTAAAAACGAACAAAAAAGGTCTTAATGAAGAAATTCTATGGCTAGAACTCTAGGGAGATTATCAAGGATGTTTTTCATTCAAATGCTATGGATGACTGTTCCTAACTTGTAATCCCTTTGGGGGTAGAAGAAGAAAATACTTGAATTCGTGAGCAAACACTAAACATACCAAAAACGAGTCTCGGAGTGTATCCAAAGTGATTCTTTGGCAAGTATGTAAAAGAGTTGAAACAATATGTTTTAAAGGGAAAGACATATACTAAAATAATCTCCTGGTATGTTCCACTCATGATATTAATTGGGGGATATGTCCAAGTTTTCCCTCTCTGGTATCTTAATAGTCTCTATAGGCCAAGTTAGTTCTCGGTCTAGTTGCACGTATGACATGGTCACGTATGACGTGCAGGTGTGCTTGCATGTAAGAGGAAGTAATTGGCGCATAAAAAGTGAGGAAGTAGGTTCGTGTGTCGAGAAGGTGGAGACAGCAGTTACTTCCAAAAATATTGAAGCCAATACAGCTTGTTTGCCAGTGCTGTTTACCCAGGAGCTCTTGATTACACTAGGATTTAGAGTGCACGACCATCTATTGCGGCTCAACCATGTTACTATTGGGGTAGACGCATGCGTACTTTGCGTCATTTTGTATTTTATCTCTGTTAGAGCAGGAAGGGCAAAAGTTTCAAAGTATGCCGTGTCTGTTATGTTTTGCCAGAGGCTCATAAGTCACTGGCACATCTGGGCGACATAAGGATCTTGATTGCGGGGTCGACATATTGAGTGTTAAAGAAGATGTCGACAAGGTAACTTTACTCCTATACGTTATCTGACCTTTTCCGTTAGCACCAGGGGTTTAAGTGGGCCGGGTCTCACCGGTGCTGAGCACTGGCAGTTTTTTTAAGAGGGCCTCGAAACGGGTCTCTATCGGGCTCTGTTTTATGCCCTGGCACAGGCGGTCCGTTTTTTTCCGGACTGCAGTTACAGCAGGCACATCCATATGCACGTGCTCACACTGCTCACTTCTCACTAGTGGAGAAGTTGTGGCATGACGTCATGCCGGGTGAGCATTGTAGGGGAAGGGAAATCCTTTAAAGAGTCCTTTTCTCCTCTGGATTTCCCTTCTCTTTTTGAAACTCTGGAGCAGCAACATTGTCGTGGTGTCACTAGGGCTTTAAGTGGAAGCTTTTTTCAATAATATACAAGCCATAGTCGCTGCTTATTTATCATATGCAACTAACAATCATTGACAAAGCCAATAGTCCTCACTTGTTGTAGGTATGATGTTGCCTGTTGTATCATATATCTGGATGCAATGACAGAAACAGCAAAGTGCAAGTCAGGCGGCACACTATGCTAAGCACAGATTTTTAGCTAGCGTGTTTTTAAGCCACGCCCTCAATTACATTGGCCACGCCCCTTTGAGAGACCCCCCCCAGTTTTTTCATCCCACTTAAAGCCCTGGTTAGCACACACATGCTTTATAACCGTGTTGGGGCACAGATAAAGTGGGCTTTTCTCACCGCCGTATACCGCGTTTTGGCACCTAGTAGGTTTGAGCCATGTTAGGTTACATCATGGATTCGTAATGGGGAATGTAGACACCTCTTTAGAGATCACATGTGTTACCGATGTACATGAGTAACAAACGGTGGGTGATAGAGATTGCAGAATAAGGTTTCTTGGAGGGAAAATGCTTAGAGTTTCTTCCATTTTTGGAAGCAGGAAGCAGTGATTATGAAATATATATGACTCTAGCCTAACGGAAAACTTCTGTTCCTCTATGTGAAATTCTGTGTTTGTTTTCTTGGTTAGCTAGACAAGAAACAGCGATAGGACCACTGTGTTCTCGACTGGTTTGGTTTTTGATGTGGATACTGAGAAAGTGAAATTAATGGTGCAGTCTCTATACCTCTTGCGAAGACTCACACTATAGGTAAATCTAGCTCTATTATGTGAAGTTACTTTCTAAGTGTACTAACTTACACTGCGCAGATGGCAATTAATGTATGGGCCTTGGCGGCCCTTCTCTTCTAGTCCTTTTTTCCTCCATCTTTATTCTACAGTGTTGAGATTATCCTTAATCCTTTTGATATGAAGAAAAATTCCATCCTGATACAACAAATGTGAGTGTATGCTTGTGCCTATCAAACACCTTTTTAATTTACAAATATGGGACTTTGGGATATCTTTTCTCCTTTTCTCTATGCTCTCAATAGACAGCAGGCCAGAACAATTAATATATATATATATATATACATATACCAAGGTTACCCTTTGTGAGAAAGCCCTCACGAAAACATATCCCATACAGCGAGGTCAGCAGCAGGTTACTGATCTCCATTGAAAACATAGTGAAAGCTTCATGGGCTGACGCGTTTCGGAGTTTATCCTTCTTCTAAAGCCCCAAACAGGTAAGACAACAACAAACATGGTTCAGAACACCTGCATTTATTTGAATGGAGTCCCGCCCTCCACAGCGAGTTCTCCCGCCCACCTGGGCGTGTGCCGCATAGCACCATGGTATTTGCAGTCCGAGCCAAAGTAAAACCCCAGTGGGTGCTGCCGCTGTAAAACTGTGAAAATAACTTCTCAAGTGAGTCAATGTCTTCAAGACGTTTTGTGCCTGCTGCTATAAACAGACCTCTCGCTGGCGAGCGTTTGTTGTCCCTTAAGCGTGCCGGTAAATCACAGCATCGCAGGTCCGCTTTGATGCAGCGGGGCTTTCTCGCGACTTGGGCCAAGCCGCCATAAATCCACAGTCCAAGGTTACCCTTTGTGAGAAAGCCCTCACGAAAACATATCCCATACAGCGAGGTCAGCAGCAGGTTACTGATCTCCATTGAAAACATAGTGAAAGCTTCATGGGCTGACGCGTTTCGGAGTTTATCCTTCTTCTAAAGCCCCAAACAGGTAAGACAACGACAAACATGGTTCAGAACACCTGCATTTATTTGAACAGAGTCCCGCCCTCCACAGCGAGTTCTCCCGCCCACCTGGGCGTGTGCCGCATAGCACCATGGTATTTGCAGTCCGAGCCAAAGTAAAACCCCAGTGGGTGCTGCCGCTGTAAAACTGTGAAAATAACTTCTCAAGTGAGTCAATGTCTTCAAGAAGTTTTGTGCCTGCTGCTATAAACAGATCTCTCGCTGGCGAGCGTTTGTCGTCCCTTAAGCGTGCAGGTAAATCACAGCATCGCAGGTCCGCTTTGATGCAGCGGGGCTTTCTCGCGACTTGGGCCAAGCCGCCATAAATCCACAGTCCAAGGTTACCCTTTGTGAGAAAGCCCTCACGAAAACATATCCCATACAGCGAGGTCAGCAGCAGGTTACTGATCTCCATTGAAAACATAGTGAAAGCTTCATGGGCTGACGCGTTTCGGAGTTTATCCTTCTTCTAAAGCCCCAAACAGCTAAGACAACGACAAACATGGTTCAGAACACCTGCATTTATTTGAACAGAGTCCCGCCCTCCACAGCGAGTTCTCCCGCCCACCTGGGCGTGTCCCGCATAGCACCAAGGTATTTGCAGTCCGAGCCAAAGTAAAACCCCAGTGGGTGCTGCCGCTGTAAAACTGTGAAAATAACTTCTCAAGTGAGTCAATGTCTTCAAGAAGTTTTGTGCCTGCTGCTATAAACAGACCTCTCGCTGGCGAGCGTTTGTCGTCCCTTAAGCGTGCCGGTAAATCACAGCATCGCAGGTCCGCTTTGATGCAGCGGGGCTTTCTCGCGACTTGGGCCAAGCCGCCATAAATCCACAGTCCAAGGTTACCCTTTGTGAGAAAGCCCTCACGAAAACATATCCCATACAGCGAGGTCAGCAGCAAGTTACTGATCTCCATTGAAAACATAGTGAAAGCTTCATGGGCTGACGCGTTTCGGAGTTTATCCTTCTTCTAAAGCCCCAAACAGGTAAGACAACGACAAACATGGTTCAGAACACCTGCATTTATTTGAACGGAGTCCCACCCTCCACAGCGAGTTCTCCCGCCCACCTGGGCGTGTGCCGCATAGCACCATGGTATTTGCAGTCCGAGCCAAAGTAAAACCCCAGTGGGTGCTGCCGCTGTAAAACTGTGAAAATAACTTCTCAAGTGAGTCAATGTCTTCAAGAAGTTTTGTGCCTGCTGCTATAAACAGACCTCTCGCTGGCGAGCGTTTGTCGTCCCTTAAGCGTGCGGGTAAATCACAGCATCGCAGGTCCGCTTTGATGCAGCGGGGCTTTCTCGCGACTTGGGCCAAGCCACCATAAATCCACAGTCCAAGGTTACCCTTTGTGAGAAAGCCCTCACGAAAACATATCCCATACAGCGAGGTCAGCAGCAGGTTACTGATCTCCATTGAAAACATAGTGAAAGCTTCATGGGCTGACGCGTTTCGGAGTTTATCCTTCTTCTAAAGCCCCAAACAGGTAAGACAACGACAAACATGGTTCAGAACACCTGCATTTATTTGAACGGAGTCCCGCCCTCCACAGCGAGTTCTCCCGCCCACCTGGGCGTGTGCCGCATAGCACCATGGTATTTGCAGTCCGAGCCAAAGTAAAACCCCAGTGGGTGCTGCCGCTGTAAAACTGTGAAAATAACTTCTCAAGTGAGTCAATGTCTTCAAGAAGTTTTGTGCCTGCTGCTATAAACAGACCTCTCGCTGGCGAGTGTTTGTCGTCCCTTAAGCGTGCCGGTTAATCACAGCATCGCAGGTCCGCTTTGATGCAGCAGGGATTTCTCGCGACTTGGGCCAAGCCGCCATAAATCCACAGTCCAAGGTTACCCTTTGTGAGAAAGCCCTCACGAAAACATATCCCATACGGCGAGGTCAGCAGCAGGTTACTGATCTCCATTGAAAACATAGTGAAAGCTTCATGGGCTGACGCGTTTCGGAGTTTATCCTTCTTCTAAAGCCCCAAACAGGTAAGACAACGACAAACATGGTTCAGAACACCTGCATTTATTTGAACGGAGTCCCGCCCTCCACAGCGAGTTCTCCCGCCCACCTGGGCGTGTGCCGCATAGCACCATGGTATTTGCAGTCCGAGCCAAAGTAAAACCCCAGTGGGTGCTGCCGCTGTAAAACTGTGAAAATAACTTCTCAAGTGAGTCAATGTCTTCAAGAAGTTTTGTGCCTGCTGCTATAAACAGACCTCTCGCTGGCGAGCGTTTGTCGTCCCTTAAGCGTGCCGGTAAATCACAGCATCGCAGGTCCGCTTTGATGCAGCGGGGCTTTCTCGCGACTTGGGCCAAGCCGCGATAAATCCACAGTCCAAGGTTACCCTTTGTGAGAAAGCCCTCACGAAAACATATCCCATACAGCGAGGTCAGCAGCAGGTTACTGATCTCCATTGAAAACATAGTGAAAGCTTCATGGGCTGACGCGATTCGGAGTTTATCCTTCTGCTAAAGCCCCAAACAGGATCATTTGAGATGTCATCAGTGATGTCACTGACCATGTCATGAGTGATGTAATATGTGACGTCATCAGCAGTGCATTGCGGGGACGCGAGTTATAGTTAGCTGAACTAACTATAACGGGGGAATTTCACGGGTTTTGTACGAGTGAAATGTCCAACTAACTATAACTGTCCCTAAAACCTATGGTTTTTTCAGTGAATTTCAAAGGTTTTTTAAATGCTAATTTCTAACTATAACGTGTCTGAAACCTATGGTTTTTTCAGTGAATTTCAAAGGTTTTTTAAATGCTAATTTCTAACTATAACGTGCCTGAAACCTATGGTTTTTTAAGTGAATTTCAAAGGTTTTTTAAATGCTAGTTTCTAACTATGCCTACAGAGGTAGGACATGTGAAGAAAGAAGAAAAAATGCACACAAAGAAGCAAAAGAAATGCAGAAAGAAGCAACAGAAGTCCACAAAGACGAAGAAAAGTGCAGGAAGAAGCAAAAGATGTGCAGAAAGAACCAACAGAGGAGCAGAAAGAGGCCTTGTTCCAAAATCATCCTGTGCCCACAACTTTTTCCGACGTGTACTGGTGGTAACTGACTCTGACTAACCAGAGCCAGTGCTATGCTAAAACACACTTAGAATACATTGAAAACACCTACATACACTAGGGAACACTTTGCGTTGGGGTACCCCTGTGATTAGCATGACCTCCTCTGTAAGTCCCTAGTACATAGTAGGGCAGGGGGATTAAAACTACCTCTTAAAACGCGCTACAGGGCGCGTTTGCACAGTGGTGAAGGGAGGGGGGGCCTGAGGTGACATGTGTGCAAACGCGCCCCGTGGCACGTTTTAAGTTGCAGGATTAAGTCCCCTTGAATCCTGAGTGTCCCTGGGGCCCAACTAGCCCCCCAGGTACCTACAGTTAGGACCACAGAGCTGAGTTGCAGAGATGCGTTCCGAGGCCACGCACCTTTTTTCACCTCTCTGCAACGCAACTCTGTTGTGCTTACTGAAGGTACCTGGTGGGCTAGTTGGACTCCAGGGACCCTCAGGATTGAAGGGGACTTAATCCCCCAACTTAAAACGCGCCACAGGGCCTGTTTGCACACATGTCACCTCAAGCCCCGCCCCCTCCCTTCACCACTGTGCAAACGCGCCCCGTGGCGCGTTTTAAGTTGGGGGATTAAGTCCCCTTGAATCATGAGGGTCCCTGGGGACCAACTAGCCCACCCTGTACCTCCAGTATGCGCCAGGGAGCTGCGTTGCAGAGAGGTGTACAGAGGCCATGCCCCTTTTTACACCTCTCAGCAACGCAGCTCTGTGGCGCTTTTTGGAGGTACATGGTGGGCTAGTTGGCCCCCAGGGACCCTCAGGATTGAAGGGGATTTAATTCCCCATCTTAAAACGCGCCACGGGGCCTGTTTGCACACATGTCATCTGACGCCCCGCCCCCTCCGTTCACCACTGTGCAAACGCGCCCCGTGGCGCGTTTTAAGTTGGGGGATTAAGTCCCCTTGAATCCTGAGGGTCCCTGGAGTCCAACCAGCCCACCATGTACCTCCCAAAAGCACCACAGAGCTGCGTTGCAGAGAGGTGTAAAAAGGGGCGTGGCCTCTGTACACCTCTCTGCAACGCAGCCCCCTGGCGCATACTGGAGGTTCCTGGTGGGCTAGTTGGCCCCCAGGGACCCCCAGTATTCAAGGGGAATTCGTTCCCCATCTGCAAAAGAGCCAGGGGGCGCCTTTGCAGAGTGCTGCAAGGAGGGGGGCGTGGCCTCCGGCGCGATGCCGGTCTTTTTCTTTTTTTTTTTTTTTAAGAAGGGGGGCTGTGTGGCCCTCTTCTTTTTCTAATTTATTGGCCCTGGGGACCCCATCCCCCAGGGCCTGCCCCCTAATTATTATTATTTTTTTTTTAATTTGGGAAGGGGGCCGCGTGGCCCCCCTCCCGAAGCCTTAATCGCCCCGGGGACCCCATCCCCCGGGGCATGGCCTTTTTTTTTTTAAACTTATGGAGGGGGGCTGCGTTGCCCCCCTCCTCAGGCCACTTATGGCCCCGGGGACCCCATCCCCCGGGGCCGGCCTTTGTTTTATTTTTTTATATATTTTTTTTTTAAATTAAATTTTGGGGAGGGGGGCCGCGTGGCCCCCCTCCCGGGCCACTTGTAGCCCCGGGGACCCCATCCCCTGGGGCTGGCCCTCTCCGTTGGGGACCGTGGGGGGGTCCCCAATCCCCCCACGGTCCCGCCGGCTCCCCGCGTCCCTCGGGAGCCGGCATTGCTTTTCCACATGGGGAGCTGCTAAGATGCAGCTCCCCGTGTGGAAAAGCAATTGTCTTTGGTTTTTGGAAGAGAGAGCAGGTTTCCTGCCTCTCTTCCAAAACCAAAGCAGCTTGCTATGGCAGGACGGGAGCCGCGAGGCTCCCGCCCTGCCATAGCAAACTACAGTGTCCCGGGGTAGGCACCCCGGGACACTGCAGGAGCCGGCCCTGGGGGGTGGCGGTCCCCAGGGTCATCACTGGCTCCAGGAGGGGGGCCACGCGGCCCCCCTCCCAACATCTTGAAAGCCCCGGGGAGGTGGTGGTCCCTGGGGCTCTGGGGGTCCGTAACGGACCCCCATATTTAAATCTTTAGTGCCCCGGGGAGGTGGCAGTCCCCGGGGCATGTGGGGGGGCTGGAGCCCCCCCACACAGGTACTTTTAATTTTAAATAAAGAAGCCCCGGGGGGTGGCGGTCCCCGGGGCTGCGGGAGTGCCGAGAGCCCTCCCGCACCATTGTTTATTTAAAGCCCCGGGGGGTGGCGGTCCCCGGGGCTTGGGGGGGCCTTAAAGGCCCCCCATACATAAATTTGATAAACCCCGCATGCCCCCGGGACTTGGCCCACCCGGGGGCCAATTACCAACGAAGCGCGGGAGACCGCGCTTCGTTTTTTTTTTTTTATCGGCAGGATCCGCGCATCCAGCGCGTTTTGCGCGTTAGTTTCTCTGATTTCTTGTGCCTCGGTTCTACCGAGGCACAAGATGGCTGCCAACACTTCCTGGTTTGGAGTGTTGACAGCCAATTAGCATACAGCTCGTGATCGGGAGGGTACGCGGACCCTAGTCGGCCATAGATATATATGTGATTTTAATTTTGATTTTCTCAGGAACTACTGAACGGATTTACACCATTTAAGCAAAAGGCACGACTCTGAACCAAGGGCTACCTTTTTGCCAAATTTGGTGTAATTCCGTTCAGCAGTTCGGGCTGTAGCTGCAATGAAAGGTTCCTATGGAAAATTGCATGGGGAAAACATGTTTTGGGACCCCCCTTTTTTCTCGGCCCCCGCTTGACGAATCACCCCGAGACTTTCAAGATAGGAGCGGACTGGAGCGGGCCACAAAGTTTGAAAATTTCACGAAGATTCGTCAACCGGCGCCAAAGTTATTTCAAATAGAATGTTGCGGATTTCCTATGGAAAATAGGTCCTAACTATAACTATCTACTGGCCAGTAGATTATATATATATATATATATATATATATATATATATATATATGATATTTTTGTTTAGGTATCACTAGATTTGTAGATAAGGGAATATTGGCAGCTACTGCACTCAGCCAAATTTAAGATAATTGGGTTTTGCACTCTCCCCTGCACGATGTTCACCATGGTGCGTAATTAGTGCAATATTAATGGATAGCACTCATCTTGCTGCCAAGTGCTTTATAAAAAATAAGTATAGATAGGTAAGTATTTTTAATTACCTGGGCAAGGTACTATGCGGCATGACACTTTTTGCATGACGAGGAAAGGGTGCACTGAGGTGAAGGGTCAGTCTAATGGTCAAGGCTGAGATTTTCTTTCTATTATGTTGGAAGCTCTGCTCCTGTTAAATTAATTTGGAACACATCCAGATCGGGTGAACTATTGATTATAACAAGCATGGTATTGATATATTTTTGTTGTTTTGTAGATTCCTCTATTTTTCTACTGATATGTTGTACATATATTTAAAGTCTAATACGGTCCTGAAGAAGGTGGTAGAGCAACTATAGAACCACCGAAACGTGCGTTGACTGTTGGGGTGTCTAGTCCAGGGCCACTATACCGAAGGAGAGAGGAAAATAGACTCCACCGGTGTAAGGAGGATGTTGTTCCTTCCAGACTATTGCATGATAGTGGTTTGGTATGTGATATGAATGGTATGTCATAGGAGATTGTGAAATAGATAGGATGAAGGGGGGGGGGGGTGGTTTTATGGAAACAATGTGGTTTCAAATGATGAAATTAAACATACGTAGTTCAACAACGGGAAACAGCGTTTACAACGCTTGCTTTAGATCGCATGCCCGTTACAACGTGGTCGTTACAACGACCGCGTTGTTACAACGCCAACCATTATATCGCAAGTCATTACAACGACTTGCTGTAGGGGGCAGAAGGTATTGGATTTACAATCCAACACCTTCCCTGCTGTTGCACAAACTGGAGTAGGAATAGTAAATTATACTATTCCCAAGTCCAGCGCGCCCCCTACAGCAAGTCGTTGTAACGACTTGTGATGTAATTGTTCGCGTTGTAACAACGCGGTCGTTGTAATGACCGCCTTGTAACGGCATGCGATCTAAAGCATGCGTTGTAAAGGCATATATTCATAAGTGGTTGGAAATAAACTGTTGAAAAGAATACATAAAAATATATAAATAAAAAAATAAAAAAGAAGAAATATGTCGAACAAAGTATAGAGTGGGATCTGGATTTTTTTAGTAGAATTTATTCCTTTGTAAAAATATTTGCAGGCTGGGAGTACCTTGTTGTTGATTATTTGTGTTGTCCCCACCCCCTCCCCCCTGTCCTGAGCCTGTTTTATGCACACTTAAAAGTGTGGGGGCCCCTTTTGAAAACATTGCGTGATTGTATCAGACTCCCGGCAAGAAATACCATGATCTGGACAGGTCTTTCCATGAAGAAGGGTAGAATAAAGAAAGGGAAGAAGCTTTGCATGTTAGGCCGCCATGTTCTGCAGCAGGTTACATGCAGAGCTTGACACTCAGACTCATCTTAATTTTAAAAAAAAGTCTGAACACCTGCCTTAACCCACATTACCTTTGCGCTCACCCTCGCATTTACAGTATTCTTATTGCACCAGGAAGCCCGCAGGCCTGAGCTGCGCTTAACAAATACAATCCATTGCCTGAAGCACACCCCCTTCAACCATCACAAGGCACAATCCTGCCTCTTTTAAGCCATGGGAAGGTTAAATGATTTGCTCAGAATAAGAGGATGTTGAGCCAACGCCAGATTTTTAGGCCGATTTCCCTGTTCCAGATTTACCACTTCTGTCCGTTAGACCACATCTCCTAGCATTTCATGAAAATAAACTGATTTCATACATGAATAGTCCTATTTTATCCCACCGGGCATTTCCCCGGAGGGTTGGAGACATTGGAGGCCGGTTTTGAAAGCCCAGGACCACTCCTGCTCCCTCTGTCACTTTCCCTAGCTTCCTGAGGTAATTTCAGCAGGCATGGGGAGGCTCGAAGAGAGAGAGAAAGAGAGGGAGGGAGGGGGGAGGTAGAAAGACTGCAGTGCTTAATTTGTAAAAAAAAAAAAAAGTGCCTGGGCTCTTGTCAGAAGGCCAGCGCAGCTTGCACCACCAATTGCCACTGCCAGCACTGCCAATGACAGTACCTACATAATTATTTCTCATCACACTGTTACAAGTTTGACAGTTCAGGCGGTTCGCGGTCTGGGAAACTAAAAGAGCGAGGTCGGTGGCAGGTATTATTTGTTTTAATATATATTAAATTAATAAACAACTGTTGATCTGCTCATCTTTAAATTACACAAACAGCGCCACCATGTGGCAGCTGTCATAAATGTAGGTGCTGCAATTAAGTGCCAGTTCCGAGCATCAGAAACCACTGACTCATTTCAATATATGAGTTGTTATTAGGTAGAGAGGCTAATGGGTGTCTATTGCGACATATTGAATTCAATTATTACAAAAGGGTCAAATTCAAGACCCTTTGGTGCGCGTTTAAAGTCTGGACTGCAGTCCGTAAAAAATTCGGTTTGGGACTGTTTAACGCTTACACCCCGTTATATAAAAATAAGTCTCTTCCTGATATTTTTAATGATGGTTACATGAAAGGGTGGTGTGAAAAAGGAGTAAGAACTGTTAGGGATGTGATGGATGAAACCGGGGTTATACCGTTTGATCGAATTAGAGATAGGCATGGACTAGACAATAATCAATTTTTCAAATATCTCCAGATAAGAGATTTTCTGGTTAAAAAGGCTGGGGGCCGCTGTGGCTTCGACAGAGTGGCATTAGTGGAGGGGCTACTCAAAGGATTATTCACACTTGGCAGGATTTATAAGCTACTGAATGAAACAATGGTGGATGATTTAACTAAGTATTATGATTATTGGCAGGAACATCTACAAGTGGGATTTGGGGAAGTTGATGATTCGCTACATCTAGCCCGAACAGATCTAATTGCGGCCAATCTACAGCTTCAGTGCTTTAAAACTTGGTTTAATTTATATATTACCCCGGCCAAGATCGCAAAATGGGGTAGATCAGCTGGTTCATCTTGCCCTCGCTGTGGTTTACATGCAGCTGATAGTAGGGTGACCAACTGGCATGGGTGCAAATTCAGGACGGTGAGTGTAAAAATTAAGGACAAAGGGTCAAAATTCAGGACAAAAATTCAGGACAGAAGGTCAAAATTCAGGACAAAAATTTGGGACAAAAAGTACCTTTTACAGACACACCAGAGGAGGTCGCGCAATAGTATTTAAGTAAGTAGACAACCAAAAAAAGTTTATTATTTCCCTCCTCAAGCAATCCACTATGTACCCAGATCAAATTTTATTCTTGTCATGCCAGCCAGAGCCTGGTATCTCTTGTTTTAGTTACAGTCTCCAGAGTCCCCCTGCTGTGCATTTGTCTGTCACCCTTGATATATGTCCCTTGGGTATGCTTACTTTGCAAGGGGACTGATTTGGAGGGAAGAGTGGCCATCAGATGAATAAACTGATCCTCCTCAAGAAGTAAATGGCCTTAGTAGGGACAAGTAAATAATTCAGATGAGGATGAACTCCAGAATGGCATCACCAGCCCATGGATTCCGTCTGAGGGACGAGAGAGGGAATTAAAGTCTTTGTAGCCCAATGGTTGTTTTGCCTGACACAGGGCGCACTCCTGGTTTGATCGCCCAGGCCAACCTATTGCCATTCTGGGCTTGACAAAGGTCCACAAGAGCTGTCGAAAACACACACATATTTCTAAGGCTCCAGCAGCCTTAGAAATCTTTTTCAATGTGAGTATTCGGCTGAAAGAGCAGGATAGAAAAGCTTTGTGAACTACTGTGAACTTCTGTCTGGACAAGCACTGACTATGCCAGGGGAGGTATACAAAAGAGGACATATGAGGAAAAGGCCAAGGAAAGCTGCGAGACCGTAGCAGCCCTTCAGGATGAGTGCCACCCTAAGTCAGCGGCAATGCAATCAATCAATCAATCAATCAATCATGTCACTTATAAAGCGCACTACATACCCGCGAGGGTCTCAAGGCGCTGGGGGAAGAGGGGGGTGGTGCTGCTACTGATCGAAGAGCCAGGTCTTGAGGAGTCTTCTGAAGGCCAGTAGGTCTTGGGTCTGTCGGAGGTTGGTGGGGAGGGTGTTCCAGGTCTTGGCGGCGAGGTGGGAGAAGGATCTGCCGCCGGCGGTCGTTTTCCGGATGCGGGGGACTGTGGCGAGGGCGAGGCTGGTCGAGCGGAGCTGGCGGGTGGGGGTGTAGAAGCTGAGTCGTCTGTTGAGGTAGGCTGGTCCGGAGTTGTGGAGTGCTTTGTGTGCGTGGGTGAGGAGCTTGAAGGTTATCCTCTTGTTGACAGGGAGCCAGTGCAGGTCTCTCAGGTGGGGTGTGATGTGGCTGCGTCGGGGGATGTCGAGGATAAGACGTGCAGAGGCGTTCTGGATGCGTTGCAGCCGTCTCAGGAGCTTAGCCGTCGTTCCTGCGTAGAGGGCGTTTCCGTAGTCCAGCCTGCTCTTGACGAGGGCCTGGGTGACTGTTTTTCTTGTTTCGGTGGGGATCCACTTGAAGATCCTGCGGAGCATTCGGAGGATGTTGAAGCAGGATGAGGAAACGGCGTTGACCTGCTTAGTCATGGAGAGGGTGGGGTCGAGGATGACCCCTAGGTTGCGTACGTGGTCGGTGGGTGGCGGGGCTGTTCCCAGTGATGTTGGCCACCAGGAGTCGTCCCAGGCTGAAGGGTTGGAACCAAGGATGAGGACCTCCGTCTTGTCCGAGTTCAGCTTCAGGCGGCTGGTCCTCATCCATTCGGCGACGGCCTTCATTCCTTCGTGGAGGTGGGCTTTGGCGGTGTGAGGGTCTTTGGTGAGGGAGAGGATCAGCTGGGTGTCGTCGGCGTAGGAGATGATGTTGAGGTTGTGCTGTCGGGCGACGTGGGCGAGGGGTGCCATGTAGATGTTGAACAGCGTTGGGCTGAGGGAGGAGCCTTGGGGTACGCCGCAGATGATCTTGGTGGCCTTGGATCGGAAGGGGCGAGGCGGACGCTTTGTGTTCTGCCGGAAAGGAAGGATGTGGTCCAGTCCAGGGCCTTCTCTTGGATCCCGGCGTCGTGAAGGCGTGTTCGTAGTGTGTGGTGGCAGACCGTGTCGAAGGCGGCTGATAGGTCCAGGAGGATGAGGGCTGCTGTTTCTCCGTTGTCTAGCAGGGTCCTGATGTCATCGATGGCGGCGATGTGGGCGGTTTCGGTGCTGTGGTTGCTGCGGAAGCCGGACTGGGAAGGGTCCAGGATGTTGTTCTCCTCGAGGTAGCGGGTCAGTTGTTTGTTGACGATTTTCTCGGTGACCTTCGCGGGGAACGGGAGCAGAGAGATGGGTCGGAAGTTCTTGAGGTCCTTGGGGTCTGCCTTGGGTTTCTTGAGTAAGGCGGTGATCTCGGCGTGCTTCCAGCTTTCCGGGAAGGTTGCTGTCTCGAAGGAGATGTTGATTATTTTCCGGAGATGGGGCGCGATTGCTGTACTGGCTTTGTTGAAGATGTGGTGAGGGCACGGGTCTAGCGGTGAACCGGAGTGGATGGTGTTCATGATCTCGCTGGTGTCCTCGTCGTTGATGTTGGTCCAGGAGAGCAGGCGGTTGGTGGTTGTGGGGGCAGTGGTCTCGGTGGTTGCCGGGGCGGTCGTGGTGTTGAAGCTGTCGTGGATGTCGGCGATTTTGCGGTGGAAGGAGGTGGCCAGTGAGTCGCACAGGTCTTGCGACGGCTGGATGTCGTTGGTGTTGGAGCTGGGGTTGGAGAGTTCCTTCACGATGTTGAAGAGCTCTTTGCTGTTGTGTGCGTTGTTGTCTAGGCGGTCTTTGAGTGAGGCCCTTTTGGCGGATCTGATGAGGTGATGGTGATTGCGGGTGGCGCTCTTGTGGGCGGCGTAGCTGTCCGCTGTCCGTTCGTGGAGCCAGATCTTCTCCAGTTTTCGGCATGTTCGTTTGGAGGCCTGGAGGTCTTCGGTGAACCAGGTGGCTTTCTTGCTGGTGTGGCTGTTGGGCGGATTCTTGAGCGGGGCGAGGGTGTTGGCGCAGTCGTCGATCCACTGTCTGAGGTTGCGGGCGGCGGTGTCGGGGTCGGAGGGTTCGGCGGGTGGGCTCAGGGCGAGGGATGTGGTTAGCTGGTCTTCCGTGACTCTGCTCCAGCAGCGGCGAGGCATTTGTTCGGTGCGGTGGTGCGTGGTGGGCTTCCTGTAGGTGAAGTGGATGCAGTGGTGGTCAGTCCAGTGGGGTTCGGAGGTGTGGTTGAAGGAGACGTGTGGGCTTGCGGAAAAGATGGAGTCTAGCGTGTGGCCGGCGGCGTGGGTGGGTGTAGTCACGAGCTGTCTGAGTCCGAGGGTGGCGAGGTTGTCGATCAGGGTGGTGGAGTTGGTGTCCTTGTTGTTCTCGAGGTGGAAGTTCAGGTCCCCGAGGAGGATGTAGTCCGTGGAGGCGATGGCGTGTGTGCTGACGAAGTCAGCGATGGAATCGCTGAACTGTGGTCGGGGTCCGGGGGGTCTGTAGATGAGGGTTCCTCTGAGGGTGGTGTTGGGATCGGTGTGGATCTGGAAGTGCATGTGTTCGGCGGTGCTGAGGGTGTCGTCGGTGTTGGTTGAGACTCTGAGGGTGTTCCTGTGGACGATGGCGATGCCTCCTCCGACTCCGTTGGTGCGGTCCCTGCGGGTGATCTTGTATCCGTCCGGGATGGCAATGGCGATGTCGGGGGCTGAAGCGGGATTCAGCCAGGTCTCCGTCAGGAATGCGACGTCTGGGGAGGTTGAGTCGAGAAGGTCCCAGAGTTCGATGGCGTGTTTGCGGGCGGAGCGGGTGCACTGTAAGGGGCTAGGATTTGAGTGCCGCTTATGACCCTTCAACAAAAAGGACATATCACCCCTCACCACAAAGGGTACATCATTATATATGATATTGTATTTCATTGTATGGAATATACATGAACTCTTTTTTAAGTATAAGTCAGGTTGTCAATGATTATATAACATTAGAGACTGAAATCTGTGGGGGTGGAGTGCTGACGCTGTGATAATTCTCCCGCCACCAGGCCCACATTAACCAAATTTAATTAGCCACATGATGTGGCAACCAGCCATTTTCAAATTATAGAAACATGCATTCAATGCAATGAATGCTACCGGGCAACAATCTCGCTGTTGAATTTTCATCATCCCCCAAAATATCTGCATTGAGCATGTTGTATATGATAATCCAAAGTTGTTTAATTGGGATCACCTTCTGGGCCAGGAGTTTCATATAAATCTGGCAACTCATTGTACCTTCAGGTCAAAAGTGCCTCTACATGACATTAGCACACACCTCCGATACATGGCTTAAGGTCTGACTCAAAACAAAATTAAACGGACACAAAAGGCGAAATGCGTTGGGTATTCGTTGCTGGCTTTGATCATCATGACCACGTATTCTGCTTTTCGGTGACTTACATTCTAAGAATTTTTGCAACTACTTCAAGAAAGACCCATTAGTCTACGTTTTAAGTACTGGAATCTTATTACAGAAGGCCAGGCAAGATGCAGATAGAATAATCTTTTCGAAACCAAGCACTATATGTCCCATATATGCAAATACCATGAAGTTTTTCTGGTCTTCTTTTCTTGGGCTGAAAGAGGCATTAGCATCAAACCAAGTGTTTCTCTATCAACGGTGTGGATAAAGACAGAGGAACATATAACAAGAATAACTTCCTATTTACCGGGTTTATTTTAACCCAACTGAGTTGTTTATCAGACTTGGAAGGATGAATAGCTGAACGAGCCCCGACAGGATTCAGACCTGTGTGCTGTAGGATATATGGAAGTGAACAACGGGAATTTGACTCACTGAGTCATCTTATAGTTTACAGTGCTATTGCACACTTTTGCATACTATTTCATAAAGTAGAAAATATACACTTAGAGGACCATATGTCTAGGTGGCTATCCCACGGCTTGCCATACAGCAGTTGAAAATAAATTACACATCGCCTGGTATTAAGCTGTTCGATCTCTGTGCCCTTTTCTTTCTCAAGTTTGCACTGTGCTTCTCTGTGTGTCTTGAACTCCTCTTCCACGGTTTGCTCTGCTCTAATCTCTTGGTCTTTCAAGTTCATGAACTCTGTAAATATCGGGTCATCAGGAAGCTCCAAGGATTCCAGCAATTAACGCCTCACAAGCAGCCTTTACATTTGCCAAGTAACCATTTACACACATTTGCATTTCTTTGGGGAAGCAGACACCCTGGGCTTATTTCTTTTAGCCGTCTGCCCCTCCCTCCGGAATGCAGCACAGGAGACTCCCTTGCAGTTCAGCTGGGGAATTTAAATTGTGGAAAATAACTTATGGTATTTGCCTGAAAAGCTAAAATTACGGACAAATGCCGTCCGTTAAGACATTCATCATGGACAACGGACATAAGGGCTAATTTACGGACAGTCCGTGAAATTTACGGACGGTTGGTCACCCTAGGCCTAGCTGATAGTATACATATGTTTGCATCATGCCCTAGATTGGATGCTATTAAAAGAAATGTGGGGGCTATTTTAGAATCCCAAGTTGGACAGAAAGTAGATATGTCGACACAATTGATCTTGTTAGGGGTGGGCGACTCCTCCTTTTCCGGGCAGATGCAGGTATTTCTATTTATTGCTATGACGGTATTCAGGCTTTGTCTAGCCACTCACTGGCTCGGCCCTGTGCCTCCAACCAGCCAGCAGTGGCTGGGTAGATTTTTATCGGTCTATCGTTTGGAAACAGCAGTCTACGCCAGGAGGGGGCGCAGGGCGCAAAAAAGAGGGTCTGAAATCTGGGCACCCATGATAAGATGGTCTCGGGATGTAGAAGAGGGAGAATCATGAAAAACAAGCATTTGCAATGCAATAGGTCTCGCAGTTACGCAAGTTTGAGCTATTGGCATTGTAAATGGCTATGCCTTTTATTTTGGTATTGGTTTTTAAAACATAAATAAAAGACATTGTCATTTACAATGGCAATAGCTTAAACTCGCGTAAATGCGAGACCTATTGCATTGCAAATGCTTGTTAGCAATGTTGTAGCAAGGTTGCCACTGGGCCCAATGCCAACAAGGAAAAGGGGCACTGCCCCCGGTTGGCAGCAGAAGACAGCAAATGACGAGGCTGAGCCCCTGCGCAAACCTTTTATAAATAATTCCCTTTCACTGTATATGTTTACGGAATTAGCAATTTGTTCCCCAATCTATTTCACGTGGGATCGCAATATGCACTGTGCGCATTACCCAGAGGCATAGCTATCAGGAGTGAAGCAGGTGCAGTGGCACCGGGGCTCAGCAGTATAAAGTGCCCGTTGCCTCCTACCTATTGCTGATTTTTGTTACCAAACCAGGACATAGAGGGATGGGGTGGTGCATTCTCCTTTCTTGCATTCGGGCCCCTGGCACTCTGGTTACTCCTCTGCTGGTAGTACCACAAGTCAGGGCACATTTCCGCGAAGGAAATCTGTGCGACATTGTGTAGAAGTACACAAGCTGTTTTTACATATATATGCTGTGTAAAGGCCGGATGTGTGAATAATGAGTTCTTCTTTATCCAGGGATGCAGAATTGAAAAAAACTTAGTGAGTTCGGGCACGCACATGTCCTTTACAATTCAGGTGTTGACTGTTTGCATATGGTCCCGCTGTATAAACTCGATTTGAAGTGCGAGGCGGGCCTGTGTACTACGGGCCTGTCACAGCCC
This sequence comes from Calotriton arnoldi, assembly GCA_963921515.1. Taxonomy (NCBI): domain Eukaryota; kingdom Metazoa; phylum Chordata; class Amphibia; order Caudata; family Salamandridae; genus Calotriton; species Calotriton arnoldi. The sequence goes on from CAWUFW010000669.1 coordinate 973,535, forward strand.
TGTCTGAAAGGCAGGGAGGGGCCCCCCTGGGGTGGAGGGATGGCTGTCAGATCTGAGGGTTGAAACCCAGGAAGAGGTGTGTGGTGGGTCCGAGGGAGCACCTGAAAGACAAAAGTACCCGAGTGGGCACGCCCGAGCTAAATGTGGCCTGGTGCCAGGGGTCGGACCCAGCAGGGAGAACTGATCTGCTGAGCCAGTCAGCATACTGAGACAACACCTATCCGGGGCTAAGTGAACTATTGAGGGTGAGAGATGGGAGAGGGGGGGGCGAGAGAAGAGAAAACAATAGGTGGGGAGGTGTGAAACGGGAACTCGAACAGTAGGTGAAGAAAAACAGTGGAGCGGGAGTAAGAGACGAGCATAATCATGGTGGGTGAGAGATAGGAACAGGGGGAGGGGGGCAGGGGTGAGTGATGGAAACAAAGTGGAGGGTGTGAGGTGGGAACAGGGCGGAGGGGTGAGAAGAGGTTGGAGGTGATGAGAAACGGGAGAGGGTGAAAGTGAGAGATGGGTGGAGGGTGAGAGATGAGAAGAGGGTGGAAAGATGAGAGAAAGACAATAGTGAGGTGGATGTGAGATATGGTAGCAACATGGCGGAGGGGAGAGGAATGGGAACAAAGTGGAGGGGGTGAAGTGGGAACAGGGTGGAGTGGTGGGAAGAGGCTGGAGGGATTGAGAGATGGGAAGAGAGTGGAAAGATAAGAGGAAGACATTAGTGAGGTGAATGTGACATACAGGAGCGGGGTGCAGAGGCTGGGGATGGGGTACAGGGTGCAGAGGTAAGAAAGTAACAATAGTGTGAGGTGCCGGGAGAGGGAAAGGAACCGGACGGATGAGTGAGAGATGGGAACTATCTGGAGAAGTGAGAGAAATAAAGAGCAGTGGGCGAGGAGTGCAGATTGGGACAGTGCGGAGGTAGAGGTGGATGGGGTGAGAAAGAAACGAGCGGGTGGAGAAGAGATGGTTGCTGTAGTAATAGGCACCGTAAGGGTAGATGGGTGAGGGATCAGTGGATAGGTGAGGGACTGACGGATAGACCGACCACAGTCCCGGTCGGGGTGACTGACGGGTAGAATGGAGAGAGAGGAGGCGAGCGGATTGGGAGAAGCAGTTAAGAATAGTGAGAGAGGCGGGTGCAGAGGTGAGAGCGATAGGTGGATGGGGGACCGGAGGGCCGATGGGTGAGTACACGAATTGAGGGATGAAAAGCGGACGAGTCAGTGACTACTTGGGGAGGAATGAGCGGTTGGAAAGTGTTAAGGGGTGGGGGAAGGAGTGGAACGGTCCAATGGTCGAAGGATGTGTGGGTGAGTAGACGGAGCCAGGGTGGAGCGGTAGGGCATGGCTGACAGTGGTGAAAGGGGGAGACATGCAAGAATGTTGTGATGGGCGGAGGGGGAGGCAGGGTAAAAGTGTGAGCGGCTTAGGCAGGACGAAGGGCTGAAGTGTGTGGGAAGGAGTTAAGAGAAACTAGTAAGGGCTATAAGCCTCCGATGTTTGGCATTCTGTAGCCCCAGGGACAGAAATACGCAGGGAAGGACACTCTTGTGAAAGAACATGCTGACCAGTTAGAATAGAAACAAGCACCAGAAATGCAAGGGCACTAACCTTGGCTGCTGCCTGGAGGCTGTGAGCCGCTGCAGCCAGGCCCCACTGGATCTCACTGATGAACTTCTCGAGCAATTCCACCGTGGCGTTGACCAGCTGCACACCGATCTTAGAGCATTGTGCCTAGCATCCCCAACTGGGTGCCAATGGCGGCTGCAATCGGGAGGGCACCGGTGAAGCTCAGCACGGCGGCCAGGCAAGAAAAACACTCTTCTGTCGGGCTGGCATGTCCTGAAAGTGCTGTGTTGCGTGGCTCCACTGCAGTCCGCCTGGCCCAATCATGTGAGCCTGCCGTGTGGTGCCCGAACGCAACAGAAATGTTAGATGTTGCTGTGCATTCAGGATAGGTCGGGCGCAGGACAGCAGTAAAGAAAAACACATTTAGAACCTGGGGAAGAAAGGAGCATGCTGCATGGCGGCAGTGACAGTGCACAGAGGCGGTGCATGGAGGAGTGGGCACGTAGAGAAGCTGCGCCCACCCAGGAGTCCGGCACAGGGCGGGCATGGTTAAAGCACCAGCACTTCCAGAGACCGGGAGGAAGTAACGATGGCACTCAAACCAATACTCTGGAGACCAACACAGCCGCGCGTGACGCACTGAAGCCCATGAGCTGTGCGAGACGCCGTGCGTGTGCACATCTGCTGTCCGGCGCCGGGCGACGTCAGTTGCGTGTGGCATGGGCGGGGCATGGAGCGCGCGGCCGGAGATGTCCGGGGCTCCCGTGAGCTGAGGGAGCCCCTTGAGTTGGAGAAGCGAGGCGGGAGCCCACCCCGCAGAGGGAAGTCCGGCGGGAGCCCACCCCGCCTTCGAGAATGCCGCATGGTGCGGCCAGAGCAAGATTTCAGGCGGGGCTCCTGTGAGCAACACGGAGCCCCGCGTGTTGCTGCGCCAGTGACCGTGTGAAGAGGCGAGTCCCCCCTGCCACTGAGGAGACCAGCCTGGGAGCAGCGCAGAGTCCCCACAAGAGCCGGTGAGTGGGGTTGAGCGGGAGGCATGCTGGACGCCGCGCCTGGACAGGACATGTGCATGTGTATGGTGCGAGCAGAAGTTGTAAAAAGACGCGAGCCGTACGCGTGCACATCTCCTGTCTGTTAAACTTGAGCACAGACAGTCGATGTGCACGCGTACGGCTTGCGGCGTTATTACAACTTCTGCTCGCACCATACGCGTGCACATCTCCTGTCCAGGACTTGCCGTACGCGTGCACCTGGCCTGTCCCGCATCGGAGCAAAAGTCGGCAACAATAGATGTCGCATAGCGAGCAGCGCTTTGCGCTGCATCGCTAGGCGAGACCTAAAAATGAATCAATGTAAATGACATGCCAAAGACCTTTAGGTGGGAAGGCATACAGGGGCCTCTCTTGGAAAGGGGTAGCAACAGTATTAACATTAACAATATGTATTTTCAACTATTTATGGATTTTCTTTATTTTAGTTTATGATGGATATCAGTTCTGCAGTGAAGTGATAACTGGATATGTGATTATCTTTTTTTTTCTTCTTTATTCTCATCACTGAATTACTGGGCTCAATTTTTGAAAATGCGCTGGACCAATGGGCAGGGTGGAGGGGTTCGGGAAAGGGGGAGGGCTAGGTTCTTTTTCTGTTCTGTATTATCTATACCGGTAAGCAGGTATGTTTTATGAAAATGCAATAAAGACTGTTTTAAAAATAAAAATAAAAAACCACTGACTCAAACTAAGCACTGGAAAGACAGCGATCAGAGAGAGAGAGAAGAGAGAGTGGAGAGAAGGAGAGAAAGAGAGAATGGATGGATGGAAAGAGTGGTTTGAATATTTTCACCAAGGCTGTTTTTGGTTTCTCAGTTCGGCCCTGAGAGCCAGCCTATGTTCACACTAATTCTGAGAACATATAATCACTTAGCATACCGCTCACAGTTAAACCCTTGTGGCTTTTGCATACACGCAGGTACACACACATAACTGAGGTGGCCTTACTGAATCTCATTCACGGGGGACAAGGGCACCCAGGGCTGGACTGGGAAACAATGCAACCCTGGCACATTTTGTCAAACTAGCCCTCATACAGCACTTAGTGAGCCAATCACTTGAAGGGGGTGGAGGGTTCTCTCACCGAGGAATTTTGGAAAAAAATGAACCAAAATGGCGCTTTGTATATTATGTTTTTCATTTGTGTAGCACACTTCTACCACTGGTCTGGTCTTGCACTCATATACCGAAAGGAGCATTATATCAATGAATGGCGTAGGGCATTACATGTTCTAAATTATCCCCAATATACATAAAAATGGATATTGTAACTTACCTCAAAGTTCTAAAACCTAATAATGGAGCCAGATTTTAGCTTTATTCTATTATACGTTTTCCTCACTCCTCTCCGATTTGCTGTATACTTGTGACATAGGATGATGGTCTCTTATCCCATCTAATATGTCTTGTCTAATGTGTCACTGCCAGACCTGTCAGGCGGAGGGTGATCTTCCCCCAAACATTTTGCCTTCTTCCCCCCTGTTTTGCTGAGTTGTTTTTGTTGGCCTTAGGACTCTGTGCACGTTAGCACTACTAACCAGTGCTAACATGCTTGTGCTCACTTCCTAAAGCATGGCAAAATTGGCTTACAACTGATTGGCATATTTAATTTAGGTATAAGTCCCTAGTAAAGTGGTATACTGTAACCCAAGGCCTGTAAATTAAATGCAACTAGTGGGCCTGCAGCACTAATTGTGCCACCCACTTAAGCAGAGCTTTAAAACATGTCTCAAGTTTGCCATGGCAGCCTGTGTGCAGTTTCGAACTGCCAATTTGACCTGGTAACATAAACCCCATGCCTGGCCTAAAACTCCCTTTTTAATACATATACGTCTCCCCTAAAGTGGGCCCTAAACAGCCCAGAGGGCAGGGTGCATTGTATTAAAAAAAAGTTGGAGATGTACTTAAGTACATTTACTTAAGTTTTACATGTTATGGTAGTGAAAACCTCCCAAATTGGTTTTTCACTACTGTGAGGCCAATCTCTCCCATAGGATAACATCGGGTTACCTTCTTACATTTAATATGGGATAACTTTTTTTCGGGACAGGTGGAAATGTCATGTTTGTAGTCTAAGGAACTGTAATTTAAAATCCTCCTTAATTGTAAAATCAGGTTTTAAGTCACAATTTTGAAAATGCCACTTTTAGAAAGTTGGCAGTTTCTTGCCCTAATCATTTGGTGCCTGCTGCCTGGTACTCCCATTGCAGTCAGCCATGACTTTTGACTTTTCTCTGGTCTCGCACAACTAGATGTCCGTGGTTGGGGCTTTGATCATTTATGTGGTATTTTTCACTTTAAACCTTAAAAATTCATAACTCTGGTTCTATTGAGGGGATTTTTGTCGTTTTGGTGTCAAATAATTTATTATAATTTTACTTCGTTTTTCTAAATTGGTATGGGATTTTTCTTGTGTTGTGTTTTCACTTTATTACTTGTTAAGTGCTGCATAAATACTTTACAAATTGCCTCGAAGTTAAGCCTAACTGCTTTTGGGCCAAGCTACCTGAGGGTTAAGCACATGTTAATTTGGTGACTTTTGTGGCTCACTCTGACAAGGATCGTGCCTGTTGATTGAGAAGGGCTCACAGACCCCTCAATCAACAACCCAATATCTCACAATGTCCAATATGTCATTATTCATGACTAAAATAATTCAACAACACAGTAGTATCAATTTGCGCTGTGAACTGTACAATCTGGATATGCTAAATGCATGTGCTGCTTTATAATAATAATTGCTTTCAATGATCCGATTTGGCCCATCCCCGTCACTCTCTCCACATTAGTGTGCCAATGGCTGGGCTTTAAGTGGGTTGGGTCCTCTCAGGTCTCACATATAGCAGTTATTCAAAATTGTTTTTGAAAATGGTCTCTATTGGGTCCTACATTCATGTTCTTTACAGGCAAACCATAACATTGATTCATTCCCTGCTTGCATTTCATTTCATTTGAACTTCATCGTGTATTCTCTAAAAGTATTTTTTTCTACAAGTAGTGTTTCTGTGGTTTTTTCTTTTAACATATGTCCAATTTACATGAACCAAGTTACCTGTAGACATCTGTGTGCATTCTGGTTGTGGCCAAGAGTTCATTATGGGGCAAGAATGAGAGCTGAAGTGAGAGCAATAGTTTGAGGGTATTGTGATTTTCTCACAGTGTCTCTCAGTGAGTTATAAAGACGTTCAGACCTCATGCACATGCAATCATTGGCCTCTCTTCATAGCGCACAGAATGATGGCCAAAATAAAATAAAATGGAGTGTTCACATCTGAGTTGATGGGTTGTGTGTGGGCGATGGCCACATGAGGAGATGAACAAAAAAGTATGTGCAGAAGACAAGAGTGACAAGATGGTGTTAAGAGGAAAAGGATGGTGTGTGAGATATGCAGATGATTTCAGAAAGACGTGGGAAGAAAATAAGTAAGTGTGTAACAAACTAGGAGACGCAGAAGGAAGTGGCGTGAAGGGAAACACAAGTGATTGAGACACTCTGAAGACCACCTCATCTTCCACAGATCTGAGCAATGTTTAATTCAGGCTCAGCTTCTCAGAACTGAAATATTTTCAACTCTAATTATTTTACAACAAAATAGTAATTGTTACTTATTTATTTGATCCTGCTAAAAAAACTTTGGCAAAGCCAATAGGTCTGGCTTATTTTTAGGCGCATGTCTATTGTTGTGTTTTATGTCTGGATGCAATAACATATAACTCGGACATAGGCACCCAAATACTGGCCAGTTGGCATGCTTTGTACAGCACAGGATTTTAGTTTCCAAAACCCTTAATTACATAGGCCATGCCTCTTGGAAAGGGTTCCTAGTTACACTTCTTTGGCAATCTCCCTTTTAAAGAATCCCCTCTTTTTTCATTCCACTTAAGGCACTGGCCGCCTATGGATGATGACCACAGTGATCTGATCAACACACAGCGCCTGATTCACAACGGTAAACTGATACCTTTGTGTAAGTTTACAATTGTTTGCTATTCACAAAGGGATTTCCGAGTAGTATCTTAACGAGCGCGGAGCCTCCGCCCATATAAAGTCCTATCTTTTTATGTGCGGAGACTCTGCACTCATTAAGATACTACTCGTAAATCCCTTTATGAAGAGCAAACAATGGTAAACCAGCACAAAAGTGTACGTTTTCCTTCGCGAATCAGGCCCACAGTGTTGTACCTTCACGCCGCTCTCAGGCCGTCTGTGTGTGCTTGGACACTTGAGATACAGTGCTTCAGCAATTGGAATTGACTCTAAAATTATGTTTCCCCCACTGCAGAATCGTGTTTCCTCTATCTGAATCCGTGAGTGTATTTGAGAAGTATCAGACTTAGGATCTGCATTCCAGTGAATTTATCTGGTGCTGTGAGGTCCTCACAAAATCCAGCTTTGTTCACTTTCACCAGATTCGAGTTGGATTTTCAAAGCCCCAAGCAAAGCATCATCTACGTCCCTTAGGCCTGGACAGTCATCTGTCTCTGCAGTGTGACAGTGGGTCCCGGCGCCAGTGTTTGGGGTTGTCCCACATCCATTCAGAGAATAGCAGAGCAAGCAGGTTAACTTTACTGACAGGTAGAATCGTAACCTATTGGGCTATGACTCCTACGTGCACATAAGACAACTCCTAATAACTGTGCAGTCTCAGGATTCTTGATGAGATTTGGTATTAGTGATTCGCCATCACAGAGATTTTTTGTGCCTTGTTGACCAGCAAATAGATGTACATTCCCTTCAAAGTCAATAGCCCCTTTCTACAGCTCATCACGTGCACAGGGGAACCAGCTCCAAATGCAGCAGCATCAATGTTATTTACACACATCCATTCACATATATATTCATCTGGGCACATGCAGACCTGTTCATACATACACACATTCATACACACACCACAAGCATACACATATACACAAAGTGACCTTTAATCCACCCATCCTCACAAACCAACCATCAAACATCCTTGCACAAATACCCAACAATCTACAGACTTTTTTTTCACCTGCAATCTCCATCCACATTCTCCATTCATCTACATATCCACCTGCCCACACGAATTCCGCATTCATCAAAATACAAATTCAGCCTCCCACTAATCCAACTGTCCACCAACTGAGACCACCATCCACTTATCCATCCATTTATTCATGTATCAATACAGCCATTCAACCCTTCGCACACAACACAGCATATGTATTTGTAACCGAACGTTACCCATTGGGCATATTGGTGCTGAAATAACAGATGTTTAATCACAACCATCCATACTTAGCCGTTTTACTTGCCCAACCATCTATGCACTTACCAAAAACTAACGATTCTGAAATATACGGAACAAATAGGCAAGGGTGTTTGCTGTAGGCTGTGCTGTACCTCTTACTTGAGAGAGGAGACATCACTAATACTTCCTGAGTTTTACCTGTTCTGGTCTGTGACAGCAGGAAGCTTGTACTGCATCTGTAGTGTCAGAGAGAGAAGCTTGCACTGCTGTTAATACGATGCACCTGTTCCCTTCCGCAGGTTAAAGAAATACACTTTTTTTTTAACTTTGAAGAGACTTTTTATTGGAGAGAATGTGGTGTGAACATCCAGGGGATCTAGGAAAATCACTTAATCTCCCCATGCCCCCCCTCCCCAAAAATATGCATGTGACCTTGTGTAATGTTACTGGTGCTACTGTAAGGCACTCCAATACCTTTGGGTCAAGCTCGCACCATATAAAACTACAAAAATACTTTTACATGTTTGTTGAATGATTTACATGTCAAACATTTCCATGACTCCGCTTATGTATGGGTTCAAAGAGCCAAGCCAGAACCCTGCCTTGGATCTGGCTCAACTCTGTCCGTTAGCCAGTGTGGCCACCTGGCATGGAGGCAAATTCAGGGTAGGACAGTAAAAATTCAGGACAAAAATTCAGGACAAATGGTCAGTTTTATGGACACATCCGAAGAGAGGCCACATCCCACTACTTTATCTACTATTTTTTAAATTGCACTATTTACTCACTGTGCTTTGTATGTGATTGCCTCTAGGAATGCTACATTCAGGTGGCATATTATGTCCTGTTCACTAGTAAATTGATGCCCTTGAGCATGGTGTCAAGGGCATCACCCCTACCCAAATCTACCCAATCTTTCTTGGAGCGTAAGCAGCAGCAACATTTTGCTAGTTTAGACAGGTAAACAAAAATATCTGTCTCACCTCACCCTCCATTGGACATCAAACTTAAAAAATGTAATGAGGCAGGGCTAATGGGTGTGAGCAACAACCAGTCTTACACCTAATGACAAGATGTGCGGTACCCACAACTTGGCTGTTGCCTCACAGCACCAATTAGGCCCAACTCCTGCTTTATAGTGTGTGTCAGGGACTCTACATTTATCTCCGAAAAGGGCAGTCACTAAGAACCGGAAAAGTAAGCAAGAGAAGAACAAGATGGGACAATTCCTAAGATCAGACAAATTGGGCAAGTATTGTGTACCTGGAGAGTAGTCTCTTCAGATAGTCCAGAAACAGAAGAGGTACTGTAAAGTGGTTAAATAAGTAGCACTCCCCATCAGGGCAAACTCTGCTGGTGCAAAAGTCCATTGGTCGCACTTGTGGAGGTCATACAGGGGCCGGGCCCCTCAGAAGGTTGGTTCCTGGATAATAACACACTCTGTCCATTTTCTTAGAATGGAGTTGCAGTCCAGCAAAGGCAGGACCAGTGATCTGACTCATCCTTAAGTACAAAAGAACATACAGAATCTTCAAAATATTTGGGATATAAATTACACATCAAACAAAATATAAGAACATGATAAAGACTTTAAAATGTAGAAAGTGTTTCCTTAGCAAATGTGAGTGTTTCCATTTTGTGCATTAGATCACATCATTGCATTGACATTTATCTGAAGTGGAAGTTTCTAAACATGAACTTTAAAACATATACTGACCCTCCCTCTCAACAATGCCATAAGTAAACAAAGTGGACTAATTGTCTGGTGTCTCTTACATCATGGCCAATATTATTGTTATGGATGCTGGAACATTAGAGGTTATTAAAGAATACAAGTAATTGATTTTGTACAGGTTCCATCTTGAACTGAATTACTTGAAAGTGCTGTCAAATGTCACTATCAAATAAATTAGACACATGAAGTAAATTGATTTGACTTAGATCACACAATTTAGTCACACGGGGAAGCAGGGATTTGAACTCAGGTTTCCTGGTGACACATAGTGCAACTAAGCTGCTGACTAGATTCATTTCTTTTTCTCAATCCCCTTAAACACCAGTGAATAGTGTTTTTGTTCAATTCTGTCAGAGAAATACTACACTGTGTTAAATAAATATGGGTCACAGGTTAATCTGACATAATATCTAAAACAAAAGGTACATCGGGAAGGCAAGTGCAGGTAGTACACCATATGCTAATATCATTGGTTTTCTCTTTACATAGCTATTCAACTCTGTGGTCGAAGTTAATTTTTTAAAAAAAAGGTACGGATACCAGTGGCGGCCGGCATGGTTCACTGGTGGCAGGGCGGGCGCATGAAGGGGGGAATAGTGCGCAATTTAAAAAAAAAACATTATAATAAAAAAACACTTATCTTGCCGCGCTGGGTCCTGCGTCTCTGCTCCTGCTTTCTCCGTCAGACTGAGGCACAGGGAGCACAGCCAGGGTCCCCTGACCAATCACAACGCTGCAATGTAGCATTGTGATTGGTAAGCACCCAGGCTCCCCTGACCAAACACGCGTTGTGATTGGTTTTGAGCATCCTGGTTCGATGCTCAGCCAGGGAATGGGGGCCTGGGCTTGTTCTCCATGCAGGCTGTAATGCAGCCTGCATGGAGAAGGGGAAAAGTGCGCATGACTGATTTGGGCAGCCCGAGAGGGCCGACCAAACAGTCATTGCCCACTTAGGAGTGGGCAAACCACTCCTCCCCTGGCCTGCTCCGAGTCCAGAGCAGCCCCGCCCACCCTCCCGCAAAGCAGCAGGAAACATTAAATGATAATAACTGAAAGTTATTATCATTTTATGTTTCCTTTACTTTGCAGTGCACTGCTTAAAAGCAGTGGGGCGAACGCTCCTCTGCCATAGCGGAGGAGCCGCCCCTGACGGATACTGTGATCCTGAGTGCAATGGAGACAGGGTCAGTGAGTGTGGAGGTGGAGTCAAAGGCATGGTTAAAAAGACAACAAATGATTTTGGAACTATTTAGTTGATCTTTCTCCACCAGATAACTGCAATAATGCACACCTTAAATGAAAAATAAATGCAAGTGGGAAATGCACTGCTTTATGTTACGAAACCTCTATTGGTTAATGAGATCACTGCAGAACTCTGAGTGTGCAACAAGACGCCCAAATAAGTTAATCCTGTTTCGTGCAGCAGGGAATAGTGCCTTGTGCATTTTTAGTACTAGGCGGTGCCTGCCCATCACAGAAAGCATTGCAAATGTGTAATTCATTATTTTAAACTTGCATTACACATAGTATATGGTAGGCTGACACAAAATGCACAAATAAATGTAGGTTAAAGATAAAAAAGTGCTTCCAAAGTAAAGATATTAGAAATATGCAGATTGTACCTAGTGCAAACATTTGTCATAACTGTCCATTAATAACACATACTCCACAGTTCAGCTTGGAACACTGTTACATTACCTCTCAAAAAGCATAAATGTTTGTCCTCCGGAAGCTTCAAGGGACTCCATCAATTAAAGCTAATACCACTTCCAAGAAATATTTACATTTGCAGATTAACCAATTGCACACATTTACATGTGTTTCAGGCAGCAGGCACCCTGGCAAGAAGGCGTGTTTCTTGTTTAGCTGTCTGTCCCTCCCCTGGGATCACAGCACAGGAAACTCCTTCCCTTCCACTTCAGCTGAGCCAACTCAACTGTTATAGCAAGCATTGGCAAAGCCAATAGGTCTCGCCTATGCAAGAGCTATTGGCTTTGCCAATGTGTTTTAGCCATGTTGTACACCAGCGTGGCTACTGTTCAGAATGGCTAAAAGTTAGTGGCGTAGAGGAGAGTGGCATGGAGTGTTGTAGAGTCGAATTGGTGAAGAATTGAGCAGAGTGTCCTAGAGTGGAATGGCATAGAGTGTCGCGTATTTGAGTGGCACAGAGTGGAGCTGCGTAGAGTGGCATACAGTGGAGTGGTGTAGAGTAGAGTGAACTGGTGTAGAGTGCATTGGCGTAGAGTGTTGCAGAGTATAGCGGTGTACAGTGCAGCGTCATAGAATTCAGCGGCGTACAATGCAGCATCGTAGAATGCAGTGTCGTAATTTAGAGTGTTGTATAGAAGACTGAAGTGGAGTAGAGTGCAATGGTGCAGAGTGGAGTGCTGCAGAGTAGAGTAGAGTGGCGTAGAGTGCAGTGATGTAGAGTAGAGTGGCATAGAGTAGAGTGGCATAGAGTGGTGCAGAGTAGAGTGATGCAGAGTAGAGTATAGTGCCGTAGAGTGCAGTGACATAGAGCGGAGAGCTTCAGAGTGCAGTGATGTAGAGTGAAGTGATGCAGAGTGATGTAGAGTGGAGTGATGCAGAGTAGAGTGGTATAGAGTGCAGTGGCATAGAGTGCAGTGGCATAGAATACAGTACTGCAGAGTAGAGTGGCGTAGAGTTCAGTGGAGTAGAGTGCAGTGTTGCAGAGTAGATTGTCATAAAGTGCAGTGGTGTAGAGTAGAGTGGCGTAGAGGGCCGTGACATAGAGTGCAGTGGCATAGAGTGCAGTGGTGTAGAGTGCAGTGGCAGAGAGTATAGTGGTGCAGAGTTCAATAGGGTGCAGTGGCGTATAGTGGCATACAGTGGAGTGGCATAGAGTAGAGTACAGTGGACTGATGTAGAGTGCATTGGCATAGAGTGTTGCAGAGTATAGTGGCATAGAGTGCATTGACAAAGAATTCAGTGGTGTACATGCAGCATCGTAGAATGCAGTGGCATAGAACAGAGCATAGTAGAGTGCAGTGGTGTAGAGTGCAGTGGTGCAGAGTGGAGTGGTGCAGAGTGGAGTGGCGTAGAGTGGCATGGAGTGCAGTGATGTAGAGTGGTGCAGAGTAGAGTGGCATAGAGTGCAGTGGCATAGAGTATAGCGGGATAGAGTATAGTGGCATAGAGTGCAGTGGCGAAGAGTGCAGTGTTGCAGAGTGGAGTGTCGTACAGTGCAGTGGTGTATAGTGGTGTACAGTTCAGTGGTGTTGAGTGCAGTTGCATAGAGTGCAGGGGCGTAGATTGGTGTAGAGAGCAGTGGCGTAGATTACAGTGGCACAGAGTAGAATGCAGTGGAGTAGAGTGCATTGGCGTAGAGTTCAGTGCTTTAGAGTAGAGGGGCGTAGAGTGCAGTGGCATAGAGTGGAGGGGCACAGAGTAGTATCGTAGAGTGCAGTGGCATAGAGCAGATTGTTTCAGAGTAGAGTGGAGTGGTGCAGGGTAGAGTGCAGCGACGTAGAGTAGAGTGGCACAGAGTGTAATGGTGTAGAGTGGAGTGGCACAGAGTAGAATGGTATAGATTACAGTGTCATAGAGTGCAGTGGTGCAGAGTAGATTAGAGTGGTGTACAGTGGATTGGCGAAGATTTCAGGGGGAAAATGGCATGGTATAGAGTAGAGTGCATTGGTGTAGAGTGTATTGGCATCAAGTGCAGGGTTGCACGCATAGAGTGGAGTGGCGTAGAATGGACTTGTGCAGAGTGGAGTGGAGTGGCCTAGACTGGAGTGGAGTAGAGTGCATTGTCATAAAGTAGAGTGGTGCAGAGTAGAGTAAAGAGGCGTAGAGTGAAGTGGCATAGAACGCAGTGGCGTAGAGTGGAGTGGTGCAGAGTGGCGCAGAATGCAGTGGCATTGAGTGCAATGGCATAGAGTAGATTGTTTCAGAGTAGAGTGAAGTGGTGTGGAGTGGTGCAGGGTAGAGTTCAGTGGCGTTGAATAGAAAAGCATAGAATAGAGTGGTACAGAGTAGAGTGCAATGGCGTAGAGTGTATTGGCATAGAGTGCAGTGTAGCACAGTGGCTTAGAGTGGAGTGGCATAGAGTAGACTTGTACAGAGTTGAATAGAGTGGCCTAGACTGGAGTTGTTTAGAATACAGAGGCAAAGAGTGCAGTGGTGTTGAATAGAGTGGCGTAGAGTGCATTGACATAAAGTAGAATGGAGCAGAGTAGAGAGGCGTAGTGTGAAGCAGCATAGAGTTCGGTGACTTAGAGTAGAGTGGTGCAGAGTGCAGTGGCGCAGAGTGTAGTGGCGAGGAGTGGTGTAAAGTGGAGTGGTGCCGAGTAGAGTGGAGTGGCATACAGTGGCATATGCATGATGTGGTAGCACACTGCCATTACAGACAACACATTTTCAATTGAAATGATCATTACATTTGTACAGACATACAGTTTTACTGATACAACTATGCAGCGCACAAACGATAATCTGTGAAAAAGGCATCACATAGAGTATTGATTTGCTTAGATCATATCAAAATATTTGTTTCCAACACATTTCAGAATTAACAAAACAAATTGCTTCATTTGTGCTTTCCTCATTCAGATATATTCTGAAAGACTTGCACAGTTCAATTAAATGTTGCTGTGTGCTAGAAAAAAGCCTTTTCTACCCCACCCCAGTATTCATCAAGATTGTCACTTAAATCCTGTCACTTTGAAGTCAGAGAAAAAAAGTAAACATCAAGCTCCCTTGGAAGACAGAGCCTGACATTTAACCTCTGTCTTTGAATGCACAGCAAATGTGACAATATAAGAACAAGATTTACAGGCATGTTTACAGAAAGGAGCACTCATATGAGAATACAAGGAGAGGTAGTGTGCAAAGGCTTTGCTCCTTGGGAGGGATGAACTGAAGCTGGACAGCCTAAAACAAATACAGCTAGCAAATAGAACTAGAAAGCCAGAAAATGTGAGTTACAATCCACAAAGCCAGTGGTAAGCAACGGGAGGAATGCATTCCCAGGGAAGCTTTCCGAATGTCCCCCAGATGTCTTTAGCAAATCTTCGACCTAATCAACCTTGGTCTTTAAGCAGAAAGGGTAAAATGTAGGACAAATGTGTCAGTTGAAACACCAATCACAGACAACCGACATTAGGGTTAATTTACTGACAGTAAGTGTAAATTACGGGTGGGTGGTCATCCTACTGTTTACTCGCCCACCTCTACTTGCACTTGCCATTTGCCAGCCCTCTTCGCCCCTGAGGGAAGCAGCAACCGGAAGCAATTATCACTCTTTCTGTGCAACTATAAAACCAGTTTAAAAAAACTAATGTTTTTTAAAGTACATGCAAGCAGTCACGGATCACTGACTGAATGCACGCACTTTAAAACCCTTTGCTTTTGCAATTGGTTTTAAGTGCAGCAGGCAGGAAGCATGGTTGACAAGCAGCAACCACCCGTTTCCCAGCCTCAAAACCAGCCCTCATCCGCACTAAAAGCACCCCCCACCCTTACAGACTCCCTAGAAAATGCCCAGTGTCTGGTAGGGCCAGTACGGGTCGGGGGGGCTCCTCCTGTCTCCCTGGCGATAAATACTAAGGCAAAAGAAAACAATTGATGGACGGAATGCTGGACAATGCAAACATTCTCCCCCAGTCACAAGGATCTGGGTTAAATCCATCATTCTTTTGCTCACCACACCACCCCAGTTTGGACCCAGCCATATGCAAATCAGTCTTGACCCTGTTCCTTGTGGGAACAGTCCAGCCCGAACTGCCAAGCCAGGTCCTCCCTGGACAGGAAACAAGCATCCTAGGACCGGTTTCAGGGCATCACCCTTCTTCAGCCAGGCTAGCTTGAATCCAGTGGTGTAGTGAGCACGGGACCCACGTCTGGGCATACCCTTCCCACTTAGGGCGACAAATGCAAAAGAAAACAATTGATGGACGGAATGCTGGACAATGCAAACATTCACCCCCAGTCACAAGGATCTGGGTTAAATCCATCATTCTTTTGCTCACCACACCACCCCAGTTTGGACCCAGCCATATGCAAATCAGTCTTGACCCTGTTCCTTGTGGGAACAGTCCAGCCCGAACTGCCAAGCCAGGTCCTCCCTGGACAGGAAACAAGCATCCTAGGACCGGTTTCAGGGCATCACCCTTCTTCAGCCAGGCTAGCTTGAATCCAGTGGTGTAGTGAGCATGGGACCCACGTCTGGGCATACCCTTCCCACTTAGGGCGACAAATGCAAAAGAAAACAATTGATGGACGGAATGCTGGACAATGCAAACATTCACCCCCAGTCACAAGGATCTGGGTTAAATCCATCATTCTTTTGCTCACCACACCACCCCAGTTTGGACCCAGCCATATGCAAATCAGTCTTGACCCTGTTCCTTGTGGGAACAGTCCAGCCCGAAATACTAAGGGGCATATTTACAAGGGCATTGCCCCACCGGAACGTCACTTTTTCCGACATTCCGGTGGCGCAATGTCCTGCACCATATTTACAAAGTGGCGTTAATCCACTTTTTGTGGCTTAACGTCACTTTGTAAATACGGTACCCTTTCAAGAAGATATCTGCATGAAAGGGGGCGTGCAATGGGTGTTTCTGTGGGCGTTCCACCGCAACACCCATTGCTTTGTGACACTGTCCCAGATTTACAAGGATGTGTAAATCTGAGGCAACGCCAAAAACTAACACCATGCAATAGCAGGTGCTAGAATGATGCAACGAGGAGAAATACCTTTATTATTCCTAGTTTTTGCGTTTTCTATGTGTGCTGCAGAAAAAGCAAAACACTATTAATGATTGTTTATGTGAAGGAAGGTGTCCATTCCTGCACCTAAACAGTCATTAAATAATGGCGATTTGCTACTTCTATGTGTGCTGCAGAATGCAGCACACATAGTAGTAGTAAATTGCCATTATTGATTGTTTATGTGCAGGAAGGGACACCTTCCTGCACATAAACAATCATTCCCTGCAATGTAGGCACCCTTGCTCTATGGCGCAAGAGTGTCTGTGTTGGTGCTAGGCAGCAATTTTTAGCACCAGTGCTAAGGAAAACACAGGATTGCCCCGTATTGTTGTAAATACAGCGCATCCCTGCATTTTGGAAATGGCGGAGTGCTGTGCTGCGAAATTTGTTGCAGGCCGTGCTCCGCCATTTCCTTGTAAATATGCCCCTAAATACTCAGAAGTGGCCTGTACCTATACTAGAGCAGCAGCGCAGACACAGCCTCATGCGAGCAGGACTGTTATCAGTCCCTTTCAGGCCATCTAAGTATTGGATTACGTCTTGAATATCTATTCAGGAAACAATGAGGTGACCAAAGCTGACAGTAGGCACCACTCCTTAGGTTTCCCTCTGGTGCCGGAAGCTCACTCATCTGAGATGCAAGTCCTGCAGTTGTGGCTCACAGTGCATCTCCCTGAAAAGGATTCACTTGGTCCCCTCCAACATGGTTTGGTGGAGGTAGGGGGCAAAAGTGCCTCTCAGGTAGTTTGCAGCACGTGCCTCCATCCCCTCCAAGGCCCTGCCTCCCCTTCACACAATGAAATATTTTGAGTTTGCATATTCGGCCCGTCACATAGTGGTATTTGCTATAGTGGATGCTGTATTTTAGTAGGTTAACATTTCGACCGCAATATAGTGGTAAATTAGCATGTTTATGCACGAAATCTGCTTTTTCGAACATGGAGACACAAAAAGTTTGAAGGTTTTTCTAAGTGGAGGGAGAAGATGTTTCTCTTGAAATTGTCATTTTTGTTCCTACCCTCACAGAAGGCAATTTGATTTGATTAGTGTGCTTTTTTATAAATTATTTATCCACTACTATCATCAGTTATTGGAACAAATTGAATGTGGCAATCGATTTGCAAGGTTTTTAGGATTCAGCCTGTGATAGCATGGGCTAGCGCATGCGTCTCGCTTGCGCGACACTATTGTTAACAAAAAGTGCTTGGAGCTCGCCCATTGCTGACCATCTGTTGTCTTGCGTGGCACTCTTCTTTACAGCCTCATAATTGATCACTACAGGTCTACCATAATTTCTGTGGAGCAGGGACCAAGCACTGATTGATTCAACTTATTCAGTGCCCGTCCGCTGCTCCTGACATGATTGAGGTACTATTTTGTTCTTTTTCACTTCTAGTGCCCTGCAAACAGAAGGCGTGTAACTGACATAAATGTGCCCAGCAGGACAAACAAAATTGCAAAGCTTTATTTTCTATAGTAAACTTTCTTTTATTTTGCCAAGTCTTCTTTTCTTACTTTTCACTCATGTTTTGTTTTGTTTTTGCTCGTGGGCGCGGTCCTCAATAGATGATGATTATCTTGTTCTAAATATTGCAAAGCAACATTGTTTCTTTCTTATGAGTAATTTCCAAAATTATGCTCTAACACATAACCGTGCAGTACACACCACTCCAATCCACTCCACTCCAATCCACCTCAATTCAATACACCCCACTCCAATCCACCCCAATCAACCCCACCTCACCCCACACCAATCCAATCCACCCCACGCCAATCCAATCTACCCTACTAAATCCAACCCACCCCAATCCAATCCAACCCACATCAATTCAGTCCACCACAGACCAATCCAAAACACCCCATAACAATCCAAAACAATCCACCCCACTTCCCAATCCACCACACTCCAATCCAGCCCAATCCAATCTACTCCACTCCAATCCACCTCACATCAATCCAATCCACCCCACTCCACCCCAATTCACTCCAATCCAATTTACCACAATCTAGCCCACTAACAGCCAGCCAACTCCAGTCCAATCCACCCCAATCCAATCCACCCCACTCCAATCCAACCCACTCTACCCCACTGCAATCCGAACCACTCACCCCGAATGAATCCACCCACCCCAATACACCCCAATCCAATCCTCCCAATCCACCCCAAACCAATCCGTCCCACATAAATCCACCCCAATCCAATCCACCCCACCTCACCCCACACCAATCCACCCCATTCCAATCCACCCTACTCCAATCCAATCCACCCCACTCAATCAAATCCACCCCAATCCAATCCTCTCCACACCAATCCACCCCACACCAATCTAAAACAATCAATTTCCAAACGGAAAGATGTAGTGTTTCTTGGATGGCACAAGTCAGAAATCCCAAGTATTTCATTGTCATGTGACCACTCCTGGAGTTCTGACTGCTCACAAAACTCTCTCCTTAGTAAATGTTTTCTCAATTGTAGGAGGGCAACAAATTTTCCTCATTCACATTGAACTTTTCAATTTAATTTGCTTGTAACTGTAATCACTCTTTTGATTTCAATTTTAATATCACTTCTTTCCACTTGTTTTCAATTAATCCCCAGACATTGGTATCTTTTTTCATACAAAATTCTTTTTATTAGGTACCCAATTTTCAATGACACTTAGACAGACTCAGCCAACGCGTTTCAGCCCTTATAGCACTTCATCAGGGCCTAAACAATTTTTATTTTTAAATATACAAAATACTTATGCCCTGCTAAAATTATCAACTTTGTTTCATTATTTTCATTACATTTTCTTTACATTTTTCCAATTTTTTTGTAATTTTTAATGAAGCATAAAACCACTTCTACCCTTAGAAATGTACTTTAAAACATCCCTGTGAAAATCAATTCCAGATGAAGAGACTAATATATACATGACTTTGGCTTAATATTAAGCCTGGGCAAAGCACTACGCTACGCTCGCGTAGTTTGCGAAGTTTGCGCTACTTCGCACTACGCGAATTGCACGTAGCACAGTGCAAACACGCGTAGCGTAGCGGTCATTTTTTGCTTGCTCGCGGTCCTCAACGTCAAGTTGGCGACCGCAAGCAAGCAAAATGACATCCCGGCGAGACTTTTTCCTCGTTCGCGATCAGCAACATCAAGTTGCCGATCGCGAGCGTGGAAAAAAAACCTCCTGGCGAGATTCTCAACGCGGGGAGGTCAGGTTTCTCATTGCGAGTGGTTGCGCATGCTTGCGACCGCTCGCGATGAGAAACTACCAGTCCGCGTTGAGAAAGCTGCCGCTCGAGTAAAAATCTACTCGAGCGGCAGTAAAAGACAGCTTGCACTGTGCAAGATGCCGTTTTCAATGATTGCACAGTGCGGACAAGCATCCGGCACTGTGCAATCAGTGCGAACAGCATTTTGCACAGTGCACTACGCAGTTCGCGTAGCTCGCGTAGTGCGAGGTGCACTTCACGTAGCTTCGCGTAGCGCAACTTCGCGAACTACGCCCAGGGTTACTTAATATCACTAAATCCGTGAGTTCCTTATTCCCAAAAGACATCGACATGTTAAGAGTGATTGCAGTTACTAAATGTGTATCCCAGAACGAACACTTCTAGTAACCCATCAAATGCGCATACAAGAAGATCACAGTTTTACTCACAATTGTAACTATCTCTCTTCTCAATGTTTCCATGATCTCTATTCATTATATTTCTGGTCTCATACTGTCAAGAAAAACATGAGTTTCATGTGTCAATAAGGCAAGAGCCTTTCCTTTTTTTTCTCATAAGTTTTAACTTATTTACTCATCCCTTTCATGTCTTTCCATCGTAACTAACTTTCTGCAGTATCTCAGGGCTGTATTGAACTCCTCTTATATTTCCTTCACATTCTCTACACTCTCCGATTTCCCAACATGATAGTCAAACTTCTCCTTTCTCCTGCGTCCCACAAGGGAGCAATCAACCTTCCATTTCACACTCCCAGTTCACTACAGGTCTTCCCCTTTTGGAGCATCGCACCCGGGAAAAATAAACCTCCCATTTCTCACATTCAATTTCGTACCAGTCTTCCCTTTTCGAAGCGTTTCCCATCCACGCCACTTGCCAGTATCAACAACCTCTTATTCAGAGCTTCCAACCTGTTCTATACCTTTTAAGCCTTTGCATATTCCCTATGAAGTTACCCCATAAAGTTCCCTCCTGTTACCTCTTAGCTTTTGAACAGCCTTTTGGCGTGGGTTCCTTCACCTCATCCGATTGAGCGTCATTGTAGTCCTACCCCTTAAATACCCATCCAATCATGATGATGGATTACAGCTGTGACTCTCCAATCTACTTCACTCCAATCCAGCCCAATCCAATCCAGCCCATTCCAATCCAATCCACACTACCTCAATCCAATCCACCCTACTCCATATCCACCACAGTCCACCCCAAACCAGTCCAATCCAATCCACCCCACTCCAATCCACCCCACTCCAGTCCAATCCACCATACTCCAGTCCAATCCACCCCTCTCCAGTCTAATCCCCTCAATTCCACCCATTATAGTCCAAACCACTCCATTCCAATCCAATGCACCCCATTGCACTCCAACCCATCCCACTTCACTCCACTCCAACCCACTCCAATCCAAACCACCTTACTCCAGTCTTCCCCACTCCTGTCCACCACACTCCAATCCAATCCACCCACTCCAATCCAATCCACCCTACTCCAATCCACCCACTCCAATCTGTTCCACCCCATTCCAGTATAATCCACCCCACGCCAATCCAATCCACCCCACTGCTATCCAATCCGTCCCAATGCAATAAACTCCACCCCACTCCAATCCACTTCAACCCAATCCACTCCAATACAACCCACTCACCCCAATCCAATCTAATCCACCCCAATCCAGTCCACCCCACTCCAGTTCAATCCACCCCACTCCAATCCAATCCCACCCCATTCCACCCCATCCCACTCCAATCCACCCCACTCCAATCCACCCCACCCCACTCCAATCCAATCCAACCCTCTCCAATCCACACCATTCCACCACACCCCACTCTACTCCAATCCACCCCACTCAACTCCAATCTAATCCACTCCACTCAATTTAAGAAATCCACCTCACTCTACCCCAGTCCAATCCACTACAATCCAAACCAATCCGTGGACAAGTCCAGTAATGTGAACACAGAAAGGCTACTCTGAACATCTAATGCTAGGTTGTCTTCTAGAGCTGAAGTCTTTAGGGTCTCCATTCCAGCCTGGAATAGGCCTGAATCCTGACTGGGCGCTGATTTGGATATTTCTCTGATCTAAGAAGGCTTGCAAATCTCCTACCTCCCCCGCCCCATCTTTTAAGGAAGCACATTGCGGACCCTTACTTTAGCAGAGAAGGTGGAGTATGTCCTTAGGGATGCAACTAAAATCAAAGGCAAATTGACCATCATGGGAATAATGACGTTGGAGAATTCCTTGGCTCTCAGAGCTGGCAGTATGTCCTTTGTTAGTGAGGTAGGTTTCGGATTGCTTACCAGCTGTGTTGTTGACGCACCCTTCACTCTATTAAAAAGAAAGACTGGCGCTCTTTTCTTGCTTATTGGTACCTTTGCCTTGTGTTACCGCATAATTAGTATTCTCTAGAGATTACAGCTTTCACAAACGTTCACGGACAGATCCAGCCCCAGGGTCAAAAATAACTTAGTAAGGAAATCCTGGATGACACGAAAGGCTGACGAAGGGCAGACTCTATTTTATGCCCCAGACTGTTACCCTATAACCAACTTCCGGTAATCAGTCAGTGCCGTTTTTTAAAAATAATGCTGTGTGCGCTTTTGGTTTCCGCCATTTCCTCTCAAAAGCGTCATTAGCGTTGCTTTAGGACAGCAAAGTAAACATTGCACACGAGAATTCCTGTTTCTTCCTAAGTGAGTCTGGAGCCACGCCAACTGGTTACAGATGCTGGTACAGGGCAGGCCGAATTAATGACAAATGTACCATTGTGGGCTCTTCCTTGATAGTGACACACATCTGAATAGTCCTAAAAACTATTGCAGCAATAATAGAGAACAAAGCACATTGCAAGAAAGTGCATTACAATAGTAAACCACTAGTCCCTGCAGTGCAATATTTGAAAACCAAGAATAGTTTTGGAGGCCCTATTATATGGCATTCTTTATTAGACTCTTTACTAATAATTCGAAAGAATAATTTGTAAGATTCATTATTTCTCATTGAAACTGTTTCTTCCTGAAAAGTGTTCAACCCTCATATTCCCACATCCGGATGACAATAATGCACCTTTCCATGGGCTCCCAGACTCCACCCTGGACCCCGTAAAGGCATCCTACACGTCACAGCACATCTCACCCTGGGCCTGAAGAATGATCACCTCACCCCCATCTTGATGGAACTTCCATCTTGATGGAACTTCATTGGCTCCCCTTGCCAGGCCGCGCCATGTTCAAAACTGGCTGCATCATTTACAAAGCCATCAATCAATCAATCAATCACAGAATTTGTAAAGCGCGCTACTTACCCGCGAGGGTCTCAAGGCGCTGGGGAGAAAAAAGGGGGGGGGGGTGCTGCTACTGGTCGAACAACCAGGTCTTGAGTAGCCTCCTGAAGGTCAGCAGGTCTTGGGTCTGTCGTAGGCTTAGTGGAAGGGTGTTCCAGGTCTTGGCGGCGAGGTGGGAGAAGGATCTGCCGCCGGTGGTAGTTCTTCGAATGCGAGGGACGGTGGCGAGGGAGAGGTCGGCGGAGCGGAGTTGGCGGTTGGGGACGTAGAAGAGGAGTCGTCTGTTGAGGTAGGCTGGGCCAGTCTTGTGGAGTGCCTTGTGTGCGTGGATGAGGAGTTTGAAGGAGATTCTCCTGTCGACGGGGAGCCAGTGCAGGTTCCTCAGGTGGGGGGTGATGTGGCTGTGGCGTGGTACATCGAGGATCAGGCGTGCGGAGGCGTTTTGTATGCGTTGCAGTCGCTTGATGAGCTTGGCCGGGGCTCCTGCGTAGAGGGCGTTCCCATAGTCAAGTCTGCTACTGACGAGGGCCTGGGTGACTGTTCTTCTTGTGTCTGTCGGGATCCACCTGTAGATCTTGCGAAGCATGCGGAGGGTGTTGAAGCAGGAGGATGAGACTGCGTTGACTTGCCTGGCCATGGACAGCGTTGAGTCGAGGATGACTCCCAGGTTGCGTGCGTGGTCGGTGGGTGTCGGGGCTGCTCCCAGCGTCGTTGGCCACCAGGAGTCGTCCCAGGCTGAGGGGTTGGAGCCGAGGATGAGGACCTCTGTCTTCTCCGTGTTCAGCTTTAGTCGGCTGATCTTCATCCAATCGGTGACGGCCTTCATTCCTTCATGGAGGTTGGATTTGGCGGCGAGGGGGTCCTTGGTGAGGGAGAGGATCAGTTGAGTGTCGTCGGCGTAGGAGATTATGTTGAGGTCGTGCTGTCTGGCGATGCGTGCGAGCGGGGCCATGTAGATGTTGAACAGTGTTGGGCTGAGGGACGATCCCTGGGGTACGCCGCAGATGATCTCGGAGGCTTCGGATCGGAATGGTGGGAGGCGGACTCTCTGGGTTCTGCCGGTGAGGAAGGAGGTGGCCCATTCCAGGGCCTTGTCTCGGATCCCTGCGTCGTGGAGGCGTGCGCGTAGAGTGCGGTGGCAGACAGTGTCGAAGGCGGCGGAGAGGTCCAGCAGGATGAGGGCTGCGGTCTCACCGTTGTCCAGCAGGATCCTGATGTCGTCGGTGGCGGCGATGAGGGCAGTCTCAGTGCTGTGGTTGCTGCGGAACCCCGATTGGGATGGGTCCAGGATGCTGTTTTCTTCGAGGTATCGGGTTAGCTGTTTGTTGACGATCTTCTCGATGACCTTGGCTGGGAACGGAAGCAGGGAGATGGGCCGGAAGTTCTTGAGGTCTCTCGGGTCCGCCTTGGGTTTTTTGAGTAGGGCGTTGATCTCTGCGTGTTTCCAGCTTTCTGGGAAGGTCGCGGTCTCGAAGGAGAGATTGATGATGTTGCACAGGTGGGGTGCGATGGAGCTGCTGGCTTTGTTGAAGATGTGGTGCGGGAAAGGGTCTGACGGGGAGCCGGAGTGTATTGTGCTCATGGTCTTGATGGTGTCCTCAATGTTCACGCTGGCTCAGGCTGGCAGGGGGTCGTGGTCGATGGTGTGCGGCGGGTCTGGTGCATCGATCTTAGTTGGGGCTGTCTGGGTGTTGAAGCTGTCGTGGATGTCGGCGATCTTGCGGTGGAAGAAGGTGGCGAGGGAATCGCACAGGGGTTGCGACGGCGGGATGTCGTTGGTGTTGGAGCTGGGGTTGGAGAGTTCCTTCACGATGTTGAAAAGCTCCTTGCTGTTGTGTGCGTTGTTGTCGAGGCGGTCTTTGAAGGAGATTCTCTTGGCGGACTTGATGAGGTGGTGGTGGTTACGGATGGCGTCTTTGTGGGCTGCGTGGCTGTCCGGTGTCTTATCACTGTGCCATTTCTTCTCTAGTTTCCGGCAGGTGCGCTTGGAGGCTAGGAGTTCCGAGGTGAACCAGCTGGCTCTTTTGGTGGTGTCACTGTAGGTGAGTTTTTTCAGCGGGGCGAGGGTGTTGGCACAGTCGTCCATCCATCGTCTGAGGTTGCAGGCGGCGGCGTCGGTGTTGGATGGGTCAGAGGGAGGGCTGAGAGCGAGGGTTGCCCGTAGTTGGTCTTCGGTGACTTTGCTCCAGCAGCGGAGTGGGATCTGTTGGGTGCGGTGGTGTGTGGTGGGTTTCTGGAAGGTGAAATGGATGCAGCGGTGGTCGGTCCAGAGGAGTTCCGTGGTGTGGCTGAAGGAGACGTGGGAGCTTGAGGAGAAGATGGGGTCAAGCGTGTGGTCGGCGGAATGGGTTGGTGTTGTGACGAGCTGGCTCAGACCGAGGTTGGCGAGGTTGTCGATCAGGGTGGTGGAGTTGCTGTCGTTGTTGTTCTCCAGGTGAAAGTTCAGGTCTCCGAGGAGGATGTAGTCGGTAGAGGTCAGGGCGTGCGTGCTGATGAAGTCGGCGATGGAGTCGCTGAACTGGGGTCGGGGCCGGGGCTCCCAGACTCCACACTGGACCCCGTAAAGGCATCCTACACGTCACAGCACATCTCACCCTGGGCCTGAAGAATGATCACCTCACCCCCATCTTGATGGAACTTCCATCTTGATGGAAGTTCATTGGCTCCCCTTGCCAGGCCGCGCCATGTTCAAAACTGGCTGCATCATTTACAAAGCCATCACGACAGGCACCCCCACTTATCAGGGGGTGTAGCTTGTTCAATAAGGTTGGGCGGGGGGGAGGGGGTGAGCTTCAGATTTTCTGACAATCAGGCTGGCATATAATGTTTAAATACATTATAGGGCAGCAGGGTGCATGAGAGGGGCCAAAGGGAGAGGAATGCGGATTGGTAGGGGTTCTAAGAGAGAAAACACAATATTTTGTAAAATAACCAATATTCTGAGGACTTTCAAAACGAAGAGGGAAGAGTGTGTGTGTGTGTGTGTGTGTTTGTCTGTGTGTATGTAAAAATCCTTGGTGAAATCCAACTGACATCTCACAATGCCCAGCTGAAAGCACCTGTACCCAACTATTTTCCAGAAAATACATTTATTAGGGGGGTGAAACACCCCCCCCTGAAGCTACACCCAGACCGCTTATCCAGCAGACAAGCTCACCATCTCTGGGGGCCCGCAGCACACCTGCCGCCAGAACAAAATCAGAATGCAGACAAAAAATGTGCAAAAAAAACCCGGAAAAAAACAAGACAGCAGGCCTTTTCCATCTAAGCAGTTGCACCCGAGCTAACGAAGAAGATCTTCAATAGGGACCACCCCAAAACTTCTCTAATTTAGTAATCAGTTACAGATGCTCCTCTTTCAAGAACACTACATCACAATTCATTAACCAACCACAATCCAGCTACCTCTCCTATCACTCCTTGACTTTATGCTGGTCTGTGACCCTAGACAGCGCTACACAGCCTTCTGGATAGGTTTACGCCTTAGAAATACCATGTACATTCATACATACCTTATCCGCTTTAAACTTCCAATCTGGAAACAAAATAAACCGCAGCTGGCACATATGTTTGCGGCTTATTGGCATGATGAAGAGCAAGGACAATAAGTAAATAACTTTTCCTTTGCAATAGTCTGATTTGGCATCACAGGGGCAAAAGTCATATCGGTTTCTTTACGTTTTATTCACAGTAGCGTCTTATATGGTACTATAAATAATTAACAACAGAAAGTTATTATAGCAAACATTTCCCTCTATAACGAAAAGGAGACCAAATGCTGCAGTTTTTTTCATAATATTAAGTACTTTTTTTTATGTACGAATGCTCTAGTCTATACTGTTTATTTTTGCAGGGCAGGGAATGTGATACCCACCTGTTGACATTGTATTTTCCAAAAATTCTCTGAAATCTGAGGAAGGAATTTGTTAAGCATTTATTTGTCTTAATCTTTTTGTTGAACAATGGCAATGACAGAAAGATGCACAATACTTAAGGCCATGATCTCCGCCCCCTCTGCTGTGTGCAATTCTATAGGCGCCCATTTAATACTGAGCCACACGAGGCCTTCGCTAGACCTTACCAACGGGGCGCTCTCATGGAAAGGAATAATGATTGGCTGTTGCCTCCTGCAACAATCCTAGAGATTTCAAATGCATCCCATGACTAAGGCTGCCCATAACCTTTTCATCCCTGGTTCCCAGGAATATGTTAATTCTTCTCCAAGGCCAGTGGCGTAGCTAGAGCTTTTGCCGCCTGGGGCAATCCCTGGGTTTGCCGCCCAGTGATGGTCGTGCAAGTTAGAGCGGGCTGGGGGTTGGCGACAGACGACGACAAGCAGGGGGAGGCGACAGACGATGATGAGGGAGAGAAAACTTACCTTGCGCTCGCCTCCGCCCCCAAAAAAGTGCCTCCCGGGGAGAACTGTTCCCCCCCCCCACCACCCCCTCTAGCTATGCCACTGTCCAAGGCTCTGTCAACATTTGCTAGTACATCCACTTAAAACTTCCGATTGTTGCCTCCCCTTTTTCCTTCGAGTGAACCACTCCTTTCCCTGTATGTTGTGCATACCTCTTTTCTCTGAGCGCATAACCTACTCTAAGTCACATGCATATTTGCCGTAATCTCTAGTGTTTCTGCAAATTGCCTACAGCTCGTTTCAAAGATCACAACCACTCCTTCTTGGAAAGTCTGGAAAGTCATACCCCTGCAAGGCAACCATACCTAGTCTCCTCTATCACACTTATTCTCCCTACCAGACATGTGCATGAACTCCCACATGCCCCCCCTTGCACTAATGATCACCCCTACCTCCTATTAACTTAATCTACCTCAAAGAAACTGGAGTAAAGGCAAGGAATGGTCTGCTTGAGAGCACAAGACTAATCCCAGTAGTCAACAATAACCAAAACAGTAGACTAACCACTGACCTTGAGTTATGAAACAGCATGCTGCCTGGCATAAAGTGCTTCAATGCCTTATCAGGCGTAATAAGTGCTATAAAAATACAATCCAACGCAATGCAATGTAATGATATGCATTCGCACCAGTCTATTTCATGTCTTCGCTGGCTTGTTATTTGGTTCATCATTTCCATTTTTATTGACTGTTCTCTCTCCTTTATGTTTCCTGTCCCTGAAGAGTTTGCTGAGGCGACAATAAGGCATACTCCAAAAGGAAACAAGATGTTTCAGGCTTCCAAAAAACAAATTATTATTTTTACATTGTTCAGTTCAATATAGCACAAACTTGGCCCTTAAGCTTCCGAGCACTTAATATGAGAAACAGATTATGTTACGAATTTGTAGGCATGGGGAGATTGAGTGATTGCCTTAGCAAAATTAGGGGACCCCCTCTATTGGAGTAATTTAAGGTCAGGGAGAAGAGGGGAAAGAAAGAAACACTATCTGAAAAAGCTCCCTCGTGACCTATATTGCTTTCACAAATTGAATATCAATTCAGCATGGGCTAACACACTATAGCATAACAGTACCACCATTTAAGGAAAAAAGGAAAAAAGTTTTTTTATTTGATTTCATCATTGTTTATTTCATTTTTTTAAATATATCAAAATCTTTATACTTTTTTCTTATTTGCTTGAATATAAAAGTGTAAATTTAAACATATAAAAAGATTTTTGCAGTTATTACATACAATATAAAGTTCAAAACAATTCATTTATTAACCCCTGAGTAGACAAAGAAAAACCCTTTTAATTTCTTCATTCATACAAACATTCAAACTCATACATACTCATACTCTATTCACAAATACATAGATCAAGGGAACGGGAGATAAGAAATAACACAGTCTCCACGACCAATAAAGGT
This sequence comes from Calotriton arnoldi, assembly GCA_963921515.1. NCBI lineage: Eukaryota > Metazoa > Chordata > Amphibia > Caudata > Salamandridae > Calotriton > Calotriton arnoldi. Next base: position 1,002,175 of record CAWUFW010000669.1, read on the forward strand.
GACTGCAACCAGCAGGATCTAAACAACGTAGGCCTATGTTTGTATGAATGAAGAAATTAAAAAGGGTTTTTCTTTGTCTACTCAGGGGTTAATAAATGAATTGTTTTGAACTTTATATTGTATGTAATAACTGCAAAAAATCTTTTTTATATGTTTAAATTTACACTTTTATATTCAAGCAAATAAGAAAAAAAGTATAAAAGATTTTGATATATTTAAAAAAAATGAAATAAACAATGATGAAATCAAATAAAAAAACTTTTTTCCTTTTTTCCTTAAATGGTGGTACTGTTATGCTATAGTGTGTTAGCCCATGCTGAATTGATATTCAATTTGTGAAAGCAATATAGGTCACGAGGGAGCTTTTTTCAGATAGAGATTGAGTGATTGGCCCAGGATCACAGGAGGCCTCATTTGATCAGGCCTCATGGCTAGCCTTAACCTCACTGACAGAGCAGCAATAACTTCAGCAGCAGTTTCGATGTACCGATTACAAAGCACGTTGCAGCCTTCAGAGGTTGGTTGGTAAGTCCCTTCCTGCTCAGGGATATGGCGTCTCCCTGTTAATAAATAAAATCAACAGCTTCACCAAAAGAAATAGGTTGAGTCTTGTACATCTGTAGTCTGTGCTGGGGCTAAAAAAGGCAGGAGCCTACTGCTGACATCAGTGGGTCTGGCCAGCGTGCCACGAGGTGGTATGGAGTACTTCATGTTTCACTTTTTATGTATTAGCACGGTTCACAATATAACATGTGGTCTCTTGTACTTTTGGATATACTACTGTCTGTTAGTATATTAAAGGGACCAGGCTATTCTTTTTAACATTACATATGTACCGGATATAGGGTCAGATGTACAAAGCTTTTTTCTGCTCGCAAATGGCCCGATTTGCAGGATCTGGCCATTTGCGGCGAGAAAAAAGCATTTTTAAATGTGCAAAACCCTATTTACGATTCGGTAAGCTATTACCAATTTTCAAATTGGGTTTGCTGAGTCCCTATTAGGAAAGGGCGTGCCAAGAGCCTCCTTCAAAGACCGCCTCGACAACAAGGCACACAACAGCAAAGAGCTCTTCAACATCGTGAAAGAACTCTCCAACCCCAGCTCCAACACCAACGACATCCCACCATCGCAAGACCTGTGCAACTCCCTAGCCACCTTCTTCCACCGCAAGATCGCAGACATCCACGACAGCTTCAACAACGAGACCGTCCTGACAGCCACCGACACCTCAGACCCTCCAGCCAACATCCACATCGACCCCCTGCTCGCCTGGACCAACGTGAACGATGACAACACCATCAAAATCATGAGCACCATCCACTCCGGCTCCCTGTCAGACCCTTGCCCGTACCACATCTTCAACAAAGCCAGCGCCACCATCGCACCCCCATCTCCGCAAGGTCATCAACACCTCCTTCGAGACCGCAACCTTCCCAGAGAGCTGGAAGCACGCCGAGATCAACGCCCTACTCAAGAAACCCAAGGCGGATCCGAGAGACCTCAAGAACTTCCGGCCCATCTCCCTGCTCCCGTTCCCGGCGAAGGTCATCGAGAAGATCGTCAACGGACAACTGACCCGCCACCTCGAGGAGAACAACATCTTGGACCCATCCCAGTCCGGGTTCCGCAGCAACCACAGTACCGAAACCGCCCTCATCGCCGCCACCGACGACATCAGGGCCCTGCTGGACAACAGTGAAACCGCGGCCCTCATCCTCCTGGACCTCTCAGCCGCCTTCGACACAGTTTGCCACCGCACCCTACGCACCCGCCTCCACAACGCAGGGATCCGAAACAAGGCTCTGGAATGGACCACCTCCTTCCTCTCCGACAGAACCCAGAGTGTCCGCCTCCCGCCTTTCCGATCCAAAGCCTCCGAGATCATCTGCGGCGTACCCCAAGGATCCTCCCTCAGCCCGACACTGTTCAACGTCTACATGGCACCTCTCGCCCACGTAGCCCGACTGCACAACCTCAACATCATCTCCTACGCCGACGACACCCAGCTGATCCTCTCCCTCACCAAGGACCCCGTCACCGCCAAAACCAACCTCCACGAAGGAATGAAGGCCGTCGCTGAGTGGATGAAGAACAGCCGACTGAAGCTGAACTCAGACGGAGGTCCTCATCCTTGGCTCCACCCCCTCAGCCTGGGACGACTCCTGGTGGCCGACCTCTCTGGGAGCAGCACCGACACCCACCGACCACGCACACAACCTGGGGTTCATCCTCGACTCCACACTCTCCATGACCAAGCAAGTCAACGCCTCTCATCCTCCTGTTTCAACACCCTCCGCATGCTCCGCAAGATCTACATATGGATCCCCATCGAAACAAGAAGAACGGTTACCCAGGCCCTCGTCAGCAGCAGACTGGACTATGGAAACGCCCTCTACGTAGGAACCTCAGCTAAACTCCTGAAACAACTACAACGCACACAGAACGCATCTGCACGCCTGATCTTCGACATCCCTCGCCACAGCCACATCACACCCCACCTAAGAAACCTGCACTGGCTCCCCGTCAACAAGAGGATCACCTTCAAGCTCCTCACCCACGCACACAAGGCACTCTACAACACCGGACCGGCATACCTCAACAGACGACTCACCTTCTACACCCCGAACTGCCAACTCCGCTCCGCCGACCTCCCACTCGCAACCATCCCCCGCATCCGAAGAGCGACCACCGGCGGCAGATCGTTCTCCCACCTCGCCGCGAAGACCTGGAACACCCTCCCCATCCACCTGCGGCAGACCCAGGACCTACTTACCTTCAGGAGGCTACTCAAGACCTGGCTGTTCGAGCAGTAGCAGCACCCTACCCCCCTCCCCCCCCCCAGCGCCTTGAGACCCTCACGGGTGAGCAGTGCGCTTTATAAATGCTCTGATTGATTGATTGAAGGGCATCCCTTCCTAATATCGAGTCGCAAGGGCATCTATAAATGTTTTGCGATCGGAACGCGGTTGCAAAACATTCATACTTTACCGACTCCGTGAAGGAGGTGGTAGCCGATTCGCAAACTGGAAGGGATTCCGAAGGGACCCCTACCCCTTTTGAATGTGGGCACCAACATTTTTTAAGAGTAGGCAGTGGTCTTACAGACCATTGCCTTCTCTTAAAAAATTGGAAAGGAATTTTTTCATTTTTCTTTTTTAAATGCATCCCATTTTCCTTTAAGGAAAATGGGCTGCATTTCAAAATAAAAAAACTGCTTTATTTAAAAAGCAAAACCAAAGGGGATGATGGACGGAGTGTTGAACATTGCAAGCACTCACCCCCAGTCAACTGATCTGGGTTTAATCCATCATCATTCTTTAGCTCACTCCGCCACCACAGTTCAGACATGGCCATATGCAAATCAGTCTCACCCTGTGCCTCATGGGAACAGTCCAGCCCGAACTGCCAAGCCATGTCTTCCCTGGACCGGAAACAAGCATCCTGGGACCGGTTTCGGGCTCACAGACCTCATCAGCCAGGCTATCTTGAATCCAGTGGCAAAGTGAGCAAGGGACCCACGTCTGGGCATACCCTGCCAACTTAGGGCGAACAATGCAAAACCAAAGGGGATGATGGACGGAGTGTTGAACATTGCAAGCACTCACCCCCAGTCAACTGATCTGGGTTTAATCCATCATCATTCTTTAGCTCACTCCGCCACCCCAGTTCAGACATGGCCATATGCAAATCAGTCTGACCCTGTGCCTCATGGGAACAGTCCAGCCCAAACTGCCAAGCCATGTCTTCCCTGGACCGGAAACAAGCATCCTGGGACCGGGTCGGGCTCACAGCCCTCATCAGCCAGGCTATCTTGAATCCAGTGGCAAAGTGAGCAAGGGTCCCATGTCTGGGCATACCCTGCCAACTTAGGGCGAACAATGCAAAACCAAAGGGGATGATGGACGGAGTGTTGAACATTGCAAGCACTCACACCCAGTCAACTGATCTGGGTTTAATCCATCATCATTCTTTAGCTCACTCTGCCACCCTAGTTCAGACATGGCCATATGCAAATCAGTCTGATCTGTGCCTCATGGGAACAGTCCAGCCCGAACTGCCAAGCCATGTCTTCCCTGGACCGGAAACAAGCATCCTGGGACCGGTTTCGGGCTCACAGCCCTCATCAGCCAGGCTATCTTGAATCCAGTGGCAAAGTGAGCAAGGGACCCACGTCTGGGCATACCCTGCCAACTTAGGGCGAACAATGCAAAACCAAAGGGGATGATGGACGGAGTGTTTAACATTGCAAGCACTCACCCCCAGTCAACTGATCTGGGTTTAATCCATCATCATTCTTTAGCTCACTCCGCCACCCCAGTTCAGACATGGCCATATGCAAATCAGTCTGACCCTGTGCCTCATGGGAACAGTCCAGCCCGAACTGCCAAGCCATGTCTTCCCTGGACCGGAAACAAGCATCCTGGGACCGGTTTCGGGCTCACAGCCCTCATCAGCCAGGCTATCTTGAATCCAGTGGCAAAGAGATTCATACTTTACCGACTCCGTGAAGGAGGTGGTAGCCGATTCGCAAACTGGAAGGGATTCCGAAGGGACCCCTACCCCTTTTGAATGTGGGCACCAACATTTTTTAAGAGTAGGCAGTGGTCTTACAGACCATTGCCTACTCTTAAAAAATTTGAAAGGAATTTTTACATTTTTCTTTTTTAAATGCATCCCATTTTCCTTTAAGGAAAATGGGCTGCATTTCAAAATAAAAAACTGCTTTATTTAAAAAGCAGTCACAGACATGGTGATCTGCTGACCCCAGCCGGCCACCATCTCTGTGAGTGCTAGCTATTCCCAATGGGTCATAAATTGCGACCTGCGGCATGAATATTAATGAGTCATGTCCCTTGCGACCCATTGGGAATCGCAAACCGTGTTAAGCTGTTTGCGATAATCTAATAGCGAATCGCAAAAAATCGCTAATAGGAAATCTCAAACAGAAGTCTATGTACATCTGGCCCATATTTCTTTGAAAAAGTGAGTAAATTACGTTAAAAAAAACCAGATAAACATACATTTCTTAGTCAGGGCCACAAAATGGCACTTCGCCTACAGCGGTAACAAGTAACAACCTTTACAGAGCCCGCACTCACTACAGGAACTTGACTCATTTTCTAAGCAGAAAAAATTATTCTCACAGTCTGACAGCTCTACAGGAAGGTGATCAAGGAAAGAGAACAATGCAAACCATAAAAAAGGAAAATGCATATTTTCTGATTAATAGGGTTTGTGTAGTAGACGCAACCTAAAGAGGAAAGTGACTGTCCCTTCGGCCAAACCCAAGTACAATATCCTCTGAGTCTTAGAGGCAGCTGCTTCCACTCATACACTGTCATAAACCTCCCTTCCCCTTCCGCCATCACAGCTGAGGCATGGACTTTAGTCTCAAGTTCTTTACAAATCATGGGCCATATGTATCATGCATTTTACGGTTGCAAACGGCCCGATTTTCAGAATCGGGCCATTGCAACCAGTAAAATGCATTTTGGAATGTATGAATTCCAATTTGCGATTTGGTAACATGTTACCGAATCGCAATTTGGAATTACGAATACATACCGATTCAGTATTAGGAAGGGGTGTGTTGAGGGTGTCCCTTCCTAATACCGAATTATAGTGGTATGTAAGAATGTTTTGCTACCGAAATGCGGCCACAAAACATTTGCATTTTACCACCAACTTCAAGTAGGTGGTAACCCATTCGCAAATAGGAAGGGGTTCCCTAGGGACCCCTTCCCCTTTGAGAATGGTAGCAAAAATGTTTTTTCAGAGCAGGCAGTGGTCTGCCTGCTCTCAAAAAATGAAAAGAAAACTTTTAATTTTTCTTTTTTAAACGCAACCCATTTTCTTTTAAGGAAAATGGGCTGCATTTTAACCCATTCACTGCTAGGCCTCCCCTCCCCACCCTCCCTCCCCCTTCCCCGCCCCCCGTGCTAAGCCTTTTTTGGCTATTTGGGGTAGTTCGCGCTTAGGCCCCTGAAAATTTTTGACCACATAAGGTATCCACGCCAAATTTGCTTTCTTTTCTTCCAACATCATGGGGATTTTAAAGGTACCCAGGGTTTGTTGATTCCCCTGGAGGGGACCCAGAAATTAGCCAAAATACAGCTACACTTTTTTGGGGGGAAAAATGGGAAAAAAGGGCTACAGATGAAAGAGTCTGGTTTTTTCCCTGCAAATGGTATCAACAAAGGGGCTGTGGTGCTGAAATCACCATCTTCCCAGCTTTCAGGGACAAGCAGACTTTTGTCAGAAAACCAACATTTTTTACACAGTTTTGGCATTTTACTGGGACATAGACTATTTTTGCTATTTTTGGTGCTTTCAACCTCCTTCCAATTAATGGTAAAAATGGGTATGAAAGCAATGATGGATCTTGGAAAGCTATACATTTCTGAAGAGTACACAAAAAGTTTAATTCAGCAAGGGGTCATTTGTGTAGATCCTTCAAGGTTTTCTAATAGAAACTAACAGTTGAAAATAGGAAAAATTGAAAATGAGTTACAAAAACCAGCCATTTGTGCCAACGTTTTCACCTGTAACTTCTACTAAGTATGACATATGTTTGAAAGCAATATACCGTTACAGCCGCTGGACTCTTCTGGTTGTGGGGATATATAGGACTTGTAGGTTCACCAAGAACCCGAGAACCCAGAGCCAATAACTGAGCAGCGTCTTGTAATGGTTTTTTATTGTGTACCGGGTATATAGCAATTCATTTGTGAAAATATAAACAGGGAAAAATCGGTATGAAAGACACCTATGTATTTATGAAATGGGAACAAAATATAGAGTTTAGAAACAGTAGCTATTTGCACATCTCCGAAATTGTGAGTACCCATACTAGCATGTGAATTATAGGACATGTTTCAAAGTGACTTCTTTTTTACACATTGTCTTACATTTGGAAGGCAGAAATGCATTGAAACTCAATAGGTAATAACAGTCGCTCTACAATTCTATGTTCCCCTAAGTCTCCCGATAAAAATGGTACCTCACTTGTGTGGGTAGGTGTAGTGCCCGCGACAGGAAACGGCCCAAAACGCAACGTGGACGCACCACATTTTTACAGTGAAAACTGACCCTTTTTTTGCAAATTGCCTAGCTGTAGATTTTAAACCCTAGCTCTGCTGGCACCTAGGGAAACGTAGAAAACCTATACATTTCTGAAAACTAGATACCCAGGGGAATCCAGGATGGGGTGACTTGTCTGGCTCTCACCAGGTTCTGTTACCCAGAATCCCTTGCAAACCTCAAACTTTGTAAAAAGAAAACACATTTTCCTCACATTTCTGTGGTGGAAAGTTCTGGAATCTGCATGGATCCACCAAATTCCCCCCACCCCGCATTCCCCAACGTCTTCCGAGAAAAATGGTACCTCACTTGTGTGGGTAGGCCTAGTGCCCGCGACAGGAAACGGCCCAAAACGCAACGTGGACACACCACATTTTCACAGTGAAAACTGACCCTTGTTTTGCAAAGTGCCTAGGTGTAGATTTTGAACCCTAGCTCTGCCGGCACCTAGGGAAACCAAGAAAACCTATACATTTTTGAAAAGTAGACACCCAGGGGAATCCAGGATGGGGTGGAATGTCTGGCTCTCACCAGGTTCTGTTATCCAGAATCCCTTACAAACCTCAAACTTTGTGGGGAAAAAAACACATTTTCCTCACATTTCTGTGGTGGAAAGTTCTGGAATCTGCGTGGATCCACAAAATTCCACCCACCCCGCATTCCCCAAAGTCTTTTGAGAAAAATGGTACCTCACTTGTGTGGGTAGGCCTAGTGCCCGTGACAGGAAACGGCCCAAAACACAACGTGGAAACACCACATTTTCACAGTGAAAACTGACCCTTTTTTTGCAAAGTGCCTAGCTGTAGATTTTGAACCCTAGCTCTGCCGGCAACTAGGGAAACTTAGCAAACCTATACATTTTTGAAAACTAGACACCCAGGGGAATGCAGGATGGGATGACTTGTCTGGATCTCACCAGGTTCTGTTACCCAGAATCCCTTGCAAACCTCAAACTTTGTAAAAAAAAAAAACACATTTTCCTCACATTTCTATGGTGGAAAGTTCTGGAATCTGCATGGATCCACAAAATTCCACCCACCCCGCATTCCCCAAAGTCTTCCGAGAATAATGGTACTTCACTTGTGTGGGTAGGCCTAGTACCCGCAACAGGAAACGGCCCAAAACGCAACGTGGACACACCACATTTTCACAGTGAAAACTGACCCTTTTTTGCAAAGTGCCTAGCTGTAGACTTTTAACCCTAGCTCTGCCGGCACCTAGGGAAACCTAGCAAACCTATACATTTTTGAAAACTAGATACCCAGGAGAATACAGGATGGGGTGACTTGTCTGGCTCTCACCAGGCTCTGTTACCCAGAATCCCTTGCAAACCTCAAACTTTGTAAAAAAATACACATTTTCATCACATTTCTGTGATGGAAAGTTCTGGAATCTGCATGGATCCACAAATTTCCTACCACCCAGCGTTCCCCCAGGACTCCTGATAAAAACTGTACCTCACTCGCGTGGGTGGGTCAAGTACCCGCGACAGGCAAGGGCCCAAAACATATTGAGGAGACATCAAAATTACCTATCACAAAACAACCTGGCTTTGCAAGGGGGGTCACCTGGGTTTTTGGCCCCGGGCTCGGCGGCCATCTTGGGAAACCTACCAAACCCACACATTTCTGAAAACTAGACACCCGGGGGAGTCCAGCGAGGTATGGCTTGCGTGGGCCCCCCAACGTTTTCCTACCCAGAATCCCCTGCAAACCTCAAATGTAGCTGAAAAAAATCACATTTTTCTCAAGTATCTGTGTGGGAAAGTTGTGGGATGACCGGGCTGACACAAATTTCCTACCACCCAGCATTTTCCCAGGTCTCCCGATAAAAATGGTACCTCACTCGCGTGGGTGGGTCAAGTACCCGCGACAGGCAAGAGCCCAAAACGTATTGAGGAGACATCAAAATTACCTATCACAAAACAACCTGGTTTTGCACGGGGGTTCACCTGGGTTTTTGGCCCCGGGCTCGGCGGCCATCTTGGGAAATTACCAAACCCACACATTTCTGAAAACTAGACACCCGGGGGAGTCCAGCGAGGTATGGCTTGAGTGGATCCCCCAACGTTTTCCTACCCAGAATCCCCTGCAAACGTCACATTTAGCTGAAAAAACCACATTTCCACATATTTTTGTGTGGAATCACCGTGCCGGCACAAATGTCCTACCCCACAGCGTTCCCCTCAGTCTCCCGAGTAAAATGATACCTCACTTGTGTGGCTGTCCAATGCAGAATTGGCTAAAAAAGTATTTAAAAAAATATTTAGCGCTTAGAATTCTCGGTGCTATACCCTTAATTCCTATGTTTTTGGCTCTTCCCAGTCACAGGCCCTTGCCCCACCCACACAAGTTGAGAAAGAAGCAAAGAAAGAAGGGTTGAAAGAAGGAAAGCAAAATTAAGTTGGGGAAGAAAGAAGGAAAGACTGTAAAAAAGAAAAACTGGTAGGAAAAAACGAATGGAATGAAAGAAACCGAATTAAGAAATATATGAATTGAAAGTATTTAATAAAAAGAAAAAGAAAATGAAGGAAAGACAAATAGGGGCAAAAGAAATTGAGTGAATAAACAAGAGAGGAAAAGGGAAATGAAGCAAGAAGCCAGATGAAAAGAAAGCGGTAGATGGAAAGTAGAAAGGTCAAAACAGAATAAAAGAGAAACTCTTGGATACAGAGTTAAGCAACCAGAGAATACTACATGGAGTCCTAGGAGCAACATAAGTCCAAACACAGGAGGTTTTCTACAGCAAGCAGTGAGCCCTATCAAGAGTACACCCAAGAAAGGAGGATGGGCAGCCATAGCAAAACCAAACATGGAAAATGCTCTGATAGTCCATTCGGGAGTGCTTTGGGGGGGAAGCTCATCGGAATAGGAATTATATAATCACTGATATACCGTGACGGGGCAAGTCTGACAGTGGATCCTGGTGGAGTTAACCTGTTTCTTCCAGTGTGAATTGGCTGGTTTGTCTTCTCACGTTTGATTTTTTGTGGCATACCAAGGGTCCCGGCAACTGAAGTGCTGATGTCAGTTCAGTGCTGATGTTAGCAGTCATCTTCTTGGTTGAACATACCAAAGATAAGTATCACCAACTTTAGAAACACACACTTGCTGTGTTGTGTAGCAGCCATATTGATTGTGTGATCTTGCGCAACAATAAAGAAAAACAAGTGGCACCAACAGTAGAAAAGTGCTGTGTGTGTGTAAGCCACCTTTGGTGTATTTACAACAGTTATTTACTGCTTGAGTCTTTGTTTAACTCAGATTGTAACGTCTGGCAGTCATTTTGGGAGTATTTATTCTGCCTTCACGAGGATCATTTTCAGAGGTGAATGAAGGAGGCATCACAGAAATCTAGTTGTTTAGTAATCCCTTTCCTATTACCATGAAAGGTAAAGTTTTGAACCACATTTTAATTATTTATTTATTTCGAGTTTTATATAGTGCGAACAATACTCTATCAGGTGACAGAGTGCTTTACGAGAGTAATAAAGAAGTTATGATACAAAAACGGTAAGCAATATACAAAAACATGGAAAAGTCATGAGGGAAGTATTGACAAGAGTGATATGAACAAATAGTCAATCATTGGTAATGTCATGAGCAAAGTCCATTGGATCGGGATACGGGTGAAGACACAAGCAAGAAGCAATGACAGACCAGCAGGAGAGAGTCGCTCATGAGGAGAGGGAGGTATGTCCTGAATGTGAGATGAATTTGTTGGATAGTAGTATTTTTACTTCTGTCCTGAAGATGGATAAAGGTGTGTTGCATCTGATCTCGGGAGGGAGAGAGTTCCAGATTTTGGGGGAAATTCTGAAGAAGGATCTGTTGCAGATTTTCTTTTTGTATATTTTTTGTGGCTTAAGTAGTAGGGAGCTTGTGCTTCTGGAAGATCTGTTTCCACCCAATACGGTCAGTTTCTGTGTCAGGTAAGAGGGGGTGCTGTGGTGCAGCCCTTTTCTTTAGGTCATACATGCAATTTTGAGAAGGATCCTAGCCTCATAGGGTACCCATTTCAGAAATTGGAAGTTAGGGGTGATATGATTACTTTTTTTTATCCACTGATGAGCCTAGCTGCTGCATTCAAAGTAGCCTTCAGCAGTGCAAGTGTGATTTTTGGGAGGCCCACTAGGGTGGCGCTGCCATAATCTAATCACGATAACATAAGAACTAAAACCGCTGTTTTGAGGTCTATCAGGGGGAGGAAAGGTTTTAGTTTCCTTAGTGCATGCAAATGGTGGTTAGCTCCTCTGGTGGTGGCACTGATGTGCTTTTGCATGGAGAGGGCATTGTCCAAGATTACACCTAGGGATTTCACAGGGTTGATGATGTGTGGGGTACAGCTCAATGCAGAAAGATGCGGGAGCCAGTCTTTGATGCTAGGGGTGATGGTGGGTGGTGAGATCAATAAGAATTCTGTTTTGAGTACAATGAGTTTCAGGTGGTTATGGATCAGCCAATGTTGTATTTTTGGTAAGGTGTTATTGAGGATATTGATGTCATCGGGAGAGGAGATTTTTATGTAAAGTTGAGTGTCATCCGCATACATGTATTAGGAGACGCGGGTGAGCTTAAGGATTTCGGTTAAGGGCTCCATGTATAGGTTAAACAATGTCGAGGAGAGAGTAGAACCTTTGGGTGCATCAAGCGACACTGGTGACTGATCGGAAAGGGCATTGTTGATTAGGATGCGCTGAGATCTATTGTGGAGGAAGGAGGAGAACCATTTTAGCACAGTACCGGAGAGACTCATCCTGTGTTCTAATAGGTTCAGAAGGGTATCATGATTGACCATGTCGAATGCCGCTTACAAGTCAAGTAGGATTAGGAGGCAAGATTAATTTTGATCAAGAGAGCGTAAGGCATCGTCAACAATGTGGGCCAGGGCAGTTTCGGTGCTATGACCTGGTCGGAAGCCAGATTGACATTGGTCGAGAACTTGGAATTGCTCAATGTGATTGTGCAGCTGTGAGTGAACCATTTTCTAAGAGTTTGGCTAAGTTGGGATGTTGGAGATAGGGCGGTAGTTGTTGGGGTTGGACTTGTCAAGGTTGAGTTTTTTAAGGAAAGGAGTAACCTGTCCACTTTTGAGGCAGTCAGGATTGGAGCCTTGGGTGAGTGAGGTGTTAATTATCATAGTCCATAATGGGAGTAGGAGATGGATGGCCTCGTTGAGGAGTTTGGAGGGAAGGGGGTCGTTGAAATGGTTGGAGTATTTCAGAGAGGTCAATAGTGTTAAGATGTCATTTTCATCAGTTTTAAAACTAGACCAGGCGGTGTTGTTTTAGGAATATGGGGAGGATTTCTCTGGCATTCTTCCTGATTGAGAGGCGGGGGTGTACGGGGGGGTTCGTGATGAAGGAGTTCCATAGAGTTCTGGATCTCGGCAGTGATAAGCATGGTTTTCTCAGCAAAGAAGGAGGCAAAGGTTTTGCAGTTAGGTAGTGTTTTGTTGTCTGGGGATGGGGATTGCTTTTGCAATTCATCTGGTTTTTAACAATTTTGAACAGTTTTTTAGGTTGATTAATTGCCCTGTTGAGTTGATCAAGGTACATTCTTGTGGATTAACAATTTTATGCATGTGGAATTGTGATCATCAGTCTGTGAAATGGTTTTACTAGGATAAATGTAACATTACTGGCATTGGCGTTAGAGGGAAAATCGTGCATACTTGATATGTTGAAACCACTCTGGCAAATTTGTTATGTTTTCTAGGTTCGATAACCAGTACTTACATTAAAAATCCAATGAACATGCAAAACATCATTCCTCCTCCCTATTTTCTTATGCATTAGGGGAGCCTTCTGTAAAATGGGCAAAATGGAAAAACATTTTCTTAAATTATGCCAGTGTTTGTGGCACTAGTATAAGTGCTGAACCGAAATTAGTACTGGTAAAGCACACCTCAGGGCGGAAGGTAAAGAAGTGTTAGAGAACATTGATTGAATGGATTTGAGGTTGTCATGAAGAAATTTGACTTACATTACTAACCACGTGTCAGTAACATTTTGGAGAGGCCCCATTTTGGTCATAGAGTTCAGAAGGAAAATAAATCAGTGGAAGAGTATGTTACAGTTTTATGTTAAAGTTAGCCTATTCTTGCAAATTTGGAGCATTAACCACAGCACACACTAGGGACCAGTTCCTTTTGAACTGCAAAAGTGACAAAACAAAACAGAGTAGTCACAGATGCTAGGAATAAAGGTCTGAGAGTGGTACTAATACATGTAGTCGATGGAGAGGAGAGACTTATTGCCTGTGCCTGCAGAGATTGGAAAGTGGCTAAGGCGAACTATTCCATCATCAAAAAGGGGTGTTGGTTGTATGTTGGGCAGTAAATAAATTCTGATAGGGGGCGTGGCCAAGATGACAGAGTGGTGAGACGCATCCTGCCATCTCTCCTGCAGGTTAGTTTTAACAGCTTAATCCACACCCTTAAGCAATAAGAGGGGCTATGGACAACTGAGGGTTGCTTGGGGGCCTTAAGGTGGCCCCCGCTTGTCTGTTTCAGAGAGGCCAAAGGTGCTGGAGAGACATGGCCCAGGGAGCTGAGGCAGTAGAAGGGTCAGCAGCCGGGCCTGGGTGGGCCACGATCGAGGGCTGTAGGAGCCAGCTGGAAATGCATAGAGAGGAGTCGACGCAGAGGGGGTGCCAGTCCTCTGAAAATTAGGAGATGGGCTCCGTCATGAGAGAGAGAGGCGCTGAGCGGCCGTGGTGGCAGACTGATTATCCTCCTTTCCTATGGGGCCCGACCCCGTGTGAACTGGAATTGTGGATGTGCAGACCCCGCCAGGCTGGTGGTGAGTGTGGGCTAGCGCTGGAAGAGGCGGGGAGGTGCCCACATTGGGGAGTCTCCGTAGAGCATGACACCTGTGGCTGGGCCTCTGGTGTAGGGGCTGGTACCGTGGCCCCCCACACTAGATTTAGAATACAGGTTGCTGGACATTATAGAGTGGCAACCCCAGTGCCCCTGAGAGATGGACCCTATCTGAGAAACCGTTGGGAGCCAGTAGCAGTTCTTTGCTGTGGGCCCCTGAAAACATGCACTGACATCTCCAATAGCAGGGGAGCATTTACACTGGCATAACTCCTGCATTCTTGCACCATCGCTGCAGGGTCTTGTGGCTCTCTTTTAGTTGCTGGAAGTCGCGTCATGATGATCATTGGAGTTTCGGCAGCGGGCCCCTCGGCCTAGCAAGACGGACCTTATATGCAGATTGACATCGCTGTTGCTACTCCGGAGTGATTTTCCCCCATGAGAAAGACCCCTCCCCTTGGGATTGTGGGAGTTAGCGAGCCACGGCATACATTGTTAAGGGTGAGGGCTCCCTAGGGCTAGCGGTGCTTCAAGCGAAGCGGGGTGACTCCCCTCATGCCCCTCAAGAAGAAGAAGTCTCCCAGTAGTGGCCTCCTCGACTACTTTACAGATCTTGGCTGAGACCCGTGGCTCCTGAAGACCGCGGGACCTCCCTCCTCTTCGATTCTAGCTCCATCATGGCACTTACTAAATCTGACCTGCTAGATAGCTCCACACTTTTAAGACCGAACTCCGAGACAAACTTCGACAAGACCTCACCAAAGGCCTCGCTGACCGAGGCTCAGACCTGGGTGCTAAAATAACTGAACTAAGAACCGACGTGCATTCAGTGGGCCAGCGGATCCTGGAGACTGAGGATCGGCGGAGGGTCTGACAGCAAGCCAGTCCACCACAGCAGAGAGATGTACCACACTGGAGGAGCAACTTAAAGGAGCCATTGATAAGCTGGCTAACCTCAAGAACCACTTGAGGGGAGAGAACCTGCAGATTAGATGACTAAGAGAAGAGATCCCAGACTCAAATTTTGCAACTTTTGTTGTAGAAATGTTCTCATCCCTTCTGGGCAATGAACACCCTGAAACACGCATAGATAGATTACATTGCGCAGGTCCCAGGTGACAGATCCGACAGCAGAGGCCCAGGGACATGCTTGTTAAATTCCATTCTTTTACCAAAAAGAGGAGGTCCTACAGCAAGCTAGAAAGGTGGGAGAAGTCAGCTTTCAGGACTACTCCTGCACAGTCTACCAAGATTTCTCTCAGCTTACCCTAGAGCAGAGGTCATCAATCTGTGGGGCACGACCCCCAGCAGGGCCCTGGAGTCCTGGAAAGGGGGCGGTGCATTCCCAAGCTTCACTTGTTCCTGCAATCCAAAACTTTTGCTTCCCTTTTGGAAAAAGACAGCCATCCTGGGAAGGCTAAGTTAGATCGTTATCAGCTGCTTGCCTGAATGAAATGCAAATCAGTTAATCTGCAAGTGTAAAGGATGCTTCAAGCAGTTCTGGCTTTAATTGATCAAATAACTCCTAAGTTTGTGATGACAAAAAAACAAATCTTTGAGTGGTAGTGCAAAGAGTTAACAATTGGGCTGGGAAGGGCTTGCTTTTAATTTTACCTGCATTTACACAGCCCTTTGTACCCCTAAAGAGGTGTTGAAGGGATCGTTATGTAAAAAAAAAGAAATTGCATTACATACGCTCTACTATTACTAAAATCTACATTTTGGAAGCACCATTTTATGGTATAACTGTTTGCACGTTTTGCAGCATTCTATCTTACAATGTGTGTAATGCAAGTATAAAATAATGACTTACATATTTACAGTGCTTTCTGTCAGAGGCTGGGACCTCGTTGCACTAAAAATTCACATCACTATTATCCACTGCACCAATCAAGATTTAATTCTGTGTCTCTCTGGTTACACACAGACCTCTGCAGTGCATTAACTAATAGAAGTTTCATAATGTACTGCAGTGCATTTCCCACTGACTAACCCGTTTTTTATTTATTTTTCATTTATGCTGTCCATTATTTTATATGTAGATAGCCGATGGTGAAAGACTAAAAACCTACAGAATATTTTGGTGCTTATTTATGAGAGGCTTGCATCGCCAGAGCATCACTTTTTTGATGCTCCGGTGGTGCAAACATCTCAACCATACCTATGAGGCGGTGCAAAGTCACCCTGCATGGCTTTGCATGGCATCATAGTTATGGAGTAAGACATAGCAGCGCAAGCCACTGCGTTGCCTTATTTTGTGTCAAGGAGGTGTTCCATGGGCTTTGCGTCGGGTTCCCACGCAACACCCATGGATTTTGATGCTGCCCCATATTTACAAAATCACATAAACCTGGGGCAGCTCCAAAAATTGACGCCTCCCCAGTGGAGGCGTAACGAGGAGAAATGTTTTCATTTCTCCTCGTTTTTCCTCCTTCCATGTGGGCTGCATTCTGCAGCTCACATATAAAGAGGAAAACGTCTCTCGGGATTGTTTCTGTGAAGGAAGGTGCCCCTTCTGTACAGAAACAATCCTGCCTATGTTGGTGCTAGGCAGCAATTTGTGTGCCAACGCAAGGGAAAAGGATAAAAATGCACCGTATTTCATAAATATGGTGCATTCCTGCCCTTTCACATTGGCATAGGGCAGCGCCGCAAGAAGACTTGCGGCATTGCCCTACGCCAATTCCTCATAAATGAGGCCCTTTGTTTTTAGCTACACCTTTGACTACACCCCCACGCTCACTGACCTTTGGTTTGCTAAACACTGTTTAATATTATTTCAACACTGTAAAAATTATTTGCTGTGGGAATTGGGGGCTTTTATAGTTGTCGATGATGAGGAGTACCAGGTTCTAGAAATTTTTGTCAGAAGGGGGTCCTTACTCCTAAAAATGTTTGACAAGGGGGTCTCAGCATCAAAACGTTTGAATACCTCTGCCCTTGAGTGTTGTGTCCCGTTTCGCCCGATCATGAAGAAACTCCGAGAGGATGGCATCTGATACAGGGTGATACATCCCTTTGGTCTATCCTTTGAAATTGAAAACAAGCTCCATGTCATCACGGAGGTTTGGAGCGCGGCAGTTTTGCTAGGACTGCCCATGGGGAACTCATCCTGGGACTCGCAGTTGAGGGGTTTGGGGTCAGAGTCCCTGCTGCAGGAGGGAGGCCCCTGACACTGGAGCCACCCAGAGAGCCGCAATGGCACCCGCCTGACTTCAGGGGATCAAGACAGCTTCTGAAGTGAACCCTGGGCCTAATAGACAGATCCCACAGACCAGAGCCGCCCGAAGGGCAAGAACTGCTGACTGACGTGTGATGCTCAGGGGATCAAGAATGGCTCCGGTTCCACCTGTCTCCGCACCCTGGATATGCCAGCCAACTGCGCAGCCCCAGTTGCAGAACTGTCCCCATGAACCCATGACATATAATGCAGAGTTGAAATATGAATAAATACCATTTGGAGTAGGATGGCCCCAGGGTTTAGACCCCTATGCGGTGGCCGGTCGGGGACGTGTCACCTTCGAGATGACAGGAGTCTGCCTGCACCTCTTCTTTCCTTACTCTAACCAGCATAGAAGCATAGTTACTAGCAGATAAAGACATATGCCTGGCCTGGCAAGAGCTGGTGGTAGCCAAGTTGTTTATCGCTTGCAGTCTTGTGGTACCTGTACGGAATACATCTAGTCGGGGTTGCTGGACCTGTTGGGGAGGAGGGCCTCCTAGCTCTCAGGCCGATGATGTCGGGGGCCTGATATCGCCTTCACTCATAGACCTTTATGAGAAGACAGTTGTCTCCTTGTTGCTTTAATTATTTCATGGGTTGTCGCCTTTTGTGGTTTCCTAATTATTACTTTATTTCATGATAATATACGTTTTTTGTTCTTGGGGTGGGGCAGTGGCCACCGCACCGATGATTGGTTTCATGTTGAGTCTTGGCTGCGCATCTCACACAGGTTTCTGTTCCCAATCTATAGATGTTTCAAATTGCTACACTTAATACATAGGGCATGAACTCACCCAAAATATGAGGAGCCATATGGCGGACCCTTCGGGAGTCCTACCCAGACATCATATGCTTCCAGGAGACCTATCTCCTACGGAAAGACCAGGGGAAACTTAAACACAATGTACATACAACAGCCTACTATTCTTCGTCCAATACCAAGCAACGGGGGGTGGCAATTTTCCTGAGACTCAATCTCCCTTTTGTAATCGCCCACTCTAAAGGAGACAGAGATGGTAGACACCTCATACTGGCTGGGTCACTGGAGGGAGGCCCCATCACTTTAGCCACTGTTTATGCACCCAGTTCGGCACATGACCCAATCCTTTTGCAGTTCTTGGAGGAGTTGTCCGGAGTGGCCCGAGGGAAGATTATCCTTAGTGAAGATTTTAATATGTTGTGGGATCCAGGCAGGGATAGGCAAGTAGAAGATGGGACACATGGTGGAACTTTTTCTAAACGGTTGAAGAAGGCTCGGGCAGAGCTAGGCTTGCAGGGTACCTGGTGGCAAACACACACGACAACTGCTCCTAGTGATTCTACTCCCACGTCCATCGGACACACTTGCGAATTGATTATATTTTACTGAGCAATGCCATAATGGGATTGATCTATATTGGGCTATTAGCATTCTTTGATCAAGCTCCTGTCTTGATCTGGCTGGATCTAGGGACACAGAAACGACCTTGTGGCTGCCAAATCCATTCGTCCTTGTTGAGGGACCGGATAATTAGAGACAAAATAGGTCAACAAATCAATGAATACTTTGAACTTAATGAGAATACTAAAGTTTCTATCGCCAGGGTCTGGGGCACCTTTAAGGTATCAGTCATCAGAGGCCCGGCTGTGGCAGAGCATTTTAGACTCTGTAAGCTTGAGGTGCAACAGCTGGAGCGAGAAATCCAGGAGATGGAAAAAGAGTGCCGCGTCACCGGTTCCCTTATTATGGGCAGAGGCCAGCTTCGCCTGCACTTTACCAACAAGGCGGAGCTTTCCCTCCTTCACCTTAAGAAATTCTCCTATGTCACGGGTGATAAAGTAGGCACCCAGCTTGCTAGGGCTTTGAAGGGCAAAAGAGAAAAGGAGTATGTAAGGGAGATCCTCTGCAACTCCTGGTATCTGTACTTGCAGATGTGGAAAAGGCTAAAGAATTTAGATGCTTTTATCCAAACCAATATCTTGGGGATCCCCCTCCTCGGGGCATCAGGAGGCCTTCCTGCAAAAAGTGCAAATTCCAGACACACAGATGTTCAGAGGGATTCACTGGAGGGACGGATTCTCCCTGAGTAGGTCACACAAGCTATTAAATCTCTGAAATTTAATAAGACCCTAGGCCCAGATGGCCTTACGGCCTAGTTTTACAAAACATGCCCTTCCACTTCAGAAAATGGGCTTGGGTCCCCAGTTTGTATGGATGATATTTTCCAATTATGTGCGCCTCCCAGCCAGAGTTACCCTTTCTACTCCCTTCTTTCTCTCCAGAGGCATCAGACAGGGATGCCCCCATCACCTCTTTTGTTTGCCCTCTTTATAGAACCTCTAGCTTGTTTGATCTGGCAGTCTGCAGCTGTGACTGGAATCATGTTTGGGCCGCAAGAATTTACAAGCTTGCTCAATGCCAATGATGTACTTCAAATGGTGTGTTCCCTGAGCACTTCACTCCCACCAGTTGTAGAACTACTACAAGCCTTTAAGCTGGCCTCTGGCTACAAGATCAACTATGACAAGTCAGAGATTTTGAACTAGGGAAGCGGCCAGGCTGACTGCGCTTCTCATAATCTGGTGGGCCAAGTCTTCCATTAAGTATTTGAGAGTTCGACTTTCGCAGGACCATTGAGAACTTTTCCATACCAACTCCCCCTCTGGAAGCAGCTATCATAAAATATTTAAACATTTGCGGAATCTGATGCTCTCTGACTAGGCAGAATTAACGCAATAAATATGATCGTACTCCCACGCCTTCTCTACCTGTTCCAGGCCATCCAAATATGGGCAGACCTACCTACTTGAAACTAATCCAATGGCAACAGATGTCTTTCTTATGAAGGGAAATAGCACCCAGGCTCTTTCAGAAATTACTGATCCAACCAAGAGAGTCAGCTGGTTTGGCTGCTCCCAGTATTAGCCACTACTATGCCGCAGCTCAATTATGGCTGGTAGTGGAGTGGTCCATTGTGGTGTCTGAGAAGAATTGGTGGTTGATGAACCATGCCGCTGTTAGGTGACCTCTTTGGGACATGGTATGGCTGAACAGGTGCTACAGACCCCCCCCCCAACGCATACATCAGCACCCTAGTGTCCCCCAATCGCAAGATATGAGACTTGTATGTGGGGTTGTGTGGTCTAGTGTCCGATCCATCAGCTCATACTTCCATTCACTACAACACAGCTTTCACCCCAGCCAAGGAGGGTCAATCTTTTCACAAATGAATGGAGGGAGGCTGTAAAAGTATCTCTAATATGTATGACAAAGCAGTCCCCAAGACATTTTTGCAATGTAAAACATCATTCGATCTCCAGGAGTCTGAATGACTTTGCTATGTCCAGATCCGACTTGGGTGACACACCCCTCAATTCGAGCTGGGGCTACCAGAGCCAAGACATCGTTTCAGACACTGTTCCTTAAACTAGTGGGTACCAAAGGAACAATTTCTGTATAAGCTTTTATTGGCGCAAACGCCTCAGCACCATGGCATCACAACAGGGAATCGGAACGCATCCTGGGAATAAGGGTCACAAATAAACGCTGGAAGTGACTTGGCAGGATAGTCACAATTCCTCCATTTCAAATCAGGGACGGAAAATACACGACAAGATATGGTACAGTTGGCATTACACCCCCCACAGGTTACATTGCATGTATCGCAATGCTTCTCCTAGATTCTGGAGGGGATGAGGACTGCTATAAGAAGCACTGCACATATATAGTGGGAGTGCTTGGTGATCCGTCCCTTTTGAGAGGGCGTTTTCAAATTATTACACAATGTTCTGGGCTACCCGATCCCCTCATCGCCAGAGGTGATGCCTCTAAATCTTAAAACTGCAGACTTAAGAGTGATGACTAACCACGAGTGGCAGATGAGTCTTCAGTGCCTAGGGGCTGCGAAACTGACCATAGCTCACAATTGGAAGAAGGCGGAGTGTCCATCACTCATTCACTGATATCACAGGCTGTGGATCCTACTTGCTATGGAACATTTGGCTAGTAATATGAATGGCATTAATTTATTATATGACATCAAATAGAATTCGTTATATGTTCAGCTGAGTGGTGGCCCTCCTAACTCAGCCCTTCCACAACGCAGGACGGCCTTTGGCCTTTTTTCATTGACATGGCTAGGTAAGCTTTCATTTCTATTTTCATTGACACTCCTGTCTCGAGTTTCGGAAGGGACTGATCACAAGCCAATGCTTGAAATCTTTTCTAAAAAAGGATTAAATCAAATTTTGGCTAGAATTCACAAGTGGGTAGTGGACCTGCAAGAATATATGAGTATATCTCACAAGTAGAAAATTGTGCAGCTGATTGCTGTTCTAGACTTGTTAGTATTGATGAAGATAATGAGCAATCAATCAATCAATCAGGGGTTTGTAAAATGCGGCTACTCGCCCGTAGGAGTCTTAAAGCACTGAGCGGGGGGTGGCTGCTGATCTGTCTGGGCGCAGGGGTTCAGTCAAAGAGCCAGGTCTTGAGATCCTTCCTGAATCGGGTCAGTGACGGGGATTGCCTGAGGTGGAGAGGCAGGTTGTTCCAGGTCTTGGCAGCAAGGTAGGAGAAGGATCTTCCTCTGGCTCTGGTCTTGTGGATCCATGGGACAGTGGCCAGGGCCAATTGGGCAGAGCGAAGGTGGCTGGTCGGCACGTGAAATAAGAGGCGGGGGTTCAGATGTGCTGGTCCTGTGTCATGCAGGGCTTTGCAGGCATGTGTGTGGAGCTTGAAGGTGATTCTTTTGTTGACTGGGAGCCAGTGCAGTTCTCAAAGGTGTTCGGTAATGTGGCTGCGACGGGGAAGGTTGAGGACCAGTCTGACTGCTGCGTTTTGAACATTGTAGTTTCCTGAGGAGTTTCTGGGTGGTGCCGGCATAGAGTATGTTGCCGTAGTCGAGTCTGCTGGTGAGGAGTGCATGGGTGACTGGTTTTCTGGATTTGGTGGGGATCAATCTGAATGTCATTCGAAGCAGGCAGAGCATGTGGAAGCATGATGAGGATACAGCGTTGATCTGGCAGTTCATAGTGAGCGATGAGTCCAGTATAATGATAGGGTGTGGCGGATGTAGTGTGGTCTGGCGAAAATGTTTGTGTTATTATGAGCGGAACTATATTACAGGATGGATGGAGTAATAAACGTAATCAAAATTGGATTTTTGTAAAATGCTGCAAGTTTCCAGTTGAGGGTTGACCATATAAAAAAAATGGTGAACAACTCAATCAATTCGTATTGGGTGGTCAAAGATGACTTGTCTTTGCATGATGGGTTGTTATTCACAGGAGACACCTTAGTAACACCTGGTATTTTATATGACAATGTGTTTGACATGGCTCATAACGGTCCTTTAGGAATGGTAAAAACCAATGCTAGGACTCATGCTGATTTCTGGTGTCCTGGACTTGATTTGTAAGTAGAGAGAAAATTCAGAGAATGTCATGAGTGCAAGGAAAGTGATAAAATTAATGAAATAAGAACAGCTCAGCTGGTGTGTAGATGTCTACCCAAAGGACCGGCGCAAGAGATAGCCAAGGATCTGTTTTCCCCCGTAATAGGTGAGAATTCTACTCCTTATTTATTTGTGGTAGTAGCTCTTTTTCCAAGGTAGCCAGAAATTGGGTGTATTTCAGATATTTTTTCAGGA
Organism: Calotriton arnoldi; assembly: GCA_963921515.1. Classification (NCBI taxonomy): domain Eukaryota; kingdom Metazoa; phylum Chordata; class Amphibia; order Caudata; family Salamandridae; genus Calotriton; species Calotriton arnoldi. The sequence goes on from CAWUFW010000669.1 coordinate 1,024,930, forward strand.
ACTGTTAAACATTTCGTTTTTAGACCAGAAGGTGCCCCTATGGTATATTGACAGATAATGTAGTACAATTTTGCTCCTATGAATGTAAGAAGTTCTTATATCATCACTCATGAGAAGACCTCTCTCTACCATCCACAAACTAATGGAATGGTAAGAAGATTTAATAAAACCATGAAAGAGGGATATCAGATTGCCAAGCCCTGTAGACTAGACAGGAAGAAAGAAGTCAAAATTAATTTGGCTGCCTGTTTAATGGCTCCTCATGCTACCACTGGCCATTCTCCATTTGTTCAGAGGAAGGTAGCCAAATTCAAGATTGGTTCATGGTTGGTTAAAATGCAATATGGGTTGGGTTAGTGCATCTGTTGAAGATGAGTGGAAAAAATGTGAACTTCACAAAATGGATGAAACAGAGAGAGAGAGTCTGACATAACACATGCAGTTGGTAGAGTAAATGAGGATGTTGGAGGATGGGTTAAGATTAGGGCTCCCGCTGGCTCAAAACCTTGGTTAAAGTTCTCTTTTTTTTTTTTTAAATAATCTTTATTATTTTATTTTACATACATTTAGCCCCCCTCCCTCCCCCCTTCTCAGACATTTACATTTCGGCATAATGTTATTACATAAATCAAAATGTTGAAGTATCACATACTTAATTCATCTAGTGCAGCTAAATTCATCACAGCTAGTAATTACAATACTGGATTATTCCCTGCTATATTACGTTATTGTACAATTAGCACCGCTAGGCATCTAGCCTGCTCTTTCTTGAATTTGCATCCATTGGCTTAGGGGATCCCATATATCCAACCCTTTTTTCCGTTTTTTTCGTCCTTTCCTTCTATAAATAGCAACCTCTAAGCTACGAGTTGCCAGCAGTCGGGCACGCCATTGTTGGTATACTGGCGGTTTTGGATCCAACCAAGCGGAGGCTATGCAAATTCTTAAAACTGCCATTGACACAAAAATCAGTCCTTGCATGCTTTTTGGTCGAATATCTCCACCTATACCAAGCATTATTTCTCCCACAGTAATTTCTATTCTTACATTAAAGATCTCCGATAAGAAGTCAGATATTTCAATAATCAGCTCCTGTAGTGCATCACATGCTGCAAATATATGTACAATGTCAGCTTCATATAAGGCACACCGTGGACATACTGTTCCCTTACCGGACCCCCACTTGGCTATCTTGCTTGGTGTATAGTACAGTTGAAAAAATGTCTTGTAATACTGGGCTTGTAATCTCGCAGACATCAATATAGACTGTGATAATTCATACGATTTAAAAAAGGTTTCAGACGTGATCCCCAATTTATCCTGCCATTTAAAAAGAAATGTATTCAAATCGTCTGGAAGTGAGGCCATCATGCATCCATAAATTTCTCCAATTTTTACTACTCTATTTTTGCTTATAATTTCCATAGTTTGGATTTTTTGAAATTTAGATCTGCCACCCCTTTCTTTGAAAGAAAATCCCTGATTTGAAGGAATTTAAAGAAATCCCTATAATCTAATGTATAGTAATTTCTTAGTTCTTCGAATGATTTCAGCCCAAAAGTAGAGTAAAAACACCCTAATTGTGTGATCCCTGCACTTATCCATCTATTCATACATACATCATTGAATATCTCAGGGAGATTGTTGTTTTTAGATAATAATGTATAAAACGATAGCCTCCCAATTCCCAATAATTTGGGCACGTTGTTCCAGGCTTTATGGATACCAACAAGTGTTTTAAAACGAACTTTTTTAAAATAGCTGTCGTATGAGTGCCGCCATAAGTACCCGCTGACTTCATTACCCAGAATACGTTCTTGCGGTGTTGGTATGACACTGTTTGTCCGATTATCCCTGTTTACAGACAATAGTTCATTACAGTAATTCAAGATCGTGGCCCAACAATACAGTTTAAGATTGGGGAGGGCTAAACCACCTCTATCTTTAGGCAAAGTAATGAATCTGATTGCTCTGCGAGGTCTTTTATATCCCCAAATAAACCGTGAAAACATGTTTTCTATGGCTTTAAACCATTGTGGTGTAAACTCTAAACAAATTGTCCTGAAAAAATATAAAAATTTTGGGGAAAAAGCATTTTAATCACGTTACACCTGCCCCCTATAGATAGATGTAAATTGTTTAGTCTACTAAGGTCTTTTTCCGTATGTTGTATTAATGGATCAAGATTAACCTTCACTAAGCTATCTAAGTTAGCCGTTATGTTGACACCCAGATACATAGCTTTTTCCACTACTTGATCATCTCTCATCGTGAGTTTGTTATTAAGAACTATCTGGGTTTTATCTTGATTCAGCTTGTACCCGGATACCTCTCCAAAGAGTTTAGCCTCATCCTCTATTGCCTTTATTGCGGCGACTGGATCGTTAGTGACCAACGCTATGTCATCCGCATAAGCCAGTGTTTTAGTATCCCAAGTTTGTGACCGTATTGGTGGAATTAACAAATTATTTTCGAGTCTGCAGATAAAGGGGTCAATAAATATCGCAAATAATAGGGGCGAGCATGGGCACCCCTGTCTTGTCCCTCTAGTAATATCTATCTTCTCTGAGACTGACCTATTTACCATCACTACAGCCTCTGGTGTTGTATATAGCATTTGGGTTGCTTTAATAAAAGGCTCCCCTTTACCACTTCTCGACATTGCTGTCCAAAGGTATTTCCAGGAGACCCTGTCAAAGGCTTTCTCGGCATCCAACAGTATGAGTGCCATAGGGTCTCCTGCAACCTCAGCAATGTCAAAAAGTGTGATCACTCTTTGGACATGGTTGGTAGTAGACCTCCCAGGGATAAACCCATGCTGGCGACCAGATACGATTTTATGAATAATTGGTGGCAAACGACTGGCTAATAGTTTTGAATAGATTTTTGAGTCACCGTTAATCAGGGTGATGGGACGATATGATCCGAGTTCTGTAACATCTTTGTTCTTTTTTTTTTAAAACACGATTTTAGCTTGAGACCATGATCCCGGGGGTCGACCACCCTGAAAGATATGTATGAAAAGATCACTTAAGATTCTCTTTAGAGGCTTAAAGAATTTTACATAAAACTCTGTGGGTATACCATCCATCCCAGCTGCCTTCCCCTTAGCTAGACTATTCATTGAAAGTAAAATGTCTTCCCACTGTGGTATAACATCCAAACTGTCTTGATCCTCTTGCCCTATTCTTAGGGATGTGGTCTGATCTAGATATTCCTCAATCTTATCCTGTCGTATACCAGTCTCCTCATATAAATCTTGATAGTATCTTTGAAATGCAGCTCTTATCTCTTTAGAATCAGTCTTTCGTCCATATCTCGGGTCTTTAATCTCCCTTATTAAGTTGGCTGTATTTTGTTGTCTAGTACGTACAGCCAATTGATGACCAACTTGTTCACTCAGCTCATACGTAATTTCCCTATTCGTTGTGGCCTTAATTATCGCTTTTTCCGTAAAGATATCGGTAATAGCATTTTTAGCGATTGACACCAATTTGAATTCCCTTTCAATTTCCCGTCCCTCTTGTACAGCCCTTATCAGACCCTCCTCGACTATAGCCAGATTTCTTTGTAGTGCCCCCATTTCCTGTTTAGCCTTTTTATTAAGATTTAGTGAAAATCGTAGCGTCTCCCCTCTTATTCCCGCTTTCATAGCGTCCCAAACCACCTCAATCGAGGTGCTGCCTAGATTATCTTTCAAGAACTCTGATATCCATTTATTCATATGTTGGTAATATTCCTTATTTAGCAACAAAGCTCTCTCAAAGGTCCAGATTTTCAACTCACTGTTCATTCCTCCATCTTCTAGGTTCATAATTAAAGGATTATGGTCCGATAAAACCTGTGGTAATCTGTCTATTGAGCAACTAGAATTTATGGTACTCGATACAAACATATAATCTAATCTAGCGAATTTTACATGTGGATTAGAGAAAAACGTAAAGCCTGGATCATTTGGATGTTTTGTTTGCCAACAGTCTATCAAGCCATGAGTTTGGCATAATTCTTTGAGGGCCTGGAATACTTTTGGTTTCCTCCCCTTGTATGTAAATCCAGGATCTAATGACAAATCACACGGGAAGTTTAGATTATAATCGCCGCAAACTATCAGTGGGAGTGGCCAATGGGCCAGTTCATTGGAGATATATTCCAATACGCTCGGATCATCCATAACACTTCCGTATATTGTACATACTGTCATTTTTTTATCATTGTTAAATTGACATTCTATAATTGCCCATCGCCCATACTTATCAGCCGATGACCTAGTAAATTGTATCTCGCTCCCTTTTACCAGAATGGCGACCCCCCTGGTCCTTGTACCCTGTGTTGTTGCCGTAATCAATCTATATCCTAGGGTTTTAAGTAGGTGCCGTTGTGACCCCTCGATGTGAGTCTCTTGAAGACAAATAATATTAGCCCCTATTGCTTGTAAGCCCACAGCTACCCTTTGTCTCTTTTTCGGATCGTTAAGACCACAAATATTGATAGTGAGAATCTTCAGTTTAACTATTGAAAACTATATCTTTACCTGACTGCTTATTAATCTCCTTTAGGATTACTGACCCTTTATGCCATTCCTGGTTTTTAATCTGCTTCTTATACCATAATTCACTTTTCTTAGTTGCACAATTTATATCCATCTGCTGTCTGAGATCTCTCTTCCCCCCCCACCCACACTCCAACCCCCCTCCCCCACCCTTCTTAAGGCAATCAGGCTCAATCCTGAGCCTGTGTGACAGAGTCTGGATCAACCTCACCACTCTCCACCCTCCTCGCTTCCTCCCGTGCTCAAAATCACAAACAACAGCAAAAAGAGAAAAAAAAAACCCCTCATTATACTAAGAAAGCAATTTTGCAACCCACACATATTTTACCAGTTGAGGCCTTCCTAAGTAAGTAAACATTTCAACCAACCAAATCATTCCATATTACAGTATATGAAATATCTTAGACTCTGCTTCCTTAATCCCTCACATGGTATAGCAGCTATTATTTATTTACTCTCGGTAGTCCTGTTCTTCGCTGTTGAGATCTCATCTAACAATTTCTGGGCTTGTATTTCAGATGTGAAGTAATAGTTCCGCCCTTGAGAGATGACTTTTAGCTTAGCCGGGTTCTGTAGGAAGACTGAAGCTCCGGCTTTTTGAAAAGGAGTTATAAGTTGCCTGAGTCTCCATCTCCTTTCCACGGTGGCATGTGCAAAATCTGGTTTTGCGAAAAAGGAGTAGTTCTCCCACTTCCTCTTCATGTTGGGTCTAGCAAGATCATACACGGCCTGTCGGAGCAAGAAATTTCCAAAGTATATTAAAATGACACGAGGGTACGCTTGAGTGTTCGTAGAGCGATTGGGTAATGTCAAAGGAAATCTATGTACCCGTTGAATTTCCTTATCCCACTCCCAGTGTGCTAATTCTGGTAGGGAATTTTTCAGCAGGGTTATTGTAAATTTCCTAATATCATTGCCTTCGCTATTTTCTGGTATTCCCAACAGCCTCAGGTTATTGTGGCGTTGACGATTTTCTGCCTCTTCTAATTTCCACATTACATCCTTCAGCGTTTTCTCTTGCGAGGACGCCTGTTCTTTCAGAGTGTCCACAGTATTTTCTAGATCCTCTGTGCGTTTTTCCACCATGTTTAGTCTCTCTGCAATCTCTGTGCAAGTTTTCCCAATTTTACGCATTGTACCTTGTAGCTTCTTCGAGGCTAGCCGTGCTTGGCGGTTTTCAGTTTTGGCCTAATCTCGGAACGATCTTAGGGATTGGAAGATCAGCGAGAGGGAAGGCTCTTCAGCTTCACCATAAGCTTTTTGTGCGGCCAAGCCAGTCGGCTGTTCTCTAGTGGGTTTTCCTTTCTCATTTGAGCTGTTAGAAGGTAACAACTGTGTTGCTGAATAGTCCCATCCTAGTTCTCCTTCTTCTTCTCCCAACAATTTCTTGTGGTTGCTCTTTTTCCCTAACGACCCCCGTTTGGTTCTCTTGGATATCCTTCTCTCGTCTTGCTGGCTGTAGTTACTCGTGGAAGAGTCCCCACATTCCACATCATTGCTAATACTTGAAAGTTCAAACTCTGAGTCTACTGATTCTTCATTTAGAGAGTAAAATTTCTCCAAGGAGTCTGGAGAAAGATATCCCACCTCTTGGCTCCTTTTCTGTATAGCCCCTTCACTGAGATCATGCTGTTGCCCGTCACACGTCTGCTCGGGCTTATTTGCCATCTCTGGGGTCTCTTCAGTCGGGTTATTTACACTTTCTTTGGGGAATCTGTCTTTATCCGGAATTTCTTCCTTGTCACTATCTTCTCTTTGGAGGGCCCTATTGAGCGCTTCAGGCGTTCCTAGTACAGTATCATCACAGCATGACCCCCAAGAGGGCCTTCCTTCCTCCAATGAACCCAGTGAATTATCCAGAAGAATATTCTGAGAATTCTTCGTGCCTATTACATCTTCACTGGCAGCCAGCCCGTTTTGTTCACCCAGTTGCCCTTGTATTACCATCTCCGGCCCCTTCTCTTTCTCATTGTCCAAGGGTAAAAACAAGCTAGTTATCGCAACCTGTTTTTTCCCCCCTGCTCCTCCCAGTGGCAAACCTCTCAAATCAGTGATTTTGGTGACCTCTGTTTTATCTTTGTTCTTATCCAGTTTACCCCCCTTACCAGAGCGTATTTCAGTTTTCCTTAGGTCTGTATCAGTTTTTAGGTCACTTTCCTTTCGAGTAGTAGACAGCGCATTCGAGCGCGTCTTACCTCGACCTCCTCGCACTGCCATGGCCTCCGTGCAGTGATCTCCGTGGCTTCCCCTGGCGTCCTCGTTGCTGGCCAACCCCAGCCGGCTGCCGGCACAGATTCTCCCTCTGGAAACTGTCGTCAGAAGCAGCCGAGCGAGTGATTCCCAGCACGTACAGCAGGCTGGCTTGTATCGATGCTCCCCCTGTCTCTGGGCTCCGTCAAGCCTCCGGAACCATCGGGCCCATCGGATACTTTCTATCACTCGCATTACTTCACAGTTCCTTCGGTTCAACACTACGACGGAGCTCTTCGCCTCTGGAACATCCTCCCATTGCTTTCATGCCGGTTTGCATACCATTCATTCCATTCTACTCGGGTAAGAGCACAGCGAGGATCGGGCGGAGCGGAGGTGAGTGAAAGCGATCTCACTCAGACGCCATCTTGCCCCACACTCTCCCGTCTTGGTTAAAGTTCTCAAAGGCAAGTCATTAAAATTGTCAAGAATGCTTCGAAAAAATTAATTTGGCAGGATTTGGAATCTAAGGAGAGTGATTCTTTTGAAAGGGTATAAACAGGAACAGAAGAATGAGGACTCTGGAGTCAACAAAGTCACTCTACTAAGGGTGTAAACCTGAGTTCTAAAATTAGAAATCCTTCTCACATTCTGAGCCCTAAAGGAATTACAAGGAGACCCAGCTATTTGAAATATTATGTACAAGTCTTACTGGAATCTTAAGTTTTGATTGCAAAATAACCTGCATATTTTTTTCAGTGTTTTATCAATAAGGAGGGAAAATGTGTGGCACCTCGCTTGCTCTGCTCATGCTTGCCGTTGATGTTTTACTTAGTTACAGTTCTAGAATGTTGGGGGGTTCCTTGGGGAAAACAACAATTGCTTGTAGCGAGTGGCTGAGGTGGATTACAGAGTATAACTGCTTCATAGTCACTCATTCTTAAGTGTCTTCTTTTCCGAGAGGGTTAACCAGAGGGATGGGGTGGAAGAGGAGGGATGCCCAAAGCCAATCCTATAGCTTCAGTGGAGATGAAAAACCGCCATGCCAAACCACAAAGACTAGTTCAAGGCTGGCCTGTCGAAACAAAAAAACAATGGGGAAATATCTACTGTAGGAAGCAAATACAAAAAATCGCAAGGGACAAATGTTTGATATTGCCCCAGTGAAATTTAAGATCCTGCTTTAGCATAACTGCAACTGATCAGTCCTAATCAATGCTACCAAGTTGTGTCAATATCTGACGCATATAGCCTCGCTCTCGTGCCTGGCATTGTAGGTGAGAATATTTTTTAATAGCTTTCTCAGCGCTGAAAGTTTATTTTTCTGTATTAGTTTGTGTACACTCACTATCATCTTTGTTTCATTCTCATCACATGATTGCCGTTGGAACCCTATGTATGAATATATATATATTTGTATCTTATCTGTACTTAGAGTCTTCAAATGGCATATGAGCTGAATTCATTTAACGTTCCAAATGCATGCATTACTGTAATTATAGCACAGATAATACATACAAGCCACAGTAGATAAGTGACAGATCACGCTGTACAGTGTAGGTTGCAGGGAAGCCCTGAGTGCTTGGTGATTAATTAGCATCAGGGCTCATGTCTCTCTTGAGTCATCGCTTCACTGTAGGATGGCACATGGAGTGAGGGGATAACATATGGATGGGAGGGAGAAATAGGGACCACTCATATGGCTGAGGAAGGGGGAATGGAGGACAAGCTCGGTGAGAGGTGAGAGTGCTAACCATTTCCTCTGTTCTTTTTCCCATTATTTTTTAGATAAGCACTTAGGACCTAATTCACAAAGAGCCTCCGTACTCGAGAATTCTCATTGCAGAGATTCCACCCTGAGTGCGGAGACTCCCACACGACTGCAGGGCTAACGCCATGAGTGCAGAGGAACCTTTGTGAAACAGGCCCTTAGATTTAGGAAATAAATCAATGGACCGGAATAAAGTGGAGTAATTACCAGTGGCTGAGATTAACTCAAGCATTCAGCCCATAGCTTTTTTTGGTTTTCTATGCACTCACAACAGTGGCCATTTAGAGACTTAGAGACTACTTCTGGGTATGCTCCAGAAGCCGCCCTTGCCGCTTCTCCATCACTAAACTGTGCAGTGCTTGGCTTGGATATTTTGTACCATTCCTGGCGTTCAGTGCTTTTTAATATCACACAGGAATGTGGTTAGCAAGTTTATTGAAGAGGAAAAGACCATAAAACCGACCCCAGGCACAGTGGCAAGGCGGGGGTAGGGGGGCTGTCTGCCCCAGGCAGCACGAGTTTTGGGGGCAGTGTCTCCCCCCCCCCCCGCTCTTACCTGCAGGCGTCGCGGGAATCAAATCGCCAGCACTCTACCCCCGCTCTTACCTGCGGCTGACGTGGGAAATCGCCCCCCCCCCTACATGCCGCGGACGGCAAACGCAGGGACCGCCACGGGCAGCACATGGTCTAGCTACGCCACTGCCCAGGCAGGCAGAATCAACTGACTAGTCCTGAGGTTCCACGTTTCCACGGCAACATCAAGAAGGCCATTACATAGTTTAGAACATTAAGGAAACCTAGTTCCTGGTATCAGAAAACACAACACTCCCGTGCAACAGGAAGTTTCTAAAACTCCATGACTTCCCTCATGTTAATATTATATTAACTGGTCATTTTTCATTCTGTATTAAGATCTCTATATAAATTGTAACCTTTTGCACCGATCAATTTGCATATCCCTGTCATTTTCTCTTTATGCTATACCAAACTGACTTATACATTTAATTACTTTGTTTCTCAGTCTTAGTTTACTGTATGCGATTTTTGTTGTTGTTGTTGTTATACTGTCCTTTGTATTGCTACCTTAAATTGCCTCAATAAACTTATTTTTTGAACTTAGAAAACACAACAGTGCTCTGTCAAGTTTCACGGGGCTAGAGGGCTTTGCTGTGTCTGGCCGCACAGTGGTGAACCTACCGCATAAGCTGTCACTCATAGATGGCTTCATTTGAAATTCAAAAGCCTGAGTATTCTCCCATGTAGGCCCACGCCCCTTCCATCCCCCACTGTACTCATCGCATCACAGCGCTCCCCTGTGGACCAACTGTAAGAACACAACCCTTCCCCAATCCCCAAACCTGTTAATGATGATATTGTTTGAACAGTGGGATCACCAACATGTCAAATACAGCGGTGGCAGGTGGGCAAAGGAGAAATGAAAAACAGAATTAAAACACACTGTGCTATTAGCATTGGTCTGAACAGGATTTAAAGACCAATTTAAAGTTCAGGTTGGAGTTCTCGCCCGCTGCATTATTCATAAATCCTTCACACAGCGCCATTGTGTAAAAATATTTCCCTATACCGTTTTGCTGAGCAAAGAATGCACATTTGTGTAAAATGTATGCCCTTGTGTGAATGGCATCTTTGTTCACTGTCCTCCCCCTAGAATCTTAGCTACGGTGTGAGGAGGGGGGCTACGGCCTACAGTATGTTATCTTGACAAGTATTCTATAAGGAGCAGCGTCAGTGCCTTCAGCCTGACCTCTGCAAATGCATCCAGCCATCTTGTAATGTGATTCTAGTCAGGATTTTGTAGCTCTGTGCTTACGAAAGGCAGAAATGTATAGTTAAGGGTAAAGAAGCAGTTCAGGACCGGAATAAAAAAAATGCACAGCTGAAACAAAAAAAAACTGTAAGGGGCAGATTCACAAGCCCCTTGCGACACTTTTGCGCCGCTGTTGCGTCACTTTTGTGACGCAGCGGTGGCGTAAAAAATGCGGCCAATTTACAACGTGACGCATCTAGGAAGATGCGTCACGTTGTAAAGCCCTGCGTCACATTATACCTACGTCAGGTATAATGTATGCAGGGTGGGCGTTCCCACGCAGGAAAGCCTCATAAAAGGGGCGCAGTGAAATCTACTAGATTTCACTCTGTCACTTCTAGGACGCCACTGCGTCAAAACCTTACGCCTGCTTGAAGCAGGCGTAAGGAGTGACGCAGTGTAGTGGGAATAGGCCTCAAAATGCATTGCTGGAGTTGCGTCGTGCTTACGACACGACTCCAGCAAAGCGTGACTTTTGCCCCAACAGATGCATCAGAATTTCTGACGCATCTGTCAATCCTTGCGCCATGGTGCACCGTATTGTAAATACGGCGCATCCATGGTGGCGCAAGGGTTTCTCAAGGTGGCGCAGGGAAAGTGACGCATCTCAACAGATGCGTCACTTTCTTGTAAATCTGCCCCTAAGGATTTACATACGTCAGTGGAGTTCTGAAGTAGTGCATGAAAACCCTACGCCCTCATTCTGAGAGCCTCTAAATATTGATTTGGGAAGAAAAAGGAGTTTCAGCCCAAATCATTATTACACATAATGCGGTATCCTGACTTGCAGTATTAAAAGATTGGACTGTGGAGGGCTCCATTGAAGACAATGGAGTGCCGCAGGGCCAATCATGGCTGGTATAGGCCTTCTGCTCCAACGTTTCCATGCTTGACTTTCTTTTTCTCTCTTGAAATTTAAAATATTCTAGCCTTAGTGGGTGGGATGTTCTCTTAGCTGTATAGCCCTTATACGTCATGCTGACCTTGTTGTTAAATGCTCTCTCCCTCATTATAGGCCCTCTATATCCGATGTGGATGTGGAGAGGTGTGGTGCAGCGGCCAGGGCAGCTGACTTCGGGGCTCACGGTTCGATCCCCGGCTCCGGCGGCAGCTCAGCTCACACCATGTGACTCTGGGCAATAGCTCACTTAATTTCCACAAACGGCCCCCAGCGCCTTGAGACCCGTAAGGGTGAGTAGTTCGCGCTTTACAAATACGGATTTTTAATCTCCAGTCCTTGGAGATGCATTGAAATACAGCAGTAATTGCAAAATCTTGAAATCATGCATACCCACGGTACCATAATTTTGGGTATTTAATTTCTGGTCTGAAATTATCACAGCAGTATTATCCCTATACTTGGAATGTGGGCCCAAGACTTTGGGAAAATCCAGAGATTAGGGAGGTCTGGTGGCACTTGCACTCTAGGGGGCAGATTGACAAGAAACTGATGCATCTCTGCATTATAGCAGAGATGCGTCAGTTTACTTGCGTCGCACAAAAAACCCTTGCGCCACCATGGATGCGTCGCATTTACAATGCGATGCACCATGGCGCAAGGAGTGACAGATGAGTCACGCATCTGTTGGCGCAAAGGTCACGCATTGCTGGAGTCGTGTCGCAAGCACGACGCAACTCCGCAATGCTCAGGAAGGTCTATACCTATTGTGCTGCGTCACTCCTTACGCCTGCTTCAAGCAGGCGTAAGGTTTTGACGCAGTGGCATAGTAGAAGTGGCGCAGTGAAATCTTGTAGATTTTACTGCGTCACTTTTACGATGTTTTCCTGCGTGGGAACGCCCACCCTGCATACATTATACCTGACGCAGGTATAATGTGGCGCAGGGCTTTACAGCATGACGCATCTCCCTAGATGCGTCACGTTGTAAATGTGTTGCAACGTGGTGCATTCTTTACGCCGCCGCTGCGTCACAAAAGTGACGCAACGGCGGTGCAAAAGTGTTGCAAGGGCCATGTAAATCTGCCCCTAGATGTTCTTCTGATCAGGTATCCACTGACGTCGAGCACCCCAGTAGCAATTGCAGACAGGGCCAGGCCAGGAACCAAAAGCATGCTGGGAAAACATTTTTAAACCAATCTGACACCACCGTGGGAGTGCGCCAGCCTGAAATTATCTGAAGAGCTTTGTGGACATTGTGCTCCAAGAGAAAATGTTAGCAAAAATTTACACAGCACAATGTTTCAAAACGTCTGGCTAAAAAGCAGTATGTCTGAGAGGTACTTCTGAAGGGAAGTAATCTAATACTGAAATATGTCAGAAACTTCCTGAAACAAAGAAGAAATTTTAAAGCGAAAAATAATTTACCTGACTATAAATAATGTACTACATAAGATTAATGGATGGACAGCGGGCAAATATTTATACGGAGGGAGATGCAGTGCCCAGCTGATCCAGGGTGCCCTGATGAAAAAATATAAAAAGAATAATGTTCCTTCGGGTTGGGTGTAAATGGAGCTCTCTAATTAGTGTAAAGTATACATACAGCATCTTTCCCAAGCAATCAATATTTCTGTCGTTTAGTATGCAAAAAAAGTCAAAAAATGTCAAGAAAGGCATGGGATATATACTAATATGCTCGAATTTTCAACAAACAAGAACAAGATATATTTACATAATAGGTAGGTGACACAACAATATAGTGCAAGAATCCAGTGATCAGTCAAAGGTGAAAGGATATGGACAATTAAAAATTCCAACCAAAACCCCGAAATGTAAATGAGCAAGTTACAGTTCTATATGAACTAGAATTTCCCAACAAGCAGTATCTAAAGGATTGTGTTTCAGCACCGAAATTGGCGGCGACGTCCTGAGGACCCTAATACTTTAAACTATATTGCAGCCATGAATTGTAACAGTAAAAAGAGGAAGTCTGGAGCATCACAAAATCAATAAAAATGTAACAACAGAAGAGTCCAATAAATGGAGGTTTTCAAATGGCTGGGTGGGATAAGTATCAAGGGATTCCAAATGAAAAGGGAAAACGAAATTTCGGGAATCTCCAGACATAAACAGGTCCACCACTGAATACGTTTTCATACAAAATTCTATATGAAGAGAAATACCACCGGTTTAAAATTCTTTGTCAGTACATAATGCCTTTCACTGTTCCCATGCCAGACAGGGCCGGACTGGCCATAGCGGGCATCGGGCGTTTCCCCGGTAGGCCGCTAGGGTGGAGGCCGGTTTTGGGCCCCTGGGGGGCCGTTTTTGTTACCGGGGGTCGGCAATATCGGTCCCCCGGTAACAAAATCGGGCAAAACCGGCCCTCGCAAACTGCTCGGCTGCACTCCCCCCTCACCCCAGGGGGGACCGGCTGAGCAGTTTGCCAGGGCCGGTTTCTGTTCCCAGTCCGGCCCTGATGCCAGACGAGAGTTCATCAACATGTTTGTGCTGCTAATAATGTGATGTTGAATATGCCAGCATCCCAAAAAAGCATTCCAGAAGAGCACAATTTGACAAGGTACTTCTCAAACGGTGGTGCTGTCAAGGGGGATCACGGTTGTTCAAAACGGTGGGGTCTACTTATTGTGCTATGAAACAGCTCCCTTTGGGTGTGTGGGGTGTGCATAAGATTCCATGGTTGCTGTTCAGTGTGGTAAAATGTAAATAAATGTAAATCCAGTACGTGTATAGCACACAAATCACTCCCGAAGGGGTATCTCGGCGCTGGGGGCCGGGTAGGACTTGTGAAGGTTATTTAATACACAAGCATATGCCTCAGACATTATAATGACTCCTAGGTTATATGTATAGTCCCAGTTTGCCCCAGTATGAAAACCACACATTACCATGGCAATTTCTACATTGACTCAATATGTAAAACATCAACACCACGCGTGAAAGCCCTGTGAGTGAACATGTAAAGCACCAATGTCATGCCACAGATCACATTTCCCCAGTCTACAAGTAACCATTCGTAGAAAATGTGTCCTTTCAGCAGGGTCACCCTGGATTTTTCTGCTTTGCTGGACCCTATATTTCTGCTGGTATTAGAACTCTGTGCACTTTACCACTGCTAACCAGTGATAAAGTGCCTGTGCTCCCCTCTCAACATGGTGAAATTTGCATACCCCTATTCGGCATATTTAACTTACCTAGAAGTCCCTAGTAAATGCTACAAAGTGTACCCATGGCCTGAAAGCTAAATGTCACTAATGGATTGCAGCATCCATTGTCCCACCCACCACAGTAACAGTGCAAACATGACTGAACGTCTAGCCTGGCTGCTGCAGTATTAAACTGCAAATTCGACCAGTCAAAAAAATCCCTTTTGACAGGTCAAAACTTCCCTTTTAAATATTTATAAACATTTGCAGGCCTTATTTCCCACAAGGCAGGGTACATGGTGTTTAAATGTAGGACAAGCACATGTGAGTTTCTCTCTGCTTACCTACATCTCTGTCTGTTTTATTTCCTTGTAGGGATCGGGGGATTTAGTCCCTCAGTGCCGGTTTGTATAGAGTTGCCTGGCTCCACCTCTCCCTCCTTCTGAGCGCCATATTGAAAGGGCTAAGTGCCTCTTTTTAATCATTTTATGTTTTATGTTCTCAATTTTAATTTTGTTTTCATTTAATTTCCCAGTACTTTCCCTCACCGGGGAGCCTGTGCAGGGCAAGCGGGGTTGCCTGGCCCTGGGTTTGTCCCCTTTTACTTTGCCTACATCTTTTTAGACTCACACTCCGGCGTGTAGACACGCCCACCCTCACATGCAGGGTTATTTTAGGGGTTATTTTAGACCACGATCAGCACGCCAAAGGCAAGCCCGTCTGCACCCGTCCGCACCCGGACCACGCCAAACGCCAGAACCCCTGCAGGATTTATCCCAATAATTGTGAAGACAACTGTAATCGTTTCAACTTGCCCTTGATTTGGTCAGGCAACAGCGACACGGTGCTCAGCCAGGGGCTGGAGGGGTGGGCATGTTCTCCATGCAGGCTGTAATGCAGCCTGCATGGAGAACGGGGAAAGTGCGCATGACTTGTTTGGGTGGCCCGAGAGAGCCGACCAAATGGTCATTGCGCACTTAGGAGTGGGCAAACCACTCCTCTCCTGCCCTGCTCCGAGAGCAGAGCAGCCCCGCCCACCTGCCCGAAAAGCAGCACAAACATAAAATGATAATAACTGAAAGTTATTATCATTTTATGTTTTTGCTTCTCACACTGCTTGAAAGCAGTGGGGCGACACGCCTCCGCCACTGGTTGAGGCGGGAACTCCAATATACATATAGCAGATTGTGCTGCATTGACTCTATTGGTGTGTGATTAGAGAGAACGTTTGCGTACTTCACCGCCCTTGAGAAAGACTGTATTTGGTAATCCTGGTATTGTAATTACAGTATCCAGCATTCTGGATGTGCTGTTGGGGTGGACAATGCTTTCAGTATGTAAGCTTTTGGTTGTCACTATGGTGAGACGATGAGTCATCAAATACTGTTGAAAGTGATGGCATTCCCTGCTGATGGTCACAGCATCCTTCTCTGCAGGGCTTTAAGTGGGATGAAAAAACTGGGGGGTCTCATAAAGGGGCGTGGCCAATGTAATTTAGGGCGTGGCTTAAAACATGTAAGCTAAAAATCTCTGTTTAGCATAGTGTGCCGCCTGACACTTATTTTGCTGTTTCTGTCATTGCACCCAGATATATGATACAACAAGTAACATCATACCTACAACAAGTCAGGACTATTGGCTTTGTCAATGGTTGTTAGTTGCATAAGATAAATAAGCAGCAACTATGGCTAGTATATAATATTGAAAAAGCTTCCACTTAAAGCCCTGGTGAGTCGACACCACGACAATGTTGCTGCTCCTGTTTTTCAAAAAGAGAAGGGAAATCCAGAGAGAAAATGTCTCTCTTTAAAGGATTTCCCTTTCCTTAGAACGCTCACCTGGCATGACGTCATGCAGTAACTTCGCCACTTGTGAGAAGTGAGCAGTGTGAGTACACGCACATCGATGTGCGTGCTGTCACTGCAGCCCGGAAAAAAAACCGGACCGCATGTGTCAGGGCACAAAACAGAGCCCGATAGGGACCGTTTCGAGGCCCCCTTTAAAAAACTGCCGGTGCTCAGACCCGGTGAGACCCGGTTCACTTAAAGCCCTGCTTCTCTGGTTGTAAGTACCACTACTGTGTTGCATATGCAATTGTTGCTACTATACCTGACAGTATCCTGAGTGAGGAAACAACCCCACTGGGCTTGTACCAACGATCAGTTCTGTTGTTCATAGTGAGACATTATATGCCAGTTTGGGGCACCCTGTTAGTTACCATTGTGTTGTTTGAAAGGCATGTTCCGATGGCACAGTGAAAACCATGTATACTTTTGAGAGGCCTCTGGCGGGTCGAGTGAGTGGTGCACCGCTGTCAGTGAAACATAGCGTGTAGGTTACTAGTCCTAGAGAGCCTCTCATTTCTGCTACTGTATGTGTCACTGGGGCATTCTTGATTACTTTTGCTGGATCCAGGTAAACAGACAAGAAAACAACATGTATGGCAGGATGTGGCTTAACCGCTAGAGCAGCCGACCTTGAAGCTTAGGGAACCAGGTTCGAGTCTGGCGGGAGGCCCAAATATCCCGTGATTCTGAGAAATCACTTAATCTCCCAGTGCCTAGAAATGAATGTATCAGTCTGTAATGCAACTGGTGCTCATGTAAAGCGCTCTGATACCTTCGGGTCGAGTTCGCGCTATACAAAACAGCAAAAAAAAAAGAATTCAATGCAGCGTAACGTGGAGGCCATTTTCTTTGTTCAATGCAGGCCTGTCATAATTGGGGGGACAGAGCTGCATCTAGCCTGTTGATCCTGTTCTGTGACTGCATGCACGAGAATCTTGTTATTTACATTGGGCAATCTCTAAAATCCAAGTCAGCCAGGAGTGGCCACATCTGCATAAGAGAGGTCTATCTAGGCTCTAGCATTTGCCTAGGATGAGGGATCCATGAGCAGCATAAGAATTGGCAGCATTAAAATCACACAGGACACAAATAGGAGAGCTGGGATAATTTGCCTGTACCTCCTGTACGCACATCATTAGGCCCTTGTGGTATGACTTGGCAAGCAAGGATTTTAAACTGTGTACAATTGTGTAAATACTCTTTCCATTTCCATAGTGTGACTAACAATAGCAGAGCTGTTTGTACCGCTCTAATTTCATAGTGTGACTCGCAATAGCAAAGCTGTTTGTACCTCTCCTATTTCTTAGTGTGACTCACAATATCAGAGCTGTTTGTACTTTTCCTATTTCACAGTGTCTCATACTATCAGAGGTGTTTGTACCTCTCCTATTTTACAGTGTGTCTCACAATATCAGAGCATTTTGTACCTCTTCTATTTCCAAGTATTTCGCACGATATCATTGTGAGCTGATTGTCAAATATATGAAATCTTATGTCATTGTAACCGTGTTTTATGGTTGTGCAGGAGAAAAGATTTAAGCTGTGATTTTATTTTAGTTAATTAAATGTTCTGCCAGCCTTT
This sequence comes from Calotriton arnoldi, assembly GCA_963921515.1. Classification (NCBI taxonomy): domain Eukaryota; kingdom Metazoa; phylum Chordata; class Amphibia; order Caudata; family Salamandridae; genus Calotriton; species Calotriton arnoldi. The sequence continues at coordinate 1,042,764 of CAWUFW010000669.1, forward strand.
GCTTAATGTGAGCTACATATTCCAAGACTAACGAGCTAATTGGCAGTCTGAAGTTTGCTACACAAGAAATTTTGTTTGAGCACCTTTCCACAGCCTCTTTTTAGGTCGAGCCTGGGCAGCGTATACGCTGCTCTGCGAAGCTTGCTGTATTCAGTTAGGGATTTGAAGCTCCCCCCACTCTCCACCCATATTTTTGATTGGCTTGTGTCGTTGTCCTTTGTAAATGCTGGCTTCTGATTCCTTAATCGCCTTGTTAGTCTCTCCTTAGTACCGCCTTGTCTTCGTTTGAAACCTCCCATGAGGACTGGCCCTTTTACTTCTGTTGCTGCACGGTATGTTTTATTTCGTCTGTAGTCACTATTTTCTTTAATGAGTTTTGCCCTACTGCAGGCACGACGTGCTTTCCTTACATTCAGCGCGCTTTCACTTTCCAAGCAGCCAGAACAATGGCGGCAGCTTCTTTGCAATGCCATAGATCTCGCATTTAGGAGAGTTTGAGCTATTGGCATTGTAAATGCCAATAGCTTAAACTCTCGCAAATGCGAGACCTATTGCATTGCGAATATTTTTTTTGTTGTCAAAGCCCCCGTGCCAAAATTTCATGTGCATGAAGGCCGCACCCCTTTCTTTAGAAGAGCCGTGTCTAAGGAAAGGTGCGCAGACGCTATTAAAGTGAAACCGCGGCATGGGGTCTTTTACAAAAAAAAAAGCATTTGTTTTTTGTAAGCGCACCCATGCAGCGGTTTCACTTTAATAGTCTTGTACTCCGCTCCGTCCCAGTCCTGGGTGGAGACATCCCTTCCACGACTCTTCCTTTCTCCTGGCCATAGTGCACAGTGTAATCACAAACTCCTCCTGATCGGAAAAAATAAGACCAAGCTCCCCAGCCAATCCAAGCAATGCTCTTATGCTGCATATAATACTAAACAGCATAAGAGCAGTGCTAGGATTGGCTGGGGCATGCAAGCACAACGTTCCATTGAAGACCGATGGGGCTGTGTCTTTTCCGACAAAATTCCATGGCAGCCTTCAATGTGGAAGCCTGAACTCAGGGGCATAGCTTGGGGGGGGGGGGGGCGCTGGACGGCTGGAAAAACTCTACAGATACAAAAGGAGTACCTTATAAACATACACTTCAAATCCTATTGAAAATGCAGCTACATACATTGTTTCAGGTAGTATCTTCAGATATACAATTAAGATAATGTAGCATTGATTGAGAACCTATCTAATAGTGTACAACAATGGAAAATACGCTAGTCGAGTTGAAATCGGCCATTGTCAACATCAAATAACTTATAAAATTGGAAGGTTGGTGGGCTTTTAATGTTCAAAACAAGTTAACTTTATCATTTGTTTTAGAAACTAAGAGTACCATGTAATTAAAACTCAGTCTTGGAACGTAGATAACAGTGCTATTTAATGCAGGTCAAGGTCTCCTAACAACCTTCCTTTGTAGACATAGTATACATACTTCTAAACCTGTGGAGCCGTTGAACCTTTCCAGGTTTACTATCATTAATTTCTTCTAGACAAAACATGCACATTACTAGTACAGTACTTGTGTTCATCAATAATATGCTTGTTCTGCATTAGCATCGCTACCAGTAACAAACATCTTATCTAACAGCCAGAATGCCCAAAGGCATGAGTGCTTGCTTTACAAATGCAGTTGTTACAGTCCGCATTTAAAAATTACTCCATGAATCACTGCTTCTAAAGCAAAGCTTTCCACATTTTCTAAATCCATCACACACACATAAAGAGACTATGAATTATATTGGTAGGCACTTTTTAAGAGTGCTTGATCTGGAGAAGCACAGACTCAGGATTCGGAACATAACACAGTGGTTAGGGTTAACTTTAATAATAAGAATTTATTTCTACCCAAACAAACCTTTTTAAGCAACATCGAGATAGAAAGACTGGGGGAAAAAACATAACTTTCTAACTTGTACCATGCAGCTTGCATGCAGCTCTTAGATGACAGTTCATAGCTTATGGTACTATATTACTGAATTTAACTTATGAACTGCACAGTAACAACAGGATCTCTGTGACAAAAGCAGTAAGCCACTGAGCTATCCACATAAAATATTGTTCTCTGATATGCACGGCACACGTTCTTTGCAGCAGGCATATTAACCGTCTGCAGTATCCTAGATAAGTGAAAACTGCCACTAGACAAAACTCCCATCTCTCTCCAGCAGGTACATTAATAAATCAACAGAGTTAACTTGACACTTCTGTTGCCCGAAAACTGCTGATTATACAAGGAACTTTGCAGTTATTTTCAAAACTGCTGCACTGCTACTAAACCGGCCCCCATTAACAAAACCTGCCCCCTACTCTCCCAAGGAAATGCCTGCCCGTCGCCCGATGCCCGGTACAGCCATTCCTGCCTTGGTGGTGTTCAAAACAGACAATGTCTTGTTGGCCAGTCCACCAGCACTGACCGGCATGCACATTCTGTGGCTACACAAATGCAGTGCTCGACATAAAACAATGGCAATTAATGTGTTATTCACATTACCTAAATGAAGGCTAGACCACTAGAATGGTTGAACCTGTAATGTGTGCTCTTTAACAATTATTTCTGAAGTTTTGCAGCAGGGTATTCGAAAATCTTGTGTCAACTCCAAAAACAGATAATCTCACATTCATTTACTTGTTTCGTCCGTTAGAGGTTTGCCCAGGGCCCACAGCTCACAGTTGTCACAATGACCGGCACCACCACAAGGGGAGTCACTGAGTCGAGACTCTCGTCAAGTCAATGTGGCTACTCAGTCTCACTCTCATACTACCTCACCTGCCCCACAGCCCACCCGAGGTCCGTCCGACCGTCCAACTCAGAGAGTAACACTTAAGTGAAGCTAGTCACTCATGGCCCAGTCCTGAACTTGCATTGATTCTAGTCAGTCACTCTAGAGTCTTGACAAAGATATTCTGAAAATTGTAGGGGTACCTCATATTCATAGGTAGTCTGTACCCGCATATATTCGTAGGTGTGTTAATCCTAGTTAGAATTCGTGATATAATAATCAGTGGTAAATGAAATATTACGATGAGTGTGCCATTCAAGAACCGTAAAGTGGTACTTAGAAGGAATTATGTAACTTTGAATGTGCATTGTAAGTGTTTAATGAAGTAGCTATGAAATGTAACGCAGTAGATTTAAACGTGCATTATATTGAAGTTGCACACGCATAGATGATTAATTGTGTTTAACCGCGATGAAATGTAGTGCTTATGGATGTAACATTTTAAATGTGTTTAAATTATGTTAAAGGCCTAGATGGAGTGTCTGCTCCTTCGTGTTAAGAAGGCCTATTCGTTCCTTATGTTAGCTGGTATGTAGGCCCGAAATGTATTTTCCCCCGGTGAGGCTCTCATTTAGAAATGGTCAGCGAAATTCATCTGTGCACAAGGTTGTTTCATTCTCATGCATTCGTTGCAGGTGCAAGGACATCGTCTTCGTTAGTTAGAATAATACTTTTGTTATTATTATTATTATTATACATCTTGTTTTAGGAGTTAGGTATGGAGGAGATCTGCTACTAAGTTTCCAGGAATGCCGATAATTGAGAGCTGTGCTGAAGAAGCCTGGGACTCAAGGACACTTCAACTGTCATTGGACCGAGTTCAACTTTTAATGGAAAACTACCTAGACGAGGTGTTTGGAGAGGAGAGGTGTTACCTGGGCGGGCCTATGGAAGGTCCATTTTGTATTAGGGACAGTGCCCCGAGGGAGGAGGCAGCAGTCAGCAGAGAGCGGTCATCAGAGAGGGGACCGTCAGCAGAGAGGGCAGATTGAGCAGGAGCTGATTGAGGAGAGGTAGAAGAGCGAAGAGAGTAAAGGAAGGGATCGATACTTAGGATGGAGACTTAGACGGTCTTTTACAACGTGAGTGCACTTCTGAGGAAGTCATCACGGGCTGACACCTTTTTCATGATCTGGCTGGAATAGAACTTAAGTAGGGATGCCCCTTTAGAATAGTGTAGGGATAGACTAACGGATTTCTTTATAGGTTTCATGAAGGCTAATATAGATGTTGGTGCAAGCATTGCTTGTCTTGTGTTACTAGAATTACTCATTCTCTTTATGCTATATCGAATTAGATTGGTGCGTAGGATGGACTTTGTATTAGTGCCTTTGTATTTTTTACAACCTCGTTCTGAGGTGCTTGTATGTTCAGTTATTTTTGGTGTTGTAATAAACCCCTAAACTTGGAATTCGGAGTCAGTGATCTTTTCCGAGAATTAAATTGTTTATGTCAAGATTGGAAAGAAAGTATTGTTTCTCCCCTTTACACTTTTCAGCAGGTAATAAAGGTCCAGTCAGCCGAGGGTTCTGAGTAAGTTATACAGTGGAATCCGGCGTTAACAACACCCAACACCCACGCAGCAGGCACAAGTCCGACTCGACTCCGAGACGTGCCATGTCTGTGCGGGTTTTATTGCCATGCAGGGGCTGGCCAATAATTTTGGCCAGGGCTCTCATCACAGGTAGAGCTTTCGCACACACTACCAGATTGACGGCCCTGGGACCTGGTCGGCTGTCCAAATACGGTGGTACACATACCATACCAGGCACCATGTCCTCAGCTAGGGCAGGGTGCAGCAGGTGCACGCTTGAGCTTACACACACGTTGCTAGCTGCACCACGTGTAGTTCGTCAATGTCCAATTATGCATGCTCATTTGCTCAGCTTCCTGGGCCAGGCCCGCAGCAGGTGCATACAATGTATCTAATAAGGGACTGCGCCGGCCGGCCTGGCCTTGGGTCACCATAGCAACAAGTAAGACGAGTTCTTTCCCCCACCCAGGCCCAGCTTGCAGGCCATCATGATGTCTCTGCAGGCAGAGCTTCAGCACAGCAGGACAATCAAGCGCTGCCAACAGGCGGCTGATGTTATGCCACCAGAGCGCTTGCCAAGGCTGACAAACAACCAAGGGTCGCAAGCAAGGTGGCAGGGTTCGCATCAGGAGGCTTAGGGGTCGCAGTTGTGACCCCTGGCGACCTCTAATTGATGTCCATGTTCAGGTAAAGTTTGATTTTTGGTTTGTTTATGCTTTGATTTTATCCCATGCCTCCGTAAAGCAGAAAGTCATGTGCTATAAAATGTATGAGGAAGACAGGGAGGGCAAAGCTACAAAGAGAAGTAGGCTTTACCATGCAGTCGTCTTTACCACGCATGCCTTTACTGTACAAGGTAAGCATATAAGGTAAGTGTATGTATATATGTGTATGGCTAAATTTAGGTCTTATGGGTGGGTAGAGGTAAAAGGTGATAAGAGTAATATTTGGGTTTACGGTAGGTAGTGCTAAATGGTGGTAAGGTAATTTTAGGGCTTAGGAGTGGGTAGTTCTTAAGGGTTGTAAGGGTAATTTTATGGTTTGGAGTTGTCGTGTAGTTCCTATAGTACCGATGCAGGACCTGCGCGATTGGATAACAAACTGTGGGCTTGGTGTTAGACTGGCTCTGTGCACCCCCACCGTGTATGTTAGCCTGATTTGTATTAGCTAGCTCACAGTGCCACTCGAATCTCCTCTTATCGGGGAGAGATTAGTTCCTGGCAACCTTAGACCATGACAACACAAATTCCTCAGAATCGTGGAAACAATGTACTACCTTTCGCTCAGTCACTCGTGCTTACTTATTTGGTTTGTCTCAGAGAGTTACACAGAATAAACAGTCTGGGCGTTTCAATAAGTATTTATTGAACAGTTGTTATTCTAGTGTAAAATATATGTGCTGCGGCAACCAGCAGACAATAGCAGAGATATATTATCAGCAGTACGATAAAAGCAAAGGGATAGAACAGTTCTACCATATTGCAATAATCATGAATACATACATGAATATAAAAAGCATTATGCAAGTGCGCGTACTCCCACGATGCCTAACTAGATGTACCTGAGTGTACCTAGCATATGTGTAGGTCTAAAAGCCTAAGAGCCAAGAATCCTTCTAGGATTTGGTCGAACCCCCATACCTGAATAGAGAGAGTGTGGGACCCCGTCCTAGTCTCGAGTTGGACACCCCGCAAGGGCTGTGTCAGACCGCTGTCAGCTGGAGCGACTGCATGCAGGAGCCTCAGTGTCTCTGGTCAGTGTGTCAGCATGGAAGTCTCGGTTCCCTCTATCTTACCGGGGCAAGATGTGGTGTATTTATACCCTGGAGACTCCAGTTGCTTCGTATGGTTTGTAATGGGCCTTGTTAGACTTGAGGAAGACGTCAGGGGTGAACTTTGTACATACATATTATGCAGGTGGTGTATTCCTAGAGAGTCATGCATAATTGATGAGTACAGTGTGGGCCTGTGTTTGGGGAAAACCCTGCTGTATTCAAAACCAGAGACTAGATAACGTTCAGCCCTCAGAGCTCGTTGTGTATTAGCGAGGACCAATGTAGGTGAAATATCATGCCTATATAAGGGATCATGACTATAATAGGACATACATGTACAGTTATGACCGTACTAGGGCATATGCGGCTTTGACCATAATAGGGCAAGTACAAATATGACCGTATTAGGGTAAATATGAATACGTCCATTTTAGGGCATATATGAACGTGTCTACATTAGGGCCTCTATACGGGACATAACAGGGTGGGTAGTGGTAAAGGGCGATTAAGGTAATTTTAGGGTTTAAGTGTGGGTAGCAGTAAAGAGAGGTAAGGGTAAATTTGGGGTTTAGGGGTGGTAGTGTTAAAGGGCAGAAAGGATAATTTTAGGGTAAGGGCAGGAAGGTTAATTTTAGAGTTTAGGGGTGGGTAGTAGTAAAGGGTGGTTAAGGGTTATTTTAGGGTTTGGGGCTGGGTAATGGTGAAGGGTGGTAAGGGTAATTTTAGGTTTTGGGGTGAGTAGTGGCAAAGCGTGATAAACTTACTTTTAGGGTTTACGGATGGGTAGCGGTAAAGGGCGGTAAGGGTAATTTTAGGGTTTAGGGGTGGGTAGTGATAAAGGGCAGTAAGGGTAATTTTAGGTTTTGGGGTCGGTAGTAGTAAAGGGTGGTAAGGGTAATTTTAGGGTTTTGGGGTGGTCAGTGGTAAAGGGCGGTGAGGATAATTTTAGGGTATAGGGGTGGGTAGAGGTAAATGGTGGTAAGAGTAATTTCAGGGTTTTGGGGTGGGTAGTGGTAAAGGGCGGTAAGGAAGATTTAGGGTTTAGAGGTGGGTAGTGGTAAATGGCAGTAATGGTAAGTTTAGGGTTTAGAGTCATTTTAAGGTTATGGGGTAGGTAGTGGTAAAGGGTGGTAAAGGTAATTTAAAGAGGGAGGTTTGGGGGTGGGCTTTCTCCTCCAAAGAAAAAAGAAATTAAATGTAAAAAAATTAAAAATCCAAAAAAATATATATATATATATATATATATATATATATATATATATATATATATATATATATATATATATATATATATATATATATAAATATTTTTTTATTTGTATCGGGAGACCGAAAGAAAGCGGTGTGCAATTCCTATTTCTTTATCTTGTAGTCAGTTCCAACCACTGATGCGTTTCAGCTTACAAAAAACCTATCTCAAAGATATATATAGGTTTTACTTACCTTAAATATACTTACCATGCATGGTAAAGGCATGCGTGGTAAAGACATCTGCATGGTAAAGGCTGCGTGAGAAAGGCATGCCTGAAAAAGTCATGCATGGTAATGTCATACAACAGCTTTGAATGCAGTTCTCAATGATGCTTCCAGACAGGTCGTGTGACCTCACAGGTGGTTGCTCATATATTAGCAAACTAGAATAATTCAGTGATATAAAGTTTGACATTTCCAAGTTTGGGGCACAGTGGGCATAGGTTCAAGTACAAAACAGGAGGTGGTTGCAATTGTGACATATCAAACTGCAGACTAAACTCAAGACTTAAGTAAGAATTTACTGTAGTTTCAATTGGTTGAAAATGCTGCCTCTGAGATGGTTAAAAGGCTTTACACTTCCATAATTATGGGCCTCTAATCGTTCACGTCAAATATAGACTTACTCCACCTTGTGGTTGGAAAATCAGATTCATGACACATAGCTGAATTTTGAGAGCATAATAAGATATTCCAGTGAATGTCAGAGTGGTGGGAGGAATTCATGTTAACCCTCTTTTCTAGCTTCCATGCTCTGTCAGGGCGACATGTTAAAAGGGAAAGCATTTCAACCCTATTTGTGAGAAGGGACCTAGAACACTTTTCAAATTCCTAGGCATATCAGCCCTGTAGATGATGCTCTGAACACCCTTTCTGGTTCTCTGTATGTCCGTGCACCAGGCTCTACATTTATGTCAATCCACATGTCATCCATTCGAAGAGGGGGCAGGCTGTACATTAAAGGGCCAATCTATTTCCAAGGCAATTGGAATTAAGCGATTGTGCAGACTTGGTGTTTTCTGCACAGTTAAGGATTTTGCATACTTGCCAAATAAATCACCATAAGCTGCATAATTTGCAGATTTCAACAAAATTGATAGTAGCTCAACCGGATGAAGGATGAAACGTTACTAAAAACAGGCGCCAGGTGTGTTGCTGCACAATAAAAAAATCATTTGAATAGGTTAACTGATAACCTTTTAGTTGCTGATTAACTTATTCATATGATAAACTGGTTCGAATTAGGTGAAACATTTACCCAAGCATTATGATTGTGTGTTAAAATGACAAAACAGCAATATGTGCAGCCAAAGAATGTGCTGAATTGGACTTTGCCTTTTCTTGATGCATAATTTAGTCAAACCAGCAGCATAAATGTGCCTTCTACTGCCGCATAATTCTTTTGGCCCCACATATGTCTAGAAATAATAGGCACTTTTTCAGTGCTTAATTTGTAAAATATTAAGTGCCAGGGCTCTGACCAGAGGCCACTGCAGCTTGCACCACCCATCGCCCTCGTCATCGCTGCCAAAACAACTACTAACAATCTCTCTCGCATGTAAATGCAACAGTTCAGATTATTCCAGGTCCCCAAAGCTAAAGGAATGGCTGAGGAGGCAGGTATTAGCAAATTTAATGTATATTGTATTCCTAAACTACCGTTGTTCTGCTGATCTCTAAATTAGATGAGCAGCGCCACCATGTGGTGGACTGTTCCAAGTATGGTGTTGACAATTAGGTGCCGGTGCTTAGCACCGGAAAGCCCCGGCTCAAATTAAGCACTGCTTTTACTCTGTACCAGGCACGCGAGTTATACAGTTGTTTAAGAGCAAGGCTTTGTTTTGCTGTGCCATTTCCCCATACCCTGCAATCCGAGATATGATTGGCACTGTACCTTTGAGTTAGTTAATTTCCAGATTTGCCTTTCTTTATCAGTAGCAACCACTATGGGATTGATGTACAAAATGTCGCAAACCGTGAGATTCAGTAAATCTGAGGGTTCGCGACCGCTAAAACACCTTTTACTAAACCCAAGTAAAGTTTCAGAAAAAAGTTTTTCTGGATCGTTAAAAGGATTAAGTAAGCATTAAGAAATTGCTATTTGAAGGAGGTGTGTTAAGGGTGTCTCTCCCATATACAGATTCTTTAAGAGATTTATCAATGTTTTGCAATCGAAATCCGGACATAAGATATTAATATTTTACCACCAATTCAAACTTGATGGTAAGCCATGCACAAATGGGACGGGTTCCGGAGACTCCTTTGAGAATGTTGACAAAAATGTTTTTAGGAGTAGGCAGTGGTTCATGGGACCCCTGCCTACCCCTAAAAATGTGTGTTTAACTTTTCATTTTTTAAAATGCATTCTGTTTTCCTCTTAGGAAAACGGACTGCTTTAAAAAAAAAAAAAAAAAGCAATTCCAGACATGCTGGTCTGCTGGCCCCAGCATGCCATGCTGCCTGTGACTCAAGCTAATCACAGTGGGGTGCTTTTTCTGACCTGCCTCATGCACATTAATGAGGTAGGTTGAATTGCGACCCACTACAATTCTGAATTTTGTGAACCGACATTTCATAACAAAGGATGGCTCAGAAAATTCCTTTCCATTAGCTGTCAGTGCACAATTTCCAATCACTTTTTGCGAATGGAAAAGTGGTATCTCAGGCCCGATTGCCCTAGGGTCAATCTCGTAAGCTGTCTACTGCTACAGGTAACATCTCAATGTAACTCATATGATTTTTATGGTTTAAATGTATGCATATGAGAAGTCCATGGCAGAAATGAGATCAGTACACTCAGATCTGACTAAGTCAGAGTATGTTTTCACTTAGGCATATTGGCTGAACACATATGATTTCTGTAGTTTCCCGGTATGAAAGTGCGTGCTTGTATGTTGTCATTTAGAGAATGTTCTAGTAACAGCTGGTGTTGTCTGGATGTTGTCAGGTGAGTTGTGTTGTCTGGATGTGGTCAGGTGAGTTGTGTTGTCTGGATGTTGTCAGGTGAGTGAAAGCAGGCTTTATGTGAGGTTTGAGTGTTACGACTGCAATGCCTGGAGCAGTGTTTCTTCAGGTTTTCTGATTAGGTCTTCATACAAATAGTCCCTAGGGTACCTCTAAATTTTTGAGCGCTGCGAGGGCCTCTCTCACGCTTATCGTGAGAGGTACCAGGCAGGGGCGGCTCCTCTGTTTGAGCGGAGGAGTGTCTCCCCACTAGTTAAAATGCCACTTCATGCCCCAGAATTGAAAAATAAAATGGTAATAAAGTTTGTTTATTACCATTTGATTTTTCAATATAACCCCGTCCTGACGCTCGCGTCAGGACGGGGGCAGGGCGGCTGCTGAGTGACAGCAGCAGGGAGGAGGGTGGGCTGCCTCTGCACTTTTCAAAGTGCGCATGTCTTTTTGGCTGGCCATCTTGCTACGGCTAGCCAGACACGTGCACTTTGAAACCTCTAACCCAGCTGTCTTAAGACAGCTGGGTTAAAGTATGTGCAGGGCTCTAGTGTCCTTGGGAGTGGCGAGTGAGGCCACTCCCTCCAATCAGGGCGCTGTTCTCACAGCATGAGATGCCCCAGGATTGGTTAAGGCACTTCTCAAGGGATCACGCTGCAGGAGGAAGATGTGCAGCGAGGGAAGGGTCAGAGTCGGACGTGTCGCAGGTGAGTGTTTTTTACTTTTACCCACCACCCATTTGCCCACCCCACCACTCCCCATAGATACCAGCAGCCACTGGTACCAGCCCTCGGTTAAGAGGGTGTATGTCAGTAGAGCTGAATCCTCAGTGTGGCAACGTTGGCTGAGAGGTGCATTATGTCATTAGGACGGACACAGGTGAACCATTCAGATACCATTTTATGGCAATGTGGGAAGGGTGCAATCTTCAGATGCTGCAGAGAGCAGCACAGGTAGCACTCCTTTTATGAGTGAATGGTGCTTATAATGCACTGTTTGTCTGTGATATGCTCAGTAGTCAGGTCATTACTTCAGGGAATAGAGTGAGGAAAACCACTGATCACAGAAGAAAGGACACACACTCAGTAGATTAGTGTTGTTGAATAAAATAAAAGGGCACTGATGTTTGATGGGATGTAGTTTGTGACCAAGATGGGTTTCTGACGGATTCTTGCTCGAATCCTCTTTATTGTACATTGTCGTAGAATACATAGAGTGTACCGCTGTGCACTATGTCCCCATACTGGTGATAACTTTGAGTTCACACCCAAACTGGGTTTTTAATTACAATATGAATTTTGGCAAGAAAATTAGCACTCTGAGCACAAGGAACTCGTATACAGTCCTCGAATGGAGTTGAGGTTACTTTATGGATCTGATGCAGACATCTTTGGGACTGGCAGCATGATCAGAGATAAATTATATTCATGATTTTCAAGTCAATGCAGACTCAATTGGGAATTGTGTCCAGGACAAGTGTGGGACTTAATTGGTTTTCACACCAGTAGTGTCTCTCCTAGTGGTTTGAATTCTGCAGTTGTCTGATCTCCACATGTTACCGTAGTCCTGTTCCAAGGAGCAGATTAGGTTATACACCATTTTCTGTTACAGCTTGGGATTCTGTGTAAAACACTTGAGTATTCTGGTGCGAAAATCTGAAGAGAAATGTGTATATAAGGAATCATATGGCTGAGACTAAAAATCAACTCAAGTTATAAATAGTCATAACACTGAAAATGCTCCAAAGCTGTGAAAAGTCAGAAATAAACTCTATGAAAGCTTATACATGGTTGGTTAGCTGAAAGTAACAAGCATTTGCAATGCAATAGGTCTCGCATTTACGCGAGTTTGAGCTATTGGCATTGTAATGACAATGCCTTTTATTTATGTTTTACGTTTTAAAACATAAATAAAAGGCATTGTCATTTATAACGCCAATAACTTAAACTCGTGTAAATGCGAGACCTATTGCATTGCAAATGCTTGTTTGTCCTAGTCGCAGCTCCCGATGCAATATGTCTGAATGTAATTATTGTAACTGTAACTTGCTGTACTATTTGTATCATGCTACTGTTGTAAAGCGCTCTGAAGCCTTCGGGCCATCTACGTGCTATATAAAATCGTAAAAATAAACTAAATAATGAACAAGACCAAAGTATTACGTAACACCAGAAACTCATTTCGATATAAATCTCTCCCATAAAGACAATGACAGCCCTCTCAGTCTCAGCCGGCCCACGATTCTCCCCAGCGAATTCTGATTCTCATCCCCCACGCGCCCATCCCGTGGCCAAGCCTTGCCAGTGTTGTCTGAGTTCCCTGAGATGAAGCATCAATAGATTAGTCCCCTTAAATGGCCAACCTGGTTAATTTGCAGTCTGCTTCTTCGACAGACTTGCTTCGTCAGTTGTGCTTCAACCTTCTCCACTCCGCCAGCGCCCCTGACCCGAACGCCATCATTTCCCAAGCCCCAAAACTCGCAAACCCACATATTCGAATTTGGCTCCGTACCTTATCGCCGGCAATAATGATAAGCAGACGCTCGCGTCCTGGGACTTTATGTTCTGGCTTTGACCAATCAGCGCCGGCTTTGAGCACCCACGCCGCCGAGTCTGTTCAGCGGTCATCTGGGATTGGGAATCTTCATGTGCATGGCTGTTGAAATCCTGTGTGCTGTTGGTAACGGGAGTTTTATATGTTCATAAACCTGTGAAGCTTGGCAGCTGCCTGTCAGTGTCCCACTGAGTGATAATAATATTGCACGAGTAAGAAAAGACTTCAGTCTCCAGCATGCCTGTTTTACCCCATTTCAAGCGAAACCTATATTTGAGGGAGTATGTTTGTTTGAATATGATTTTAATTCTTCTTAGGCTCTGTCTAATGTACTCCTCCAATCATTGTTTGGTAACTTTCTTGTGAAGCTCTCCGATGCCTCCGGGAACGGTCCGCCCGCAAAAAAACAAGGGAAAGTAAAAGAGCGCCATGCGCGCGTTGTAGGCACGCCGTGAGCGTGCACATCGGCGTGGCCTGCGGCTCGTGCCCAGTGGCGGCGCCTGCGTACTTCGCCGCCGTAGTTGAAGAAGTGCTGCGGGGACCGGCTGAAGACGGAGACCAGCCGAGGAGCAGCGCAGAGTCCCCACAACAGCAGGTAAGTGGAGTGAGGCATGCTGTGCATGTAAAGCGCGCCGCGCTTGGAGCTTGCGTGCGCATTAAAAAAAAGAAAGTAATATTGCATGAGGCTTGCGAGGACGGAAGGGGGACAGGAGATGTGCACATCGCGTGTTCACGGGCGCGTTCACATTTCAAGTCCGTCCTGCGCGTGCACAGCTCCTGTCTCCCTTCCGAAGCAAGTCAGCAACAATAAGTCTCGCTAGCGACAGCGCTTCGCGCTGCGTCGCTAGGTCGAGACCTAAAAAGGATGCTATACACCCAGATCTGGGGAGAGTAATGCTTTATTAAACTGAACAGCGTGTTATTAAATCCTCTTTTAGTAATATCTCTGCCCATTGATATTTTCATAGCTCTAAGGAATGTTATAGGCAAAATGGAGGTCCTATATTGCTATATATATATATATATATATATATATATATATATATATATATATATTCACTGAAAAAACGTAGGTTTCAGGGACGTTATAGTTAGGTGGACATTTCACTCGTACAAAACCATAGAAATTCCACCGTTATAGTTAGTTCAGTTAACTATAACTCCCGCCCCCGCAATGCACTGCTCATGACGTCACATATTACATCATTCATGGCATGGTCAGTGACATCACTGATGACATCACTGATGACATCTCAAATGACATCACTGATGACATCATCCAGTGACTGTGTGTTTCTGTAAAGTTTAAATATGTTTTATATATATGGCAAGGTGTATTGAAGAATGAGTGGGTGTATAAGTGTCTGGATGGAGGATTTAGGAGGTATGTAAATGATTGTATAAGTGACTGATTAAACGTGTCTTACTGAATGCATGGGTTAGTGACTAAACTGTGTGAATGTCTGTATCAGTCTGTCTGTTGTTGTGTAAGCTGCTACATGGGTTGGTCAGTAGCTACATTAGTGTCTATATGGGTTATTTATTGTTTGCTTGAGTATTTGTATGGGGGACTGAGTGTGTGGGTGGGTTGGAGGTGTGTGACTCTGTGCATAGATGTGTGAGTGATTGATTCACTGGGTGTATGGGTTCAAGAGTGCATGTGGAAACAGCTGTATAGGTGAGTGAGTGTGTGTATGGGTGTGTTGGTGAGTGAATGGATGTCTCAGTGGTACATATGTGAGTAACTACATATGTAAAAGGAAGTATATGTGAGTGATGGTGTATATAAATAACTATATGTGAGACTGAGTGATTGTGAGAGTGGCATGTATGGATGAGTCTGTACTTGTTTCAGTGATTACATAAGAGAGTAACTATGCGTTACTGTCTGTATGAATTAGTGAGGTGGTGTGTGTATAACTGTTTAGGTGAGTAAATGGGAGTGTGATTTATTCTTTGCATGACTGACTAGGTGTGTGAGTAACTCCATGGATGAGTGGCGGTGTGTGAGTGTCTGAATAGGTGTATGAGTGCATATGATAGTGTTGTATTGATAAGTGACTGCATGTATAAGTGATTGTATAGGTGAATGAGTGGATGTGTGTGCAGACCTAGGAATCAGTGAGTGAGTATGTAGTAACTGGTATTGGTGTGTGGATGGTTTCGAAAATGATAGTGTGTATTTTACAGTGGGTGTATTAAAGGTTATATTAGGGTGTGATGAGGTGCATCAGATTATCACGTGGATGATGTCATCAGTGATGTCATCAGTGATGTCATTTGAGATGTCATCAGTGATGTCACTGACCATGCCATGAATGATGTAACATGTGACGTCATGAGCAGTGCATTGCGGGGGCGCGAGTTATAGTTAACTGAACTAACTATAACGGTGGAATTTCTATGGTTTTGTACGAGTGAAATGTCCACCTAACTATAACGTCCCTGAAACCTATGGTTTTTTCAGTGAATTTCAAAGGTTTTTTAAATGCTAATTTCTAACTATAACGTCCCTGAAACCTATGGTTTTTTCAGTGAATTTCTAAGGTTTTTTAAATGCTAATTTCTAACTATAACGTGCCTGAAACCTATGGTTTTTTCAGTGAATTTCAAACGTTTTTTAAATGCTAATTTCTAATTATAATGTTCATTAAACCTATGGTTTTTTCAGTGATTTTAAATTATAATTCCATTCTCAGCCTTGTGAAAACAGCCGATATCGCCAGTTTTCCAACAATAGCTTCCACAAAAAAATTCGCCACAAATGAGAGCAACAACTAACGCTAATAATATGCAGAGTTGGCTTCCCGTGCAAAAATAACACGAAAACACCACTTCCCGATATTTTCAACGAGCAGCCAAATCTGGGGTGCGATCCAAAAACAGGCGATAAGCTGCGTTAGCAGTAAGAATTTAACATCTGCCTTTTACTGGTGTAAAGCAGGACGACTACCTACAGTGTGAAAGGGAGCCCAGCCCATAACCACATCTAAAGACCAACACATGTCATAGAGCTACTGACCATGCAGCTCCGACACCCAAGAAGGCCACACCCTCAGGGCCACACCCTCAGGACCTCCCCCCCGGACCACCCCCCTCCCTACTACCACCGAGGCAGCGCAGAACAGGACAGCAGACCCTCCAAAACGGCATGGTCCCTCAGCCACACAATAGCTGAATGTTGGGAGATGTGGCAACCAAGTATGTGTGAAGGACGCAAGTCACCCATCAATAAAAATGAACACAATACCAAGTGTAGCGGTGATGTGGTGGACAGACCTCACTATGCAGAGCACAAACTTCTCCATGTGGACATATACTGCTGGTGCTTGTAGTGTTGTGGACAATAGACGCAACCATGTTACTTCAGGCAGTGGGGAAGATCTCGGTCATGTAGCTGTGTTGTCCCCCCCTGGAAGCGGAAGCGGAGTGGGCTGGTCCAACGTACCCCACTCCAGCGTAGGAGAATGAAAAAATAGGCTGGGGCTCTGGGCGTGGTTCACTTGTGGGAAGGCCAAAGCGTCTGCCAGGGTGGCAGCCCTCACCCTGCCACGAGGCCTCTGCCGTGACCGCCGGCCTCCTCGACACAGGCCCCCTGCGAACCCAGCAGCAGAGCACCACAGACTTATGTCTGTACAGACTACTGCCTTCGATCTACACTGCGGACAGCAGGGCTCACAATTCAGATCAAGTCCCGATTGCAGATGACGCAGTCCAGTAGGCAAGAGACATTGCTCCCAGTGCGGCCCGCCCGGACCACGCATCATCGCAGGCTGCGCACACGCTGAGTGCTTCAGGTGCCACTAACTCAGTGCACCACAAGTCATCACCACGTAGCCTTATTAAGGCAGAATTCATTAGACAAAAGACATTGCTACCAGTGTGGCCCGGCCGGACCACGCATCATCGCAGGCTCCACACACGCTGGTTGCTTCAGGTGACACTAACTGTACAGCTCAACTCAACGCCACGTGGCTGTGGGCCCTTGCTAACCGCTGCCTCCGGCCTACACTGCGGTCATCAGGGCTCACATTTAAAATTGACTCTTGATTCATTAATTGCAGAGTCCAGTAGGCAACTAAGTATTACGTCCCTAAAACCTACATAATATCCTTTTAGTATCCTTGCTTCAAGAACTTGTTTTATATCAGTTATAGCTTTAGTACAATAACCAACTTCATCTTGCAAGTCCAAAGGAACACTGAATGGCAGTCTACACTGCGGACAGCAGAGCTCACAATTTGAATTCAGTCTTGATTTATTAATTGCAGACAGAACTGTACTCTATGTCCTCGAATTTTGTCAAGAGGAAGTGACAAAAAGCATTCCTCGATGTCTGTGCTGACTACTGCCTTCGATCTACACTACGGTCAGCAGGGCTCACAATTCAGATCGAGTCGCGATTGCAGATGACGCAGTCCAGTAGGCAAGAGACATTGCATCATCGCTGGCTGCGCACATGCTGAGTGCCACACCTACCACTAACTCTATGCAGCTCAAGTGAACGCCACGTGGCTGTGGACTCTTCCTGACCACTGCCTCCGGCCTACACTGCGGTCAGCAGGGCTCACAATTCAGATCGAGTCGCGATTGCAGATGACGCAGTCCAGTAGCCAAGAGACATTGCATCATCGCTGGCTGCACACACGCTGAGCGCCACACCTACCACTAACTGTATGCAGCTCAAGTCAACGCCACGTGGTTGTAGGCCCTTCCTGACCGCTGCCTCCGGCCTACACTGTGCTCAGCAGGGCTCACAATTCAAATTCAGTCTTCATTCATTAATTTCAGAGTCCAGTAGGCAACTAACTATAACGTCTCTGAAACCTACATATTTCGACAGTGTATTCCATAAATGTTTCATCTTTTGTTCCATACACCTACACTGCGGTTAGCAGAGCTCACAATTTAAATTGAGACATGATTTATTTATTGCAGACAGAATTGTACTCTATGTCCTCGAATTTTGTAAACAGGAAGTGACTAAAAGCATTCTTCGATGTCTGTGCTGACTACTGCCTTCGATCTACACTGCGGATAGCAGGGCTCACAATTCACATCGAGTCGCGATTGCAGATGACTCAGACCAGTAGGGAACAGACATTGCTCCCAGTGCGGCTCGCCCGCACCACGCATCATCGCTGGCTGCGCACACGCTGAATGTTTCTGATGCCCCAATCTCAGTGCAGCACAACTCTTGGACCCTTTATGATACAATGTTTTGTGTATAATTTCACATCTGCTGCCCCTACCTCAGTGTACCACAAGTCATGGACCCTTTACGATACAATCTTGTGTGTATTATTTCACATATGTTGCCCCTACCTTAGTGCAGCACAAATCATTGACCCTTTATGATTGAATATATGTGTCTGATCCAATGATTACTGTTGTACTTGTTGCCAGCACCAACCATTCCCGGAGGGCTGGCTTACACTCCCCCACACGCATCCAGCACAGACGTCACTGGACATGTGACCCTGGTAATAAAAATGAGTCGAGCGCACGTGCCCATACCCAGTTCCACTATCTATCTGTGTCCGTGTGTTCATTATGTATGCAAGATGCCGCCCCTGGGCCCTACCACATTACATTGTGCTGTGGACAGCGTATGCAACCATGTTACCTCTGGCAGTGGGGAAAACTTCGGTTATGTAACTTTCTCTCGGTCATTGTACAAGTACGTAGAGACTGGGTCATTAGAGTACTGCAAGGAGAGTGTATAGTGAATTTATAAGTGCTTGGGGATTGGCGGAGTAATTCTATAAGTACATATGTTGGCGCAGCCTAACCCCGAACACAAGCTTGGCTCTAATTGGCTGCCCTCCATGTGCCAAAAACTGAAACTTAAACTTTCCATGGCCCTGTATTGCTACAGCTGCAACACTCCACTGAATGTGCAATAAACATTCATATCCACACAGATGTGTCATGCCCACCATCTTTCATGTGTGGAACTATGGATGAATGTAGGGTCAGTGATTCCCCGTACCTTCCATGTTGGCCATGTTGTGGGACTTGGCTCACAGAGTGACACATTGGCGCTTGCGACCCGGGTGACGTCAGCACTACAACAGGGACACCCGCATCAGTTGATTCCTCATACAGCCCAGGACGGAGCCACGCCCATAGCTCCGGAGTCATTCTTCACAGCCTCACGCAGGACTGGCATACGCCAGGCCAGCCCACTCCGCTTACACTTACAGGGAAGGACAACAACGCTACATGGCCCAGATTTTCATTGCAGTGATCTGCTGGTAACACCCTAGTTGTCAGTACGCCACAGCCACTCCCTCACGGCTAGTATACACCCACATCACACCCATCCAGCACACGCGTCACAAGACACGTGACCCTGCCAATAAAAAGACCGGGCGCACGTGCTCGACGCCAGTTTAGAGTTGCTCGCACCGGATACACTGCGGCCGGCACAGGCACACCGGCACGGGATGGTGACTTTCGGTCCACTGAGGTACGGGTACCGTAACTGCTGAGCGGGTGTGCAGCCTGCGGTGATGGCCCGTCCCGGCGGTCTGGACAGCTCAGGTTTTGTGTGCCCTGCTGGACCGCAGTGTAGGCCTGAGCCATCAGACAGCGCAGGCCTACCGCCACGTGGCGTCGCCTCGCTGGTCACAGAGTTAGTGGCACCGCAAGGGCTGAGCGGGTGTGCAGCCTGCGATGAAAAGCCCGGTGCACTGGTATGTCCTCTGCCATGGCGAAATCAAGACCCAGCACCAAATGTGAGACCTGGTGGCCTGCGGAGCGGGGCTGCATGACATGCAGGGTGCGGTGTCCGCGGGCCCAGGGCTTGGGGCTTGCAGCGGCACGTGGTAGGCCCTCTTTTCTACACACAGGTTACGAAAGGTGAGCAGAGAGGCTTGTTAGCGCAGCGGCGGGCAGTCACCTCCGGGCAGTGGGAGTGGATGGGGTGCAGCAGCCTGGGTGCGCAGCGGCGGACAGTCACCTCCGGGCAGTGGGAGTGGATGGGGTGCAGCAGCCTGGGTGCGCAGCAGCGGGCAGACACCTCTGGGCAGTGGAAGTGGATGGGGTGCAGCAGCCTGGATGCACAAAGGCGGGACAGAGAATTAGGCTTGTGCAGTTGTATGTACTCTGCCATTACTGATTCCATACTACGTTTCAGATGAGTAAGCTTGAGGGCTCCACTATGTCCCGGCACGTGGTTGGAGACACACCGGTGACGGAAAGGTGAGCTGTGAGGGTTTTGTCCACAGTGTCGGCACTCACTGTCCCTCTCCATCTCTTCCTTTCTCTCCCTCACACTCTTTCTCTCTCCCTTCCTCTCTCTCTCAATCTCTTTCTCTCTCTCTCACACTGTTTTTTTCTTTCTCTCTCTCTACCTCTCTCTCTCTTTCTCTCTCTCTCACTCTTCCTCTGTTTCTCTCTTCCTCTTTCTCTCTTTCTCTCTCTCTTCCTCTCTCTCACTGTTTCTCTCTCTCTTCCTCTCTCTCACTGTTTCTCTCTCTCTTCCTCTCTCTCTCTCTCCTTAGATGGACGCATGACGCACAATCTTATCTTGCTTTTTGTCTAGCAGGCTGTGATTCACAGATTGACGACCCCCCCCCCCCGACACGGACCTCCCGCCACGAGGCGATGACTTCAGTTCCACTGAGTTAGTGCCACCAGACCTGAGCACGTGTGCAGCCTGCGATGATGCGTGGCCATCCTGCAATCAACACCCGCTCTGAATTGTGAGCTCGGCTTGACCGCGTGTAGGCAACTTGCGCCTGAGGAGGTTGCTTCAGCACGTGGTGGACCCTCTTAGACACAGGCCGGTGGCGGAAGGTGAGCAGAGAGTCTTGTTTCCGCAGCAGCGAGCAGTCACCTCTGGGCGGTGGGAGTGGATAGTGTGCAGCACCCTGCACAAGAGCGGGCAGACACCTCCGAGCAGTGGAAGGGGATGGGGTGCAGCAGCCTGGGTGCACAGGAGCGGGCAGACACCTCTAGGCAGTGGGAGTGGATGGGATGCAGCACTCTGGGTGTGCAGGAACGGGCAGTCACCTCCGGGCAGTGGGACTGGATGGGGTGCACCAGCCTGGGTGCACAGCAGCGGGCAGACACCTCTGGGCAGTGGGAGTGGATGGGATACAGCAGCCTAGGTGCGCAGAGGCGGGCAGACACCTCTGGGCGGCGGTAGTCGATGAGGTGCAGCAGCCTGGGTGTGCAGGGGCGAAACAGAGAATTAGGCGTGTGCAGTTGTATGTACTCTGCCATTACTGATTCTATACTATGTTTCAGAAGACTAAACTTGAAGACTCCACTATGTCCCGGCACGTGGTTGGAGACACACCGGTGGCAGAAAGGTGAGCTGTAAGGATTTTCTCCACAGTGTCAACACTCACTCTCCCTCTCCATCTCTTCCTTTCTGTCACTCACACTCTTTCTCTCTCTCTCACTCTGTATCTCTTCCTTTCTCTCTCTCACACTCTTTCTCTCTTTCTATGTCTCTTCCTCTCTCTCTCTCATTCTTTCTTTCTCTCTCTCTTCCTCTCTGTCTCACTCTTTCTCTCTCTCTCTCTACCTCTCTCTCACAGTTTCTCTCTTTCTCTCTCACTTCCTTGTTTCTCTTTCTCTATCTCTTCCTCTCACTCTTCCTCTCTGTCTCACTCTTTCTTTCTGTCTCTTCCTCACTCTTTCTCTCTCTCTCTCCTTTCATGGACGCATGACGCACAATCTTATCTTTCTTTTTGTCTTGCAGGCTGTGATTCACAAATTGTCGAGGGATGACACGCCATACCTGGACCTACTTTTATTTTGTTGTTTTGTTTTTAATAAAATGTTTTATATGTAAATCCATAGATGACTGAGATTCTTATTTGTCCAACCTCACATGCATCTTCTTTACCACAATTATGCGACATCAGCCAATTTGTTACGTTCCAGATTTCCTAACGTTGCTGTCACATTTGTTTGTGTGGGGGGGAAGGTGAGGGGGGGATGGCGGACAAGGGGCTGGTGGCGGGGGGTGTCGGAGCAGTGTTGGGTGTCCGAGCTGCATGATCGTTGGCTCCATTGCATCTGTTGTCATTCACGTATGGTTCTGGGTGGGCTCCCTTTCATATTGCAGGTTGTAGTCCGACTTTACACCAGCTCAGAGCAGGTGTAAACTTTCTGCTACTAACGCACCTTATCGCCTGTTTTGTACTCTCTTCGACGATCTTGCTGGTGGTTGAGACACTTGCGAAGTGATGTGTTCGCTGCTTTTTGCACGAGAACGCCTACTCTACATCTCATTAGCAATATTTGCCGGACTCATCCGTGACGATGCTTTTTGAGGCTGCTATCGCTGGTAAACTGGTGATATGGGCTGTTTGCTCAAGCTTGTGAATGATGCGTTAAATTTATCACCATTTTGGTTGCGATAAAGTGCTGTTAACTCGGCGATATGTCCTTGAGAATATACCCCTCGGTGTTTCAAAGACTTAAGAAGTACTCAAGTGCCGCGCTGCGAGCCGAGCACCCATCGCTTTCACAAGTTTGCTATGACAGGGCGGGAGAGAGCGAGGGAGAGAGAGAGACGGAGTGAGATAGCACAAGCAGCGCAAGGCCGCACGGGCATCTGGCTCCACATACCAACATGTTTGTGTGCATCGCCATCCGTGCACAGGCAATTCCCCCACAATGCAGCCCACACACATATCAATCACAGAACATCAGCAATGAAGGCAATGTGGTACAAAACTCCCCTCATACGGGTTCTGTGTCCGGTGTGTGTGGCGGGGTGATGGCTGCATGGCTGTGTGCCCCTGACACATCAGACTGCGTAGGTGATGGGGCTGCATCAGATGTCGTCCAGCACCTATGCAAAAACAATGTCTGGCTCACAGCGGCGGAGCTTGCCAAAGGGATACACCCCCGCACATAACACACCTTCTTAATTTCTAATTTACCTTCCTAGTTGGAATGCAGATTTCAAATGTCACAAACGCATGCAATTCTTTTCTTGTCACACAGTACATGTAATGCACCGCTTTCATCAAGAATGGAACCAGTAATGGCACAATTTCCCTGTTGCTCCACACCTAAATCCATGTAATGAACAAATCAGAATAGTTCCTTATCTTTTTTAGATTACAAAACCTCTCTTTATTGCTTATTTTTGAACTTTCCATATAAACTGTTTTGTTAAGGACACATACAGGTGAAAAGTTCAAGGTATTGTATTAACACTTTCTAGAACATTCTACGACACGTGCAGGTTAAAAGTTCATCATTTTTTTAAACCTACCAATATTTTTTTTGCAACATTTTCTCCAACATTTAACGGCACGTGGAGGTCAAAAGTTCACCATTCTTTCAAGTTTGAACTGCACCTTCCAAATACAATTAGCAGGTGTGGTTGAGCTGAGCAAATTTCATCCTATAATATGTACTCCACGTATAAACTGCTTTTTTATTAACCAATCACAAAGATGCTTTTCATCAAAACTAATATACACCCTACTTTTTAGGACACAATACATTTCATCTCCCAATCCGTTAACGAGTTTGTATGTAAAAAAAAAAAAAGTAGTTCCCCATGTTTAAACATATCTTTTATTCTACGAACGGACTGCATGAGCTACAGACATTTATCCATATCTTCTAGCCATACCTTCAAAATGCTAGTGTGGATTGTAGGACATAGCTATGTTTTCTGGTGCAAGAGGTATGCAGAACAGAGACGTATTGACTTAGACCTAGGTTTACAAAATGTGTACATTAAATGGTTTGCACAGAGAGGATTGAAGTGGCACCAATTGCTCCCTTTGGTTAAAACCTGTTTGCATCTCCAACACCCTGATCTCATGATTGTGCACTGTGGTGGTAACGACCTAGGCACATTGACTGGGTAGGTTTGGAAATGCTTATGAAGGACACCTTTGGACAATTGATGTTACTTTTGCCTCAAACTGTCTTTGTATATTCCAATATATGCCAAAGACAGAAGTGGAAATGGTCGAACCAATTTTGTCATAAGATTGAAAAATCTAGGAAGAATGTCAACAAAGCTGTGTCTGCATACCTCAGAGACCATAGAATGGGGTCGATTTACAACAACAACATACGTTTTGATATCGCTGATATCTACAGAAGTGATGGAGTACACTTCACAGATGAGGGAAACCGAATTTTCCTGATTAACCTGAAGCTGTGCATTCGCACTTACATGTAGCTCCAACTAATAAACAGAAGGGCTTTTTTTAGAGCCGCCTTATATTCTCAATTTCGGCTCGCAGAGTGTCAGCTGCGATTCGGCTAGCAGAGGGACACCTGCGGGCCGTCGGGCAGGCTCGCAGAGGAAGAGCTGCGGCCCGTGGGCTCAGCTCGCAGAAGGAGACCTACGAGCCGTTGGCTCACAAAAGCACAGCACCGTACCGGCTCGCAGAGGGAGAGCTGTGGCCTGACTCGCAGAGGGAGACCAACAGGCCAACAGGCCTGCTAGCAGACACACAGCTATCAGTTAACGGGCTGGCTCGCACAGATACAGCTGCGAGCCCTCCGCGCTGCAACCGGACGGGCTAACTCGCAGAGGGAGAGTAACGGGCCTGCTAGCACAGACACAGCTACGAGCTAACGAGGTGGCTCACAGAGGTAGAGCTGCGAGCCGACATACTGGCTTCTAAAGGCATAGCCGCGAGCTGATGATGTGGGGAGAGGGAGCGTAAAAGGAGTATCTCGCACAGACAGACCTGCGGGATATTTTCAGTATTGCCTCGCAGAGGTAGAATTACGGATCCGATGCCTTTTAGAGGGAGAGATGCGAGCTGACGGACTGAGTCACAAAATGGCTCACAGCTCGCAGTCGCAGAGCTGCAAGCCGACGGACTCGCTTCTAAAGGCATAGCCGCGAGCTGGTGATGTGGGGAGAGGGACCGTGAAAGGGGTATCTCGCACAGACAGAGCTGCGGTATATTTTTAGTGTTGCCTCGCAGAGGTAGAACTACGGACCTGATGCCTTGTAGAGGGAGAGTTGTGAGCTGACGGACTGAATCACAAAATGGCTGCCAACACTTCCTAGTTTCAACAGTTTGCAGCCAATCAGCCGCAAGCTTGTGCTCGTAACGCTTCAGCCAATCAGATGTCAGAATTCTTAAATATCGATATCTGGAAAATTTGATATTTCTCTAAAACTACTGAACGGATTTACCAGATTTAAACAAAAGCGTGCTTTCTGGACCAAGACCTTTCTCTGTGCCAAATTTGGCGTACTTCCGTTCAACAGTTTGACCTGTAGCCTTGTCTAAAGTTTCCTATGGAAATTGCATGGAGAAAACACGTTTTGGGAACCCCCTTTTTTATTAGCCCCCCCCCTTGACGAATCCCCCCAAACTTTTAGGATAGCAGCTGACCTGAAAAGAGGAACTTTTTGGAAAATTTCGTAAAGATTCGTCAAACGACGCCAAAGTTATAAGCACATCAATAAATGCTTTTCCTATGGAAACGTGGTCCTAACTATAACTACCTACTGGCGACCGCCAGTAGGTATATATATATATATATATATATATATATATTTTTTTTTATTTGGGGGGAAAAAACAAAGGTTACAGGGACGTTATAGCTAGGCTGTCATTTCACTCGTACAAAACCAGAGAAATTCAGCCATTATAGTTAGATGAGCTGACTATAACTCATGCCCCCGCAATGCACTGCTTATGACCTCACATATTTTATCACTCATGACATGGTCATTGACATTACTCTTCAAACACGACTCCTGGCACACTGCTACTTGGGGGATGAAGTCTACTTTACTCCTGAGGCCCTCAAGAGGCAAGGGGACCTCATCACCCCACCAGCAGTGCACCGAGGCGCGATTGCAGAGTGGTGGAAAAAGGGGCGTGACCTCCGACCACCTCTTAGCAATCCAGCTGTGTGGGGCTTACTGGAGGTAACGGGTGGGCTAGTTGGCCCCTAAGGACCCTCAGCAACGAAGGGGACTTCATCTTCCAACCAAGAGCGTGCCAGTAGGCGCGTTTGCAGAGTAGTGGAGAAAGGGGTCGGGGCCTCGGCGAGTTGCCGGCTTTATTTTTTAATTCTAGGAAGGGGTGCTGTGTGCCCACTCTTCCCTTGATGCTTTTGGGCCTGGCCCATATTTTCTTTTTTTTGTAATAAAAAGGGAGGAGGCCGCACCGCCCCCCTCCCGAGGCCGATTTCTGCCCCGGGGACCCAAACCCCTTCGGGCCCGGCCTTTTTTATTTATTTAAAGAAAGGGGGGCTGCATGGCTACCCTTCCCTGGGCTAGTTTTGGCCCCAGGGACCCCATCCCCTGGGGCCCTCCCTCCATTTTTTAATTTTTGGAGGGGGGCGTGCGCCCCCTCTTGAGGCTGATATAGCCCAGGAAACCCATCCCCCGGGGCACGGCCACATCCTTTCTTTTTCAAAAAAATAAAAATGGGTGGGGGGCCTGCGCCGCCCCCTACCTGGGCAATTTTTGGCCCCGGGGACCCCCATCCCCCGGGGCATGGCCAGGTCGTTGGGGACCGCGGGGGAGCCTCAAGGCCCCCGCAGACCCTGCCGGCTCCCCGCCTCCTGTGGGAGACGGCATTGCTTTTGGGCAAAGGGAACTGCAAACATGCAGCTCCCTCTGCCCAAATGCAATTCTGCTTCACTTCATGGAATCGAGAGCATTTTCAATGCTCTTGCTTCCATGAAGGAAAGCAGAGTTTGCTACTGCTCCCGCCAAGCCATCGCAAACTGCAATGTACCGGGGGTGAGCACGTTTTCCAATACCACGGGGTCTAGTTTGACACAAGCACTTTTCTGTGCAAACTTTCTTTGTATTTTTTCTTCACTTTCTATTTTCATTTTATATTAGACACTGGATCTTTTCTTTCACAGGTAAGAAAGTTACCGATGATGAGAAACGTGAGCAAACTGGTGAGTACCTACCAGCAGCTCCCTTGGTGATGCTTACGTGAGGTACTTTCTGACCTTTTCACACATTTTTTCTTTCTTTGTACACACCTTCAAGTGGGGGCACAAATGGGGTGGACTGATAAACGTATATAAAAAGCTTTTGGACATTTAGAATTGGACACGACTGGCAATTGATAGAAGCCAGCGGTTGGGCGGAGACATTAGTATCCTGCCCCCAAGATTTGAATGAGTTGTAGTATGTCCTAAGCAGTCAGGTCTATTCAGTATATTGCTTGAAGAGTTGGCAGCCGACCAGATTGCAGGTACGAGATCAGGAGGGTTTGCGGATCCTCCGCGTCCCTATTTGGATATCTGAGAAATGTCTAAATTTCTTAGGAACTACTGAACAGATTTACACCATTTAACAAAACAAATGCTTTCTGAACCAACAGCTACCTTTTTGCCAAATTTGGTGTAATTCCATCCAGCAGGTCGGGCTGTCGCCCTGTCTAAAGTTTACTATGGAAATTAACATGGAGAAAATGCATTTTGGGACCCCCCCTTTTTTCTCGGCCCCCACTTGACGAATCACCCCAAAACTTTCAACAAAGCAGCTGACCTGACCGGCCCATTCATTTTGAAAATTTCGCGAAGATTCCTCAAACAACGCCAAAGATATTGGCAAATCAAAAACCGCTTCTCCTATAGAAACTAGGTCTTATATATATATATATATATAAATTTACACCATTGTAAGCACTAGTACACAAGAAACTTATTACATTTTGACATCAGTTAGCAAAAGGCTCAGGTCGATTAGTCTCAGAAGATGAGAAAGTGGGACCTCCCCCTCCCTGTTTTCAGCATGAAACCTCATGCAGTGCCTACAGTGCATGCTAAAGTGAAAAGGGGAAACTGGACACTCTTACATATATCCACTTAAAAGGTGTTCTTGTCATCTGACTGAAAGAGCGAAATTCGTGCCACCCTGCCAATTTCCTCTGCTACACAACCCTGGAGGTGTCAATCTTGAGGTAATCCCTGGGATATTTCATCCTATATGTGACAAGTTTGGTATTATAGTGGCCATTCCCCAAAGCAAACCCGTCCAAGAGTTGACACACTTTGTATCCATGTTACAAAATCTGTATCCAGAGCCTACCCTTTTCTTGTTATTATAAATAATAAAATACAATAAAACAAAACACAGGCTGTAAATATCTCAGTGAAGCTTTATTTGCATTTTTACACACACCGTTTAGTGAGTTAATCCTATCATATAAGAATATACAATCAATAACTCTGCAATGTCACATCTAAAATCGCAAATCAGACATTGCCCCTAATGCCGTTGCTCCACAAAGCACCTGAAGTCTGTCACAGCATCATATCCATTTAAGAGATGCTCTGTGGTAGGGAAGGAATGGGAGAAAGTGACTGGAAGTCAGACAGTGGGGCAGAGGAGAAAGTTTGAGCAAGTGAGACAGAGATTGTCATGTGAGGTCTGTAACTAACTCAGCCAGAAGTGTGGCAGACAGCGCATTGAAAGCTTCTGGCACTGTACCCACATGAGGTTGGGTGGTCTAACCATTATAACTCACGGGCCTGGGTGCTGCAATGGTTGGAATGGTCCAAGGGTTGGCGGCGTTAAGCCTTTGGTGCCCCCGGTTTTGGGTGCTTCCAGGATAGAGATTTGGGTTGACCTAGAGTTGGTAGCCCCATTTCAAATAGTCAGGAGTCAGGCGCCTCAAATTCTGGGTGTTTCATGGCTTAGATGCCCATGGTGTGAGTCTTCGGGGGTTGAGTGGTACTGAGTTTGGGTGTACCAGGGTTTAGCTTTTCCTGGTTTTGGGTCCTCATACAGGTCCGAGTTCTCAATGTTAGATACTCGAGGACTGGGTGTTCCTAGGGTTGGGATGCTCTGGAATTTGGGTGGTCATAAGGGTGCGTAGTCTACTTTTGTCTGTTCCAAGAGTTAATTGCCCTTGGAGTTGGGTTCTCTGAGGTTTGGATACTTCGAAAGATCCAGGGTTTAAATGCACCATATTTTGAGTCTTCCGACTGTCATCTGCTCCTAGGTTTGGGGGTTTATAAAGCTGAGTGCTCTCAGAGTTAGTTACACCTGATGTTGGGTGCTCTAGGGGGTAGGTGCTCTCTGGATTGACAGATCCTCGGTTGACAGTCTGAGGCCTTGTGGAGACCAGTTCTGTTTACAGGAATGACCTGTCATCAATAGCAGCAAGAATTGCAATATAGGAACGATAAAAAACAGCAATTGTGACAATATTAACACATGTGAACCATTACAAATATCATACAAAAACGTCCATAAATTCAATAACGTCTTTAGCAACTTGTTTAATAAAGTGACGTGTTAAATAGATAAGTGTAAAACATTAAAAACAGCGCTCTCTGCTATAAAACTATTTCTCCGCTCTAAAATACATTATCTATGACCGGAATCACAAAAGCATTATTGACCTCTTCCTAACATTATAAGACAGTAAGCTAGTTCTAGGTCTGCCTCTGAAATCGATTGGAGCAGAAGAGGTTGTGGTCAATTTCACAAATCTTGTCCAATGTGTCACAAAGGAGATGTGTCTCCTTAAAAGAGTGTAATAAGGATTTACTATATGAGCCTCTATTACATGGATGAGAATTGCGACGCTGGGCAGAATCTCAGGGTTTAGTCCAGTCAAGAGCTTCAGTGGTCATAGACAAGCCGCACGGTTTGTAAGGCGATGAAACCGACAGACTGAAATCAATCTTTCTAGTTCATAGCTATGACCTGAATTTGAACATCGAACCACTCTTTCGGCTCAGGTAGGTTACACAAATGGATCGCGTAACTCGTAAGTCGAGTGCAGACTGGTCTGTGGTGATAGCAAGTACATCATTCAGGAGAGTAAGAATCAAAATAACAAGATATATTTAATCACCATACCTAGTAAAACACGCGTTTCATAGGAAAACATATGATATAATCTATAATGAAAGACAATTTCCCGAGGAAATGATGAAATAATCTCTATACAAGCCCTATATTCATGGAATGTGCTTTATGTTATACCATCTACTGTAAAGATTGTATGCTATATTACAAAGTGTATTAGAGAGTTTTACAGGGAGTATGTCATATCACAGGGAGAGTGCAATTGGTTTATAAAAGAGAGAGTATGGTCTACTAATGATCACGGGGAAAGTGGATTTGCCTCATGAGTCTAGGAAAGGGGAGATGGTCTACATCGAGGTGTATGATCTACTACATGAAGGATGTGACCTATTACTGATCAGTACAATATCTCATTGGGGAATGTGACCTATTTCAGTGTAATATGGTCAGTTACAGTTAGAATTAGATAAACTACATGGAGGGTATGTTCTTTTGCCAGACAGTATAATATCTTCTCTGTTACATGACCTGTGCTAGGAAAAAATGGTTATTCAGAGTAGTATATGACCTGCTTCAAGAGGGTGTGATCAACTGCAAGGTAGGTGGCATCTACTGCAGTGGAATATTATTGCCTAAGGGAAGAGAATGAAATATTGCAGGTGGATTTGATCCATTACATCTATGATTATCTATGTTATTTTGGGGAGTAGAGTCCTTTAAAGGAGGCTATTGTCTTATACAGGAAGGGAATTATCTATTATCTAACACATGGGAATATGACTTACCACGTGAAAATATGATTTCTCACAGGAGAGTTTGCTATATAATGGTGTATGGTCTACAAGAAAGTTACTTCCCGTATTATGATCTAGTACAAGGAAATATAGTTCATAACAGGAAGGATATAGTGAGATTTAGTGAAAGTATGATTTATTACTGGTTAATGTGATCAAATACAAGGGTTGCTGCCTTTCACAAAGGCAATCTGAGCTATTTCGGGAAAGGAATGGTCTGTCATAGCTGAATATCTTTATTGAATATGGTCTCTTAAAGGAAGTGCACTAATACAAAAGCTATGACCCAGTATTCGCCCTGTTAAAGGCGAACATTATCCATTATAGAGAAAGTGGAATTTGTCAAGTGTGCTGAAATCTATTAAAGGGGGTTTGGCCTATTACATGATTGGCACAATCCATAACTGGGTATCATGTTAATATATAGGCCCGAAAACATATTTTGCAAAAATACAGACTCCAAAATGTAGACTCCCAAAGTTTCTACATGCACAAATATCTCCCGACAAATTATTTTGCCTGGACATAAACAATCTCTTAAGCACATGCAGCGAAATATGCAAGGATTTAGAGTTAGAATAGTAAATGAATTCAGTCCTTAAACACATTGGAAGTGGGTTGGTCAAAATGTTTAAAGGAAGAAATTTATGTAAGGTTGAGATGGCTAAGTGAACATCTTGGTGTCGATTAGTATTATTATTATTTATTTTTACAAAAAATGTTTTTTGCAGTCTATGTTTTTACATGGAACCCTATGCATGTTTCTTTTACTGGAAGGAGAAGATGAGATCTGTTAGAGGGGAAAGTTCATAGTTCATCAGAGAATATATGGTCTCTCTAATTGGGAGGTAAGTTCCATGAAGAGAGGATGTGATATATTACTGAATGATCCACTCTGTTAACTAGGTGTGATAGATAAGCTCTATCACAGGGAAAGGTGATCTGTTTCAGGAAGATATGGTCACATGCTGGGAAATGATGGAATGCAAAGGGGAATGTTCTATAGGAACTGACAAGATTGATTGTCATCTGACATAACCTTCTGTCAGGCACTGGCATTTGGCACCACACAATCACAATAAAGACTACAGATTTACAGATGCCTGTGAACAGCACTAGGAATAATATTAGTGATAGTGAAAAAGCACTTCAGTGTTCGGAGGTGATTTGAAGAGAAGACCATCTCCTTATTCATTGCACACAGTGATAAAGTTGCTACATGGTGAAAAGAGGCCGTGCACACAGAGAGATACACGTAAACATGACATGAAACGAGCTTAATAATCTATGAGTATCACGTGCACTGCTCACTCAGGTTCAGAGTACATTTATCATCATATTGCTTTTGCCCTTGGACCTGGTACAGTATGCCCTCAACTGTCTACATCTGCACCACCATATCATGGCAGTGTGCTCTGCACCACTGCACCCTGTCAATGTCCTCTGCACCACTACTCTTTTGCAGTGTTCTTATCACTGCTGGAGCCAGTGAGTGTTCTCTGCATCACAACAGCCTGGCTGTTTCCTCTGCACAACAATCACCTGGTGATGCTCTCCACCACTTACCCCTGGCCGTGTTCTCTGTGCCACCAGAGCCTGTCAGTTTAACCTGCATCATTAAAGCCTGGCGGTGCACTCTGCAACACTACAACCTGGCAGTGTTACCAGTAACAGTACTATTAGACAGTGTTCTATGGATCACTAGAACTTGGCAGTGTTCATTGCACCACTAGAGCCTGCGGTACTGATGCCAGTTCCAGAGCCCAAGTCTCCCGTCTGCATATTCTGGCCAGTCCACTCAGTGCACTAATTGCCCACGTCAGTCACACATTATCTCAAAATGGTTCTTGAGAGGCACTTGCAATCCACTAAGACATCCCTCACTTTGGAGGATGTCACCCTCCTTGAAGTTTCCTCCACGCTTCAAACAAAGAAAATGCCTCCCACATACTCCAGAGAGATTCAGTAATGCAGTAGTTTTATCAGGGCTCGGTTGAAAAATGTAATGCGGGTCCCCATAAAAAACAGGCTCCTGGTTCTAACATAAAAATTACCCTCCAGAAAAAAGATAAAACACAGCAGCTCAGGCATCTGGAATCATCTAATGGTATAGATGTATTTAACTGCCTTATCATTAATAAACAGTATAGGCTTCCTTTAAAATATATACATTTTGTAGCAAGAGAGTCCACCCATCTTATGGCCCCGATGAGATCACCAGACATGTAAACCTTCCATATTCTCCAAAAATGTTTTTATCTCCATCGCATTCAATGGGTGCACCCTCCCAAATCATTGGATATCTCCCTCCATGAAGACGGAAACAGTTGATAGGTTTGCTCTTCTCCCTCCATAGCACACCGGTGAGCCTTCCTCGCCTGTAATGAAGAAAGTTAAGCCACGAGGATGTGCGCAGTCACTCCACTTTCTAGAAATATCTGATTGAATTCAAGGTCAAGTGAATAATAAACTGAACCAACACTACAAGTATGAGTGGGATTTGTGTGACTTTAATGTCAACGATAGACTACATTACTCAAAGAAACAGGACCAAAGCTGTAAGATGGCGTGATGCCCATCCATCCTCTCCAACGGAAACACACAATGTCTGGGCCCATCAAACCGCTGCTACAAGTGAGCTCACCAATAACCCAATTCTCCCTTCCAGCTGCTTTCCGATTTCACAGCAGTCTGCGTAAGCTAGAGACAGACTGGTCCTGTGATTCAGAAATATTTAGCCCACGCCATGCAGTGGTAGGGTTTAATACATCATTGCTTTCCAAAAACACCACTCGTATGAGAAAAGGCCATATGTGGGCTGAGCTGATCACCGTTCAGGGAGGAGTGAAGCTTCTGATGGGCTCAGCGGTTTAAGTCCGTCATTCTGGCATACCATGTGGGTACATCTGGAGGAATATTAGTGTACAGAGAAACTGGGAGATTTCACAATGGGCCTATGCCTTTTCAAAGACAAGTACCCTAAGGGGCAAGTCATTCAAATGGCTTACTCAACACTGTTCAACTTTTGGAAGTCTTCCAGAGGCAGCAAGTTGTTGGGGCAGTTTTGTTCTCGGTAGGCCAGTCGCCCTCTCAATAAATCTTTTGTGGTAGTAGTGGTGCATACATCCACACCCTGCACCGGGGGAGACCCATGTTTATGCTTATTTTGTATAAATGTATTATTTACACCATCTCTGACGTCATTGTGCGCAGTCTATGCATTGCCTCGCTGTTGAGGCTTGTGTCCCTAAATCCACTAGTAATGGTAGGTTTCCGTTAAATATTTTTTGCCTGAAAATGTAACTAAGATAACCCTCAAATTTCAGACAAAACACACTACTAGCAGCAGCCGGTGATGGTTGTCACTTCCTGCCGAGCTGATTCCGATCCCAATGTGTGGAAAGTTTCATCAAGTACTCTTTCTAATAACAACCAGGGGACGAAAGGAGGCTTAAGTAACTTCTTCCTTTGCCGTTCACAGAGCAGAACATAATCAGAGCACGTTTTCTCCCAGGAATTATGAGATTCCTTCCCTGTGTGCATGAATGCAAACAGGAACCTAAGATGGCGACACACTCCCTGCCATGCAGACACGTCTTCTGAAGATGAAATCCCTGTGTGGCCACCTCATCACGGATACTGTTTGCTTTCTTGGGTCATGTGGTACAGCTTAATGCTATCTAAGTGGTAGTCTTCTTTTGCTGTCAACTAATTTGTTTAACGCATCTGATAACTATTTGTAGTTGAAAACTACAGGGCTGGAAACAGTGTCCATGAGGACATGGAGTAGGGTGGACATCAAGTGACCAGGCCTCTTTAGCCCATTCCTGGCCCAACTGTCCGGGCCAGTGTTGCTTCTACTAAGTGGGTACAAGGCTGTAAACCTTTCACCTACACCTATCACCTCTCGCCTACAACGCCCTCTTCTTCCTAAAGTGTGTCTTTTGATGCAGGGATTGCCATAGAAGTTGGTTTCATACCGGGAGGAGATTCCATAAGCCATAGCTTCAACTCAACAAAGGTTGGGTTCACATCTACTGAAATATTTCAAAAGCATTCAAAACGGCCCAAGAATGAAAAAAAATTCTACAACCCTTTTTCCTGCCATTATTACCCGTCAAAACAGTTGAAACTAAAAATATGTTGTTCCTATTGTAATGGTCTAATGGAGGGTGCACTCTTAATTTGTCAAGTTAACCCGAATGTTGGTCCATGTTCAAATATGGAGACCCTTTAGGAAAAAATGAAGAGTTTTGCTCCATTTATAAAACATATGCAATGACACCGAGGAGACTCCAAGGAACGAGCAGGGGAAGTTGATATCACAGCAGTATGTCTTCGACGGCTTCCGAAGCAAGAGTTTCACAACAATCTGAGTGAGAGGAATGCTCAGACTTCCCCAGCTACCACGCCTCAAACTCCCAGGCCATATTTGCATGCACTTTAGGGCAACTAAGCATTTTTTGTAGTTTTGAGAGTTAACTGTGTGCAGTGTGTAATGGTAATGAACGTTTCATTGTGTTGATAGTGACTCTATGCAGGTCTTTACAGCACCAAAGTTATCATTAGGAAACCCTTCTGGTGAAGAAAGAAAAGTTCTAAAAGCCATGGATGGTGGTGAACATAACGCTACGTAGTCCTTCATAGTGCGATGGGTGACTATATGCAGTCATCCAAGATGCTGTAGGGAGTCATTCATGGTGTTGAAGGTAACTGTACGCAGTCCTTCATGGTGCACAGGGTACCTGTAAACAGTGCTCAGAGTGCAGAGTGCACCTCTACGGAGTCCTTCATGGTGCTGAAGGCAACTCCGCGCAGTCCTTCATGGTGCTACTCGGTCCTCGATCGCAGTGGAAGTCACAGCACAGAAGATCTATTCAACCACTACAGGATAAAGGAGACACACACTTGGCAGACTCTTGTCGTGGTGAACTGGACCCTAAAAACAGTAATAGAGAAAGAACAGGAGGCACAGCACGACAGTCACCAGCGCCACACACCTGGAAAGGAAGAAGAGAGAAATGTCAATCAACTGGGGCAACTCGTCATAGCTGTAACATACATTCAAATATTAATGTTTCTTGTCCAGAGGCTTGAAGCTTGGAGAAGGTTAAGAGATGAAGGCCTTACTCGTGCCTATCTGGTTCACTTTCAGGAGGCACATAGAGCTGCCTCCCAAGCTGTCATCAAGGAGCCTGGTGAATCAACTCAATACTAGCAGCGCCCACCGATGCCGCCTCAATAAGCCCCCAAGCCCCCCCCATATCAATGCTGTATCCACCCAGTTTAAACAACTAGAGGCTGAGCTGCAGTAAGGCAGCCTCGCGGATATTCAAATTGAAAAGGATTTAGAGAAAAGTACATTCCCTGTAGACTAAAGAAGTGTGTCCATGGCTTAGGACCTGGTATCATGATATTTGACCTAGAAAAATGATCCCCGTGTTTTTCTCTCTGAATTCCAGGGAACAGTAGTCTCTTAGAGGAAGGAATCACTAACCATTTCGGGGGCCAGTGAATGGTGGACTGCTACATTGTACATTTCAACCCAGAATAATATCATGTGACTGGAACCTGATGATCAACTATAGGGATAGTGAATGGTGAAGGCTATGGACATTTGGTTAACTAGTGAATATTGTTTAGAAAAATGACAATTTTATTTTGTAAATACAATTAATAATATCTGAAAATAAACTTAAAGTGTATCCTTAAAGTAACACGCGGGCCTACAGTGCATTGGTACCACACACCATCAATTGAAGCTAGTCTTAATTTTAATGTATCATATAGCCATTAGAATTCATCATTAGATAGTTTATTAGGGTTGTTTAGAAAAATGGCAAAAGTCTCGAATTCCTTTTCAATACTCTGAGTCCTTCTTTGGGACATACCCATGTTTCACTCTTCCATAACACACAGAATCCTCTTACTGGTACAGTAAAGGAAATACCATTGTATATCTAAGAGCTAATCTTAGATGTATTTATTAGGAACCCCTTGTACATGATAAAACAAGTAATGCCAATCGCTGTATAATTTACAGGTTCAGCAAGAGCGACTGCAGTTTTAGTTGAGTTGCACTTACATCTGGAAAACACCGGCTACCGTATGAAGCAAGAATCCAACTAAAAATTGCATGCACGACTCATAAAGCACTTCACTTCAATACCCCCAGATATCTGGCTCAAAAGCTAGAAAAATCAGGGGGCGGCAGACCCTCGCGAAGTGCGCACACCCTGCTTCTGAAACTCCAGCGAACCCACAAAAAGAAAACGGGTGCCTGAGCGTTCTCGGTCGTTGCACCTAAGATATGGAACTCTCTACCACCGGACGTTCGCCTAACCTCCTATACCGCCTCCTTCAAAAAAGAAGCAAAATCTTTTCTGCTGACTAAGTTTTTACCCTAAGACAATATATCTGTGCCTATGGAAATTGTATCCATACTAACCGCTCTACGATGATTGGCCATCTTATTACTGACTATAATGGAAATCAAGCTTTTTACTCTATCTACTTTCATATATGTTTGTCTCTCGCGCATGTGTCTTTTTGTTTACCAGTCCAATTGATACCCTACTTCTCATCATGTAAAGCGCTCTGATACCCACTCGGGTCATGTTCGCGCTATACAAAACTTTTATAAATAAAAAAAAAAACATTTTATCGTTAGTAAAATTACCATATTTCACAAATCTGCATTACATTTTGGAAAATAAAATATAAATGTATGTATCCTGTAGAGATTTCTGCAGAAAGGTCCAGGGAAGAAAAAGTTATAGTATGGGTCTCTCTCAAATTCGCAAGGAAAAGAGCAAAATACATTTACCCCCAACCTGGACCAGATTTATAGCAGCCCTTGCTTGGTTTGATTTAAATGTATTCCAGTCGTTTTTGAAATATTCACAATACAATGTCTTAATCGGGAACCGGTTCACAAACTGATGTTTGAACCAGAACACCAGCCCGTTTAATAGAGAAGAGGTAATATTTTCACGAACCCGCACCCCAAGTTCACACTCCTCACAAGGGAAAACATTTTCTGTGACCAGGCGAGGGCTGGAGGAAGCCACCCGCCACCAAGCGTGACCAGGATACATCCCAGAGTGAAGTAAAGTGTGGAAATTACCGTTATTTATAGAAACAAAATGGAGCATGAATAATAAACCAAAAATGTACTTTCATGAACCTGTCTGAACAATTTTTGGTTATTTCGTTTCACTTAAGCAATCAAAAAATAAATGCGAACTTATACATCTTAAAAAAGGTGCAGCACACGAGTTCGACATGAAATTTCCTAGCATGCTACAGCCAGTAATGAGCATCAACGGCCGAAGACTTTAACCCCTTCCCTGCGCCGCGAGTTCCGCCGCGGCGCGGGAGTGGCTAGGGGGTGGGCGTGGCGCTCCGGTACTTATGACGGCTCCACACCGTCATGAGTCACGGGCGGCATGTGCTCATGACGGCGTGGAGCCGTCATGACCCCGCCCACTCATTAATTTGCCCGCACAGGCGGGGAATTAATGCCGCGTGGGCGGAGCGGCAGCGGAATGACGGCTCCACGCCGTCAAGAGCACACGCCGCTCGTGACTCATGACGGCGTGGAGCCGTCATGAGCACGCAACGGGTTAAGAAGTCTAACAGACCACAGACATTAACCCCATTCACTGTCAACACACCCCTGTGCCATTTTCTGAGGATTTTAGGCGTGCTACAGAATGCAGCACATGTAGAAAGAGGAAACACCAAGGAGAAATAAACATATTTCTTCTCGTTACACCTCTGTTGGAATGGCGTAGAAGTTTGAGGCATTCCCAGGTTTACAGCCCTTAGTAAATCTGGCAATGTGCCAAAATCCATGTGTAGATGCATGGGAACGCCCACTCTCCACCCATGATAAGCCTTCCCAATGCAGAGTAACGCAAGGCAGCATTGCATAGCTTAGTAAACATCACTTAGACGTTAAGTGCAGTGCAAAGGCCTAGTAAATCTGGGTCTAAGTATTTTCTAATTCTATACAACCCATTGTATCTACTGGTGCACACTAGATATCCCTTGTTCTGATTGGCTGGTAGGGAGAAAATGGTGAACATGATAGATTTTCAGCACCTGTGTTTCTCTGGATCGCTTCAATGGGGGCTATCAGACATATGTAGGCTTTCAATGGGTTTCAGGGGCACAGAGTGAAATGATGGTTTGGGGTAAGTGTACTATGGTTATAGATATCACTCCTAGACTGAATGGGAACATATCATACCATATATTTTCAACACAGCCCATGGTTTCATCACTGGTTGCCAGACCACACTCGCACTGGATAGCTGGCAGGAACAATATGTTACACACGGCATTTGTCAATTTCCATCATTTTTTAGCAAAAACATGCTATTTCCCTAAAGTCTTCCTCAGACAGGAGCATGTTGTTCCCACGGCTTAACTCATATGTTTGTTCCCTTACGTTTCCTGTGCATGATTAACAGACTTGTGTGATTTTTCAATGGGTTTGAGGTGCCCATGTACAATAAGTTGTGTTCAGCGCATTCTGGGAATTTGAAAAAACTAAAGTGAAATGCTGGTTTTGATATCTGATGTCTGGCCTCATGTTTCATTGTTAGGTCTACGTAAAGCAAAACGTCATATTTTCTGCACCTACTCATGTGCTTCACCAGCAACTTTTGCCCAAAACATGGTCATTTCTTCCAGTCTTATTCGCGCAGGAACATATTCTTGCCAAACCTTACACCTCATCTCTGTTCCTCTGCATCTCCTGAGAATAGGAACATCAGACTTGTGCTGGTTTTCATTGGGTTTGAGCAGGGATCCAACCAATAGACAAATAGACACCAATGAATGTTTTCATGGGCAGTGCTTTGAGTCTGGGAACAACTGCAGTTTTTAGGACTGGGCAGAGTCAGCACGCACGGGTATTTACCAACCATTTCTAAATACTAGAGGGCCAAGAAATTCCGATGTTATGCAATATGTGAATCCTAGCATGTTGTACTACCCTGAACAGCCTTCAAATGTCAAAGCCTGGATAATAAAACACGCAACTTCTTACTTTTCACATAACGAAAGGCTCCAGAACTTCCAGCAAATACAAAATGTCCAACATTCCCACACCTCTATTGATATAAATAGTATCCCACAAGTGTGGGTGGCCATATTGCACACGGCACAAATAGGCCAAAGCTTTGACCATGTAGAGGCTACATTAACACTACTTTCAATTCACCTAGGCATCGTTTTTTACTTGTTCGTCTCTGTTATGATAGGCTCACCCACATATTTGAGGTTCTGTTTCAGTGGTAGAAGTGTGGAAACACTGGGTGGTAAGAGTTTTGCTGCTCCCCACAAATTCCAAAACTTTCAGTTATAGAAATGGTAGAAAATGAAAAATTTCCTAGTAGACACGAAGGAAAGTTTCAATTCTATTAAGGACTCTGAGGCGAGGATTATGCTCTGCTTTCTTTATTTTCCAACACCAGCAGTTTTAACATTAACCGAAAAAACTCTCTTTCCCATGAAACATTGGAAAAGGTCAGTCCATAAGGTCAGCCAATCAGCATCCGCACACGTCCTGAAAGGTCCGGGGCTGCTGGGATACTTCCTCTTTCTTGACTGCGACCATCCAGCCGTCATCGGATTCCACTAGTCCGTTTTAGGAGGTTCCGATCCTAAAAGAAGTCAAAGGATATCGAGAAGAACCAGAACTTAACTACCACAGGGATCACAAATAGCATAGCACCTGTGAGGATTAAAGATCCGGAAACACAAAGGCAATTGAACTGTAAATCCATGCAAAGGAAGACCATGTTTACAAAGAGAACTGAGGAAAAAAATACTTATACCATACGGAGTACAGATCCATAGTCGAGGGCGGGCAAGAGGACTGAATCCTCAGGAACTCCGGGCGGGAATAATCCTCGCCTCCGAGTCCTTAATAGAATTGAAACTTTCCTTCTTGTCTACTAGGAAATTTTTCATTCTATGGCAGGACCGGAGGCGAGGATTATGCTCATTCAAAGCTTGTCCACCACCAGGGAAGCCATGTCGACGACTGGTTAAAATAGAATCTTTTAAACATAGAGTCCGATGACCAGTCAGCGGCATTGATAATGTCCTCGAGGCGTGCCCCGAGGAAAAAGGCTTTGGAGGCCATCGCTCCTCTAACAGAGTGGGCCCCGAAGTGCGAAGTGTCAATGCCTGCTTCCCGCATGACCCATCTGATCCATCTTGCTATGGTGGGAGAAGAGACAGCCTTGAAGGGTTTCCTGAGAGATATCAGCAGTTGGTTCACGCCATGAGGGCGATATTCATCCGTCATGGTCTCGTAGGCCTTGAGGCAACGTACCACGCACAACTTAGGGTGTTTATCAAAAGCTGGGTACGAGATCACCCTAGATTCTGATTTAGTGCGGCGGGAAATGTGAAAAGTGACCCCTTGAGGGGTAAAAACCCGACCATGGAGATCGAGGGCTCTCACATCAGAAACCCTCCGACAGGAGACCAAGCAGAGAAGCATGGCTAACTTCGCCGAAAGCTCCTTGCGAGACAGGTACCTATTGGAATGCCAGGACTTAAAGAGGGATAAAACCTTGTTAACGTCCCATAATTTAGAATATTTAGGCAAAGGTGGCAGGGATAAGCAAATGCCCCTCATCAGCTTACAGACAAAAGGGTGTTCCCCTACGGCGTTACCCTGTACCCGATCGTGGCCCGCTGAGATTGCCGATCTGTAAGAATTAATCGTGCGGTATGCCAAGCCCTCTGTGGCCAGGGAGGCCAGGAAATTTAAGATGTGGACCACTTCGCACCCCACGGGATCCTGATCCCGGCCAAGGCACCAACCCACCCATCTGGACCAAGCCGAACGGTATCGTTTGTTGGTGCCGTCTGCCCATGCTGCTGCCAAGATGTTCTGAGCTTCTCCTGATAAGCCCCAGAGTCTCCAACGTTGCCGGAAATCCGCCAAGCCATGAGGGGCATCCGATTCTGCAGGACTAGTGGATGAGGCCCTCCTTGGGGATCCCGAAGAATCGTCTGATCGCGGAGTAGAAGGATTGGAGAATCCCAAGAAAGTTCCAGAAGAACTGGAAACCATACTTGCGACCTACAATAAGGCGTGATTAACACTACCTTCGCCTGCTGCCTGCGAACCTGCGCCGAGAGACGCATTATCATGGCGAACGGGGAAAAGGCGTAACCCGTCTCCGTCGACCAATCCTGAAGGAGGCGTCCGTGGCCGCCGCCAGAGGATCCGGCTTCCAACTGAAAAACCTGGGTAGTTGGTCATCCAGGCGAGAGGCAAAGAGATCCACTGAGAAGGGGCCCCAAAGGGCATGGAGTCTCTGGAAGACTCTGGTATCCAGTTGCCAGAGGCTCACATCCGACCATTCTCGGGAGTACCAGTCCGCTACCACATTGGATGCTCCAGGAAGGTATTCCGCTGTCACCGACACGCTGTTCTCCAGGCAAAAGGTCCAGAATTCTTTGGCTATGTTCGCTAGCACCTTGGATTTAGTGCCCCCCGGTGGTTTATGTAGCGGACAGCTGACACATTGTTCATTTTGAGAAGGACATGGCAGCTGATTTTGTCCCTCGTCCAGCACTTGATGGCGAAGGAACCGGCCAAAAGTTCCAAGCAATTGATGTGAAGGCGCTGTTCGTCTGCGGACCACTTTCCTCCTGTAAAGGAGTCCCCGCAACGCGCTCCCCAGCCAGACCTGCTAGTGTCCGACTCTATGACGATGTCCGGAGCCGAGCCGAAAATGGCCCTCCCGTTCCAGGCTTCCATGTCGCGGAGTAGAAGGATTGGAGAATCCCAAGAAAGTTCCAGAAGAACTGGAAACCATACTTGCGACCTACAATAAGGCGTGATTAACACTACCTTCGCCTGCTGCCTGCGAACCTGCGCCGAGAGACGCATTATCATGGCGAACGGGGAAAAGGCGTAACCCGTCTCCGTCGACCAATCCTGAAGGAGGCGTCCGTGGCCGCCGCCAGAGGATCCGGCTTCCAACTGAAAAACCTGGGTAGTTGGTGATCCAGGCGAGAGGCAAAGAGATCCACTGAGAAGGGGCCCCAAAGGGCATGGAGTCTCTGGAAGACTCTGGTATCCAGTTGCCAGAGGCTCACATCCGACCATTCTCGGGAGTACCAGTCCGCTACCACATTGGATGCTCCAGGAAGGTATTCCGCTGTCACCGACACGCTGTTCTCCAGGCAAAAGGTCCAGAATTCTTTGGCTATGTTCGCTAGCACCTTGGATTTAGTGCCCCCCGGTGGTTTATGTAGCGGACAGCTGACACATTGTTCATTTTGAGAAGGACATGGCAGCTGATTTTGTCCCTCGTCCAGCACTTGATGGCGAAGGAACCGGCCAAAAGTTCCAAGCAATTGATGTGAAGGCGC
The DNA here is from genome assembly GCA_963921515.1 of Calotriton arnoldi. Classification (NCBI taxonomy): domain Eukaryota; kingdom Metazoa; phylum Chordata; class Amphibia; order Caudata; family Salamandridae; genus Calotriton; species Calotriton arnoldi. The sequence goes on from CAWUFW010000669.1 coordinate 1,085,611, forward strand.
TGTTCGTCTGCGGACCACTTTCCTCCTGTAAAGGAGTCCCCGCAACGCGCTCCCCAGCCAGACCTGCTGGTGTCCGACTCTATGACGATGTCCGGAGCCGAGCCGAAAATGGCCCTCCCGTTCCAGGCTTCCATGTGGTCCAGCCACCACTGCATCTCTAACCTCACTTCGTCTGTGAGAGGAACAAGTTCTGCGTACTGCAGACCTTTCCTGAGGTGAGTGGCTTTCAACCGTTGAAGGGCTCTGTAATGGAGAGGTCCCGGAAAGATGGCCTGTATGGAGGAGGATAGAAGACCCACCACCCTGGCAACCTGCCGGAGGGAGATGGTGGTGCGGGCCAGGGTTCGTCTGAGCTCTCGACGAATTTTGGAAATCTTCCTGGAGGGGAGACTCAATGTCTTGTTGACGGAGTCTATGACAAAATCTAGAAAAGTAGTTTGCTGGGACGGGACGAGGAGGGATTTCTTCCCGTTGATGACGAAGCCGAGGCTCTGCAAGAGAGTTACAGTCGTCCGCGGCTGGTCTGTGAGAAAAGCTGGGGACTGAGCCAGAAGGAGAATATCGTCTAGATAAATAATGATACAAAAGGGGATGATGGACGGAACGTTTGAGCCAATCAAACACTCACCCCCAGTCAACTGATCTGGGTTTAATCCATCATCATTCTTTAGCTCACTCCACCACCCCAGTTCAGACATGGCCATATGCAAATCAGTCTGACCCTGTGCCTCATGGGAACAGTCCAGCCCGAACTGCCAAGCCATGTCTTCCCTGGACCGGAAACAAGCATCCTAGGACCGGTTTCTGGCATTTCAGCCGTCATCAGCCAGGCTTGCTTGAATCCAGTGGCAAAGTGAGCAAGGGACCCACGTCTGGGCATACCCACGCCAACTTAGGGCGACCAAAGCGATACAAAAGGGGATGATGGACGGAACGTTTGAGCCAATCAAACACTCACCCCCAGTCAACTGATCTGGGTTTAATCCATCATCATTCTTTAGCTCACTCCACCACCCCAGTTCAGACATGGCCATATGCAAATCAGTCTGACCCTGTGCCTCATGGGAACAGTCCAGCCCGAACTGCCAAGCCATGTCTTCCCTGGACCGGAAACAAGCATCCTAGGACCGGTTTCTGGCATTTCAGCCGTCATCAGCCAGGCTTGCTTGAATCCAGTGGCAAAGTGAGCAAGGGACCCACGTCTGGGCATACCCCCGCCAACTTAGGGCGACCAAAGCGATACAAAAGGGGATGATGGACGGAACGCTTGAGCCAATCAAACACTCACCCCCAGTCAACTGATCTGGGTTTAATCCATCATCATTCTTTAGCTCACTCCACCACCCCAGTTCAGACATGGCCATATGCAAATCAGTCTGACCCTGTGCCTCATGGGAACAGTCCAGCCCGAACTGCCAAGCCATGTCTTCCCTGGACCGGAAACAAGCATCCTAGGACCGGTTTCTGGCATTTCAGCCGTCATCAGCCAGGCTTGCTTGAATCCAGTGGCAAAGTGAGCAAGGGACCCACGTCTGGGCATACCCCCGCCAACTTAGGGCGACCAAAGCGATACAAAGGGGATGATGGACGGAACGTTTGAGCCAATCAAACACTCACCCCCAGTCAACTGATCTGGGTTTAATCCATCATCATTCTTTAGCTCACTCCACCACCCCAGTTCAGACATGGCCATGCTTTGTTCGCCCCAAGTTGGCGGGGGTATGCCCAGACGTGGGTCCCTTGCTCACTTTGCCACTGGATTCAAGCAAGCCTGGCTGATGACGGCTGGAATGCCAGAAACCGGTCCTAGGATGCTTGTTTCCGGTCCAGGGAAGACATGGCTTGGCAGTTCGTGCTGGACTGTTCCCATGAGGCACAGGGTCAGACTGATTTGCATATGGCCATGTCTGAACTGGGGTGGTGGAGTGAGCTAAAGAATGATGATGGATTAAACCCAGATCAGTTGACTGGGGGTGAGTGTTTGATTGGCTCAAACGTTCCGTCCATCATCCCCTTTTGTATAGATAAATAATGAGGCGGAAGCCTCGGGCTCTGAGATATTCCACTACCGGCTTGAGCACCTTGGTGAAGCACCAAGGTGCGGAGGAGAGGCCGAAGGGCAGTATCGTGAACTAGTAAACCTGGCCTTTCCACTGAAATTGAAGGAACCTGTGGTGCGGAGGAAAAATCGGGACGGATAAATATGCGTCCTTTAAATCGAGGCGCACCATCCAGTCGTTTGGACGCAGGAGGTCGCGCAGCAGGTGGATCCCCTCCATTTTGAAATGGCGGAACACCAACCAGCTGTTGAACTCCTTCAGATTGATGACTGGGCGTTGACCCCGTCTGTTTTGTCCACCAAGAAGATCTTGCTCAGGAAACCCTTCGGATGGAGGGAGGAGCACACTATCGCCCCTTTGTGTAGGAGATCTTGAACCTCGTCATCTACCAGTGCAGTCTGGGATGACGTAAATACTAGGGGCAGTGGCCGGGATTCCTGTATCGGGGTCCCGTAAAACTCTATATGAAAACCCCTGATGGTCTGAAGAACCCATGAGTCGGAAGTAATGGTCTCCCAATTGTGAGCGAATAGAGCCAGCCTGCCCCCTACTAACAAAAGGGGGTAAGGGGAGAGACTCACCTGCTTGGTTCTGGAAATGGCCTCTGCCTCTTTCTCTGGCGCCTCGGCCCCTGTTGTTTCTCCGCGACTGGAAGAATTCCTGCTTGGGCTGGCCCTTCGCCTTCTTGAAGCCTTTGTTAGGGGCTTGAGTGTAGAAGCGGCCGGTCGAGCGCCCCCAGCCACGACCGACCCCAACAAAAACCTTAGGGTGAAACACCCGCTTAATGGAGGCCTGCGCCTTGTCTAAGGTGGTGAAGGTGGAGACGAACTTCGTGAGCTCCTTCACAAAAGGCTCTCCGAAGAGTCCCCCGTCAGCAACAGCTCCCGCCTCCGAGGAGGCCAAGTCTCCAAGCTTGGGGTCCACTTTGAGTAACAAAGAGCGTCTCCTCTTGGCCGAGAGGGCGCAATTCGCATTCCCCAGGAATACGATGGCCCGCTGGGCCCAACCTGACACCGACTCTGGGGAAAGCGCGGTACCGGAGGCCTTTGCCTCCTCCGCGAGATCTAGTATTTTGGTGAGGGGGCCGCAGGCGTCCAGAAGCTTGTCCTGACGAGCTTTCCAGGACCTATTGATCCCTTTTTTGGGATCGCGAATATATTTCTGGAGGAAAGTGGCCATTCTGGCATCTATTTCGGGAGTGACAGCCACCTTGCCCGCCAGGGCGGGCCGCGGGCATTCCGCCCGCAGACAGGCTCTAACCTCCTACTCTAGGGGCTTCCTCATCCGACTTGCGACGAACTGCGCCACCTTCTCACCCGGGGTCCACTCAGAGGAGCGAGGGTGCAACAGGTCCTCCGGGACGAGCATGTCCGTAGGAGCCTCTGCCACATTCGTGGAAGGGCGCCAGGGCCTAGAAGGGCCCGGTTCCTAAAGGGACTCGGTGGGGGACTCATCACTCTCGTCGTCCCCCCCCCCCCATGGGGATAAAGGGATCACCTCTTCTACTGGGTCCACTTGCCCTAAAGGAGGGCGCACCGAGAAGGCCTTTTTAAGGCGTTCGAAGGCCCCCACATCCACCGCAGGGTCTGGCTTTCTCTTAGGAGTGCGCGGGGCGGGGGGGGGTGTTCCCCAGATGCATAAGAGTAGGCAACCTGCATAATACGCCTCTCAAAGGGGCCCATAGCTGCAGCGACTGCGTGGTGGATGGAGGCGTCTACCGTGTCGCAAAAGTCATCATCTAGGGGCAGCACCTGACAGGTTTCTTCTTCAACATAGTCCCCTTCCATGGCCACTGTTGGACAGTAATTGGAAAAGACTGAGGTCAAAAAACTTTTGCGAACCTGAGGTTCTAAGAATTCTGGCGGTTCTGAAACCCCAAATTTGGCCTGCAAAATGCAAGAATTAGGGGGTAACCAACCCTGGGGCCCAACACCCACTGATCAAAAGGGTAGTGATGATAATAATTGCCTGGGCCAGGCCCCTTGAATGGTAATGACAGCCTAAGCCGATCGCCTTCGCGCTGAGGAATGCACCTCTACTGACCCAGTAAAGGGCGTCAGGCTGCAAGTATACAGACCCGGGAACCGGGCGTCAAGGCTTCCAGGCATGCGGGCTTGTTGCTCGGCGGGGGACGCACCGACAGGAAATTCCTGACAGGAAACCGCGTTCCCGCCGAGGAACGAGTCGCTAGACGCGCTACACTGGCGCCCTCTAGCGGTTGTCTGCGTTACCGCGAGCCCGCAATGTAGCCGCGAAAGGAGCGATGAGGAACGCTCCCGCGGCAGGTAAACGGGTGGCGAACAAAGCCACAGAGACACAGTAAGGCTCGCGCTACATCAATAAAACTAAAGCGCTCCCGCTGCAATTATAAAACCGTAATGCCATTTACAGTAAACAATGTCACTAAAAACCATAGAGGAATGAAGAGCGACTTATCTGCTGGTGAAGCAGGAAAAGAAAGAGGAAGTATCCCAGCAGCCCCGGACCTTTCAGGACGTGTGCGGATGCTGATTGGCTGACCTTATGGACTGACCTTTCCCAATGTTTCATGGGAAAGAGAGTTTTTTCGGTTAATGTTAAAACTGCTGGTGTTGGAAAATAAAGAAAGCAGAGCATAATCCTCGCCTCCGGTCCTGCCATAGAATTCAGTTTTTTTAAAACCAAAGTTTGACATTTGCAAGGCATCCTCGGTAAGAAAAATTTACAGTAACACCATCTTAGAACACCCCCAGTATTTAGTTTTCAAAGGGATATGTTTTTCTTTGTACTGGTTGACCCACGGCCCAAACACCACAGCTACCCACATCCTAAAAATCAACCTAATTCCAAGCTTCTTTCTGGCACTTTTTGTTATCATGTTCATGGGGTCTTTTCTGTTATGGGTGATAGGCCCACCCACAATTGTAGCGTGCTATTTTAAATCAGAGGAGTGTGGCATTGCAGGATGGTAGGATATTTACTATTATCCATTGGATATATGCATATATTTGGCTTACATTTGTTAAGTCAGACTCCACAAAAAGTCTTTTTGAAAAAATGTCCTCAGAATCACCTGGCATAACAGGTAATCCACAATTCGGAGTGATACAAATGACCCCTATATGTAAACTCAGACTTTTAGGTTCATTAAAAGAATTCATGCTTTCATTCCCTCCCAATTTCTATTCATTGCATTATTCATTATCAAGTGATGCATGGTCAGAACACAGTGAAAAAACATTGTAAAACGCAGCTCTGAGTGGCAAACACTTCTGAACAAACTTCAAGCACTATACATCTCTGTGACCAGAAGAGTGACAAACATAAAGGTATATTATTTTTAAGAACCTGAACTCTGTGCAAAAAGTTACAGTTAAAAACCTTGTTACACATTTCTCTTTTTCCCAGCTTGTATTTATTCATTTTGGATTTCAACAATTAGTTTCTTTGGAAAATTCTTGACCAATCTACACAAATGATCGCTTGTTGAATGGTGTCTGCTTTTCAGCAATCTAAAGCTTTCTGGGATCCCCAGGGATTCCACATCGATCTCCCACAAATTTGTAAGTGGGTATAAAGCACAAAAATAAGAAATGTCTGCTTTCTTAGGCTAAGAAAAAAATCCAGACAGCTTCTGGCTGCTTGCTAAGTCTCAGGCACACAGCCCCTTCCTCTCACAATACTTCACACTGTTAGATGCTGTTTGGATTTTTTTCTTATGCCAATAAAACAAGTCATATAGCTTGTTTGGCTTCTTGCTAGTGCACAGTATTGTCAGGCACATGCTAACTTTCTCCTACCATCCCCGTCTCTATAGGAAGTTTGTCCCCCATAAGTGATGGGGGAGAAAACTGGGCACTGAGCCTATTGACAAAGGGTTAATAAGTATTAATGGCCCCATGCATAAAGAACCTCCGTGGCCTCATTCTTCAAACATCATCAATAGCCCCAGAAAGTAATAAGCATCTATGGCCAATGGCAGTAATGAACATCAATGGGCCCAGGAAGCAATGAACATCAATGGCCCAGAAAAACTTATTGGACCCATGCATCAATGAATGTCAATGGCCCAAGGAAGTGCTAAACCTTAATTGACTCAGCCAGTTATGAACATCAATGGCTTCTGGCATAAAGGGTTCAGGAAAATGTAAGATAAAAAGAATATCTTGCCTTTTTATCTACTTTCTCTAGGTGTTTGCTACCATCTGAAGAAATTAGAGACAATGAAACCATGTTTAAAGTACCAAACTATGGCAATTGGAGAACCACACTTGGTATTTATGAATTGCATTTGGAATGTTGAAGTAGTCCAGCATTCTCAACAGTGGTAGGTATTTTTAAATAATCTCTATCAGAGATTTAAAAATAAAATAAAAATAATGTTTTTGCTTATTTATTTCTAAAGGTCTATGTGAAGACCTATTAGGACTCAAGGCATTTATAAACTGCCTTGATTAAAGAACTAGACACAAGACTCACATTGCCGAAGAGGAACACTAAGGGTCCACACATAATGCAGATCAAGGGCCTTGAAACAATGGCGGACATGGCAATGGAAGATTATTCTACAGACAATTAGAATGAATAAATGTACAGACAACTCCTTTGCTCGCCTCCAATGCTCACCTGTAAGTGGTGTTCCCTCACCTTTGTTGTTTTACACTTATCTAGGTCCCTTGGTCTTGCCTAAGGGACAGAAGAGTATTTTCTCCTGCCCGTGTGGGACACCTCACAGATGTTGCAGTGTTTTAACTGCTGACAGGATACTACAGCAGGTGCCAGCTGGCCCAGCCCGCCATCCCTTGCATGCTTTCACAGGGTAAAGAAGAACAGAGCAGGTAACAGCTGCCTTCATGTCATGTTGACATTCAGGGCACTGACAGTCAGCTGCTCCAGTCCTCTATCCCTCACAAAAGAATGTGGGAAAAGTAGGGCTGGAGTAGCTACAGACAGTAGGCACCGTCTTGTGTTTGAAAAGCTGTCAGCAGTTGCGGCATTGTCCTGTTTCAGGACACCCTCCTTTGCTATCGGGTCATGTGGAGGTACCTTGTAGGGCAACTCTGAGGAAGAGAGGCACAGAGAAATCCCACATCATCCTTTGGGCAAAGCTGAGTGGATCTGTATTTTGGGTTAGCAGCTGGTGAGCAAACTCAGTCCAGCAGTTGGACAAGGCTATGAGTAATTGAAGTAAGGGGATGCAGGGCCCAGTGCAACGCTCCCCAATCCTTGGAAATCAGGAGGGGGCAGTGGACTGTGAAAACCCACCCTGGTCATGGACAAGGCCATAGGGGAATTTAATGAGGGGACTCTGCTGGAGGAGGGGCAGAGGAAATCCTTCCAAGCTCTTGAGCAGGGCTGGCGGGGTGTGCAAGAACCCCCTACACACACACACACACACACACACACACACTCAGGCAAGATGGGGGAAATCCTTTAGTGGTTGGAGAGTCTGCTGAGCCCTTACCAGTGGTGACGCATTGTCACTGTTTTTCATTTTTGTTTGAGGACATCTTAATGCAGATTACCTGATCAGTGCCTACTTTTATTCGTGTGTGATTTTATATCCAGACTGACCATAGTTAGTGACCTTCCATTAATAATTAATCGTAGTTAGAGTGTGTTCACATTAAGTTAGCCATATCTGCTCTAGGTCTCGATTTGAAACGCCCAATTTTAAATGAAATGTGTTTCTGCTTGCTGTGTATAATCTTTTTCTCGTTTCAGGAGCCAAGTGTCAACAGTGTGCACATTAAAACTGTTCTGTGTGAAGACAATTGAATGTATCTCTTAATGAGCTGAACAATAAATCAGAACACCTACGTGTGAGGCAGACTGGTTGAGATGTAGGCTCCTTTGCACAACATCTATAAAGGCCTTGAAGCTGAAATCTTCCATTGTATGAGTCATGAGAAGAAGGCCGACACCAGGAATTTGTGAACGTTTAGTTCTGACTGGTTCATTCTCTAAAGGAACCGTGAGGAAGGTCTACCCTCGTTGAATTTAATGTTATAATTGTTTGTTGCTGAGCTAGGTAGATGGGCTTGTTCCTGTCCAGCTGCCAGTCTTGAGACCCTATCATTATTTTATTTCTGCTCATAGTTAATTTTGGGAGATTACTAATTTCACCTTTGTCTGAATGGAACCTTCATTTGGTTCTGCCTTAGAGGCTTCATTTTGCTGACATTTGCTGCTTAAACTTCCTCCCCAACTTCACTTCTGAAACCTTAGTTTAGCATCAGGGAGTTTCCATTCAGTGGAACTTTTATGATTTGCCTACAATAATCCTTTAATAAATTGCCTTTTATTTGCTGGTCTGACTTGCTTGGATTATATCGATTTATGCTGTAACCAGATGGTTATTGATTTGGGATTATTTGGACTGATTTGAATTTGTAATTTGCTAATCTGCTCATAAACCTTCATGGTATGCAAACCACTACTCTTGGTCATTCTAATGAGGCAAAATGTGCTTCACTGTTATTGATGTGCTATTGAACTGTTGATGTTAAGCCTCAATTCGAGTCAAAGATCCATCCACTTGAGTACAGCAGATATGCAAAATTTGCACCAACCCTTTGGCTGGTGCAAACCCCATCCTTTTGCTCTCTAGCACCAGCTACTTGAAAAAGGAGCGTTTGAATATTGCACCCTGCCCTTGAAAAAACTGGGGCACTGTTTTCCACACACCTTGACCGAGCCTGCCAGAAGTGTGGGGGCAAAGACCGTTACATATTTTGTTTCTCTGGAGTGAGGTACATATTTTAGCAGCCTAACGCCTGCCCATTTACACATTATGCAGAACTGGTTGTGCTGCTTGTGCTTTTGTTTAGTCATCCAGATGTCTACACGCATTGTGAGGGGTTTTTCCCTCTTAAATGTGGCATTTTCACCGCATAAATAGAAATCCCTCCGCTATTTAGACCAGTTATCATGTTTTTAAAGGTTACACCGCAGAAGGCTATACAATGTGGATTCTAGAGGGTAAATGAGGGTTCATTACTGTAAAAGTAACATCTGAGAGAGAGAGAGAGAGAGACTTAAGCCAGATATCCAGGTGTCAGTTGGAGAGTCTAGAACATAGGCTCCTGATAATTTCCAGGGCTCCTAAACATTTAAATAAAAGAGGGCTTTTCCTTACAGGTTAAAATCTCTTGTTTTCTTTGGCACCCAAATATGCCATAATAGTATAAACATGCTGTTTCAATTACTCAGCGTTTCAGGTTCTCGGAGAAGCAACGATAAAAGATTAACGTTTTGCATTTCCTCCACAACAGGCTGTAACAAGTATGCAACAAAATAAAAAATGTAATAAACCAGGAAGGTGGAAGAAATATGTTGTAATGATGACAGCCGAAATTAAAATGGACAATAATTCCAGTATTAATTATGGCTGTGATATATAATAGATCAGTGCTGAAAATTTCACTTTACAATAGATTGTGGAAGAAAGGTTACCTTTGGTCAAGTTCTTGGTAATATGCGGTCATAAGTCAGCAAGGTCATCTAGCTGTGTGTGGTATTGTCTGGGCGAGGCACTATGTCTGTCTGGTCAACCTCACTCCACCTCTTAACAAGCATTTGCAATGCAATAGGTCTCGCATTTGCGAGAGTTTAAGCTATTGGCATTGTAAATGACAATGCCTTTTTTTTTAATCTGTTTTGATAATTAACACATAAATAAAAGGCATTGTCATTTACAATGCCAATAGGTGAAACTCTTGTAAATGTGAGACCAATTTCATTTCAAAGAGGCGTCCGCCATTGTCCCGGGCTGCTTGGAAAGTGAATGCGCGCATGGCATGCTGAATGTTGCAGGAAAGCATGTCGTACCTGCAGTAGGAGAAACTCATTAAAGAAAATAGTGCTTACAGACTAAATAAGACATACAGTGTAACAACAGTAATAAAAGAGGCAGTCCTCATGGGAGGTTACAAATGAACACAAGGCGGTACTAAGGAGGAACTAACAAGCCTATTAATGAATCAGAAGCCAGCATTTACAAAGGACGATGACACAAGCCAATGAAAAATATGGGCGGAGAGTGGGCGGGGCTTTAACTCGAATACAGCATGCCTCGCAGAGCAGCGCATGCGCTGCCCAGGCTCGACATAAAAACACAACTTGCCATATAAATGCTGGATCTGGTCTTAACTATGGGTTTATTAGTAGAAAATTATCAGCCCATGAGCAGAACAACTGGCATCGACAAGGCAGGAACGTTAGATATTGTTCATCTCCACACTCAGGGAAAACTTGCATAACATGAGGCTCAAAATAGGAATAAACACAATGACATAATGTTCATTTAATGTTAATTTAATTTAATGCGGCTAAAAGTGAGGAAAGCAAGATGGTTGTCCTTTGTAAAAATTATCAGGTGTATAATTCCAGACAAATAGATTTAGTTCTGTTCAAGAACGTTAGGAACATTAGGTCCATCAGTGAGGGTATTTGCATTTTTTTAAATAACCACTGTTATTAAGCAGTTTAATGTTTATATCTATAAATACCATACCCATTCCTCTGCTACATTTTGCCTTTTTCTAAAAATTGGTTGGATCAGAATGCTGGACCTACACGCCTTCCATATTTAGTGGATTTTAATTAAGATGTTTTTGTGCTTTTTTGCGGTAAAGGTTCTATACTGAAATTCCCTAATACATCATGAAAAACACCATGGTCCACTCCATTTATAACTTTTACTCTATTATTCAATATGCATTCAACCTTTAACACTTTATGGCAGGGGTGGGAGTTATAGTACACTAGTGATTTTCCAGTGTTGTAGATTTTGTGTTGTAGCCACAATTGTTCGCACATCAACATTAACTAAACCTTAACTAAGGTTTACCACAATAACATACATAGTATAGAGGTGGCAATAGCCATAGTTATGGTTCGATCATTTTACCTGCAGGAAAAGCCAATTTTGCTTTGCTCATAATTAAATGTAATTATTCTTCCATTCTTGAAAATTTTGCTCATATTGACAGAGTGAGTGGGAGTGGTAAGGTTAGAGGGGATGTCCCAAAACAGGATTTTACATCTTTAAATCCAAGAAGGAGTTTAGGCAGAGGCTACAATAGGAATTGATGGATGGAAGAACATCAAATTAGGTATACATACAGAAGCCACATTTCTCTTTGTGATATTCCAAATGTATTGTAGGTGCATTAATCAGTTTTCTGTGGTGTTGGTGCAAAAGCGCCTAAAGTCGTTGGATGTCCAAACAGTAGCGGCCGGCCTGTTGATAGAGTGGCAGGGAGGGGGACGGGAGACAAACGGACGAGATAAGTTAAAAAAAAAAACGCATCTGCCGCATCGCGCCCCTCTCTTCTGCAGTCACAGGCTCTCAGAGTGCAGTGCGGCCAATCCTGGCGCTGCTTTCATGCTGCTGAAAGCAGCATCAGGATTAGCCTGACCACTGATGATTTGCACTGTGAGTTAAACTGGGAGCCTGTGCCTGCTGTCTCCAACCCGCAACGCAGCTCGGGTTGGAGATAGCTTCAGTGCCCGAGACGGCTGGCTAGACCGTCATGCAAACTGAATAGCAGTGCAGCCACTCCTCCATTATGCCTGTCATCACCCTGGTCTCACCCTCAAGCTTCAGCTCCGAGAGGAAAAATAAAACGATAATGAACAAGGGTTTATTATCGTTTCATTTTTTATTTTTTTTGCTGCAGGCAGGTGGGGCGACACTCGTTCACCATAGCAGAGGAGCCGCCGCTGTGTCCAAAGGCATGGCAATCTTATGAATGGATACAGAATCTGATCGGCTGTTCAGGGATGCTCTGCTCCTCCTTTTGGGATGTCACATGATGATGGAGAACTGCCATGAAGATCCCAGACTTAGGTCTGGTAAAGGTGTTCCTGGGGCCATGTATCAGGGTGGCACCCAGGGAGCACTGTGGCATTCTCCAGAGGAATTTAAAGTACTCCTTTGCCCTCAAAGACAAAGGGTATATTTAGCCATTGGAACGCTGAGACAATACTCAGTTTTATACTGTCAATGAAAACCTAGCTTGAGATTGCATTAATATATCTCTACCATATAAAGGTATCCCTAACCCCAATCCTACCTGGGCCCTAATCCAAATATTGCACTGGTAGCAGTATGCACTGAGCAAAGGCCCATGCCATGTCCACTGCACTAGTTACATGCTTCAGTAGAAAATCCTATTATGAATTTCATCTAAAGTTGGCTCTCCATGATAAATCTGCATGGAACGTATCGAAAAACTAAATATACCCGCTTAAATTTGATCCTGGAAAGTTGAGTGCAGATTAATCACGAAGAGGAGGATGCCATACGGAGAGTTGAATATTCCTATGAAATTCCCAAAAATATTTTTATTATAAGCATTGGTAGACAGTGGATACTGGGGGAGAGGGAATTCCTACAAAGTGAGAGTAAAAGCAACAACTTAGGGCCTCATTAGGATGGCGGTGGGGCCGACATGTCACCCCGTCGGTGGCGATTCCACCGCCATCTGTGACTGCGTTACCGCCCGCCACATTATGATGGCGGTTCTTTGGCGGTCGGAGGAGCAGTAATACCTACAATGGTGGTGGTGCATGCCAGCCACCGCCGTAGGTATTACAATGTTCCTTTCCGCCGGCCCATTCTTGGCAGTTTACCCGCCATGAAAAGGCTGGCGGAACGGGACATTGGGGGAAAGTAGCGGGCCCCCCTTAAACCCTGGGCCTCAGCTTTGGGTCTTGGGGGACACCTATGGTGCCCCCCTACATACCCCAGCACCACGTGGGAGGCACCGCATGGTGCCTGCCACGTAGTACAGGGATATGTCTGATGTGTATTTTTTGTACTGCGACGTGTGCTGCAGCCCACAGCATCCGCCGCAATACAAAACATACACATTGTGACCGACTTGAAGGTGGTCATATTGTAATTATGATTAATATCAAAAGGAGAGAGAGGAACAGGAATTGGCTAGTTCACTTCCCCGTGTAATTATAGAGATAATCAAAAAGTCGTATTGTAATACCTATGGTGGGACCGCCGACAGCAAGTCGGGCGGTCCCATTCCCGATATGATGGCGGTCGGACGAAAGTCTGACCGCCATCATAATCAAGCCCTTAGTCAGTGCCTAGTGAAAAGGTCACAGGCCTTGCCCAGTGGGTTCTGGGGATGCAGAGTTGGGTGCAGGATATGTTTAAATACCACAAATGTTGCCGTGGCCCTGCTAGAAACAGGCAAAGGCCATACCCAGTGTGCATTGGGCTGAGTAATTTTGGGAATGGAAATGACTGAAATCTACTCGCTGCGCCCAGTACCTATCGGGTACAGCCACATGCCATGACACGCATATACTATGTATATGAAGGCCACATCCTATGCACACCACACCGTTCGCTGGGCATGTTCAAAAGTGGTGCCCACTGGGCATTATCACTAGGGGAATTGCACATAGAGTAGGGCCAAAGTTGAAGCCCTGCACCCAGTGAGTAAAGGGTGCTTGATATTGGGGGCTCGTCATGGTCAAAAGACATACCCTGGGCCCACTACCAGTTGGGCATGACAAAACACCAAGATTGCCAGTGGCATAACAAAACTCGAGCCCACCCCCCTGCAAGGTAATGGGAGGGGCCACCGCTCCAGATTTAATTAGGAGCTCTTGGGCCAGAGTACTGAGCTGAGGGGGCCCCCTGCAGCTCGCCCCCCGCATCACGGGGCTGCGGGGCCTGTGTTACGCCACTGATTACCACTTTCTGGAGCAGCGACTAATGGGTTTCATAAATTACATTATTATGAAACAGAACAAATCATTTAAAATATGCATTAAAGATTGTTATACTACAGTACTAAAATCAGTAACATTTCAACATTTTATTTAAAAAACTGAAAAAAATCCCTTACAAATATCAACAGAAAGGACGTCATGGTTGCAATCCAAAATCCAAAAACCTTGCAACTCACTGCTCACAGCATCCCAAAGATCATCAGCAACATCGCTGGCAGCATGATCTATAAGTTGTCCAATAATATAATTATATTGCATAGATTGTAAAGCAGATGTTGTAAAAAAAAAAAAAAAAAGAACCTTGGATTAAAAACCTGCATAAACACTATTAACAGGCACACACATACGCTACTAAAGGCTTCTCTTTCTGTAATGAAGGATACCTACCTTGTCAGAGCTATGGCCATCTCAAATGTGGGTCATCAATTGACCCCTAGATGTGATTCTGCAAACATCTCCTTTGATTGACAGCCAATTATCGAGGCTCCTGGGCAAAGCTAAAGATCGAACCTTGCGAGCTCGGGCAAGAGGGGTTAAGATGGGGCATTATTTCCCAATCCACGTGATTTTGAAGGTTCCGGTGCTCCTGAATCAAAATGTATGTGTAGATTTAAAAAGCATACACTGGCATTTTTAGGGATGGCCTTCAGACAGACAAAGTGCCCACTACTGTATGTTGTTCCAGACCACAAATCCCTATTCTGTGCCAGAATACACGAGTTGGAGAGCCATGCATGCACATCCATGATTGTTGTATGCGTTGGGACGAAAGTCAAAATCGTACAGAACTTGCTATCATGAACTCGGCCAGGGCTACATGTTTTATTAAGGTTTGAAGGGGAGCTTTCTGTGTCAACTCTCACTCAGAGCGCAAAATGGTCATAGAGGTTCTCATAAAAACCTCTGACCGCATGTTATGCTTATAATTAGGGCTCCCGGTTTTATGGTATTTATTTTTTGACATTTCCGCCTGTATTTATCCATATTTATTTTGGGTTTTGTAGAAAAAAACTGAAGCTGAAATTAGTATATTTCCACATTTATTTAACCAATAAATATGCACTCCTGCTTGAATGCCTGCCAGGTTTCAGTGCTGTGAACACCCGCGAAGATAAATCAATGCACTTATATGAAAATATGCAAATTTCAGTATCAATCTTATGTATATTTATCTACTGCTGTTAAAGACTCTTTACTAAAATGCTTTTCTTTTTTAATCCCCTTACCTATCAATCCACACGCTATTGGCCTGGTAGTCATGGCAGACAGTATTTAGAATTACTCAAAAAGCAACCCAATTTCCGTTTTTATCCACATTTAAAAATAAATACAGACACGAAAATAAATGTTTTCTGTCTGTATTCATCTGTAAAAAAATCAGTAAAAACGGAAAACAGGAAGCCTCACTTATAATCCAAAGCCTAAAACTCAAATTCACCAAGCATAGTTGGAAGTGCAAACATAACTCTTCCAATGACCCATACATGTTGCACACATGATATCACAAATGACCTCATCAATTGTGTCAGGGGTCACACCAAAAAGCATGCCTCTGCCCTAGCCTTGAGTGAGCATTCAGACAAATCCCTGGTCATTGCCAGTCATCTGTGGGCTGTTTCTGCAGACAGATGGACACTTGAATGTGAAAATCAAAAGGGATAGAGGACGTAGCAAAGGTAGAACGATCTTCCTAAGCAGCAGTCACTGAAACAGTGACAGTACAACCAGAGCCAAAACAAGTTGGTAAATCCCAAAGGTTTGGGTCCAGGAAATCAGGAGAACTGTCCAACGTTTAGTGTTAGAAGGACCCACATATGTGACGCATATAGACGTGTCCTGGGAGCAGGGCCGGACAGGCCGTCCGGTGGCCACTAGGGTGGGGGCAGTTTGTTACCGGGGGCCGGTTTTGCTGAAATATGGGCCCCCAGCAACAAAAGCGGCACAAAGCTTTCCAGTAGCACCCTCCCCCACCTCAGCCGAGCTCTTTGCAAGGGCCGGTTTCGGTTCCCAGTCCGGACCTGCCTGGGAGTGTGGTGACCTAACCTATTGAAGAAGGGATAACCCGTGCTCAGCGAAAACCCATAGTATCCAGATGGCAGTCTGGCATTCCGGCTCGGGGTGAGATCTCTTTGAGTTAGTCACAGTATCTGTGGCAGAATGACTTGCTAGGTAAGTAAACTTTTGTTAGGAAGTAGAGATCCACACGCTACCATGAAGCTGCAACATTTATCGATCTTGCAAGCTCCAGCCCTGAGCATTCCACACGGAGTACAAATATTCTACATGACATATTATAGAGGTCTCCGATAAAAAAACAATTTCTCCTTAGAAAAAAGAAGTCAATTAATGAATGAATTAAAAATCAGAAAATGTGTTCTTAATTAGAATATGCCTAGAACCTGAAAATACAGTCCAATGTTATAGCCTTTATCCCAGCATTGTGAGCTACACTCCAGTCCAGAAACAAACTCAATCTTCGCTACGCTTTTCTCCCTCCAAGAATCCCTATCATGGAAGAAGAATTGGCAAAACCATTCAATCTTGCCATTGGGACCTATTGGCTTTGCCAATGCCTTTTAGCCATGCTGTACAGCATCAGCAAGATGCTGTTCAGCATTGCAAAAAAACTAAAAGAAAAAGCTAAAAAAAAAGGCATGATGACGTGGCTGTGTCATTTTGTAGGCATATGCATGCTCTATTATTCACAGCACCTACAAAATGAGGCAGGTGCCTTTTTGGTTATTTACCGACACATGATGGATTGGTAAATAAAAATAATAGAAGTAGAACAAAAGCAATTTTAAGGTAGCTTGACCTGCAGCAATTTGCTGCCTGGTCCTTCTGAAAAATGATACTACATTTAAAAAAAAGACCGCCTGTAGGGTGGAATGGGAAGCAATGCAGGAGGGTGGGGAGGGGAAACACAGCAGAAGTGACAAAGAAACGTGGGGGTGAAGCACACACGGGTGAGCGCAACATGCAGAAGGCGGGTTAGAAGCACATGGGCGAGAGAGCAACACGGAGCACAGCAGAGGGGTGAAGAGAAGTAGACGAGTGAGGCAGATGGAAAACACATGCACTTTCATTCAGCTCTTAACCGAAATGTGAAATGTAGTTCACAAAAAGTAGGCAGTGGAATGACATAAGTAAAGAGGCTATGCTCAGGGGAGAGGCAAACACAGAAGGTGAAGGCAGGCCTACATAAGATACATAATAAAAAGCAAGCTGAGAGTGACAATAACACCAACCAATGGTAAGGAATGGACGGGAAACAGCAATTACACAACGGCCGAACAACGTGTTGCCTTTGCAAAGTGATCGGAACAATGAATGCACCTTAACCACGCATTCCTTTACAGCGCATGTCGTTACAACGACATGGCTTAGGTAAAGTAGCGATGAACTTTAAAGTCCAACGCTTTCCCCACTGTGGCGCTGACTGGAGTTGGATTAGTAAATTATACTGTTCAAAAGGGAAGTTGTCGTAAAGACTTGCGTGGTAAAGGAATGCATGGTTAAGACGCATTCGCTGTTCCGACCACAATGTTAAGGAACGCTGGTTTAGGCATGAGTGGTTGTGTCATACAACCGGAATGGACAGGCTCAAGAGATCTTTTGCAACAGAAACAAGCTGATGAATGCTAAACCGGAAGGTGCTGTGTGGGGATGCCGCAGAGTGCAGGAATGGTCATGAAAATAGCGTTTTTCAGAAGCCTTTCTCTGCGTGGGTTGTGCCTTTTCCAAACAACTTCTGCTTTTAGGCATTGAACTACAGACTGCCTTCCTGCGAGCTGTAAAATGACAGTCCTGCCGTGTAAGAACTGTTTTTGACATTTTTAAAAAGTCGTTGCATGTAAGGCATCAAAACAACACAATTCGGATCAAATACGACTGGATTAGAAAAGCGCACACTGATATGTGTCGGGCCTCGGAGTCAAGCTCCTATTTCAGATAGGCCTCAGAGGCACTTAGAACCTCCCGGCGTCGCTATGACTGATACGATTCAGGGATACTCGCCTCCGCAGAACCATGCCAGTGCCACACTTACTCCTTCTCCACAGGCCCCACCTCACACAAGTGTCAAGAGAACTCAGTGCTTCTTTAGTGGCGTAATGGCGGATGACATCACTGAACACGGTTTCCTCATTATTGTGTTATCTCTTAAATGACGAATACAATGCATTCCTAATGGGAAGGGTGTGGGGACACACTCTTACCCCGCTCCTCTTCTCCTCAAAGCCCGTAGCATTTCAAAGCTGTTGCTCTTTTTTGTGTTGAGTGATTTGATTGAAAAGAAAGCGCAGGAGTGACGGTGAGAAGTGCCCCGAACTTCGGACAAAGTAATAATTCTTCGTCATTTCCTATTTTCATTTTTGCACGAAGGCTAGAACGAGAAGTGAATGAATCACGTTCGCTGCAGATGACATTCTCTGTCGCCGTCTCTTAGATGGAAGGATCCTCATTTTAGTGCACGTCATGCCCCAAATATGGATTAATCAGAAGCTTGGGGGCCGCCGCCATTTTCTTGCCAATCTGGGCCCTCTTCCACGCTCTTTTTTTGTTGTTTGTCTGTCCAAGTTAGGTTTCCTTGCCTGGAGCTACAGCAGGGTGTCCAGAGTGGGCCTGTTTTTAGGTCGTGCGAGCCATGCTGTATTAGAGTATGTCCTTGAAGCTCCGTCTACTCTCCGCTCATATTTGTCATTGGCTTATGTCAGTGCTCTTTGTAAATGCGGGCTTCTGATTCGGTAATAGGCTTGTTAGTCCCGCCTTAGTACCGCCTTGTCTCCTCCGATGAGGACTGGACCTTTTACTGGTGGTGTTACTCGGTCTGTTTTATCTCTATCTGTGAGCACTATTTTCTTTAATGCTTTTCTTCCATTCCACCCACGACGTGCTTTCCTGATTCAGCGCGCAACGCCACGCTTTATTGACCCTTTTGCTCTGTTTTTTCAATATTTTAAGCTTTTAATAAGCAGCGCGGCACAGGCGACGTGATGCGCTGCTTACCAAACGCATATAATATTGAAAAAATAGAATTTGCCGCGCCTTGCCTTTCTTTTTTATTCGGCGCCGCTGGACAAACTGTTGGGCAGTGTTTTCGCAGCGCCACCAGGACACAGTTAAAAGTAAAAACTCGAATGCGTCAATGAACGGGACTTTTTTTCCCCAAAATAAACTAAAAATGCTAATCTTGTGATACCGTTTATCGGCATCGTAAGACATGCTTTGGTTAGTCTCAGTTATAAGGAACGCAGCGACTCCATTTGAACAACAGTTTTACGGTCTCCATGTTCAGAGGACTCCAAGCGTCCAAGGCAGGGCGACGCCATGCGCAGCCACATCGGGACCCACAAAGGCAACTTCCACTACGACAAGGGCGGCTCTGGCTTGTTTTTAGGTCTCGCCCTGAAAGCCAGCGCTGGCTCTGGGCGAGACATTTTGTAGTGTGGGCTTACAGAAATGCGACCACAACTTTTGGCTGGCCTAGAGCATGCGAGAACGCGCGCAGTAACGCGCATTCCTCGCATGCTCCAGGCCATCTGCCTTTGATGTCACTTGCTCCTCCCCCTCCCCACCACAGAGCGCTTCTCGGGGCCGCGCGGCCATGTCACTTTCACGGCCGCGTGTCACTTGCTCTCCCGCTCCTCCCCCCTCCCCCACCACAGAACACCAACCCAATTAGCCTATTGTGAAGCTTCAGCGCCAGTCCCTTTAAATCAAACTTATTGTCACTTAAGGCAGTTTTCTGCGATGTCCCGCTTCTCAGACCGGGGGTGTCTGGCTCGGTTTCACCTCCGATCATAAAAGCGCTCCACCGTTGCCCCGGGGCACAAGCACCGACTTCCTTCGGGGCTCCCTTGGTCTTTGTGCACTGTGCAGTGCCACTGGGGCCAAAGCAGGCATCCATACCCGTGTGCCTTTGTGGTGGGGAGGGAGTGTCCTCATATCTACAGTATTCATTGGGGCCACTGTCATTACCTGTTTCCGGGGCTGGACTTTGTCGAGTCAGAGAAGGAACAGCAGCCCGTTCGTGTTATAAGGGTGCAGTAAATTAACATTATGGGCCCCTTTATCGCTGCCTTTCTTATCACAAGGAAACGTTTTCTGTGAGTGACCTGATGGGAATCCACCTGCGGACTTATGTTCGGCATTATTGACCTCTTATCTCTGGGAACACGCCTTTGCTTCGACCCCATGTCATCAAAGTTTGTTTTGTGTTTGCGTGGGCGTGCTCTGAGCGCTGGAAACTCACATGAGCGCGCACGGTATTTCATCTGCTTGTGGCCCCAACCGGACGCGCCGATTGTTCCAACAGTGATTGGTGGGTTGTGAGGGATTATAATCCGGTCTCAGTCAGCTGGACCCATGACTGGAGCTGCTCCTGCTACAGAAGGGCACAGTGGCCAGTCCGCCTCTGAAGATATGAGATCTCACTGGCTGAAGCTCTGTGCCTCATCCATTTCTGTTCTTGCCAAACTGTTCTGCAGTGCAATAACCTAAACACCACCACTAGAAAACGGTGCTTTGTTCTGAGATTAGAACTGTTCCTTAATAACATGTAAATGAATTTTGTACAACTAGCTGCACTTTGTAGGTGAGAGGCACAATTACTGCCATTTATTCATATTTCATGTTTTCCACGCTACTCATTCATGCTTGTAAACAAACCAATGTATAAATGAATCAGGCGCAAGTGGTACAGGGAGCCTGGCAAAATCTGAGACTACCCTTTATAGGGAAGTTTCCTCCCCCCAACAAATGCCCACCCCCTACTCCCTCTCTCTCTCACTACTCCCCCTCTCACACACCGCTCTCACTACTCCCTCTCTCACAACACTCTCTCGCTCTCACTTTTCCCTCTCTCACACCACTCTCTCTCTCTCACTACTTCCTCTCTCACACCACTCTCTCGCTCTCTCACTTTTCCCTCTCTCACACCACTCTCGCTACTCCCTCTCTCTTACTCTCTCTACTCCCTCTCTCTCACACCACTCTCTCGCTCTCTCACTTTTCCCTCTCTCACACCACTCTCTCGCTCTCTCACTACTCCCTCTCTCTCACACACCACTCTCTCGCCCTCTCAATACTCCCTCTCTCTCACACACCACTCTCTCGCTCTCTCACACACCACTCTCTCGCTCTCTCAGTACTCCCTCTCTCTCACACCACTCTCTTGCTCTCTCACTACTCCCTCTCTCACACCACTCTCGCTCTCTCACTACTCCCTCTCTCACACCACTCTCGCTCTCTCACTACTCCCTCTCACACCACTCTCGCTCTCTCACTACTCCCTCTCTCACACCACTCTCTCGCTCTCTCACTACTCCCTCTCACACCACTCTCTTGCTCTCTCACTGCTCCCTCTCTCTCACACACCAATCTCGCTCTCTCACTACTCCCTCTCTCACACACCACTCCCTCGCTCTCACTACTCCCTCTCACACCACTCTCTCGCTCTCACTACTCCCTCTCTCACACCACTCTCTCGCTCTCTCACTACTCCCTCTCTCACACCACTCTCTCGCTCTCTCACTACTCCCTCTCTCACACCACTCTCTCGCTCTCACTACTCCCTCTCACACCACTCTCTCGCTCTCACTACTCCCTCTCTCACACCACTCTCTTGCTCTCTCACTGCTCCCTCTCTCTCACACACCACTCTTGCTCTCTCACTACTCCCTCTCACACACCACTCTCTCGCTCTCTCACTACTCCCTCTCACACACCACTCTCTCGCTCTCTCACTACTCCCTCTCTCACACCACTCTCACTACTCCCTCTCACACCACTCTCTCGCTCTCTCACTACTCCCTCTCTCACACCACTCTCGCTCTCTCACTACTCCCTCACACCACTCTCGCTCTCTCACTACTCCCTCTCTCACACCACTCTCTCCCTCTCTCACACCACTCTCTCGCTCTATCACTACTCCCTCACTCTCTCACTACTCCCTCTCTCTCACTAATCCCTCTCGCTCTCTCACTTTTCCCTCCCTCACACCACTCTCTCGCTCTCTCACTACTCCCTCTCTCTCACACCACTCTCTCGCTCTCTCATGCACTAATCCAGATTTCTCACATTGCTCACTTCAGCTCTTTCAGCACAGTTTCTTTAACATAACCTTTTTAAAAGTCCAAACTGCAAATACACACTCCCCCTCTCACGCCACTCTCTCGCTCTCACTACTCCCTCTCTCTCACACCACTCTCTCGCTCTCTCACTTTCCCTCACACCACTCTCTCAGTTCTCACTACTCCCTCTCTCTCACACACCCCTCTCTCGCTCTCACTACACCCACTCTCGCTCTCACTACTCCCTCTCTCTCACACACTACTCTCTCGCTCTCTCACTACTCCCTCTCACCACTCTCTCGCTCTCACTTTTCCCTCTCACACCACTCTCTCGCTCTCTCACTACTCCCTCTCTCACCACTCTCTCGCTCTCACTACTCCCTCTCACACCACTCTCTCGCTCTCTCACTACTCCCTCTCTCTCACACCACTCTCGCTCTCTCATGCACTAATCCAGCATTTCTCACATTGCTCACTTCAGCTCTTTCAGCACAGTTTCTTTAACATAACCTTTTTAAAAGTCCAAACTGCAAATACACACTCCCCCTCTCACACCACTCTCTCTCACACCACTCTCTCGCTCTCTCACTTTTCCCTCTCACACCACTCTTGCTCTCTCACTACTCCCTCTCACACACCACTCTCTCGCTCTCTCATTACTCCCTCTCACACCACTCTCTCACTACTCCCTCTCTCACACCACTCTCTCACTACTCCCTCTCTCACACCACTCTCTTGCTCTCTCACTGCTCCCTCTCACTACTCCCTCTCACACACCACTCTCTCGCTCTCTCACTACTCCCTCTCTCCACACCACTCTCACTACTCCCTCTCACACCACTCTCTCGCTCTCTCACTACTCCCTCTCTCACACCACTCTCGCTCTCTCACTACTCCCTCTCTCACACCACTCTCGCTCTCTCACTACTCCCTCGCTCTCTCACTACTCCCTCTCTCACACCACTCTCGCTCGCTCACTTTTCCCTCTCTCACACCACTCTCTCGCTCTCTCACTTCTCCCTCTCTCACACCACTCTCTCGCTCTCTCATGCACTAATCCAGCATTTCTCACATTGCTCACTTCAGCTCTTTCAGCAGTTTCTTTAACATAACCTTTTTAAAAGTCCAAACTGCAAATACACACTCCCCCTCTCACACCACTCTCTCGCTCTCACTACTCCCTCTCTCTCACACACCACTCTCTCGCTCTCACTACTCCCTCTCTCTCACACACCACTCTCTCGCGCTCTCACTACTCCCTCTCTCACACACCCCTCTCTCGCTCTCACTACTCCCTCTCTCACACCACTCTCGCTCTCACTACTCCCTCTCTCTCACACACTACTCTCTTGCTCTCTGACTACTCCCTCTCTCACACCACTCTCTCGCTCTCACTTTTCCCTCACACCACTCTCTCGCTCTCACTTTTCCCTCTCTCACACCACTCTCTCGCTCTCTCACTACTCCCTCTCACCACTCTCTCGCTCTCTCACTACTCCCTCTCACACCACTCTCTCGCTCTCACTACTCCCTCTCTCACACCACTCTCGCTCTCTCATGCACTAATCCAGCATTTCTCACATTGCTCACTTCAGCTCTTTCAGCACAGTTTCTTTAACATAACCTTTTTAAAAGTCCAAACTGCAAATACACACTCTCCCTCTCACACCACTCTCTCGCTGTCACTACTCCCTCTCTCTCACACCACTCTCTCGCTCTGTCACTACTCCCTCTCACACACCACTCTCTCGCTCTCTCACTACTCCCTCTCTCACACCACTCTCACTACTCCCTCTCTCACACCACTCTTGCTCTCTCACTGCTCCCTCTCTCACTACTCCCTCTCACACACCACTCTCTCGCTCTCACTACTCCCTCTCACACACCACTCTCTCGCTCTCACTACTCCCTCACACACCACTCTCTCGCTCACACTACTCCCTCTCTCACACCACTCTCGCTCTCACTACTCCCTCTCTCACACCACTCTCTCGCTCTCACTACTCCCTCTCTCACACCACTCTCTCGCTCTCACTACTCCCTCTCTCACACCACTCTCTCGCTCTCACTTCTCGCTCTCACACCACTCTCTCGCTCTCTCACTTTTCCCTCTCTCACACCACTCTCTCACTACTCCCTCTCTCACACACCACTCTCTCGCTCTCTCACTACTCCCTCTCTCACACCACTCTCTCGCTCTCTCATGCACTAATCCAGCATTTCTCACATTGCTCACTTCAGCTCTTTCAGCACAGTTTCTTTAACATAACCTTTTTAAAAGTCCAAACTGCAAATACACACCCCCTCTCACACCACTCTCTCGCTGTCACTACTCCCTCTCTCTCACACCACTCTCTCGCTCTCTCACTACTCCCTCTCTCTCACACCACTCTCTTGCTCTCTCACTACTCCCTCAAAAACACAGATGAATCTTATTGTGACCATGATTACTGCAGTAGGCGGTTTAGGATATTGGTTGGAACAGGAGCGCTTCCTCGCAGCTTTCCTCCATCTACTCGCCTCCAATTTCAGCTATTTAGCCGATGAGAATGGCCATGCGTGCCCAAGGGAGCTCTGTGGACAAGACTGCGTGAGCAGTGGTCAGCTTCCGAACCCACCCTCTGCATTGTTTGTTCATGCAAAGCTCGATACTGAAGGAGGTTGAGATGCGACATATTTAAAAGGCTCCATAAACATAAATGTGTTTTCTGTGAGCGCAATAAACAACAGATTATTATTATCGCTGAGTGATATTTACAATCTACACTTTACTTCCAATAGATGGCAATATTTTGAAGCAGAAAGAAAGGCATTTTTGAAAACTAAATTGTGGGAATGACCGGATTAACAGGATAATGTGCTGCATGGCTAAACACTTATAAGGTCCAAAAGGCGAGACCTATTGGCTATGCCAGTGCTTGTTTTTATGCCTGTGGGGTCTGCATACCGCACCAACGAGATGAGAAGGCAGGCGGGTGGCAACAGGTATGTGGGGCCACCATGCAGAGAACTGACAACCAACAAGTTTAGACAAATGACATTAAATGCCTCTGCGAAACGTTAGAGAAGCTATGAACATAACGAAAAACAATGAACCGACTGGTAAAAAGAATATTAAAACGTGTAATTCTCTTAATTGACTGGCCCCTAGACAGCGCATTTCCATTGGCTTTTTTCCAGTGTCATTTGAAACATCGATTTTCCAAATTAAGATTCTTTTTTCTTGTATTAATCAGCTGTGTTGGTCCAGTTGATTCCTTTGAAACGAACCATGACTGCAACTCCCAAAAGCACCGATTAATGAATAAAAGTACAGGGCGAGAACACCGTATCACGGTTAGATGAAATTATTTAATCCCCATATGCATGCCATGCAAACCACTACTATCAAACGCGTACGCCCCACCCACCCCTCATAACATTAAAAACTGAAGCTGGTAGTGCGGTGACTGACGTTTTCAATCAAGCTTAAATGTAGATTGTTTCAGTGAATAGATTTTTTTTCATATCAAACACTTAAGCGCTGCCACATCACTCACATGGCATATATATATGCTGTACATAAAAAGTTAAATAATGGCACGCCCAAGCAAAACACATCCAGAATATTTCAGCGGCCAACCAGGTAAATAAATACATTTTTTTTTACTTCGTTTGGAGTTGATTTGTCAGTGACTGCAGCTCGTCTCCTTTTGCCAGTCACTCCAGACGGCACGGGCGGTTTTGGGAGGATTTTCGCACATGCACAGACAGTAGCTTGAAGCTCATGTGAGGAGGACCCCGAGAAGAGAACCCTGAAACCCCGTGACCTACCCTGGAGGTTGTCACAGAGAACACGGAGATCGGGACACCAGGAGGCGGAAAGGGTTAACCAATCGCTCCCGACCTCTCCCTTACAGGAAGAAGGAGATGACGACCGGGAAAAGGACCAATCAGGAGGAAGGGCCGTAGAGGAAAAGGCGGACGCGGAAGAGGAGAGGGCACGCGACAAGGTGTTATGTTCCATATAGGTACCCTAATATAGGCCCGGGTACCATCATACCCCTTCACCTACATTACCTCCCCTACACTACACTGTAACGAGCCTTTTAGGATTGAACCTTTACCTAGTTCTAGTCCTTGGTGCAGAAGGAGGGTTTCTCCTAAACAATAGAGTCCTATCACTCCATCAATAGACTAACACAGTATGAATGAATATTCATAAGGGTTCTTAGAAACCAGGCTGGGGCTACACCACCTTCCTCCCCGTATCTACGTACACGGTTCATCCCATACGTCATCTTCAAATCCAACAAGGGCTAATACAAGCAACAAGGGACAAAGGAGCCCTAGATACTTTCTGTATAAATACAGCACCTCTTGCTAGTGTTAGTTAGAGGGCACCGAGACTTCCAGGCCGACACACTGACCAGAGACGATGAGGCTCCTGCATGCAGACGCTCCAGCTGACAGTGGTTTGTACATCCCTCGCGGGGTGTCCAACTCGTGACCAAGAAGGGCTCCTACATTCTCACATTTCAGGTAATGGGGTTCGACTAAACCTTAGAGGGATTCTTGGCTTCACACCTACTCATATGCTAGGTACACTTAGGTACATCTAGATAGGCATCGTAGGAGTACGCGCTTTCTTTTATTCTGCATTTTATATTCATGTATTTATTCATGCGTATTGCAAGATGGTAGAACTGTACTATCCATTTATATTCATTGTACTGCTAATCATATATCTCTGCTACTGTCTAATGGTTGTTGCAGCTCATATATTCTACACAAGAATAACGACTGTTCAATAAACCCTTATTGAAACGCCCAGGCTGTTTATTCTGTGTATCTCTGAGACAAGATAAGTAAGCACGAGTGACTGAGCGAAAAGTAGTACATTGTTTCCACGATCATGAGGGATCAGGGTTGTCATGTTCTAAGGTTGCCAGAAACTATTCTCTCCCCGATAAGAGGAGGCACTAGTGGCACCGTGAGCTAGCTTATGCAAACAGGGTAACATTTCTCGGTGAGGGTGCTCAGAATCATTCTGCCACCAAACCCACAGTTTATGTTATCCGAACGCGCAGGTCCTGTATGGGTAATATAGGAACTACACGACAAAGAAAGACGCCGGAGAACGGAGCGCAGTGGAGAAACAAGACACTGCCGAAGCCAAGCAAGAAGAATTGCCGGGAGACCAGGACCACGAAGGAATCGAGGCCGAAGACGACGGAGAGGCGAGGAGTGGTGGATTCCCCCTTCCACAGGAGGTGCTGAAACGCCGCCGTAGCTCAGGAGAGCTGCGGCTAGGACGGTGAGTGAACCGGGCGAAGTGTGGGCACCATACTAAGAGGGGGAAGGCTTAATAAGACATGGGGAGGAGGTTTAAAGGGAAACGGGGGTCAAACTGCTGCAAAGTGGACCGCCTGATTGAAAATACTTTACGCTGGTGTTTTTTTTCCCTTCCTCAATACGTGCCCTCTAAAAGAATGTGGCACTTAGCCATATTGTGAGCTTTTCTTTCATCCTTTCTTATTTTTCCTTTTACTGGTTAGCTACGGTCTTGGGGGGGGGAGAGATTTGTTAAACAGTGGTCACCTTCATCTAGACATCAAACCTTTCCCATACACAAGTGGTGTGGTGACGGACCTGAACTTATTCTGCTCGGGCCACGTTAGCTCGGAACCCACTTCATCTCTCTCTTTACCCCTTCAAAGTGGTTTGGTGAAGGATCCTATCTATCCTATAAAATAGATTACCTCCTCAAGGAATCTGAGTCTCACCGTCCTGTTTTCCTTTCTTTTCGAGAGAACTGGGGGACGGACTACAGAAGGGAACCACCAAGAGACGGAGAAAACCCAAGAAGAAGACCTCCCACCACCTGCCAGGATCACCACTATAGATGACTTTATTTGTTTTTTCCTAGAACCTTTAAATAAACCAGAACCATTGATAAACACATAAAGCCTCCTAGCTTCTATTTCCGCCCATCCCTCCCACACTCTCATATACTTATTCAAATTATCTACTTATGTACACATACTGCCGTCTTGGAGGTGCTCAGTGCTGCGCTCGTCAAAAGTTTTACTCTTTGTCAAGGTGACTAAACAGAGGAGAGCTGGCGCTCTCGGGCCTGTCACTGATCTGGGGCCCAGGCCCTAACAGATGAGTTAAGTAATGGCCCGCGCCCTGCCTGCAGGGACCAGCGATTCTTGCTGGATGGAAGACTCGCCATAATCAGGTTTCTGCCAACACAAAAAAGTTCTCTGAGATCGTTCAGACAGGACAGGTAGCCAGCTTTCTTTTCCACCCCTTTTAATTCCTCTGCCTTACTGCTACTGTGACAGCAACAGTGCAATACTCGGTCCTCGGGGTTCCTCTGTGGTTTTGATTTGGGTATTTATTAGAACAAGCGTTTGTTTCTTCAGTTCCCTACTGAAGCAGTTTGAGGTGGGGGAACTGTGAACGGAAATGCCTATCTTTGTACGCCAAACAGTTAACGTGTTTCCATAATTTTCCTCACCATAATATGATTGAAGTAATGTACCATTAGTATTCTGCTAATCAAAAAGCATGCCGACTACAACATATGTATGATGAGTCCAAAACATTTCAAAATGTGTCTCTGATTGTTGCATGTTTTTGAGAATCGTTAGTCTTTGACAAGGTCATGTTCAAAATGACGATGCCCTCAAAGTATTACATTTTGCTTGGATTCTTGAGCAAAACAAAATAGTTTTCAAGTGAAAACTTAAATGTACCATAAGTATGGGTTTTAGTCAGAATGCATCGATCAGATAGAGGGCTCCCTGGCATAAACTGCAGGTACAGCTTCTAATTTTAGACAGTTGATGCTGCCTTCTGAGGAATGCTGGGATGTCGCCCTTTTATAATAATATGAAGCACCGTGGAATCACCTTGTTTTTAGGTCGAGCCTGGGCAGCACTTGAGCTGCTCTGCGAGGCATGCTGTATTGAGGTATGGCATAGAAGCTCTGCCCATTTTCCGCCGATCTTTTTAATTGGCTCCAGTTATTGTCCTTGCAAAATTGTTCCATTTCATTTGTGAATAGGCATTGAGGCCCCTCCTTGGCACCGCCTTGTCTGCATTTGTAACCTCCCATAATGACTGGACTTTTTACTTGTGTTGTTACACAGTCTGCTTTAAAAGTCAGTGAGCACAATTTTCTTTAATGAATAATGCGGGACAATGGCGGCCGCTTCTTGTATTTGCAGCGCACCCACACAGCACTCGCGGGACAATGGCGACCGCTTCTTCTAAACATATTTTTGTATCATGGCCGATGCCGTTAACATTAAATTGGGCAGAGCGACTAGCGGACAGTTGGTTATGTTCTAAACTATGTTCTTTCACAGCACTTTGAGTTATTCCTAAAATCGATCTACTTATACCTTGCAGGAACATAAGTTGGTCCACTGTATATATAACAAAGTCCAGAATAGTGGCTAGCTCCTAGTCCTCGTGGGTCGCAGATGAGCACAGACGAGCTTGCTTTCAGCTCATCATCATTGCGTCCACTGCACTGATGCTTGTTTATAGAGCACTCAGGTCTCGGGGACATAGTGCGAAAATCTAGAGCACTAACCAATATTTTCCAAAGATGACGCTCAAGAACAGAAAAATGATGGAGAACAATAAACACTTGTTTCTTTTACCCACCCAGTAAAAATCCTGAACAATAAAGGGCACAAGGAAAATGCAGTTTTGCAGACACTGTTGCACAGAAAATAAACACATAGTTAAAAATGTCACACTCTCAGAGGTACTCAATAAAACTTAAAATATGTAGCAGCACTCATGTTTATTCAATGCAAGGAGAAGAACATGGATGTGCAATCCTCTTGTTTACATAGACCCCAGTCCTAGGCACACACTGAAAAGCTAGAGCGCTGACTGCTACCTTCCCAGTATATTGCTCAAGGCAAGCATATATAGGAAACAATAAATTGACTGTTCTAACTCAACATCTACTTACCCTGGCAATATGTTGGTAAGTGAAATTGTAGAGTTGATATTAAAACTTCAACATTTTGACTCCATGCCATATCTTTAATTTTCTTTCATTTATTTTAGTTTTTTGAGGCAAGGCAGTCCTTGCTGCAGGGAGCAGAACAGCACTTTACAAAGATCATTTTTATTGTAGCAAGAGTATCTTGGACATGAGGTGCTGTACACTCGAGTATGGCGTATCGATTGATTGAGACTGGAATACAACAGCCAGGATGTGATTGGAAGAGGGGGGTGGCAACATGTAATTGGGATAGTACTGAAACACGCCATGCACTGGACCCGAGAAGACCGGTGACAGCCATTTTAGGACTCTGGGACTCAGCCCCCTGTCCTGTAAAAAGTATTAGACAAGCATTTGCAATGCAATAGGTCTCGCCTTTGCGAGAGTTTAAAATATTGGCATTGTAAATGATAATGCTTTTTATTTATGTTTTAAAAACCTGTAAGTGGTGCGTAAACACGCGCTCTGTACTTATAGTCATTGCTATTGAGAAGCAAGGCTGGCAGTAACTGTGCCTCTTTTACTGCCAGCCTTGTTTCTCGTAAGCAAGGACTATAAGTACAAAGTGCGTGTCTCGTGAGCAAGGACTATAAGTACAAAGTGCGTGTTTACGCACCGCTTGTAGGTTTTCAAAACACATAAATAAAAGGCATTGCCATTTACAATGCCACTTGCTCAAACTCTCGCAAATGCGAGATCTGTTGCATTGCAAATGCTTGTTTTCTAGATGCCCTGATGGATGTGAACTTCATTAGTGAGTCTGGGGACGCATGCGTAGTGTCCTGTTCTGTATGCGGGGGAACAGCAGCTGCTTTTCTAAATGATGTGTGCAGTCCAGGCTCCAGTCCTGAGGAAATTCAGCTTGCGTCAACTTAAGGAGCTTTACTGGGTGGTCCGGACCAGCCATCCTTAAGGATTACAATCGATTAACATAGGGGTGTCTAACAATGGCCTATCTGAGCCATAGCAGGTTGCTAGAATACGCACATTAGATACATTTATAAAAGTAGAGTCTAAGGGGGGTTCTGTTAAGCAATCATTAATGTTCATTTATTGCCTTAACGAAAGTGTAACCACTG
This sequence comes from Calotriton arnoldi, assembly GCA_963921515.1. Lineage (NCBI taxonomy): Eukaryota > Metazoa > Chordata > Amphibia > Caudata > Salamandridae > Calotriton > Calotriton arnoldi. The sequence continues at coordinate 1,116,578 of CAWUFW010000669.1, forward strand.
AGACTTGTTTTCGTGCTCATTCTATCTGTACTTAAAGGAAGTTCCCAGGCTATGACGTTTCAAGCCTCTCTTTCATATATCGGATCCCAAGACGAGAAAGTGTTGATTAGGTTACTCATCGGAAAAATATTTTATTCTTATTAAAACTGAAGGTTGTCTTCATCTCTTCTCATGATCTCAGACTTTGCTGTGAATAAATATATATTTGTGCATTGCCTTTACTTGAGCTGGCTTATTTCATGATTGCTGGAGGACCCCTTGGTGGGTCAAATCTGACACTCACCGATATGTTTTTCTTTTCTTTCAAACTTCGATTGGCATGTGCGTAGATTTTCTTTAACAGTACTGATCCTAAAAACCTGGAATGGATCAGCCATTTGTGGGTTGATGCTGAAGAACTCTGTGTCAAGCATCAGGAACCTATGATATTTGAGGGTTTGTCCTCAATGATCCCAAACATCTTCATATCAGCCCAAGGGCCAAGGTTTTATGGACATGCAGCACTTGTCAGGAAGGATCCCCTGGGACTGACAGAGCAGCACACAAGCGGCAGAGACATGAACAGCACCCACAGTCAGGCCCGGGCAGCCCATATTTGGGGATCTCCCAACTTACTGGTGAATCATGCAGAACACATCATATCACGATGGCCGCTCTCAGTGACCTCAGGCGGCTATTTACTCACAAGTTCAATAAGCACACCTCATTCTGAGACACCTCTTTCTCCCAGGTGTTCGCCCCTCCCCCTGCACAGATCAGCAAGAGAGAAGGTGAAATCCCCTGGCACAGTTAGCCGTGGATGCCTGCTGCCACCCTCCACCTTGCAGCAAAATGATTAGGTAGCAAGCTCTATTCCCTTCCCTGAGCGGCTGACATCACTGCCAGGACACACCCTACCTCCTGCTAATACCAGGCTTCCGGGGCAGCATGTGTCTGGTTTCGATGCTATTTTTGGTTAGCATGAACCAAACACATACTCACAGGGGCCTCACTTCCTAAAACTTCACTGGGGCACAAAGTGCTGTGCCCGCTCACTCACTTCTCTCAGCTCTCTTACAACTCTTCGATACCAACCCCTTCCAAAGTGTAGTGTGTACATAGCAGGTTGCGGAGGAGGGATGGCCATCATCAGGTTCCATCACCTCACTTCCGGAATTCCGAATGACCATCAAGACCTGGCTGTTCGAATAAGCCTCCAGGGTCCTGCAGGAATCTGAATCCCCTATTGGGTGATTAGCCGTGCTTTATAAATCCTTTTCTCTAAGCATGTAAGCAAGTTTTCTCTAAACGTGTGAGGCTCTTTTATGGGGTTTTCCACAGGAACCAGTGGCGGCTCCTCCACTAAGGCAGAGGAGCGTCACCCCACTACTCAAAAGGAACAAGCATTGGCATAGCCAATAGGTCTCGCTTTTGGGACCTTATAAGTATTTAGTTATGCAGCACAATATCCTTGGTGCAACAACATCAACTGTTGCATGGCTAAAAACGTATAAGGTCCCAAAGGCGAGACCTATTGGCTATGCCAATGCTTGTCTACACTGTTGCCGCCTGTCGTAAAGTGCACAAGTTACTGAAACTTCAGTGGAACTGAGGAAAGAGAGAAGGGGTTAGGCAACCCAAAACAAATAATGCGATGACGTGATTAGTGAGTGGAACCTCAATGGAAGCGGGAAAGACAGAGTTGTCAAATCTAAAACAAATAACTTGATAAAGTGCATAGTGATTGAAAACTCAATCGATAATGAAAAACATTGCAATCATGTTCAATAGAAACCACTGATAGCCGAATATATGCACCTTACATCGCTTAACGTGACGAGTTCATGGGCCATTCCTTTAAGGGTTATAAGGTTACATTGGACCACTTTTCTTTCACAGTTACACTTACTGCTGAACAAACACACAGAAACGAAAAGACAATATCACACCAACGGGCCCAAGTCATGCACAACTTAAAACATATTCAGGAATACAGAGCTACCCTAGAAACTGCAGTTACTCGCGGCTCACCGAAAACAAAACCGCAGACTCGAAGAAATCCTGCTTTGAATGTGTGAGTGGGAAGCTCTCCTCTCACTTGCAGATATCAACATAAACAAAGTCACTGCGAGTGCCGTGAAACAGATGGAAGTGTTATATGACAGCCAACAAGTTGTATACAGATGGCACCCGAAGAACAGAATTTTTGAATAAAATTCCACATTATTATGCTTTAACAAATCCTGACAGTAGCGCACGAGGCCTAGGTGAAATTTATGGCGGCAACAGAAATCCTGTTTACATTACTCCGAGGATTAGGCCAGGTTTAGGCGGAGGAAATCCGTTTTTAGCTTCACAAAGCTGGTCTTGAAGCAGTGAATCGTGTGTAAACCGGTGTTCGTGAATGAGCCGGCCGCGAGCTGCTGAATATATTAAACACCACTTAGAAGTGTAAATGAAGGATTTGGTAAGAAATATCGAATTAAAATGAAGTGGATTAAAGGGCTGCTATCCTGGTGTCCAATAAGCATACTGAAACTTTGGAGAAAGCAGCAATATACAATGTGTAATATAGTGCTATGGAAACGTACCACGGGCTGGGCGGGAAACCTGCTGATGTGTTGTGAGGATTACTCTGCTGGTAGATTTTTAGATGCTTCGTTCAACAATCTCTCACGCAGACAACATGTAGTGCCTGCCGAGTGAGAGGGGTGCGGTGAAGCACATCACCAGTGCACGCTGTAGAAACGTAGCAGGCACCGATGCCTGGGAGGACAAACTCCAAACTAACCCTAAGAGCTGCAGCCCCTCTGGAGGCAACAGATGCAGGAGACCAGCTCTGTTTATATCCAAGGAGCAGGCAGTGAAACTCCGTGCAGTCTGTGTTTCATGCACGTCCCGTGAACACCCCCTTTATAACCATTTTAATAACTTCAAATGAGCAGTGTGACGGTGGAAAGAACACAGCACTGTAGCACTTTTTAACGATTGAGGTGGGTTCATTTTTTTCTGGAAGCATCAAATGCACATATATGTAGAGTTAGGAGGAAGCATCCCGCACAAAGACATACCTGTAGAACACGAAGAGCACGGTGGATTTTGCATTTTCATTCAAGGGAAGTAGCGCTTTCTCAAGCGCCTAGTGGCGGCGCGCTAAGCCGGTAACATGCAGTAAACAGTCGCCCTTACCTGCAGCCCCCGTCTCCTCAGGATGCTGGACTCGTCCATGGCAGCGGGTCCCGCGGCTCCCCTCAGTCCTCCCGCGGCAGCCCCTCCATGCTGTACTACAGGAGCCAGACCCCACAGCAGGGCGATTCACATCCAGCAGCCGCCGCCGAACACTTACATCACGGCTTCTCCCATTGGCGAGGGGAGTCAGCTGCCCTCGCTGAGTGATTCACTCCAACTTCGGAGATCCCGTATGCCCGCAGCACACTGTGTGGAGCAGCAGCAAGTGGGCTGCAGGCGCCTGGAAGCGCAGGGAATTCTGCCAAGGCGCAGGGCAGTGAGAGCACGCCGCACTGCTGGCAGCAGCCTGCCACCGGCGCAGTCCCTAGAGCATCAGCTCCGGGGTCAAAGTGTCAGGACGACCCTCACTAAGGAGAGCTGCTGAACTTAGAGGTGGGCGCGGCTGGCCAGGGTAGCAGCACACATCCACCCCTGCTGGCTCTTACCCATGGAACCGAAGACAACAGACGTAGCCCAGCAGGCATGCAACCTCCCAGCAATGCAAGGAGACAGACAGACCTGCTTCCGTCCGCGCGCTGACAGCCCTCCACTGCCGTGCGTGGGGAAACAAATAAACAAGTCAATTGTTTTCAGTCAAAGACACAGACATTAAAGAGAGCTGGGGAAAATGTAAGGACGGCAGAAACAAAAAAGAGGGGGCGAGGGCGAGCGAGCGCGGCAGCCTGCTCAGCTGACCAGACGCTCGTGCGTCATGGCCTTTGCCGGCATGTGTTTACAATTATCGCGCCCGCGTCTGGGCACGATAATTGGAAACACATGTTTGCCGCGCGTACCCATCTCAAAAAGGCCAGCCACGACGCACGAGCGTTTTTGGGACTGCTTTCAAAACTCACTTACTAAAAGTCTTCGCCTCTAAGCAGCGCTTGCGCGCTACTCGAGGCTCGACCTAAAAATAGAATGATAATAACGTATACTTATTATCATTACATTTTTTCCTATGTAAATCAGTGGCTCGCTGGAAGGGGCTGGGCAGTGCAGCGCAGGCGGAGGAGTGGTTTGCACTCCCTAAGTGCACATGACTGCTTTGCCGGCCCTCTTGGGCCGGCCAAGCAGTTATGTGCACTTTGCATCTTCCCCACCAGGCTGCATTACACAGCCTGGTGAGGAACATGCAAAGCCTCTCTGTACCAGTCTGAGCGCCGAACCACGGCGCTCAGACCAATCACAACACTGCATTGAGGCATTGTGATTGGCTCAAGATAGCCTGTGTGCCCGGGTGCTTCCTGCTGCTGCTGCCGGCTGGGACTGGATGATGAAGAGGACGGAGGAGAGGTGGCCGTCCGTCCGTTTCGTGTAAGTCCTTTATTTTTTTCCATTCCTTCCCACCCCCGCCTCACCACCCCCGATAGGGTAGCAGCCGATACTGCCGGGAACATCATGGTTGATACTGCAGAGAAAACTGATGCCAGACGACAACCCCAAGGATTTTAGCAGTAGCGGCTGTGCTATCAGCAAAACCATGCGGTACTTTTGCAGTTTTTTAAGGACTGTTATGAGTAAGTCATGTTTGGTTTACCGGTGCCTGTGAGTAGTCTGAATTCCACCCTGACAGCCAGTAGTCTCTTAAGTCTTAATACAGTTTGTGCTTCTCTTTGCTAGGAATGCAATCCTTGGTGTGGTGTTTTTTATACATTGTGTGGAAAGTCTGCTAGTTTTTCATGGTAAAGTCTTTATAGCAAACGTTGTGGTCGTTAAGGTAGCGAGCAATGGTGGCTCAGAGCGGTCATCAAGAAGGACGGGATCCTCTTCCTTAAATTCAGATAGGGTGCCCCAATGATTTAGATATCATTGATTCCTTCCGATTTATTTAAATAATGATGAGGTAAAGTTGTAACTCATCACGCAACAGTGCCTATATTATACGTTTCAGGAAATAAAGCAAATGATCTGCATGACAAGTAGATAAGAAGTTAGCAGGGTAATAACAACGTTATTGCCCTCCTCACGTGTGGCCCAGTGTTTGATATGTAATTGCACCTGATAAACATTAGTACCCTTAGGATTGTCCTTTTTTTGGTGTGGTAAACATCGCCAATTATGAGTTTCACCATATTAATGGGGAATAACGTGCAGATGTTGATCCTTTGTTAACCAGAGCCCACATGTTCCAGAAATAACCAGTTTTATTTCTCATGTGAATTTCATCAGGTTTCACCTGCCGAAACTGACCTGGGTAAAATTGGGAGCGATTACTCGGTGCGGTTTTCTTTGGCTTGTTAGTAATTCTGCCTGTAATGGAGGCGCCTAAGAGACAAGGTCTGTGCGCCGCGCTTCTGCTGCAGCAGTGAGGTAACGCAAAATGTTGGAACCCCCTTGCAGAATGTGAAGAGAAGTTCCCCGAGTCTTCCATATCTCACTGATATTCCTTGGCCTTGGGAGGAATGTTGGCTCTCTGAAAGGTTAGAGGGGACCCTGAAGCAGTGCTTAATTTGAGCCTGTGGTTTCTGGTACTCGGCACCGGCACTTATTTAGCAACACCAGTGCTTGTGACAGCCTAACACAAGGTGGCGCTGTCTGGTTAATTTAGAGGGTGACCACACCAACAGTTAATTATTAATTGAATATACATTAAAAATTTCTATTGCTTGCCGCCATAGCCATTCTTATAGCTTTGGGAGCCTTAAATAGTCCGACTTGTCACACTTGTAGGAGTGTGATGGTTAGTAGTTGTGTTGTTACTATCATTGGCAGCATGGCAGGGGCAATGTGTGGTCATGCTGCAGTGCCCTCCTGACAAGAGCCCCAGCACTTATTTTTTTACAAATTAAGCACTGCCCTGACGAGTGGGCCACCCCTGCACCGCAGGGGCTGAGGGACCAACATTACGTCCCTGGGCTCCAGATGCAGGCTCGTGACAGGAAGCCTTCGGAGTGAGGAAGGTCTGTGAGAGCTCTGGAGAGAATCCATACAATGTGAAAGCTAGAGAGAGCGAAGTGACAGGTCCCTTGGACATTTTAATATGAAATATAAGGTCCTCCTAGGTGGTGCAGAGTGGAGTGCAGTGGAGGGCTGCAGAGAAGAGTGGAGAGGGGTAAAGGGGAGTAAGCATGGTGTGGTAGCGCACTGCCATTACAGACAACACATCTTCAATTGAAATAACCTTTACATTTGCACAGACATACAGTTTTACTGATAAAAGTATACAGCGCACAAACTAAAAAGTGTGGAAATGTCATCACCTAGTGTATTGATTTGTTTTGATCATATTAAAATATTTGTTTCCAACCCACTTCCAAATTACCAAAAAATGTGCTTCATTTGTGCTTTCCATACTCTGAAATATCTGTACAGTTAATTTACAGACATTTAAATTTTGTTTTGTTCTAGGAAAAAAAAATAACATCGTACAGCACAGCCAGAGAAGCTAGCATGATTGTCACATAAATCTTCTCGCTTTGAAGTCTGAGAAACCAAAAGTAAACACCAAGCTCCCTGCAAGAAAGTGCCTGTCATTTCACCTCTGTCTTTGAATGCACAGTAAATGTGGCAAGATAAGAAAACGATTTTAAGGCTTGTTTACAGAAATTCAGCTGGTGGAAGACTACAGTAAATAGAGTGTGGGCAAGCGAAGGGACGACCTCAAGCTGGACAGCCTAAAACAAATAAAGCCAGCAAATAGAAAGCAGGCAAATGTGAGTTATAAACCACAAAGCCAATGGTAAGCAATGAGCGGAATGCGTTCCCTGGGAAGCTTTCTGAATGTCCCCAAGATGTCATTAGCAAAGCTGTCTGGTAGGCTTTGACATAAAAAAGGGGATGGATGGAATGTTTGAATTAATCTCAGCCAGTTTGGACCCAGCCGTATGCAAATCAGTCTTGACCCTGCTCCAATAGGAACAGTCCAGCCCAGACTGCCAGGCTAGGTACTCCCTGAACTGGAACACAAGCAACCAAGGACAGGTTTAGCCCTAGTTACGGCTCATCAGCAAGGTATAGCTTGGTTCACAGGACCGATACCACTTGTAATTACTCGGGTAGCATCCCAGTCCATTATTGTTTTGCACACAGTGTCACCTTAGTTTGGACCCAGCCATATGCAAATCAGTCTTGACCCTGCTCCAATGGGAACATTCCAGCCCAAACTGCCAGGCCAAGTCATCTCTGAACCGGAACTCTTGCAACCTAGGGCCGGCGCTAAGCTCTCTACTAGTGTCCTTGTAAACAAGAGGTAGCCCCTCACGGCCCGCCATATTGCTCATGGTCACAGTGTGCAGGGCTGCTTGCTACTGGGACATCCAGCCCTGGCCACTTGCAACATCACATTCTGCCCCGTCCGGGGGGGCCTTGCATCCTTCGGAGGGTCAAGGAGAGAGTTTCTTCTCTCAGCACCAAACCCCAAAGAAAAAGTAATACTACAGCACAGTAGCGCTTTCGGGGTGCGCAGTTGGTAACTGCAGTCACATCTTTTCCTAAAATCTAAGAACAAAAACATTAGTTCATTAAAAAGAATCACCAGCCCGAGATCCTGTTGCTCACTTGGGCCCAGGTTTTAATGAAGACAGACTGTTCACACACAGAGCTCAGTGCTCAGTCACTTGGCCTGTATCCATCCATATGTAGACAGACTGAGGACAGCCCAGGCTTGTTCGCTGCTGCAGGGCGCATGTGTACCCGAGTAGAACAGTCTGGTTTTGGCACTGTGCCAATGCTTTATCGAAATATCAAGGCATCGCCTAAATTCACTGAGGCCTTCGGCAAATGGGAAGAATCCCAACTGAAATCTTTGCCTCCCAGGGTTCTGATTCCAGTTATTGAAACAGGTGGGGTTTAAGTTTTCGGAAATTATACATTCCTGTAACATGTGGAGATATGCAAGAACTGATGACTAACAAGTTATTTAGCGAGAAATGGGCTGGTGTATGATGTACTGATAACACCATGGAGGAATAGAGACACCACACGACTAAAGGAGAAAATAGCAGGGCTTTAAGTGAGCCGGACCTCTCAGGGACTCAGTCCCGTTATTAATTATGGGATTGGGTCCGTATCAAGCTCTATATTCATGTCCTTAACCTGGTAAAAAACACTGATACATTTTTGAACAATGAATGTAAAACACTTTAAGGTAATCCATGACAGCGATTTAGTTTCCGTTTACATTTCACATGTTTTATTTAATCTGTATTACCCTAGAGTGTTTGCTTATTCAAGGATGCAGTTTTTGTATTTCAACTGTGTCGCACATTACTTTTGTATTGCGCATACCTTGAATTGAGTCGTCTCCAGGTGTTTATAACTAGCCACGATTGAGAGCTCTGGAGCTGAGGCTGAAGCCGGTGTGAGTTTCTCACTACGACTGTCAGTGGGTCAACAAGGCGTTCAAAACACATGATCATCCAATCCTTGGCCTCTCTGCAGAGCGTACAGAGGAATGGTCATGTATTCTAGTTGCATTCGTAATTCTGTGTGAATGTGTGTGAAGGAGATACACAGACTTCCAAAATATTGACAAGTTGTAGGAAAATGCAATGCTTACAAGTGAGTAGCTGTGCTGTGTGTCTGGGGTGGTGTAGTGAAGGAGGTGCATGGAAGTGCATTCAGAAGAGAGTGAAACGAGGGTGCTGAAGAAGAAAGACATTAGATGTAAGATATTCAAATGGAGAAGATGTGGATAGAAAAGGGTCTACATGCCTGAAATAGAGTAAACTTAACAGGAGATAGTGAGACACTTTGAAGACCACTACCCCTTCCACAGGCCTCAGTAATATTTAATTCAAAGTCTCACAATTTAGGAATTGAAACATTTAATATTTCATTTATTTATTTTAAAGTGCTAACAACCATTGACAAACCCTGTATTCCTGGCTGGTTTAGGTGCAAGGCAATTGCTGTGTTATATATATGCAATAACAGAAAGCTCATAGAAGCAAAATACCGGTTAGGTGGCACACTATGGAAATCACAGAAATGTATTTTAGGTGTTTAACCCAAACCCTGAATTACATGGGGCCACGCCCCTTTTAAAGACCCCTCCCCCCCTTAAAGCCCTGGAAAATAGTCATAAAAACTAGAGACAAACGCGGATATAGGAGAAGGGTGTTGGAAGGCATAGATGAAATAAACAAACTGGCAAAAGAAGGGAAAGAAATGGAGAGAAGGCAGACTGGAAATTATAAAGTGAAGACAGTAAAGGAAATTATAAAGTGAAGACAGTAAAGATAAAGGAAAGAATGAGGGTAGACAGGGGAAAAGAAGGTGGAAAGATAGAAAAAGAAAAGAAAAACAAGAGGAAACAAAGAGAAAGAGGGTTGAAAGAAATGGGAGTGAGGATAGAAAGATGAAGAGAGAAAAAAGATGAAACACATGGGTGGAGTTGTATGGTGACAAAAAAAGCCTCAGTGGCTCAGAATAAGTAAACAAGCATATATATCAGTTCATCCATAACAGTCCTTTACTCAGTGCCAGGTAATCTGGCTTCCATCCATCCGTCTCTTAGCACATAGGTTGCCCTCATCGCAGTCCAAAATGTGTTGAGAATGAACTAGGCCTGAGAGGTAGGAGCCTAGCTGTCATCATGCTCGATTTAGGTCTACTACTTAAAAAGAGTCTTTCTCGGAGTGCCACAGGATTTTCTTTGAGCCAAACACTTTCAATCTTTACATGGCTGCGTTGCCAAAGCTGAGCCAAGATTGCCAGCTAACCTGCATGTGCTATGCCGATGACACTCAGACTGGATGGTCTAAGTTCTGATGATAATCTTTACATTTTCCCCTGACATTGATAAAGTTTCTGTTACCTGCTTCCATTAATTAAAAAGTTTAAGGAAAATCCTGCTGTTCATTCCAAAAGATGGTGCCTAGCCATATGCAAATCAGTCTTGGTCCTTCTCCAATAGGAACAGTCCAACCCAAATTGCCAAGCTAGGTCCTCTCTGGACCAGAATACAAGCAAACCAAGACCTGTTGGGCTCTGATTGGGGCTGCTCAGTTGGGTGCGAAACCAGTCTTGGGTTGCTTGTGTTCCGGTTCAGGTAGGACCTGACATGGCAGATCGGGCTAAACTGTTCCTATTGGAGCAGGGTCAAGACTGATTTGCATAAGGCTAGGCACCATCTTTTGAAATGAACAGCAAGATTTTCCTTAAACTTTTTAATTAATGGAAGCAGGTTCGCTTAAGGCTGGGTTCGCTGGGCAAAAGAACAATGTGTTGGAAAGTTGACCTGGGCGATTGCCAGTGGTTAGACTTATTGCAAGCATTCCTCCCATCACCTTTTGTGTGTTTGATGTAACACAGATGAAGATTCACCTTGCAGTCTGAATCCAGAGCGTGAGGGATATGTTATCTGTGGGATAGCTCAGACCATTCCGTCCATCAATTGTGTGTCTTTTGCTCTCCCTAAATATGATGCATGTGAATTGGTAACCCTGATCGGCAAGGACTTTAACACCCTTATAAGTCCCCGGTAAGTGGTACCCAGGGCATCAGAGTTAAAGGCGTCTCCAGGGCCTGCAGCACTGATTGTACCACCCTACTATAAGTGCCCAGGGGACCATAGGATAACATGAGCTGGTACCTGGGCACCCCAAGGTTGCCAACTCCATTATGGTCCCACTGAAAAGTACCATATTTGGTATCAAACAACTTGTCTCATCAAACCCAACCTTGTTCCACAGCCAGATTTGATATGACATGCACCCAGGTGGCAGCTTAGAGGTTGCCCACCTGCTTGTCCCAGCCTTTCCTGTGCCCTGGCTGACAGCCTGCAGCTGCTGCCACCAAGACAGGAATCAGACCCCCTGCTAAGAGGTACAAACAATCCCAAGAACAGGTACAAAGGCCTGCCTGGGAGGGAGGTCTTACCCCCGCCTCCACCAGGATGGTTAGTAAACTGGCATTTCAGAGTGGTGAGCTTCAAAGTGGTCACAACCTCTGACTTGCAAGTAGGCTTCCTCCCTTAGGAGAAAAAGCCAAACCTCCTGCTCTAGGCACATTTGCAACCCCAGAGGTGGGAAAATTAGGTAGTCAGAAGGCGTACACCCCCAGAAGGCTAGCCACACCCCTAGGATGGGCTACCTGGTCTGTATAGCAAAAGAAAGTTTCTGCCATTTTTAAAAGTGTCAGAATAGGGGCTTCTGGGTAGAAAAGGTGCCACTCTCCCCAGGAAGTGGTCTCCTCAGGGGCAAATTAGCTGCTGGGGATAGTAGCACATTGGCTACTAGCACCCACACCCCTAAGTCTAGGATTTAAGGGACTCCCCTGGCAAAAAAGTAAGTGGTCTAGTGCATTGTGGGAAACAGAGTCCTGACCTCCAGCAAGCTTCGGATGGCTACCGTTTTCCCCCCGACGTCGAAGTGACCGCTGACAAGGCTTGTTCGTAGTCAATCTGGCTACCACTACCTTTGTTCGACTCTGTGCCTCGAGGGAAGCCCACAACCTTTTCAACCCGACGCCTCCTTGGCCCCGTTGTTTAGAGTTTGCATCCCCTTCCTCACCAGCACCATCTAAGTGGTAAAAGAGGCAACCGCGGCTCCTGTTCTTCAGCACCAGGGAAAGCCAGGACTACTCTGCACCCTGGCCCTACGAGCCAGGTAAAAATCAACTGACTGTCTGAGTCTGGTCCTGGGACATGCCTCACATTTACACTCAGTAGTTTCCACTGGGCTCGACCCACAAGTAACCATTTGTCTATAGAGTTTTTCCTCATTGACCTCAGTGTTAAAGTTTTGCAAGAGTGAAATGCATTGATTGAAAAATTCATAACTCAGGTTATACTCATACAATTGTGTTCATTTTGGTGTCTAAATTTATATTAAAATCTGCTTCATGTATATAAATTGGTGTTGGATTTCCTTTGAGCCGTGTCAATTACTTATCGTCCATGTTGGTACTCTGAAATGCTTAACACATTTTCCTCTAGTAAAGCCACACTGGGGCCACTAACCTTATGCCATTTAGCCTCAACTCTGTTCCAATAGGAACAGTCTAGCCTGAACTGCCAGGCCATGCAGCCTGTGAAAGGGAACAAAAACAACCATAGGCCAGAGTCATCAGTGAGGCACAGCAAACACAGGACAGTCATCTGTGGGGCCCACATCTGGAATAACCTCTGCACTTAAAAAAATCTCACTAAGAAAAACAAAAGAAATGATGGGTGGAAAGATTGCAATAATCTCAGATACTGATAATAATTACTCTGTGCCACATTCCAGTCCATCATTTTGTGTCGACTGCGCCAGTTCAGATGGGGATCAACCTTATACAAATCAGCCTTGGTCTGACTCCATGAGGTTTCATCTAGGCTGAAGTGCTATGCAGGTCCCCTCTAAAGGAAAATGCAAACAAAACAAGCCAGTTTCAGTCTTGTTGAGCCTTATCAGTGACGTACAGCTTGCATCTTATGACAGAGTGAGCATGGGAGACATGTATGGTCATACCCATTGCACTTTGGTTGTCACACATAGAACAACAAACAAGCATTTTCAGAGCAATAGGTCTCGCAATTGTAATATTTTGAGCTATTGGCATTGTAAATGACAATGCATTTTATTTATGTGTTTAAAAAACCTGCAATAATATAAGACATTGTCATTTACAATACCAATACGTCAAAGTTTCTAAAATGAGAGACCTATAGCATTGCAAAAGCTTGTTGTTTACAAGCGTCCCATGCAGCGCTTTCACGTTAATAGAGGCCACTGCCCTTTCTTTAGATAAGCTGTGTCTAAAGAAAGGCCCACGGCTGCTATTAAAGGGAAAGTGTGATATGGGGCGCTTTTACCAAAAAAAGCATTTGTTTGTCAAGTTGAAAGCGCGCATGGCACGCTGAATGCGCTGAATGTCATAGGAAAGCATGTAGTGCCTGCAGTAGGAGAAACTCATTAAATAGTGCCTACAGAATAAATAAGATGTGCTGTGTAACAACCGAAGTAAAAGGGGCAGTCCTCATGGGAGGTTACAAATGAAGACAAGGTGGTACTAAGGAGGGACTAACAAGCCTATTAATGAATCAGAAGCCAGCATTAACAAATGACAATGACACAAGCCAATGACAAATATGCACGGAGAGTGGGTGGGACTTCAAGTACATACTCCAATACAGCATGCCTCGCAGAGCAGCCCATGCGCTGCCCAGGCTCGACCTAAAAAGTGGTTGGTGGAAACTGCTTTCCAGTATTTTCCACTTACTGCACTTCCCCCTGACAGGGACCAACGTTCTGCAAATCATTCTTGGTTGTGCTCCAGTAGGAACAGTGCAGCCTGAACCCCCAATGGCATGTCTTGTGTCCCTCTTCAGCAGGGACCTGTTCTGGCAGTTTAGTCTGGACAGTCCTTTTTGGGGTGGGACAAGACTGATATTCATATCGCTTGTCTCTATCTGCAATTGAACAGATGGGATTAACAGAAGACTTGAATGTAGCTCAAATTGATTACCCGAGTCTGAGATTAATTCAGACTATGCGCTTTCCTCCAGTTCTGATCAATAACTATTAAATCAGCCTGAAGACCATGCTCCTGCCCTCATGTAGGGCAGCAGCAGCCCCTCTATTAGGGCTGAGGACCGCCACCCCCGCCACCACCCACAAATAAAATGATAATAAAACGGGTTTCTAACCTGTTTTATTATCGTTTAATTTTAATCCCCCTGGACCCGCTCTCAGGACTCTGACGAGTCTTGGGGGCGGGTCCAGGGGGACGACACTGTCGTGGGGGAGTGCACACTCCCTTGTCCCTTCACTGCGCATGAGGAGTTTGGCCGGCCATTTCAGGCCGGCCAAACATCTCATGCGTAGTGAAGCTTTCTCCAGCCCCAGCAGCGTTGCTGGGGCTGGAGAAAGCAGGCACAGTTTCCTAGTCTGCCTGGGAGTGCAAATTCATAGCGCTCAGGCCAATCATGACACTGCTTTCCTGCAGCGTCATGATTGGCCGCAGTGCAGTCTGGGAGCCTGTCCCAGAAGCAAGAACAGCGCGATGGAGTGGACAGCAGAGGCGGCGGCGATCAGGTACGTTTATTTATTTATTTGTTATTTAAATTTTGTCCATGAACCTCACCACCCCCCCCCCCCTCGGGAGGAGGCATTACCAAATGCTTGTTTGCGGTTACAAAACCAATGCATGCGGAGTTTGACAACATACCTGGTAAACTGCGGCCGAACGAAGGGAGTGCAATGTGGATTGATATTGCAGAAACTACTCACCTACAGCAACGTGGTTTGTGAACTGTGCCAGCATGCCCCGTATGGAGTATGGTGTTGAAGTAACATCTTATGTGGGACTATTGATATAGTCATTAAACTCTTAAAGATGGTGGCATGTGGGAGGACTAAGTTACAGGCGAAGAACAGTCCGCTTTTAATGTTTATAATTCATCCTCCAATGAAAACGAGGTGAGGGATTTAAAAATGGACATTTTTTTAAAAATTTGCATTGATTGGCATTGAGAAAGGCGGTCACGCCGAAACGCGTTTGCCAAAAATAAATCTACATTGCTTGAACCCATGAGTGCTCCTTGTTCCTGGCTGGAGCGTTCTATGGTGTATAATGACGTGCTGCCACTGTCACGGAAGGAGGCATCCATTCTGAAATAGTGTTTGGAAGTTAATTAGTAGCATTTGGAAATTACATTTTGGATTATGCCAGAACCGCCGCTAGTCTGCATCATTGTCTAATCCGTAAACACGAAGTCGGCCTTACCCAATGCTTGTCTGCGGTTACAAAACCAATGCAGTGCTTGAACTCGTGAGTGCTCCTTGTTCCTGCTGGAGCGTTGTATGGTGTGTGTGTATATATATATATATATATATTCACTGAAAAAACCATAGGTTTTAGGGACAGTTATAGTTAGTTGGACATTGCACTCGTACAAAACCCGTGAAATTCCCCCGTTATAGTTAGTTCAGCTAACTATAACTCGCGCCCCCGCAATGCACTGCTGATGACGTCACATATTACATCACTCATGACATGGTCAGTGACATCACTGATGACATCACTGATGACATCATCCAGTGACTGTGTGTTTCTGTAAAGTTTAATTTTGTTTTATATATATGCCAAGCTATATTGAGGAATGAGTGGGTGTATAAGTGTCTGTATGGAGGATTTAGTAGGTACGTGACTGACTGTATAAGTGAGTGATTAAACGTATCTTACTGAATGCATGGGTTAGTGACTAAACTGGGTGAATGTCTGAATCCGTCTGTCTGTTGCTGTGTAAGTGGCTGCATGGGTTTGTGAATAGCTACATGAGTGTCTATATGAGTTATTGATTGGTTGTCTGAGTATCTGTATGGGTGCCTGAGTGTTTGTGTGGGTGGGGTGTGTGCGACTCTGTGCATAGATGTGTGAGTGGGTGATTCACTGGGTGGATGGTTTCAAGAGTGCATCTGTGTTAGACTGTATGGGTGGGTAAGTGTGTGTAAGAGTGTGTTAGTGAGTGAATGTATGTCCCAGTGGTACATGTGTGAGTAACTACATATGTGAAAGGCAGTATATATGTGTGTTGGAGTATATAAATGGCTATAAGTGAGAGTGTGTGATTGTGAGAGTGGCTGTATGGATGAGTGTGTGCTTGTATCAGTGATTGTATAAGAGCGTAAAAATGTGCTAGTATTTGTATGAGTAAGTGAGCTGGTGTGTGTATGACTGTATAGGTGAGTAAATGGCAGTGTGAATAATTATTTGCATGACTGACTAGGTGTGTGAGTACCTCTATGGATGAGTGGCGGTGTGTGAGTGTCTATATAGGAGTATGAGTGCATATGATAGTCCTGTACTGAGTGACCGTAAGTTTGAGTGACTGTACGGGTGAGTTAGTGGATGTGTGTGTAGACCTAAGAATCAGTGAGTGGGTATGTAGTTATTGGTGTTGGAGTGTCTATGGTTTTGCGAATGGCAGTCTGTTATTTAGAGTGGGTGTATCAAAGGTTATATTAGGGTGTGAGGAGGTGCATCAGATTATCACGTGGATGATGTCATCAGTGATGTCATTTGAGATGTCATCAGTGATGTCACTGACCATGTCATGAGTGATGTAATATGTGACGTCATCAGCAGTGCATTGTGAGGCGCGAGTTATAGTTAGCTGAACTAACTATAACGGGGGAATTTCACGGGTTTTGTACGAGTGCAATGTCCAACTAACTACAACTGTCCCTAAAACCTATGGTTTTTTCAGTGAATTTCAAAGGTTTTTTAAATGCTAATTCCTAACTATAACATGTCTGAAACCTATGTTTTTTTTCAGTGAATTTCAAAGGTTTTGTAAATGACAATTTTTAAATGTATTAATTGTTATATTTATTTTTTGGATACTGATTTACTACATTTTTTTAAACTATTTATTTTTACATATTTTATTTTTTAAATTACATTGTAATTACATTATACATTACATTACAAAATATACTTTCTCTGAATGAATTACTTTAGTTTAAATACTTTGCAAATAGGCAATAGACTTTTAAGTACAGTGCAATGGGCAACACAATTTCAAACACAATGCAACATTGAGCTCAATGTGAATTTCTAGTTAAATGCAATTAGTTACTTTATGGATTACTTTTCTAACCACAGGACTGGATCCTAGATTTAGTCCTGGGACATCTCCTGTAAACAGTTGAGTAAAAGCGTTTTGGTTACAGTAGTGATTTTTAAGGAATATTATTGTATTTTAAAAGTTGACACTTAGAAGCTTTTTCACATAGAATCACCAATGTTATCCTATGGGAGGAAATTCACTTAGCAGGTAAGTAGTGTTATCGTTACTTATTCTTACTCCGTGTTGGATCCTGGATCCAGCACTGGTGCATCTCCTGTAAACAGTTAAAAGAATGCGTTTAAGTCATACAGGCGATTTTTAAGGAATATTTGTAGTTTGTGAAAATCGACACTTTGAAACTTTTCTGCTGAAAACCAGACAATGGATTCCTATGGAAGGAAATATAAGTTACTGGTAAGTACGGTTAGAATTACTTTTCAGGGTCAGTGCTGGGCTAAAAGATGCAGCACTGGGTTCTCTCCTGATAACAGGTGAGTAAATCGGAATTCGTAGTTCGGTTGATTTTAGAGGAATATTATAAAGTTCCAAAACTCCACACTTAGAAGAATTTCCAAGTGAAACCAGTCAATGTTAGCCTATGGAAGGAAATTCAAGTTACTGGTAAGTACGGTTAAAATTACTTTTCAGGATCAGTACTGGGCTGAAAGATGCAGCACTGAGGTCTCCTGATAACAGGTGAGTAAATCGGAATTCGTATTTCGGCTGATTTTAGAGGAATATTTGCACAATGGTGAAGGAAGGGGTGGGGCCTGAGGTGACATGTCTGCAAACACACCCAGTGGCGCGTTTTAAGTTGGAGAATTAATTCCTTCTCAATCCCGAGGGTCCCTAGGGGCCAACTAGCCCACCAGATACCTCTAGTATGCCCCAGACAGCTGCGTTGCAGAGAGGTGTTCAGAGGCCACGCCCCTTTTACAACACTCTGCAACGCAGCTCCGTGGCGCTTACTGGAGGTACCTGGTGGGCTAGTTGGCCCCCAGGGACCCTCAGGATTGAAGGGGATTTAATTCCCCATCTTAAAACGCGCCACGGGGCCTGTTTGCACACATGTCACCTGAAGCCCCGCCCCTCCCTTCACCACTGTGCAAACGCGCCCCATGGCGCGTTTTAAGTTGGGGGATTAAGTCCCCTTGAATACTGAGGGTCCCTGGGGGCCAACTAGCTCACCATGTACCTCCAAAAAGCGCCACAGAGCTGCGTTGCAGAGAGGTGTAAAAAGGGGCGTGGCCTCTGTACACCTCTCCCAGTATTGAAGGGATATTCGTTCCCCATCTGCAAACGCGCCAGGGGGCGCGTTTGCAGAGTGGTAAAGGAAGGGGGCGGGGCCTGCGGCCCGATCGTTCCCCCCCCCCAGGGGGGCTGTGTGGCCCCCCTTACTTTTTCCTATTTTTGGGCCCTGGGGACCCCATCCCCCAGGGCCTTATCCCTTTTTTTTTTTTAATTAAACGGGAAGGGAGCCGCATGGCCCCCTCCCATGGCCGAATCCGGCCCCGGGGACCCCATCCCCCGGGGCAGGCCTTTATTGTTTTATTTTTTTAATTATTATTTTTGGGGAGGGGGGCCGCTAACATGCAGCTCCCCGTGTGGAAAAGCAATTTGCTTTGGATATTGGAAGCGAGAGCAGGTTTCCTGCTCTCGCTTCCAATATCCAAAGCAGTTTGCTATGACAGGACGGGAGCCGCGAGGCTCCCGTCCTGTCATAGCAAACTACAGTGTCCCGGGGTAGGCACCCCGGGACACTGCAGGAGCCGGCCCTGGGGGTGGTGGTCCCGAGGGCCATTACAGGCTCCAGGAGGGGGCCGGGGGCCGCGCGTCCCCCTCCCTCCATTGACAAAGCCCCGGGGAGGTGGTGGTCCCCGGGGCTCTGGGGGTCCGTAATGGACCCCCATATTGACATTTTTAGTGCCCCGGGGAGGTGGCGGTCCCTGGGGCGTGTGGGGGGGCTCGAGCCCCCCCACACAGGTAAATTTATAAAAAATTAATAAAGAAGCCCCGGGGAGGTGGCGGTCCCCGGGGCTGCGGGAGGGCCGAGAGCCCTCCCGCACCATTTATTTTTAAAGCCCCGGGGGTGGTGGTCCCCGGGGCTTGGGAGGCCTTAGAGGGCCCCCACATATTATAAATACCCCCCCCATGCCCCCGGGACTTGGCCCACCCGGGGCCATTAACAACGAAGCGCGGGAGACCGCGCTTCGTTTTTTTTTCGGTGGGATTCACGCACCCTAAGCGCATCCCGCCGATTTTTTGTTGTTGAAAAAATGCTTTTTTCTGCCCAGGGGTCCTTGTGGGACCCCCTGAGCAGACCTAGGGGTCAGGGTGTTTCTACCCTGCCCCCTTTTGCGCTTTGCGCACTTGTTTCTGTCCCTCGGTTCTACCGAGGGATAAAATGGCTGCCAACACTTCCTGATTTGGAGTGTTGACAGCCACTTGACAGCCAATTAGCATACAGCTCATGATCGGGAGGGTACGCGGACCCTACGCGCCCATAGATATATATGTGACTTTACTTTTGATTTTCTCAGGAACTACTGAACGGATTTACACCATTTAAGGTAAAGGCACGACACTGAACCAAGGGCTACCTCTTTGCCAAATTTGGTGTAATTTCGTTCAGCAGTTCGGGCTGTAGCTGCGACTAAAAGTTCCTATGGAAAAATTAATGGGGAAAACGCGTTTTGGGACCCCCCTTTTTTCTCGGCCCCCGCTTGACGAATCAACCCGAGACTTTCAGGGTAGGAGCGGAGCGCCCCAACAAGTTGGAAACTTTCGCGAAGATTCGTCAACCGGCGCCAACGTTATTTCAAATAGAATGTCGCGGATTTCCTATGGATAATAGGTCGTAACTATAACTATCTACTGGCGACCGCCAGTAGATAATATATATATACATACTGAGAAAACCAAAGGTTAAAGTCATGTTATAGGTAGGTGAATTTGACAGTGACAACATTAACGTTTTGAACTGAAACAACCACAGAAATTCACCAGTTATAGTTAGCAGCGCTAACTATAACTTGCGCCCCACCAAGCACTGCTTATGACATCACTCATGACATCTTCTATGTCTGTGTTCTATCACAGCACACTTCTGTGTTTTGATATATATATATATATATATATATATATGAGTTATATATATAGAGTTAAATATAGTAAAACTTTGCAATCCCATAGAGACTTACCTGCACAATATTTTTGTCCTCGATATTCTTGACACGATATTTTGTCCACACAATATTTTTCCCTTGATATTTTGTCCAAACACCCTTTACACTTTTTTCAGACTTTCAGTACAATTGTTCAGCACTTTATGCCCCTGTAAATTACACATACACGGTTCAATTGTTTCACTATAATACTGGTACAAAGACATATACACTAAATAAAAAAATGGTTATTTTCTCTTAAAACAGTCAAACTCATCTTCTGTTCTACTTTGCCTTATCTATGCTTTTGGGTCAGTATTTCTAGGTCTCTCTCTTCTCACTAATCTGTCTTTCAGCTGATTTCTTTAATGGTTATTCACCACCCTCCAAAAACCCTACTCCAGTCAGTCATAACTGTGAGAGTGAAAATTTCTAATGTACTTCCATTCTTTGACAGGCTTCCACATCTAGCCTGCCGACTGCATTACAACAGGAAATCAGAAACTCATCCCATCAGATTTAGATGTCCCTCTTTGTGACTCAATGTTTGAAGTTATTCCTCTTAGTTCTGCCACATATATGATCTTACCCATTTTTTCAGTGCTTCTGATCCTAGAACACTTAGAGTGTGCCTCCTAATCCCACTATATGGCTGTGACCGACTGTGAACCACAATATCTTTTTATGCCCTCCTCACTCATTGAGTGAGTGCCATTCCACTTACATGGTGTCTCCTCCCTCACTGTTGTTTTACCCTGTGTTCCTCATCAATTCTATTATTCCTAACCCATTTCCTTCCCCCACCCACTCTGTGCCCCTCTCCCTCTGGTAAACCACTGTTACTCATTAAGTCCACTCAAACGCCTCTCTCTCACCCTCATTTGATTGTTATCACCCACCTGGTACTCCTTGCCCCTTTCAGCATGCTGGATACCTCCTGTAGATTCCCATGGCTCCTCCCTGCCAATATTCTACACCCTCCCAAAAGTGGTCTGGTTTATTTATTTCAATGGGCTCTCTCCAAAAGTGATTGGGTGTGATTCTGGATAAAACATATTTCAGGAAAACCTGTTCTGGAGAATATCTCTATAAACAGGTTTTCTCAGCTTTTACAAATACCATGCATTGCTAAGATGCCTAATCAATCATGGTGCATTTCGGAACAAATCCCCGCAATTCTTATCCCAAGATCACATAGATCTATTGTTTCCCCTTCATTGGAGGGGACGAATCCCGCCACTCTCCTTAATCCTTCCTTCCCTTCCTCTCATTGTCCTGTTTTTGACAGGGGACACACTCCTCCCCTTTTTCTCTCCACTTTCTTGTTCATATTCTTCTACCTAAGTCAGTGCTTCCTTGTCCCTCAATTATGTATTTTCTTACCTCTTGCATCTCTACTCCACCTATACCTGAATACTTATAAACTGCATTTGCTCTAGTACCTCTACCATAGCACATGTACCACACCCCACCCTTACCCTACTATCTCAATTACACTCTAGAGTCTACACCCACACCTTTACCATGGTACCTTCACACCTATCTGCACTCCCATACCAGTGCCCCTTACCTCTTCTAACGCCTTATACCTTAGTACCGCTTTCATCTTCCTCTTTTCATTGCATCTGCCCACTTTCTACTCACATTTTGAAGAAAAACTTTAGGTTTTCATCAGCTTTAAATCATCAGGTTTGCGTTTTCCTCTTTTGTTTTTTCTGGCTTCAGATCCCCAATATGTTGAGAGGTGTAATACATGTGTCACTGTGTGCCATCTAGAAAGCCCGTATTCCTTTTACCCCCATAACAATGTGCCCTTACCCACTCTGCAGCCCCTCTCGCACTGTCTGCCTCTTGTCGACTGTACCACCTCTCTCGTTGTGTCACAGCCACTCAGTCTCTCCTCACATATTCCAATCTCCCTCACCAACTCTGAGTACTCATTCACCCTCAGCCCCTACCTGGTCCTGTCCATTCTGTGCTCTTTTCCATTTCCATTTTCAACCCCCCCCCAATTTTCCCCCACTCATTCTGTGCTCTCACACCCAATCCATGTCCTCCACAACTTTGTGCCACTTCACCCGCTCTTTCTAGTTCTCGACTTGTAAACGCTAATCTCGGTCTTCTGCTTTACAACACTAGCCCTGCATAAACTTTCCATTAAAATTCATTGAAATGGTTTAGTACTGTGGATTATCCCGTAGTAAAGTGCCCCTTAATTGAAGAAATGAGGGTAAACTGAAGGTAAGGGCATCAAAATATGTGCATTTAGGGATTTTCCATCTCTCTCACCAGTTAGCGACCTTCTCCTTTTGTTCCCTGTGGTCTTTTTTATTTCAATGATTGACTTTTTACAACAGATTAATGTCCTTTTTAAAGTGTATATGAGTTATGAAAAAGACGTTCCTGTTTATAGGAGTGACACAAACTTCCTGGCAATGGAGAGTACAAAAATATTACCTTTCTTTCATGGGCTCAGAAGGCCTTTTGAGTTTAGGTGCATTTTCCAGTAAAGCACTTTCCTGGCCGGATGCGATGCAGCAAATGCAGCAGTTGCTGCCCCCTCCAACCTGCTAGTGAAACAAGCATCGGCAAAGCCAATTGACTTGACTGTTTGTTAGAAGTGTTTAGTAATAGTTGTGTGACTTTGTGTTGCTCCCAGGTGTCCTACAAAGAAAATCACACAATGAAGCAACATCTCAGTCTATAACAATATAGATGGTGAGAGTAGGACCTCTTTGCTGAACAGACTGCATTACCAGAGTTAAGCTGTATCCTCGAAGAAAAGTGTTGTGAAAAGTAGGCCCCTGTGCGATGTGACACAAAGTGCAAACAAATAGACTGGAATGCAGCACAGATGAACTACCAGAGGCTATCACCCAGTGCAGGGGCCCAGTTTACTTACAGGCACATGCATTATTTACAGCTGTGGAGAAACCGTGGTTGTTAACTAGAGTTCCTAAATACTGTGGCAGACTCTGAAATACTGGAACCCATCATTAGTTCTGCAAAGCACACTAGCAGTGCTTGGGCAGAGCTGTGTGTTGGTCTCCACATGAGTCACTGCAGGGCAGGGATGAGGAGCCCAGACAAGGGTGGACCATGCATTGTGTCCTATACTTTTCTTTTCCTCTATTCCATTTATTTCAGCAGTGAGATCATTTCCTATAATGTGCAGGGTGCCATGACAAAGAAGGCAGCTGCAGAGGGGGCTCCCCGTCCGGAGCTGGCCCACATCTGTGCCAAGGAGGGCACCCCTCGATGAGTCAAGGGACAGACATGGCGATGGTAAGAGGCATGTCCCTTCCAGCTGTGCAGCCGACATCTGACACTCAGAGGCGCACTAAAGCATAACATGACTGCCTGGAAACGTAGCCTCTCCAGAGGCCGCAGCTGCTGTAACCTACTACAGAGTCACTGCCCGGCTGGAAAACAAAAGCCGTCCCCGGAAGAAACAAGCATTGGCATAGCCAATAGGTCTCGCCTTGGGGACCTTATAAGTGTTTAGCCATGCAACGGTTGATGTTGTTGCACCAAGGATATTGTGCTGCATAACTAAATACTTATAAGGTCCCAAAAGCGAGACCTATTGGCTATGCCAATGCTTGTTTGTATATGGGGATAATTTCGGCACCCTGCCACGTACCCGGTATAGGACCTCCTCGTGCAATGGCATTATAAACAGCATGAAGCAGGGGGCCCCAGATATTGGGTTCCGATTTAAAAAGATCTCCGGGAAGACTATCGAGCCCGGGGGCTTTGCCAATTTGGAGTGATGTAATTGCGTTCTTGACTTCCATAAGGGAAAAACTCACATCCACGCTAGGTACAAGCTCCGCATTTCGGCCCCTAGGTACATCCCCTGCAATACCCACAAGCTCACCATCCTCCGAGGAGTATAGTGCCTGAAAATACCCCTCCCAGGTGTGCGGCTGTATGTGAGAGTCATTTTCGGCAACCTGAAGGGTTACCCCCTTAGAGAGGAGATGCCAAAATAGGCGGCTATCTTTTTGCCTAGATGCCTCAGATAGAGTGCGCCAGCTCTCAGTTTCCCAGTTACGCTTGGCCTCCCTTTGTATACTCTTATAGTTCTTCCTTTTATTCAATATGTTGGGCCTCGTCCCCTCCTTTACTGCCTCCCTGAGTTCAACTCTTGCCTGCCTGCATTCCCTATGGTACCAAGGGTCATTTTTCTGCTTGTACGGGAGCAAACCTCCCTGACGTTTAAAAAAGGGAGCGATATTGTTCGACAGGTCTAGGTAGCTAGCTAAAATGCTATCATCATTTACATTAGCATTCGATAACTTCAGCAAGAATTGTGTCACCTCCTCATAAATTCCAGCAAGGAGCTTGCCATCGGCAGCGACATTTGGCCACTTAATTCTCTTATTGTTGTTTGTGGTTACTACCTGACCCCTCGTTGCAGTGCTGTCTGCATTCTGATCAGACATCAGATTTTTACTGCACCTGTACTCCTCAGTTTGTACATTTCAGACCCCTTTCCTTTCAGGATATGGCAAAAATAAAGCTCACTCACCGAAGTCGGCGGTGCCTACTTTCTCCTACTCAGCCAGTGAGTGGCCCTGAGTAGGTTGCAGTCGCCCTGAGGCAGGGCTGTGGCTGTCTCAAGACATGGCCACGCCCCTGCTGTGCCCGTCATTGAACACATTTCCCGTCATTGAACACAGTTCAGTGACAGTCAAGGAATGTCGCACAGTGCACACACCCAGAGGACGCTGAGTGAAAGCAGTTTTTTTGCTAGAGAAACCGCATAGCAGGATATGAACTTCTGCTCAACAAAGCGAAAAGGGCACATCTATTCATTTTGAAAACAAAATCTATTCACAAGTTACCTTAGAAAATTGAAAGAATAGCGTGTCTTTGGCTTGTAGTGGCTCTACGATTGCTTCCTGTGTAATTGCCATCGCGGGTGGGTGTTCAGGTTAGTAGAGATGTTTTTTTTTTTTTTTATCTGGCTAATCTCTGGTATTTCTCGCAAGAACTGCAAAAAATATGTAAATGTTGTAAAGTTTCAAGCGTATAAATTAGCAGGTTGAATGTCGGGGGTCATATTTGTGTTCAATCAAATGCAAGTTAAAACTAAGCAAGGGTTGTATTTGTATAACCAAGGGAGAGGTTGTGGTGTAATGGCTAGAGCAGCCGACATTGAACCTGGGGAACCGGGTTAGGCTCAGCGGTACACTCAACATCCTTTGATTCTGTGCTAATCATTAAATCTGTCTGCGCTTAACAAATTTTAATATGTCCGTCTGTAATGCAATTGGTGCTTAATAAAGCACTCTGATACCTTTGGGTCGAGTTTGTGCTATATGCAAGCAACACCCCATTGACGGTGGGAGAGGGACAGGGCAAGGAGCCACAGGGGGGCCGGAGGGAGCAAGCAACAGTGAGAGGAGTGTGATTGGGGGATGGCGAAACAAGAATGAGGAGTGGGGGATGATGTAATTTGAAACTCGTGCAAGCTCTGTAGACGGAGCAGCAAGGAGGGAGAGTGGGAGGGGGCAAAAAAAAGTACCTCCATCACGGCGGGAGCAGCGGATGGGCACGGATTAAGTTGAATTAGTCTGTGCTTGGTCCCTGCTCCGCGGCAAGCATTGGAAGTGACGTTTCGGCTGTACTGGCCGTCTGCAAAGAAGAGCGACTCTGAAGCAGACACATGGTAAGCAATGGGCGGGCACAAGCCCTTTTTGGATACACGAGTATCTCGCAAGCGAGACGCATGTCCTAGCACATGCTTTCGCAGGCTCGACCCTAAAAATGTTGAACTGTAGCCTGCCTTTGGAGCAGGTATGCTACCACTTTATGAATAATCTCAAGTTTGTGCACATATCATACACATGTTCAAGGTGGGTTGTGTCAGTGAGGCTTTTCCATCCAATCTGATAATTTGTGTCGTTTGCACAAATCATCATGTCCAGACGTGATCTAATGAGACTTGCCAATGGTGCCACATACACATTAGAGTTGGGCTTGGAACGCAACTCCGCCCATACTCAACAGGCCTTGACAAATCGACTCGCCCACTGGCTATTGCAAGTCTGATTTTATCAGTGCAAGCTATATTTAAGGCCTACACGCCACTTCTGGCGAGCTGACAAACAACAGGTTTTTTTGTTCACTCAAAGTGAAGGAGCATTAACGAGGCCTTTAAATCTTGTTTTTATCTCATATTTATTCTGTGTTCAGAGACTGATGTCGAAATCAGTTTACATTACAATTACTTTTCTTTCTCTGACGGCAAAGTACGAAGATTTTGTAAAGTGAACTGTCTGACAAATGCGCTGTACAAAAAGTGTGAAATAAAAGGCTGTAGTATGTCGTGTTTTGTTCTAACACATTTAAATGGCTAAAAAGTGAACTGTGCAAATATTTCAAAATAAATTTCAGTGGTTATGAAATCTGTTTTGTAAATTTGTGTGATTAAAAAAATACTTTAATAGGATGGAAACACACTAGAACACTTTACTTGGCAATGTACAAATGATAAATAGGTTTGCTGAAACCCAATTTCCATAGATTGTTTATACACTACGTAGTTTTATAAGTAAAACTGCATGGTATTGGGAAAGTTTTTGTCCATTTCAATGGAAAATCTGCTGTCTGTAAATGGCAGTGCACTACCATCTCGTGCTTTAATATATTTATTAATGTGAGTTTTTAAAGATGAACTGAGAAGCATTCCTGCCCCCGCCCAGATGGCAATGCTATTAGTGAACTAAGAGGCAAGTCAGGGGGTCATGTGTACCCTATATGTGGGCTAGATTCTTATTATGCATGGAGCAAATGTTTAGTCTGTTAAATCAAAGCAAATGTTTTTGTTATGTACAGCAAGAATGCCGAACGCACATATTGGAAGGTCCTCTCGTATGTGATAATGCAGAAAAAGATGGCTCTGCAAAATAAAATGTTTGCCTAGGATGTCATAATGAGACCAGTTTATATGTCAAGTACATTACAGTTAGGTCGAGTAGATAATTCAAGTTACTATACCTGCAGGTCTAGTAGGATTTTATGATTTTTTTCGAAGCCTGCTCAAGCTTAGCGCAAGTAAAGAGAGGCATTGAAATTCCTTGACTACAGTTTTGAAGACGAGAATTCAGGAAGTCCATCGCAATACCTTTGATTCCAAACTCTGAGTTGGAAGATGAGTGTTGAATGTGACATAGTATCGAAGGCTTCGGATAGATCCAGTAGAATTAGTGCTGCTACTCCTTTATCCCGGAGCATCCGCAGCTGTGTGAAATAAAGGTTTAGAACCTTCTTTTTCTTTTGCACTTAGAGTAGCCAGTTTGTGATTGTATGAATTAAAGAGGCACAAGACATATTATGCATACTGTAGGAACATATAAGTGAAGAGATCTTCTAATTCCTTTGTGAAGTGGGGCTTTGTGACCTGGAGGGCAAAAAAACTATATGAAAACACCAAGTTTTTTTTATTGTTTGGCTTAAGCAATATATAAACAAGGTGTTTAAAGGATGAGAAATGGGATAATTTGGTTTCTGAACAGATCTGTAAATTTTTGTTGATAACTACACTGCCTTCATTCTTGAGCTGTCTAACCTTATGGATGGTTGTGTAGTATGATGGAACTAGGATGTCAAGGTATGTTTTTAGGAAGGTGAAAGACAGTTTTCTTTGAGTAACACGTCTAGGTGATATGTGATCAATAGGTCCTTAATTTGTCAAGGGTGAGCTTTTGCTGACCTCACATTTATAAGTATGTATCTTAAGAGCATGGAGGTTGTCCAGGGATGGAAAGTTTGAGGTATTAATCCATCTGTGGTTGTTATGATGGATCCCTTTCCAAGTCTTGGTTATTCGGTGGTTCCATGGGCTGGAGACCTTGAGAGTAGAAGTCATGGGTGTGTGATCTTTGTGTACATAGTGATGTGAAGTAAAAAGAGGGATTACAGGACGCATTGCAGTCATCCGGAATAGGGGCACACTGATGGTGAGTGTCTGCCTGAGAGGGAGTGAGTGGATAGCCTGAGGCGGTTCCTAAGAATTAGTTGGAGAATATGAAGAGGACCAGTAAAAGAGTATGTAGAAGGAATAGGTTGAGAGTATTTTGGCTTCTGGGGTAATTCAGAGGCATTAAAGGTGGGCTGGATGGAGGATATAATGGAGGGTAAGTTGGAGAAGCAGGGACCTGAGGCAGGAATGAAGAGGACAACATGTCTGGTTTACAGGATAGTTTCCTTGTGTAGACGTGCTAATAGAGAGTAATAACATATGTCGTAGTGAGAAAAAGTGTCACCCCAGGTGTACAGCAGTTTGGAGGCAATAAGGAGTTGGTGTGCCTAGCTGTGTGGGTTCTGGCTAGGGAACAATGCTTCGTGGATGGCAGAACAGCTTGAAAACCTGAGGTGCCAAGATCCCATACATTTGTCGAAGGTACATTACAATTCTCGTCAGGAGAAAACATTCGGTCCACTCTGAGAGGTGCGCTATATATCTTACCCACTAGATGGCAGTAGAAGGCTTTATATTGAAGAGTCTTCCTGATGTGGCCAGCGCGCAGGGCAGCAACTAGGAGGACAAGCACGCGAGTGGTGCGCGCGCTTGCGAGCAGCAGGCGTGACCACAAGCTCGTGCACCATGGCCTTTTGCTTGCGGGTAACCGCACGGAAAAGGCCATGACGCACGAGGGTGTGGTCAGCTTTCAAAAGCCCCTTACTTAAAGTCTCGCAGAGCAACGCTTGCGCGCTACTCGAGGCTCGACCTAAAAACATTTATACCGCCCAATTCAGTGTGGGATGCAAACGGTGCAGGTAATGGCGTGCTTAAAAAATACACTGACTACAGGCCATAGGTTTTACAGTTAGCTCGGAAGGAGAGTCTACTATTCCAATACCAGAACCCACACAGCACTCTCTTAGGAGAGTGCTATTGTAGTCTCCTTGTATTCCAGCCAGTGCTTAATTTGTAAAAGAACGTAAGTGCCAGGGCTCTCGTCAGATGACCAGCGCAGCTTGCACCACCAATTGCCACTACCAATGACAGCACCAACAGAACTATTACCCATTACACTGTTACAAGTTTGACAGGTCGGGCGGTTGGAGGTCCCGGAAGCTATAAGAGTGACTTGGGTGGCAGGTATTATTTGTTTTAATATATATTAAATGAATAAACAACTATTGTTCTGCTCATCTTAAATTACACATACAGCGCCACCATGTGGCAGCTGTCATAAGTGCCGAAGCTGACAATTTAGTGCCGGTGCCGAGCACCAGACACCACCGGCTCACATTAAGCACAGATTCCAGCACTGGTACTCAAACATCTCTCCAGCAAGTATGACCTAACCTATTACACGCGGGCAAACCAAGCTGCCCTTCACTGCTTAATTGCCTCCGGAACATTCTGAACAGAAAGATCTGCAAAACACCTCACTTTCGCCCATAGCACCTTCTATGTATTGGGATCCGCAAGCAGCTGTGTTCAGGTAGCTCACCCCTGACACAGCACACTCCACTGTTCTAGTACTGAGAGTGACACGTAAAAGCTCTTCCAGTGCAACCCCCCTCTGACATGAGGGATGCATTAATATACCATGATCAGACAAACACAGAATTGTGCCGGGAGCCTCATCACCAAGTCCTTAGCACTAGATTTCCAGATGACTGTCACCTGGGGCACAAGTTTCCAACCCTGAACTTTTTTTCCGACCTATTGCATTCTGGGAGTTGTATTCCTGACTCATGTCAACAGAACCAATTGGAACAACACACCCGAAGACAATGATTTGTAAAAGGAAAACCCAAGACTGGAACACGGTGCCCCTAATAACATGAAGTCAATGTTAGGTAGCTGGTATTAGGACACAGCGTAGTCTCCTTAATAAGTCAATAAATTCGGATTCACAGGTGGGTTGTACCTCACTGCACTTACCGGTGGCTGCGATCCTGAAAACAGGGGCATTGGATCTACAGTCCCATTTTTACTTTCCTGAACTTCTACTTGAGATGTTCAGTGGAGGAAACGTACCTTCATCATCAATACAGTTTTCCACCTTTCTGTTCTGATGCATTAGACATCTTATCAGACACATTTCAGAGAGAGGGGGCTGCAGCAGGCTTATTCATGTATAAGTGACTCAGAATATTGTGATGGGATGGGGTAAACTAGCGCCACCAGGCCTCTGCTTGCTCGACCGCAAACACTGGATCCGGAAGAATATTGATTAACCACAATTTATACATGTTCAACATCCTTATGAAAACCGGAGGAGTTTTGGAGTTGAAAGATCACAACTGTTATTATCAGAAAATGTTAAAAACTGTCTAGGGACATAAGATAAGAATCAATAGTGACATTAATTTTTACTTACCAGCTGTAAAATGGGATTAATTGAAGTGATAGAAGGGGTTGCTGTTCTCTCTCTGTAGAGCAACCACGTCATTCCAGGTCATTCCAACTGTTTCCTGTTCTGCACTTTTTTTGTGAGAACGTAAAGCATTCTGGATGCTGTAGTCTTGTTTCGCTGCCATTGAACTAAAGCTTAACACATCTGAAATCAATAATTTGTACGTGAAAACTTGAAGACTGGAGACTCTGCTCCTAATGACCTGGAGTGAGGTGGTGTAAGAAAATGGGTAATTAGTTGAGGGGGTTTAGTATCCACCACAAGTAATATTCACAATCCTTGTCAGGGTGAACCAGTAAAGTCACTAAATAAACCTGACCTCAGCCCCATGGTAGCTATGTCACAGAGCAGACAGGCTTAATTCCTGTCTCCGAGTTTATTGGGTGTAGAGGGACTGCCTAAAACTGGATTTTAGTGTTAGATGTGGGAGGACAATAGGATTGCCATAGTACACTATGTATGTATATATATATATATATATATACATATATATATATACACATATATATATATATATATACACACACATATACACATACACACACACACACATACACACACACACACACACACACACGTGTTACCATCCTTGTGGGGACTATGTGTGGATACCTGCCTTGTGGGGACTAACCTTTCCCAATGTTTTAAAAATATATCAATAATGGAAAAATGTTAAGAAAAAATTCATAATACAGGATCCTGCTTCAAATGTGCAAATATCTTGTTATTTAATCACGCACACAGAACCCTCTTTGTGGGGACTTGAACACGTGTTACCATCTTTGTGGGGACTTGCTGTATAATTATCATTTGCTATTGAATACAGTCATGCACACATGGCTAAATGTTTATTTTATCAGTAAAATATGCAAATAATATCATAATATTTTCATAATTCAATGGCTTCATTTATTCTATGGGTACACAATAGATGAATTGTTTTAATAAAGTGCCAGAAATTAACATATAGCAAGATTACAGAAGGGAATTTAAAACTGTATGCAACTCTTTGCTTAGTGCTCAAATTCGTAAGAGATAAGTAGGAGTGGGAGTAACTCGCATTATTTTCTGTAGCGTCATTATACAAAATTACAGCAAAATTACCCAAAATTTTGCTGAATTATGCAAGGAGCATATCCCAGCATTTAGCACTTTTTTCAGAGTGCAAAATGCACAAAATGGACCTGAGGATGCATTTCATGCAAAGAAAATAGCTAAGAAAATGGTTCTAAATGTAACAGAAACCGAACAGCAGCAGTCCGCATCCACTCATGCTCGCTATATTCTTTGTTCCGGTGCTCCTGCGGCAGGATGTCTGTGCCAAATTACTCATAAATACGCGAAAGGGCAGAGTAACATGAAATTACTGCAGTTACTCTCATAGTGTGTGGAGATTATCATGGCCAAGTCCATACAGTGATTGTGTGTAAAGATAAATGTATTTAAGTCCTCACAGGGATATTGTGTTATTATAGTGATGTTCAAGTCCCCACAGAGATTGTGTAAGATTATTGGGATGTTCAAGTCCCCACAGTGATAGTGTGTGGTTACTAGGATTTTCAAGTCTCCACAGAGCTAGTGTGTTATTATAGTAATATTCAAGTCCCCACAGGGATAGTGTGTTATTATAGTGATGTTCAAGTCCCCACAGAGATGGTGTATGATTAGAGGGATGTTCAAGTCCACACAGTGATAGTGTGTGGTTACCGGGATTTTCAAGTCCCCACAGAGCTAGTGTGTTATTAGGGTAATATTCAAGTCCCCACAGAGGTAGTGTGTGATTATTGGAATGTTCAAGTCCCCACAGTAATAGTGTGTAGTTACACGGGATGTTCAAGTCCCAACAGAGATAGTGTGTGGTTATGAAGATTTTGAAGATCTCACAGAGATCATATGTGAAGGTAAGCATGTTCAAGTTCATATAAAGACAGTGTGTGTAGATAACTTCTCCACACCGATTGGACCTGATTCACAAAGGTAGTGTGTGATTATAGTGGTGTTCAAGTCCCTACCAACATAGTGTCTGGAGACCATCATGATCACGTCCATACAATGATAGTATGTAAAGGTAATGATATTCAAGTTATCACAGGGATAGTGTGTGATTACAGCGATGTTCAAATCCCCAGAGAGATAGTGTGTGATTATAGTGATGTTCAAGTCCCCACAAAGATAGTGTGTGATTATAGTGATTTTCAAGTCCCCAGAGAGATAGTGTGTGATTATAGCAATGTTTAAGCCCCATAAAGATAGAGTGTGATTATAGTGCTGTTCAAGTCCCCACAAATATAGTGTGTAGTTACTGGAATAATCAAGTCCCCATAGAGAGAGTGCATTGTTATTGGGATGTTCAAGCCCTCAAAGAGATAGAGTGTCAGGTCCAAAACTCCATAAAAATAGTGTGTGAAGATAATGTTCTTTTTTGTAACTTTTTTATTGATTTTACAGATTGTTGCTAACACCACTGCATTGGAGCCACCTACAAAGATGTAGGAAGAGCTCATAAATTTATTACACAGAAGGAATAAGAAGAGACATATAAAGAAAAAGGACATAAACATAACAAACTATCTTGACCCGCACCATACCCCTGAACATTCTAGGTCATAGTATAAGCCACCCTACCAATGCTAGTACTATTTAAGGAAAACTGAGTTCACAGATATGCAGTGCTAAGAACTAAAAACAGTATCACCAGTAATATACCCAATGTCCCATCACAATAAACATACCGTCGCACACCCACCACAGTACGAAAGTATAGGTAGAGCATGTGCTACATACCCAGATGTACAATATATGCCCAGTGCCCTCCTCTGTTGTCCTACCTCTCAGTCAAATGTGATAGTGGTCATGCATATGTGTCAGTGTTCACTCCAATCCCACGTGATATGCCTTTGCTGCCTTTTCTGTTTGATCCTTGTCACCTATACCTATGCCTGGGGCGGAGGTGGCAAAATGGGGGATGGGGATAATGTTCAATCTCCACACAAATAGTGCATGCAGATAACAATCCTTAAGTCTCCACTTCAGGCCCTCACGTGGTTTTAGATTATAGTGGTGTTCAAGTCCTTACTGACAGAGGGCCCGATTCACACCTGAAGTCTAAGTTTAGACCTAAAGTCTAAGTTTAGGCCTGAAGTCCAAGTTTAGATCTGAAATCTAACTAGACTTCAGGTTGAAACTTAGACTTCAGGTCAAAAAGAGAAGAGGACCTGATTCACAAAGGTAAACTTACAGTTTTCTGTAAGTTTACAATTATTAGCTATTCACAAAGGTATTTTACTAGTAGTATCTTCACGACTGCTGAGAGTCCCCACATAAAAATATAGGACTGTCCTATCTTGTTATGTGCGCAGACTCAACAGTCGTAAAGATACTACTAGTAAAATAGTGAATAGCAAGCACACGCAAACTTACACAAAAGTGTACGTTTAACTTTGTGAAACAGGCCCTTAGACTTCAGTTCTAAAGTTATACTTCAGGTATAAACTTCGACTTCAGGTTTAAGTTTACCTTTGTGATTTGGGCCCGAGTGTGTTGAGATTATCATTGTCAAGTCCATACAGTAATAGTCTGTAAAGGTAAGGATATTCAAGTTCCCACAGAGATAGTGTGTGATTATAGTGATGTTCAGGTCCCCACAGAGCTAGTGTGTGATTGTAGCGATGTTCAAGTCCCCACAGAGATAGTGTGTAATTATAGACATGTTCAAACCTCTACATAATGTGTGATAATAGTGGTGTTCTCCTTTCTAGGGAGAAAGTGTGTGAAGATAATCATGTTCACATCCCCAGAGTGAAAGTGTGTAGCGATGATGTATGAGTCCCTACACAGATCGTATTAGAAGATAATCATGTTCAAGTCCAAACAAAGATCATGAGAGACAAGAGTGGTGTTCAAGTGCCCACAGGATGTTCAAGTCAAAGATAGTGTGTGATGATAATCATGTTGAAGTCTAGAGCCAGTGTTTGATTACAGTAATGTGCAAGTCTCTACAGAATTACTGTGTAATTATAGTGATGCCATTTAAAGTTAAGTCAGATTTAAGGGATACCTTTACCATATTGTGTTATGGTAGTCATGTTCAAATTCCCAAACCATAGGGCCCAATTCACAAACTGTATGTTTCAGTATGTAAAGTAGTACTACAGTAGTACTGCTTACTAAAAAATGCAATTCAAAAATCTATGGAGCCCATTCACATAAATAATATTACAAATGAATAATTGTACATGTCTAAGTTTACTTCCACACTTTTGTGTAACTTTATTGCTTAGGGCTCTTCACTATTTATGAGTGTAATGTTACTAAAAAGTCCTCACCCGCTAAATTTATGGGCTGGAGCCTAATTTATGAGTTTAAAGTTAAAAGTTACTACTTGTAATGTTAAATACATTGGAGGAGATCTCCACCATTAAGGTCGAGGTCTCACAGAGTAAAGTATAGAGAAAATGTTGAAAGTGTATTTAGTTTAGAAAACGTATTTGTGTTAATTAATAATGTGAATTAATGATAATTTTATATATTTATTTTAAATGTAAAATAATATAAACAATGTCACAGAATTATTAACTTAATTTTAAATTAAACATTTAAGTATTTTGAATATTTTATCTGAAGTTTAATTATTAAAAAAATCATCCTTAAGTAAGAAAATGTTATTATGTATTTAAAATTATTAAAGGCAATGTATATAATTAAATAACAGTAATTTAATTATGTTTAATAAACATTAGTCCTACAATAATCTTGATATTTACAAAAGATTAATACATTATTTTAAATTAAATTAATAATTATGCTTTATCTTTCAAACCTTTGTTGAAAAATACATAGAATTTAATTATATTTTAAACAGAGTCATCCTGCATGTCGCATTGATTCCATGGATCCATAAAACTTCAAATAAAAGATTTTTTTCGTTTTTAATTTGACAAAGGTGGCCCCTCAGGCCCCCCCCCCCCTCCACAAGGCACGGGGGGTCAAGGCACCCCTACCCAACTCCCTATTATCGTATTTTATTTTTAGTTTTAGGACTAAGATGATGGGTGCAATTTTCCATCAGGTTCAGCCAGTCAATCACAATGTGTGGTTGACCTTGGGGATCTACTGATCCATCGTGGATCATCAGCATTGTTAAATATATATACATTTGAGTCTTAATTTCTCAAAAACTACTGAACGGATTTACACCAAATTACGCTTTCTGGAAGAAGATCTAGCTTTTTTATAAATTTTGTTTAATTCAGTTCAGCCATTTTGGCTGAATCTGTGTCTAAGTTTTATATGAGAAAAACATGTTTTAGGAATCACTGTTTTTCTCACCCCCGCGTAATGGATCACCTTGAAGAAGCTGAAGTGGATGAAACTTTTTTGGGGGAAAGTTTCATAAAGATTAATCAAAAAGCACCAAAGTTATTATTAAACCAAAAAATCCATTTCATGTTCCTATGGATACATGTCCCTATCTATAATTAGCTAGTGGTGAACACCACTGGGTAATATATACATATATAAAAATGATGTTTAAGTATGATTAGAGATGTGTGTAATTATGGGCATGTTCAAGTTTCCGTAATTTAAAAATATATATAAATACATTTCCCTACCTATGATCTTTTTAATAAAGTGGAAATAGGTAGGGAACAACAATAAAATCTACTACTTACCTACATTTAAGGCGCTTATACAGAACACAGCCAAAGTGGTGTGAAACTACATGGCTGCACTTTACTTTTGTAAAGGCATCAATTAGCCGGCGATATACTGCCTTGCGATTGGTATATACTGTGGTATACCATGAAGTTACAGCGGTATACCGCAGCCCAGCATATAACTATTTGTTTGTGACTTATAACTTTAACACTACTTAAGAAATTTAGAGCCACAACCAGTTACCTTTTCTACCCCATATTCTATATTCTTGCCAAATGTAATCTACATTCGTTCAGACACTTTCATCCTTCCTACGTCTGTTTAAACTAGACTTTACTACAAAACATGCCACTCCACTCTACACCACTCCACTCTGCACCACTCCTCTCTACACCATTCCAATCTATGCTATTTGCCTCTATTCCACTCCACTCTATTCTACGCCACTCCAGTCTAAGTCATTACACTCTGTGCCACTCCACTCTACCCTATTCCACTCTATGCCACTCCACTCCACTCTGTTTCACTCTACAGCACTCCATTCTATGCAACTCCACTGTACGCAACTCGACCCTGTGCCACTCCAATCTACATTATGCCACTCTATGTAACTCCACTCCAAGCCATGTCTCTCCATGCTACGCTATACCACTTTACAGCACTTCACTGTATGCCACTCCCCTATACGCCACAACATTGTATGCTATTCCAGTCTACACCACTCCACTCTAGTCCACTCTATGCTATTCCAATGTACACCTCTCCACTTTATTCCTCTCCACTGTATGCCACTTCACTGTATACCATGCCACTATACGCGACTCCACTCTACGCTACTCCACTGTATAGCACTCCACTTTACTCCACTCACTAGACCTCTCCACTCTACACCACTCCACACTATGCTATTCCAATCTACGCCACTTGACTCTACGCCACTCTACTCTACTTTACTATAAGACACTCCAGTCTACCCCACTACACTCGATGCCACTCCACTTTAAAACACTTCACGCTACGCTATTCCACTCTACACCACTCCCCTCTACACCACTCCAGTTTGCACCACTCCAGTCTATTCCACTCCACTTTATGACATTTCATTCTACCACACTCCACCCTATGCTATTCCACACTGTGCCAGTTCCTCTATGACACTAAATTCTATGCCACTCCAATGTATGCCACTCCCCTCTATTCTACTCCACTCTACACTATTTGACTCTACTACACTACACTCAACACTACTCTACTGTACGCCACTCCTCCCTATGCCACTCTTTACTACACCAATCCATTCTATGCTATTCCATTCTATGCTAATAAATTCTATGCCACTCCACTCTATGCCACTCCTCTTTATGGCACTTCACTCTATGCCACTCCACTGTACACCACCTCTTCGCTATTCCACTGTACGACACTCCACTCTATGTCACTCTTCTACATGCTGATCTACCCTACGGTAATTGGCTCTATGCCACTCCAATTTATGCCATTCTACTTTGTTACTGCACTCTGCACTATTCTAATCTATGCACTGGAGTCTACGGCACTCCACTCTATGGCACTCCACTGTACACCATTCGATTCTACACCACTCCACTCTAGGCTTTTCCACTCTGTGCCACTCCATGACACTCCATTGTATGCCACTCTACATCACTCCACTCTATGCCACTCCTCTCTATGCTACTCCACTCTACACTATTTGACTCTACACCACTCTATTCTATGGCACTCTACTGTTCACCACTCCACTCTACATCACTCCATTCTATGCAGTTCCTCTCTACGCCACTTCACTCTATGCCACTATAGTCTAGACCACACCACTCCACTCTACACCACTCCTCTCTAAGCCACTAGACTCTACACTATTTGACTCTATGCCACTACACTCAAGGCCACTCTCCTGTAAGCCACTCCATGCCACTTAACTGTATGCCAATCTACTCTATTCTATCCCACTCTATACCACTCCACACTATTCCACGCTACGTTTCTCCATTCTACGCAACATTTTATGCTTTTCCACTCCACGCCATTTCACTTTGCCACTCCACTCTATGCAATCCACTCTATGCCTCTCAACTCTATGCCACTCTGCTGTATGCCACTCCACCCCACGCCACTCTATGCTATTCCACTCTACATCACTGGACTCTATGCCATTTTATACCATTCCACTCTACGCCACTCCACTCTACGCCACTCTACTGTACACCAGTCTACTCTGTCACTCCATTCTACGCTATTCCACTCTACACCACTCCACTACGAACCACTCCTTGCCACACAGTTCCACTCTATGCCACTCCACTTTACACCACTCCTCTCTATGCCATTCCACTCTACTACAATTGACTCTACGCTACTCTATGCCACTCCACTCTATACCAGTCCTCTCTACACCACTCCACTCAGCGCTACACCACGCCACTCTACACTATTCCAGTGTAGGCCATACACTCTACACCACTCCACTCTATGCCACTCTACTCTACACCACTTCATTCTACGCCACTCCAGTTGATGCTATTTCACTCTACGCTACTTACTCCACTCTATGCTACTCTGTTGTACAATACTCCACTCTATGCCACTCCACCGTATGCCATTCCACTGTACGCACCTCCACTCTGCACCCCTCCATCCTAACCCACTCTTCTCTACCCCACTCCATTCTACACTATTTGACTCTACGCCACTTCACTCAAGCCACTCTATGCCAATCCACGCTATGCTACTCCACTTCACACCACTCCACTCTAAGCCAATCCACTGTTTTCCACTCAATGCCACTCCACTTTACCCTACACAACTTGACGACACTCCACTCTACGCCACTCCACTCTACGCCACTCCACTCTACGCCACTCCACTCTACGCCACTCCATTCTATTCCACTCCATTCTATTCCACTCCATTCTATTCCACTCCACTCCACTCTACGCCACTACCCTCTACGCCACTACCCTCTACGCCACTACCCTCTACGCCACTACCCTCTACGCCACTACCCTCTACGCCACTACCCTCTACGCCACTACCCTCTACGCCACTACCCTCTACGCCACTACCCTCTACACCACTACCCTCTACACCACTACCCTCTACACCACTACCCTCTACACCACTACCCTCTACACCACTCCAGTCCACACCACTTCACTCTATGCCACTGCACTCTATGCCTCGACACAGTACACTAGTTCACTACCTCACTCTACTCTACCGCACTCTACTGTATGCCATTCTACACTACGCCACTCCAAACCACTAAATAAGAAGAAAAACAATCATGGATTTACTTTGTGATCTTTAACAAAAATAAATAAATAAATGAATAAAACAAACATGCAAATCCAATTAAAAAAACAAAGGTTGAATCTTAGTTATAGTTAGGAAAAGATGTTTTATTCTTTCTATAGAAACCAAACTTAAACTACAAAAATATTAGAAATTCTAAAGTTATAGTTATACCTTCAATCTCCATTTTATGCACCATCTTTAAATTACTATAACTCACACAACTCCGCACACAGTGTTGTAAACTCACTAACCACACAGTACATGAACTATAACTCGCCCTGCTGCCATGCACAGTGCTATCATAAAAGATGTCATTGGAAATGTGATGAGTGTTATAAATGATATAATTTAACAAAGTATAAGTGATGTAATATGAAAGCGTATAAGGTGTGCATGGAGAAGGGGCAAATTAAAGTTTATGTACTGTGTGGTTAGCGAGTTCACAACACTGTGTACGGAGGTGCGTGAATTATAGTAATTTGAAGGCGGTGCGTAAAAAGTTTGGGGGTAGCCAATTCAACATACAGTTTGTAAGGGGTTAGAACACTGGCACTGAGGACTGGTTAGCAGACCTCAGCGCACTCACAGGGTCTTATTTACAAGCCCATTGCGTCGCTGGTGCGTCACTTTTATTGATGCAACGGCAGCGCAATGGGCTTTTTCATATTTACAAGGCCATGTAAAGTCACAGTGCGTGACTTTTCATGGCCTTGTAAATATGTTTCCCTTGCACGCATAACTGCGCGAAAGGGGCATTCCATGGGTGTTGCTATGGGTGTTCCCACGCAATATCCATGGAACTTGACACATTCCCAGATTTACATTTTGTAAACCCAAATGCGTCAGAAACCTACGCCTCCCCAAGTGAGGCGTAAGGAGTGGCTACAAGGAGAAATACTTTTATTTCTCCTTGTTTTTTCCTCTTTCTAATCCTGCTGCATTCTGCAGCACATATAGAAAGAGGAAAATGCCTTTAATGAGTTGCAAATAATTGCAAAAACATTCATCCCCTCAGTGCAGGTACCTTTGCAAAATGACACAAGGGTCTCTGCGCTGGTGCATGGCTGCTGTTTGTGCGCCGGCGCAGGGGAGAAGGACAGGAATGCGCCATATCTTCTAGATATGGCACATTCCTGCCCTTTTATTTTGACGCACAGCAGCGCAGCAGGAAGGCTTGCTGAGCTGCCGTGCGTCAAAATATTGTAAATGGACCCTCAAAGTTGAAAACCAACAGCATCAGTCCAAAGCTTTGGGGGTGATCATGCAAAAAGCAGCATTTCCTTCCATTTAGAAATTGTATTGCATTATATTGCGTGAGGGCATACCTTGCATAATAAAAGTCACAAGAGACAGCAGGAAGAGATTGGTTTGAGCAGACAATGTTTCCCTGTAAGACATTTACTGTGCAAACCTTCCTCCCACAAACAAACCATAGCTGAAATTGTGTAATGCAAAATTTTACAAATTTTGCATTATTTAAATATCAGGCATTTTACCAACATATCTTCAAGTTTGGCTAGGTCAAGTAAGATATTCAATGTTGCAAAACCGGGGTGAACCTCCTCTTTTAGCTGATAGGTCAATTTGTATAAGCAAAAGGCGATTCAAGTAGAAAAGTGATGAAATGTAGCCTACTGACTTGCATTTTAAACTCATCTAAAATGATATAAATTATTTTGAAATGTTCTAGGAAAAATAAAATGTAGATTCCAGAAATGTAAATTTATAGTTTTTTTATTATGAAATGTAGCAAATGTTGCTTTTAAACTTTGTGCACTTGTACAGGTGAACTTAATTTGCTGTTATGACAGATGCATATGCCAGAGTGCTGCGCTCCCATTAACCTGTGAGGATGCGTTGACCTTTGTCACTCTTTTCTTCACAATATTTATCAGTGTTCGAAATGAAAAATCCCGCACTGCATGGGCTTCGTTTTAAAATTGCATTATTACGTTTTTGTTATTGGGAGCACAAAAGGCAGTTTTAAGTGCTCAACCGCATTCTGCTGCTGCTGAAGTTTTAGGCCTGACAACCCAACTGCTGTTTGCTGGCGCTCTGTCTGCTCCCTTAACTAAGGTGTGTGTATTCTGTTGCAGCTGCACCCTTCCCCCAGTCTGTGACAGTCACTGACTGGAGGTGGTTTCCACAGAGCTGGTTCACCGGCCCTTTGTTATGCAAGAATGTGCATTTGCACATCTTTAGCTGACCTTGGGCAGTGCCTTGGCTACCTTTCTTTCTCCCATTAAGAACAGGTGGCACCCTGTTTGAGATCATTTTAAGAAGAAGCCTAGGAAACAGTTAATTTTAAACCGTGGTGACATCTTAGAAGTGAAATTGTATATGTTTAAAAAAAAGTATACGGAGCAATAAACAGACTTCACAAGAAAATTCACATTAAGGTCAGTTATCGCTCATACATGTGTAATTCATGTTGGAAGTTAAAATGAAGCAAGCTTTAATTTAATTGCATTGCTTTCATTTCAGGAGGTATTTGCGGCCTGTATTTTTTAAATATAAAATTGAATTTTCTTGGTTACAGAATAAATGCGTTAACACACAGATTGATTAAGGGAAGAGAGGCGGAACAAGCATGTGTTCATGGCAGTTCTGTAAGTGGTACAGGAGTATAGTCCTGGATTGTTGGGGATGGATCTCAATTCACTTGGAATGGCAAGTAGGGGCTGAGCGGCTCCAAATATCTTTTGGGTGAGTTTTCGCAGACATCAGCACCCAATACTCCAGCTTTTCGAACTGCATAATTAAAAAAAAAAAAAAAAGCCCAGTAGCATCTTGAGAAAGGATGGATGTTTTTATTAGGGGTGTGCAAAGTTATTGCAATGTAATTGTTTTCGAAGGTCTGAATGATAAAGATTCCAGTTCATGTACCAATGCCTTCCACGCACAGATGCCAGCAGAAATATGCACATAGTGCACACATCATCACTTTTATAATACAAAGGTGAATATGCTTGTGCTTCGAGAAAAAAACATCATGGTGCTGGAGTTAAAAATATAATGACCTCATGAAGTGATTGTTGGGATCAGATGGGGGAGTCTGGTTGTGCCCGTTGATCCTCTTCTTTCTGACCAGCACAGAGCAGCATGTTGTTCTGGACGAGTATACTTTGCTGAGTAGCGCTGTGGATTGATCAAAATTACCAATTTTGCCACCTTGGATTTCATTTTGCCAACTTACATCTTCTTTCTCCCCTCTGCTGTCTGATACTGTGATTTCCTCACTGGCCATGTTATTGAGGAACACAGTCCGCAGTGTAAGATGTATTCAGATGCCCATACTCAAAAATGATTGGATCGGCAACTAAGGTCAAACAATCCTATTAAGATCATCTATTGATAGGCAGAGTTAAAGGGTGGGTGTAGTGCAGATGCTATGGCAATCAGCAGAAGCCTAACTGATCAAATAGGTCATGTGATTTCATGCAGTTTTGTGACTAAGCATTTCACATCTTTCCAGTACTTTTCCGGGAAATGATAAATTACTGTTGGACCAAAGGTTATTGAGTTCTGTAATATCCAGAATCGTTTTTTTTAAATATAGGTAGAACCTAGCCTGCTTTAAAATTTCAATGTGTACAAATAGAAATTGAGAAAAATTAAGAATATGAAGTCAGAGATGACATGTATAGAAAGAAGTTCCACAGCTATAGAGTAGATGTGATCCTCACTGTAATTGTTGGAATTAGTTGAAGTTATGAGTCAAGAAAAGTCCAACATCAAGGTGAGCAAGCCTAATTTAGTGATAACAATATCAGGTGAAAAATGAGGACAAATCATTTCTGTCCTCTCAGAGGGGCACTAGCAAACTAATATGCACTGTGTGATCAGTGTGTATTTAAGTCTCGGGTACGGGATTTATACACATTAAGAAAACTCTTTATGACGACTGTTCGTGGAGCAATATTAATGTAAATGTAAGCACAGATTTACATATTCCTAAATTCAGCTGGAGTAATAGCTCAGGGTGCAGCACCCCACCGTGCCATTACTTCTCTAGGCACCAAATAATACCCAAGTTAGCTATTCGAGAACTAGGGTGTGAGTAGTTTAAATATTTGCTTGAAATTATTGAAGCAGGGTCGCCCACGGTAGTTGTTTCATAATAATGCACTAAGGTGTCAAATTATTGCACTGCAAAAGCAGGAAAATGGATGAGCATTCATTTAGTTTTGTTGTTGTGAAGTCTTTGAGTTATGTAGGCTGTAGTTAGTTTATTGTGATTCATTAAATTATATTATTATATTGGGATGACATTAAATTAAGAAAGAATGTCTGAGTGAATATTTGTGGGCTATTTATCATTTTTTTTGTATTTATCTTTTCCTTTGTTTTAGTTTTCTGCATCTTTTTCTTATTGGCTTTTTAGAGATTTAGGAAAATTATGGAGCTGCAGTTTAGCCGTATTTTTAAATTTTTTATAGTTCATGCTATTATTTAACATGGAGTATGATATTCAAATCACACAACTATCTAGTCTTGCTTATACTGGTTAGGTAAGTTTCTACTCTGCCATTAAATATATTTGGCACACAGAGCTGCCATTTTCTTTTGTCCTGCAGCACACCATTTTTCCCATCATTGCTTATTTGAAGCTGACCAGTATGTAAAGTCCCACCTACCCCAGAAGTCAGATGCGAAGCTTTGATGTGAGGATTGGACTTTGTTGAATTGAAGGAATAAAATGAACCATTCACAATAGCATGAGTTGAGATGTTTGTTTGGTAGTTTGTCGGTGTGTGGTGTTTAGTAAGACGTATATGTGGTTGGAATTGTGTGTTGTGTGGGTGTGGTATGTATACTACGTCTTGATCTGGATGCGATAGAGTAGATGAGTAGTGTAAGTGCTGGGCGAGACACATCATGTAGGCGCTTGGCGCTGTTGAGGTTGGGGCAGTGGCTCTGGCACTAGGCCACACCAGGATGCCTGGTTGAAGGCAGACTGGGAATTGTTTATGGTTTCTGTGTACCTATGAGTGACATTCTAAGGCCAAACATGTGAAACCTTGAATGATGACACTTTCTAGTGGGTAAAACCAAGCAATGGAGTCCATGTAAAGAGATTCAT
Organism: Calotriton arnoldi; assembly: GCA_963921515.1. Lineage (NCBI taxonomy): Eukaryota > Metazoa > Chordata > Amphibia > Caudata > Salamandridae > Calotriton > Calotriton arnoldi. The sequence goes on from CAWUFW010000669.1 coordinate 1,160,888, forward strand.
ATCAGAAATGATCCACTTTTGAGCATTGAAAAGCTCTAAAAGAACGTTGAAATTACTGCAGACCCTCCCCCCAAAACAGAATGTCAATAACCCACTTCCCCTTTCTAAGATGATCATACTGAAAAATAATTGCCATGTTGCCAACGAAAACGGAGAATTTTACACAAATTCTTTCTTGCCTACAGCTTTTGACCTTGCAGAATGGCAAAACTTAAAGCAAATGGGCACTATTTTTTCTGCTAAACTTGGGTGGCAATGAACGCTGATGTTGACCACTATGGTGTATTTCAACATTTCACACACCAGTGACAGGGCCCCAGCTGGGTGCACTAAAAAAACCTTACTTCTTGTCTTTTCTATAAAGTCTGTGCATGATTGAGTTAGCTGTGAATCTGAGACCACCTAGGTACACGGCTCTCTGGGGGCACAGATAGATGTCAGTGTCCTTGCTGCTACAAGTAGTGGTCACTGGTGACCACCTCTACCATCTCTAGCGATGCTGTGTGTACTTGTCAGTGTCGGGCTTGCCTGGTGGTGCTGATGTTAATTGAACTTGCCTCTGCAGAGCATGAAGTTCGCTGTCTGAATGCTGCTGAAATTGCTATTCAGAAGTTGTTCAGGCTGCAGCTCTATAAGACCATGGTTGACCTGCCGGCCCCGGGCCGAAGTGAAAATGGGATGGTCATGGTAACTGGGAGAGACTCTTACCTTTCTGGATTTTCATGCATGCTGTGGCAGAGATGAAGGCCACTCACAATCTCACTGTCAGGCCACCAGTAAGAAATCTGGAACATAAATATCATGCACGTTGTGACTGCCCCGACTGCATGAACAGGTGCTCTGCAGCAGGGGGACATGGCCACCTGTATAGAGTGACTGCCGCAATGTTCGTTATTATGATCACATGGTTGTGTCCCAACATCCTATGGGTGGCAATAGTGATGAGCCAAAGACTTTGTTGCCGCCAAGTCAGACAAATGATTGGGCCGAATGCCATGTGGGAGGAGACAAGGGCCTCTGATAGCCCTCCTCCAAAGTAGCACATTAAGAGGCAGATTTTCTAAAGTGTCACCCAGTGCAGCACAGCAGCCAAAAATGCTGCACTGCGTGACACGAAAGGAGCAGGAGAGCGCCATATCTACAGAGATATGGCTCTCTCCTCCCCTCTCCCTAGTGCCAGCACAAACGTTTGCTGTTGTGCACCACCTTTGCACCATAATACAAGGGTGTGTTGAGAGTCTAGCATAGGCTTTGTACCGGAAGGGTTCCCTTAAAGTACAAAATGCTATGCTTAGACCAGTTTTAAAACTTTTCCTACTTTCTATGTGTGCTGCACAGTGCAGCACACATGCAAAGTTAAAAAGAGAGGAGAAAGAAAAATATTTCTCCTTTTAACACCTGCTTTCAAATTATGTTATGTTATGTTTTGACTCACAACCCCGTCTCATATTTTTGGTCAAAAAGCATGGGTGGTTTCATGGGAGTGCCCATGTAACGCCCCCTTGACGCTAAGTAATGCAATACAGCATTTCTTTTAGGCAATTTCCAGCACAAAACATGAAATTAAATAATAATAAAAACATTTTGTGCTAATTTGCGTCGCTTTTGTGATGCAAACACATTGCACAATGTTGGGAAATCTGCTCCTAAGTGTGCACAGTAGCAAGCGCAAGACATTAAGGCTCTAATTTATGGGGATTTGGGGTACGGCAGCAAAGCAGGGCACCTTGCTGCACTGCCCTACACCAAAGTGAAAGGGCAGGAATGCACCGTATATATGCAATACACTGCATTCCTGTCCTTTCCCCCTGCACTGGCGCCATTTCGGCAGCCTAGCTCCAATGCAGGTACCCTTGCACCATGGTGCAAGAGTGCCTGTGTTGTCGGCAGTAGGACTGTTTTTGTGCAGGAAGGGGCACATTCTTGCACAGAAACAATCCTAAGAGGTGTTTTCCTCTTTCTATGTGTGCTGCAGTTTCCCAGGTTTACATATTCTCTGCAATGCCCATGGAAGCCTCCCAAGGGCATAGTAAGGCAACTCAGTGATTTGTGCTACCTTGCCTCACTCCATATCTACGAGGCCATTCAAGTGGCTTTGCGTGGCCTCATAGATAGGATATTGTGATTTGTAAAACCGGAACATCACAAAATGTGACACTCAGGTGGCGCAAGGGACTCGTAAATATGCCTCTAACTGAACAAGTCCAGGCCTATGCTGACAGGGCTGTACCCCTAGCAACCAGTCAACTCTCTTCCAACTGGGCCCGGCTCAGATATGTAACCTTTACCATTAGTTTTTTTTATCCTGCATGACATTTACCTGTCAGTATTTACTATGCAAATAAGTAATACACAGGTAAATTATGCTAATGGATTTTGACTCTTACCGTGAATCCTTTACCACTCTGAACTTTACTTCACAGGTAAGTATTTTTTGTTTTTAAATAGCATTATGTAAAGGGGTTAAGGGTGATTTTAGGGTTGCAAGGTGCGTAGCAGGAAAGGAGGGTCAGTTTTTAGGGTTTCTGGGTGGGTAGAGGTAATGGGGTAAAGGTGATTTTAGGGTTAATGTGTCAGTAGAGGTATATGGAGGTAAGGATGATTTTAGAGTTAATGGGTTGGTACAGGTAAATGGAGACAAGGGTGATTTTAGGGTTAGGGTGGGTAGAGGTAAATGCAGGTAAGGGTATTCTTACGGTTATTGGGTTGGAAGAGGTAAAGGGAGGTAAGGGTGATTTTAGGGTTAAGGGATTAGGTAAAGGGAGGTAAGGGTGATTTTAGTGTGAAGGGATTGGGTAAAGGGAGGTAAGGGTGATTTTAGGGTGAAGGGATTAGGTAAAGGGAGGTAAGGGTGATTTTAGTGTGAAGAGGTTGAAAGAGGTATAGGGAGGTAAGGGTGATTTTAGGGTTAAGGGATGGGTAAAGGTAAAGTGAGGTAAGGGTGATTTTAGGGTTAGGGTGGGTAGAGGTAAATGGAGGTAAGGGTAAGTGTAAACTTAGGGTGAATGGGTTGAAAGAGGTAAAGGGAGGTAAGGGTGAATTTAGGGTTAAGGGTTGAGGTAAAGGAGGTAAGGGTGATTTTTGAGATAAGGGATGAGGTAAAGGGAGGTAGGGTGATTTTAGTGTGAAGGGGTTGGAAGAGGTATAGGGAGGCAATGTTGATTTTAGGGTTAAGTGATGGTTAGAGGTATAGGGAGGTAAGGGTGATTTTAGGGTTAAGGGATGGGTAGAGGTAAAGGGAGGTAAGGGTGATTTTAGTGTGAAGGGATTGGGTAAAGGGAGGTAAGGGTGATTTTAGTGTGAAGGGATTGGGTAAAGGGAGGTAAGGGTGATTTTAGGGTGAAGGGATTAGGTAAAGGGAGGTAAGGGTGATTTTAGTGTGAAGAGGTTGAAAGAGGTATAGGGAGGTAAGGGTGATTTTAGGGTTAAGGGATGGGTAAAGGTAAAGTGAGGTAAGGGTAAGGGTAAACTTAGGGTGAATGGGTTGAAAGAGGTAAAGGGAGGTAAGGGTGAATTTAGGGTTAAGGGTTGAGGTAAAGGGAGGTAAGGGTGATTTTTGAGATAAGGGATGAGGTAAAGGGAGGTAAGGGTGATTTTAGTGTGAAGGGGTTGGAAGAGGTATAGATAGGCAATGTTGATTTTAGGGTTAAGTGATGGTTAGAGGTATAGGGAGGTAAGGGTGATTTTAGGGTTAAGGGATGGGTAGAGGTAAAGGGAGGTAAGGGTGATTTTAGAGTTAAGGGGTGGGTAAAGGTAAAGGAAGATAAGGGTGATTTTAGGATTCAGGGGCAGGTAGGGGTAAAAGTAGGTTTTTAAACAAAAAGGGGGACTTGGGATTACCCCCAGAACAGACCAAAAAAGGGGAGGGGGCTAAGGCCTAACCCCCCTCAAAATATAACAAAAACATATAGATATAGATATATACATATAGATATACATTTCAGAGTGCCAGTAGCCACTCTGTAGTTCTGCTTAGGATTCCCAGAGATAGGAATTCCTTGGATTTTTGCTTCCTAAAAACTTTGCTCCCATTTGACGAATTTCCACAAAACTTTCCAGACCTATAGCTTTGTCTACATTGGTTGTTGATGGAAAGTTTTGTGGAAATTCTTTAAGAGGGTTCAAAGAAAAAAGTAGGGTCCCAAAACAGGTTTTTCCACCAATGCATTTTCCATTGTCTTTTGTGTCGCACGTAGCCCAAAAACAGCTGCACTGATTTTAATAAAATTAGGCTGGAAAATAGATTATGGTGTGTAGATGATCGTTTTGGGTAGTACAGATAAGTAGGGTAAGTATTTCTCAAAGTTATACGGCATTTTAACTTAGTGATATCTGTGGCTGTTGTAATTTTGTGAAATTTTGCAAAAGTACCATGGTACATGCTGATGAGGGATTGATTGGCTAATATCTGCCTTTACAAAAGTTAAAAGCAACCATGTTGTTTTCGGTATACTTCGGCTGTTCTAGGTTAGGGCCTTAGATCTAGGTAAATATTATGCTTTATATTTTTTCCCCTACCTATTCCCACTTTATTATGCTTAGGTAGTACCGCTGTACTCTGTGATATTTTATTAAAATATAGAGAAACTTATAAATAATTTCCCCTACCTATTAACACTTTATTAAAGTGGTAATAGGTAGGGAAAATTATTTATGTTTCTCTACATTTTAATAAAATATCACTGAGCTATCACTAGTACTACATAGGCATAACTGCAGTACTTAATTTTTTTCTTTTTTTAAATTAAATATGTAACAAACTTAACAATGCACTGTAGTACACAGTGCACATAGTGTACTACAGTGTATTTTTAATTTTGTACATATTTAATTCTTTACAAAAAGTGTACTGGAGTACCACAGTAAGACATACAAATTAGCACTCTACTTAAACATTTTAAAAAAAGTTTATTTGGTAAAGAAATTATAAATACACTGTACTACATTATATTTCACTAATACTACTAGTACTACATTGTATTTTTTATTTTATTTTTCCTGTAACTACCGTGGTACTTTGTAGGTACTAGTGTGGTTCTCCGTAAACTGTTTTAAGAATATAGCAAGAAATATAAATACATTTTCAGTACCTTTATCTACTTTAATATAGTGGTAATAGGTAGGGTACAACAATAAAAAAATACTACTTACATATATCTAAGGCCCTAATCCAGAATGCAGCCAAAGTGTGCTACAAACTAAATGGTTGCCTATTATGTTTTGCAAACACAGCCATTAGCCAGTCATATGCTACAATGTTATCGGCATTTACCACGTTATACCACCAAGTTACTTCCCCGGCACAATATATAATTAAGTATTGTCAGATTTATAACTTTAACCCTACTTAAATTATTTACATCTACTACCAAAAATTACCATTTAAACTCTTTAATCTATATTCCTGGCACATTGCATCTACATCCGTTCACCCACTTTCATGCTACATCTGTTAAAGTACCACACTCCACTCTCTGCACTCTCTGCCACTCAACACTCTGCCACTCCACTCAATGACATTCCATACTATGCTATTCCACTCTATGCTAATCCACTCTATGCTAATCCATTGTACACCAGTCCACTCTACCCCACTACACTGTAAGACACTCCACTCTACACCACTCCACTGCACTCTAAGACATTCCATTCTATGACACTCCAGTCTATGCCACTCCAGTCTATGCCACTCCACTGTAATCCCCTCCACTCTACGCTATTACACTGTACACAACTCCACTTTATGCCACTACACTCTACACTATTCCACTCTATACCACCCCACTCTATGCCACTTCAGTCTATGCCTCTCCACTGTACGCTATTCCACTGTACACTATTTCCCTTTATGCTAGTCCACTGTATGCCACTACACTGTACGCCACTTCACTATACGCTATTCTACTCTAAGCCACTCCACTCTACGCTACTGCACTATATGCCACTCCACTCCACAGCACTCCACTCTATGCTATTACAGTCTATGCCACTCCATTCCATGTCACTCCACTATATGCCACTCCACTCTAAACTAATCCATTGTACGCTATTACACTCTTCTATGACACTCCAGTCTATGCCAGTCCACTCTATGCTCCTTCACTCTACACCACTCCACTCTACGCTACTACACTGTAAGCAGCTCCACTCTACGCTATTCTACGCTATTCCACTCTGTCACTACACTCTATGCCACTACACTCTAAGCCACTATACTGTACTCCACTCTACTCTACGCCACTACACTGTACTCTACTCTACGCCACTCGACTCTATGCTAATCCACTATATGGCACTCCACTCTACGTCAGTCCGATGTATGCCACTACCGGCAATGCTATTCCACTCTACGCTACTCCACTATATGCCACTCCATTCTATGCCAGTACACTCTACGCTATTCCACTGTGCACCACTCCACTCTATGCCACTCAAATCTACACCACTCCACTCTACACTATTACACTAAATGCCACTACACTCTACCCCACTCTAACCCACTCCACTCCTCAATTTCTCCAGAAGGATATCTCAGGTATTAACACCTCACTTAACTGGCAAACTAGCCAGCCCTGGTCTTCAAGGATTCCTGCACAACTATGTGGAGCAAAGCTTCTACTTGTAAGTGTGAAGTACTAGAACAATGACTGCATGCTTAATTTCTCTTCTTATACTCATACTCCAGACAGGGATTGTGGTCTCCTCATCTGTACTTTGAAGCCGATCAGGCCTGATGGTCAGTTTGTGTATCCACCTTTGGTCAATCCAGACACAATCTTTGTCTTTGGGTGATGGTAGACAGGAAGGGTGGCACTATCTACAGACTCCTAAAACACAGGTGCAAACGAGAGAACAGCCATTCTCCCAATCAATGAGTATAGGAAGTTAAACAAAACACTTTGCTTGCCTCTTAAGCTACAAACACTTGTACAAGACTGTATAGCATGTCTTTTAGTGGCTATCCAAAATGGATTCCATAGGGCCACAGTCAAACAGAACTTCTGGCTCACACTACCACTCACCCGTACTACATACACATGCCACATAGAAGCTGAATGTAGCAAAGGACCTGATAACAGGAGGTTGGGCAACACTTTATCATGGCAAGGCCAGTAGGCAATTTACCCACGGCCAGTAGTTTGCAGGCACAGATAAAAGGCCTGTCATATCAGCGTGGCGCACTTACTCATTGCACTTAAAGGCAGGGTTAGGCATACACAGCTTCTCAGTGCCAGAATACCCTTGCGGGTGCGTTTGACATATACACATAACACCACTGCTCCTTTCAAATGATATTGCAAGCTCGTGGTAGTCACACTCGCTAAGGAGGGCACTTTTGCTGCCCATCACCAGATTACAGACACCTGCCTTGGGCTGCAGTGTCACAAACTAAAAAGACTCCGTATTGTGTGTAATGAGGCAGTTAAAAAAACAGTTGCAACAGCAATTCCTGCTCTCCATGCCTTTGTCCGCGTGAAATGGGGCTCCCCTCAGTTTTCGTGGTGGCGGAATATCCTCTGTAGTGTCTTCATCCTGCTTGTTCTCTGCATTTTAACAGCTGCAACTTGTACAATAGCAGCAAAGGTTTGTTCAACCAGCTCTGACATATTTCTTTGCATCATGGTCTGTGCATTTTTGTTTTCCCATATTAAATGCAGTACCACAAGTGTCAGAAAGAAAAGATAAAGTCATTCATCTTCCATTTTCGTGTCACCCATTTTCCTAGCCTCTTTCAGATGAGGCAACATTTTTCCTAGCAGCGAAGGAAAACTACTGTAATGTAGTTTCGCCAATAAAGTTCTGAGGTGTTCCTATTTTGTTAAAGAATAATCCTGCTGAGTGTCTTTGTAAAGTGCATGTTCACCCAGAAGGGTATCTTGGCACTGAATAGCAAATGTTTATTGTTACCCAACTCAATGGTACTCATTTTATCAACCACAGAAAGATGAAAGGCTGAGTGGACCTGCCGGGATTTGAACCTGTGACCATGAGGTCAAACACAGGCTCCTACAATGGATGCGTTAGTCCATTAAGCCAGCAGACACGGTAGTTTAGTGACATGAAGCCACATCAACCTCAAGTGCCAGTGTTCCATCTGGCATCATCACAATGTGAACAGATGGAGTGTTCTGCCACTTTCCTCAATGTGCTGCAGTCCAGGAGGCAGGAAAACACTGCCGTAGCAAAGGACTCCCACCTGCTTGGAAGCTGTAACTGCTGAAAACTAGTGACAATTGCAAAGGTCTGTTGTGCTGTTTTGCATCCATCTATAAAGTCCTGAGAGGTGAGTCTGCTGCCCTCAATCTCATGCCCAATGACTGTGCAACTGTGAATGGTGCACAACTACTTGCTGTACTGTTCTGCATCTCAGCGAACAGGTAACAAGAGGCCTAAATCTAGAAACTGAGAGATTGTGTCTGGGACTCTGCTGAACCCCCAGTGATGCGTACAGTATACCATTTTGCTGTGAAATGAAAGTGCCTCTCTTTTTAATAAGACAAGCTCTGAACTAGCTAGTGAATTAATATGTATGCTTTTTGACTACTTGAGTACTGTATCTCTAGCTCTACACTACTTCCCTAAGAAGATTTTGACTGATTGCCCTCACTACGATGAGAGTCCAGGAGAAGAGGTGTGCTTGGCCCAGTTTGCTGATCAATAGTGTGAAGAACTACAGGACACCAAAGAGAGATTACCACATCACCAGACTTGTAGCCCAGTATTCCCTTCTTGCCCTGTGACCTTCCCTTAGCAAGTCTTACACACCCACACGTGCAACCTAGCAAACTAATAATTCCGGACAAATGCAGTGTCACCCATAAAATGACAGCACAGCCGAAGAATACACCTGTGGAGCTGAGAGCTCACTGAAGCACCAAGAAAAATGCAAACACATACAGGAAGCTTAAACATCTGAAACAAAAAATAAAGTAGTGAAAGGGAAATGATGATGAAATAAGATGACAGGAATAACACACTATAAAGAATGCATGTAAATCTTTCACAGAACAGTAGTAATGATAAACAAATGCATACTGGGAGAATAAAATAAGTACTGTGAAAAACATTGTTGAAGTCTGTGTTCATCATCTTGCAAAATTACCATAATACCTTTGCCTTAGCTTCTTCACAAGGACTATGTGGTGAGGTTACCTCAGATTTAAGAAATAAGGTCTTCATAACAAGAAATACCAAGTGTTACACCACGTTATGTCAAAAGAGCCCGCTTACCTTACTACCACCTTTTGATTTCAAATCTAGCGACAAAGAGGACCTGATCACTCGTTTAAAGAAAGACCTACAGAACTTCCCTGTGACACTATTTCATGATCTCTGCTACTTAGGTTTTCCATAGCCTTTTATTTTTTGGTAAATAATCATACCATTGATAATAAAACCCAACTTAGATCCAAAAGTCCCTAATCTTTATCGGCCCTTACCATGTTATCTCACATTGAGCAAGATCATTGAGAACCCAGTAGGATCACCATTGCAAGTGTACTGAAAACAAAACGAGTTACACAACACCTATCAGTGCGGATTCCTCCCAGTGCTTGGACAGCATTACTGAGTATTAGTGACGTTTTCAGAATGATAACAGACAGAGACTGTTGGACTCTGCCAATGTGTCTATCTGCAGTGGCTGAATAGAAAACATCAGCAAAAGGAAGCTTTCCCGCGTTGCATTATTTTTGTCTTCAATGAAGGACAGACCTATTCTTTTCAGGAAAAGCGGGCCAATATACAGAAAACACTTATTTTGGGAGGGGCATCTCAAATATGAGGTGCTGCACATAATAAAATGTGTGCACCACCAGTAGTGACTATTACAGAAACAAGGACATGATAGGAACTTGCAGAACATAAGGACAGTCACTAATGGAGATAAAAAGACTTCTTCAGATCTGCCAAATGTTTTTGTCTGGCACAGAAGGCACTGTTAAAACCAAAGGGGCACATTTATGAGAGGCTTGCATTGCGTTTGTACCACGCAACGTGGCACATGCGTGACGCAAACCTCCAAGTCAGATTTTTGGAGCCACGCAAAGCCACTTTGCATGGCTCGGAGTGGCTCCAAAAATCTGTAGTAACGCAACGCAGTGCAATTTGCTGCATTGTGTTACTCTGCCCTGGGCAGGGGTTGCATGGATGTTCCAACGCATCTCCCATGGTTTTTGATGCACTACCAGATTTACCAGTCGTTGTAAACCTGGGAATGCGCCAAAACGTTATGCCTTTCCAGGGGAGGCATGACAGGGAGAAATATCTCCATTTCTCCTATTTTCTTCTTTCTAGGTGTGTAGCACACATGAAAAGAGGAATATGTCGCCCGAGATTGCTTTTGTGCAGGAAGGTGCTCCTTACTGCACAAAAATAATACTGCCAACAACACAGGCGGTGCCAGCGCAGGGGAAAGGACAGGAATGCACTGTATTGCCTTAAATACAGCCATTCCTGTCCTTTCCCTATCACACAGTGCAGTAAGGTGACTTGCTGCGCTGCACTGCGTCACTTTCTCATAAATGAGCCCAAAGTGTTGCGGTTCAAAACCATTAACTTAAATTTTCCTAACAAAATTAATAAGTCACTCTTCACCATCTATATTTACAGCTTTGAATGCTTCTTTGTGTATGGGCTTTTTAAAGACGCATAGAATTGCAAATGAAATCATTTGTTTTTGCTAAATCATTAAGTATGCTACGCTTGTGAATGCACAGCCTTCTTGCAACTGATCTGGTTTAACCATTTTACAACTTTAAGATATTTATTGTAAAATTAAATTTTTGATAGCAGCAGCTTGCAACAACAAAGCTTTTTACATGTGGAGAACGAGCGGTAAAGTTTGTCACTAAACAGAAAAACATAATATAGTGTTGTATACGTGGGAACACCTCCCTTCCTTTCCTTAAACATTTACCTCTGAGGTAGGCATAGTATTTTCTAATAGTAAAAGGTTCAAGATTTGAAGAGATGCAGTTCTGTAAAATGTTCGTTTTTCACTAAAGAGCATGCTGTAAGCTTGCATGCCCTACTTAATTCAAGATAACCGCAGTTAGTTAAAAGCCAGTATTTTGTCTGCTGAACTTGTCTACAGACAGCTTCGTTTGAGAGGCAGAAATCAGCACAACACATCAGCCCCACTGGATCTCCTCCCCCACTATTACAGCCCCGTACTGCAGGTGTGCCAGGGATTGCTCACTCTGTATAGACGCTTATGCCAGGGTGTGAAGAAGGGCTTGAATGGAGCTGAAAGTCAGGCGCTCGGTCCTTTGTTATGCTGAACGTGGGACAGAACGCGTTCGCACCTAACCCTGAGCCATAGCCATGACAACAGAGGCCGAGGAGAGGCCCTCAACTTGCATATGACAGGTGAGCTGGGAGGGCTGGCGCAATGAATACTTTGCCTGCATATTTCAGGTTAGGAGAGTTAGCCGAGAATGAAAAGCGGGAACATTCATTTCTGGGCATTTCAGTAACTTAATCGCTTGACATGGAAACCCAACGCAAAATTCTACTAGCATCTGCACGACAATTTCAAGAATATATTGACAATCCCATATATAAATTAATCGCATGTCCCGAGAGGGAAAAAAACATTTTTCATATTAAATTCCCTAAACAGTTCTTTAAAAACAAATCTATTTCTACTCATGCACTAATGCAGCAGTATTTTTTAAATGCACACAATGTAAAGTACTTTGTATGAGTTTGAACTTTTTACATACTTTTAATTTCATAGGTAAAATGTGTGTGATTTTCCATCCTATTCTGCAGGCATAACTTCTCTGCTTTTGCTTAGATTAGCACATATTTTAAAGAAAAAATGGTTCTGTCAGGGTAGCAATTGCTTAGGACAAGTAGTAACAACTTACTTATAACCAAATTGAATAATTTACACAAAAAAATATAATAAATACATAAAGATATAACACACACCAAAGATTTTTGAATCAAAAATGTATTAGGAGAAAATCAAATAATAAAGGCTGTCGCAATTTATAATTTCAATTGCAATACGTGACTGTGGTGCAACAGTGACATGTGGTGAATAGTGATAAATACAATCTACTATATACAGAAATAATTGTGCAAAAAATGAGGAGGGGAGGAAAAAGATTTCATAAATGTCCTTATTATTAGCACATATGCTTAATGATCCAATGACGAATGGGACTGTGATCATCAGCGTTGTGTGGACATATGTAATACGCCGACGTTTCGACCCTATATATCGCGCAAGAAGTGAAGGTGCGTCAGGCGGGTCTTCCTCAAGGCAGGAGGGGAGGAACGGCAGCCCAAAGTAGATTCCTGGGTGGCCCTGTGATTAATGAATTCTTAGTCAGATAGAAAATTAATTCATAAGGATCTCCACCAGCCGGTTTGGAGCCTCAGAAAAAACTGTATTAGACTTCCACCCGTCGGTTGGAGTCGATTTTATGCCAGTCCGGTGTGTTTTCGTGATCTGGGAATCAAGCCTCCTTCTGTCCGTTTCCGAATTCAACTGCGGACAGAAGGAGGCTTGATTCCAGATCACGAAACACACCGGACTGGCATAAATCGACTCCAACCGACGGTGGAAGTCTAATACAGTTTTTCTGAGGCTCAAACCGGCTGGTGGAGATCCTTATGAATTAATTTTCTATCTGACTAAGAATTCATTAATCATAGGGCCACCCAGAATCTACTTTGAGCTGCCGTTCCTCCCCTCCTGCCTTGAGGAAGACCCGCCTGGACGCACCTTCACTTCTTGCGCGATGTAGGGTCGAAGCGTCGGCGTATCACATATGTCCACACAACGCTGATGATCACAGTCCCATTCGTCATTGGATCATTAAGCATATGTGCTAATAATAAGGACATTTATGAAATCTTTCCCTCCCCTCTCATTTTTGCACAATTATTTCTGTATATAGTAGATTGTATTTATCACTATTCACCACATGTCACTGTTGCACCACAGTCACGTATTGCAATTGAAATTATAAATTGCGACAGCCTTTATTATTTGATTTTCTCCTAATACATTTTGATTCAAAAATCTTTGGTGTGTGTTATATCTTTATGTATTTATTATATTTTTGTGTAAATTATTCAATTTGGTTATAAGTAAGTTGTTACTACTTGTCCTAAGCAATTGCTACCCCGACAGAACCATTTTTTCTTTAAAATACGTATACCCAGGTTCTGAGGGACACCGGGCTGCCCCATTACGTTTAACACCAGATTAGCACATACACACATCTGAAACTTGTATTTCTATTTTTCTGGAAGGATATCCTTCCAGTACAAAACCTATGCAAGACTCACACAGACACCACTGCACTATGGCGCAAAGGTGTGTGCATGGCGCTCGGCAGCCTCATTGTGCGCCAACACTAGGAAGGGAGTAGGACAGTACCATATCTTGGTAGATTTGGTGCTTTCCTGCTCTCGCCTTCTAATGCAGTGCAGCAACTTTGGGTGTTGTGCTGTATTGTGTGACAGTTTTGTAAATATGAGCCTGTGTGCATCTATGTGCATAATGTACCTTGTTATGCCATGTAGTTTAGTGAAACCTGAAACAGAATTTGAGCTGCATTGCAGCAATTTTCCCTGCCCACCCTTTACCACTATCTACCCAAAAAAACTAAAATTACAAATGCAACATAAAGGCTCAGAATTCCTGGTACAACCATTCAAATGTAACAATAAGCATTGATGCCTCTAGTTATTTGCCAAAAATGATAAAACCAATTTATATTTATCGCAGCGTAGTGCACCATCATTCTTTAATTGCAGTTAAGAATCAAATGACAATAGTGAAGTATTCTGGGATCCGAAACTGACCAAAATTGCTTTTAGCAATATTTAAAAAAACAATAGCAATATTCCAGACGCAAAAAGTCTAAATTAAATGCTTCATGTACATAAAATGTTATTTTAATGAATAGAGAAAAGGTTAATTGTATGAAAAATATTTGGATAAAGACGGTGTTATGCAGCTTTTGCATTGAATTGTCTGTCCTTTCTGCTGCTAACCTGTGTTTCTGGTGAGCAAAGTGTGTTTAAATGCAAAGTGTGTTTAAGACTGCAGTACCACCTCCTGCCTACAGAGACAGAGCAGAAATATAAACACACTTCATGAAACACAGGTCCCCACAAGGCAATTTTTTTAAAAGTTGTAAAAATTGACACAGATGTTCCTGAAGTCATTTTTTATCATTTAAAAGACATTGCCTTGTGGGGACCTGGGTTCAGGTCCCCACAGTGCAATCAAGTCCCCACAGCGCGAGTGTGTTATCACACCCAAGTCCCCACAAGGATACTAACTAACACACACACACACACACACACACACACACACACCCCCCCACCCGAATGTGGCCCAAGACTTCAGCCATCTTGAAAATAGCCAGAGTGGGTAGGGTTAGCCCTAAGATCCTTTAACCCATTGGTTAGGGCATCCCCAGAGTTCATTCCGCCCACTATCTTGTGCCAAGCATAAATGTGGCATTCCAGATGCCCACTTCAGAACACTCCTGGACCTGTGGAAGATCAGAGGAGGACTGAAACAAATAGGCCCTGTCTCCACAGCCTAATAGACCCTATGCAAGTACCTCCTTTGAATGAAGCAGGATTGAAAAGCAATCGCCGCCTCACTCGGAAAGGCCGGCGCCTCTCGTATTCCGGAATAGTCACCATGCATGACAAGTAGGGTGTAAGGGCGTGATTAAGCTGCAGGTATTTGTAAAATTGGGACTGATGAAGCTGGAATTGATCTTGAAGGGAAGAAAAGAATTTAATTGCAGCTCCATCAAGGACACCCCCACTTTAGAGATACCTATTAGGTCCCAGCTACGGAACCCCTGCAATCCGGCCACCTGACGAAAGACGGTACCCTCCCACAAGGGGGTCTCCCATTGATCTACTTGCCACCCTCCACGTGTCTGGTACCACTCAGGTCACCGGGGGGAGAGCCGGAGGGATCAGACCCTCAAACAGCAAGTGTAGTAGGGTGTGAGACCAATGCCCATCACTCGGACGCACAAGCAGTAGTAGGCATGTTCCACCGAAAAGGGTGTGGAAGTGGCTCAACCTACCCTGACCTGTGCAAATATGTCTGTATACAAGAGTTTCACATAACTAATAAATCAAGGACTAAAGTTTAATCTAGCTAGGAGGAGGTATACAAAGGACCAAGCTAAGGAATCAAAGGCTTTGCAAATCTACCTGTAAAAGCGCACGCTCTGCATGATGAGTCTGTGAAAGGGCGATGGCATTCCACACTCGCCGTATGTTGTGTCTCGTAGCATGGCGAGGCATAAAGCCCGATTGGTTTGGATGAACTAGGGTAGATATGACCTATTGGCAAGAACCTTGGCCCATGCCTTGACCTCTATGCTCAAGAGGCAGATCTGGCGGGATGACACGCAACTCTCCAAACGGCTGACTAGATTTGAGGGTGACTATAATGTCTGCAGTCCTAAGTGATTGTGGTAACAGTTTGTCTTTCAGGGCCTCCCAGAACACCCCCAACAAATGGGTGCCAGTGAGTGCCCACGTGGCCTTATAAAATTTGTCTGGAAGACCATGAAGACCTGGCAACCTCCACAGCCGACGTTGCATCAGGGCCGCCCCCAACTCCTCTGCCATAATGTCTGCCGCCAAAGAATCCCTGTCCTGTGGGGAGAGAGTTCGGGCGGGGAGGTTTCAGACAAACTGTTCCACTTCTGGAGGACTCTCAGAATCCTGACGGGAGTAAACCTCTCTGTAGTTTGCAAAGGCCTCGACGATCAGCCGGTCACCAGTGACTCGGTCCCCCGGGGCATTAATGACACCCGGGATAGGGTCTAGTGAGAGTGCAAAGGAGCAAAGCCAGTGTAGGGTTTTGCTGGATTGATTACCCTACTGGTAAATATGATTCTGAGTCACTGTCCAGGCAGCACGCTCTTCCTCCACAGAACTGTGCTAGAGTGGAGTGAGTCACGGAAAACCGCCGGATCAGAGGGTGTGAGATACTGGGCCTCTAGTTCAATAATATTTGCCTACAACTCTTCTATCGCAACCTCCATGCAGCCCCGGTGGGCCACCCAATAACTGTTAATGAAGCCTCTCATGGTAGCCTTCCAGGCTTCCCACAAAACACCGGGAGAAGTTACCAACTCACACAGTGAGTGAGGGAGTCACGAGTTGCCTCGTGGAGGGCCGTCTTAAACCGGGGATCCACCAGAGTCCAGTTACTCAGTCTCCACTACGGGGGGCCCTTCTCCTCCCCCACCGCCATCCGCATCTCCACCGGGGAGTGATCCGACAAACCTGGGGTCCAATAAGCACCTTGCTGATCTTATACCCCAGCGCCCTGGGGAGGAGGAAATAATCTAGGCGAGAAAATGTCTAGTGGACCTCCGAGTAGAATGTATGCTCCCGGTCTGTGGGGTGATGAAAGTGCCATGCATTAATTAAACCCAAGTTGTTGATCAAATGAGCCATAGGTGTTTGTGACAAGGGTCACTTCCTTCAAGGCCTCCAGACCCCCTGATGACCGGTCCAGCTGGGATGAGACCACACAGTTCATGTCCCCCCAAAGCACCCAGGGCCCCACAGGGAGTCCAATACCATGGAGCCTATGGAGTGTAAAAGGGTCTGGCTTTGAGAAGACCGGAAATTGTGACGTATGCGCCCTGGGCATCATGCCAGGTCAGGAGATGCTGATTCAGAGCAAGCCTTCTGATAAGTATATCTACGCCCCTGGATCCTCTGTGAAATCCAGAGTGGAATACATGGTCAAATCCTAGTTGGGCCAAGAGGGGACATTTATTACCCAGCAAGTGGGTTTCCTGGAAGACCAAGAAGTCAGGATCAGCCCTTTAGCAGCTCCCAAGATGGCACCTCACTTAATCTTGTCATGTAACCATTAACATTCCAGGTGAGCAGCCACACTGACCCAGGCCTTCCATCTACAGATAGGTCAGCCGCCATGGGGAAGAGCGAGGAAGCCCAACATAGGGCCTATGGAGTGAGCATGGCATCAGAACGTGGGCAGTGGTGTGTGCATCAGCAGTGGTGCAAAAGGAGAAAAGAAGAAAGGGTGGAAAAAGGAAAAATCCCATCGTCAAAGGCAAAACATAGATCAGAAAACTAAACCCCCATCCCTCCACCCCCCATACTTTTAAAACTAGAAGTACCTGTCGAAGCACAAGGGTCATCAACTGGGCACACTGGAGAGCGAGTCCCTCTCTGACTGCCGCATATAAACTGAACCCAACTGAAACCCCACCCATGACCTAGGGAGCGTGAGCAGGTAGCCCATGTGTCCACCCCGCACCCAACAAACATGACTAAAGAAAAACAGCGTTAGCACATTCTTGAACATTGTACACGTAAGGCAAGTGAATAGACAAGACGGCTTAGTAACAACCTAGAAGAAAAGTCAGCACTTAGTCAAAAATCACCATCACTGTCTTATGTGCAAACGAAAGTGGCATATGAGAAATGAAATGAAATGAAAAGGCAACTTATAAAGCGCGAACATTCACCCGAAGGTGTCAAGGCGCTAGCTCATCAACTGAAATTAACTGGACGATTCATGGCCATGTCAGAGGTTAAACAGCCAGGTCTTCAAGGCCTTCCTGAAGGCCAGCAGGTGTGTTTCTTGTTTTAACCTTAGAGGAAGGGCGTTCCAGAGTCTGGTCGTGCCGACCAAAAACTTCTCCCACCCCAGGAGGATTTTTAAACCTGGGAATTATCAGGTTGTGGGAATGGGAAGAACGAAGATTGCGAGCAGGTACATAAGGCTGTAGATTATGTTTAAAAAGCCCGGCCCAATATCATGCATGGCCTTGAACGCGATGCAGAGAGCCTTAAACTCAATCCTCCTCCTCACTGGCAACCAGTGTAGTTCCTTCAGCACTGGTAAGACAGATTTCGGTCTTGGGATGTTCAGCAAAAGACGTGCAGCAGCGTTTTGCACAATCTGTAATTTGGACAGACACTTCTTCCGAAGGTTGATAAATAAACCATTACAATAATCGGCTCTAGATAGCACCAGAGCCGCAACCACTAACTTCCGCAGCTCAACCGGAATGAATGGAAGAATCCTTCTCAGTAATTTTAGTGTAAAAAAGAGAGGGCTGTAACCTGATTGACATGATTTTCGAAGGAAAGCATAGAGTCAAATATGACTCCCAAGTTTCTCACCTTATTTGTAGGCGTTGGTAATGGGCCCAATTCCAACGGCCACAAAGTAGGGCACCAGAAATTAGTATGGCCGCCAAAAAGTAGGACTTCAGTCTTACTGGAGTTCAGTTTCAAGCAATTGGCGGCCATCCAATGCCCAACCTGACGAAGACAGGAGTGAAACTGTACAGCAGTGTCATCAGGGGAGCCTGTCACTGAGACTACAATCTGGGTGTCATCGGCATAAGTGATAGCTGAGAAACCCAGCGACCTAATTAGCCGTGCCAGTGGTGCAACGTATATATTAAAAAGGGTTGGGCTTAACGACGAACCCTGAGGCACGCCGCATGGCAATATAAAGTTTGGTGACTTAAACTCACCAAGAGCCACAAATTGTTCCCGATCAGATAAAAATGATGCAAGTAAAGCAAACGCTTTCTCTTTAATACCGATCCCCTTCAATACTTCCAATAATTTTAGATGGTTCACCGTATCAAATGCGGCAGAGAGGTCAAGCAGCACAAGTGCTGCATTGCCTCCTGCATCAACGGTCTTCCGTTGGACAACATAGGACGGCATCAAGAAGACGTGTTAACTGGCAAGTGTACAGAGCCAGGTGGGCCCAGGTCTGAATCGGATTTGGGGACCAGGGAGGAAGGGCCAGCAGTCCCAACCCCAGCTCAATGAGTCGTAGCGTTTGTTATCTCAAATCAATAGGAGTCATGCTTATAACATGGCCGCTGGTAGCAAAGCTGCAATCTTCTTTTCTTTAAAGCAGTGTTCGAATTTGGGGGGACCTCCACCCTAGATGGGGCGCCTCCCCGGTCCATGCGAGGCTTCTCCTCTGCCCACTCTCAGGCCACCTCCAGGGTATTAAAAAACAACGATTTGCGTCCAAACAGTACCCTGAGGTGCACCGGGAAAAGCAACATATATTACACTCCCAAGGTCCGGTGTTCTGCCTCACCCCCTTAAAGGAGTGACGCTGCTGCTGGACACGCAGAGTGTAGTCTGGGAATATCATAACTCTAGTAGAGTTTCTGAGTAAGGTGCTGCGGAAAACCCGCAGGAAAGCGTCACAGTCGGCGTAGTTCAACAGGCGGGCAATGATGGACCCCAGTGGGGTGACGATGAAGCACTGGGACACAGCATTTGGGAGCATCCACGACTGAAACCAGGTGGTGATAAAGGCGGTCAAATTTGGGCCCTCTGCCTCCTCCGGGACAGCCACAATACGAATATTGTTTATCCTAGATCGCCCCTCTGCATCATCCATCCGCGCCTCCAGCAGGGCCACTGTGCGGCGCAAAGTCTTCCCCTCAGACTGGCAAGACTGAAGGGAACCCTCCCTGGCGGACAGCCGAGTCTTGTAGTCATTCACCTTGTCAGCTGTACTGCGCAGGTCCTGTCGGATCAAGGAAAGATGCACTCGGAACTCCCCAATCTTCCCCTCCACTGATGTTCAAAGATCCATGATCGCCTGCAAGATGGGGGAGTCGTCAGAGATCGGGGGAGCCCCCCCGGGCACCATTGGACAGAGGAAGGGGCTCCACGAAAGACTTGGGCTTTGTGTACTTGTCAATTTTGCCCTGCACAGAGGGCTGGGGTGGTTTGTCCTTCCTCATAATTTGGAGCACCACTGGAGGGTCAGCTCCTTCCCATTGAAGAGGCAAGAGAAGGTGAAGGCTTCAGGGACTTCCCCACAAGGAAGAACCAGGATTCCTTGAGGCCTTTACGCCAGGCGCTACACCCCGCCTGCAAAGGTGGGCATAGCAAAAGAGCCAGGATGGAGGCGCTCTGCAAAGCCACAACCTGCATCCACCACTCTCAGGAAGCCTCCGCCGCTTCGCCCAGGTATTATACCACCACCGGCCCAATATGGCCGCCAAGTTCACCATTTACTGGAGAGGGAAAGAAAGAGGGGCCAGGATCCCTCAGTTTGATCCATGTCACCCCACAGGGTCACCACCTGATGGAAGGCAGATCAGCGCCCCCCACCACCATGCTTCAAGGCAAGTCCAAAAACCAAGGACCCCCGTTCTGCAGCCTGAAAATGGCCACGGGGTATTCTGCAGTACCTCAGGCCCAGCCGCTCCACGGCCCAGTGGGTAGAAGATTGTAGGGGGAAATCGCTAGTCCTTCACATCTCCCCCAGGGAGAAGGGGCCAATATAACTCCTGTAGCGAGAAGCTGAGCAGGGGAGAGGGAGACTCACGTTGGCCCCTTCTGTCCGACCACTCGGGACAGGGGGCCCCAAAAAGGAGGAAAAAGGCATTCCAGACAGCCCCAGTCTGTGATGTCCCTGGCAGTCCGATCTCACCATGTGTCATGGACTGGGCCACCCAGTCCCGCTGTCCTGCTCCCTGTCCCCAAAGTCGCCAGCGGCCCGATGTGGCCGCCGATCCCCAAAGAGATGCTCCGCTTGGGCTGGGGGAGAAGGGGAAGTGATTGGGGAGAAGCAAGGGCGTGACCCAACTGTGGGGTGCCTACGCACTACAGCACAGGCAGCGAGGGGCTGTTGCTGCCGCGGTGTGACCCGACTGCCAAGTCCCAGAGACGGCGGACCAAACAGCAGCGTACAGCAGCCTCTAGGCAATGGCCTGCTGCAGCAGCCACCCCCTCCACACCCAGCTCCAGTGAAGAGCTAAGAGGAACGGCGGGGCGAGCCTGTATGCACCAACCACGGGAGTGCCACAACTCGACCCCGTGGTCGCAACCCCGCTCGCAGGCCCCGTCAGTAACCGCCAGCCCACGAGCGTAGGCCGGATCGGGTGTCTCTCACATATGCCACCACTGGGGCAGAAACAGGCAGCATCCCTCAATGTGCACATCTGCCCCATGTGTACTTCAGCAGAATGTCGGCATGATTCCCTTCGGATGATAAACTGACTCGGTGCGGGGCGGTCGGAGCTAGTCTAAAGAGCAACCCCAGGAATGTATTTTTAATAATTATTGGAAAGAGTTGTTTTTCTAGCTAGTCCCATTCTTGAGATACAGGTTTACTTTTTAATATTGCATACCAGTATTTTCCTATGGAACAGCAAGCCTTGCTGCAGTGAAGATAGCTTTGAGGTGCTAGTCACTGTCAGGACATGTTTAACAATAAACTTTTACATGTCCTATTTTTAAAGGCCATGTATGCTGCCCTTATGAGCAAGAAGTCCCACTTAGGGGTGACAAATATTTAAGGTTCAAATCGATTTATTTGTTTTACCAAGGTAACACATACAACCAATAGCCAGTGAGGCATAAACCAGGAGAGTACTATATTTTAGGGTGAGGGAGATTACAGAGGGAATGTTGAATAGTGAAGGTGAACGGTGTGTAGTCAGGTAGAATAACAGACCCCACTTCGGGGCCTAGTTCACAAACTTAAAGCAGTGTATTCAATTGGGTTCTTACCGGCAGATCTCGTTGTCCAATAGACCCAACATCTCTTAGGGTTTTAGAAGTTGTGGTCGTATTCATAGTGACTCGTAGCACTTGCAGGTAATTAGGGCAAGTGAGTTACCTGAATTCTTGTGAAAGAAATGTTATGCAGGGCCATCACATTTTATCAAATACTTGTAGTTTGTTCTCCAGCAAGGCAGATATTTTCTAAATACATATGAGGTTTCAAAGATTGTGCAGTCACTCTGTGTTCTGAAGTCTAGTCCGAATCTAATTTGGATGTGTGAACTTGTTTAGCCACACAGAGCCAGTGTGTTTGCTTTCCCTTCATAGGAGCATAATTGAAAGGTCAGTTTGTTCAGGAGCCTTAGTAGGATGTAATTAGGGAAACACTATTTCTGTATCAAAGATCTCATTGATGTCTTTCAACACCTCCCCCCAGTGATGGTCGAGTTTCTCACATCTGGTGGGCTAATGTGCCTGGGCACCCACAGTTGCACCAACATCCCTCAGAGGCACCGGATTCCCATTTTGCTATCCTAGCGGGGGTGTAATATCAATAATGAGTTATTTTAAGCATCACCTCCCTTCATGCTG
Organism: Calotriton arnoldi; assembly: GCA_963921515.1. Taxonomy (NCBI): domain Eukaryota; kingdom Metazoa; phylum Chordata; class Amphibia; order Caudata; family Salamandridae; genus Calotriton; species Calotriton arnoldi. The sequence goes on from CAWUFW010000669.1 coordinate 1,183,031, forward strand.
CACTTACGGACGAGGTGCGGGTCCTGTAAAATATTTCCGACTATTCCTTGTGGGTGAAGGAATGTTCTAGCTGTGCGCCCTAGTGATTATGGGCTGGTAATGACTTATAAATATTTACAAGTAAGGTTTAGGCTTGTCAAAAGAGGTTATTTTGACAGGTCAGGTTTGCAGTTAAAACCTGCACAGTCAGGCTACTGGTGGCAGGCCTGCGGTCAAGTTTACATTGTCACTGTAGTGGATAGCACAATGGGTGCTGCAGTCCACTTGTGAAATGTAACTTATAGGCCCTTGGTACCATTTACTAGGACTTGTATGTCAGATAAGTATGCCAATCAGGATTATACCAATTTGACCATGTTGAAAGGAGAAGCACAAACACTTTGCCACAGGTTAGCAGGGGTACAGTGTACACAGGTCTACAGTGAGCAAAAATAGGGTTCAGCAAAAAGGCTAAAACACATTTGGGGTGACCCTGCATAAAGAGAACATTTCTAACAGTTGGTCACCCTACTCCTCCCCCAAAGAGTCAGGCAATTTTTAGTCTAGTCTTATGTTAATGCTAGTTAAGACCATGCCCCTAACGCTGCATAGACTTTTAAAACATATATGGTTGCAGTCAGTTTTGCCCTCCTAAACCGGAGAGCAATATTGGCATATGCCTCCTCCAGATATCTGTTGGTGCCAACAGGTGACATGCTGGTACAGCTCCTCCTCTCCACTTACAAACAGCCCATGAAGGAATTGATATTCAAAGAGGATCATTGTAGCAAATTGTGTTTTTCTGCATGCACTCCCCAGATTGTTCGCCTCCTAAGGCCTTTCTGCTGGTTTTAATATTTTGTGTGCTATGTCACTGCCATCCAGTGTCATGCCGCATATGCCTTTCCCCTAAAACTTGTACTTTAAAATTGGTTATCCCCAAGTGGCTTATAAACTTTCTGATAAGGCTATGGTAAGTTGGCACAAGAAATGCACCACTTGCCTGAAAGTGTAATGTTATATGTGGGCTTCAGTGCACATTTAGACAACCTAGGCATATAATTTGTGTATGGCACAAGAGATCACCACTGTGCACTGGCTAAGGTACATATTTAAAACCAATAATGCAACACATGACAAGGAAAAGTGCTTCGCTATTTCAATTGCATTTATATAGTGTTTACTACCCCTGATGAGGCGTCGAAGTGCTTTTTCAGCGAGTAGCATGCTATTCCGGAACCCAAAAAGGATTAGTGGTGAATTAGTATAGGGAAATATGAAATTCATTTGAGCGGTGGACATGTTAGTCTGTTGCTTGGATTGAAAAGGATAGTGGGGGGGAATAGAGGAGGGAAGGGTTTGCATTTATATAGCGCTTGCTACCCCTAATGAGGTGTTGAAGCGCTTTTCGGTGGGTAGCAGGCTATATAGGAAATCTACTTATATACATCAGCTAAGTCACCCCTACAAGTGCCTTGAAAGCCCATTTTCCTAAGTGCCTGAGGTATAAAAGCCGGACATACTCAATATTAATGAAAAACAGATCCCCAGCGTAAAGTTGCCAATAGCGGTTTGTCACTGTGTAAGCAAAGTTACATTTTCTATGCGCAGCGAAGAACAATCAATTTTTTTCATTCAGCATGTGAAATTAAACTTGCTTTTAAGGTATTTCCACTTACTATCAAATATGTATTCAGTGGTGATTTTTCTTTATGTTATGAAAAAGTAACCTTAAAGTGTAATTTGAGTTGCTCGTCAACTGGAACTAACCCAGCTCCAGTTCGGCTGGTCGCCTTTCCTTTAGTGACTGGAACTGGCATGCCAATGAAGCATGGAGTGCTTGCCTACTAGAGTAGAATACAGTCACTTCCAAGGGCAGGAAGGCTGTCGTATCAATCAATCAATCAGGGGTTTGTTAAAGCGCGACTACTCACCCGTAAGGGTCTCAAGGCGCTAGGGGTGGGGGGGGGGGGTGCAGGTTCCATCCATCAAGGAGAGGGTCTGTCGAAGTACAACTATTCACCACTTCACTCGGATGAGTGGTCTGGGAAGGGACATGCACAGACGTAAGATGAAGCACTGCCACAACAGACTTTCCTTTCACATGAAAATCCCAAATCGGAATCCAAGTGACAGAAACGTGTTCACCACCAGAGGCATCCCAAGGCATTTGTGTCTGCTTCCAGCGAGACGGAAAGCCGTTTCCTGAACATGGAGAGACAGTGTTCCCTCATGTCCATTGGGATGTACCTGCAGCTCCTGCAAGTTGAGCCTTGCTGGGGCCATTTTTAAATTAAGGTGAGAGTAAGTGCTGAAAAAAAAGAGGTTGGATTTTCATGGGAACGTTTGGAAGGTTGGGTATGGGAATTTTCTTGGGAAGGTGGGGTTTAGGGAATTTTCTTATCACTGCTAGTGCACAAGATAAGAATTGCACATCACTGTCACCTTCTCAGACCATTCCTGAACCTTGAAGAACGCCTGAAGGAAGAAAGAAAGAAGATTATGCCTGTTGGCTGGATAAAGAAGACGGAATGACTAATTACCTCCTCTGGCACCCAGGGACTAGAACAGCCCTCCAATGGTCATCCGGCTGGCCTCCAGCTTTTTGTATCAAAAGTGTCAAAAGGCTACAAAAGGGAGAAGGCATCCATGCTCTGAAGAAGATACAGCTGGCCAGCTGTGTGAGAACTGCACTGGTCTTTGGGTGAGCCCTGGCCAATGAAAGTCCTGTACCTAGAAGCCAGCCTTGATGACCTGGGGAATATAGTATAGACAAAGAGTAACTTTTCCAGCATCAGGAAAATACTGAAACAGAATCATTTTTCCGACCTCCAGAGGATCAGGACACGATGCGGAGGTTACATAAGGAAGGTTGCGACTGAGGCAAGCAAGGTTTCCAGCTTTCTCCTACTCAGAGTTTTTTTGCTGCAAAGGAAAAGGCTTAAGTAGGAATTCATGGTAAAGATATCACGCTTTGTGGGGCCAGGCATGGCTAACGTACTCAGTCTTGCCCTGCTGGAAGGTATTGAGAACCAAGCAAAATGACTAAATCAGAACGTAAAACTTATGCCCATGGTGAGGTGGTAAAATTACTCTACCGACAATGAGACTATGGCAGCTACAGAATCTAGCTTTTGACACCGAAACTGAGAACCAAAACAGTAAAAAAAAAAAAAAGAAACGAGGCCCTATGGTAAAACTTTGGCTGATATGACCTGCAAGACTTACCTGCCTCTGCTCCATCGAGGGCAGCCTGAAATCAACCATGGTCTTTGGAGCTTTGCCTTAAAACAACTGTAAAAATGCATATCATCGGTTAACATAATCCATTTTAAATTATTTCTGTGTCATTTTGTCTATTCGATTTTTTTAAAATTTTTATAAATTGGTTTGGGAATTGTATTATGTTGGATTCTTGACTGAAATTTTGTGTGGTGCCACTTTAACTTAACAAACATTACTCTAAGGAATTGCTTGCTGCAAGAGGGTTAAGCCGAGTTTCTCATAAAACTGTGTTTTGTGTCCTAACTAGATAGTGTTTAATAAGTTAACAAAAGTACCCACTCCAGATTATTAACTCAATTTTGGAACTCTGTTGAAGTTTCAAAAACATTGGAAGCCAAAAAAGAGGGGTAGACTGCAGCAGTAACTTTTCCACACAGGACAACAAACAATCAGATGTCACAATTTTAAACAGATCCTTAATAAGAAAGATGCTCTATTTATTATCTAATAATGGGGAAAAGAGGTCTCTGCTATTCCCATGGAAGGTCCAGCCTCCGGTAACACAACACGGACCCCAGTCTGGCCTAGTGGCGGCACTCGGTGCTAGTGGATGATAGCCACAACATATTGGGTACCTCCGATATTGACCTTGCGCTGAAGGCAGAGTCTGCCATTTACAAGACATGTCAGGCTAGGATGAAATTATAGTCTTGAGTGCAGGTTTCCTGGGCTCTTCTGACAACCTATTTAAACCAATACCTTCAATGAGGTCTGGGCTGTTCAAGGTCTCATAATTTATGAACTTAATGTGGGGTTGTGTATAGAATGACTGGGAACATCCAAGTCCAAACAGAAGGCTTGATATCCTGAACCATGTGTTTATTTTAATCTAGCATACTTGGATAGCAACCCTTCTCCTCATTGCACCCAGGGTGGTTATGATGGTTTTGCAGAAGGTTAATTTACCACCAAAATTGGCTCTTGAAAGTAAGATCTTTAAAAAAAAAGGCCAAGTAATGGCCGATTTTACTAATAGAGTTCAGGGGGAAACAAGATTATAAACAATTCCTGCAAAGCCATGTGATCTTCAGCAGCACGAAAGGCACATGGCAAGTATTTCACGGCCGACCTGCAACGATCGTGAAAGCTCTTCCAACTGTTTCGAGTTTACATCAATCTTGGCAAAGCCAGTGATTTATCCTGGGGAATATCATACTTCATACTGTAATACGACAATGAAACAATAAAGAATGAAGTTCTAGGTTCATAGAAGCCTCTAAAGCCCTTATTCCAATTTATAGGTAAATATGTGTGGAGTTTCTGGGTGGCTGGAATTACCCTTTAAGACCAGCATCTCTGCAAAGGTTTAGTCCTATTAGGAGTTTAACCCTTCGGAATTGGGAGTTACAGTGCGAACACAGAGTTCCCGTGCAGAATTCCACATGGTATCCCTTTTCTGAGGAGTTCAGCGGACACATCTACCACCTGCTTTAAGCTGGTGTTAAATTTGAGCAGGGTCTTCTGTGTGTGGCAGGAGTAGGGAGAGTGGAGGAGGAAAGAGGAAGATTATTTCTGGCAGGAGGAGCATTGATACCCCCTTCTTGCAAAAAAAACACATCAGGGTGGAGCAGTGGACGTGCCTGGCTACTGTAGCAACCAAATCCCCGTGCGATTTTACCGTCCGGAATTACCAGTCAATAAAGTAGTGTCCAGTGTTCCCGGGAAATCTGGGTGCAGAACACTGGACCAGTAGTGATGAGGCGGAGCTGAATCCATAAGGGAATTTGGCGCTGCCTGACTCCTAATCAAAGCCTATGTGCAGGGCCACTGGAATTATGCAGTTCTGTGGCTGTGGTGTTTTCCGCATAAGTATGGATTTGCTGGCCCATCACAAAAGTCGACTAGTCATATTTCAGTTGCTTATTGCTGCATTTGGCTATTAAAAAGGTACTAATGAGGTGAATTCATTGCCCAGAGAATGTTACCATGAGTAAAAATGACAAAATAATGAAGTAATGCCGTCAATAAATGTGCTGCATAATTTGCCATTTCTTGCTGCATAATTTAGTCAACCCGGACGCATAATTTGGTCCTCCCCTGCTGCATAATTCCAGTGGCCCTGCATGTGTAATGCATACCACCTTGAATGCAATACCATTACCTACAGGTAGCCAAAGTCACAACAGGACAGAGGGTATACAACAATGCATTTGGCTTCTCAGTCCAAGTATGCAGACGCGATTTTAATCCTTTTTTGTTGATAAATAGGGCTGGACTACATCTAAAGAAGACGACTATTTTAAAGGAGTAAGCGTGAAACATTACCAACCTCGTCCGTCTTCCTCGTCACAGTCACCAAGGAGCACCCCGTGTTCCAGACACAGCATTTACCCATAAATTAAAAGGTCCTCACCCAATATGGCTGCCTGACAGGAAGTACCTGTCAGCTGGCCTATAAGGGTGGGACCAACACAGGAAACATCCTGTGTTTTTTTTTTCTCTGTGTTCCTGCAGAGCACCCATCATCTGAACGAGGACGGTATTCATTTTTCCGGTCTCGGTAATGTATGTTTTTTGTATTCCGGGGTCTGATCTAGCGTCCCCGTTTTTTCTGAGACCGTCGCTCTGCCGGTGCTGTCAGGTTCTCCTTATGTGATGCCTTTTCAGACTGTGTTTTTTCAGGGGCGGCGGTTTTGCTTGGCGCCGCTCCCGCGCTGAGCGATGGGAGCGTCTGCCTGTCACTTTGTGCCCTGCAAGAGTGTTTCCTTGTTTGAATGCACCGCCGCTCCCGCGTTGGGCGTTTGGTGTGCGTCGGTGCTGGGTTGTGATATTTTTCACCGCTCCTGCGCTTGGCGTTAAGGAACGGTTGCAGGCAAAGCCTCTAACAGGACGAGGGTTCGAATCCTGTTTATGCTTTAAGTGCCGCCGTACCTTGTGGATCTTGGGCTTGCTTGGGGTCCTATCCCTTCGTGTTGGCCACGTTTGCTCCCTTCATGTGGATGGGGCTGGGATTTCTATTCCAGGTCACAGGTTCCTGTAGTACGCTTCTGATCCCAGGATTGCTGCTGCATGTTCTTCTGACGTTGCAGTTCCTGTTCATCGGATCTTCTCGCTCCCGCGCTGGGCGTCTGGTGGTACTGGCTTGGTGGCGTTTTCCGCTCCTTCTCTTGCACGAATTTCCAGCCTCTTGTGGGTGGGTATTCGTGCCCTTGGCCCGTTTACGGTTTTTTTTTTTGCAGCTTGTATGTTGCGTGCCCCATTTCACGTCCCGCCACTGGCGGCTCTGCTACTTGGGGCAGGGGCGGAGCATTGGGAACTTCGACTCTTGTGCCGTGTTCCTGTGGTGATTGGCTCCTTGCCCTCCTACGAGTTCTGCCCTGTCCCTATGGGGTATGGCTCGCATTCTTGGCATTGCATGCCATTGCCGGTTTGTCTGCCGAGTGGCTCCCTTGGTTTGGTAGCCTTGTGGCTAGGACGGTCGTCCTCTACGCTGGGGAACCCGGTTCAAATCTCGGTGGGTCGCCCGACATCCTGTGATTCTGTGCAATTCACTTTTACTGCATTTGGGTCTGCCTGAATGCGTATGTTTCATGCAAGGCTTTGTTATTGACTGTATGTGGCTCTGGGTTGTCTCCTTGTCTCCTGCCACTGTATCCCTATGTGGTGAAGGTTCGTATGCTCACCAGCTTTTGTGCCTTGCTTTTCTCATGTGTCTTTGTGCGGCGCGCGTTCCCCAGACGGGATGTCTTTGCACTCCATGTACGCTGTTTGCTGTGTCCTACGGTCACGGTGTCTTACACCTATGGTCACTGCTTGTGAGTCTCTGTCCGGTCCATCCTGCTCTGGGTGTCCACTACTTCTCCTTGTGTCACTGTGGACTGGTGGTTATGGTCTCTGACTCTTCCCCTTTGGCTTTGTGTTTTTTGTACCAGGAGCTTTGGCTCAATGGTAAGTCCACTGGTGGCACGGGATCCCAAGGGACAAGGGTTTGTATCCCGCTATGCTGTCATGGTGTCCTAGGAATGGTACACTTCACACGCTACTTTATGCTGACCACCCTGTATGCTCCTGATCTCGTCTGATCTCAGAAGTTAAGCATAATGCATCCCCTGTTGAGGCCTGTGTTCGACCTCTTTGTCACAGGTTCTAATCCCAGCGGGTCCACTCAGCCTTTCATCCGTCTGGGGTTGGTAATTCGTACCATTGAGTTGGATAGCAATGTGCGTCTGTTATTCAGCGCCTTGAGACCCTCCGGTGATTCGTGCGCTTTACAAATGTTCATGTTATTGCATGGGTTTGGATTGCTTCGCTCGGTGGGGGCGTGTCCTCTATTGTGCCCTTTGCCCTGCTGTCGTGTGCCGGGCTTGTTGGGGTGCGTTGGTCTGGTTGTTCCGATGCGCTCGCTGTGCCTTCTGGTGTGTTCTTGGGGGGCGACTGCCTCAGTAGCGCCTCTGCTGCCTCCTTTATGGGGTCGGTGCTCGTTGGTTCGTCTTGTGCCTCTGGTGGCGCAAACTCCTCATGGCGTGCCTTGGGTCTTCCCCCGTCTTGTGCGGGGATTCCTCCCAGCCCTTCGGGAGTGGGGTCGTGGCCGTGCCACCCCTTCTCTGCCGTCTCCCGGCGTCTACCGGCTGGTGCTCACCTTCCCCATGCCTCTGCCATCTCCTGCATCTCTCAAGATGGGTGGCCGGATTGTTTTTCGCGGGGTCTCCGGTTCCTGGGTCCTTCGCCTGGTGGTTGTGGGTTCCCGGGCCGGCGTTGGGTCTGGGTTGCTGCACTCAGTTGTTCCCGCTGGGGTCTCTGCCCTCTCTTGGGTCTCTTGACCGTGTACTCCTTTCTACGGACGCGTTGGTGTGTTGCAGTGGTTCCTGCCCCTGGTTTCCTCTGGCTCCTTGGCCCTTTAGTGTCCCCTGCCATACGGACCTGTGACCGCCTGCTCTCATCGGATATCTGCATGGTCGGGCCTGGCTTGTGCCTGGATGTGTGCCCGCCAGGATATGCCTGGTGCTGTGGGCTACCTGTGCTTCCTCTCTTTCAGAGGTGTTGCGGTTCTTGCCCTGGGTCAGCGCCTCCTTTTTGTGGCCTCCCCTTTGGGTCGCCCTCTGTCCCTCGGGTGTTTCCTTCGGCCTTGGCTCCCCTGGGGGGTCTAATTCATGCTCCTGGGGTGTTTTGTTCTCCGAGGGGCTTTCGCTCATTGTTGTGTCTTGTGTCTCTGGTGGCATCGGCTCTCGCGGGCCACAGGTTCGGCTCCTGCCTATGCTACATCCTTCCCTGTCGACTGGTTGATTCTTCCTCCGTCTTCCTTTGTCCTGGTGGTTGTGGCATTGATGTGGCTTGGCCTGGTGTTCTTGGGTTCCTTGTGATGTCATCGAAACCCATCTACATCCTTTCACATGTACTTCTGTTCTTTCGGATCAGGGTTCTTGGTTCCCCGCGAATCGCTGGGTGTCCTCGTCTTGGGTGGTGCAGGCTGCTGTTTTCGCTGCTCCCGTGCACTTTGCCCGTCTCCTGATGATGTGTGGGGTTCAGGTCCGTCTTGCCTTCTTGTGGCCTGTGCCTACTTCGCCTTTTTGGGGGCGCTCACTCTCCTCTTTTGGTCCGGCGTGGTTGGGTCTTGTGCGGATGTGTCTCCTCAGACTTCTGGCGCTCTGCCGGTTGGCGTTGGGGGTTTGGAGTTCCAGTCCTTCCTCCGCAGTTTTGTATTCATTTCTGGTGTTTCCCTGGTTTGTAATTCCCGGTCAAGAGTTATGGCACTGTTTCGACCAAGGAGCTGTTGCTCATTGGTACGTCTTGTCTCTGGTGACACTGGCTCCCACGGCGCTTGGGTTCCAAACCTGCCACTGCTTTCATGGTTTCACATTGTGGTTCGTGTTCTTCCCAGTGTCTTCGGACGTGCTGTACCCTTGGGGTCTGCGGCCGTCACTGGCGGTTTTGTTCTTCGCGGGTTTCTCCCTGTGTGAGGGTTCTGTGCTTGTGTTCCTTCGGAGCAGTTTGTGCTTCTCGGTCTCCTCTCCGCTGCCGGTGGTCTGCCCTTTCAGCTATCCGGGGGTCCTCTCTCGTCTCTCTTGAGTCCTTGGCTTCTTGCCTTCTGCGCAGTTTGTTTTTCCTGCTACAGCCTGTATGCTTTGCCTGTTCCCCCCTGGGGATCTTCCTTTGGGCCTTCTTGCTTTGCATTCTGGTCCTTCTGTTTGGGCGACGTTGTGGGTGCTTGACGTTGCTTGTCATCCTCTTCTTGTTTTTCTTCCCTGCCTACCTGGTCCTTCATCCTGACCGGGCCTTCTTCCCCTATTGTCCTCGGCTGCCCCTCTTCGGGGTTGGGATGAGGCTTCGTTCTCTGGTTGCCTTGGGCTCTGGTGATCTGCCTTGGCGCTCAGCCTCCCTTCGCCTGGTGGACTTTTTCTTTGTCTCCTTGGGGTTGCCCGGCGGGGCCGTCGCCCTGCGAGGGCCTTTTCCCGTTGGATTCGGTCCGCTTCTCTTTGGCCTTCCCGCTTCTGGGGTCTCTCTTCCCCCCATCATTCATGGTCGTTCCGCCCGGTGTGTCTTCCTCCTGGGCTTCTTCATGGGGCCTCCTTGTTGGTACTTTGTGCTTCGGCGTCTTGGTCCTCCCCTCGTGCCTTCTTCTCCCCTTCCTTGCGGATGGGTGTGGTTCTTCTGGGGATTTTTTTGGCTCCGCCATACATGCACCTGTTCACTGGTTGTGTGCTTGTCTGCATTGTATGTCTGTTTCTTTGTTCGTCCGGCGCTTGGGTATACGCTCCTTGGTGACTGTGACGAGGAAGACGGACGAGGTTGGTAATGACTCGGTTACTTACCGGTAATGTTCATTACTCCGAGTCATAGTCTTCCTCGTCACAGTCATGTTCCCTCCCACCCGCCCTTGGTGGTGGGGGGGACGTACAAAGAATCTGTCTTTTCTTTACTTTCTGCTTTTATATTTCAGGATGTTTCCTGTGTTGGTCCCACCCTTATAGGCCAGGTGACAGGTACTTCCTGTCAGGCAGCCATATTGGGTGAGGACCTTTTAATTTATGGGTAAATGCTGTGTCTGGAACACGGGGTGCTCCTTGGTGACTGTGACGAGGAAGACTATGACTCGGAGTAATGAACATTACCGGTAAGTAACCGAGTCAATTTTGGCCAAGGTCACAATGACTGCATTGATAAGTGGCAAGAACAAAGCGCAGTCTACAGACAGTTTTCCAATTAAAATGTCCTGGGCGATCAAAATTGTTAAATTCTATACTTCGCTACTTCACAATTTTTTTTTTTTTACTTGTCCAGCTTCACAATTTGCAAAGCTGTTATAGTTTTTTTTTCTTAAACAGCAAAAAAAAACATAACATAGTAGCAAAAAAAAAAAAAGGACTGGACTGCAGCAGAAACCTTTCTGGACAGGACATCGAGCAAGCAGATGTCACAATTCGCCCCTTGCATGTGGTATTTACCAATGTTGGACTAATCTCCCTGATCTTGCACTATATCCCTGCACCAGCTTTCAGTCTCTTGGACAATATTCAGAACTTGCCATTCCTTATAGGTCCATGACCGACATTGTAATTGCCAAAATATGTTTTCTCCCAAACACTACAGTGCTCAGAAATCCCGCCCTTGTATCATATCTCAATACTGAGTCTCACCTTCTTGGAAAACATTCAGGACTTGACTTGCATTACTAATATATGTCTGGTTTTGTGGCAGTCTGTATGCTTTCCCTGCCAAATACTGCATTTCCTAGAATCCACTACTTGCTCCTTTAGTTCCACCCTTGCAGGCCAATAAGGATTGTTGGGATCAGCACACCTATAGCTGGCAAGTGCTTGTTTGATCACACCCGAGGCTAAAAACCTGGCTATTCTGCAATTAAGTGTTCCCTATGTACAAGTGTGGAGTTACCGGACAGTGCCGGGACACTCTACGGAGTAGCAGTGCGCTTTACAAATGATGTTTCATTCATTCATTCATGTGACCATTATTGAGCGCTTTGTAAGCCTCTGTTGGATTCAGGCCAGTGTCGGTCATTGATGTAATGTCCCTGTCTGGCTGACCTGTTAACAGGGTTTACCAATTCCTGTGCTTTAAGATCTCCTTGTTCCTGTAGTTTCTTTTTTAATCAGTGCATCATTGTTGCTAGAACTAGCAGTCTCACAGTGCACCCTGGTGTCGTAAACTGGGACTGCTTTACTGAGTGCCCTATTCTCCAGAGCAAGCACTGCTCAGCAGCTTTTTGAGCTTCCACTAATTCATTGGAAACCTATTTCTTGATCTTGTAGTACTTTTAGTTCTCTTCACTCGTCTTGCTTTCATTTCCCTGCCTCCTTGGTTTCCAGTGTGCTGCCTTCCTATCCCAGCTAGTTCTGGGTTCCCTGGTATATTATCTTAGTTTCTTCTGCATCTTTCCTTCTTTCCTGATGAGCACAATTCCTTTCTAGTTCCTGGTCTATCCTTGTAGTGTATTAAGTCTCCCACCTTTGATGTTTCTGCCATGTGTGTTCCTGTGTGATTGCTACGATTCATTGGCACAGCTGGCAACCTTGGTGGGGTTTCTCGCCCACTCTGAGTATTGTCCTTATTTTACCCTTGATAAGAAACCAAAGTTATAAACTCCACAGGCCCTGACCTTGCATGTTTGTCCAATAAGTGACTACTTTATGGGCAGTGTCTGTAACAGTAACTGTGGGTGAGAAATCTACTGAGCTTCAGTATTACAGTTTGGCGTTCCCAAGTGATTCCCCCCACACCCTCTTTAGCAGGGCTTTAAGTGGGCTGGGTCTCACCGGTGCTGAGCACCGGCAGTTTTTAGGTCGAGCCTCGAGTAGCGCGCAAGCGCTGCTCTGGCAAGACTTTATGTTAGGGGGTTTCGAAAGCTGACCAGACGCTCGTGCGTCATGGCCTTTTTCCTGCGGTTACGCGCGCGGCAGACATGCGTTTCCAATTATCGTGCCCACACGCGGGCGCGATAATTGGAAACACATGCTGGCCGTGCGGGGAAAAGGCCATGACGCACGAGCGTCTGGTCAGCTCAGCAGGCTGCCGCGCTCGCTCGCCCCCGCTCCTCTCTTGTTTCTTGTGGCCCTGTCCTGACTTTCCCTAGCGTTGGACGCACTCTCAAGGATCCTTGTACTCGCAGTAGCGTTTGCATTTGAAACGCTTATTGCTCTATTTACTTCACTTAACCCCGTCCCCTTAGCGCTGTTATTTGTTACGTAGCGCTTTCCTCCAAGACTCGCTTGGCCCCTCCTAGCTGACTCCCCCCCCCCCGTGTGCCTGATGCTTTATGTAACTAACGCGCGGCCGCGTTCTGTTGTCTGTACTTCGCGGTCGCGTTCTTGACTGCATTCTAGACGTCCTTTTTTTTTTTTATTACATTGTATCTCTATATACGCCCGGAGAGCGTTTCAATCTCTTCTTGCTTTGGTTCTGCTCATACGCGCGGTGCGCGTTTGAATTGCCTGGGCTAGAGAAACCATTCAGCCCTTGATAGTCTTTTCCCCTCCAATTGTTTTTGGACATTTGATGCAGCGATGATTCCCTGAGTTGTGTACAGAAATTTTACCTCCTTTGTTGGATCTTGACCACGACTGCTGTTGCAAGTAAAGGAGTATTTACCCGCATTTCCTATAAGCAGTTTGGATCCCCTACAACTCCCAAAGAGATGTCCAGCTGAGCTGGTAGGTGATTACTTTGTTTTTGCGGAACAGGCATTGGGGGGGGGGAGGGGGGGAGTAATACCTTCTCATTGTTGCCATCTGAGGGAGGGGTAGTTTTTCATAGTTTGTTTGTTTTTTCTTTCTTTAGATATTCCACACTTCTTGCCTCCTGTTTTATCCTGACTCTGTGGAAACGGCTGGGGGAATTTAGAAGTGGTCGCTTCTTTGAGTTTATTCCCCACATCTCCTTGGAACAGTTCTCTTGTATGGTTGTTCTAGTATCACCATCTTGGTGCTGTCTTGGGGAGTGTGGGGGAATTCATCTTCGTTCCTGTGGATTGAGCCTTGTACCAGGTTACTGGCAACGGCAACACTCCCTCCCTACACCTCCACTCCCCCCACTGCCCCCTTCCTTGTTCTAAAAGTCCTCGTTCTTAGGTATATAAGTATTTAGAATTATAAATGGGTAAGTGTTTTTTTTTTCGCCAAGGGGTTCTGAGTGACATGAAATTAGCAATAAGATCGATGCTTGAGTTGTCTATGATGTCACTTAGAAGCCCTTGGTGAAAACATCCCTATTATTAACTGTACCCCTTATACAATGTTACGTTTTGTCTGCCCTCCAAAATCATATGCCCCCGCTTGCAATAGTTACAATAGCTACACAGGAGTAGAAGCATTATTGGGAAGGCATACAGAACATGAAGTTCCTGCTTCAGCCCCCTCCCCTACCATACTCCCACCATCTCTCCTCTTTCCCACTCAAAATGTTTAAAATATACCTGGCCTCTTTCCTGCCTCCCACACCATCCTCTGCAATAACTCTCCCCTCTCCCTCCAAAACATGAAAACAATGCCTGGCTTCCTGTCACTCACCCCACCACCCTCTGCATATACGCTTCCCCCGCCAGATAAAAAAAAAAAAACACCTTATCTCTTGCCACCCACTTTGACCACCATCTGCGCCTTACCTCCTTCTCCCTGCCCAAAGCCATGCTCCCTGCTCTCACTGAGAGCAGAGAGCCAGTGCAGCACCGACAGCGTCTCTGTAAGAGCTACTCATCAGCGCAGCATATTTTTCTCTGTCAGTGCGGGTCAGCAGTCACTGCGTGGACAGAGATTGCTATGGTTTGCACATGCAGTCTAGCATCTGCATTCTTCTGCCTGCCTCGGGCAGTGGAGACCCCAACTGCTCCTGCGCCACTGACAGGTGCAGCTCTGGGGGGGGCGTATTTGGGGTGTTACACCCCCCGAAAAAATGTATTCTGTAGTAAAACGTTGGGTACAAGTGCTTTCAGTCGGGTAATGTGAAGTGTCTGTGGGATTTCACCAGTGATTTTTACATGCCCACACTGACAAAAACACTCACTCTATCTGGTCTATGTTTTGAAGCCCATAAATGTTTTTGATAAGCTTGAAAAACATTGCGTTTAAAGTACCCCTAACAATCCTCTCTTTCCACTGCCCCTTAAGCCCCCCTCATGTCCTGCTTCTCATATAATGTGTTTTAATAAGATGTACCAGCGTGATTGTTGGAAAATCCGAAGCTTACACCCCCCCCCCCCCAAGCGTACTGACCAAGCTACACCGCTGACCACTGCACCCCTTCACTTGGGTCTCTGCAGACCCGGACGTGGCAGGGAAGTCAGTGGTAGCAAACACTTGCTCTGGTGAAGCTACAGGGTTAAAGCAATGAATAACCAAATTTCAAACCCGATTATTCACAAGTATTTTCTCTTCTTTTTACTAAAGACAGCCAAACAATGTAATCCAGTACTTGTTTTGCTATGTTATAAATTTTATAGAGCGCGCAGCTGCCCCAGCATAGGGGCGTCCCAGCGCTAAAATGCAACAATCATAGGCAGACCAGAGGACGCACAGAGAGACCAATTATGCAGGAAAAAGATAGGTTTTTATGGCTTTACGGAATAGCGCGTAGTTTTGGATACTTCTAATACTCACAGGGAGGGAGTTCCAAAGCTTCGTAGCAAGAGCACGAAAGGCAGTATGTGAACAAACTTCACATACTGTTTTCAAAAAACATTCCCCTGTTTGTCAAAGTACCTTTTTAAGCTAACTGAGCCAAAATCAACATGTGACATAAAAAATACATAACGGGTAACCTTTGTAATATAGTTCTGTATTGCCATCTCTGGGTTCTAGTCACATTTACAAACCAATTGACCCACAGCCTCGTGGTTTATGAAGTCGCTAGAACGGACGTTCAAGCTTTGGAAAAAAATGTCCCTGTGGTCAGACTATAAGTGTCTGACCACACAGGAGTGGTAGGAGGTAGCCACAAGCATCAAAAACTCGATTAACAGATCATGAAAAAACGTAAAAATGGTGTGATTTGCGATTCAAAACGCAATTGCGAGAGCTGACCGTTTCACTAGTGAATCCGTCCTGCGTTTTGTAAATAATTACCATCTGGATTAGATTCGCAATTTTCACAAAGGGTTAAAAAAACAAGCATTTGCAATGCAATAGGTCTCGCATTCACACGAGTTTAAGTTATTGCATTGTAAATGGCAATGCCTTTTTTATTTGTGATTTAAAAACCAAAACATAATTCAAAGGCATTGTCATTTACAATGCCAATAGCTCAAACTCGCGTAAATGCGAGACCTATTGCATTGCAAATGCTTGTTTAAAGGGGGCCTCGAAACAGGTCTCTATCGGGCTCTGTTTTGTGCCCTGGCACAGGCAGTCCGTTCTTTTTCTGGACTGCAGTGACAGCAGGCACAACGATGTGGGCATGCTCACACTGCTCACTTCTCACTAATGGAGAAGTTGCGGCATGACGTCATGCCAGGTGAGCGTTGTAGGGGAAGGGAAATCCTTTAAAGAGTCATTTTCTCTCTGGATTTCCCTTCTCTTTTTGAGACTCGGGAGCAGCAAAATTAACGTGGTGTCACCAGGGCTTTAAGTGGAAGCTTTTTCAATAGCATACAAGCCATAGTTGCTGCTTATTTATCTTATGCAACTAACAACCATTGGCACAGCCAATAATCCTGACTTCTTGTAGGTATGATGTTACTTGTTGTATCATATATCTGGACGCAATGACAGAAACAGCGAAATACAAGTCGGGGGGCACACTATGCTAAGCACAGATTTTTAGCTTATGTGTTTTTAAGCCACGCCCTTAATTTCATAGGCCACGCCCCTTTGAGAGACCCCCCCGTTTTTCCATCCCACTTAAAGCCCTGCTCTTTAGTACTAAAGTTATCTGTATATCGCGCACACCCTGGATATTAGCCGTTCAGAACGGTGAATTGCCTCTTCGGCACCTATTATTTATGAGCTTTGCCTTTCTTGGTTGCATTCTGCAGGGTTTCCTTCCGGCGTCCCTCTTCTCCTCTGACTGACCGTGTGATCTTGGGCAGCTGTGACCAACACACTTTTTTTCTCATCTCCCTTTCCAAAAGTCCAAGACCGATGCTCACCATCTAATTGACATGGGGGGAGTGCCACACTGTAGCTCTCATTCCCTGGCAGATAGAAGTCCGAGGGCAAGTTCTTACTACAGCTTGTAAAGGAGCACTGGCTTTGGTGTTTCCCCACTGTCACTTTCTGGTACTCCTGAGTGACAGCAGGGAAACTCAGCTCCCTGCAGTCTGATGTCCCACAATTGCTAAATTTCCCGACATAGCAGGCATAGTGTTTCAAGTTCCAAACCTAAAAACGTTATTACCTTCCTAGTCAAAGCTGTCTCACGTTTGTGATTTGGATGTGGCAAAAAATGTATATCAGACGTAGCAAACAACATAAATATTTGTTAAAGAGGGTTGGGTTCTTCGAACAAATTAACAAAAAAAGAAATTCCTGTACAAAGTTCAGATGAAGTGATGTCATGGTAGTGTTTCAAAAATCTAAAAATCACTCAGAACTGCCGGAGGTGATGGCCTGCACCACCATAGCTCCCTCCAAAGTACTTTTCATGAGCTCCCAAATAACCCCTTCAATGAAATCTCTCGTGACATCACATCTCATATAATAAATGACATCACTAAAGGCACTTTATGCCCTAAGCTTCACTTGGGTCTACCTTTGGGCCATACCCAGCTGGATCTCGGCCTAGAGACTGCTTTTTCGGATGTGTTGAGTGGGAAGGGGCGTTTAGCAACTTTCAACTTCACCCAGCATCAGCGAGATACAACGGCT
This sequence comes from Calotriton arnoldi, assembly GCA_963921515.1. Classification (NCBI taxonomy): domain Eukaryota; kingdom Metazoa; phylum Chordata; class Amphibia; order Caudata; family Salamandridae; genus Calotriton; species Calotriton arnoldi. Next base: position 1,200,046 of record CAWUFW010000669.1, read on the forward strand.
GACCGCAATCCAGGCCATGTTGAGAGAGGCCCCTCTAGACGTCACCGTGCACTGAAGCTTCCCTAATCCAAGAACTCACTAGATCAGGGTGTAAACCCTGAAATCAGACCCTGCACTCAAAATATCCTTGCACAAGACTTCCCAGTGTGCTCTGGATGCTGGGCCTGAGTTGTGACAAAGCTCCTCACTCAGCACTGCTTTCTTCGGCATCCACTGGGTCTGACCTTTGTTCTTGCTCTGTGGATACTCAGCACATGTTCTGACTTTCAGTGGGGCCCTGATCTCAATATCCCACCACCCATACCTGCTTCTATGATGTAATTATGTCACTAATGATGTGTCATGGGACATCATGTGTGAGGTTATGAGCACTGCACTGGTGCAACTTTTAGAGTTTTCTTAGCTTTGGGATCATAGCAATGATGTCCCTTCAACTGAAGGGTAGTCGACTATCAGACACTGTTGTGATCTGAGCACAGTATCATAATTTCCCATTTTGGAGTTTAGTTGTAGTATACTCTGGCTCCTAGCGTTCGGCCTTCATTGCCTTCAGATTCTGTAGTGCCTGTTCTTTGGCCAAGTCCTATATGCTCTCGGTGCGAGGGCTGGCTTTTGGACAGGTGAAGGGGCACGAAATACACTGCACACGGGGACATAAACAGTAGGGTACATGAAAATCCCAAGTGCCCACAGACAGTACAAGGGTCGCAAAGTACCCACCAGGAAACGCCGTTCTCTCCACCAACGAGATTTATTTTAGAAATGATAATTCACGAACCTAAATTCAACAAGGACTGGCTAACCTAACTTTCAGACTATACATCAAGTTAACCTCCAAAACAGACAAACTTTTTAAACAGAGCTAGAATTGAAAGAATGATCTAGTCTGCGTAAAGCTATATCTTAACACCATTTTTTTGGTAATTTTATATAGCGCGAACTGGACCCGAAGGTATTGGCGCACTTTACATGAGCACCAGCTACATTACACAAGGACTGAACTGAAGGACACGTTTATTTTTGTTTGGCACCGGTAGATTAGCTGATTTGTCCAGAATCTCAGGATGTTGAGACAACGCAGAGGCTCGAACCTGGTTCCCCAGCTTCAAGGTCGGCAGCTCTGGCGGTTACGCCACATCCACGTATGCTGTAGTTCCATCCAGCAGTATTTGCTGTAAAGGAGCGCAACAACTCATATGACCCTTAAGCTCTGAAACTCAACTTTTTAATGAACGCTCTAAATGTGAGCCTCTCTGACCGCTATGCATGAAATTTGACCCCAAGATCCATAGCGGATGTGGACGACGTCACTGCAAAATTCTGTGTATATTCGTGAAACTGTCATCAACAATCCAAGTATTCCAGTTCCTATCGACTACCTTTGCCAAAAATAATCATTAGCACAGACACTTTAACATATTTCACAAATAGAGGCTGATGTAGTGGCCTGGGTGAAGGGCACTAGGACCCTGCACCGGACCACCAGGCAGGAAGGGAACTGGACACCAGTTCCGGTCAAGGGTGGGACGGGCACACTACAAGACGAGGGGAACGAGGCAGGACGTGCATGTGGGCACGGGCGATAACAATTACAATAAAGGAAACAACTGCACCCTTACCTGCCTCCTGCGTGATCCTTTGGGTGGGGGCAAGCACGGAGATCACGACAGCTGCAAAGCTTGCGCTGCCATTAATATCTGAGATTTAAAGCACCTGTTGCACGATAGTCGTTCACACAAGCTATGAGGACCTGCACTGCCACCCAGTGGAAAAATGGTAAAAGGCAGCCATCTATTAGAACTGTTCAACTCCGATAAGATTTTTAAAAAAAAGCGTGCTATGCAACCTGGATCTAATCTTAGTTACAGAGCACTCAATACACTTTTAGCGCAACCTAAGGGTAACAGGGCTAACCACAAGCACTTCACAGAGCACTCATAGGTCTTTTAGAGACTAAATGATCACCGTTAGGGTCCGGCTCGCCACAGGGGATCTCGAGAGGGGCTATAGACAGACAGTGTTAATAAACCCTAGCCCAGCAAGAGCAGTGCTTAACTTTGTGGATGGCTGCAGGTGGCAGGCACAGCACTCCATTTTGGGGCCCAGGTTTTATTTTTTATCATCAGACTTTGACCTTCAGCAGGAATGAGAAAGGCATTAAAAGGAGGCAGAATGAGCGAGAGAAAGATAGGAACAAGCACTGGCAAAGGCTATAGGTCTCGCCTATGCAAGAGCTATTAGCTTTGCCAATGTGTTTTAGCCATGGCGTACACCAGCATGGCTAAAAGTAAGTGGCGTAGAGGGGAGTGGTGTGGAGAGGCGAGAGTAGAGTGTTGTAGAGTTGAATGGATTGTCGTAGAGTGTCCTAAAGCAGAGTGAGAGTGTCGTAGAGTGGAGTGGCATCTAAATCCGTATTTGTAAAGCGCGAACTACTCACCCTTAGGGGTCTCAAGGCGCTGGGGGCCGTCGTGGAAATTAAGTGAGCTATTGCCCAGAGTCACACGGTGCTGAGCTGAGCTGCCGCCGGAGCAGGGGATCGAACCGTGAACCCTGTGCTCCGAAGTCAGCTGCCCTGGCCGCTGCACCACACCTCTCCACTTCGCTGCCCCGCCGGTGCACACGACTGGGCGTGCATGGACTGGTGTAGAGTAGAGTGAAGTAGTATGTCAAAGAGTAGAATGGATGAGAGCGTTGTAGAGTGGAGTGGCATAAGGTGGGGGCAGTGTTGTAGAGTGGAGAGTTGTGGAGAGATGAGGTGCGGAGTGGCGTAAAGTGGTGTGCCATAGAGTGGAGTAGCATGGAATGGCGTAGATTGGAGGAGTGTGTTGTAGAGGGGAGTGGCATTGAGTGGAGTAAAGTTTCAGAGTGGATTGGAGTGGTGTAGAGTAAAGAAGAGTAGAGTGGAGTGGCATAGTGTAAAGTGAAGTAAAGTGTCAGTGTATTGGCGTAGAGTGGAATAAAGTTGCGTTGAGTGTTGTAGAGTAGGATGGCATAGTGTGTAGAATGGCGTAGAGTGGCCTATAGTGAAAAGGCATAGAGTGGAGTAGCGTAGAGTGGTGTGCAGGGGCGTAGAAAGAAGTAGAGTGTCGTAGAGTGGTGTGGCACAGAGTAGAGCATTGTAGAGTGGAGTAGCACAGATAGGTGTGGAGTAGAGTGTCGTGGAGGGGCATAGAGTGTTGTAGAGTGGAGTGGATGGGTGTAGAGTGAAGTAAAGTGACATGGAGTGGCATAGAGGAAATTGTGTAGTCTTGTTGAGTGGCGTAGAGTGGAGTAAAGTGTTGTGGAGTGCCCTAGAGTGGAGTGGTATAGAGTAGAATGGAACAGTATATCAAAGAGTAAAATAGAGTCAAGTGCTGTAGAGTGGAGTGGCATAAGGAGGAGTGGAGTGTCGTAGAGTGGAGTGTTGTGGTTTCCCAGCTTCAAGGTGAGCAGCTCCTGGCCATTACGCCACATCCATGTTTGCTGTAGTCTCCTTCAGCAGCAGTATTTGTATTAAAGGAGCGCAAAAACTTCTGGAAGCCTTAATCTCTGAAACTCTTCTTTTCAATAAACGCTCTAAATTTTATCTTCTCTGACCAATATGCGTGAAATTTGACCCCAAGATCCATAGCGGATGTAGACGACGTCATCGCAAAATTCAGTGTATATTCGTCAAACTGTCATTAACAATTCAGGTGTTCCAGTTCCTATACACTACATTTGCCAAAAATAATCATTACCACAGACACTTTAACATATATCACAAATAGAGGCTGCAAAGCCTGCGCTGCCAATAATATCTGAGATTTAAAGCACCTGTTACTCATTAAACGATAGTCGTTCACACAAGTTAAGAGGACCTGCACTGCCACCTAGTGGAACAAATGGAAAAATGCCGCCATCTATATAGAATATAGAACTGTTCAACTTCGATGAGATAAAACGTGCCCTGCCACCACGCGCTAACCTTAGTCCACTTTTGGAGCAACCCAAGGCTAACAGGGTTAACCATAAACACTTCACAAAGCACTCATAAGTCTTCTAGAGACTAAATGATCATCGGTAGGGTGTACGTCCCTCCCACCCCCACAGAAGATCTCGAGAAGGGCCATAGACAGTGTTAATAAACACCCGCCCACCACGAGCAGTGCTTTATTAATGAAGATGGCTGCAGGTGGTAGATACAGCACTCCCTTTTGGGGCCCAGGTTTTATTTCTTATCAGATTTTGACCTTCAGCAGGAATGAGAAAGGCATTAAAGGAAGGGAGAATTAGCGAGAGAAAGATAGGAACAAGCAGTGGCAAAGCCTATAGGTCTCGCCTATGCAAGAGGTGGCTTTGCCAATGCGTTTCAGCAATGTTGTACACCAGCATGGCTATTGTTCAGCATGGCTAAAAAGTGTCGGGGAGTGGAGTGTCGTAGAGTGAAGAGGCAAAATGTAGAGTGCCCTAAAGTTGAATGGATTGTTGTGTTGAGGAGAAGAGAGTCCTGAAGTGGAGTGACAGAGTGTTGTGGAGTGGCATAGAGTGGAGTGGCATAGAGTGGCGTACAGTGGAGTGGTGTAGAGTGGAGTAATATGTCAAAGAGTAGAATGGAGTCGAGTGTTGCAGAGTAGAGTGGAGTAGCATAAGGTGGAGTGGAGTGTCGTGGAGTGGCATAAAGTGGAGTGGTGTGGCGTTAAGTGGTGTGCCATAGAGTGGAGTGGCATGGCGTAGAGTGGAATGGAGTGGTGTAGACTGGAGTTACTTAGAGTGGAGTAGAGTGTTGTAGAGGGGAGTGGCCTAGAGTGGAGTAAAGTTTCAGAGTGGATTAGAGTGGAATGGCGTAGAGTGAAGCAGTGTAGAGTGGAGTGACAGTGTAAAGCGGAGCAAAGTGTCAGTGTGTATTGGCATAGAGTGGAATAAAGTGGCGTGGAGTGGCGTAGAGTAGGATGGCATACAGTGTAGAGTGGAGTGTTGTAGAGTAGTGTGGCCTATAGTAAAGTGGCATAGAGTGGAGCAGAGTTGAGTGGAGTGTTGTAGAGTAGAGTGGTGTGCAGGGGCGTAGAGTGTCAGAGTGGAGTGGCATAGAGTAGAATGGCGTGGCGTGGAGTGTTGTGGAGTGGCATAGAGTGTCAGAGTGGAGTGGCACAGAGGTGTGGTGTGGAGTAGTGTCGTGGAGGGGCATAGAGTATTGTGGAGTAGACAGGTGTAGAGTGGAATGGAGTGGCATGGAGGGAATTGTTTAGTGTTGTAGAGTGGAGTAGAGTGTCCTAGAGAGGAGTGGTATGGAGTAGAGTGAAATAGTAAGTCAAAGAGTATAATGGAGTCAAGTGTTGTAGAGTGGAGTAGCATAAGGTGGAGTGGAATGTCGTAGAGTGGAGTGTTGTGGAGTGGCATAAAATGAAGTGGCGTGAGGAGCACAGATGCAGTAAACTACCATAGATTAGAGTGGAATGGCGCAGAGTGGCCCGAAGTGACGTAGAGTGGAGTATTAAAGTGGTGTGGCGCATACTGAAGGGACGTAGAAAAGGAGTAGAGTGTTGTAGAGGGGAGTAACATAGAGTGGATTAAAGTTTCATAGTGGATTAGAGTAGATTGGAGTGTAGTGTGGAGTGGCGTGTGTAGTAGAGTAGAGTGGCATTGCATAAAGTGTAGTGGAGTAGCGTAGAGAGGAGAGGCATAGATTCAAATGGCGTACAGTGAAATGGTGTAGAGTGAATTGTCGTAGAGTGAAGTGTCGTAGAGTGGTTGAAGTGCCTATAGTGAAGTGCCATAGAGTGGACTGTTGTGAATTGGAGAGTCGTAGAACAGAGTGGAGTGGCATAGAGTGGGGTAGCATTGAGTGTTGTAGAGTGGCGTTGCATAGAGTACAGTTGAGTGGTAGAGTAGAGTGGAGTACAGTGGACTGTCGTAAAGTAGAATAGAGGGAATTGTGTAGGGTTGAGTAGAGTGGCATAAAGTGGAGTAGACTGTTGTAGAGTGGAGTGGCATAGAGAGGCGTACAGTGGAGTGGCATGGAGTAGTGGTAGTGTCATGGAGTGGAATAGAGTGTTGTGGAGTGGTGTAGAGAGGAGCAAAGTGGTGCAGAGGGAATTGCGTAGTGATGTGGAGTGGAGCAGAGAGGCATAGAGTGGAGCAGGGTGTCAGAGTGGAGTGGCATAAAGTGGCTTACAGTGGAGTGGTATAGAGTGGTGTAAGAGTACAGTGGAGTATCGTAGAGTGGCATAGAGTTGCATGGCGTAGCGTGGACTGGTGTAGAGTGGAGTAGCGCAAAATGGAGGGTAGTGGAGTACAGTGTCGTAGGAATGGCATAAAGTGGAGTAGAGTGGAGTAGTGTGTTGTAGATTGGAGTGTCGTAGAGTGGAGTAAAGTGATGTGAAGTGGCATAGAGGGAATTGCGTAGAATGGAGAAGAGTGTCGTAGAGTGCTGTAGAGTGGCACAGAGTGGAGTAGAGTGGCATAGAGTAGAGTGTCAGAGTAGAGTGGATTAGAGTGTTCTAGACTAAAGTGTTGAAGAGTTGAGGGGCGTAGAGTGCAGTAAAGTGTTGTAGAGTAGAGTGGAGTGGCCTAGAGTGGAGGTGAGAGTGGAGTGGCGTGGTGTAAAGTTCCCTTCAGTTGAAATTTAAGTTAATGATGGAAGAGAGCGTGAGGCAGCAGTGGGAGACAAGTAGGATCAGGAATTTAAATGAGTGGAAAAGTCTGCGAAACTAATAGCATGGAAAGCAGGATCAGAAAGGAGGGAGAACTACATTCCGGAGGTACATGATCTGATGACTGGAGCCACCATAGTAGACAGTGAAAAGATTGACCAAGAGTTCTATAGGTTTCTACAGGACTTATATGGGGAGGATCTATCTTGCGAAATAGAAGAGTGGCTAGAAAATAAACGTCTGCCCAAGTTAACATTAGCACAACAGCAGTTTCTAAATCATGAGATTACGGGAGAAGAGATTTTGAGCACTGTTAATAAATTAAAGAAGGGTAAAGCGGCAGACCCAGATGGCACCCCCTATTGAAGTGTATATCAACCTGGTGAATGAGGTGGCCCCAGTCTGGGCTAGACTGTTTAATTCCATTATTTTAAAGAGTTCACCCATACCAGAGGCATGGAACAAGGCAACAATCTCCCTAATTCTGAAACCTGACAAAAACCCGACAGAGTGCCAGTCTTACCATCCCATCTCCCTGTTGAACGGCGATTATAAGATCTTTGCCAGTATTCTGGCCGCACGATTAAGAAGGGTGGGGGGGGGGGGGAGGGGGGAGTGTTATACACCAGGACCAAATGGGCTTTTTTCCCTGGAAGACACTTACAGAAATTAATGCACTCCATGATAGGGTCCAAAGATTTAGCAGTAGCGTCAAAAAATCTGTTGGCTATTATGACTTTCGACGCGGACAAGGAATTTGACAGAGTGAACTGGGATTACCTAATGACAGTTAGTTTTGAAGCTGGTTAGGGTAGGGGGCCTGTTTCTGAAGTTGATTTGACAATTCAATAGCTTTCCGAGGGCCCGGGTGTTAGTGAATGATAGCCTGTCTACGCCAGTAAAAATAGAAGGAGGAACAAGGCAAGGGTGCCCCTTTTCCTGCTTCATTTTGATCTCTACTTAGAAGCCTTAGCCCAAAGTTTGAAAACGAATAAGAAGATTAAGGCCTTCGTTGTTGGTGAGTTCTCCAAAAAAGATAGCATTATATGCAGGCAACCTAATTATATACACTTCAGAGGTAGAGAGTGCGGCATCCCAAGTAACATAGGAAGTGAGGCAGTTAGGGGAATTTCCTGGGTATAAGGTGAATGAAGGCAAATCAGAAATAAATACCTGGAACTCTGTTTGGGAGGGAGCAGAGCACAAAGAAGAAATGAGATACTTGGGAGTAAGGATTGTACAGAATCTTGAGGACATTACAAAAGTGTGCGCTTTCCCTAAAACATAGTAACATTGGTATATCCACAATTGGCATATTTAATTTACTTATAAGCCCCTAGTAAAGTGCAGTACATGTGCCCAGGGCCTCTAAATTAGATGCCACTAGCAGGCCTTTAGCACGGATTGTGCCACCAACTCCAGAAGCCCTTTAAACAGGTCTCAGGTCTGCCATTGAAAAGCCTGTGTGTGCGGTTTTAAACTGCCATTTTGATCTGGCAAGTTAACCCTCTTGCCAGGCCCAAACATTCCTTTTTAATACATACAAGTCACCCCTAAGGTAGGCCCTGGACAGCCCCAAGGGCAGGGTGCAGTGTATTTAAAAGTTGGACACATACTTTTAAGTTTTACATCCCCAGGTAGTGAAAAACTCTTAAATTTGTTTATCACTACTGCAAGGTCTCTCTCTTCCGTAGGGTAACATGGGATTACCTTATTGCATTTTAGAAGTGTAATTTCCAATTGGGAAAAGAAAGATATTTCAAGTTTGGTGTCTCTGGACTCACAATTTAAAATATCAATTTATGGTAAAGTTGGATTTTAAGTTGCAAGTCTGAAAATGTACTTTTAGAAAGTTGGTATTTTCTTACTTTAACCATTCTGTGCCTTCTGTCCATCTCTGAATACACGTCTGGGGTGGGTGACAGTTGGGCTTTGTGTATTCCCTCTAGGCAGCCACACACAATGAGAGCTCATGTATGCCTGCGGGGCCATTCACATCATGATGGGCCATTCACATCATGATGGGCCATCCTGGGCATGGTAGGAGGGAGGAGCCGACACTTGCACCAGAATAGGGCTGTGTCTGTCCCCACACAAAGAGCTACATACCCTCTGCAGTGAGTCTGGAGCTAAGGCAAGAAGGACAGGGACCTTGAGCACTTCAAAGGTCTCTCTTTGATGTCTCCCCCACTTCAAAGGCACATCTGGGTACAAGTACTGGACACCACCAACTCAGTACATTTCTGGCCCTGAGGACATTCTGCCAGGAAGGACTGCTGTGTTGATGAAAGAACTGTCACTCTGCTGGACTCCTGATTTGCTGTTCCTGTCCTGCTTCCCTCCTTTCCTAGGTGCGAGAAGGACTGGACCAATGTGGTTCCAAGGGGTTGCTCGCTTGCTTCCTGTTCCGAAGTTTCAGGGACATCAAAGACTTCCAAAAACGCTGCTACAGCCTCTGGACTCTCCCAACTGCGAGTCTTGCCCCGCCAAGTGGTGTCAATCTAGTCGAGAGTCCTTGGAAGTGGGTTTTCTAGCCGTTTCCTGCAAAATCCACATACCGCCGTTGTTGCACTGGTCTTCCCTTGACGCTAACGCATCGCTGCGGAGGACAAGAACATCACATCGCCGGCTGTGCGGCTCAACGACGATGCATTGCCTTCATCATCAAGGGTTCGTCGCTGATGCATCTCGGACTACGCGGATCAGAACCAACGCATCGCCTACCTCCAGCTGGATCGACGACACATCCCCTCCTCGCACAGGGTCTTCAACATGTTCCATCGCAAGACACTGTTTGCAGTGGACCAAGGTTGGTCCCTGTATCCAACCCGCATGCCATCGCAGTCGGCCTGAACTTTTGGATTAACCCCAGTCAAGCGCGACCAGATGTCCCCGGTCGACGCGTTATGCTTTTAATCACTATATCCCCATTTAATCTTTAAAAATTCATAACTTCGGTTCTACTTATTGGATTTTTGTTGTTTTTGTCTTGTTTTGTTCATTAAATTAAGCTCTATTTTTGTAACCCGGATGTTTGTGTGGGTTGTCACTGTTTTAAGTGTTGCACAAATACTTTACACATTGCCTCCTAAGTTAAGCCTGCCTGCTCAGCTCCAAGCTACCAGAGGGTGAGCACAGGTTTGTTTATGGTGTGTATCTGACTTACCTGGACTAGGATTAAGGTCCCTACTTGGACAGAGTGCATACCACTTCCAAGTAGAGACCCAATGTCTAACACTGACATTCAGCTGTATTGTTGGGCGTTCCATATAGAAAATTTCATGATGCGCCTCCTCCTCCCAGATGACTCTTCAGCAGGGAATATGTATAGAGGTTTGCTAGTAGGTCTACCAGGAGAGGGGTTCTTGTACAAGGTTGGTGCACCAAAGTAAGGCTGAAGTGCTTCTGTTCGGCTGCTTGTCTATGTTTTGAGAGCAGATCTTTCCTAGGAATCCTATACTATATATAGTAAGTTATCACCAATATGGGATTCTCCAGGAATGCCTGCGTGTATGGAAGACCTTTTAGCAAGACCCCTTCAAGTGCGGGGTAATCAAGTGGGGGCAGTTAGAGGAGGAAGGGAAGGCATTATCGTGGGACACCTGAGAGAGGATTACTAAGGGGACACTTTCAAGGTTCAAATACTACCAGATGACTGCCTAGCTGGGAGACCAGGGGGTGGACACGTTTGGATACCCACGTTATGGAGAAGGAACTCCACGATCCTAACACAAGAAAGAAGGAGGTTGCCCTGTGGTATCAGCACTCGTTAGACGTGGCAGAGGGGAACATGAAACCAGCTCACCATGTTTGGGATGGATGCTTGCCGGATACCGATCTGGAGAAGTTATGGCACGTATCAATTAACTTACTTTATTCAGTAGTGAAATCTTCGCCTTTAAAAAGGAACCACCTGTTCCCTTTCCACAGAGCATTCGAGTTCCCGCAGAAGCTAGCCAAAATCAGGAAGAGCAACAATGCCAGTTGTAATAGATGTGGAATTCAGGGTGCATATGATATACACGTTTGTCAGCTGCCCCTCTTTGGAAGATTTCTGGATGAGAGTGGGTAAGACAATATCAGGCCTCTCGGGAGTACCAGTGGCGGTAAGCTCCATTACAATCGTATGTGGTATATCATGGAAAGATGGAGATGTGGAAAAAGTGACAACCACTCAATCTAAATTGATCTTAGATCTCCTGGCGGGGAGAGAAATTTGTAAGAAATGATATCAACCAGAGCTGCCCGCCTGGCGTGAGTGGTGGAACTCAGCTAAATTGTTTTATGAAATGGATAAAAAAAAAAAATTGGGGGTGCACACTTCTTTTGGGAACCAGCTGAGACCTGGTTAACAGCAGAGGATGAGTCCAATGATTATTCCTCCTAAGTCAGTCACAGTGGGTGGAATTGTTTGGAGCCCCGACCCACATTACTGACTGTCTCAAAGCCTGGGACAGAGCACTTGGGACTGTCACGTTCACAAGATGGTGCTCTTTGAGGCGAAATGAGGAGGAAAAAAATAATTAAATGAACTAAACCAAGACTAGAAGTTCTCGAATGCACCAATGTGGTACACCAAGCCATCTGGACAAGACACCAAATATTCTTGTCATACAGGGCTAATATCACTCTAGTGGAATATTTTTAGAACTTGGTCATGGGCATTGATTCACTAAAAAATGCCAGGGTTAACGGAAATTACATCGCATACCCTTTGACCTCAATGACATCAAAGACCATGTTGCTGCCATTCGCAGCAGTTGTTTTAACAAACTGTGTCTGCTGAAGAAGGCTTTTCCTTTTCTTCCACCCTCAGCTAGGAAAACTTTAGTCCAGGCCCTGATTATTAGCTAATCGGACTTCGGCAATGCTCTGCTTGCAGCTGCGAATGAGACTTTATTAGCGAAACTGAAAGTGGTCCAAAACACGGCCGCCCAGCTTATTACCAATCTTTCTACCGGCTTCGCCTCCGAACCTTTATTGACATCACTACATTGACTACCCATCAAGTAAAGGTCCATTTTTAAAATCTGTTGTCTGACCTACAAATCCCTAATGGGCAAAGGTCCTGCTTACTTAGCCTAGAAACTTAAACCATATTGCCCTATCAGCAACTTACATCCTCAAGATAAAGTCTTACTGTCAGTCCCCACAATTCGCTTGATGAGATGTGGGGGGGAAGGTCTTTCTCCTACAAGCACCATTTTACTGGAACACACTGCCACTCCATGTCTGAACTTGTTCTGACTTTGTCAGTTTCAGGAAATCTCTTAAGACTGCGCTGTTTTAAGTACCGTCTTCTGTGTTTTGACTGTACCTTTCTTTAGCGCTGAGTTACCCTTTTGGGGGCGATTCATGCACTATATAAGTTACATTAACATAAAATGTACATTTTAAATTACACCATATATTATGGTGCTGACTTGATCTTTGAAAGTTCTGGGGCACAATTTTTGTCCTGAATTGTAGTGAGCAAGGAAAGGGAGTAAGCAAGACCTCTTCAAGGGGGTTTCTCTCCTGGGACAATTTTAAAAGAATGAGGTTGAAATAGTGCATTGTAAAGCACAATTTTCTGATAAATTTGCTGAAATGCCATGGGCACTCATTAAATAGTCAAATCATTAAAATCCTTACATAGTGCACCAAGTCAATGAAACTGGACATTCCCCAGGAGTTGTTTTTTCTTTAAAATGTGCTATGAGTACACCCATATGTCACAAGTTACCTTTATTGTACAAGGGCCAGCATTTAAGCCCCCCTATATAAAAACGGACATAAAATAAGCCAGCACCAGGAATTTGCAATTTATGCCGTTCATATACCATAGGTGAACCTTATGTCACCAATGACCTCAGTATGTCAGGGTCAGAATTTTGTCATGGCTGCCACCCTCCCACATGCCAGGTTTTCCACCTTTATTATAAGAATGACCTCGAATGTCCTAGTACCAGCATTCTCCCATTAGTGTCCACATGTCAAGAATTTCATCAAGTAGAAGAGTATTTTTCCACAGATGCCCTGTATCCGATGAATTACCTCTTCTATATCAGTAATGGTATTGGCACCCTTTATGCCAAGAATTACCCTGAGTACTTTGTCACATGTGTCTGTCATGCTAAGAATTAGCTCAAGTATGCCAGCACCACTATTTTGCCTTGGTAGTCTCTATAAGACAATTACCTTCAGTATGCCAAGGCCAATAATAAGCTCGCAAGCATCACATCCTGTTGTCACTCACTCACACTCATTCATTCATTCTCAAACTCTTTTACCTCCTTACACTCATTCTTATTCATTCTCACTCATTTACTGGCATTCACTCTTAATGTTAGTCACTCATTTGTACTCATCCATACTAACACAATCTCACTCACTACCCGTCACTGAATTTCACTCACACACATGCTTACAGATACAGACACACATGCTAACACATACACGTATTCTCACATAAACACATTCTTACCCGCAAGCATGCACACCACATACATTTAAAACCATTTTTACTTACCACAGCAGCCATCAAAGGTCTCTTTTCAGCCAAGTGTTCTCCATTTTTTTAATTACACCAACAGTGAATCATAGATTATTCACGATTAGTATAATGAAAAATGGGCAGAAAATACATAATGCGGAGTACTGATTTTGCCATCTCTGAGGCCAGTGGTTGCAAGGGGCAAGCCAGGGGTCACAGATGCGACTCTTAAATGAAGGCCATGGACTGGGTTTCCTGGAAAGCCTGGGTTGTAAAGTAAAGTAAAGACTGCAATACACTGGCACAGCTGTGTGGAGCTCGGTACTGAAATAGTTTGGAATGTACTAGACCAGGTTTTGGGTGCATCGGTGGTACTGTGTGCGGATGCCGTTACTATAATATCAGGTGGCGCTCCTGGTCAGATTTGAGGTGCACTGGTCATCAAGTGTATGTGAGAAATAGCAGGGTGCTTGGGGGCAGCACCGAGATACATTAGTAGAGCTGTGTTGCGCATCCACAACTGGAATGGGATGCAGAGAATAACAAATTAATTAACATGGGACAATTTAGAGTATGGCGGACAGAAACATACCATAAACATCCTGTTTTATTTGGAGGCAGGCGGACCGTCAGCTTTCGGACGACGGTGCCCCTGTTAGCTCTACTATTGAAAAGCTTACTGTGATTTGGCTGATGGGAGTAGGGCCTGTTGGAGTGAGGACTGCCTGTCTTATTTACAGCAGACTGTCTAATGCATTTTATTTTTTCTGTCCATCACAGTCAAGAAATACCTGGTGGAACTGGACAAAACCAAAGTAAAAATGTCCACCACACCATGGGAGATTACTTCCAGAGTGGGTGAGTAGTGGGGTGGAGGTCATTAGGTTTTTTGTTTTTAAACAAATTCCCGCTTTAGGATTTATTTATTTTTAAAGCAAAAACGTTTGGTGTGCAGCCACTTGAACAAAGGTGGACTATCATCAAACTTGCAGTTATGGCATCCACTACCCTGGTGTACTGCCCGCCAAACTCTAAATTGGCCCCATAGTTTGCAGAACGTTATAAATATTAGTAAATGAACCAGCACTTGGATAGTGTGCTTTATGGAAGGGTTGAGGTGCATTCCAGGTTTTTAGGGAAAGCCTGCAGGGAGCACGAATGTGCCGTTGCTTGGTGACCTATTGTTTCCAACAACAACAAAAAACACCTCTAAAAAGGGGCTTTTAGTCTACCCATTAAGTACCATTCATTGCCGTCATTATCAATCATCTTTGCTGCCTTCTAATCCGGCAGCGCGTGCCACACGTTACTTCTTGCATCACTTCCTTTTCTTTTGTGGCGCTTGGACCAAGTACAGCTTGATTAGGCTTAATTAGTGTGCATCCACTGCCAGTGACGGCCGGCACGGATCAGGGGGCTGGGCCACGGGTGTAAAAAAGACACAAAAAAAAAACTTGCCTCCTTGCCGCATCTCTCCTCCATCGTCTCTCCCTGCCGGAACGGAACAGGAAGCACCCAGGCTCCCCTGAGCCAATCACAACGCTGCAATGCAGCGTTGTGACTGGTCTGAGCGCCATGGTTCGGCGCTCAGCCAGGGAATGGGAGCCTAGGCATCTTCTCCACCCAGGCTGTAATGCAGCCTGGGTGGAGAACATGCAAAGTGCGCATTACTGTTTGGCCGGCCCCAGACGGCGGGCCAAACAGTCATGGGCACTTACAGTGTGCCACCACTCCTCCTCCTATCACCAAAGAAGCCCCGCCAGCAAAGCTGCCACAGCAAGAAAAAACAAAATGATAACCTCGAGTTATTTTATTTTTCCTTTATTTCACTGCTGCAGAGGAGCTGCAACTGTCCACTGCTCACGCTGTGATTCAAGTACTATTTCTTTCACTGCGCCACTTGGCTTCATCTCCATTATCTCCAGCCTGTAGGATATATATATGTTGTGTCCTCACCTACTAGTTTGACATGACTCAATTTAAAATTAAATTACATAAAGAAATCACTGATTTCTTGACACAGGCAAAAAAAAAAACTGCAACACAAAAAGATGATGGACGGAATGCTGAACATTGTCAAACATTCACCCCCAGTCACAGATCTGAGTTTAATCCATCATTATTTTGCTCGCCATTCCAGTTTGGACCCAGCCATATGCAAATCAGCTTTGACCCTGCTCCCCATAGGAAGACTGATTTGCATATGGCTGGGTCCAAACTGAGGTGGCTTAGTGAGCAGAACGATGATGGATTCAACCCAGACTTGTGACTGGGGATGAATGTCTGAAAAGTTTCAGCACTTCATCCATCATCATATTGTGTTTGCTATGTTCACCCTAAGTGCGCCGGGTATGCCCAGATGTGGGTCCCTTGCTCACTTTGCAACTGGATTAAAGCTAGCCTGGCTGATGAGGGGTGTTACCCCGAAACCGGTACCAGGACGCTTGATTACGGTCCAGGGAAGACATGGCTTGGCAGTTCGGTCTGGACTGTTCCCATGAGGCACAGGGTCAATACTGATTTGCATATAGCTGTGTCTAAACTGGGGTGGCAAAGTGAGCTAAAGAATGATGATGGATTAAACCCAGATCTGTGACTGGGGGTGATTGTCTGAAAAGTTTCAGTGCTCCGTCTATCATCTCCTTCTGTTTGCTTTGTTCGCCCTGAGTTGGCAGGCTATGCCCAGACCCTTGCTCACTTTGCCACTGGATTCAAGCTAGCCTGGCTGATGAGGGCTGTTACCCCGAAACCGGTCCCAGGATGCTTGATTCCGGTCCAGTGAAGACATGGCTTGGCAGTTCGGTCTGGACTGATAAGGGACACGATCCAGTACATCACGGACCGCAAGATCAGGGCTGCCCTGGTCTGTCTAGATCAGGAGAAGGCATTCGACCGCGTCTCCCATGAGTTCATGGAGAGGGTACTGCAAGGTTGTGGGCTGGGGGAGCGCTTCTGCGGTTACGTTAAAGTAATGTATAAAGACATCTTCAGTTCAGTCATTGTAAATGGTTGTAAAACAGACCCCTTTCCTATCAGGTCTGGGGTAAGACAAGGCTGCTTGCTCTCGCCACCTCTGTTTGTTTTGGTTATAGAACTACTTGCTGAGTACATCAGGAAGAACCCGAACATCAGAGGGATCCCGACACCTGGCGACGCGAAGAAGGAGGTCAAGTGCTCACTATACATGGATGACGTCACCCTCTTCTGCGCGGACGGGAAATCGGTCCAATCCCTGCTGGAGGCATGCACGGACTTCGGCAAGGCATCGGGTGCGAAAATCAACGTGGACAAGTCACAAGTCAAACTGTTTGGGCGATGGGACCTCTGCAACGAGCCTCTCCCCTTCCCCATCGAGGCAGGACTGATGAAGATCCTCGGCGTCTGGTTTGGAGGACCAGGGGCAGCAGCGAAGAGCTGGAACGAACGCTTGGCCAAGGTAAAGCAAAAACTGGGCCTCTGGAGCCTGAGAAACCTGAGCATTGAAGGGAAGGCTCTGGTGCTCAGGAACGACGCACTGCCCGTGCTGCAGTATGTGACACAGGCCTGGCCACTCCTGGCCAATGTAGCACGGGCCATCAACAGCATGGTGTTCCACTTTGTCTGGCACTCAAAGATGGACAGGGTGAAACGGTCAGTCATGCACAAGGAGCACCGCAAAGGGGGAAGGCAGTCCCCGACATCTCAACGATCCTCAGGGCCTTCTTTGTGTGTGGCTGCGTCCGAATAACCCTGTTAAATGTGAACAAGGACCACTCCGCCTACAAGGTGTTCCGTTTCTTCCTCCTCCCGGTGTGGAGACGGCTGGGATGGGATAAGTGGGAGAACGCTATGACTTTCAACTGGGACCTCCCATGGTACTACAGGGAGGTGGAAAAATTTGTGGAGGAATTTGGGCTGAACTGTGTTACCCCTTGCCTTTGGAAGCCCAAAACAATCCACAAACTGATCAGGGCCAGGGACACCACTGAACCAGTGAGCGACCTGCCACCAGCAACGGCAACGCACGTGTGGGGGAATGTATCCTCCCCAATTCTGACCAACAGACACAAGGACATAGCATGGATGACCGTGAAGGGGGCCTGCCAGTGAGGTCCTTCATGCACAGCAGAGGCCTGTGCCCGCACAGGAACTGCCCAAGGGGATGTCCCGCAGAGGAATCTGCACACCATCTGTTCTGGGCCTGCCCCTTTGCCCAGAGACTACGGGCTGCTTTACAACAAGAACTGGTAGCCTTCATCCCCTACAAGAACATTACGGACCAGTCCATGCTGTATGGGCTGTTTCCAGGGACACACACAGAGGAAGCTATCCAGGGGTGCTGGAGACTCCTCTGCTGCATTAAAGACATTCTCCTGTACGCCAGGACCCGCCTGGTAACCAATGGAGAGGTGGTAAACAGAGAAGGGTGCCGCAGGATGGTGCTCAGCCTGCTCAGAGACTATGCAGCCATGAACAAAAAGGAAAGTGAGGAAGAGGAAGAACTGTAATAAAACCCTCCTTCCCCACTGTACTCTTTAAAGTGGCGACCCCATTAAAACCGTAAACGCTATTTTCAAACATTTCTGAATCCCAAACTGATGGAATGTAAAAAGTTAAATTACATTGATTGAAAAGTTAAAGTGGACTGCCCACCCTAAGGGGTGAGGTACCACTTCCTTATAAACTATGTATCGCAACTTTTAAGCACTTAATAAAAGTTTTTGCCCCAAAACTAAAAAAAAAAAAAAAAAAAACCGGTACCAGGACGCTTGATTCTGGTCCAGGCAAGACCTGGCTTGGCAGTTCAGGCTGGACTGTTCCCATGAGGAGCAGAGTCAAGAATGATTTGCTTATGGCTGGGTCTGAACTGGGGTGGCGAAGTGAGGTAAAGAATGATGATGGACTAAACCCAGATCTGAGATTGGGGGCGAGTGTCTGAAAAGTTTCAGCACTCGTTCACCATCTTATTGTGTTTGGCAAAAAAAAAAAAAAAACATTTTCTCATACACTTGTTAACCAGGAGCTCCAATAAGAGATAATTTAGCCAGGAAATTAGCTGCGCTGAAAGGCGTGTGAGACTTAAGACCGACAGCGCTACTTATGCAAAACGTGTCAGGTTATTATGGACTTATTCAGACTACACAGAAGTGTTTGCAGTCCCACACACATTTCGAATCCCTGGAAAAGTTGTTATATATGTGCACCGAGATGCATTACTGAACAGTTCAGTGCCTTGTACACACAATGAAATGACCCAAAAGACAGCCGTTAAAACAGCGCCTTGACGCCTCTTCACACACTGTGGTGTTTAAATCCTCTCAGCACCCTTACCTTGCGCGTTTAATTGCCGTTACCGTGATCTCTCTCAGATCTTGAAACACACACAAGTGTTGGCGTTCTTGGTAGGGGTCTTAATACGCGAGTGAAAACTTTTCTTTCCAGGTCCGGTCCCTTCTCTTTAATTTGTTTGACTTGTCGCAGCATCCGTAGCCGGCTTCTGTGATACGATGTAATTAGTGCAGCTGTTGATTTCAAAAGCCGGTCCGCCAGGAGCTCTTGAGGAAACCGGAGAGCTCAGTCGCGTGGCTAAATTTCTGGCCTGGTTTCTATATATCCTTAAGTAAGGAAATGACGCTTGAGAGTAAACTGTGTTGAGAGGAGTCGAAACTTTTCCTCCGAACTCCCAGGTGGCCATCTAGCCTACTAAACATATAATGATGTACCGGCTATAAATTAAACAGCTGGAGTGTTTCATACACACAGTGCTCAATTTGTATAGAAAAGAAAAAAAAAGTGCCAAGGCTCTTGTCAAGAGGCCACTGCATGCTCCACCACGCCATTTCCCCTGCCGGTGCTGTCAATTACCGCACCACCACAGCTACTAACCATCACACTCCTGCCTGTAAGTGTGACAATTCAGACTATTCCACACCCCTAAAGCTACAAGAATGGCTTGAGTGGCACCTATTAGTCATTATTTTAATGTTCACTGAATTAATAAATAACTGGTGTGCTCAACTCTAAATTAGACAGCGCCACCATGTGGCAGACTGTCATAAGTGCTGGTTTGACAATTAAGTGCTGCGGCCGAGCACGGAAACCACCGGCTCAAATTAAGCACTGCATACATATTACAGTAAGTAGGGTGTGCTAAACTAACAGTATTTGTATAGCGTCCTCATGCCATTTGTATGTCGTCTAGGTGCTTCCCTGTGCTGTGAAGAAGAAAAAGAATCTAAGCCAGCATTTTGTAATCTTTGTTTTGCATAAATCCGACTTAAAACCACTGCACTGCTTTCTCCCTTGCCTGTATTTCTGTATACCCGTAAATGATCGGCACCGGAAAAAAAAAAAAAAACACCTCTGCAGGCTTCAGATGGTTTTTCACAACCATTTCCTGTCACCAGCTACAAAATGCTGCTGAGGACATTGTGAAGAGTACTCTTTCCACTCAAACGGCCTATTGCTGCCCGAGTGGCGCGTGCAAGCGCGAGTGTACATTTGTTCCCAGGAAACCTCTGAGTGCAGCTATTGTTGCTGCGATGAAACATTGATTACAAAAAAGAAAAAAAAAATTGACAAATCAAATAGATCTCGCATAGGCGAGACCTGTTGGCTTTGCCAGTGCTTGTTAAGCTCAGGAATAGAAGGACATGATTCTCACTATGACAACAGCCAGGCGCGCAACACCCATTGGGCTCACCGGGATTCAGAGCCCCCCCCCCCAGCCCGCCCGTCGTGTGCGTCAGCCCGGGTTGAGACAGCTTCGCGGGATGGCGACCGTCTAATTGCAGCCGCACCCGAGTACTTCAGGTCTTTTAAAGACCATTTACTTGTTAATAAGGCTTTTGTTGGGTTTTCACCCTTCCTAGAGCCACTCTGCCTATAGCTGGAAGAACCTGGTTCCCTAGCGCCATAGTCGGCAGCTCTGACCGTTATGCCACCTCCTTCCCCCACTTTTATGGACAGTTGTTGGTTCTGTTTTAGGCGGTGCTAACAGGAGAAATGGGCTGGTGCAAGGCAAGCTGCCTCCTGACAAGAGCCCCGAAGCTTCTATTTTTACAAATTAACCACTGGCGTCATGTGAGGTTTCAGCTAGGTTGGTACAGCTACAACAGAACTGGCCTGAGCCGTGGGAGTCAACTGTGGAATAGCGGGGCGGGGGTTACCACAAATCAGCTTTAAGGCGCATTGGTTCTGCTGCATATGGGTCTCAGTACTGGAGCAGCGAAGGGAGAGAGTTACACTTCTGACGGGCATTGGCAAAACTGCATCCGGGTTGACCTGGATGTGGCATCAGAGGTCTGGATTGGACTGCATTGGTAGAACTCTTTGATCCCAGTGCCAGGACTACAAAGGGCTTTGCAAGTTTGGATTGATGACCATTCACCGGGTTGTCTCTGGGCTCCTGGTCTTAGAAATCAAGGGTGTTGCAGCTCAGAATTGAGGCGCATTGGCAGGGCGGTGTCTAGGTCCAACATCACTAGCAAATGTTGTTCCAAGTTACAACCGAGGTTCAACAGACAATATTTCGAGTACTGAAACAGCTGGGTCAGTGGTTACCGAGAAGGGCTGACGTGCACCAGCAGGTGGCGGTGGTGCACGCCAGAACTGATGTGCACTGGTGGAGCTGTGTGTGGTATTTTTGTGGGGGAAATGTCTAGCAAAAAAACAGGGAAGACAGGAAAGAATGTCAGCTGGAACGTGAGGCAGTGAATCCTGTAAACACTGTCAAATGTTATGGGGGGCAGGTAGAAGTTAAGGGCCTTGTGATGACTACAAGACATGACCTAGAAGAATCGCTAAAAATAACCTTGCAGGTAAATGGAATGGCACTTGGGTAAAAAAAACAGGCTGAGGAGGAACACGCTCATACATTCTGAATAAAAGTTGATCCAAGAGTCCCATCTGAGATTAAAGCGGGGGTATCACAGTTCATTACAGACTGCTTGCCAACTGTGCTCAAGCTTGTTAGTGAATACAAACAAGCATTTACAATGCAATAGGCCTCGCATTAGTTACATTTAGAGCTTTTGGCTTTGCAAATGATGTTTTTTAGATTTTTAATTTGTCCAAAAGTATCCTTGCAGTAGCATAGCTACAAAAGTCAATAAATATTTTTTAAAACGTGTGCGTCCGCTGGTTTTTTCCTATTTATTTACTTTCGTAGCAATCGCGGCACGCTGGGCTTTAGCTGAAGATGTTTAAAAGTAAAGCGCTGTATGCTGCAATTTCTAAAAAAAAGTAAATGAAAAAGTAATGCGGCATCCGCCCGCCTTTGTTTTTTTCTTTATTGACTTTTGCAGCAATAGCGGCATGACGCGCTTTAGATGTTTAAAGCTAAAGCGTGGCGTAGTGTGCCACCCAGGTGGTATTTTTCTGCTTCGGTCAGTGCATTCAGATATAGAATACATCAAGTAACATTACACATACAACAAGCCAGGACTATTGGCTTTGCCAATTGGTCTTAGTTGCATAAGACAAATAAGCAACAACTATGGCTTTGTTGTATAAAATATTGAAAATGCTTCAGGACTGAAATGCACGTCCGGTGTGTGGATTATGCACAGTAGGGTAACCAAGCAGGGATGAGGGTTCCCTTACTGACAAACTGTTTTCTAGCAGAGCAAGCTAAAAGAAACTGGGAGAGGAGGGGAGCATGCATCCGTTTGAGACTTGTTAAGCTGGGAAACTATAGTTTTTGAACACCTGCTTATGTAAGGACACAGAAAGCAATTAAGAGTAGAAAATAATTATTATTCATAGCTCGTGGCAAGGCTCAATTTGGGGCCAGCTGAGATATCCAGCTGATAGAGAGCGACTAATCATTACAGTTTTGTCACCTAGTTTGGGAAACTTTTTCTCGGTTTGTTCACGATTATCTTTGAGTTTGCCGAGGGGATGAGCCTGGAGTTTAAAGGTCATTGGGATTTGTAAGAGAAAATAGCCACTTTTTAGCCCGTAGTAGAATATGGATAGGCAGGAGGGACAATAATTTGCATTTAGATTAATGAGCTAATAATAAGCATAATAATATGCATTCAACAGAAATGTGTTCTAAAAATAGTGTGTCGCATACCCACGCATGTCTATGAATATCTCAGTAGGAAGTAAACTTGCACCCACATTTTGCGGTGGTCCGGATGCCTTACTTCCGCCTTCCACACCACCCACAGTCCTGGCTTCTAACCACATCTAACAACAAAACAAGCATCACAAAGGGGAAGAATACATGAAAGCCATGTTTTGCTCCTCATTTATGGATAATGACATATGGTTCTGTGAGGAATTGCTATAGAAAGTTTACTTAATTCCCACACATCCCTCAGTTGTTAATTCGGGGAAAATGCATGCGATATAGACATTAGCACGTCAGTTAAAGCACACGCGCAAAGTATGCCCCGGGTCGAAAGAAAGAAAACACTGCACTTTAAGCCACACTTTCCCTAAAATATTAGAGAATGGAAAAGTTTACGCGCGTGGGGGGAGCAAAGATAAGGGATGAGGAAAAGAGCTACGCAAAAACATACCTCCGACAGCAAGCACAAATTAAACAAGCATTTACAATGCAATAGGTCTCGCAATTGCGAGTTTTTGAGCTATTGGCATTGTAAATGACAATGCCTTTTATAATATTAAAAGGCATTATCATTTACAATACCAATAGTTTAAAGTTTTGCAAAAGCAATACCTATTGTATTGCAGAGCACACTGTCCGTGAAGCGGCCACCGCGCTCCGTATTAAAGTTTTAAAAAAAAAATGAAACTGAGCACGGTGTCCCTGAAGTGGGTGACGCACTCAACTACAAAGTTTAAAACATTTTTTTTTAAACTGAGCGCGGTGTCCCTAAAGCGGGCGCCGCGCTCAGCATGCAAGTTAGAGCGGCATAGCGCTCTATAAGAAAAGCGTCCGCCATTGTCCCCATCAGTGTCAATAAACAAAATAGTGCTCACCAACTAGATAGAGCCGACCGTGTAACAAGCCAAGTAAAAGGTCGAGTCGTTATGGGCGGTAACAAATGCAGACAAGGCGGTACCAAGGAGGGACTAACAAGCCTATTTACGAATCAGAAGCTAGCATTCACGAATGACAATGACCCAAGCCAATGACATATGGGTGGAGAGTGGGCGGGGCTTCCAGTGCATACTCCAATACAGCATGCCTCGCAGAGCGAGCAGCGCATGTGCGCTGCCACTAGGCTCGACCTAATAAGAGGGGTTCCAGAAACCGGACAACATGTCGTGCAAATAAATACAAATGTAGCTTCCCGAGCGCTGAACAGCCATTGTAGACAGTGCTTGAAATGGAAAAATAGAAGTGCAGGTGCTCTGTACCAGAGTACCTGCTTGTTTCTGAGAAGTACCGGTACTCTCCAATTAAAACTATTGCACTTCTCCTGAGAAGTGCCGGTACTACCCCACTCAAAATAAAAAAGTGGCGGTACTCTGTACCGTACAGTACCAGCCGATTTAAAGCACTGATTGTAGGTAAATTAATGGTGGATTTCGATAGAGGAGCCCTGGCTCTCTGAAACAGAGGCCGATGAGGAGGAACTAGTGTTAGAGGCAGGTCTGCTGAAACTGCATGGAGCGCAGCCAGATGGAGGAGAGCGGCCAAAAAACTTATAAGATATGGGGGCTTTATTTTATGTTCATAAATGTATAACATAATGCTTTCACCCGCCGGGAGCTTCTTTTAAATAAATAAACTACCGGCAAGGATTGTTGTTTTGCTTTCAAATGAAAAAGGTTTGTAAAAATGCATGCAATGTAGGCAGAAGCATGTCACTTAATGCATCGCGTCGAAACAAAGAAAAACACAGCAGTTTAACCTGCGCATTCACTAAAATATTTAGAATGGAAAAGTTTACGGGGGGGGCGCGAAGGGAAGGTATGAGGAAAAGAGCTGCCTCCACCACCCCCGCCTCACATCCACAGTCTGGCAGCCTCCAGTCCCTCCGTAACCATGTCTGAGCAGAGGAGCGATGCTGGGGAACGGCGGTCGGGTAAAACTATTTTGTTTACTGTGTGCACGGAAGCATAGGGTCCTGCTTTTAAACTTTACCACGAGAAAGAGCCGGCCGGAAGCCTGTGGTGCGGCACCCAGTATTGCCACAAACAGAGAAGCATGACAAGTGGGGGGGCGCAAAAACATATGAAACCTCCGTAAGCAAGTATAAATAAAAAAATAAAAAAAAGAAGGGTTGCAGTTGCAGAAACCGGACAGCATGTCCTGCCTATGGAGCGGCACCCAGTACGGCCGTGAACAGAGGAGCTTGACGGGGTTGGGGTGGAGCAGAGCTCAATATACAAGAAGCGGCCGCCATTGTCCCACAAGTGCTGGGTGGGTGCGCTGCAAATACAAGAAGCAGCCGCCATTGTCTCGCATTATTTATTAAAGAAAATAGTGTTCACCGACTTATAAAACAGACCGTGAAACGACTCAAGTAAAAAGTCCAGTCGTTATGGGAGGTTACACATGCAGACAAGGCAGTACCAAGGAGGGACTACTAAGCCTATTCACGAATGAAAAGCAAAGATTTTGCATGGACAGTAACGGGAGCCAACTGAAAAGATGGGCGGGGAAATGGGCGGATCGTCTACGCCATACCTCAATACAGCATGCCTCGCACAGCAGCACATGCGCTGGCCAGGCTCGACTTAAAAAAGGAGTAAGCAAAAATACAAGTCCCAGAAGCCAAAGTGCTGATTGCGGTCTGAAGATGGGCATCATGCATTAGGAATAGTTGGCAGTTTTGTGGCACTGAGATGAGGCTCCAGGGATGGGATATGGGATATGTGTAGTAGGGGAGTTTTGCATCAAAGAGGAAACTGCAGATGCAAGATCTATAGGGGCTCGGAGTAAAGTAAAAAAATCAATTAACAAGATCTTCCATATTTTAGCTGCAAGGTCTTTTTTAAAGATATACAAACATTCTGGTGTGGAGGCAGCGGTTTCCATTTCTGGAAAACCAGGTAATACCACAAGACAGTAATTATGTTACTATAACTGGGGTATAGAACTGTTTATTACTATAAGCATGCAGTATTACCGCTGATGTGGCTCCATTGCCCAAATAGGCAATAACTTGCAGGAATGTTATTTAATAATAGATTTACATATGTATGCATGTTATTCTGTTATGTAATGCAGTATTACCATATTCCAGTACAGATTTCATACCAAAATACTTTAAAAAGGCAGAGTAGGATAAAAGTGTGGTGACGAATAAAAGAATTTGTAGTGTGCAGATGTTCCTAGGAGTGTCCTGGCGGAATCCACATCTATATTCCTTTTCTGGGCACTCTAAATGAAGATTTAACTATTTGCCAATTATATTTTCTTTTATTAAAAATCTGGTGCAAAAGAACACACGTTAAAGCACCCACTGCTGAGATGCGCGAGTCAGTTGTAGGTGATAGGTTTGAACCTATTCTGTGCCTTTCAACTGCCTGGGTGGATACAGTCAGTAATACACAGTTGGGTGAAGGGAATACCTATTACAACACTTCGATTTGCTGCATGTTTTAAGCACTATATTGGATGGCTTTAGCTACCTCCATGAAAGTTAAGAATTTATGATCACATTCTCGTGACTTTTCGTTAAATTCAACTTACACCTACTCCTGTGTCTTGGGCTTTTCGATTAATAGTTTTTCGATTCATTTGCGTTTTGTGTTTGCACCAAGTTTACGCTTGATGGGCCACATTTATCAACACTTTGCACTGGTTCAACGTCATCAAAAGTGATGCAAACTGGTGTGAAGTGTTGATTTGAGAATTACTTTTCAGCACAAAACCTTTTTTTTTTTTGCATTGGAAAGTGGACTAAAGTAACACAAAGTAGCGATGTGTGCTAGTTTGCATTAAAAAGGCGTTCCATGGTTGGTACATGGGTGTTCCCGTGCCACCACCTATGGTTTCCAACGCAAAACCCCATCTACTAATATTTGAAGAAAAGGTTTGCACCAAAAATTACACCACCTCAAGGCAGGCACAAAGAGGCAAAAAGTTTTTTTCTTAAAATGTTTCTAACTTTTTGTGTGCTGTTATGTACAACACACATACAAAGCAAGAACAGTTTAAAAGTAAGTCTAGGCATAGTATTTTATCTCCCAGTGCAAAACCTAGGCTAGACTCACCCAGACACCTTTGCTCTGTCGTATGTGTGCGTGGTGCTAGGCAGCAAGAAAGTGCTCCAGCACTTGGGAAGAGAGAAGGAGCGCCGCATCTTGGTAGATATGGTGCAGCCCTGCTCTACCCCTTTCACACAAGTAAGCTGGTGCTAGCTGTTGCATGATTTTTTTTTACATTTGCTTCAAACTGTTCAACCTCGCTACAGGCACCACCATTATGCGATGTTAACAAAAAGTAATGAACTGACTGACTATTTACAAAATATAAAGGATAGCTGGAAAGTATGCAACTGAAAGTCTATAACATTACTCTGTTGCTAAGTAACTAGAAGTGCCAAAGTGACATGTTATTTTGCTTGGTGATTAAAACATCCTATGCTGGAGGGGTTTGGGAAGATGAAATGTACAAATATGTTTCAATAAAAGGCAATCTAAAGCATGCTTGCTTTCCATTGTACTTGTACCCACCTCAGAATTCGCCAGAGAAGCTTGTACAATGTCAGAGGTGCACAGGCACAGGACACAAATAATAAATACCAGACAAAACCAGACAACACAGATGTGAAAAAATACTTTATTACCAACCACGAATGGATAAAAACAGAAATGTAAACATCGAATAAGGAAAGTGTGAACGTGCAGGTGAGAAATAAGAGATTAGCTTTGTTCCTGCAACAGAAATTCAAGAAGCAAATGAAAGTAGAGTACAAACAGAGGAGGGGATAAAAAATGTACCGCACTTCAGACCTGGATGTCCAGCGCCTACCTGAAGCTCAACCCAAACAAGACAGAATTTCATTTGTTTGCCAAGAACAACAAACAAACAGTACAAACCTGTATAAAGAGCATGAACCTCGACGATCCTCGAATCCCAACTTTCACTGAATAACAAGTTACTTTGATTCACGTTCAACACCAACCTCACCATCAAGGAACACCTTGTCAAAAATACAGACAGCCTGGTACCAGCTTGCTCTTCAGTAGAAAGCAAAATGGTTTCTTTCATAGAGCGACTTCAGAACTTCCGTTCAAGCACTCGTACTCTTGCATCAGGATGGTGAAAATGCTCTGCTAATTAGCCTTCCAGACTCCATAATGAAATCACTTAAAAGCTTCCAACATGCCGCCGCACGTCTCATCCAGGACTGGAGAAATATGGTCAGATCACCCCCACCCCGCTGGAACTCCATTGGCTCCCCTTGTCTGCCTGCACCATATTCAAAACCAAAGCATTACTTATAAAGCAACCACAACCAGCATCTCACTTACCTTGCAGACAAGCTCACCATCTCTGGTGGTTCTCGGTAAATCCTACAACCAGAAGACCATCAGACTGCAGACTAAGAGGAATCTGGAACAAATCTCCATATCCATCAGCACTGTCCCAACGCTTCTCCAATTTTGGAAAGATATGAAGGCTCACTTCTTTAAAAAACAATGTATTAACCGTCCATAACCCCAGCTACCTCTCCTGTCACTCACTGTCACTCATCCTTTTGGATAGTTTCGAGCTATAGAAATACCATATACACATACATAAGCATATCAGAAGCACTTTTGACAAATGGTTTATGGTCCTGGGCACTGCTGAGACACTGTGCTCTATTGGAAATGTAAGTTGTAAACACTGGAGAGACACTGTCACTTCCTATGGGTCACTTCCTGTTCCAAACAGACCACGTGCAGGCTGGGAAAGGACGTACTTTTCTCCAGGTATGGAGATTTTCTCGGAATGTGTTTTTCACTAGCTTGTGTACTTTACAGTGAGCTTTTCTGGCTAGAATATATTTTTGACTGGCAAACGTTTGAGAGGTGGTTAGACTAAACAGACATTTTAAAAATATCAAGATTGCAGTTTAACTTGAGCTTTGTTTAGTAAACAGTTCTAAGTGAGGTAAAAAGTTCTCAACTAGTGTCTAGGAGACTTATTCAATGCTCGGTCGCTTAGCAACTGGGTGGGATCCTTGTGAAATGTACATCATGATTGTGGGTGGGTTTAACCAAAGAATGGGTGGGGGTGTTGCAGGCTCAAATTCAAGCTCGTACATACTGAAAGCTGTGTTTTGTAGCACAAGACGGAGTCTCATTATGATGAGGGAGGGGACGTTGTGGGCTCAGATGGAGTCTCAACTGCATCATGACGGTGGAGAGGAGCTGTAGCTTAAGATGTAGTCCCATGTAGATGTTGAGTGTGGCAATATTGTACAGCAGGATGATGTTTCTTGACCGTACAGAAGTTTGTGTGTCATAGCATCTGATGGAGGCTCATGTATTTCACAAGGGTGGGGGCTGAAGCTCAAGATTGCCTCCATTTTGATGGTGGGGGGTGTGGTAGGCTCAGAGGGGAGTCTCATGTTCATATATTAAGGGCTGTGTTTCACATCATCAAACAGTGTCATGTAGATCTATAAGCGTGGGGTACTGTAGCTTTAAGTGGGCTCTTGTATGCCTCAAAAATTTGTGAGGTTGTCATCTTACTTTTAGCCTCTAAGAAGTCATAAGGGCAGGATGCTGTAACAGGAGATGGAATCTTGTGTACACTTGGACATCGCGGATTTGCATGAAGGCGGGACTGCAGTACCCCAAGAAGGTGTCTTAGACACCCAATGACAGCTCCCCATGCCCCATAGTGAGTATCTTACATTTGTTTAATTCTATTAAACTATGCGTTTGTTAAGACATTGGATGATGCAAGGTACCCATGAACTCAATTGTCACTGTGGTTTTAAATATGCGTTCTATGTAATAAACACAAACCAGTTGTTGGCGTTGACCAGTTGGTTGTTCTGCTCCTCAGGGATATCGCTGGAGGGCCGGGCCTCCTCTAGCTCACTCTCGGAGGCACACGGCTGGTAGGCCTGCTGCTGGGCCTTACTTCTTCGGCTCCCAATGAATTCGGAAATTTTCTGTGGTTCCTCACTATCTCCATCCTCATGGTCCGAGTAGTCTAGAAGGGTGCTGGATGCCTCACTTTCCTCTCCAGTTCCAACAGCATTCCCACCAGGTTCCATCTCTGCTGCCACCAGGGGCTCCTCGCAGGACATTTCGACTCGAGCGGATGGCGCCAAGGTACTGCAGCTTCAGGAACAGCTAAATGCTACAGGTACACAGACTTCAGATGAGACGGCCAACCTGTGAATGCTTTAATAAAACAAATAAAAAAAGGAAAAAGAAAAATGATGATTAAACATGGTATGACCCGTTATATAGCACACCTCACTAACTGAACTGTCTCTTTATTTATTTATTTATAGGTTTTATATAGCGCTAGCTAGACCCAAAGGTATCAGAGCGCTTTACATATCGTTCCGGGTTGTTACATAGAAGAACATAAAAAGTAGAACAATCAACAACATAAAGGTAGTTATCAAAACAAAACATGTCAAGGGAATAGATTATGCAGTCCAGAACTTTACAGGACATTAAAAACAGGATTAAGGCGAAGGACAAAGAGGAAGCTGAAAAACATCAGAATCATACACCTGCCTATAAGGACTGGCAGGATTGTGCGACTTAATTGGGAGCAAAGCTTAGTTAGAATGAGAATTAAAGTAATTGTTGTGTAGAAGGAGTTTAAAGTCCAGTTTGAAGCATGGAAAGGATGGGTTACAACGGAGGTCACTGGGGAGTGTATTCGAGATCCTAGGAGCATTACCAGAGAATGAGCGAGTCTGTGAAGACTTCTTTTTCAGTTTGGGGGGGGGATGAAAAGCAGTGAGTTGGAGCTTCTCAGCGTCCTGGCTCTTCCTGCTTTGGAGAGTTTGGAATCAAGGTAGTTTGGGTTGTGGGTATGCAGGGCTTTATAAATGAGGCAAGCAGTCTTGAAGAAACATCTCCCTTCGATGGGAAGCTAGTTGAGGTTATTTAAAGCCGGAGTAATGTGCTCAAATCGTTTAACACCTGTTAGTAGCCGAGCAGCCAAGTTGAGAACTGTTGTAAGGGTGCAAGGTGGGTTTTTGGAGTTCCTGTGAGGATGGCTTTGCCATAATCAAGTTTTGAGAGGACAAGAGACTGCACTACCATCTTAAAATCCTCCGTTGGAATAAACAGTTTCATTTTCTTGATATTTTTTTAAGAGTGTACAGCGCTCCTTGGGCTGAATTGTTGATATGGACTTTCATTGCCAGATTTTTGTCTAGAGTGATGCCCAGGGACTTTACAGAGTTGGATAGTGTAAGAGAGCATTTGAGGGCGTCCAGGTTAGTGAGCCAATCTTGAATTGGAAGAGGGTTGTTTTTCGGGGAGAAAAGTATTATTTCCGTTTTGTTGAGGTTCAACTTTAAGTGGTTGGTGTCTCTTAAATTGTGAGGAAAAAACATAAAAGTCTCGGAACAATGACATGATGAGTGTAGCTGTAAAAATACCAACACTAACATACCATTTTACTATATGCACTATTACTGTCATTGAGCAGTTTATAATAACGCGATACAACCCATATATACCTTTTTTCCAGAAGTTAGGGCAAGCATTAAGTTGGGGGAAATGCTAAAACTGGAGAAGAAGCCACTACAGGAATTTCCTCCACTGAACAGTTCGTATGGCGGAGAAGATTCCCCCATTGGAATCCCATCAGAATTTATCACTTTGACTAGAAGAAGTCAGAGGATTTTCAGTGGCCACCCAAAACAGAACCAGGCTGTTAACAGGGAACTCAGAGAGCTGAAACAGAAGAAAGACCCAAGAGGTTGGGGCAACTAGAGGAATGTTTGGATTAGAAGCAGAAAGCAGCACTATAATATAAAATATTTTTCTACCAGATCCATGTTGCAACGTGCGAGACTGATCCTTTCCATGAGATTTTAGGGGTTTCTTACCCCATGACTTAGCCTCAAACAAATTATCTCTTTAAAGGCATGATTATATATCTATTTTCACTGGAAAAAACAAAGGTTACAGGGACGTTCTAGTTAGGATCTGATTTCACTCGTACAAAACCATTGAAATTCAGCAGTTATAGTTACCTGAGCTAACTATAACTTCCACCCGTGCAATGCACTGCTTATGACCTCACATATTACATCATTTCTGACCTGGTCAGTGACATCACTGATGACATCTCAAATGACATCATCCAGTGATTGTTTTCTAAAAGTTGAGTGTTAAACATATATACAAAAGTACCACAAAAGTTAAATTAGTATGCTTTGTGTATGACTGAGTGATATTATTTCGAATATATATTATGTGAGGGGCTGTGTGACTGTGTGTATCCGTGTGTGTGGGTGTCTGAGTGGTTGTATTGGTGTGTGAGTGGGTGAGTAGCTGAATGGGTGTATAAGTGGGTGTGTGAATAGCTGTGTGGCTGTGCGAGTGGCTGTATTGGTGAGCGAGTGCGTGTGTCAGTGGCTGTATGGGCAAGTGAGTGGCTGTGTCAGTGGCTGTATGGGTGGGTGTGTCAGTGGCTGTATGGGTGGGTGTGTCAGTGGCCGTATGGGTGAGTGAATGGGTGTCTGAATGGCTGTATGAGCGAGTATGTAAGTGGTTGTATGGGTGGGTGAGTGGCTGTTTGAGTGGATGTTTGGTTAAGTGAGTTGGTGTGTGCGTGGCTGTATTAAAGAGCAAGTATGTGTGAATAGCTGTATGGGTGAGTGGATGTGTAAGTGCTTGTATGGATGTGTGAATGGGTATGTAAGTGGTTGTGTAGGTGTGTGAGTGAGTGCTTATATCGGTGAGTGAGTGGCTGTGTTGAGAGGTTGTATGGATGAGCGAGTGGGTGGGTGTGTGAGTGGCTGGACAGGTGAATAAGTGGGTGTGTGAGTAGCTGCATGGGTGAGTGACTGGATGTATGAGTAGCTGTATTGGTGAGTGAGTGGGTGTGTGAGAGGCTCTATGGTTGAATGGGTGGTTGTGTGAGTACTTGTATGGGTATGTGAGTGGTTGTGTGGGTGTATGAGAGGTTGTATAGGGGTGTGAGTGGTTCTGTGGATTGTCATCAGTGATGTAATTTAGATGTCATTGACCATGTCAAGAGTGATGTAAAATGCAAGGTCATAAGCAGTGCATTGCGGGGACATAAGTTATAGTTAGCTCAGGTAACGATAACTGCTGAATTTCAATGGTTGTGTACGAGCCTAACTATAACGTCCTTTCGTATCTCCCTATATGCGGACGATATCCTGCTTTATGTGCACAGACCGCGCCACACAATTCATAGACTTATCCATATTTTTTGAACATTTGGTAATTATTCTGGGTATCAAATAAACTGGGATATATCATTGGTCTCTTCCTTGATGGGGCAAAAACTGCATCTTACGTCGGCGTGTGCGGCCTTGCAGCTACAGGAGGAATTTAAGAACCTGGGAATCTGGGTTACTAGGTCGACAGAGGTTTCTAGAACTGAATCTAAATCCGCAGTTGGAGAGATTACGCAGAGATGTGACGAACTGGCAGAAGCTACCGGTCTCTCTCATGGGACGGGCGGTCTGGTTTAAATTGATGGCTCACCCACAGTTACTATATGTACTCCAGAATACTCCATAACAGATCCCGACCGCAGTATTTCGGACCATTGATGCAGAAATACGCACCCTGTTGTGGGGTCGGGGAGAAGCCCCTGAATTGCTCTGCGAAAGCTGCAAAGGGGAGTATACGAAGGGGGACTGGCGGTGCCCGACGTCCGGCGTTACTATCTGGCGTCGCAACTGGTGAACTTGAATGATTGGGTATTTGCACCATGGGAGGAGCCAGCCTATAGGGTGGACCATCACGCATTTGGACCTCGGGGATATCCTGCGGCATTGTATAGGGGTGGGCGTAAGCCGCATCTGCCGGCACATATGTTGACGGTTATCCAGGCATGGCGGGTGGCCACAAAACTAATGGGGTGGGAGTCTAAACTGATGGGCCAGTCTCCATTGTGGGATTGTGATCAATTGGTGGAGGTGGGATGTCTGAAGGGCTTCTGTAGGTGGAGCCTTATTGGAATTGA
The DNA here is from genome assembly GCA_963921515.1 of Calotriton arnoldi. Classification (NCBI taxonomy): domain Eukaryota; kingdom Metazoa; phylum Chordata; class Amphibia; order Caudata; family Salamandridae; genus Calotriton; species Calotriton arnoldi. The sequence goes on from CAWUFW010000669.1 coordinate 1,233,182, forward strand.
AAAGCTCGGAAATGTCTGGCGAAATGGGGAAATGTGTACATTTGAGAACCTTCAGTCAGAATACAAACTGGCAGAGGGGGAAGAGACTCCGGTACCTACAGCTGAGACATGCCCTGAGGCGCCATGTGACAGGGGGAGTGCAGGTGCCCGACTATTCCCCAATGGAGGATAGATTACTGATGGACCCGATGGTGGTTAAGGCCGCATCGCTTATATGCCGCAAGATCATGAACAATCTAGCAGACCCTCTGGGCCCCTTAAGGGAAGCGTGGGAGACAGATGTGGGATTATTGGAAGATGATGATTGGGCGGAAGCCATGCAAAGCCCTATGGAAATTGCCATCCGTAACAGATTTAGGTTAGCCCAACTCAGGATTCTACACAGGTCCTATATGGCCTGAACACTACAGCAGAGACTGGGCCAATATGAATCTAGTCAATGTGTTAGGGGCTGTGGGGAGGCAGGCACCTTTTTCCACATCCTTTGGACCTGTCCCATGATTTGGAGATACTGGGAAGGGGTTTCCAAAGTGATGGCAGAAGTGGTGGGTCTGCAGGTCCCTGTTGAGGCGAGATGGCACCTGCGGAGTGTGACTGGGGAGATTATTTGGCCCAAACATAAAAACGTGGCTGGCACTGGCGTCTGGGGTGGCAAAAAGGAACATGGCGAGAGCATGGGGTGCGGCAGAGCCGCCAAAGGTGGGAGCTTGGAAACGGGATCTAGATTGGTGTCAGCAGGCCGAAAAAGTGGTCTACGATAGTAGAGGATGTCTCAAAAAATGGGAAAAGATCTGGACCCTGTGGGAAAAGTATAGAAACAATTGAATACTGGAGCCGGGAAAATGTCAATCCTGAGGGGGGTACTGCATAACCACACTGGTTATGGAATGGGAAAGCTCAACGTTTATAATGTGTACTGTTGTATAGGCTACCAAGATGCCCTGTTTTAGCCTGTATTAACAAAATATTGCAATGTGTAATAAGCAACTGGTTAATAAAAATATATTTTTTTAAAACTATAACATCCTTGTTTTTCAGTGAATTTTTAAGGTTTTTTAAAATTATATTTCCCACCAATATCGTCCCTGTAATCTATGTTTTTTTAAGTGAATTTCAACGTTTAAAAAAAATATATATTTTCTAACTGTAAGCTTTGAGAGCGAGTGTGTGAGTGAGTGAATGAGTGTCTCAGTGGGTCTGTCAGTGGGTGTGAGTGGGTCTTGGAGTGGCTGCATAAGTATCTCACTGAGGGATGAGTGTCTGAGTGGATCTGTGAGTGGGTTTATCAGTGCCTGCGTGGGTCTGTCAGTGGGTGTGTGAGTGCCTGAGTGTGTGACCAAGTGTGTGTGTCAGTAACTGCGTAAGTGACTGGGCCACAAAGGAACTGTACCTGTGACTTAATCCAACATGACTCCACAGTTTTGCACAAAATATCTACCCAAGTGGAGTACTTTCTACTGGTTTATTACTAAATGCTACCTCTTTGGGTAAATGTCCAGTACATATTCTTCAATACAGCTGCGTAATGGAGCACAAGGAAATGTCACCAGTAACTTTGCATATGTTTTCGCAATGTGTTTGTTCCTGGTGCGTCTTTATCCAGAAATATGTGATAACATAAATCCCCCTATAGAGAAGACAATGAGACTACAAAGAGATAAATCTCCACCAAACAACGGTCTTTCTTCTTAACTATATGAAACAAGTGCTTCTTTGTTTGGTGGAGATGTCCTCATATTCCTCAGCATTAAGAACACCTCACCAAATTCAGCAGGAAAGGAGCTGGGGGTCCGCTTGTTAAGCTGTCCATCATCCTGGCAAAAGGCAGGAAGACTTTTGCATACTACTAAGGTGGGCGGGGCTAAACGGCAAAGCTTCCAAGTGATTTGTACATCTACTTACTCGTAGTAATTTAAAAGGAGAACAATGCACTCTACTCTCACCAGGTAAGGACAAGAAGAGACTCACTCGTCAAAATCACTGCAGATTGCGCTCTAATAGATCAACAATGTATTCACCTCCACAAAGCATTTCAGATTGTCTTTAGATTCAGCTGGGGCACCTGCTATGTTTATTGTCCGCGTAGCCCCCCACCACCTATTTTTTAATTTAAAGCCGGTAATCAGAGTCCACGCAGCCCTCCCCAATCTTTTTTTTTTTTTTTATTAAAACCCAGGCAGGTGGTGGTCCCGGGGCATAAAAAAAGCCCTAAAAGGGGGCCTATGCACCCTCCTTATTAAAGTCAGCAAGTCCCCAGGACCTGGCCCAGGGGCAATATTAAAAGCACGTGCGGAAGTCCGCGCTTTTTTTAAAATTCACACGATATTCGCTAATTTTGCAGTGAATTAAAAAAATTCCCTTTGGAAGACCTTAGGACCAAGGATAGGGGAGTTAGGGTATTCCTAACCCCTTTTCTATTTTTTTTGGGGGGGCGGGGGGGGGACTTGGCTGAAGCAGAGTCCCAAGATGGCTACCAACACTTCCTGGTTGAAGTGTTGGCAGCCAATCAGAGCTCTGCAGATCTCTGCACGAGCTCATCATTATTTGTGAAGGCTTTGCGATCGTAGATATACAAATTTGGATTTCCTTTAATATCTCACGAACTAGTGAATGGATTTGAACCAAATAACAAAATCATGATCTGCGGAACAGAATCTACCTTTCTGCCAAATTCAGTGTCATTTCTTCCAGCGGTTGGGGCTGTAGTCATGTTTAAAAATCTCCCCTACAGGCAGTCGCAAGTAGGAAGTTACAGTTAGGACCTAGGGACAGATGCACGATGCATTTTACCGGTCGCAAATTGCCTATTGGGCCGTTTACAATGCATTTTTCTATGTACAAACCCTATTCTGCGAGTTGGTAACCTATTACCGACTCGCTAAATAGGGTTTGCGAGTTGCTATTAGGAAGGGGCGTACCAAGGAAGTCCCCTCCTAATAGCGAGTCGCAGGGGGAAGTATAACTGTTTTGCGACCAGAATGCGGTTGCAAAACAAATGCAGTTTACCACCTACTTCAAGTAGGAGTGAGCTAAAGAATGATGATGGATTAAACCCAGATCAGTTGACTGGGGGTGAGTGTTTGATTTGCTCTAATGCTCCGTCCATCATCCCCTTTGGTATCGCTTTGTTCGCCCTAAGTTGGCAGGGTATGCCCAGACGTGGGTCCCTTGCTCACTTTGCCACTGGATTCAAGATAGCCTGGCTGATGAGGGTTTTGAACCCGAAACCGGTCCCAGGATGCTTGTTTCCGGTCCAGGGAAGACATGGCTTGGCAGTTCGGGCTGGACTGTTCCCATGAGGCACAGGGTCAGACTGATTTGCATATGGCCATGTCTGAACTGGGGTGGTGGAGTGAGCTAAAGAATGATGATGGATTAAACCCAGATCAGTTGACTGGGGGTGAGTGTTTGATTTTCTCTAATGCTCCGTCCATCATCCCCTTTGGTATCGCTTTGTTCGCCCTAAGTTGGCAGGGTATGCCCAGACGTGGGTCCCTTGCTCACTTTGCCACTGGATTCAAGATAGCCTGGCTGATGAGGGTTTTGAACCCGAAACCGGTCCCAGGATGCTTGTTTCCGGTCCAGGGAAGACATGGCTTGGCAGTTCGGGCTGGACTGTTCCCATGAGGCACAGGGTCAGACTGATTTGCATATGGCCATGTCTGAACTGGGGTGGTGGAGTGAGCTAAAGAATGATGATGGATTAAACCCAGATCAGTTGACTGGGGGTGAGTGTCTGATTTGCTCTAATGCTCCGTCCATCATCCCCTTTGGTATCGCTTTATTGAAAAGCAAGCACAGACATGGTGGTCTGCTGTCCGCAACATTCCTGTGTTAGTGGCCATTCCCAATTGTAGGAAAGTGGGTTTCTGTTGCAGTAACCCCCCCACTCTTTTTGCCAGACTACTGATGCACTTTGATTTGATGTGCCCTGGGTCCCTGCCAATCAGGTTGCCCAGGGCCGGTGTTCTTTCCCCAAAACTAACCCAATTGGCATCTCTAGCCACAGGTCAGCCCCTGGTAAATGGTACCACAGGTACCCAGGGCACTGTGACCAGTGGTGAGGGTACAGGTGCATGAGCCCTGTACCCCTACAGTGTCTAAGTCCATTCTTAGACAATGTAAGTGCAGTGCTGCCATTAAGAGTATATGGTGCTGGGAGTTTGTCATTACGAACTCCACAGCACCATAATGGCTACACTGAAAACTGGGAAGTTGGTATCAAACTTCTCAGCACATTAAACCCACACTGATGCCAGTGTGGGATTTAATGAAAAATGCACACAGAGGGCATCTTAGAGATGCCCCCTGAAAAACGACCAGCCTCTGGTGGGTTCCCTGACTGGTACACACCCGCCTGCCACCACAAGACATGTTTCTGGACCCTTAGGGTGGGAGCCTTCGCTCCCTGAGCCCAGAAACAAAGCCTTTCCTGGGCGGAGGTGTTCACACCTCCCCCAGGCCAGGAAAAGCCATCTGTGGCAGGGGAGCTTCAAAGGCCTGGCAGCCTTTGTAATGAGACCCCCAACCTCTCCTGTTATACAGGAGAAGGCCCCCTTCCGGTCTCCCCTCCTTTTCGGCAGGAAGACAGGCGGGAAAAACTAGCCAGCCCAGAAGGTGTGCCCACCTCTGCCAACTCCACCCCTCAGGTGGGGGAGGCAAGGTGAAGCCCTCTCTTCAGTGCCCGCACTCCCCAATCAGGATTAGGGATTGTGCTCACTCCCCCACGTGGGGTGAGCACACCCAGGGTGTAGGCACCCTAAGGTCAGTAGCCCATTGACTACTGACCTCGAGACCCCTAAAACGCCCCCTAAATACAGTATTTAGGGGGCAGCCCTGAACCAAGAAGGCAGATTCCCGCAACCTAAGAAGAAAAAGGACAAAAGAAGACGCCCAGCAGAGGAGACTGCAGAGAACAACTGACTTGGCCCCAGCCCAGTTTCCAGAGATGCGCCAAAAATCGTCTTGTTCTGCAGCCAGCGACCTCCAGAACCCCTGGCAGGACTGACTGCCTTCAACAAAGACCGGATCTCCTGTGAACAGCAGCTCTGTTCAGAAGAAACACCAAAGAAAGACTGAGCCTGCTGAGGAAAAAGAAACCCGACGCTTGGAACCACCACTGCACCAGTCGCCTACAGCCCGAGTTAGAGTGGCCCACCGGTCCAAGCGAGGTCCCCCAGCGTTCCAGAGTCCGAGTCCACCGTGGGTTGACCCCTCCAGGACTCCCCAACGCCGCCTGCAGCCTCTGCATGGAGACCCTCCCAACCGAGAGTGGCCCGGTAAGGTGAAATCCGACCTCAAAAGACACCCCTACATCCAGCCGCCCTGCGCCCTGGAGAAGAGAACCAGAGGTGCACCTACATCCCCGAGCCCTCCAACTTACCTGCCCAGCTGTTGGTTCCTCCTGGAAGTCTTCCTGGACCGAGCCTGCAGCTGAAAACCAAAACGGAAAATCCCCATTGAAAACAGGGCACCCGACGCCAAACCAGCACCCTGCACCCAGCCGCCCCCGGGCCGCTGCGGGTGCACTTTTTGTGCTAAACAGGATCCCCTTTTGCCCTGAGCCTAACACCAGGAGCTTGGCTCCCACAACCTTGTGGCCTGCTCGCCAGCAGCCACCAACCGGAGGCCCCTATCCCCCATTGGATAACATTGTTTATTTATTTATTTACTGATTTTATACAGCGCATAGCTGCCCCAGCAACGGGGCGTCCCAGCGCTACCCAGGTATACGTAGTTTGAAGCAGAACCGAAAAAGTATAGGGGTTACCCCGGGAAAAGCCAGGTCTTTATGGCTTTGCGGAACTCTAAATGATTCTGGAGTCCTCTAATTGCAGAGGGAAGAGAGTTCCAAAGTTTAGCCGCCAACACCTTGAAAGAGCGGCCGCCAGCTCTGGCTCTGTAAACACGGGGAATACAGACCAGCCTTTGCTCCGAGGAGCGAAGAGGTCGGCTCGGAATGTACGGCACTAACATTTTAGCTAAGACAGTGGGAGCTTGATGAGACAAAATTTTGTGCGCAACGCAGAGAGTTTTAAACTGAATTCTTCTCTCTACTGGCAACCAGTGCAGTTTTGGCTAAGGACTTAGACACTGAGCATGATTTAGGAAGTGCCAGCAGAATCCGAGCTATAACATTGGGCCTCAGCACTCTGCACCCGGCCGCCCTAGTGCCGCTGAGGGTGTAACAAGAGAGCATCCTTGACCCTGGGGGACCCCGAGTCTAACCCCAGAACACCAACTCCCACAACCAAGTACTTACCTTAAAACCGATAACACTATTTTCCTCCATAGGATAACATTGACTGTTTTTCTGTGAAAAGTGTCTAAGTGTGGAGTTGGAAAACCTAAAGAAATTCTTTAAAATTGTACTATTTAACAAAAACGATTTTACTTACCTGTTTACAGGAAATGCCCCAGAGTAGTATCCAGGTATACTAATACTAAGAAAAGTAATCTCAAAAGTAACTTACCTGTAATCAGTGCTTTAAATGGGAAAAAATAAGTGCAGGTACTGCATTAAAAGGAGCTAGAGGTGTCAAGTGGGCGGGGCTAGGGGCGGGGCTAAGGGCAAGACCTGATGATACATAATATGATATATAACAGTAAATACAAGCATAAATCATTCAATCACTTCAAAAGTGCAAAAGTATTTCCGTATACATACATATATTTATAAACGATAATGAAAGTTAACAAGAAATACAGCAGATTTTGAACTCTGCACTCATTTGTATTAAAATGCCATTTTTAAGCCCCGATTTCAGAACTGAACAAATATCTGGTACTTTTAACTGGAAAAAAGTGCCAATCCTAACTTTAGCTGTCACCTCCCCTTTTTACATCCCTCCCTCCCCTTCCTTCTATGTTCAGCATCTCGTTACCCCCTCCCCCCGCCCCGCCAGATCCCTTGCTAGTTGTCACGGGAGGTTATTTCTGGAGTGCTGCAATGTTCCCTGCTATGCATTGCTCTTTGGGCAGGGCTCCTTTCACACCTATGGATCCCTCGCTGTTATGTAAATGCAGCTTTTAGTTGATGGGGCACACAAAGGGAAGCAGCTCCTGCGTTGTAAAAAACAAACATGAAAAGAAAAGGTCGATGATTATGTTGAACTGCCACTCGCTTAAGTGTGACCAGTGCAGCACCAGCCCAGGCTATTTCATGCACCTGGCGGAGAGGGAGCTGGGGGGGGACTAAAGCACTTGTAGCTGAATGATCATTACACGCTTAATCAACAGTGCAAGGTCTGGCTAGACCCTTCTCTGTTAATCACAGCATGTGACGCAAGCCCTCTCAAACCCCTGCAGTGTGAGGAATTGCAAAGGGGCGCCTCTGGACTTTACCAGCGTCACTGCAAAAGTCGGCTTCATGGCTCAGTGCGATTGTGAGATCCGGAAGCAGAGCGGCATCTGTCCTGCGTTGTAGGGGATATGGAACCTGAGCCTGCCCTGCCACTAATCACGGTACCGGTACTCTCCCTGACAAAAGAAAAGTGCCGGCACTGAGGGCTAGAAAATTTGGAAGTGCCGGTACTCAGTACCGGTGAGTACCGGCCCATTTAAAGCACTGCCTGTAATCTTACTGAAAATCCTATACAAAGTATATATACTGTATTTACAAAGCATTGCATTTCTCAGAAAAACAAAGTGCATTTACAATTGCAATCCAAACTGTATATTTACTGCAAAGTACTTATCACTTACCTGTGCCAGGCTTGCTTGGTTCTTGGAAATAAAATAACTAAAAGAATATTTTTATACAAAAACAATTGGTCTGAAGTTCAGTCTTTGAGTGTGTGAATTCATTTGCTGACTGAGTGTGTACAACAAATGCTTAACACTGTCCCCTGATACTGCCTTATTGCTCGACCACACTACCACAAATATCTAACTTTACCTCTGACTACCTTTGGTGTTCCACTGGACTCTGTGCACACTATACCTCAACTTTGGTATAGTATATACAGAGCCAGCTTCCTACACCAATGGGTCACAAATTGCAACCCGCCTCATGAATATTGATGAGGCAGGTCCCTTGCAACTTATTTGGGAATCGCTAATGTCCGAGACATCTTAGTACATTTCATTTTGCGAGTTTCTAATAGCAAGCCCCCCCCCCCCAAAATAAAATAAATCGCAATTAGAGTTTCGCAAAAGCAAATGTTTGTACATCTGGCCCCTAGTTTCCATAGGAAAAGCGTTTTTTTGTTTTGCTAATAACTTTGGCGCCGTCTGACGAATCTTCACAAAATGTTCAAAAATAGTTTGCCACTTACTTCAGGGTGATTCTTCAAGCAGGGGCAAAGAAAAAGGGGGGTGTCCGAAAAAGCGTTTTTCCCATGCAATTTCCCTTAGGGATTTTAGACACAACTATATCCCGAACCGCTGAACAAAAATACACCAAATTTTAGTGAAAGTTAGATCTTAGCCCAGAAAAATCTTTTTGTAATTTGGTGTAAATCTGTTCAGTAGTTTTGGAGTTATTAAAGTTTTTTTTTTATGTACATCTAGAGACATGAATCCTCTGCAGATCAGACTGATCGCATAGTGAGATCTGATTCGCTGCCGCTACTTCAAACAGGTACTGTTGGCAGCCATTGGAGACTCAGGTAGAAATACCCTGACCGCCCTGGGGCTGGTGGTGGGGTTCCAAAATGTTTTTTTTTGCTTTTAATTTTGCTGTGAATTTGCAGAGGATCTGTTGCAAAATGTAAACAAAAAACACGTGCAGTTGGACACACTGCCTCCCTCCCGTGCCAATTTCGGCCCATCCCCATGGTCCCTGCGATTGGCATTAATTGTGAGGGGGGCCTGTGGTCCTCCCCCCGGACTGATTTTGGTCCAGGGGACCCCATCACCTGGTGTTTTTAGGGGGGCGGCACGTGGATCCCCCATAGCGATTAGTACTGAGGCGGCCCCATATCCCAGGGTTCGGCATTGTTTTTAGGAGGAGGGGGAAGGATGTAGGTGGCCCCCTCCCCGGGTTGATTTCGACCTTGGGGACACCATCCCAGGGGGCCCGGCATTTTTTTTTTTTTATACAGAGGGGGACACGCCGCTCCCATCCTGGGCTGTTTTCAGCCCCGGGGACCCATCCAATTGGGCTCGGCACTGGTAGCGGTGGGTGCCCTGTTGTGCACCCAGGACACCCACCATTCTCCCGTTTGGGGGGGGCGCGGGGGGAGCTCCAAGGCCCCAGCAGCTCCCCGCATCCAACGGCAGCTACAATTGCTCTTGTCCGCAGGGAGCAGCTACTAATGTTACTCCCTGCGTGCAGGAGTAATATTTAGATCCGTTACCCTGCCCGCATCACTGCAGGCAGGGAAACCCCTATTTGTCCCCAGAGACTTCATCCCACGGGCCCCAGCATTATTTTTATGGAGAGGGGAGCATGTAGCCCTTCTCCCTGGGCTGTTTCTGGCCCCAGGGACTCATCCCGTGGGGACCAGCACCGGTAAAGGTAGGTGCCCACCCAGGGCACTCACCATGCTCTCGTTGGGGGTGGCCAGGGGAGCACCAAGGCCATCCCCAGCCAGCTCCTCACAATCAACAGCAGCCAGCACTGCTCCAACCTGCAGGGAACTGCTACTAATGCTGCTCCCTGCAGGTGGGAGTAATATTTAGACCCGTTTCCCTGCCTGCATCACTGCGGGCATGGAAACATACCTGAAGCCCATTCCCGGCAGACTGGAGCATTTTTGAAGCTCCTGCCAGCTGGGAGCGGACTCTGTGTTTGCTTGCTACCGCTTATTGGGAGATTTGAAAATGCTCCCACCAAGCAAGAGCAAACACAGTTTTTCCTGCCCGAAACCGCTATGTCCCGGGGTGGGCTACCCCGGGACATAGCCTGTGAGCCGGCGTCGAGGAGTTAATCACTGTTGTGACCATATTTCTATGTTGTTGTTTTTAAAAAAAATTTTTTAAGAAGTTGAGTTCCAACACATCAAGGAAACGTAAGGTTACCTGCCACACCACAAATGTATTTGAATATGTAAATCGGTGGTCTTTCCAAACCTCTATCTATTTGGAGATTAGTCTCCAAAATTATATACGGACATATTTTTTTACAATGCTAAGTGCCACCAAGGGGCGCTTACCCTGCTCCAATGTGCACATGGAGGTTTCTAGGCAGCTCCAAAAACGGAGCAAGTTCACACAGCGAGTCAAATGCAGCAAATATAAAATTCACTAAACAGGGGTATGTCACAGTTACTGCGCCTAGTGACGTGTAAACTACCAACAAAAGAGGTTCCTAAATCCGAGCAATCACGGTACCCATGCTTTAGCTTTCGATGTTAACAGCTAAAGCGCGAGTTCATCCGACTATAACAAAAGTAAACAATTAGAAAAAAATGGCAGCTGCACACTTTTTTGGTATTTGTTTACTTTTGTTCCAATAGCGGCACCCGCGCTTAGTCTTTGAACATCTTAAGCTAAAGCATGGGTGCGGCGATTGCTACAAAAGTAAAGAAATAAAAAATTAAAATGCAAATTTTTAATCTATTTCTTTACTTTCGAAGTACTCGCGGCACCTGTGTTTTAGCTTAAGCTGTTTAAAGCTAAAGCACAGATGATGGCACGGTAAGAAAAGTAAATAAATAATTTTTAAAAAAGACATGCGGCCGTCATTATTAGTGCTTGCTGCGCTGGCTAAATAAAATGTAAAAAAAAAACAATGCGGGAGAGACGGTGCAGGTAGAAGACAGACCAGTAACAAAAGAGTGCTCCGTGGCAGCTGTAATTGAAAGCTACTGAGTAACAACACATGTAACAGGGAATGTCCTGATGGGAGGTAACAGAAGACAGGGAGGTAATAAGGAGGGACTAATAAGCCTATTGACAAATCAAAAGACAACATTTACAAAGGACAGTGACAGGAGCCAATAAAAAAAGATGGGCAGAGAGTGGGCGGAGCTTACAGTCTGGACCTCAATACAGCATGTCTCAAAGAGATAGCGCAAGCGCTGCCTAGGCGAGACCTAAAAATGAAGAGAGAACGTTAGAGACCGAGAGAAGAAAGGAGAGATAGAGATAGAACAGAAAGGAGAATACAGAGGAAAACAAGCATTTGCAATGCAACAGGTCTTGCATTTACGCGAGTTTGAGCTATAGACATTGTAAATGACAATGCCTTTTATTTTCGTTTTTAAAACATAAATAAAAGTCATTGTCATTTACAATGCCAATAGCTTAAACTTGCGTAAATGCGAGACCTATTGCATTGCAAATGCTTTTTTTTTGGCGTTGTTGGCGGATGGCTTTGTTTTTCGCCCTCTCTCGTATTTCACTGCGCCGCAATTATGCAAGTATTGCTTTATATGGTTTTTAATCCGTTTCCAAGTGCTGTATAAGAAATAGTTCAGCTAGCAATTGCCAGGGAAAAAGCAATGAGAGGTGAGAATGCGGAATCAATTAAAACCGTGATTGAAAAGAAGTGCCTTTGCTCTGTCATTTAAATGCACAAGATCTTGAGGCCGCGCAGGCGAACAAGAGCCGCCGCCACAGATAGGGTCCACCAAAAGAGAAGGCTGTGTCTCCCGCGGACTCTAATTTATATTTTGGTTCTGAGACTAATGCTTTGTGGAAAAAAATGAATGAATTCAGCAAAGAGGGATTTACGGGGGAGAGTGTTCTCTGGCACGTACGCTTGCAAACTGCTATTGTTAGGCCTCATAGAAAACATTTTGGGTAGTATGCAAAATTCCTGACAGGCCACAAATAATAAAGTTGAAAACTGTACAAAGAAGCCTTCACCGAGTACAATACGGCCAGAGCTGCTGACTTTGGAGAAGGGGAACCGGGTTTGAGTCTCTGGGTCGGCTCAGCTGCCGAGGCGGAGCTTGTGCAGTGCTGCTGTTCGGGACACCGAGTGAACTTAATTCAGGGGCAGAGGGAGGCACAAGCGCACACGTGGGGGGCTGCAAATTTATTAAAGACGCGGCCGCTAAAGTGAAAGCGGACGCGCTGCAAATTAATTAAATATACAAGCGCTGCCGCTAAAGGGAGCGGACCGCGCTGCAAATTAATTAAATAAACAAGTGTGGCCGTTAAAGTGAAAGCGGACCGCGCTTTATGCAAATTAATTAAGTAAAGAAGCGCGGCCACTAAAGTGAAAGCGGACCGCGCTGCAAATAAAAAAAAAAAAAAAAACATTAAACAAAATAGTGCTCACAGCCAAGATAAAGCAGACCGTGTAACATGAGGAGTAAAAGGTCCAGTCCTTATGGGCGGTAACAAATGGAGACAAGGCGGTACCAAGGAGGGACTAACAAGCCTATTTACCAATCAGAAGCCAGCATTTAAGAAAGACAATGACACAAAGCCAATGACAAATATGGGCGGAGTGGGCGGGGCTTCTAGTGCATACCCTAATACAGCATGCTTAGCAGAGCGAGCAACGCATGCGCGCTGCCGCTAGGCTCGACCTAAAAAGCGAAATGGGCAGGGTGTCGGGAGATACAATGAAAGGTAGTGTGAGCGGTAGATTTCTGTGAGAGGTACATTCTACAGCCCAATTACGCCATCACAGCCTACAAAACCAGGTCCAATTTGTAGGTGATTTCCCCTGACTGAAGCATGTTAATTCAATAATCGGCATTGGGCTCAATCTGCCAGCCTAGGCCATGAGCTCAGATGCATTTTTGAGTGCTGCAATGGAGGGCCTGGTGGACAGAAGAGTCTGTAAGTTGTATCTAGTGAAGCCAGAGGGGCTACTCACAGGAGTTTGAAATGAGGGTTGGGCCAGAAGTTTATAACTTGTACCCTCACATATGGTTCCAGTAACTGCTGAACAGATGGGAGTGTTTACTCTTTGAGCATTCAGAGGCAAGTAAAGCCCTGTGTTCAAGGCCCCAGATGGTGGAACTGGAACTAGTAGAAACCATTTGTAACTGGTCAATTGGAATCTCCACCTGGGAGACTGCAAGAGGTGGAGAGTGGTTGTATTTAACACACATTCAATCAACTTTCTCCAGTGGACCCAGAAATGTGAGATGATAATGTGACCAAAGACATCATCACAAGCCATAGGACCAAGGCATGGCATATGACCCCAGAAGATAAGGTAAGATGGAATGCCTCTGATGTTTAAGGGTCATCTGCTGAGATCTAGGTCTTAACCTCAGTATAGTACATGTGAATCCTGGTAGGGCCCACGCAGCCTTTTATTATTTGCAGATTACCTGCAAGTGCCTGATTTAGAAGATGTGCACATGGCAGTAGCACATTTTAGTAAAACCAATATCTGTTAACGCATGCAATTGAGGCATTCGGCAAATCCTCTCAGAAATGGCACCATGTGGCTAATGAAACGACAGTAAATTCTCCAATGACATAAGGCAAAGCCCAACAAAGTCAGAATGCAAAATCCACCAAGAAATTGGTGTGCTAAAATGTATTAAAGGGGGGCGTGTCCAAGATGGCGGCCGTGTAGGACGTGCATTGCTGTTCCTCCGGCTCCGCCAAACTATCGCATTGAATTAGTCTGCTCTACAGCGGCATCCTGGGCAGGGAGTGCAAGATTTGACCTCAGGTGTGCGCCTGGAACCGGTGGAGGTAGCCATCGCCGAGCAGCGGGGACCGGGAACGGGGCGGTTCACCGCCGAGTTCGGAGGAGCAGGCCCGAGCCGTGAGGTGGGTGACCCCTGGCATCGCAGCGTGGGCGCTGTAGGGGATCGCTGCTGAGAGATTGTCCTCGCCGGCCACCGTGGCAGAGTGTGGAGCCTGGAGCAACCTGCTCTGCTGACCGGGAGGGAGCGGCCTGGAGCAGGAGCGACACAGAGTGGCGGGCCGTCCTTACGTGTGGCGCGGCGACGGGGGAGAGACGTGGAGCCCTCCCGCACGAGAGAAGAGTGCAGGTCGTCCTATGGCGGCGACGCAGCCTCTCCTAGATCTGGCGGCCTGACGGAGCGCTGAGAGGCCGGGAGCTGAGGGGAGCGCGCGTGCTGTGCCGCCTTGGGCTTGGAGGCTCGCGGTGAGGAGACGGTGTGGCGGCCTGCGGCCTGAGAGCAGAGGAACACGGCGCCGGCAGCGTCTGCTGAGGCTTGGAGGGGACGGAAGTAGTGATCCGGCCGTGCCCACCGACGCACAAGGGCACGGTACACAGAAGATAAGGGGCCCCGGACTGTCCGTGGAAGACCAGGTGAGGGGGCCCTGCCGAGCGAGTGGGCCGGTTCTGGGAGGCAACGCGGGCTCTGCAGGATCCCTGGCACCTGATAGTAGCGAGGCCCCGGGAGTCCGAAAGAGGGCCTGCAGCCCGCCGCCTGGTGCCATAGGGCCTCAACCGGAAGGAGTGAGTGGCACCTTCTGGCCTCCCAGCACTTGGGGCACTAACACACCCCGCTTGAAGAGAAGATTAGCGAAGGCCCGTAGGCACCGGCGGGTGCGGGGGAAACGTGATCCCAGTCAAAGAGGCCCTGGGGACTCCCTGGGAGTAGTGCCTAACATCGCTGGCAGTGGCGCCCTAGCTGAGGCGGAGACGTGGCAGTTGGGCATCAGTGAGCAAAGAAAGGGGTCGGTCCCACTCGTCGTTAGCGCCGAAACCTAGAACGTCTGTGGGCAAAGTATCTCGTTTGCACCAAAGGAGGAGTGGTTTTATCGGGACCGCTTGACCCCCTGGGCCCAGTGCTCTCCACAGCACGATACTATTGGTGACTGGAGTGCAGTGTGTTGGCAGCGAGAGGGGGGCGCTGACCGGGAGTCCCTGGAGTGCGCATACCGAGCTTTGAGACCTGTACCTGTGTCGGATAGAAAGGGCCCGACCGTGGCCACTGGCTCGGGTGGACGGGCCGGCGCTTGACTGGTAACGACGCTGCGAGGCACGGCACCCTTATTGGTCGAGCCGAACACTGAACATGGCCAGTGCCCGGTTGAAGAAGGAGCGCTCCGTGAAAGAAATGCTCTTGAAACAGGACACCCAAGGGACATCGGACAATACAGGCCTGGAGACAGAGGGGTCGCCCGGGCCTCTCGAGGGAGCAGATGCTCCGGCCACGAAAGCCTTTATGACAGAACTATTCGCATCACTGAAAGCCGATTTCCAAGAGCTCAAAGGGCAAATCGCAGCAGACCTTAAGGAAGTAAAACGAGACGTGGAGGACATCGGAGAACGAGTGGCGACCTTTGAAGAACATGAAACGGGACGAGGCGAGGAAATCGAGATGATGCAGCAAGAGCTTTTCCGCCTTAAAGAACAAAATATCGAGCTGCAGGGGCATGCGGAAGATTTAGAAAACCGCTCCCGCTGCAACAACATACGCATCCGAGGAGTGCCATCAGGAGCGGAAGGGAAGGATATCCAGGAGTATGTGCTGGCCCTCTGCTGACAGGTGTTGGGAGACGAACACACGGCCGAAATCCAGATTGATCGAGCCCACAGAGTCGGCCTACCAAGGGGCGGGAAGGCGCCCCCCACCACGGACATCTACATTTGCGTTCATAATTTTCAGTTGAAGGAGCGGATTATAAAGAAAGCTAGGGCGGCGCACCCGTTGCAGTTCCGTGGCATCTCCCCAACGCTCTACCAAGATCTATCAGCTATCACCTTGAGTAAACGCAGAGACTTTAGGCCGATCACAGCGCGATTGAAAGAATTGGCGATTGCCTACTCATGGGGCCATCCTTTTTGAATTATCTTTCGACACGAGGGCAGGCTGAGGCAGATCCGCTCTCTTCAAGAAGCCAGAGAGGTGTTGGGCATGGCAAGGGCGCAACCCCCGGAGGCCAGACGCCACACTACTATGGAGACGAGTCAATCGCCTTTCCGGTGGCACAGGGTGGGAAAACCCTCATCGCCACACAAGCTAGACACAGCCACTATTCTCAAAGAGCGAGAGGCGGTCATTTCCTCCCTTTCTAATGACCCTGATCAATCAGCTCCCTGCTGACGACATTGCTGGTAAGCGCTGCAGAACACATCCTAGAGGCGGAGCCGGGGGCCAGACTCTCCTCTCCTTGTGAAACTCGCGCAGGACACTATCCCCTTTTTTATTGTTGTACTGACGAACTTTGGTCAGCATGGACTACTGTCTTACGCCATCATGTTCGATGGATGAGAGCTCACTGTTTATGGTTATGGGGTTTATTTTTCTTTGGGCATTCTGCACCTGTGTTAAGATCTCATGCCTTCGGGAAGGACGGGGGAGCATACTTAGATTTGTCCCACACTGGCCCCCTCAAGCTGATCGTGACTCCTGGTCTTTCTCCCCAGTAGGTACCTGTGATGGGTAGAGATCTTAAGGTCATCTCTCTTAATGTACGGGGCCTTAATCATCCTGTGAAACGATCGGCAATTCTCTCATTGCTAGAAAATGCAGATTGAGACATTTGCATGCTACAAGAAACCCACCTCCTTTCCAAAGACACGTCACGCATGCGTACACGCAGATTTCCGCGCCAATATTGGTCCTCCAGTACCTCCAAAACATGTGGGGTAGCTATACTGTTCGGTGCGAAATTTGAAGGCAAGGTCCTCTCAACACTCTATGAAGTGCGGGGGAGGGTTCTCGCTCTGCGGGTGCAATGGGGCTCCACCATGCTCACTCTCCTCAACATTTACTCACCCAACACGAATCAAGAACCTTTTCTCATTAAGTCTCTCACTGACGGGCTAGCATCAGCTGACGGAGCAGTCTTGATAGGGGGCGATTTCAACTTGGTAATGGATAATGACTGGGATCGCTCCTGCCAGCGACATGTTCAGACGGGGGCGCTCTCCTCTGAGGGTAAGGGTTGGCTGGCGGAATGTGGGCTGCACGACATTTGGCGCATTCACCACCCAGACACAAGAGACTACACATATTATTCAGCTGCCCGTAAGTCCTACGCGCGCCTAGACCACTTCCTAGCGTCGTCATCGCTCATGCCTAGCATACGGGAATCTTCGATAGAGCCTCGATCGTTATCGGACCATGCCGTCATTATCGTCACATTGCATTCGAAAGGAGCCTCCCCTACTCAGACACGATGGCGCTTGCGTGAGGGTCTGTTACAATCACAGCACATAGTGGAAGAGATTAGGGGGAAAATAAAGGAATATATAACACATAATGGCAGACCAGATACCCCACTAGCTGCAATTTGGGAAGTCTTGAAAGTAGTGATACGTGGGGAGTTCATGGCTATATCCTCTGCAGAGAATAGGAAGCGCAGGAAAATGAGACAGAGCATTACACAAGAGGTGAGACAGCTAGAAGTGGTACATAAACGCACAGGAGCGCCGAGGGTGTGGCGGGAGTTGGAAAAGAAAAGACTCCTACTAAAGCGTCTTGACTTGGACAGGGCGGAGTATGCGCTACTGCGCCTGCGACATAAGTTTTACTTAAGCAGCGACAAATGTGGGAGAATGCTGGCTCATCGGTTGAGGGCTCGGACGCTAGCGGAGGCAATACCCATGATAAAGACGGAATCGGGAGAGGAGGTCTACGCAGATAGTCAGATAGCAGACACATTTAAACGATTTTATCAATTGTTCTATACCGAAGATGATACCGAACAGCCGGCCGCAAGTGAATACTTCGAACTGTGCAATCTCACTCCCCTACCCAAGGGTCAGGCGAGTCAATTAGACGATCCTATACGACCGGAAGAAGTTATATCGGCCATTGCTTGGTTGAAGCTGAACAAGGCTCCAGGCCCTGACGGGTACCCTGCATTATTTTACAAATCCTTCTGTGTAGAGCTGGCCCCTCTCCTTACGAGGCTGTTTAACTCCTTTCTAGATAGTGGCACGATCTCTGATTCCATGGCGGAAGCAGCGATCTCAGTGATCCTCAAGCCTCACAAGGACCCCAGTCTATGCGGATCGTACCGCCCAATTTCCCTGCTTAACCTAGACGTGAAGCTCTTTATGGGGGTGCTGGCTGCCCGGCTGGGCCCGATGATGGCGGGGCTGATAGACCCAGACCAGGCGGGGTTTATTCCCACTAGGCAAGGGGGAGGCAATACGAAACGCCTACTCCATCTTATGGACAGCGTGCGCCGCTCGAGGAGGGAAGCCCTGTTCCTGTCCATAGACGCAGAAAAAGCGTTTGACAGGGTACGGTGGAGTTACCCGTTTGATACCTTACGGCGCTTTGGATTTGGGGAGCGATTTGTGACGTGGATCCGATGTATATATCAGGCACCCCAAGCTTTTGTTAGAGTTAATGGGACGTCCTCCTCATATTGGGACGTCCTCCTCATCCTTTCCTATAGCACGAGGCACGAGGCAGGGGTGTCCGCTTTCACCCCTCCTTTTCGCCCTATATATGGAGCCACTGGCCCAGAGGATCAGGGATCACCCCCAGATAAAAGGGCTGCGCTTTGGTGGAGACGTCCATAAAATAAGCCTCTACGCAGATGATGTGATTTTATCGTAAGCGGAACCACGCACCTCCCTTCCAGCTCTTTTAGATGAGCTGGACAGTTTTGGGACCCTTTCCGGTTTTAAAGTTAACCTGAGCAAATCTCAGGCGCTCAACCTTACTTCCCCACCGGAGCAGGAACTGCGGGAGAGATTCCCCCTACAATGGGCTTCGCAGCCGATAACATATTTGGGTATCCTCTTAGCCCCGATGACTTCAAAGACACTGGAGCTAAACTATTCCGCGCTGTTGGAGCAGACAACGAAGGCCCTGTCTGGGTGGGAGAGATTAAAATTGGCCTGGTTCGGGCGCATCGCGGCAGTTAAAATGACGATATTGCCAAGAATCCTATATATTTTCCAGCTGTTGCCGTTGGTTCCCCCCCGAAGGCGATACGCTCCCTCCAATTAGCTATTAATAAATTTGTGAGGGGGAAGAGGAGGACGTGCCTACCTTTCGCCCAGATGTCCAGGCCCAAGCAGGAGGGGGGGGGGGGGCAGCTCTCCCTGTTATACAGAGATACCTACAGGCCTCTCACCTTAGATATATTGTGGAATGGAATTGACCGCTCTCGGAGAAGCACTGGACCTTCATGGACCAAGCGGTCCCCGGGATTAACATTTGGAGAGAGGCCTGGCTGCCGCGCAAAGCGAGGGCGTGGGGTCTTTACTCGTCGCCAGTTACAGCAGCCACGATGAGAGTGTGGGATACAGTGGCGCTCAAACGGGGGCTGACGACCTTTCCATCCCCGATGGCCCCCATTGTTGACAACCCGGACTTCCCGCTGGGCTGTAAATCTGAGGTATTTCAGAGATGGAGAGAAGCAGGGTGTAAAAGGATTGGTTCGCTGTTTGATACCCAGGGTATCATTCCTTATGAGCAGTTACGACGAGACTATGATCTGCCTAAAGCCGACGAATTTGACTATCTCCAGCTCCGACACTGGGTCACCTCTGCGTATATAGAGCAGGCTTCCCGAAGGCTCACCCAATTCGAGAAATGGTTGATCTCTAAGACGGACGATAAGCACCTTATCTCTGAGCTGTATGCTATGTTAGCGACAGGGCAGGGAGGGGGGCGGACAAAAGGACAACTCCGATGGGGGGAGGAATTGGGCAAAGCCTTGACGGACAAAGAGTGGGAGAATATCCATTATAGAACACACCACACAGTACTGCTGGTACTGAATCGGCCTTCAAAGTCACATCGTACTGGTATCTCACACCAGCACGTATTCATCAATGGGACAAAAACCACACAGAGGAGTGTTGGAGGGGATGCGGTCTCACGGGCTCTCTCGCACATCTGCTTTGGCACTGCCCGCGCCTAGAACGCTTCTGGGAAGGCGTGTTGAACGACATAGACAATGCCTTTGACACGGAGATCCCACGATTCCCGGCGTATACCTTACTGGGTCTCTCAAACGCACCGACATTCCCCTTGCGCTCGCTGCGGGGTAGGCAAATAGCGTTGGCGTTGCTGGCAGCCCGACAGACACTCTTGGCACAGTGGGGCACCGCACATGTCCCTGATCACATGGCATGGCTACATCGCCTTTGGGTAACCCTGGCCATGGAACGCCTGTCACTGATTCAGGCACACAAGGGAGAGAAATATGCTGATCTATGGGCCCCCTTCATACACATATTGTCTAAAGAGTTCCGGGAGGTAAGATGCCCGAAGTATCTTCAAATTCTGCGTTTGCTTCCCGCGGGGGATACCGCAGTCACATCTCGCAGGGGACGGACCGAATCGTGAGATATGGTCCGGGAGAGTAGAGCGTTGCTCATCCATAAAGTCGAACACTCGCTGGTGCAGATGCTCCCCTTTCTTCTTCTTTCTTTAGTTTTGTTCTGGGAGGGAGGGAAAGGGGTTGTCTATCTATTTGTGTTATTTGTTTATGTCCTTTGTTCCGGTTGTCTAATTGATACATGCAATCTACTACGCTGCCGGCCCATGGGTTGTAGGCGAACAGCTGTGTATATGCATTGTGCCTGCAATATTGCTGCCGGCCTCTATGGTGGTAGGCATATAGCGGTGTAACTTGAATGCCATATGATTGTTGTTGCAAAACGAATAAAAGATTGGTTCCATAAAATGTATTAAACAAAACCTACCAAAAATTAACAAAAGAGACACCAAACAGTGACAGAACAATGGTATTTCAATTGCATGATGTGTATTCATACACACCACGATGTGTAGGAATAGGAGTACTTTGCACGGGTTTTGTCTTATCAATAATGTATTTATAATGTTGCAGAGTACATCCCGACACTTCCATCAGAGCCACTAAATTTGTTTTGTTTTTTAACTTGTCTTTTATTCAAAAATTGCACAGGTATTCCAGTACATATTGTCCCACAGGATCACAGAGCAGTGGGATTAGAATCGCATGGCACTTTGCAGTACAGGTTGTTTTGTGCCGATTATTTACAGCGGCTTCAATTTTTGTCCCTGTGCTCGACTCAGGAATGACACTGCACGGCATACATTACTATAGACAGCAAACAGGACACCTCCTATTGGAGTGGATTATGTGCAGAAGAAAGACATAACAATGAGAACAACAAACTTGGCAGCGACAGGCAACCGGGCGGTATCCCCAAGAAATCTTGACCAATGGTAGGAACCACCTATGCACGTGAGCGATGCCCTCCTGGCTCTTACGCGATTTACTATCCCACCTGGGAGCCACTAGGGTTAAAGAAGCAAATTACTATTTTTATGGAAGGGATCAGGGCCATGCATAGTTTGTACCTTACAAGTAGGGAACAAGCTGGATATAGCTCCAAGAAGCAGCAGAGCACATCAAGAAAAACCCCTTCTAAGGTGATCTTGTCATGTTGTCCCGTGCACTGAATAGTATTGTGTGTGGGGTCTGCACTAGTCCAGTGCAGTGAATGTGACTTTGTGTAATGCAACTGATGCTAATGCACTCCAATACCTTTGGGTTGAGGTTGCACTCTATAAAACTGCAATTACACTGTAGTTGTGTTGGAATTTTGGAGTGCATTTCTATTCTTCTGATGGTATGTCCTTTGTTTGAAGTCACAATCGGCACTGTGCACGCTTTGCTAGCTCTGTACACTGTGCAATGAAGACTGACATTTGTAATATACAAAATTTCATATATATAAACTATGAGGTTTTCCATTCCTAGGCACAGCATATTTGCAGTGATTGCACCAAGGTATTGCCTCCTCTATGTCTTGTGAATGTAGCACAAGTATAACTTTGATTTACTCACCTTGCACTGTCCATGTAGAGTATGTCATAAAACACAACTGAGAGTCTACTTAAAGGGGACAAGGTGGAAAATTGAAGTGAAGAAAGATGACAAAAACATTTAGAAACATTGGGCCACATGGCCTCACATAACCGTTTTTTTTAGCAACCTCTAATGCTTCATTTTAGCCAAATGTTAGGGGACATAATGTTGAAAATGTGACTGTTTGTGCCCATATTTCTATGTTGTTTTTTATAGGGTGAGTTCCAACACACCAAGGAAACGTAAGGCTTACCTGCCACACCACAAATGTATTGGAATATGTCATCAGTGCTCTTTCCAAACCTCTATATTTCAAGCTAATCTATGTGGAGATTAGTCTCCAAACTGATATATGGACATATTTTTTTACAATGCAACTAGGTTGTGATTTGTGTGCTTCTTGTTCGAATTGGAAAAAGGGAGTTGCCCCCCACCACTTTCAAAGTTCAGCCAGGAATTAAGGTGCACGATACGAGATTGTGGATGAGACATGGCAAATAAAGAGCGCAAATGTGCTTGCGTGGAAGCATGGATGGTGGCATCAGTAGCCGGAGACACGCAATCGGAGGTCGGGGAGAGCTGGGTTTGGTCAGAACACTTGCAGGGAGCCTGCCACAACCAAGCTAATCATCAGGATGCCAACAGGGGGCAAGCAGAGGACCACAGTGCTACTTCATCATATCGGCACTCGCAACAAGCAAAGAAGTGCCCAGAAGAATTGGTAAGCAAACGTGCGTTTCTCCCCGACTACTGCCACCACCACACCATTCCACCTGCATCATTTGCTTTATTTATTTGCATTATATGCTGCTGCATTGTGCAACACGGTTGCCTACATTGTTTCCTCCGTTTGCCTCCAACCATTGGCTCTTGCTGGTTTTAACCTGAATTCTGCTTGCATAGTGACCCATTGATCACACTGAGCTGCATGGAATGTCGACAGTCTAGGTGTGTGACAGGCAGTGGTGACAGTAGCCCGGAGGATACGTAGGAGGCCAGTCCAGTTCCGGTGCGGCTTGCATCCTACCGATGTGCTCCCCCCACTTGCCTAGCCACCTCTCAACAACAACCACAACACGGAACGCATGACGGCGGCACAGGAAAAAGTTTCAACCGGGCAGTGGTGCAAAAGCAAGGAGCAGATAACTTAGTTAATTGTCGATCAGCTACACTACTAACACCAACCTATAAAGTGGAAAAGAAGGTCCCATTTTTTGCAATGAGAACACATAACTCAAAAGTACTGTATATAGCCAACAACCATCAGGGGCCTTACCCTCGAAAGCGAAGGAAAAGGTCTACTACCCCACAGGACTCCTATTTGGTGAACAAGCAGGATTCTCCAACAAATCCTGACAAAGAGAAGACCCGCTTACCAACCATAAAGCAAAATAAGAAAGGAGAGAGGGAAATAAGGGACTCCTGTGTCACAACTGACCACAGAACAAACATGTCAGTTTTGACAAGCACTGCACAGCAATAACAAACTAAGAGACTAGAGGTTGGCAGAATGAGGTCAATGACTGAAGGGTGCTTAAATGAGAACTACATGAATGTGAACTGTGAGGCTGTCATTACCCATGTGAGCCCGGTGCCCTTATCATCTAATCAAATATCAACATTACCTCAAGGGGCGGTTCTACCAGTGGGGGATCAGAAGAATAACGAAAATAATGTAAACCCTGAAAGTGAAAATGAAATAGCAGCAGTGCATAAAGAAAGTGAACAGAGTGATAAACATGAAATTGAGGAGTAGCAAAGATGGAGCCCATCACCTTCAGGCCCATGCCTCTTTCCCAGGATAATAATCAAGTCCACCGCCCGCACATCAGGAACTTAAGTCCACTGGTAGCGGACAACATCAAAGCAGATTATAAAGTTGATGATAATTCACCTCCGAGAAGGGCACAGCGGACATTGAGGTGGAGGAAGACCTTGCTTTCGCAACAGGTGCTGCAGAATAGGATCTACAAGACCCGCAGGTCCGCCCAATTGAGGAAAAGAACAAGATGATCGAGCATCAACCCAGAACCCCAGAGACCTTGACGTTAGATAGTCCAGACTGCCTAGGAGTGGCAGGTGGTGATGCCTTAATAAAAACACTAACAGCTATTACTAAAGCCAGTAGACTTCACGCTGACAAAATGGACACTCAAATCGATGTACTGCAAATATTAACAACCTTCACAATGGTAACTGACGCAAAATTGCAGCGCCTAAATTAATTAATAAGGCGGGAGCAGGACTTTGCATAGGATAAAGCTGTAAACTGCCAGTATGACTCAGTAGTGGAAAAGCTATCCAACTTTCCAGAGGTTATGTCAACCCTGATACAGGACATGAAGGGCGGTGTCCCAATAAATCCAACAAGGACCAGTAGAGGAAATGACATTCAGGAAGAAGGTCAGGCAAGTGAGATTGTGGAGCCAGTGGAAAGCCCAGACTCACAAGCAGCTTTGGACATGCAGTGGGAAACTACTACAAAAAACTATTCACCAAATATACCCCCGCTTGCAACACAGGACGAGGTGAGGACTCATAGTTCCAATCAAGGAGCAAAAGAAGAAGCTGCTTGAAATGTAGTAGAATGGAAACACAGATAACAAATGGAGCGCACTGTCTAGAAAGAATAAAAAGCAACTAAAGAAACTAAATGGGAACAAAAGGTCTTGAATACTCAACCCTGCTCAAATTAAACAGGAACTCAAACCCTTTCGAATTTTCACAAAAAACATCTTGGGTAATGAAAAGATCTACGTGTCACCGTCCTTACAAAAAATGTTCCAAAAAAAGCAGAAATGAAAGTTGACACAAAAACCACTGACCCGCCAAGCATAAGGCCGCAATCGGTTGAACAAAAGAATAATATCAGAGGAGCCCCCCCCCCCCATTAGCCAACAGCAGATAGTAACAACAGGAGCGACCCCAACAATTCAGTTAAAACTCCTTCTCAAACAGAGACATACGTCAAGGAAAGGCAATTAGCACAACCAATGTTATTATCTCACCCAAGAATGTCGCCAATAAAGATTGAAAGCTACAATGGGCGAGGGGAATAAAACAACCAACTTCGTTCAGTCATGTTAGAAGTCCCCAAGGACCAAAGAGGGGAAAAAAACCTAACAAGCTCATTATTTGTGCCAGGCATGGATGACGGTCCAGAACCCTTAAAAAACAAGCATTTGGAATTCAATAGGTCGCACATTTGTTAAAGTTAGAGCTGTTGGCGTTGAAAATAACACTGTTTTTTACTTTTGTTTTTTTATTTACAGTGGAGTTATTATATTTGCATAGCACTATTGCCAATGGTATAAAAAGCAAAAGTAAAAAACATTGGAAATGGAATCGGTCTAGAATATGTTGGAGTTTTGAGTTATTGGCATTATAAATGCCACAGTTTTTTACCGAGCCATGTTGCAGGGTGCAGTATCATATTTTGGGTGGATTTACCATATCTTCTGCAGGGTGCAGCACCATATGTGGCCAAAAGAGGTCCCATGGGACCTCTTTTGACCACATATGGTACTGCATCCTGCAGAAGATATGGTAACTCTACCCTACCCATAATGCATTTCATAAACGACAGTACCTTGAGTACATTCAAATAGCTATGTCCATATATACAATTAGTAGCTTTGAAATGTGACAAAATAATTATTATATTAATTCCAGAATAGGTTGTACTCTGTGTGGAGCTGATGAGGGGAAATTTATATAAATGCGAGATGTGCTAGTGAGTAAAGTAACCACTGCCAGCCTTTCTTAGGACCAAGCGTGTGTCCTGCCTGAAGCCCTTTAAGAAAATAGTGCTCTGCGGCTGTAATTAAAATCTAGGAAGTAACGACACATGTAACAGGGGGTGTCCTCATGGGCGATTACAAGAAGAGACAAGGCGGTACTAAGGAGGGACTATTAAGCCTATTCGCCAATGAAAAGCCACCATTTACAAAGGACAGGAATAGAAGCCAATTAAAAAGATAGGAGGAAAGTGGGCAAAGCTTTATCCCCATATCCTGAAAACAAAAGACACACAGTTGATGGACGGAATGCAGAACAAATCAAAACATTCACCCCCAGTCAAGAGATCTAGGTTAATTCCATCATTCCTGGCTGATGAGGGGTGAAACCCCAAAACCGGTCCTAGGATGCTTGTTTCCAGTCCAGGGAGGACCTGGCCTGGCATTTTGGGCTAGACTGTTGCCATTGGGCACAGGGTCAAGACTGATTTGCATATGGCTGGGTTCAAACTGGAATGGCATGGTGAGCAAAAAAACGATGGATTTAGGCCGAGATCTATGTACTGGGGTGAATGTATGACATTGTTCTGCATTCTGTCCATCAATTGTTGTTTTTGCATATCCTGAAAACAGCATGTCTCAAAGAGACAGCACAAGCGCGGCCTAGGCGAGACCCAGGGATGTGGAATTCCTATAGCCCGACGCCCAGGACATATTGTTTGGGGTCAAGGGCAACAAGTTTTCATGTGTATTTTGTCCTTGGGACAAGTAGGCCCAACCCATGCAGCACAAACCCTTTGGCTGCCAGTTTGCAGTATCACATTATGGATCAGGGAAGGGCACTGTCTGCAGTTATGGCAATCTTTTTGTCCATATGTTAATGCTGTTCAAACTTGTATTTATGGTTCATGAATTGAAAGCCTTTATTATTAGGGTGAGCGCCCTAAGTAAATGTTGTAAGCTCTGACTGCACTATTGACAGTGGTTCCAGTATAAAAATGTGTACACACGTTTTCAAAGTTTAGCAATATGAGGTTATGTGTAATGCTCCCAGAATGCTCTCTGATTTGATGCAAATATTTGTAGAAGCTTGAAAGCAAGATTGATGATTCTTTGCTTTCAAAATAAAATGCTGATTAAAAAATTAAAGTAGGAAAAAAACATTTCGCTAAACTACTGTAAAATTTCAGGTACCATATCTTTGCAGCATCATTTAGTAACATGTGTTGATGCATGCTAGCATGTCCCAAAAATATTCCTAGTGGAAAAATCAATGTAACCAGTTTCAATAAGATTATGGGAAACAAAAATAAACAAGCATTGGCAGAGCCAGAAGGTCTGAAATTGGTGGTCAGCCTTTTAGTTTTGTCAATGTGTGACTTGTTTTGCCATAGTTTTTGTAAAACATTATTGGTGTGGGAGCTGCCAGGCCCTCACCATTATAGCAAACATTGGCAAAAGCAAAAATAGTTTTTGGTCTCAAAAAGCACACACTGCCACAGTAGTTACTGGCACTGTACAAAACTACTTTGTGTGCCGATATGCTCCCTGTGAAAGAGCAGAATGCTGTCACAAACAGTGAAGCCAGGGGGGGGAGAGAGAGGGGGGAGAGAGGGAACACAAAAGGTAACGGTCAACGCAAGACCAAATTAGGGGCCCAATTATTAAAGAAAGTCTCAAAAGCGCACCCATGGTATATGTCCTTGCATTAAGTGCAGCTATACGGCTTTCGTGAATTCCCAAGAATTTACAGAAGTAGGACAAGACATAGTACTCCTAGAAAATATTTGTGAACTGCATTTTAGCATGAGGAAATATCCATGTTTAGATTTGCTCATGCGAAAATCTGAGTGTTTGCAAGTTCACTTTCCCTCCAACTACTTTTTTCCCCAACTCTGGAAGAAGGTTTACATCTGCCATTGTCAGGAGTAAATTTCCAACATTTCTCAGTATGGGAAAAGATTAGAGAACAGTTGTTAAAAACCCTTAAAACATGCAAGTTAGTAGGTTTGCACAGACTCAAAAGGGCATTCTAACCCTGGAACTATTTCTTACCACTACCTTCAGCCCCAGTATGTAGATCTGCGGAAACGTAGCAACGTAAGGGGATTGCAAGTATTCAAACACTACTATGGTATGAGCCCTGGCATAATCAGAGAACCTATATCAGAGCTCTTATATAATGAGATTGCTGCCATAATTTGTTACTGCACTACATGGCACCAAAGGGACAAGTGGATTTTGTTACAGGACAAGTAGATTTATGAAGCAACCTGCCCCATGGACAAGTAGATATTTTATTAAATTCCACACCCTTGGAGACCTAAAAAAAGGAAGCACAATTGAATGAGATCAACAAGAATCTGCTGGTGCTTAACAATATGGGAATAAAAAAAGGAGTTTTGTAAAGGCCCAAAAAGTATAACATTATACCTGTAATATGTAGCACAAGGGAAATGAGACATCTTGAATAGACAGAACATTCGAAGACTAGCAGCTAAACATCCGGGATTGGAAAACCAGAGATCTAAAGGCATCCAGTACATAACCTTTAAGTCCCCGGATTATGGAGAAATAAATGAGATTAGCTTTAAAGAGGAAAGTTATGCTCCAAATTCTATAAACCACAAAAAGCAACTGTCTATGTGGGGACTAAATCTATCCTACACCCTGCTTGGTAAATATCCCACAATATTGAATTTGCCTTGCCACAACACACGCCAGCCCATTAGGGACAATGCCAGAGGTACTAAAACCACATTGATCCTGTGAAACGAAATTGGGCCAAATAAGGATACCACCATAGGCAAGAGAGACCACAAGGGTACCAAATCCAAAATGGCTAGAAACAGTGCTGCGAGAAAATGTGGAAGGACATACACATACGAGGCCTGATGTTAATCAAGTGGAGGACGTCACTCTGTGCCCCGAAAATTGGGAATGGATGGCAGGGTGCTCAAATCAATGCCCCTAATCAAAGCAAGATAAATAAAGTGGGACTTAATTCCCAGGATATTAAAAAAAAATCTGCTTCTGGAATGGGAGGGGTCGCTCAGAATACAAGAATAAACTAGAGAGCTGGGGGAACTAACCTAACCAAGAATGACATCATCTGCCTCCAGGAAACATGGTGAATGGAGCCTGAGCCTTTTCTGGATTATGGAAACTTTGCAGCTCCTGCCCTCCCATACCAAATCAGTGGTCGCCCAAGTGGGTTGGGGTCTCAATTCAAATAAAATGTGATCTGGCAGTAAAGACATCCATCATTTGGGCAAGAAAAGGGGACACTATCATTGTGAAAATTAACGCACTTAAAAGCCAAAAGAACAGAGTAAATGAGACCCTAATCATCAGAAACCTCTATCTGCACCGACAATCACATGGAAGCGTGAGTCCACAAGCACATTGTTGGATTGCTTAGAAAATCTAAGGACGGAATATCCTAATGCACACCTGCTAATTAGAGGTGATTTTAATTTAAACCTACTCGGAAACAAAAATCATGAGGAATGGAAAGAGAGAGAGGATAAATATTGGAGCATTTCACAAGTGACCGCTCAGAGCCCGCGTCAGGAAAAATTTGGCGCAGATCTGGCAAATTCCCTAGAGATGTGATGCATAAATGGTAGAGTAAAACCAGCAGCATACACTCGCATCTCCCTTTTTAGGTTAGCAACCCTGGACTACCTATGATCTTCTATAGAAGATTTTCCTAAAATATATGGCTTTTAGATAATTCCAGAAATTTCAAGTGACCATGTGGCAATTTCATGTAAGATCACCATGCCCTTGGATAGGTACCAGGCAACAAAAATGATTGGCCATCATGAAGACTCTGCCCTGTTAAAAAGAATAAAGAGGCAGCTGGAGCAGTCCCAAATAACCAAAGTATAACAAAGCTTAGGCCCAATAGGAAGGGATTTTGAAAATAAGGAGAACTAAGCAATGCCAGGCTGGGCCACACTGACTCCATCATTCCAAGGCAACCTAGCAGAGATGCCCCCAAAAAGTTCAGAGGTGGAACAAAATAGGCGGGCGTACTCAGAGGGCCATAGAGCACGAAGTTTAAGAAAAGTGCTAAATAGCGTCCTACGCTGTCTCAGATGTAAAAACCCTGACGTAAAGGGAATTAAATAAAGAGTGATAGCACTGAGGCATGCATATAGGAGACAGCTATGGGCAGATAAACAGAATGTTGAAGAAAGGACCTGGGTGAAATTTCATGCTGCGCTCAAGACAAAGGATTCATGGAACTTTTGGGGGCTAGTCAATAAGCATGTCTAAAACCGAAACCCAAGGGGTTGCAACATCTCTCCAAAACAATGGATTGACCACATAAAGCAATGATACAGCATAACAGCTGGTACAAATTGCAGCTACAACAATCATGACGAATGGGCGGTAGAACATGACAGTCAATTGATTGAGTTCACCATGATGCTCCAAACGGAGATACAAACCTTGGATATATCTGAAACTATGGATGGCCCAATGGGGGTGAGGGAAGTGGGCACAGTACAGATGTCTCCCAATATCAATCTGTGGCCGTGTATAAGAAAGGTTGGAATAGCCTTAAGGAAAATGAGATAAGCTGGGGCATCAGGCCCAAACGGCCTACCAGTGGCCTTACTAAAATCAGATTTGGGTCTTTAGGTGTCCATCTTAACCCTCATTTTCTCAGAATGTTATCCCACAGCCACATTTCCCGATAGCTGGAGGGTTGCAATCTTGGAACTTGTACATAAAAAGGGTAGCAGAGCCTCACCCACATACTACAGAATGATAGTGCTATTGGATGTGGAAGGAAAGCGCTATGCAAAATTACTGTATGAAGAGCTGGCAACCTGGGCAAAAGAGAAGAAACGGATCCCATGGTTTGCAAAGGCATAGTAACATCGAGGATAATCTTGTGACCTTAACCTGCCTAATCGATGCAGCTATGCTCCCCAAGTTCTGACCTCTTAATGTGGTGTTTATCAATTTTACAAACGCTTTCGATAATACCCCAAGAGGCCGGCTCTACACAAAGCTAAGGAAGTGGGAAATACCATTGCACCTCACGAAGGCCATAGAATCACTACACAGTAACACGTGGGTGAAAGTTAAAGTATCTGAAACTGGGCAACCTCAGGGAAAAATCTAAAGGATTGAAACAGGGCTGTATCCTTGCCCCCATACTTTTCAACTTGTATATGGCGGTCATCTAGTAGTCTCAAGGATTTGCCCGCCCCGTTTGATGAAGCGAAAAATACAGATCCTACAATATGCAGATGACATGGTGGTACTTGATAACACCCAAATTAGCCTCCAGAGTCCGCTTGATGTGCTTGTACAATGCTGCGCAGTAAATTACATCATCATCAATCTAAAGAAGACCAAAACCGTGATCTTTGTTAGAAGCCTGATAAAAAGGGCACTTGATTCGTTGGGAGGTTCAAGATTAGAAGGAGTAACAAGCTTTAAATATCTCTGCATTATGCTCTATGAAAGTGAGGGCAGGAAAGCTCAGTTAGGCTCTCTGAAATGGATGGTGAAACACCGGATATGCAGGATGGGCCAACTCAAAAGTCTTCCATGCCAAAACATCAATGCACTACTGGCAGTAGTGGCATCTAAGCTGATGACCACAGTAACTTATGGTGCAATGGTGTTTGAGTATCAACTCTACGGGTGGCTAAGGGTGTGGCCAACAAGCTGGACGATTAACAGCTCTTTGCACCGTCCCGTTTCTTAATCTGTGTCGAAATCCTTCTTCTATCTCGACATCTGCCGTTAAATTGTACCAAATGCAGTGCCGGGAATGTTAAGGGAGCAGCCTGGGATGGAATTACAAAATACCAGTGAGCCAAACCCGGCTGTATTGGAACGACTCCATCACTGGCCTGTGCAGCACATGCGCCGTGGTGGAGGGGTGTGTGGCGACCGGGCTCGACCTAGGAGATTCCACTGCCCGCAGTGAGTAAGCCAACAGGGACTCTTGATCCATCCTGCTCTAGCCATGAGTAACCAGGTGTTCGGCAGACCAACAAGCTGAGCGCCGCTGAGGGGGGCGCCCGACCTGGAGTCAAGGGCGTGTCCGAGGTGAATAGGACACTTTACCCCGCACACTTTTACTCCGCGTGCCATTACCCCACATTTCTTACACCACTAAATCTTTTACAATGCAGGGCTTTACAACGCAATCCATTACAACGCATTCCCCATTACAACGCAATTTACTATTCTAACTCCCCCGGGGCGTTACTTTGGGGAATGCATTGTAATAGTTTCCGGTGTAAAGCCCTGCCTTGTAAAAGATTTTGCGGTGTAAAAAATGCGGGGTAATGGCATGCGGAGTAACACATGCGGGGTAAAGGATGTTTCCCGTCCGAGGCCTGCTGACCTGGAGCGTGTGAGGAGAAGGCCTGTTGCACAGAGGGAGTAGTGAGGAGACTGAGGAGGTGCTCTGGTGAGGTGGAGAAGGGGCCTTCTTTCCCCCTCCCCCTTCCTCTCCTATCCCTACTGCACGTCTGGGACCCCGTAGTGCTGGAAGGGACGGCCGTGCCATAGCCTCTGGGCGGAGGTGGCCGGACGGAGTTAGAGCGGATGAATCCAGCAAAGAGTAGATCAGTCTACGGTGAGGCGGCCTCTCAGAGTGACCCCCCTGAACTGTGGACACTTATAGAGGGTGGTAAAGGGGGGGGGGGCATACTGCGGCGACGGGAGAGAGGCGTGCCGAGGGCCACATGGAGAAAGGTGCGGCAGACTCTGCCCCCCAGCCTCCCCCACCCCCATGGCACGTGGACAATATCACGCTTGGAGTGGGCCAGAAGAGGTCACTCGATCCTGTGCACACAAGCAACCAAACTGTGAAGGCCCCTGGGTTGCCCCGACCACAGCTGCGGCCGCACGACTGGTGGTGTCTCGGGGCAGCCTGTGGCTCCCCTCTGCGGACTTGCCTACATCAAGTGGAGGCCCCGTCTGACGCGGCCCCGTAGTAGAAGCCTACTGGTGGGTCACGAGCCCCCAAAGACATTGTGATCCCCACGGAGAGGCCCTGACAGACCGGCGGTGTTGCTGCTAAACCCACCGCCCCACACATTGACAATGAAATAGGACATGGTGCTCCCCTGAGGCAGCAGAGGGGGCTGAAAACGGGAGCTTTAAAGCGTACTATGCTGCAGTGTCGCTGAGGCTACCAGCTTCATTATATTTGAACAACTGATCAACCTCCATGAAACTTAATCCAAAACCTTTACTTCAGATGGTGCTGCTTCCAGGGCCTTGACACGCAGCCCCTGGAGTGACGCCTTTGCTCTGGAGCAGCTGGAACCACCCCTGGATATCTGGGGAAGTAAGATACACATCTGCCTCCTATATCAACGCCAGGAAAGACTTGGCAACCCACTTTGGGAGATGGGAGGACATAGAGGTGCAACCTATTGAAAGACCTTGCATTGCAACAATTGCCACTAGGTTGGAAACTTGGCAAGAGTTGAGGGACAGTGTTTGACCCAGGAGAGTGCCCAACGGCGCAGCGCCCTCTGACTCTGGGTCAGGGCGATAAGTGAGGATCGGACGCCCAAGAGGGCTGGAGGGGGGGGAACTCATTGGACACTGGGGGTGCCACAAGGTGGCTGTCAATGTGGTGATGTGCCAGCAATACGACATCTCACTGAAGGGCCCTCGACAGTGAGAACTGGGTTTCAGTGACGCCCCTCCCCCCCAGGGTCATGTGCCCCTATCTCACTTAGAGCCATCCAAACCATGCCACGCACTGGCTTATCATGGCCAAAGATGAAGAATCCAAGCAGGAGATACAAGGCAAGATGGACAGATATACAAAAGCTATGGGCCCTCAGACAAGCTCTAATGAAGAAGCTCCCCACCTGTCTGACAATCCAGCGCTCTTGCAAGCAATCCACTCATCAAGAGAGACTCTTGAGAGCCGAATAGGAGAAGTCACCCTTCTGCGCCAAGACCTCTGGAAAGTTTCTGAGACGGTGACCCAGGCAGAAGATAGAATTTCAGAAGTTGAAGATGGGACCCACAACCTGCGCAGGGTGGTCACGGATCTGCGGACCACCCAGAAAGACGTGGCCTGGAGGGTGAATGACAGCGAGAATCGCGCCCAAAGAAACAACCTGTGCTTTGTTGGCTTTCCCGAAGGGGCCGAGGGCTCGAATACAGAGGAATTCATGGAAAAACGGTTGAAGGACTCCCTCCCTGTGGTGCGGTTCTCCACCTGCTTCGTGATCGAGAGGGCACATAGGGCTCTCAACGCCAGGCCGCCCACAGATGCGCCCCATCACCCCCTCATCGCCCATTTCCTCAACCACCAGGACAGGAACTTGATCCCGAGAGAAGTACGGCGAATGAGAGAGATTTGCTATGATCAAGCTAAATTAATGGTCTTTCCCGACTACTCATGTGAAGTGCAAAAGCAGCCGCGCACGTTTGATTCCGTTAAATCAAAACTCTGTGCGATAAACATACAATATATGCTATTGTTCCCGGCCAAACTTAAAGTCATGTTTCAGGAAAAAACCTTTTTCCAAATGCCAGAGAAGGCCTGTGCCTGGATTGAGGAACGCCCCCTGTAAGACCAGAAGGATCCAACTGGGACCATCATCTGGGTGGCTCGCAACAGGGAGCAAGGCCCAAAATGCAGAATACAAATGGGAGACGCCGGTAAGTCCCTGCTAGTGACAAAAATAAGAGTACCTCCCTTCTTCCCAAGCGGCGTCTCACCAAACCGGGTTTGTCATCAGGCACAGAGGACGGTGCAATGAGGCGCGTGAGGGGGAAATCACATGAGAAGTGCAGAGGTGACACTACCTCAGACTTATCGGCTCATGTTCACTCCATGGACTCAGAATCAGAACACCCGTTGTTGGTGTCCATAGCCAATATGTAGGCGGTTACGCCGATCGCCACAATTTCTGAGCCTGATAGACACACAACGAGATGAAAGTACTGATTGACTGAGCATACAGGTCTGGCGGGGCCTGGGCGGATGTGATGGTGCCAAACTGCTCTTCTGCATCGTCGCCGATACAGAGACACATTGCAGTTAACCTACCTTGAATGAATGAATGTATGAAATAACACTTCTAAAGCGCGTAGCTACCCGAAGGCATCCCAGCGCTGAACGATTCATAGAGGTGAAAGGGACACCTAGGGGAAAAGCCACGTCTTTAGGAGTTTGCGGAAGGCCAGATGATTAGGTTCCTTCCGCAGGGGCAGAGGGAGTGAGTTCCAGAGCCTGGCGGCATTATAAGAAAATAGCCGTCCGCCACTTCTGGCCTTTTTGATCCTGGGAACAACTGCTAAGGAAAGATCATCTGAACGCAGATGCCTATTAGCTCGATAGGGCTGGATCAAGGAAAGATTGATTGGAGGACCATTCCCTCCAAGCGACCTGTGAGCAATACACAGGACCTTGAAGCGGATTCTCTCCTGAACAGGAAGCCAATGAAGGGACCGCAAAGCGGGCCTTGCCGACTGACGGGACGGGATCCCCATGAGCATTCTTGCAGCACAATTCTGCACAATCTGGAGCTTTACGGTTACTGAACTTGGCGCATCTAAATATAGGGCGTTTCCATAGTCCATCCGTGACAAGACAAGTGCCTGAACCATCAGTTTTCTGGCCCGGAAGGGAAGAAGAGGAAGCACTTTACGGAGCATCCTAAGGATGCCGTAGCACGAGGCTGCAACCTTCCTAGCCTGAACTTTGAAACTGAAATCCTGATCCAACCAGACTCCCAGACTCTTTATTTCAGTCTTAGGGGCAGGGGGTGGGCCCATGCAGACTGGCCACATAGTACTAGCTTTAAAATTTATATGATCTCCAAGAACCATGAGCTCAGTCTTGTCACCATTCAGTTTCAGATGGAACAGGTTCATCCACTTGGCGATTTCCTCGAGGCAAGGGCGAAGGCCCTTGGACCCCTGGTCGGAATGATTCAGAGCCACAACCAGCTGAGTGTCATCAGCATAAGTAACTATGTGAACCCCAAAAGGAAGTACAATATCCGCCAACATATAGGCATTAAAAAGAGTGGGGCTCAAGGATGATCCCTGAGGAACTCCGCAACGAAGAGGCAGAATTTTTGAGACGGCCCCACCCTGAAAAACCTGGAAAGATCTTTCCTCCAAAAAGGACTGCAGCCACAGCAGGGCTGTACCGGTTACCCCCAGACCTCTGAGGCGGTGAACCAGGATTTGATGGTTAACCGTATCGAAAGCTGCACTCAAGTCTAGGAGGATCACAGCAGAGGATCCTCCTGCGTCAAGGATCTTTCTGGATTCCTCGGCTACTGATAATAGTGCAGCTTCAGTATCTTGGCGCGGTCGGAAGCCTGTTTGAGAGGGGTGGAGGAGTTTATGAGATTCGAGGTAGTTAGAGAGGATGGAGTTTACATATTTCTCTGCAATCTTGCTAATCCCTGGGAGAAGCGAGATAGGGCGGTAGTTGCTCAAGCAGTCCGGGTCCAGATTAGATTTCTTCAGGAGGGATTTTACCATAGCCTTTTTCCACTGGTGGGGGACTATACCCCTGGAGAGCGAGGCATTGATCAGGTCAATAATAGTTGGCGCAACTATATTGATTGCCTGCTTCAGAATATATGGGGAGCCGGATCACATGGCGATCCACTCTTGACCAGTGTTAAAATAGCCTGGAGGATTCCTGATTAATAGGGGAGAAAACCTCTAGAGAGTGTCCCCGATCTGGCAGACCAATGTCCTCCTGATTGTAGTTGAGGTGATTATCAACCGAGGGAAGGAGGAATATATGGATTGAATTTTATAATAAAAATGATCTGCATGTTCATTGCATCGATGACCTGACACATCCGGGATATCTAGAGGGGGGACTTTAAGAGTTTTTCGCGATGCGAAAGGTTTCCCGTGGAGAGTTAGAGGCCAGGGAAATCCTCTCCTCATAATACGAGGCCTGAGCCCTTTTAATTTCTGCTTTATAGGTTCTAACTGCCTCTCTATAGTCCAGTTTCTTGCTCAGGGAAAAATCTCTCCTCCATACTCTTTCAGATTTTTACACTTCTGTTTTAACTCCCGAAGTTTAGGGAATACCAGGCCATCTTATTGGGCCCTCCTTTCAGCTGAACCATATTTTTGGAAGGACCCGATCGAGGTGCCCTCTATCCAACCGTTAAAGCTTTCATTAGCAACATCCGGCTATTCACTATTTGTTTTTTTCCCCACAGGTTCCAATGAAGGTGGAAGGTTACTAGAGTTTGGGGCGGGGTTTTCAGAACTAGTGGAAGGGTGGGCAACAGACCTCTCTAACCTACCTGCGACACCGTTGACATGTTGACGAAACTAAGTAAGTACGTGGGGGGCGGGGGAGAGTGGGGAAGTTGGGTAGGAGTTGAGTTTAATTGTTGGGAGGGGGGTAAACCAACGGTACACAGGGAGTGACACAGATAGACACAAACACAGAGATAATGACGACTGAACACAGGAGCCAAACATTGCTCTACCATCCAGATGAATGGGCTGACAAGACAGACCAAGATAAATACTCAATACTATCATGGAATGTTAATGGACTGAGAAATTGTATCAAACAAGGACTGGTGGCCAATATGTCAAAGGGTTGAAACCTGATACACCCCTCCTACAGGAAACACATCTGCAGAAAATAAATTGTGCATTCCTGGGAAGGGGGACCTATGAGACACTTGTTCATGCGGGTTTTATGACAGGCTCCTGTGGAGTAGCAATTCTGATCAGGAAAACACCATTTAGGGTTGAAAAGACATGGGTGGATGGATCCTAATGGAACATTTGTAGCAGTTAATGGACTCTTGGGGCGAAAAGACGTAGACACTAACCAGGGTTACACCTCCCCATGGCTACAGAAACAAACGCTGGACAAACTGGCAGGAATACTACTAGAGGCAGGCTCTCTTCGACATATCATTGGAGGGGGGGGGGGGAGAGGGAGAGCTCTAATGATGTGGTGGACCCCACCCTGGATCGCACCAGCTCTGGCCCAGGCACACAAGGGGACACAACACTGACATGGTTTATGAAGACCCTGGGACTGTCAGACTTATGGCGTCGCCACCACCCATGGGCCCGAAGCTGTTGATATTACTCAGGGCGCATAAGGTGTTCTCCAGGCTGGACTACATCCTTGCCCCAGCAGGGGAGGTAGAGGAGATAGAAAGGGCGGATTACTTGGTCAGAGGTTTCTCCGACCACTCACCATTGTGGTTTACCCTTGGGACGCGTTCTCGAATGTCATGGGCGGGGTGGAAACTCACCGCCTGAGAACTGCAGGATGAAAAGGTGGACCAGGAGATTAAAGTTGATACAGAACTCTATTTTAATGAAAATAAAGACTCTGTGTCCTCGGTGGTCATACTATGAGAGGCCTATAAAACGGTTCTGTGGGATAGAGCGCAAAACATAATAGCGCACATGAAAAAGAGGGGAAACCAGGGACATTGATGAGTTAGAGACATGACAGCACTACCCTCTGACCCCACTGGCCATTCCTGAGACAAGTCCTGGTGAAATATGGGTACAGCCCCAAATTCCTGGCCTGGGTAGCTTTGCTATACAATGATCCGGTGGCCCGAGTGAGGATGAACTGAGAACTATCCACGGACTTCCGTATTGAGAGGGGCACGTGCCAGGGATGCCCTCTGTCCCCGCTATTATTCACCTCTGTGTTGGAACCACTAGGATGCATTACACGTATACACCCAGGTCTCACAGGCTTTCAGGAAAAAGGAGGTCACCCTGGGAGAAGAACGGATCGCCCTATACCTCGATGACATCTTGATGTATGCCACAAACCCACAACACGATACAAAAGGGGATGATGGACAGAACGTTTGAGCCAATCAAACACTCACCCCCAGTCAACTGATCTGGGTTTAATCCATCATCATTCTTTAGCTCACTCCACCACCCCAGTTCAGACATGGCCATATGCAAATCAGTCTGACCCTGTGCCTCATGGGAACAGTGAGTGAGTGTTTGATTGGCTCAAACGTTCCGTCCATCATCCCCTTTTGTATCGCTTTGTTCGCCCTAAGTTGGCGGGGGTATGCCCAGACGTGGGTCCCTTGCTCACTTTGCCACTGGATTCAAGCAAGCCTGGCTGATGACGGCTGGAATGCCAGAAACCGGTCCTAGGATGCTTGTTTCCGGTCCAGGGAAGACATGGCTTGGCAGTTCGGGCTGGACTGTTCCCATGAGGCACATGGTCAGACTGATTTGCATATGGCCATGTCTGAACTGGGGTGGTGGAGTGAGCTAAAGAATGATGATGGATTAAACCCAGATCAGTTGACTGGGGGTGAGTGTTTGATTGGCTCAAACGTTCCGTCCATCATCCCCTTTGTATCGCTTTGTTCGCCCTAAGTTGGCGGGGGAATGCCCAGACGTGGGTCCCTTGCTCACTTTGCCACTGGATTCAAGCAAGCCTGGCTGATGACGGCTGGAATGCCAGAAACCGGTCCTAGGATGCTTGTTTCCGGTCCAGGGAAGACATGGCTTGGCAGTTCGGGCTGGACTGTTCCCATGAGGCACAGGGTCAGACTGATTTGCATATGGCCATGTCTGAACTGGGGTGGTGGAGTGAGCTAAAGAATGATGATGGATTAAACCCAGATCAGTTGACTGGGGGTGAGTGTTTGATTGGCTCAAACGTTCCGTCCATCATCCCCTTTTGTATCACAAACCCACAACAGACACTCCCAGGGCTCTTCCACATATTCGACACGTAAGGGGTGCGCAGGCTAGAAGATCAACTGGAACAAATCTAGCCTATACCCAAAGGTAGACAATTTGACCCACAGGATGTCCCGGGACGGTTGTGGTTAGACAGATGGGGGTTCCACTACCTTGGTATATATGTGAACATAAAATGGGCGATAGCTTAGAACACAACTTCCGCAGGGTCTTGACAGAATTCCACGATGACGTAGAAAGGTGGAGAACGTTGCCACTGATGCTTTTGTGCAAGGCCGCATTGTACAAAATGGTAACACTGCCAAAATTCCTATATATACACACTTCAAACCACCTACTATAAGTTCCCAGAAGACATATTTGCCAAAATAGAAGGGGAAGTCTGGACGTTCCTCTAGAACGCAGGCCACCGAGGGTGGCGCTGCATACCTTATAAAGGAATCAATATAATGGGGGTATCGCCCTACCCGACATAAAAGCATATTACTGAGCGGTCCATTTAATTGTGATTAAGGACTGGGGACATATGCCGGGAGACTACCCCACATATGCCTAGAACGGGCCCAATCTCAAACCCACTCCTACATACACTATCTCTATGGTTGGATAGGGGTGAAGAAGCTACTGCCAACAACCCAGGTGGCTATAGAAGCCTGGATAGGGATGGAAAGATGGATGAAATGGAACGCACGTGTCACACAAGAAACTCCCCTTCCGGAGGGCACATGCCTGAAGGAATTCAGGACTAATAAGACTAAGAACATGCTGGGAAAATGAGGTGGGAGAGCTTGACGACCTAGACTGAGATGCAGCCTTAATGCACCCCAGGAAGTCGCAATTAAATCAAGACTTCGACTGATCCAATTCAAAGTCCTACATAGGGTTTATTATTGTAGGGTACGATTGCATAGCTTGGCAGATCTGATTTCACTAGTTGCCTTCGTTATTGGGCAGTTGAGGGTCATTCATACACACACTATGGGAATGCCCCAACATTCAACGGTACTGGACTGACATTTTGGAGGAACTAAACAGGATATTGGGAGAAACAATACCGATGGACCCTAAATATATACTGTTTGGTATCCACACAGACGTAGACCTCCCCAGAGCCATGCTCCTACTCAGTAACTTGGGCCTAGTAGTGGCCAAACACTGGGGCGCACCTGTTCCCTCCACATTCCGAGACTGGAAAGCCGAGATGGACC
The DNA here is from genome assembly GCA_963921515.1 of Calotriton arnoldi. Classification (NCBI taxonomy): domain Eukaryota; kingdom Metazoa; phylum Chordata; class Amphibia; order Caudata; family Salamandridae; genus Calotriton; species Calotriton arnoldi. The sequence goes on from CAWUFW010000669.1 coordinate 1,273,452, forward strand.
TTCATAAGGCTGCTGAGAAAGTTACATACAAGGCCAGACGGTACCCGAGGAAATTTATCAAAATATGGGGTCCCTGGTTACACCACTATGGAATTGACATGGGGCGGCAAAGACCAGCCCAGACCCAAACAACCTTGTACTGAGTGACAATTCTTATACTAACATATCATCTGCCTGTTCACTGCATGTCTACGGCCACGAAATGTGTTGATGTACAATAAGACCAACTGTGCATTTACTCTCCTGTACCCATGATATTTTTGATATGTCTGTTAGTTTAATGTGTTGACCTCAGAAATCTTTAATACATTTTTTTTAAAACTCTACGAGTGGCTAGATAAACAACAATGTATCTGTTATCACCGTCTATTTGCACTCCCAGCCTGCACTAGCCAGCCGCAGATACTACAAGAATTTATTAACAAAGCAGGATTTGGTATTGCGGGACAAATTTGACTCATACTGTCGAAATTTGAAAATGGCACCAATTGGCTCAATGAGACACCTTCTCTGTGAGAAATTCCAAGAGCCCGGCTTTCCTCATGCCTGCTCTTGGCAACACCTATTAAGCCCCTGAGCTTGGAAGATCTAATAAATCAAACACAAGGAGATGATGGACGGAGCGCTGAAACTTTTCAGACACTCACACCCAGTCACAGATCTGGGATGAATCCATCATCGTTCTTTAGCTTACGTAGCTACCCTAGTTTGGACCCAGCCATATGCAAATCAGTGTTGACCCTGTGCCTCATGGTAGTACATCACCCATACGTCCATCGTGCTAGCCAATACTTTCGAGGTGGATTCCACCTCTGAGGAACGATCAAACCAAAAGTGTAGAAAGTGCAAGCTCTTGCCATCCGCCCTTACTGGCTGCCATAAGGGGGCTGAAATTCCTAGGCTGCATCTGTTTTGTTTCCTGTCCACCTGAGACGAAGACGGGAAGACGGTGTATGCTTGGTTTAGACCCATTTTATGATATGTTTCCTGCATTGTGGGCGCAGCTGGTGATGGGACTTGTTGGGGAAATCCCTAATAATATTGGTCTGTATTTACTCACTGCGTTGTGGGCGGCAACACGGGTAGGAGATTAAGCGATTCCATGGCCTGTGGGTGGTTCGTTTGCATGGATTAGAGCCTGATTGTACACCCTGAACTGCTAGGCCAGGTCCTCCCTAGACCAGAAACAAGCATCCTGGGACAGGTTTCAGGGTAACACCTCTTATCAGCCAGGTTAGATCTAATAACACCTTACCGTGGACAACAGCAGCAAAGCAATTAATGAAAGCAGCAAAGAATTTCATGGGATGAGGGATCGGAGAGCCAAATTTCACAGCAGCTGGGCTGTGAATCTCTATACACCAGGCACCCTACCTGAATCTGCCCCTCCCAAGCCATGCAAAGTAAACACTTCTTTTTTGGGGGGGGAGTTTTATATAGTGCAAACTTGACCTGAAGGTATCAGAGCGCTTTATATGAGCACCAGTTGAATTAGACAGGCACATTCATTTTGTTAGCAGCGGGGAGATTAAGTGATTTGCCCAGAATCATAGGATGTTGAGCATCCCTGCCGAGACTCAAACCCGGTTTCCCAGCTTCGCTGTCACCCGTTCTAACTGTTAGGCCACATCCTCTCCTGTTTTGGCATTATTCCCCTAAGGTGCTATTGGTATGGTCGCAAGGATGGTGAAGGTGATACGCAATGCAGATGGTGTGAAAAAAACTGAAGAGTTCAAAACAAATGTGATCTGCATCTGTGAAGCCCTGAGGTGCCGTTGGCTTTGCCCAATATTTCAAACTCTAAATGTGAGGACATGTTGGGCAGTTGTCTTAACTTGCTTAAAAGGAGAATCATGTTTGCTATCCGGGCGTTTTCTTAAATGAAAGAAAGAATCAATTGGTAATGTAAAATGTTTAAGATTGGTTTTTACTTTGGTAGCTTTTTTGCACGGAACACTTTGACCTCTGGGGCTACACCCTACTGGTTTGGAGCACTTTTGACCAGTGGGGATCAAATTGATAAATCAGAAAAAGGATATGTCCTGGTTGCGGACTGGCCAAAACCTTTTTAAAAGGAGAATCAAGCCAGCCACCCGGTGTTTTTCTTTGCAAAATATATGAAAGCCGCAACTGCTAATTTTAAAAATGCTTATGATTGTTTTTATATTGGTCGTCGTTTATTTCCACAGAGCACTTTGATTCCTGGGGCTGCAACCAACTATCACTTAGAACATCAGTAGTCTCTATTACTTGAGTTTCTGTGGAAGGCGAAGGTGAAAGGGCCATGTCTGACTATTGGGGATGGAGCATTTGCGGCTCCAAAAAGAGGACAATAAACTTCATACCTTTTCTTTCCCTTCACAGACAGTATTTTACTCATGTTTTATAACGGTTATATGTGTTGAGATGTAATGGTTTTAATTAATCGAACCTCAATAAACTTCAAACTTCACCAGCCGCCACTACTAGACATATAACAAGTATCTAACGAACTGGAACTCATTTTGTTCAACCTTTAAATTGTGAGCAATCCGGGTCGGATACCACTCCGCACATAGGTTCTTAATAGAAATAACGTCAACCACAACCAGACTGCACTCATTCCATATATGCACGCAGTCCTGCACCACATCTCCCTCAATGGGGACCAGGGCCTTTGTTTCTGTTCGGGACCACAAATTCCTCTTCAAGTAAGGCGAGCAAGCTCCTCATTATGCAAAATGTTGTATTTCATACTGTGTTTTATCAAACAGTTCTGCTCTGCTGGATTCGAAGTAATGTGCTGTGATAGTGCCTTCTCTGTGGCGACGCTTAGATGCCTGTTTTTAGGACAAAATAACCCCATCACTATGAAACACCTTTCCTCAAAAAAAGACTCACCTCACCGACAGCCTTCCTGTGCCTCATCCGTTTGAAACATTTGTCCGCGGCCTGCTCTGCAGAAGACTGGAATTAAATGAATAATGAAACGAAGCAGGCTAACATGACCAGTAAAAGAGGACTACAGTTTCAACGAAGAGTCTTGAGCAAACGCCCCCTAAACGTTTGACTTTCCTGTTTATTATAAAATCAAATACTAGAATGCACAAATACCAGCGAAGACAAACCTCAATTACGACTTAATGTATTATAAAACACTATGAAGATATGTTCATCATTTCAAAACTGACAGATTTGTTCTCCTCGTTTTTTAAATGTATTGATATATTTATGTATTATTCAATGCTTTCTTTCTGTTGCTAATATTATTATTGTGGTGAAATCAACAATCTTATTTTGTATGTTTAAATATTCTTTCTCTTTAGTTTCCCTTATTCTGAACTGGCACCTTGGTATGCCAACATGGCAGCTTCGGAAGTCGTGTATCAGTCTTTTATTTCTTAATGGAAGATGTAATAAGAAATAGTGACGGAAGGGCGCCCGGACCAAAAATACCTCGAATATTATTTGTCCGAGAAGAGAACTCTCTTTCTATTGGATGAAATTGTGGGCGTGGATATTTTTCCAGACACGGAACGAGGCTTGCACTTGGAAAGCTGTTAGGGAAATCCCTAACGTTAGTTTCCGTCAACATACTTTTAAACGTCACGAGGTGCAGCCAATGGGAGGCCAAGGTATGCTTGCGCACCAATGATCAGGCGTCCGGTAAGGGTGGTTGTTATACTTTCTGCGCCTGTGCGGTTACCTGATGTGTGACAGGCTGTACGGTACAACGGAAACGGGCACAGAGAGCCATGGAGAAGCCACCCATAAAGCAGGCCGTGCATTGCGGACCCTGGGAACATAGGGAACGCCTTGGCAGCGGGGGCTTCGGAAACGTGAACCTCTACCGACACCAGGTAAGAAGGGGGCTGGGCTTACGGGGCGTAGAACGAAGGGAAGACTTCACCTGTGGATGCAGATGGCTCCGTTCCTATGACGGAGTAAAGTTTGCTCCGCAGAGTGAGAGCATAAGGAGGGTTGGAGGTGTGAAGTGAGTGACAGCATGCGTGTTCTACCAGGGAGTGGTTTATTTCTAGGCGTCCATACTATTTGCTCACATAACTTGGTGCAGTTTAAAAATAAGAGAGTCTTAAGTTGCTTATGATGAGGGTGAAACAAAAAGTGGAGGAGGACACATAGCTGGCAGTTCAAAGGTTTGAGCGAACTGTCATCCACCTGTAGAGTTAATATACTTTATTGCATAAGCCTAATGCTCTGCCATGCGCCTTAATTATTTAGGTAGCCCATCAAACAACTACAGTGCTGACACTTTTTTAATTCCATAGTGAAGTACATTTTCCTAACAGGACAAATGAGGAGTATCTGAGAGAGTAGTTTTAGCCAGTGCCTCCTCTAGTACTGCCCTGCTGAGCTTTCCGGAAGAAGGTACCTCCAGACTCTTGCTACGTGATCTGACAAAAGTTTTTAAAGATGTAATTTACATCACCCCTACGTCCATCGTGCTAGCCAATACTTACTGGCTGACATAAGGGGGGGTTGATATTCCTAGGCTGCACCTGTTTTGTTTCCTGCCCACCTGAGACGAAGAACACGAGAAGGCGGTGTATGGTTGGTTTAGTTCCATTTTATGATATGTTTCCTGCATTGTGGGAGTAGCTGGCGATGGGACTTGTTGGAGAAATCCCTAATAATATTTATTTGTATTTACTCACTGCGTCGTGCGTGGCAGTAGGAGTTTAATAGACTCCATGGCCTGTGGGTCTTTCATTTGCAAGGATTGGATCCTGATTGTCAATCACGGTGATTGACTTTCTGATACACACTACAAGCTCCTACACCGTCTGAGTAACAGTCTGTATCCCATGCATGCGCGATATAGGAAATGAGTGTCGTGCAAGCGACCTTTCATTTTAAGCAAAAAAGGACACTTGTGATCTGGTCCATTTGTATTCTTCCAGTAGCACAGGAAATTAGTATATCCTTTATTTATTTGAGAGGTTTTATATAGCGCTGGCTAGACCTGGGGGTATCAAAGCGCTTTACATGAGAAAAAGGAGTCAAGAAAAACAGTTGTTCATTGTAAAAACAGAACAAGCAAGTACAACTCTCTATAAGTTAACAAAGGGGGGCAAAAAGTACTTTACAAGAGAAGAAGCAATCCAGGGAGCAATTTTTCAGGGAAAACCAAACAAGCAGGTACATCTCACATTGAGTTATGGGGGCAAAATTCTGGGTGATTAACGGGTAAAACACATCAAAATAATATAAATGGGTGAACAACTTAGGGCAGAGAAGAGAGTATCAGCAGGGAAGAATAAAAGGTATAGGTAGGGGATAATGGTAGGAGAAGGGGGGTGGTGTTCAGGAGAGGGTAAGGTCAGAGGAGACAGGATGAGATGTAAAAAGGGAGAGCGAAGTGAGAGCCAGGAGAAGCAAAAAGAAAACTGATGTAGGGAAAACAAAAAGCAAGGTCATAGGAGTGATTATGGACCCCAAAATTTATTGAGAAGGTGATGTTTTAGGTCTTTTTTAAAGCTGAGGTAGGAGGGGGTTACATCGCAGGTCCCTCGGGAGGGCATTCCAGAAGTACGGAGCATTTCCGGAGAAGGAGCGAGATTGAGTGTTTTTCTTTTTTAAAAGCGGGGGAACGAGGAGGAGTGCCGTGGTGCTTCTCATCCGTCTGGAGCAGCCCACTTTCTTGAGTTTGTTAGTTCGGTACAACGGGGATTGTTGGTGAAGAGCTTTGTGGGTGATGCACGCGGTCTTATAAAAGCATCTTCTTTCAATGGGCAGCCAATTTAAGGGCCGGTGAGATGTGGTTGGATCGTTTACAGTCAGTGATGAGACTAGCCGCTAAGTTGAGCACAGCTCTAAGGGGGGCTAAATGTACTTTGGGGTTCCGGTAAGGATAGCATTGCCGTAGTCGAGTTTAGAGCGGACTAGTGATTGGACAACCCATTTGAAGTCATCTAGAGGAATGAAGGGTTTGATTTTCTTGAGGTGTCGGAGTGTGAAAAGTGCTCCTTTCGCCGAGTTTTTTTTATGTGGTAATTAAGGGCCAGGTTTTTGTCAAGAGTGAAGCCTAGGGATTTTGCCGAGTCAGATAAGGTGAGCGAACAATTGAGGGCATTGAGATCCTTGATCCAGCCTTGAATGGGAGTCGATTGTTTTTTGGAGAGAAGAGAATAATTTCAGTTTTTTTAGGGTTCAGTTTAAGATGATTAGAGTAGAACCAAGATTGGATCTTGCTCAGGGTATTGTTTAAATGAAGTACGTCGGAGTGGGATTTAATCTTATAGTAGAGTTGGGTGTCATCAGCATAGAGGTGATAATTGACTCCTGCTTGTTTCAGAATGAGGGTAAGGGGTTCCATAAAGAGATTGAAGAGAATGGGAGAGAGAATAGAGCCCTGTGGGACGCCCAGGGAGACGGGAGTAGGATTGGAGAGGCAGCCTTTGATTTTTATTTGTTGTGTTCTATCCTGGAGGAAGGAAGAGAACCGTTTGAGGATCAAACCATTAAGGCCAAAGCGAGCTTTAAGCGAATTAAGTAAGGAAGAATGGTTAACTGTATCGAACGCTGCAGAGAGGTCGAGGAGTATGAGAAGGCAAGCCTCTCCATTGTCTAGTGAACTGTGGATGTCATCAACAATGTTCAGCATGGCCGTTTCAGTACTGCAGCCTTTCCTGAAACCGGATTGAAAGAAGTCCAGTTAGTTGAAATTGCCTATGTGTTTGTCCAATTGAAGCAATGCACATTTTTCGAGGGCTTTAGCGAGGAGTGGGAGGTTAGAGTTAGGGCAAAGGTTGTTAGGATCATTAGGGTCCACAGTGAGGTTTTTAAGAATGGGAGTGATTTGTCCGAGTTGGAGGGAGTCAGGGTCGCATCCAGTGGCAAGGGAGGTGTTGATGATTTTAGTCCAGCAAGGGACAATGATGTGGTTAAGATTATGAACAAGGTTAGAAGGGAGAGGGTCTTTGGTGTGCGAGGTCGGTTTTAATTTAGCAATGATATTAAAGACTTCGAGCTCGGACATATGATGGAAATTATGCCAGGCTGTGTTATTTTTCAGTTGTGAGTTGGAAAGGATGTCATCGGGCGAAGTAGGAGTGGGAAGGTGTGTGGGCGGAGTAGTTGGTAGGAACGGTGCCGAACAAGGGGGAATGTCTATGGAAACGTCTAAGGCAAATTGGGGGCTGGGCAGGTCCAGGATTTGAGGGAAGGATTGGTCAATTATGGCAATTTTGTCCGAGAGGAAGTTGGCAATTTCCTCACATCTCTCAATTGAAGCCGTCCGCTCTGGAGGGGCTGATGAAGTTTGTTTTCTAACAATGTTAAACAGTTCTCTGGGCCTGTTTTTGGCACGATCAAGTTGAGTTTGAAAGAAGGCTGCCTTTTCATTGTAAATGTGCTTGTAGGTTGATCTAGCAGATCTAAGGAGGGCAAGATGGGAGGGAGAGGGGTGTTGTCTCCATGTTCTTTATGAAAGTCTAAGTTGTTGTCTTTCGTTATTGAGTTCAAGATTGAACCAAGATTTGGATTGGATTTTTCTTTGTTGTTTTAGTTTAAGAGGGGCAACTTGGTCAAGGACATCTTTAATGGTCTTATTGAAATGTTCAGTGAGCTCGTTAACATTTTGGGAGAGAAGGGTGAGATGAAGTTGAGCTTGGAGTTTAGACTCAAGTTCACCGGCGGGGATTTGTTTAAGGTTTCTAGTCCACTTCATGGGTTTGTTATTAGTTGCAGGAGGGAGTAGGGCACTGGTTGCGATCTTAAACAGAATGAGGTGATGGTTAAACAGAATGAGGTGATGGTCAGACTAGTCGATGGGGATGATGTTGGAAAGGGAGGCCAAGTCGGTGTTGGAGATGATGGCGTCGAGTGTGGCCCCTTTAATATTGGTTGGATTGTGGCATAGTTGCTTAAGGTCATTCATCTCAAGAAGGTTAGTGAGGCGCATGACAGTGGGGTCGACTGAATTATTCCAGTGGATATTAAAGTCTCCTAAAAAGAGATTTTTTGAGTCATAAAGGGAGGAGTGTGTGACCAGGTCGGATAGTTCATCGGCGGAGAGGATCGGATCACTCGGAGGGTGGTAGATGTTATGTAGTCTAATCGGGGAAGAGCCCTTGACAGTGAGTTCAACGCCAGGCTATTCAAATGATCCATGTTCTTTAAAAGGGAGAGTTGAAGTTTATTTTTATAGATTATAGCTAGCCCATCCCCTTTTCTGTCGGGTCTGTCCTGCCTAATGATGGCGTAGCCGGGGGGGGGGGGTGAGTAAGTCAAGAATAGCCGTCGAGTGGTCGTTGAACCAGATTTCGGTGAGGAAGGCGATGTCAATGGCCTCACTGAGGATAGTTTCTGATATTTCAGTCGCATGACGGACTGCCGATCTGCAGTTTACAAGCATGCAAGAAAGGGGATTTGGGTTAATCTTTACGGGCTTAAGAGAGTGGATGGCGGTAAGTTGTGCTGGAGGTCTAGGTGAGATGGGTGAAGAAGGGACTCTGCTAATGCCCACAATAACAGGGATGCTGGAGTAAGGGAGGGGGTGATCCATTATCAGAGGCTTAGGTAGGTAGGAGTTGCATAGGTTCATTAGGTCAGAAGTGGAGAGGTAGCTAGCAGCACGGAGTGGCCTATGTGTACGCCTGCAAAGGGGTGTAGTCCGCCATCGGGTAGGATGGGAAAGGTTATGGGAGCCAGAGCAAACAGAATCAGTGTGGTAGGGACAGCTCCTGGTGTTGAGGGAGTTAATATCTCCTCTGAGTCGTGTTAGTTCAGTAGTCCTAGTGGAGAGTTTGCGTTCTATGTTTAAAGTCTGTGCTATAAGATTGAGGGGGAAACCAGCTGAGAAGGAGGAAGGGGAAGAGGTGGGGTCGGTGTTGACATGGGAAGGGAGTTCAACGATCGGAGGGGGAGTAAGGCCAGGGGAGGGGGTCTGATCAGTATTCATATTGTTATACAAAGGATTCTGCGTAGAGTGGGACGGGTAAATAATAGAATCAGGAAAAGAGGGGAGAGAAGGCAGCGAAGGTGAGGGTTGCAGGGATCAACCACATCGGATAGATTGGGAGGGATGCTATTAGGAGAGGGAGGGTTAGACGTAGAGGAGAGTACAGTAGGAGATCCCAGGGGCGGGGACCAGTAAGTAGGAGGAGGGTTTGAGGGAGAGAAAGGAAGGATAATAGGGGCTGGAGGGGATCGGTCATTAGAAAAAGTAGCATAGCACCAAGAGGTCGGTACAGAGGGAGTTCCAGGAGGAGGTATGTGAGTTGGGGAAGGGTTAGTGGGAGACTCTGGGGTGATGGAAGGGTCAAGGGGGAGTGAAAGTAAGAGAAGAAGTCATAGTAAAGGACATAGCGGAGAGTGCGGATGGCGTCCCAAGCGGGGGCAAGATAGAGGGTAGAGAGTTAAGGGGAGAGTCAGGAAGGGTGGTAGGGGTAGGAGGGGAAAGATTGATGGTAGGAGAGGGAGGAGGAGACAAAGGATTAGACAAAGAGAAGAGTGTAGGGAGAGTCCCGGGAAGGGGCAAGTGAATGAGAGAAGGAGGGGGGGGGGGTCAGGGAAGACGGTAGGGGAAGGAGGGGAGCAATCAATGGTGTGAGTAGGGGAGAGATCCAACAGTCTAGGGGGGTGGGGTCCTCCGTGGAAGATGGGGGTATCGTCTGAGACTGTGAGTGGGGTTGCAAAGGGTAGTGGAGGGAGGGCCTGAACCGGGGTGGTGGGAGACGACCTATGGGAGTCAGGCAATTGGGTTAATGGAGGGTTAAGAACTAGTTGGGAGAGTTGATAGGACAGGGTACTGAAATGGTTGTTGAAAATGTTGAGGTGGTATTCAGATGCTTGAATGAGAATGTTGCCAGTTTTGAATATGGAAATGACAATTTCACCGGGGAAGGCTAGGGATGGGGTTGTTGACAGTTTGAATCTGTACGGAATTTCGCTAGATTTAGTGATTGGAAGGTGGAGAAGGAAAGTGTTTTTCCATTTGGTGGGGAGTTTGGAGTAGAAAATAAAGTTTGTTTTCATTGGAGAGGAAAGGCTGTGGTAGGTATCAACTATTAGTGATTTAGGGTGGCAAATCAATAATTTATGTTTGAAAATTTTCTTGGCGTTTTTGGAGAGATTAGAGGGGTAGGAAATGTTCCATGAGTTGGGGCCATGTCTTGAGAAAGCGGGATCAGGGGGAATGAGGGAGGTATTAGGGGGGAACATGGTCAGGACGCACGAAGGGGCAGTGGGGAAAGAAAAAGGAAGAAGGATAAATGGGTACGAGATGGGGGAGTGAATTCTGGAGGGTAAATAATTTGAGAGTGAGGAGAATCTGATGCTTGGAGATAGGAGAGTGACTTGTCGAAATAATTAACAATTAAAAATATCCATAGTAAGAGAGCATCAGTAGTGAGAACCGGAACAATAACATTTGAAGGATGGGGTTAAGGAAGGGGATTGAACTTTCCTGGCGTTTGAGAAGCTGTGTGGTTTTACTTGTATTTATATAGCGCTTGCTACCTGTGACGAGGCATCAAAGCGGTTTTCGGCGAGTAGCACGCTACTCAAGAACCCAAAAGGGTTAGTGTTGGACTAGTATAGGGTAATATGAGTTATTTTGAGCAGTGGACATGTGAGTCTGTTAGTTGGACTAAAGAGGACAATGGAAAGATGAAAGAGTCTAGAAAGTGTTATTTGGAAGATCATAGTAGTAAGATGAGGTTCGAGATGGGTAAAAAAGGAGAGATGAAGGAGGGAAGAGTCTCTAGAAAGGGATTAACAAGGTCATAGTAGTAAAATGAGGCGTGGGATGAGCCAAAGGAGGGATACATGAGAGCAGACTTTTGAAATGGTTGTTTGGGAGATCATAGTATTAAAATGAGGTTTGGGGTGAGCCAGGAGAGATAGAGGAGGGAAGAGTCTAGAAAGGGTTATTTTGGAGATCATAGTAGTTTAATGAGGTTTGGGATGAGAAAGAGAGTGGAGGTAGAGGATATATGATGAGAGAGATGTAGGGTGAGACAGAGTAGTGCATTGGAGAGAGTGAAAGTTTTTTTCTTCTAGAGTAGGAGTAAAGTAATAAATATATAGATAAATAACTACATAGAAAGGCTATACATGTATAAGGAACATAATATATTGAGATTTAAAGTTGTATAAACCCAGACTTTAAAGTGTTCCTGTACTTGAAGCTAATTTATTTGTGTATTTTTTATAACTCAATTTTTGTATTCATTTTTTTTATTTATGTATTGTTTCTGATTTTATCTTTTCCTCAATAGTGAAGCACTTGTAGATAAAATAGTTATGATAACATTTACATATTGTGATAGATAAAAAAGAGAACCATAAACATCTAATTAAATAAATTATATAAAACTTTGCAGTGACCTATAAATATTTTAAGAACAGAATACTATATCCATAAGTAATATATACATTTGTTAAGCAGACCTAAATAATATCTATGGTTTGAAAAAATAGTTATTATACATATTTGTATAAAGAATTACACATATCTAGATACATATAATCAAATTATTTACATACACAGCGAAATGCTGTATATTCGTGTTTGAGTATGTTGGTTATGTAGGAATGAGCCAACTCTTGAGTAGTCTTCTGAAGTTAAGATAGTTATGTGTGGATGTTATGTTTGGGGGGTAATGAATTCCATAGTGTTGCTGCTTGAAAAGAGAAAAATGTATCACCTATGGTCTTTGTCTTGTATGGTGGGGTTTTGAGGCAAAGTGCCAATCTTGAGCGGTGTTTCCTTTGTTGAATGTATTTGGTGATTTTACTCCTGATGGAAAGCGATCCTGTTCCAGGTATTGCTTTGTGGGTGATACAAAGGAGCTTGAAGGTGGATCTTCTGGCCGCCGGTAAACAATGTAGGGCCCTCAAGGCAGAGGAGATGTGGGCTTGTGGTTTTACATGTAGGAGTAGTCTGGCAGCAGAGTTCTGAATCTGTTGTAGTCTTTTCATAGTTGATAAAGATGATCTATGTATAGGCCATTGGTGTAATCAAGTTTAGACAGTACAAGAGAGATAGTATCCTGGACCATGTGTGGAAATTCCAGGTGGGGTAAGATGCGTCATAGTGTTTTCATGGTGATGAAGCTTGATCTTGGGCATTCATTGATAACTTGGAGTCCATGGTAATTCCAGGGTTTCTTACTTCATTGGATACTTTAGGAAGTGGTCCCAGATTGTCAGGCCAGACGCAGAGTGGGTAATAATTTTTCCAATCAACACATGAGTATTTCAGTTTTGGAAGACTTCAGTTTGAGATGGCTCCATGTCATCCACTGATCAACGGCTCTGAGGCAACTGAAGATTTTTGAGTTTCCAATGTCTTAGGGGCTTTCCAGTTTAAGGAGTGTTTGTGTGAATTCTTATTATTTTTCTTTTAAACTTTAAGCCTCTGGTATTATTTTAGCTTTATTGTGCAAGTCAAGCTCCAGCTCCTTCAACCTACCTATTCTACATTGCTACATTTCCTTCCCATATCGCTGTAAACTGTACTATGCAGTGTCTACTATAGAAAGCCATTTTTGTTTGTTATTTCAGCTCTCTGCATCTTAACCATAGAGTTTGAGAGTAATTGCTGTGTTTAGACACTTAATGTGCAGATGTGGCCAAGCCTTTGGTACTTCTGCAAGCCAATATATTAGCGAGCCCACCTGTGTGTGTGTGTGTGAGATTTGGGCCATTTTCTCTTCTTTTGCAATCTGTTCTGTTTTCCGCACTTTTTGCATGTCACTCACCCAGTTTAACATGTATAAGTTTCACCAGGCCTCACTGTCACTCTCTGAGATTTGGAATTACTTATTGCGGCAGGATATGTACATTATACTGTATTTGCCCAGGTCAACCCATTGTCATTCTGCACATGACCATGAGCCTGCTGGCCGGCTATGAGAGCACAGTCAGACTGACACTGTGCACGCCAGCTTCACAGCTGCAGCAGCCTTTTGGGCTGTGCACTAATGGCCAAGCTAGCCCAAGCATGGAGCCCCTTTATCTATAGCAATAAAAAAAAATCTCACCAACTGGCCCGGCCATACTCCTGTCAAATCATTTGTGGATTCTCCGCCTTTCGTACCTGAACCGAGCCCCTTCCATTGGCCTCGCAGCACTTAAGTCTTGCAGGCAGTGTCATCTTAAGGATTTGGGGGACCTGGGCAAGAAATATTTTAGAGGCCCCTTTACGTAAAAAAATTTGCATTTTATTGCCCATTTCTGATAGTTCAAGAATGCATGATGCCAAACCATACTAAATTATGTGTTAAACTTTAACATGATCGAATAAAAACAGCTGAAATATGCCTTGCTAAATTCCTTAAGATGACACTGGGTACATACGCGGTCAGAGGTAGCGTAGGCAGAGAAGTTGAGGTTTTAGATAGGAAAAAAAGAAAAGACCGAAGTAAAATGGAGAGAAAGTTCACTTTCCCTGCCCCCCCTGGAAGGTGGGGGCCTCGGGTAATTACTCACTTTGCCCATGCTGTAAAACGTCTCTGCTTGCAGTGTGGGCTACTGTCCCGTTATCACATTGCAGGACACTTTATGCACACAGAAAAATCATTGGGTATTGTTATGTTATAAGATATTTGTATAGCACACTGACACCTGAACGGTTTCTTGGCGCTGAAGTAGAGCGAGGCGGCATTCTAGCAGTGACATTAACCATATGCTTTTCGGAACAGCCAAGTTTTCAAGAGCTTCCTAAAGCTCGTATAGTTGGCTGCCAATCTAATTTCCAGCTATAAAAAGTTCGATATGTGAGGGCCTATCACTGAAAATCTTGCCCCTCCCATCTTCTTTCCCTTCAATCTAGCCACCATTAAGAGATTCATGTGGGCTGATCAGATATTACGCTTCGGCGTATAACTCTGTATTCTTGAGGAAATAAAAGCTGAACTTTTGTTGTGAAGTGATTTAAAAAGGATGCTGCCTGTTTTGAAAATGGTGCGCTGGGCAACAGGAAGCCAATGCTGCGGCTTTATCAGAGGTTTTGTGTGACAATACCTGGGTTGCTGAAAAACCAGTCTCCCTGCTTGATTTTTGCACCATTTGGAGCTTATGATTAAGGCCTGTTGAAAGTCCAAAATAGAGTGCATTTGCATAGTTGATTCTAGATAGGACTAAGGCAATAGTGACTTGGATGGTGGCTTCAGCTGTAAACAATTTCCTAATTTTCCAGAGTTGGAAGAAACAGGAAGAAATCACTGCTCTTATCTGTGATTTCATAGAGAGATCCTCATCAATTTGGATACCTAGACTTTTTATGGCTTTCTTGGGTAAAGGGGGGGGTCCCATCTCCTGCAGCCAATAGGTAGGATTCCAATGGTTGATTTTGTTATTTGTGACGACAATCTCCGTCTTATCAGAGTTCAACTTCAACTGATGGCTGTTCATCCAGTCTCTAATGTATAGCATGGTATTTTCGATGGACTCTATAGATTCAGAGAAGTTATCAATATTGGAAATCAGCTGGATATCGTCATTCTAATTGTAGATTTTTACCTTCCACTGCTGAAGGGAGTGTACCAAAAGGTGTCTATAGATATAAGAAAGATGAGGGGATTAGGGTGATCCCTGTGGTACATCACAGTTAAGTTGAACCTTAGCTGAGCAGTAAGGAGAAAGGTGGACCAATTGGGAGCAGGCCTTAAGGAAAGATTTCACCCAATCTAGAGCAACCCCTTGTAATCCAGCGGACTCGACGCAGTCGATCAGAATGGCATGATCCACTGTTTCTAAGGCCGCCGATAAGTCCAAAAGGACCAATGCTTGGGTATTGCCTCTATCAGTCTTCTCTCATGTCATCCACTACTGATAGGATGACAGATTCTGTTGATTGGATGGGTCTGAAGCCTGCCTGGTAAGAATTGAGGAATTTAGAATCCTCTAAAAAGGAACATAACTGTTGCCCCACATTGGCCTTAAGTAGTTTTGCTAGATAGGGAGGAGAGATTGGTCTGTAATTTTTCAATTTAGTAGGGTCCTCGCCTGGTTTTGTTTTAAGTGGTATTACCACGGCTTCCCTAAAGGATTGGGGACACAGCCCTGATGTAGGGATAAGTTAAGAAAGGAAGTTGCTTAATTCGGGTAATGTGAGAAGATAATTTTTGGGCTTCGAGGATGGCAAACATCATTTGGGGATCCTGAAGTGACTTTAGCCATCAAATCCAGAAAACTATCATAACTGATAGTAGGGAAGAGCAGAAGAAAAGTAAAGTTCCCTTTTCCAGGTGGAGTCTTTATATCGGTTACGCTGTCGGGGATAGTAGCTTTTATCTCCTTTATTTTGTCTACAAAGAAGGAGCTTAAGGTATCGCATAGTTTTTGTATAGGAGTAACAGGTAGGGCCACTCGTCTGGCTAAGATAAATCCCTGACAATTGAAAACATGTCTTTAGTTTTGTTTTCAGAATCTAGGATTAAAAAAAAAATGTTGTTTTGGCCTGTAATGTAGATTTTTTTTGTAGTCTTTCAGACATTGGGCAAACATTGCTTTATTTTCAAGCAAATAGGTTTTTTGCCACTTCCGTTGGCGAAGATTTAGTTTGCCTCATTTTAAATCCTCCGAGCACCATTTAGACGCCTCATGACGTCAAATCGATTTGGTTATTTCAAGTGGGGCATGGGTATTGCTGGCCGTGGTTTGCCAGTCTAGTATTGCCTCCTCAAATTCCTTCAGGCTCTCAGGAGTGGGAGGATGGAGGGCTAGTGTATCACAAAAGGAATGGAGATTTATTCGGTTCCAGTTTCTCGAGCTGGTACCTGGACAATTGGCATGTTTAGAGGGAATACAATAATCTAAGACTCCTTTTATTATATAGTGGTCTGACCATCTACACAGAGAGATGGGGGACCGTTGAGTATTGGTGGACTATTAGTCACAGAACGCTTTTTTGATGTTTCATTCCACAACCACCTGCTCTAAATCAGTCCCCTTGAAAAGACATAGAGAGGCTGGCTGTATAAGTTGCTAATCGGGTATGAATAATGTGACATTCTATATTTATTTACAGAGCACGTGGCTACCCTACCTGGGTTTCCTGGTGCTAGCGGAGAAGGAAAAAACAGGATCACAAGCTAAAATGGGCAAGTCTTAAGCATCTTCCTGAATGTCACAAATGAATTACAGAGGTGAAGTGGAGAGGCAAAGAGTTCCACAACTTAGATCCTAAAAACCTAAAGGACCATCCACCCTGTCTGACTTTGGGGATAGTGGCTAAACTACAATTCACTAGTCTGCTTAGGGACATAGGGGCACATCAGGGATCGAGTGCCTGGCGGGTCAACCGAGTGCAGGGCTTTGTACACATAGCAAAGAGATTTACATTTAATATGCTTCAATATAGAGAGCCGATAGAGCTAAGGCGAAACTGAAGTGCCCTTTTAGTGGACTTGCCCCTTTCACAGCGCAGCTCTGTCTGGTAGCTGCTGCTTTCCCCATTGCTGCTGCTGAACCGGAGGTCAGGAGTTTGAGGCCCTCCTCCACCCGCAGGCTCCTGTCTGTGCCTCATCCCTGGTGGTCTAGTGGCAGAGCGTCACTGCTCTGCTGCTAGGGCAGCCCTTCTATCTTTTTTTCTGCTTTTTTTCTGTCTTTCTTTCTGCCTTTTTTGCTCTCTTTCTGCTTTTTTAGGTCTCGCCTAGGCAGTGCTTGCGCTGTCTCTTCGAGACATGCTTTATTGAGGTATGAACTTGAAACTCCGCCCACTCTCCACCCATATTTTTAATTGGCTACTGTGATTGTCCTTTGTTAATCTTGGCATTTTTGATTTGTTATTAGGCTTATTAGTCCCTCCTTGATACCTCCCTGTCTTCTGTTGTTACCTCCCATCAGGACTGGCCCTCTTACTTGTGTTGTTACTCAGTTTGTTTCATTTACAGTCTGTGAGCTCTATTTTCTTAAGTGAGTTTCTTCTAGCTGCTGTTGGAGGTAGGTCACGCTCTCGCACTTCATACTTTACGACTACAACGCGCTTATGTGCGCTCATGGGAGCGTTTTTTTATAGCTTCCACAGCGGGTGCTTTCAGCAAGGCTGTTTACGATTATGTACGCTCCTGGGAGGGATCAGGAGGCGAGGGCTGGGGCTTTGAAGGTGTCTGTTTCTAGCGCAGTGCTTTTGTTGCTCTTAATGAGGGGTCAGCATGCCAAACGCTTCAGCTCTACAACTCTAAAAATAACTCGGCTAGCTCCCTAAAATGTGCACTCTTCCTTGTAACGGAACCAGATTTATTCTATGTTCCACACGGGTGCGTTCAAGGTGACTCTAGCAAGCAGTGTTTGGTGCATGAAAAGGACTTCAGCCACCCAGACTGTACCTTAGTTTTCAATACATCCCTGCTCCAATGCTATCAGGGAAGCTGCGCCTACACCTTAACTTCAGAGGACTCTCATTTGCCTTCCAACTGGTCAGGATCCATTCTCGCTTTAATGTACCTTTCGTCATCGTAGTATTATAAAGTGAGGGGTTTTGTTTTTATATCACATTTCAAGGTGCTGAATTTGTTCTTCTTGTGAAGCACACACACACAGAGACGCACACACGCCTCCTATTTTTGCGCTGGAGCCATTGGTCCTTCTGGCTAATCAGATGCCATAAATTCAGTCCGTGTCCGCTTGGCTGCTCCCCCACCTTCTCCATGCTAGTTTCCAGCGGCACCGGGCTGTGCATGACTGATGCAGCATATTTTTTTCCCACTTGTGTGTCAGTTGGATTGAGTTCTTTGTGTGTGTGTGTGTGCCTGCATGTAAACGCCATCTTTGATCCACAAAGAGCTGCAAGAGACTTTAAGAAAGCCCACTACATATATTTTTAAATGTAAAGTGGACAATCCACGCAAACTACCCTGAAGTTGCTATGCAAAGACACTATGTCGCTTCGGGCGCATCTTGTGACCTTTGGTTTGAAAGCTGCAGTCGTGCATGTATAGTGCATGGAAAAGCCTATCCTAGATCTACAAAGTGCTACTTTTACTTGGACCATTTTTGCACGTTTCAATCAATCAGGGGTTTATAAAGCACGCTACTCACCTGTGAGGGTCTCAAGGCGCTGGGGGGTGGGGGGGGTCCTAATAAGAATTCAGTTAGTTAACCCCCACATGCCTGGATGGGACTCTCAGGTGGAAGTCATGTGGTGTCTTCCCGTCGAAAGCCCTGTCATTTTAAATCCAAGCATTTTACGAGTTAGCTTTGTCTGCCTTCGCAAAAAGTAGGTTTGTTTCAAAAAGTGGGCATTGTGCTGTCAGCATTTCTGTCGGTATTTGAAGTTGCATGTTCATTGTAGGCCTGTTTATGAAATAAAGTCCATGCTGCGACCAGTTGAGATGTATCTCCTCGAAGACCCCTCTCGAGGAGCTTGTGCGTCTCTTGTACTTTGGATGTCTGCAACCACGGGCACTACTGGAAAGGCGCAAGGGGTACATTGGTACCACAAGTACAGAAATCCGAGGCTTTATTAGTCTTACGCAATACAGCGTACTGCTGTAAAGTGCATGGCATTGCTGGATGCTGTGGCAGCATCTTTGTGTCAGCTAAGGGGTTTTCAATATGTGTCAGCAATTTTAGTTTCTCCTTTTCATAGTGCTCGAAGCGTCCAAGCCAAAAAGGTGGAATGGACACAGGGCCCTCATTTGGTGCGTCCAATCCTGATTTTTAGGTCGAGCGTGGAAGATCTATTGTATGTACTTTGTGGGATCTGGAGATCATCCCTAGGACTTGTCTGCTTCCGCCTTTGCTTAGGGACTTTTTTTTTTTTCTGTTCAACTGCCTCTATTGAACTGTCTTGATAGAAAATGACCAGTAGAGGTCAGTAAAATACCAGAATTGCTTTCTGCTTGTTCAACTGCCTCTAATTAACTGTCTTGATAGAAAACGACCAGTAGAGGTCAGTAAAATACCAGAATTGCTTTCTACTTAGGGACTTTCTTTTTTTCATTTTTCAGGCAACTGCCTCAATTTTAATTTTCTTGATAGAAAACGACCAGCAGAGGTCAGTAAAATACCAGAATCACTTTAGCATTCCCTAGATTCCAGGCCATAGAAACTTGTATTTAACGAACACCTGTAGACCATAATATTTTTTTCAAATCTTGTATTTTCAGTGATATGAGCACCAAAGGGGCTGATTTTTATATCAAAAACAGAGCTTTGGATAATACAATTTCCCGCTGATAGGCAGTATTTCTCTCCATGTGTTCCCATACCTGGTGTGTTCCGCAGTTTGGTGCTTACTTTCCCTTCATGTTAAAGAACAGTAGATGTTTCAGCACCCAGGCTAATGTGCTGCATAGCTAAATACATATAAGGTCCCAAAGGCGAGACCGATTGCATTGCAAATGCTTGTTTTGCAAAGCCTTCGTTTCAACCTTGGCATATTTCCTATGTAAGGTGCTAGGCTTTTATAAAATGCCCACCACAAGCTTGTGTTTTGGCTCTAGATTGTGTTTAATTACCTAACTTTCTGGTACTCCATTATTTCGACCTTGGAAGGATGAGAGGCTAATTTAGTCTGGTTGAAATTTGAACATGTAACCTGCAAGTTGCGTGCAGCTTTTTGCAGCGGGCACGCAACCCACAAACTATCTTATTAGCGTGTCCGTGGGAACAAATTATTTACTAAAGTTGTGCTAGAGCAGACTGTTTTTTCTCTCTCGAAGTTTTATATAGCTCGAACTTGACCTGAAGGTATTCAGGTATCGGAGCGCTTTACATGAGCACCAGTTGCGTTACATAAGGACGCATTCATTTTTGTTAGGCACGAGGAGATTAAGTGATTTGCCCAGAATCACAGGATGTTGCGTGTTGTTGCCTAGACTCGAACCCGGCTCCCCAGATTTTAGGTCGACCGCCCTAGCCGTTAGGCTACATCCTCTCGTTGAGTGAAAGGATTGCTGATATGTTGTCCCTCCTCGATGTCTAGGCCCTGACGTTAGATGTAGCACCTGTCATCCGTGTTTAGCTGAGTATTTGGGCATATGCCTGTTTTTCGGGACACACCAAATTTTCTTGAACAGTATGGGCAGTGGTGTGGAAAACATTTTTGTGGGTGTAGGAATCAGTTAGTCAGTCTTCCACTTGTGATACAGAAATGCCGGCCAGCCCTCAAAGTACAGCAAGCTTTAGCATGCCTAAGGAACCTTTACCAGCCCTAGCCCACCTCCTTGTGTGTAAGATCCAAATTGCTTGAAATTGAAATGTTAACATTTTGATATTCTCAAAAAAGTATTTTACGTCAGATGAAAAACGGGACAGATGGTAGGATCGGTGTAGATACCCCTCATTCAATCAGGGAATTGTAAGCGTGCTAATCACCCGTGAGGGTCTCAAGGCGCTGAGGGGGGGGGGGAGGGGGTGCCCGCAGATCTGTTTAGCCGAAGAGCCAGGTCTTGAGCGTCTTCCTGAAGGTGTTCAGGGAGGGGGCACGTCTGATGTCATCCGGTAGCTCGTTCCAGGTCTTGGCTGCCATGTGAGAGAAGGCTCTTCCGCCTGCTCTGGCTCTGTGGATGCGCGGGGTTTCGGCCAGTGCGAGGTTGGAAGATCGTTGTTTCTTTTGGGTACGTGGAAGTTGATTCTGTCGTTGAGGTATTTGGGTCCGTTGTTGTGTAGGCATTTGTAGGCGTGAGTGAGGATTTTGAAAGTGACTCTTTTCTCCACGGGGAGCCAGTGGAGACTTCGTAGGTGTTGGCTGATGTGTTCGTGTCGGGGGATGCCGAGGACGAGTCTGGCAGCGATATTCTGTATTGTCTGGAGTTTGCGGAGTAGGGACTTGTTGATGCCGGCGTAGAGTGCGTTTCCATAGTCCAGTCTGCTGGTGATGAGTGCGTGGGTGACTGTCTTCCATGACTCAGGGGGGATCCACTTGAAGGTCTTGCGGAGGGTGTTGAAGCAGCTGGAGGTGACGGCGTTGACCTGTCGGTTCATGGTGAGTGATGAGTCGAGTACGATGCCGAGGTTCTTGGCGTGGTCTGAGGGGGTAGGTGGGCCTCTGAGGGCGGTCGGCCACCAGGTGCTGTCCCATGCAGAAGGGCTGGTACCGAGGACGAGGACTTCTGTCTTCTCGGCGTTGAGCTTCAGGCAGCTGTTGGTCATCCAGACTGCGACGTCTTTCATTCCTTTCTGGAAGTTGAGTTTGGCAGTGGTGGGGTCTTTGGTGAGGGAGAGGATGAGCTGGGTGTCGTCGGCGTAGGATACAATGTTGAGGCCGTGTTGTCGGACGATGGCTGCGAGGGGGTCCATGTAGATGTTGAAGAGGGTGGGGCTCAGTGATGAACCCTGTGGGACTCCGCAGGTGATTTTCGTGGGTTCGGAGAGCAAGGGTGGGAGTCTGATCCTTTGGCTTCTTCCGGTGAGGAATGATCGGATCCAGTCCAGGGCTGTTCCTTGTATGCCTGTGTCGTGTAGTCTAGCGACTAGTGTGCGGTGGGAGACGGTGTCGAAGGCCGCTGATAGGTCGAGTAGGATGAGGGCTGCTGAGTGGCCTTGGTCCAGGAGGGTGCAGATGTTGTCTGTGGCGGCGAGTAGGGCGGTCTCTGTGCTGTGGTTGCTTCGGAATCCGGATTGGGGGGGGGGGTCGAGGACGGCGTTCTCTTC